>CM075192.1:21821407-23103421 GCA_037577475.1 Chaunax sp. Z400 | reverse complement strand
TTAGGGTTAGGGTTTGAGCTAGGGTTAGGGTTTGAGCTAGGGTTAGGGTTAGGGTTAGGGTTTGAGCTAGGGGTTAGGGTAAGGGTTTGAGCTAGGGTTAGGGTTTGAGCTAGGGTTAGGGTTAGGGTTAGGGTTTGAGCTAGGTTTAGGTAAGGGTTTGAGCTAGGGTTAGGTTGAGCTAGGGTTAGGGTTAGGGTTAGGGTTTGAGCTAGGGTTAGGGTTAGGGTTAGGGTTTGAGCTAGGGTTAGGGTTAGGGTTTGAGCTAGGGTTAGGGTTAGGGTTTGAGCTAGGGTTAGGGTTAGGGTTAGGGTTTGAGCTAGGGTTAGGGTTAGGGTTTGAGCTAGTGTTAGGGTTAGGGTTAGGTTTGAGCTAGGGTTAGGGTTTGAGCTAGGGTTAGGGTTAGGGTTAGGGTTTGAGCTAGGGTTAGGATTAGGGTTTAGGGTTTGAGCTAGGGTTAGGGTTAGGGGTTAGGGTTTGAGCTAGGGTTAGGGTTAGGGTTAGGGTTTGAGCTAGGGTTAGGGTAAGGGTTTGAGCTAGGGTTAGGGTTTGAGCTAGGGTTAGGGTTAGGGTTTGAGCTATGTTTAGGGTTAGGGTTTGAGCTAGGGTTAGGGTTAGGGTTAGGGTTTGAGCTAGGGTTAGGGTTAGGGTTTGAGCTAGGGTTAGGGTTAGGGTTTGAGCTAGGGTTAGGGTTAGGGTTAGGGTTTGAGCTAGGGTTAGGGTTAGGGTTAGGGTTTGAGCTAGGGTTAGGGTTAGGGTTTGAGCTAGGGTTAGGGTTAGGGTTTGAGCTAGGGTTAGGGTTAGGGTTAGGTTTTGAGCTAGGGTTAGGGTTTGAGCTAGGGTTAGGGTTAGGGTTAGGGTTTGAGCTAGGGTTAGGGTTAGGGTTAGGGTTTGAGCTAGGGTTAGGGTTAGGGTTTGAGCTAGGGTTAGGGTTAGGGTTAGGGGTTGAGCTAGGGTTAGGGTTAGGGTTAGGGTTTGAGCTAGGGTTAGGGTAAGGGTTTGAGCTAGGGTTAGGGTTAGGGTTAGGGTTTGAGCTAGGGTTAGGGTTTGAGCTAGGGTTAGGGTTAGGGTTAGGGTTTGAGCTAGGGTTAGGGTAAGGGTTTGAGCTAGGGTTAGGGTTTGAGCTAGGGTTAGGGTTAGGGTTAGGGTTAGGGTTTGAGCTAGGGTTAGGGTTAGGGTTAGGGTTTGAGCTATGTTTAGGGTTAGGGTTTGAGGTAGGGTTAGGGTTAGGGTTAGGGTTTGAGCTAGGGTTAGGGTTAGGGTTAGGGTTTGAGCTAGGGTTAGGGTTAGGGTTAGGGTTTGAGCTAGGGTTAGGGTTAGGGTTTGAGCTAGGGTTAGGGTTAGGGTTAGGGTTTGAGCTAGGGTTAGGGTTAGGGTTCGGTTTTGAGCTAGGGTTAGGGTTTGAGCTAGGGTTAGGGTTAGGGTTAGGGTTTGAGCTAGGGTTAGGGTTAGGGTTAGGGTTTGAGCTAGGGTTAGGGTTAGGGTTAGGGTTTGAGCTAGGGTTAGGGTTAGGGTTAGGGTTTGAGCTAGGGTTAGGGTTAGGGTTTGAGCTAGGGTTAGGGTTAGGGTTTGAGCTAGGGTTAGGGTTAGGGTTCGGTTTTGAGCTAGGGTTAGGGTTTGAGCTAGGGTTAGGGTTAGGGTTAGGGTTTGAGCTAGGGTTAGGGTTAGGGTTAGGGTTTGAGCTAGGGTTAGGGTTAGGGTTAGGGTTTGAGCTAGGGTTAGGGTTAGGGTTAGGGTTTGAGCTAGGGTTAGGGTTAGGGTTTGAGCTAGGGTTAGGGTTAGGGTTTGAGCTAGGGTTAGGGTTAGGGTTCGGTTTTGAGCTAGGGTTAGGGTTTGAGCTAGGGTTAGGGTTAGGGTTAGGGTTTGAGCTAGGGTTAGGGTTAGGGTTAGGGTTTGAGCTAGGGTTAGGGTTAGGGTTTGAGCTAGTGTTAGGGTTAGGGTTAGGTTTGAGCTAGGGTTAGGGTTTGAGCTAGGGTTAGGGTTAGGGTTAGGGTTTGAGCTAGGGTTAGGATTAGGGTTAGGGTTTGAGCTAGGGTTAGGGTTAGGGTTAGGGTTTGAGCTAGGGTTAGGGTTAGGGTTAGGGTTTGAGCTAGGGTTAGGGTAAGGGTTTGAGCTAGGGTTAGGGTTTGAGCTAGGGTTAGGGTTAGGGTTTGAGCTATGTTTAGGGTTAGGGTTTGAGCTAGGGTTAGGGTTAGGGTTAGGGTTTGAGCTAGGGTTAGGGTTAGGGTTTGAGCTAGGGTTAGGGTTAGGGTTAGGGTTAGGGTTTGAGCTAGGGTTAGGGTTAGGGTTAGGATTTGAGCTAGGGTTAGGGTAAGGGTTTGAGCTAGGGTTAGGGTTTGAGCTAGGGTTAGGGTTAGGGTTAGGGTTAGGGTTTGAGCTAGGGTTAGGGTTAGGGTTAGGGTTTGAGCTAGGGTTAGGGTTTGAGATAGGGTTAGGGTTAGGGTTAGGGTTTGAGCTAGGGTTAGGGTTAGGGTTAGGGTTTGAGCTAGGTTTAGGTAAGGGTTTGAGCTAGGGTTAGGGTTTGAGCTAGGGTTAGGGTTAGGGTTAGGGTTTGAGCTAGGGTTAGGGTTAGGGTTAGGGTTTGAGCTAGGGTTAGGGTTAGGGTTTGAGCTAGGGTTAGGGTTAGGGTTAGGGTTTGAGCTAGGTTTAGGTAAGGGTTTGAGCTAGGGTTAGGGTTTGAGCTAGGGTTAGGGTTAGGGTTAGGGTTTGAGCTAGGGTTAGGGTTAGGGTTAGGGTTTGAGCTAGGGTTAGGGTTAGGGTTAGGGTTTGAGCTAGGATTAGGGTTAGGGTTAGGGTTTGAGCTAGGGTTAGGGTTAGGGTTAGGGTTTGAGCTAGGGTTAGGGTTAGGGTTTGAGCTCGGGTTAGGGTTAGGGTTTGAGCTAGGGTTAGGGTTAGGGTTCGGTTTTGAGCTAGGGTTAGGGTTTGAGCTAGGGTTAGGGTTAGGGTTAGGGTTTGAGCTAGGGTTAGGGTTAGGGTTAGGGTTTGAGCTAGGGTTAGGGTTAGGGTTTGAGCTAGTGTTAGGGTTAGGGTTAGGTTTTGAGCTAGGGTTAGGGTTTGAGCTAGGGTTAGGGTTAGGGTTAGGGTTTGAGCTAGGGTTAGGATTAGGGTTAGGGTTTGAGCTAGGGTTAGGGTTAGGGTTAGGGTTTGAGCTAGGGTTAGGGTTAGGGTTAGGGTTTGAGCTAGGGTTAGGGTAAGGGTTTGAGCTAGGGTTAGGGTTTGAGCTAGGGTTAGGGTTAGGGTTTGAGCTATGTTTAGGGTTAGGGTTTGAGCTAGGGTTAGGGTTAGGGTTAGGGTTTGAGCTAGGGTTAGGGTTAGGGTTTGAGCTAGGGTTAGGGTTAGGGTTTGAGCTAGGGTTAGGGTTAGGGTTTGAGCTAGGGTTAGGGTTAGGGTTAGGGTTTGAGCTAGGGTTAGGGTTAGGGTAAGGGTTTGAGCTAGGGTTAGGGTTTGAGCTAGGGTTAGGGTTAGGGTTTGAGCTATGTTTAGGGTTAGGGTTTGAGCTAGGGTTAGGGTTAGGGTTTGAGCTAGGGTTAGGGTTAGGGTTTGAGCTAGGGTTAGGGTTAGGGTTTGAGCTAGGGTTAGGGTTAGGGTTTGAGCTAGGGTTAGGGTTAGGGTTAGGGTTTGAGCTAGGGTTAGGGTTAGGGTTAGGGTTTGAGCTAGGGTTAGGGTTAGGGTTAGGGTTTGAGCTAGGGTTAGGGTTAGGGTTAGGGTTTGAGCTAGGGTTAGGGTTAGGGTTAGGGTTAGGGTTTGAGCTAGGGTTAGGGTTAGGGTTAGGGTTTGAGCTAGGGTTAGGGTTAGGGTTAGGGTTTGAGCTAGGGTTAGGGTTAGGGTTTGAGCTAGGGTTAGGGTTAGGGTTTGAGCTAGGGTTAGGGTTAGTGTTAGGGTTAGGGTTTGAGCTAGGGTTAGGGTTAGGGTTAGGGTTAGGGTTTGAGCTAGGGTTAGGGTTAGGGTTAGGGTTTGAGCTAGGGTTAGGGTTAGGGTTAGGGTTTGAGCTAGGGTTAGGGTTAGGGTTAGGGTTAGGGTTTGAGCTAGGGTTAGGGTTAGGGTTAGGGTTTGAGCTAGGGTTAGGGTTAGGGTTAGGGTTTGAGCTAGGGTTAGGGTTAGGGTTTGAGCTAGGGTTAGGGTTAGTGTTAGGGTTAGGGTTAAGGTTTGAGCTAGGGTTAGGGTTTGAGCTAGGGTTAGGGTTAGGGTTAGGTTTTCAGCTAGGGTTAGGGTTTGAGCTAGGGTTAGGGTAAGGGTTTGAGCTAGGGTTAGGGTTTGAGCTAGGGTTAGGGTTAGGGTTAGGGTTTGAGCTAGGGTTAGGGTTAGGGTTAGGGTTTGAGCTAGGGTTAGGGTTTGAGCTAGGGTTAGGGTTAGGGTTAGGGTTTGAGCTAGGGTTAGGGTTAGGGTTAGGGTTTGAGCTAGGTTTAGGTAAGGGTTTGAGCTAGGGTTAGGGTTTGAGCTAGGGTTAGGGTTAGGGTTAGGGTTTGAGCTAGGTTTAGGTAAGGGTTTGAGCTAGGGTTAGGGTTTGAGCTAGGGTTAGGGTTAGGGTTAGGGTTTGAGCTAGGGTTAGGGTTAGGGTTAGGGTTTGAGCTAGGGTTAGGGTTAGGGTTTGAGCTAGGGTTAGGGTTAGGGTTAGGGTTTGAGCTAGGTTTAGGTAAGGGTTAGGGTTTGAGCTAGGGTTAGGGTTAGGGTTAGGGTTTGAGCTAGGATTAGGGTTAGGGTTAGGGTTTGAGCTAGGGTTAGGGTTAGGGTTTGAGCTCGGGTTAGGGTTAGGGTTTGAGCTAGGGTTAGGGTTAGGGTTCGGTTTTGAGCTAGGGTTAGGGTTTGAGCTAGGGTTAGGGTTAGGGTTAGGGTTTGAGCTAGGGTTAGGGTTAGGGTTAGGGTTTGAGCTAGGGTTAGGGTTAGGGTTTGAGCTAGTGTTAGGGTTAGGGTTAGGTTTTGAGCTAGGGTTAGGGTTTGAGCTAGGGTTAGGGTTAGGGTTAGGGTTTGAGCTAGGGTTAGGATTAGGGTTAGGGTTTGAGCTAGGGTTAGGGTTAGGGTTAGGGTTTGAGCTAGGGTTAGGGTTAGGGTTAGGGTTTGAGCTAGGGTTAGGGTAAGGGTTTGAGCTAGGGTTAGGGTTTGAGCTAGGGTTAGGGTTAGGGTTTGAGCTATGTTTAGGGTTAGGGTTTGAGCTAGGGTTAGGGTTAGGGTTAGGGTTTGAGCTAGGGTTAGGGTTAGGGTTTGAGCTAGGGTTAGGGTTAGGGTTTGAGCTAGGGTTAGGGTTAGGGTTTGAGCTAGGGTTAGGGTTAGGGTTAGGGTTTGAGCTAGGGTTAGGGTTAGGGTAAGGGTTTGAGCTAGGGTTAGGGTTTGAGCTAGGGTTAGGGTTAGGGTTTGAGCTATGTTTAGGGTTAGGGTTTGAGCTAGGGTTAGGGTTAGGGTTTGAGCTAGGGTTAGGGTTAGGGTTTGAGCTAGGGTTAGGGTTAGGGTTTGAGCTAGGGTTAGGGTTAGGGTTTGAGCTAGGGTTAGGGTTAGGGTTAGGGTTTGAGCTAGGGTTAGGGTTAGGGTTAGGGTTTGAGCTAGGGTTAGGGTTAGGGTTAGGGTTTGAGCTAGGGTTAGGGTTAGGGTTAGGGTTTGAGCTAGGGTTAGGGTTAGGGTTAGGGTTAGGGTTTGAGCTAGGGTTAGGGTTAGGGTTAGGGTTTGAGCTAGGGTTAGGGTTAGGGTTAGGGTTTGAGCTAGGGTTAGGGTTAGGGTTTGAGCTAGGGTTAGGGTTAGGGTTTGAGCTAGGGTTAGGGTTAGTGTTAGGGTTAGGGTTTGAGCTAGGGTTAGGGTTAGGGTTAGGGTTAGGGTTTGAGCTAGGGTTAGGGTTAGGGTTAGGGTTTGAGCTAGGGTTAGGGTTAGGGTTAGGGTTTGAGCTAGGGTTAGGGTTAGGGTTAGGGTTAGGGTTTGAGCTAGGGTTAGGGTTAGGGTTAGGGTTTGAGCTAGGGTTAGGGTTAGGGTTAGGGTTTGAGCTAGGGTTAGGGTTAGGGTTTGAGCTAGGGTTAGGGTTAGTGTTAGGGTTAGGGTTAAGGTTTGAGCTAGGGTTAGGGTTTGAGCTAGGGTTAGGGTTAGGGTTAGGTTTTCAGCTAGGGTTAGGGTTTGAGCTAGGGTTAGGGTAAGGGTTTGATCTAGGGTTAGGGTTTGAGCTAGGGTTAGGGTTAGGGTTAGGGTTAGGGTTTGAGCTAGGGTTAGGGTTAGGGTTAGGGTTTGAGCTAGGGTTAGGGTTTGAGCTAGGGTTAGGGTTAGGGTTAGGGTTTGAGCTAGGGTTAGGGTTAGGGTTAGGGTTTGAGCTAGGTTTAGGTAAGGGTTTGAGCTAGGGTTAGGGTTTGAGCTAGGGTTAGGGTTAGGGTTAGGGTTTGAGCTAGGGTTAGGGTTAGGGTTAGGGTTTGAGCTAGGGTTAGGGTTAGGGTTTGAGCTAGGGTTAGGGTTAGGGTTAGGGTTTGAGCTAGGGTTAGGGTTAGGGTTAGGGTTTGAGCTAGGGTTAGGGTTAGGGTTTGAGCTAGGGTTAGGGTTAGGGTTTGAGCTAGGGTTAGGGTTAGGGTTAGGTTTTGAGCTAGGGTTAGGGTTTGAGCTAGGGTTAGGGTTAGGGTTAGGGTTTGAGCTAGGGTTAGGGTTAGGGTTAGGGTTTGAGCTAGGGTTAGGGTTAGGGTTTGAGCTAGGGTTAGGGTTAGGGTTTGAGCTAGGGTTAGGGTTAGTGTTAGGGTTAGGGTTTGAGCTAGGGTTAGGGTTAGGGTTAGGGTTTGAGCTAGGGTTAGGGTTAGGGTTAGGGTTTGAGCTAGGGTTAGGGTTAGGGTTAGGGTTTGAGCTAGGGTTAGGGTTAGGGTTAGGGTTAGGGTTTGAGCTAGGGTTAGGGTTAGGGTTAGGGTTTGAGCTAGGGTTAGGGTTAGGGTTAGGGTTTGAGCTAGGGTTAGGGTTAGGGTTTGAGCTAGGGTTAGGGTTAGGGTTTGAGCTAGGGTTAGGGTTAGTGTTAGGGTTAGGGTTAAGGTTTGAGCTAGGGTTAGGGTTTGAGCTAGGGTTAGGGTTAGGGTTAGGTTTTCAGCTAGGGTTAGGGTTTGAGCTAGGGTTAGGGTAAGGGTTTGAGCTAGGGTTAGGGTTTGAGCTAGGGTTAGGGTTAGGGTTAGGGTTAGGGTTTGAGCTAGGGTTAGGGTTAGGGTTTGAGCTAGGGTTAGGGTTTGAGCTAGGGTTAGGGTTAGGGTTAGGGTTTGAGCTAGGGTTAGGGTTAGGGTTAGGGTTTGAGCTAGGTTTAGGTAAGGGTTTGAGCTAGGGTTAGGGTTTGAGCTAGGGTTAGGGTTAGGGTTAGGGTTTGAGCTAGGGTTAGGGTTAGGGTTAGGGTTTGAGCTAGGGTTAGGGTTAGGGTTAGGGTTTGAGCTAGGGTTAGGGTTAGGGTTAGGGTTTGAGCTAGGGTTAGGGTTAGGGTTAGGGTTTGAGCTAGGGTTAGGGTTAGGGTTAGGGTTTGAGCTAGGGTTAGGGTTAGGGTTTGAGCTAGGGTTAGGGTTAGGGTTTGAGCTAGGGTTAGGGTAAGGGTTAGGTTTTGAGCTAGGGTTAGGGTTTGAGCTAGGGTTAGGGTTAGGGTTAGGGTTTGAGCTAGGGTTAGGGTTAGGGTTAGGGTTTGAGCTAGGGTTAGGGTTAGGGTTTGAGCTAGGGTTAGGGTTAGGGTTAGGTTTTGAGCTAGGGTTAGGGTTTGAGATAGGGTTAGGGTTAGGGTTTGAGCTAGGGTTAGGATTAGGGTTAGGGTTTGAGCTAGGGTTAGGGTTAGGGTTAGGGTTTGAGCTAGGGTTAGGGTTTGAGCTAGGGTTAGGGTTAGGGTTAGGGTTTGAGCTAGGGTTAGGGTCAGGGTTTGAGCTAGGGTTAGGGTTAGGGTTAGGGTTTGAGCTAGGGTTAGGGTTTGAGCTAGGGTTAGGGTTAGGGTTAGGGTTTGAGCTAGGGTTAGGGTAAGGGTTTGAGCTAGGGTTAGGGTTTGAGCTAGGGTTAGGGTTAGGGTTAGGGTTTGAGCTAGGGTTAGGGTTAGGGTTAGGGTTTGAGCTATGTTTAGGGTTAGGGTTTGAGGTAGGGTTAGGGTTAGGGTTAGGGTTTGAGCTAGGGTTAGGGTTTGAGCTAGGGTTAGGGTTAGGGTTAGGGTTAGTGTTTGAGCTAGGGTTAGGGTTAGGGTTAGGGTTTGAGCTATGTTTAGGATTAGGGTTTGAGCTAGTGTAAGGGTTTGAGCTAGGGTTAGGGTTTGAGCTAGGGTTAGGGTTAGGGTTTGAGCTATGTTTAGGGTTAGGGTTTGAGCTAGGGTTAGGGTTAGGGTTAGGGTTTGAGCTAGGGTTAGGATTAGGGTTAGGGTTTGAGCTAGGGTTAGGGTTAGGGTTAGGGTTTGAGCTAGGGTTAGGGTTTGAGCTAGGGTTAGGGTTAGGGTTAGGGTTTGAGCTAGGGTTAGGGTAAGGGTTTGAGCTAGGGTTAGGGTTAGGGTTAGGGTTTGAGCTAGGGTTAGGGTTTGAGCTAGGGTTAGGGTTAGGGTTAGGGTTTGAGCTAGGGTTAGGGTAAGGGTTTGAGCTAGGGTTAGGGTTTGAGCTAGGGTTAGGGTTAGGGTTAGGGTTAGGGTTTGAGCTAGGGTTAGGGTTAGGGTTAGGGTTTGAGCTATGTTTAGGGTTAGGGTTTGAGGTAGGGTTAGGGTTAGGGTTAGGGTTTGAGCTAGGGTTAGGGTTTGAGCTAGGGTTAGGGTTAGGGTTAGGGTTAGTGTTTGAGCTAGGGTTAGGGTTAGGGTTAGGGTTTGAGCTATGTTTAGGATTAGGGTTTGAGCTAGTGTAAGGGTTTGAGCTAGGGTTAGGGTTTGAGCTAGGGTTAGGGTTAGGGTTTGAGCTATGTTTAGGGTTAGGGTTTGAGCTAGGGTTAGGGTTAGGGTTAGGGTTTGAGCTAGGGTTAGGGTTAGGGTTTGAGCTAGGGTTAGGGTTAGGGTTTGAGCTAGGGTTAGGGTTAGGGTTAGGGTTAGGGTTTGAGCTACGGTTAGGGTTAGGGTTAGGGTTTGAGCTATGTTTAGGGTTAGGGTTTGAGCTAGGGTTAGGGTTAGGGTTAGGGTTAGGGTTTGAGCTAGGGTTAGGGTTAGGGTTAGGGTTTGAGCTAGGGTTAGGGTTAGGGTTAGGGTTTGAGCTAGGGTTAGGGTTAGGGTTAGGGTTTGAGCTAGGGTTAGGGTTAGGGTTAGGGTTTGAGCTAGGGTTAGGGTTAGGGTTCGGTTTTGAGCTAGGGTTAGGGTTTGAGCTAGGGTTAGGGTTAGGGTTAGGGTTTGAGCTAGGGTTAGGGTTAGGGTTAGGGTTTGAGCTAGGGTTAGGGTTAGGGTTAGGGTTTGAGCTAGGGTTAGGGTTAGGGTTAGGGTTTGAGCTAGGGTTAGGGTTAGGGTTTGAGCTAGGGTTAGGGTTAGGGTTAGGGTTTGAGCTAGGGTTAGGGTTAGGGTTCGGTTTTGAGCTAGGGTTAGGGTTTGAGCTAGGGTTAGGGTTAGGGTTAGGGTTTGAGCTAGGGTTAGGGTTAGGGTTAGGGTTTGAGCTAGGGTTAGGGTTAGGGTTAGGGTTTGAGCTAGGGTTAGGGTTAGGGTTAGGGTTTGAGCTAGGGTTAGGGTTAGGGTTTGAGCTAGGGTTAGGGTTAGGGTTTGAGCTAGGGTTAGGGTTAGGGTTCGGTTTTGAGCTAGGGTTAGGGTTTGAGCTAGGGTTAGGGTTAGGGTTAGGGTTTGAGCTAGGGTTAGGGTTAGGGTTAGGGTTTGAGCTAGGGTTAGGGTTAGGGTTTGAGCTAGTGTTAGGGTTAGGGTTAGGTTTTGAGCTAGGGTTAGGGTTTGAGCTAGGGTTAGGGTTAGGGTTAGGGTTTGAGCTAGGGTTAGGATTAGGGTTAGGGTTTGAGCTAGGGTTAGGGTTAGGGTTAGGGTTTGAGCTAGGGTTAGGGTTAGGGTTAGGGTTTGAGCTAGGGTTAGGGTAAGGGTTTGAGCTAGGGTTAGGGTTTGAGCTAGGGTTAGGGTTAGGGTTTGAGCTATGTTTAGGGTTAGGGTTTGAGCTAGGGTTAGGGTTAGGGTTAGGGTTTGAGCTAGGGTTAGGGTTAGGGTTTGAGCTAGGGTTAGGGTTAGGGTTTGAGCTAGGGTTAGGGTTAGGGTTAGGGTTTGAGCTAGGGTTAGGGTTAGGGTTAGGGTTTGAGCTAGGGTTAGGGTTAGGGTTAGGGTTTGAGCTAGGGTTAGGGTTAGGGTTTGAGCTAGGGTTAGGGTTAGGGTTTGAGCGAGGGTTAGGGTTAGGGTTAGGGTTAGGGTTTGAGCTAGGGTTAGGGTTAGGGTTAGGGTTTGAGCTAGGGTTAGGGTTAGGGTTAGGGTTTGAGCTAGGGTTAGGGTTAGGGTTAGGGTTAGGGTTTGAGCTAGGGTTAGGGTTAGGGTTAGGGTTTGAGCTAGGGTTAGGGTTAGGGTTAGGGTTTGAGCTAGGGTTAGGGATAGGGTTTGAGCTAGGGTTAGGGTTAGGGTTTGAGCTAGGGTTAGGGTTAGTGTTAGGGTTAGGGTTTGAGCTAGGGTTAGGGTTAGGGTTAGGGTTAGGGTTTGAGCTAGGGTTAGGGTTAGGGTTAGGGTTTGAGCTAGGGTTAGGGTTAGGGTTAGGGTTTGAGCTAGGGTTAGGGTTAGGGTTAGGGTTAGGGTTTGAGCTAGGGTTAGGGTTAGGGTTAGGATTTGAGCTAGGGTTAGGGTTAGGGTTAGGGTTAGGGTTAGGGTTTGAGCTAGGGTTAGGGTTAGTGTTAGGGTTAGGGTTAAGGTTTGAGCTAGGGTTAGGGTTTGAGCTAGGGTTAGGGTTAGGGTTAGGTTTTCAGCTAGGGTTAGGGTTTGAGCTAGGGTTAGGGTTAGGGTTTGAGCTAGGGTTAGGGTTAGGGATAGGTTTTGAGCTAGGGTTAGGGTTTGAGCTAGGGTTAGGGTTAGGGTTAGGGTTTGAGCTAGGGTTAGGGTTAGGGTTAGGGTTTGAGCTAGGGTTAGGGTTAGGGTTTGAGCTAGGGTTAGGGTTAGGTTTTGAGCTAGGGTTAGGGTTTGAGCTAGGGTTAGGGTTAGGGTTAGGGTTTGAGCTAGGGTTAGGATTAGGGTTAGGGTTTGAGCTAGGGTGAGGGTTAGGGTTAGGGTTTGAGCTAGGGTTAGGGTTTGAGCTAGGGTTAGGGTTAGGGTTAGGGTTTGAGCTAGGGTTAGGGTAAGGGTTTGAGCTAGGGTTAGGGTTTGAGCTAGGGTTAGGGTTAGGGTTAGGGTTTGAGCTAGGTTTAGGTAAGGGTTTGAGCTAGGGTTAGGGTTTGAGCTAGGGTTAGGGTTAGGGTTAGGGTTTGAGCTAGGGTTAGGGTTAGGGTTAGGGTTTGAGGTAGGGTTAGGGTTAGGGTTTGAGCTAGGGTTAGGGTTAGGGTTTGAGCTAGGGTTAGGGTTAGGGTTCGGTTTTGAGCTAGGGTTAGGGTTTGAGCTAGGGTTAGGGTTAGGGTTTGAGCTAGGGTTAGGGTTAGGGTTAGGGTTTGAGCTAGGGTTAGGGTTAGGGTTTGAGCTAGTGTTAGGGTTAGGGTTAGGTTTTGAGCTAGGGTTAGGGTTTGAGCTAGGGTTAGGGTTAGGGTTAGGGTTTGAGCTAGGGTTAGGATTAGGGTTAGGGTTTGAGCTAGGGTTAGGGTTAGGGTTAGGGTTTGAGCTAGGGTTAGGGTTAGGGTTTGAGCTAGGGTTAGGGTAAGGGTTTGAGCTAGGGTTAGGGTTTGAGCTAGGGTTAGGGTTAGGGTTTGAGCTATGTTTAGGGTTAGGGTTTGAGCTAGGGTTAGGGTTAGGGTTAGGGTTTGAGCTAGGGTTAGGGTTAGGGTTTGAGCTAGGGTTAGGGTTAGGGTTTGAGCTAGGGTTAGGGTTAGGGTTAGGGTTTGAGCTAGGGTTAGGGTTAGGGTTAGGGTTTGAGCTAGGGTTAGGGTTAGGGTTTGAGCTAGGGTTAGGGTTAGGGTTTGAGCTAGGGTTAGGGTTAGGGTTAGGTTTTGAGCTAGGGTTAGGGTTTGAGCTAGGGTTAGGGTTAGGGTTAGGGTTTGAGCTAGGGTTAGGGTTAGGGTTAGGGTTTGAGCTAGGGTTAGGGTTAGGGTTTGAGCTAGGGTTAGGGTTAGGGTTAGGGTTTGAGCTAGGGTTAGGGTTAGGGTTAGGGTTTGAGCTAGGGTTAGGGTAAGGGTTTGAGCTAGGGTTAGGGTTAGGGTTAGGGTTTGAGCTAGGGTTAGGGTTTGAGCTAGGGTTAGGGTTAGGGTTAGGGTTTGAGCTAGGGTTAGGGTAAGGGTTTGAGCTAGGGTTAGGGTTTGAGCTAGGGTTAGGGTTAGGGTTAGGGTTAGGGTTTGAGCTAGGGTTAGGGTTAGGGTTAGGGTTTGAGCTATGTTTAGGGTTAGGGTTTGAGGTAGGGTTAGGGTTAGGGTTAGGGTTTGAGCTAGGGTTAGGGTTAGGGTTAGGGTTTGAGCTAGGGTTAGGGTTAGGGTTAGGGTTTGAGCTAGGGTTAGGGTTAGGGTTTGAGCTAGGGTTAGGGTTAGGGTTAGGGTTTGAGCTAGGGTTAGGGTTAGGGTTCGGTTTTGAGCTAGGGTTAGGGTTTGAGCTAGGGTTAGGGTTAGGGTTAGGGTTTGAGCTAGGGTTAGGGTTAGGGTTTGAGCTAGGGTTAGGGTTAGGGTTCGGTTTTGAGCTAGGGTTAGGGTTTCAGCTAGGGTTAGGGTTAGGGTTAGGGTTTGAGCTAGGGTTAGGGTTAGGGTTAGGGTTTGAGCTAGGGTTAGGGTTAGGGTTTGAGCTAGTGTTAGGGTTAGGGTTAGGTTTTGAGCTAGGGTTAGGGTTTGAGCTAGGGTTAGGGTTAGGGTTAGGGTTTGAGCTAGGGTTAGGATTAGGGTTAGGGTTTGAGCTAGGGTTAGGGTTAGGGTTAGGGTTTGAGCTAGGGTTAGGGTTAGGGTTAGGGTTTGAGCTAGGGTTAGGGTAAGGGTTTGAGCTAGGGTTAGGGTTTGAGCTAGGGTTAGGGTTAGGGTTTGAGCTATGTTTAGGGTTAGGGTTTGAGCTAGGGTTAGGGTTAGGGTTAGGGTTTGAGCTAGGGTTAGGGTTAGGGTTTGAGCTAGGGTTAGGGTTAGGGTTTGAGCTAGGGTTAGGGTTAGGGTTAGGGTTTGAGCTAGGGTTAGGGTTAGGGTTAGGGTTTGAGCTAGGGTTAGGGTTAGGGTTAGGGTTTGAGCTAGGGTTAGGGTTAGGGTTTGAGCTAGGGTTAGGGTTAGGGTTTGAGCGAGGGTTAGGGTTAGGGTTAGGGTTAGGGTTTGAGCTAGGGTTAGGGTTAGGGTTAGGGTTTGAGCTAGGGTTAGGGTTAGGGTTAGGGTTTGAGCTAGGGTTAGGGTTAGGGTTAGGGTTAGGGTTTGAGCTAGGGTTAGGGTTAGGGTTAGGGTTTGAGCTAGGGTTAGGGTTAGGGTTAGGGTTTGAGCTAGGGTTAGGGATAGGGTTTGAGCTAGGGTTAGGGTTAGGGTTTGAGCTAGGGTTAGGGTTAGTGTTAGGGTTAGGGTTTGAGCTAGGGTTAGGGTTAGGGTTAGGGTTAGGGTTTGAGCTAGGGTTAGGGTTAGGGTTAGGGTTTGAGCTAGGGTTAGGGTTAGGGTTAGGGTTTGAGCTAGGGTTAGGGTTAGGGTTAGGGTTAGGGTTTGAGCTAGGGTTAGGGTTAGGGTTAGGATTTGAGCTAGGGTTAGGGTTAGGGTTAGGGTTAGGGTTAGGGTTTGAGCTAGGGTTAGGGTTAGTGTTAGGGTTAGGGTTAAGGTTTGAGCTAGGGTTAGGGTTTGAGCTAGGGTTAGGGTTAGGGTTAGGTTTTCAGCTAGGGTTAGGGTTTGAGCTAGGGTTAGGGTTAGGGTTTGAGCTAGGGTTAGGGTTAGGGTTAGGTTTTGAGCTAGGGTTAGGGTTTGAGCTAGGGTTAGGGTTAGGGTTAGGGTTTGAGCTAGGGTTAGGGTTAGGGTTAGGGTTTGAGCTAGGGTTAGGGTTAGGGTTTGAGCTAGGGTTAGGGTTAGGTTTTGAGCTAGGGTTAGGGTTTGAGCTAGGGTTAGGGTTAGGGTTAGGGTTTGAGCTAGGGTTAGGATTAGGGTTAGGGTTTGAGCTAGGGTTAGGGTTAGGGTTAGGGTTTGAGCTAGGGTTAGGGTTTGAGCTAGGGTTAGGGTTAGGGTTAGGGTTTGAGCTAGGGTTAGGGTAAGGGTTTGAGCTAGGGTTAGGGTTTGAGCTAGGGTTAGGGTTAGGGTTCGGTTTTGAGCTAGGGTTAGGGTTTGAGCTAGGGTTAGGGTTAGGGTTTGAGCTAGGGTTAGGGTTAGGGTTAGGGTTTGAGCTAGGGTTAGGGTTAGGGTTTGAGCTAGTGTTAGGGTTAGGGTTAGGTTTTGAGCTAGGGTTAGGGTTTGAGCTAGGGTTAGGGTTAGGGTTAGGGTTTGAGCTAGGGTTAGGGTTAGGGTTAGGGTTTGAGCTAGGGTTAGGGTTAGGGTTAGGGTTTGAGCTAGGGTTAGGGTAAGGGTTTGAGCTAGGGTTAGGGTTTGAGCTAGGGTTAGGGTTAGGGTTTGAGCTATGTTTAGGGTTAGGGTTTGAGCTAGGGTTAGGGTTTGAGCTAGGGTTAGGGTTAGGGTTAGGGTTTGAGCTAGGGTTAGGGTTAGGGTTAGGGTTTGAGCTAGGGTTAGGGTAAGGGTTTGAGCTAGGGTTAGGGTTTGAGCTAGGGTTAGGGTTAGGGTTTGAGCTATGTTTAGGGTTAGGGTTTGAGCTAGGGTTAGGGTTAGGGTTAGGGTTTGAGCTAGGGTTAGGGTTAGGGTTTGAGCTAGGGTTAGGGTTAGGGTTTGAGCTAGGGTTAGGGTTAGGGTTAGGGTTTGAGCTAGGGTTAGGGTTAGGGTTAGGGTTTGAGCTAGGGTTAGGGTTAGGGTTAGGGTTTGAGCTAGGGTTAGGGTTAGGGTTTGAGCTAGGGTTACGGTTAGGGTTTGAGCTAGGGTTAGGGTTAGGGTTAGGTTTTGAGCTAGTGTTAGGGTTTGAGCTAGGGTTAGGGTTAGGGTTAGGGTTTGAGCTAGGGTTAGGGTTAGGGTTAGGGTTTGAGCTAGGGTTAGGGTTAGGGTTAGGGTTTGAGCTAGGGTTAGGGTTAGGGTTAGGGTTTGAGCTAGGGTTAGGGTTAGGGTTTGAGCTATGTTTAGGGTTAGGGTTTGAGCTAGGGTTAGGGTTAGGGTTAGGGTTTGAGCTAGGGTTAGGGTTAGGGTTTGAGCTAGGGTTAGGGTTAGGGTTTGAGCTAGGGTTAGGGTTAGGGTTAGGGTTTGAGCTAGGGTTAGGGTTAGGGTTAGGGTTTGAGCTAGGGTTAGGGTTAGGGTTTGAGCTAGGGTTAGGGTTAGGGTTTGAGCTAGGGTTAGGGTTAGGGTTAGGTTTTGAGCTAGGGTTAGGGTTTGAGCTAGGGTTAGGGTTAGGGTTAGGGTTTGAGCTAGGGTTAGGGTTAGGGTTCGGTTTTGAGCTAGGGTTAGGGTTTGAGCTAGGGTTAGGGTTAGGGTTTGAGCTAGGGTTAGGGTTAGGGTTAGGGTTTGAGCTAGGGTTAGGGTTAGGGTTTGAGCTAGTGTTAGGGTTAGGGTTAGGTTTTGAGCTAGGGTTAGGGTTTGAGCTAGGGTTAGGGTTAGGGTTAGGGTTTGAGCTAGGGTTAGGGTTAGGGTTAGGGTTTGAGCTAGGGTTAGGGTTAGGGTTAGGGTTTGAGCTAGGGTTAGGGTAAGGGTTTGAGCTAGGGTTAGGGTTTGAGCTAGGGTTAGGGTTAGGGTTTGAGCTATGTTTAGGGTTAGGGTTTGAGCTAGGGTTAGGGTTAGGGTTAGGGTTTGAGCTAGGGTTAGGGTTAGGGTTAGGGTTTGAGCTAGGGTTAGGGTTAGGGTTAGGGTTTGAGCTAGGGTTAGGGTAAGGGTTTGAGCTAGGGTTAGGGTTTGAGCTAGGGTCAGGGTTAGGGTTTGAGCTATGTTTAGGGTTAGGGTTTGAGCTAGGGTTAGGGTTAGGGTTAGGGTTTGAGCTAGGGTTAGGGTTAGGGTTTGAGCTAGGGTTAGGGTTAGGGTTTGAGCTAGGGTTAGGGTTAGGGTTAGGGTTTGAGCTAGGGTTAGGGTTAGGGTTAGGGTTTGAGCTAGGGTTAGGGTTAGGGTTAGGGTTTGAGCTAGGGTTAGGGTTAGGGTTTGAGCTAGGGTTAGGGTTAGGGTTTGAGCTAGGGTTAGGGTTAGGGTTAGGTTTTGAGCTAGGGTTAGGGTTTGAGCTAGGGTTAGGGTTAGGGTTAGGGTTTGAGCTAGGGTTAGGGTTAGGGTTAGGGTTTGAGCTAGGGTTAGGGTTAGGGTTTGAGCTAGGGTTAGGGTTAGGTTTGAGCTAGGGTTAGGGTTAGGGTTAGGTTTTGAGCTAGGGTTAGGGTTTGAGCTAGGGTTAGGGTTAGGGTTAGGGTTTGAGCTAGGGTTAGGGTTAGGGTTAGGGTTTGAGCTAGGGTTAGGGTTAGGGTTTGAGCTAGGGTTAGGGTTAGGTTTTGAGCTAGGGTTAGGGTTTGAGCTAGGGTTAGGGTTAGGGTTAGGGTTTGAGCTAGGGTTAGGATTAGGGTTAGGGTTTGAGCTAGGGTTAGGGTTAGGGTTAGGGTTTGAGCTAGGGTTAGGGTTTGAGCTAGGGTTAGGGTTAGGGTTAGGGTTTGAGCTAGGGTTAGGGTAAGGGTTTGAGCTAGGGTTAGGGTTTGAGCTAGGGTTAGGGTTAGGGTTAGGGTTTGAGCTAGGGTTAGGGTTAGGGTTAGGGTTTGAGCTATGTTTAGGGTTAGGGTTTGAGCTAGGGTTAGGGTTAGGGTTAGGGTTTGAGCTAGGGTTAGGGTTTGAGCTAGGGTTAGGGTTAGGGTTACGGTTAGTGTTTGAGCTAGGGTTAGGGTTAGGGTTAGGGTTTGAGCTATGTTTAGGATTACGGTTTGAGCTAGGGTAAGGGTTTGAGCTAGGGTTAGGGTTTGAGCTAGGGTTAGGGTTAGGGTTTGAGCTATGTTTAGGGTTAGGGTTTGAGCTAGGGTTAGGGTTAGGGTTAGGGTTTGAGCTAGGGTTAGGGTTAGGGTTTGAGCTAGGGTTAGGTTTAGGGTTTGAGCTAGGGTTAGGGTTAGGGTTAGGGTTTGAGTTAGGGTTAGGGTTAGGGTTAGGGTTTGAGCTATGTTTAGGGTTAGGGTTTGAGCTAGGGTTAGGGTTAGGGTTAGGGTTAGGGTTTGAGCTAGGGTTAGGGTTTGAGCTAGGGTTAGGGTTAGGGTTAGGGTTTGAGCTAGGGTTAGGGTTTGAGCTAGGGTTAGGGTTAGGGTTAGGGTTTGAGCTAGGGTTAGGGTTAGGGTTAGGGTTTGAGCTAGGGTTAGGGTTAGGGTTAGGGTTTGAGCTAGGGTTAGGGTAAGGGTTTGAGCTAGGGTTATGGTTTGAGCTAGGGTTAGGGTTAGGGTTTGAGCTATGTTTAGGGTTAGGGTTTGAGCTAGGGTTAGGGTTAGGGTTAGGGTTTGAGCTAGGGTTAGGGTTAGGGTTTGAGCTAGGGTTAGGGTTAGGGTTTGAGCTAGGGTTAGGGTTAGGGTTAGGGTTTGAGCTAGGGTTAGGGTTAGGGTTAGGGTTTGAGCTAGGGTTAGGGTTAGGGTTAGGGTTTGAGCTAGGTTTAGGTAAGGGTTTGAGCTAGGGTTAGGGTTTGAGCTAGGGTTAGGGTTAGGGTTAGGGTTTGAGCTAGGGTTAGGGTTAGGGTTTGAGCTAGGGTTAGGGTTAGGGTTAGGGTTTGAGCTAGGGTTAGGGTTAGGGTTAGGGTTTGAGCTAGGGTTAGGGTTTGAGCTAGGGTTAGGGTTAGGGTTAGGGTTTGAGCTAGGGTTAGGGTAAGGGTTTGAGCTAGGGTTAGGGTTTGAGCTAGGGTTAGGGTTAGGGTTAGGGTTTGAGCTATGTTTAGGGTTAGGGTTTGAGCTAGGGTTAGGGTTAGGGTTAGGGTTTGAGCTAGGGTTAGGGTTTGAGCTAGGGTTAGGGTTAGGGTTAGGGTTAGTGTTTGAGCTAGGGTTAGGGTTAGGGTTAGGGTTTGAGCTATGTTTAGGATTAGGGTTTGAGCTAGGGTAAGGGTTTGAGCTAGGGTTAGGGTTTGAGCTAGGGTTAGGGTTAGGGTTTGAGCTATGTTTAGGGTTAGGGTTTGAGCTAGGGTTAGGGTTAGGGTTAGGGTTTGAGCTAGGGTTAGGGTTAGGGTTTGAGCTAGGGTTAGGTTTAGGGTTTGAGCTAGGGTTAGGGTTAGGGTTAGGGTTAGGGTTTGAGTTAGGGTTAGGGTTAGGGTTAGGGTTTGAGCTATGTTTAGGGTTAGGGTTTGAGCTAGGGTTAGGGTTAGGGTTAGGGTTAGGGTTTGAGCTAGGGTTAGGGTTTGAGCTAGGGTTAGGGTTAGGGTTAGGGTTTGAGCTAGGGTTAGGGTTTGAGCTAGGGTTAGGGTTAGGGTTAGGGTTTGAGCTAGGTTTAGGGTTAGGGTTAGGGTTTGAGCTAGGGTTAGGGTTAGGGTTAGGGTTTGAGCTAGGGTTAGGGTAAGGGTTTGAGCTAGGGTTATGGTTTGAGCTAGGGTTAGGGTTAGGGTTTGAGCTATGTTTAGGGTTAGGGTTTGAGCTAGGGTTAGGGTTAGGGTTAGGGTTTGAGCTAGGGTTAGGGTTAGGGTTTGAGCTAGGGTTAGGGTTAGGGTTTGAGCTAGGGTTAGGGTTAGGGTTACGGTTTGAGCTAGGGTTAGGGTTAGGGTTAGGGTTTGAGCTAGGGTTAGGGTTAGGGTTTGAGCTAGGGTTAGGGTTAGGGTTAGGGTTTGAGCTAGGTTTAGGTAAGGGTTTGAGCTAGGGTTAGGGTTTGAGCTAGGGTTAGGGTTAGGGTTAGGGTTTGAGCTAGGGTTAGGGTTAGGGTTTGAGCTAGGGTTAGGGTTAGGGTTAGGGTTTGAGCTAGGGTTAGGGTTAGGGTTAGGGTTTGAGCTAGGGTTAGGGTTAGGGTTTGAGCTAGGGTTAGGGTTAGGGTTTGAGCTAGGGTTAGGGTTAGGGTTCGGTTTTGAGCTAGGGTTAGGGTTTGAGCTAGGGTTAGGGTTAGGGTTAGGGTTTGAGCTAGGGTTAGGGTTAGGGTTAGGGTTTGAGCTAGGGTTAGGATTAGGGTTTGAGCTAGGGTTAGGGTTAGGGTTAGGTTTTGAGCTAGGGTTAGGGTTTGAGCTAGGGTTAGGGTTAGGGTTAGGGTTTGAGCTAGGGTTAGGATTAAGGTTAGGGTTTGAGCTAGGGTTAGGGTTAGGGTTAGGGTTTGAGCTAGGGTTAGGGTTTGAGCTAGGGTTAGGGTTAGGGTTAGGGTTTGAGCTAGGGTTAGGGTAAGGGTTTGAGCTAGGGTTAGGGTTTGAGCTAGGGTTAGGGTTAGGGTTAGGGTTAGGGTTTGAGCTAGGGTTAGGGTTAGGGTTAGGGTTTGAGCTATGTTTAGGGTTAGGGTTTGATCTAGGGTTAGGGTTAGGGTTAGGGTTTGAGCTAGGGTTAGGGTTTGAGCTAGGGTTAGGTTTAGGGTTAGGGTTAGTGTTTGAGCTAGGGTTAGGGTTAGGGTTAGGGTTTGAGCTATGTTTAGGATTAGGTTTGAGCTAGGGTAAGGGTTTGAGCTAGGGCTAGGGTTTGAGCTAGGGTTAGGGTTAGGGTTTGAGCTATGTTTAGGGTTAGGGTTTGAGCTAGGGTTAGGGTTAGGGTTAGGGTTAGGGTTTGAGCTAGGGTTAGGGTTAGGCTTAGGGTTTGAGCTATGTTTAGGGTTAGGGTTTGAGCTAGGGTTAGGGTTAGGGTTAGGGTTAGGGTTTGAGCTAGGGTTAGGGTTTGAGCTAGGGTAGGGTTAGGGTTAGGGTTTGAGCTAGGGTTAGGGTTTGAGCTAGGGTTAGGGTTAGGGTTAGGGTTTGAGCTAGGGTTAGGGTTAGGGTTAGGGTTTGAGCTAGGGTTAGGGTAAGGGTTTGAGCTAGGGTTAGGGTTTGAGCTAGGGTTAGGGTTAGGGTTTGAGCTATGTTTAGGGTTAGGGTTTGAGCTAGGGTTAGGGTTAGGGTTTGAGCTAGGGTTAGGGTTAGGGTTAGGGTTTGAGCTAGGGTTAGGGTTAGGGTTAGGGTTTGAGCTAGGGTTAGGGTTAGGGTTAGGGTTTGAGCTAGGGTTAGGGTTAGGGTTTGAGCTAGGGTTAGGGTTAGGGTTTGAGCTAGGGTTAGGGTTAGGGTTAGTGTTAGGGTTTGAGCTAGGGTTAGGGTTAGGGTTAGGGTTTGAGCTAGGGTTAGGGTTAGGGTTAGGGTTTGAGCTAGGGTTAGGGTTAGGGTTAGGGTTAGGGTTCGAGCTAGGGTTAGGGTTAGGGTTAGGGTTTGAGCTAGGGTTAGGGTTAGGGTTAGGGTTTGAGCTAGGGTTAGGGTTAGGGTTTGAGCTAGGGTTAGGGTTAGGGTTTGAGCTAGGGTTAGGGTTAGTGTTAGGGTTAGGGTTTGAGCTAGGGTTAGGGTTAGGGTTAGGTTTTGAGCTAGGGTTAGGGTTTGAGCTAGGGTTAGGGTTAGGGTTAGGGTTTGAGCTAGGGTTAGGATTAGGGTTAGGGTTTGAGCTAGGGTTAGGGTTAGGGTTAGGGTTTGAGCTAGGGTTAGGGTTTGAGCTAGGGTTAGGGTTAGGGTTAGGGTTTGAGCTAGGGTTAGGGTAAGGGTTTGAGCTAGGGTTAGGGTTTGAGCTAGGGTTAGGGTTAGGGTTAGGGTTTGAGCTAGGGTTAGGGTTAGGGTTAGGGTTTGAGCTATGTTTAGGGTTAGGGTTTGAGCTAGGGTTAGGGTTAGGGTTAGGGTTTGAGCTAGGGTTAGGGTTTGAGCTAGGGTTAGGGTTAGGGTTAGTGTTTGAGCTAGGGTTAGGGTTAGGGTTAGGGTTTGAGCTATGTTTAGGATTAGGGTTTGAGCTAGGGTAAGGGTTTGAGCTAGGGTTAGGGTTTGAGCTAGGGTTAGGGTTAGGGTTTGAGTTATGTTTAGGGTTAGGGTTTGAGCTAGGGTTAGGGTTAGGGTTAGGGTTTGAGCTAGGGTTAGGGTTAGGGTTTGAGCTAGGCTTAGGGTTAGGGTTTGAGCTAGGGTTAGGGTTAGGGTTAGGGTTTGAGCTAGGGTTAGGGTTAGGGTTAGGGTTTGAGCTATGTTTAGGGTTAGGGTTTGAGCTAGGGTTAGGGTTAGGGTTAGGGTTTGAGCTATGTTTAGGGTTAGGGTTTGAGCTAGGGTTAGGGTTAGGGTTTGAGCTAGGGTTAGGGTTAGGGTTAGGGTTTGAGCTAGGGTTAGGGTTAGGGTTAGGGTTTGAGCTAGGGTTAGGGTTAGGGTTAGGGTTTGAGCTAGGGTTAGGGTTAGGGTTTGAGCTAGGGTTAGGGTTAGGGTTTGAGCTAGGGTTAGGGTTAGGGTTAGTGTTAGGGTTTGAGCTAGGGTTAGGGTTAGGGTTAGGGTTTGAGCTAGGGTTAGGGTTAGGGTTAGGGTTTGAGCTAGGGTTAGGGTTAGGGTTAGGGTTAGGGTTCGAGCTAGGGTTAGGGTTAGGGTTAGGGTTTGAGCTAGGGTTAGGGTTAGGGTCAGGGTTTGAGCTAGGGTTAGGGTTAGGGTTTGAGCTAGGGTTAGGGTTAGGGTTTGAGCTAGGGTTAGGGTTAGTGTTAGGGTTAGGGTTTGAGCTAGGGTTAGGGTTAGGGTTAGGTTTTGAGCTAGGGTTAGGGTTTGAGCTAGGGTTAGGGTTAGGGTTAGGGTTTGAGCTAGGGTTAGGATTAGGGTTAGGGTTTGAGCTAGGGTTAGGGTTAGGGTTAGGGTTTGAGCTAGGGTTAGGGTAAGGGTTTGAGCTAGGGTTAGGGTTTGAGCTAGGGTTAGGGTTAGGGTTAGGGTTTGAGCTAGGGTTAGGGTTAGGGTTAGGGTTTGAGCTATGTTTAGGGTTAGGGTTTGAGCTAGGGTTAGGGTTAGGGTTAGGGTTTGAGCTAGGGTTAGGGTTTGAGCTAGGGTTAGGGTTAGGGTTAGTGTTTGAGCTAGGGTTAGGGTTAGGGTTAGGGTTTGAGCTATGTTTAGGATTAGGGTTTGAGCTAGGGTAAGGGTTTGAGCTAGGGTTAGGGTTTGAGCTAGGGTTAGGGTTAGGGTTTGAGCTATGTTTAGGGTTAGGGTTTGAGCTAGGGTTAGGGTTAGGGTTAGGGTTTGAGCTAGGGTTAGGGTTAGGGTTTGAGCTAGGCTTAGGGTTAGGGTTTGAGCTAGGGTTAGGGTTAGGGTTAGGGTTTGAGCTAGGGTTAGGGTTAGGGTTAGGGTTTGAGCTATGTTTAGGGTTAGGGTTTGAGCTAGGGTTAGGGTTAGGGTTAGGGTTAGGGTTTGAGCTAGGGTTAGGGTTTGAGCTAGGGTTAGGGTTAGGGTTAGGGTTTGAGCTAGGTTTAGGGTTTGAGCTAGGGTTAGGGTTAGGGTTAGGGTTTTAGCTAGGGTTAGGGTTAGGGTTAGGGTTTGAGCTAGGGTTAGGGTAAGGGTTTGAGCTAGGGTTAGGGTTTGAGCTAGGGTTAGGGTTAGGGTTTGAGCTATGTTTAGGGTTAGGGTTTGAGCTAGGGTTAGGGTTAGGGTTAGGGTTTGAGCTAGGGTTAGGGTTAGGGTTTGAGCTAGGGTTAGGGTTAGGGTTTGAGCTAGGGTTAGGGTTAGGGTTAGGGTTTGAGCTAGGGTTAGGGTTAGGGTTAGGGTTTGAGCTAGGGTTAGGGTTAGGGTTAGGGTTTGAGCTAGGGTTAGGGTTAGGGTTTGAGCTAGGGTTAGGGTTAGGGTTTGAGCTAGGGTTAGGGTTAGGGTTAGTGTTAGGGTTTGAGCTAGGGTTAGGGTTAGGGTTAGGGTTTGAGCTAGGGTTAGGGTTAGGGTTAGGGTTTGAGCTAGGGTTAGGGTTAGGGTTAGGGTTAGGGTTTGAGCTAGGGTTAGGGTTAGGGTTAGGGTTTGAGCTAGGGTTAGGGTTAGGGTTTGAGCTAGGGTTAGGGTTAGGGTTTGAGCTAGGGTTAGGGTTAGTGTTAGGGTTAGGGTTAAGGTTTGAGCTAGGGTTAGGGTTTGAGCTAGGGTTAGCGTTAGGGTTAGGTTTTCAGCTAGGGTTAGGGTTTGAGCTAGGGTTAGGGTAAGGGTTTGAGCTAGGGTTAGGGTTTGAGCTAGGGTTAGGGTTAGGGTTAGGGTTTGAGCTAGGGTTAGGGTTAGGGTTAGGGTTTGAGCTAGGGTTAGGGTTTGAGCTAGGGTTAGGGTTAGGGTTAGGGTTTGAGCTAGGGTTAGGGTTAGGGTTAGGGTTTGAGCTAGGGTTAGGGTTAGGGTTAGGGTTTGAGCTAGGGTTAGGGTTTGAGCTAGGGTTAGGGTTAGGGTTAGGGTTTGAGCTAGGGTTAGGGTTAGGGTTAGGGTTTGAGCTAGGGTTAGGGTTAGGGTTAGGGTTAGGGTTTGAGCTAGGGTTAGGGTTAAGGTTAGGGTTTGAGCTAGGGTTAGGGTTAGGGTTTGAGCTAGGGTTAGGGTTAGGGTTTGAGCTAGGGTTAGGGTTAGTGTTAGGGTTAGGGTTAAGGTTTGAGCTAGGGTTAGGGTTTGAGCTAGGGTTAGGGTTAGGGTTAGGTTTTCAGCTAGGGTTAGGGTTTGAGCTAGGGTTAGGGTAAGGGTTTGAGCTAGGGTTAGGGTTTGAGCTAGGGTTAGGGTTAGGGTTAGGGTTTGAGCTAGGGTTAGGGTTAGGGTTAGGGTTTGAGCTAGGGTTAGGGTTTGAGCTAGGGTTAGGGTTAGGGTTAGGGTTTGAGCTAGGGTTAGGGTTAGGGTTAGGGTTTGAGCTAGGTTTAGGTAAGGGTTTGAGCTAGGGTTAGGGTTTGAGCTAGGGTTAGGGTTAGGGTTAGGGTTAGGGTTTGAGCTAGGGTTAGGGTTAGGGTTTGAGCTAGGGTTAGGGTTAGGGTTAGGGTTTGAGCTAGGGTTAGGGTTAGGGTTTGAGCTAGGGTTAGGGTTAGGGTTTGAGCTAGGGTTAGGGTTAGTGTTAGGGTTAGGGTTAAGGTTTGAGCTAGGGTTAGGGTTTGAGCTAGGGTTAGGGTTAGGGTTAGGTTTTCAGCTAGGGTTAGGGTTTGAGCTAGGGTTAGGGTAAGGGTTTGAGCTAGGGTTAGGGTTTGAGCTAGGGTTAGGGTTAGGGTTAGGGTTTGAGCTAGGGTTAGGGTTAGGGTTAGGGTTTGAGCTAGGGTTAGGGTTAGGGTTAGGGTTTGAGCTAGGGTTAGGGTTAGGGTTTGAGCTAGGGTTAGGGTTAGGGTTAGGGTTTGAGCTAGGGTTAGGGTTAGGGTTTGAGCTAGGGTTAGGTTTTGGGTTAGGGTTTGAGCTAGGGTTAGGGTTAGGGTTAGGGTTTGAGGTAGGGTTAGTGTTTGAGCTAGGGTTAGGGTTAGGGTTAGGGTTAGGGTTTGAGCTAGGGTTAGGGTTAGGGTTAGGGTTTGAGCTATGTTTAGGGTTAGGGTTTGAGCTAGGGTGAGGGTTAGGTTTAGGGTTTGAGCTAGGGTTAGGGTTAGGGTTAGGGTTAGGGTTTGAGCTAGGGTTAGTGTTTGAGCTAGGGTTAGGGTTAGGGTTAGGGTTAGGGTTTGAGCTAGGGTTAGGGTTAGGGTTAGGGTTTGAGCTATGTTTAGGGTTAGGGTTTGAGCTAGGGTGAGGGTTAGGGTTAGGGTTTGAGCTAGGGTTAGGGTTAGGGTTTGAGCTAGGGTTAGGGTTAGGGTTAGGGTTTGAGCTAGGGTTAGGGTTAGGGTTAGGGTTTGAGCTAGGGTTAGGGTTAGGGTTAGGGTTTGAGCTAGGGTTAGGGTTAGGGTTAGGGTTTGAGCTAGGGTTAGGGTTAGGGTTAGGGTTTGAGCTAGGGTTAGGGTCAGGGTTTGAGCTAGGGTTAGGGTTAGGGTTAGGGTTAGGGTTTGAGCTAGGGTTAGGGTTTGAGCTAGGGTTAGGGTTAGGGTTAGGTTTTGAGCTAGGGTTAGGGTTTGAGCTAGGGTTAGGGTTAGGGTTAGGGTTTGAGCTAGGGTTAGGGTTAGGGTTTGAGCTAGGGTTAGGGTTAGGGTTAGGGTTTGAGCTAGGGTTAGGGGTAGGGTTTGAGCTAGGGTTAGGGTTTGAGCTAGGGTTAGGGTTAGGGTTAGGATTTGAGCTAGGGTTAGGGTTTGAGCTAGGGTTAGGGTTAGGGTTATGGTTTGAGCTAGGGTTAGGGTTAGGGTTAGGGTTTGAGCTAGGGTTAGGGTTAGGATTTGAGCTAGGGTTAGGGTTAGGGTTAGGGTTTGAGCTAGGGTTAGGGTTAGGGTTTGAGCTAGGGTTAGGTTTTGGGTTAGGGTTTGAGCTAGGGTTAGGGTTAGGGTTAGGGTTTGAGCTAGGGTTAGGGTTAGGGTTAGGGTTTGAGCTAGGGTTAGGGTTAGGGTTAGGGTTTGAGCTAGGGTTAGGGTTAGGGTTAGGGTTTGAGCTAGGGTTAGGGTTAGGGTTAGGGTTTGAGCTAGGGTTAGGGTTAGGGTTAGGGTTTGAGCTAGGGTTAGGGTTAGGGTTAGGGTTTGAGCTAGGGTTAGGGTTAGGGTTTGAGGTAGGGTGAGGGTTAGGGTTAGGGTTTGAGCTAGGGTCAGGGTTTGAGCTAGGGTTGGAGTTAGGGTTTGAGCTAGGGTTAGGGTTTGAGCTAGGGTTAGGGTTAGGGTTAGCACAAACCCTAATGCTAACCCTAGCTCAAACCCTAACCCTAACCCTAACCCTAACCCTAGCTCAAACCCTAACCCTAGCTCAAACCCTATGGTTAGGGTTAGGGTTTGAGCTAAGGTTAGGGTTAGGGTAAGGGTTTGAGCTAGGGTTAGGGTTAGGGTTAGGGTTTGAGCTAGGGTTAGGGTTAGGGTTTGAGCTAGGGTTAGGGTTTGAGCTAGGGTTAGGGTTAGGGTTAGCACAAACCCTAATGCTAACCCTAACCCTAACCCTAGCTCAAACCCTAACCCTAGCTCAAACCCTAACCCCAACCCTAGCTCAAACCCTAACCCAAACCCTAACCCTAACCCTAACCCTAGCTCAAACCCTAACCCTAGCTCAAACCCTAACCCTAACCCTAGCTCAAACCCTGACCCTAGCTCAAACCCTAACCCTACCTCAAACCCTAACCCTAACCCTAGCTCAAACCCTAACCCTAACCCTAACCCTAGCTCAAACCCTAACCCTAACCCTAACCCTAGCTCAAACCCTAACCCTAACCCTAACCCTAGCTCAAACCCTAACCCTAACCCTAGCTCAAACCCTAACCCTAACCCTAACCCTAGCTCAAACCCTAGCCCTAACCCTAGCTCAAACCCTAACCCTAACCCTAACCCTAGCTCAAACCCTAACCCTAACCCTAACCCTAGCTCAAACCCTAACCCTAACCCTAGCTCAAACCCTAACCCTAACCCTAGCTCAAACCCTAACCCTAGCTCAAACCCTAACCCTAACCCTAACCCTAGCTCAAACCCTAACCCTAGCTCAAACCCTAACACTAACCCTAACCCTAGCTCAAACCTTAATCCTTGCTCAAACCCTAACCCTAACCCTAGCTCAAACCCTAACCCTAACCCTAACCCTAGCTCAAACCCTAACCCTAACCCTATCCCTAGCTCAAACCCTAACCCTAGCTCAAACCCTAACCCTAACCCTAACCCTAACCCTAGCTCAAACCCGAACCCTAGCTCAAACCCTAACCCTAATCCTAACCCTAGCTCAAACCGTAACCCTAGCTCAAACCCTAACCCAAAACCTAACCCTAGCTCAAACCCTAACCCTAACCCTAACCCTAGCTCAAACCCTAACCCTAACCCTAACCCTAGCTCAAACCCTAACCCTAGCTCAAACCCTAACACTAACCCTAACCCTAGCTCAAACCCTAACCCTAGCTCAAACCCTAACCCTAACCCTAACCCTAGCTCAAACCCTAACCCTAACCCTAACCCTAGCTCAAACCCTAACCCTAGCTCAAACCCTACCCCTAACCCTAGCTCAAACCCTAACCCTAACCCTAACCCTAGCTCAAACCCTAACCCTAACCCTAACCCTAGCTCAAACCCTAACCCTAACCCTAACCCTAGCTCAAACCCTAACCCTAACCCTAACCCTAGCTCAAAACCTAACCCTAACCCTAACCCTAGCTCAAACCCTAACCCTAACCCTAGCTCAAAACCTAACCCTAACCCTAACCCTAGCTCAAACCCTAATCCTAACCCTAGCTCAAACCCTAACCCTAACCCTAACCCTAGCTCAAACCCTAACCCTAACCCTAACCCTAGCTCAAACCCTAACCCTAACCCGAACCCTAGCTCAAACCCTAACCCTAATCCTAACCCTAGCTCAAACCGTAACCCTAGCTCAAACCCTAACCCAAAACCTAACCCTAGCTCAAACCCTAACCCTAACCCTAACCCTAGCTCAAACCCTAACCCTAACCCTAGCTCAAACCCTAACCCTAGCTCAAACCCTAACCCTAACCCTAACCCTAGCTCAAACCCTAACCCTAGCTCAAACCCTAACCCTAACCCTAACCCTAGCTCAAACCCTAACCCTAACCCTAACCCTAGCTCAAACCCTAACCCTAGCTCAAACCCTACCCCTAACCCTAGCTCAAACCCTAACCCTAACCCTAACCCTAGCTCAAACCCTAACCCTAACCCTAACCCTAGCTCAAACCCTAACCCTAACCCTAACCCTAGCTCAAACCCTAACCCTAACCCTAACCCTAGCTCAAAACCTAACCCTAACCCTAACCCTAGCTCAAACCCTAACCCTAACCCTAACCCTAGCTCAAAACCTAACCCTAACCCTAACCCTAGCTCAAACCCTAATCCTAACCCTAGCTCAAACCCTAACCCTAACCCTAACCCTAGCTCAAACCCTAACCCTAACCCTAACCCTAGCTCAAACCCTAACCCAAACCCTAGCTCAAACCCTAACCCTAACCCTAGCTCAAACCCTAACCCTAACCCTAACCCTAGCTCAAACCCTAACCCTTGCTCAAACCCTAACCCTAACCCTAACCCTAGCTCAAACCCTAACCCTAACCCTAACCCTAGCTCAAACCCTAACCCTTGCTCAAACCCTAACCCTAACCCTAACCCTAGCTCAAACCCTAACCCTAACCCTAACCCTAGCTCAAACCCTAACCCTAACCCTAACCCTAGCTCAAACCCTAACCCTAGCTCAAACCCTAACCCTAACCCTAACCCTAGCTCAAACCCTAACCCTAACCCTAACCCTAGCTCAAACCCTAACCCTAACCCTAGCTCAAACCCTAACCCTAACCCTAACCCTAGCTCAAACCCTAACCCTAACCCTAGCTCAAACCCTAACCCTAACCCTAACCCTAGCTCAAACCCTAACCCTAACTCAAACCCTAACCCTAACCCTAACCCTAACCCTAGCTCAAACCCTAACCCTAGCTCAAACCCTAACCCTAACCCTAACCCTAAGCCTTGCTCAAACCCTAACCCTAACCCTAACCCTAGCTCAAACCCTAACCCTAACCCTAACCCTAGCTCAAACCCTAACCCTAACCCTAGCTCAAACCCTAACCCTAACCCTAACCCTAGCTCAAACCCTAACCCTAACCCTAACCCTAGCTCAAACCCTAACCCTAACCCTAACCCTAGCTCAAACCCTAACCCTAGCTCAAACCCTAACCCTAACCCTAACCCTAGCTCAAACCCTAACCCTAACCCTAACCCTAGCTCAAACCCTAACCCTAGCTCAAACCCTAACCCTAACCCTAACCCTAGCTCAAACCCTAACCCTAACCCTAACCCTAGCTCAAACCCTAACCCTAGCTCAAACCCTAACCCTAACCCTAACCCTAGCTCAAACCCTAACCCTAACCCTAACCCTAGCTCAAACCCAAACCCTAGCTCAAACCCTAACCCTAACCCTAACCCTAGCTCAAACCCTAACCCTAACCCTAACCCTAGCTCAAACCCTAACCCTAACCCTAACCCTAGCTCAAACCCTAACCCTAGCTCAAACCCTAACCCTAACCCTAACCCTAGCTCAAACCCTAACCCTAGCTCAAACCCTAACCCTAACCCTAACCCTAGCTCAAACCCTAACCCTAACCCTAACCCTAGCTCAAACCCTAACCCTAGCTCAAACCCTAACCCTAGCTCAAACCCTAACCCTAACCCTAACCCTAACCCTAGCTCAAACCCTAACCCTAACCCTAACCCTAGCTCAAACCCTAACCCTAGCTCAAACCCTAACCCTAACCCTAACCCTAGCTCAAACCCTAACCCTAGCTCAAACCCTAACCCTAACCCTAGCTCAAACCCTAACCCTAACCCTAACCCTAGCTCAAACCCTAACCCTAACCCTATCCCTAGCTCAAACCCTAACCCTAGCTCAAACCCTAACCCTAACCCTAACCCTAGCTCAAACCCTAACCCTAACCCTAGCTCAAACCCTAACCCTAACCCTAACCCTAGCTCAAAACCTAACCCTAACCCTAACCCTAGCTCAAAACCTAACCCTAACCCTAACCCTAGCTCAAACCCTAACCTTAACCCTAACCCTAGCTCAAACCCTAACCCTAACCCTAACCCTAGCTCAAACCCTAACCCTAGCTCAAACCCTAACCCTAACCCTAGCTCAAACCCTAACCCTAGCTCAAACCCTAACCCTAACCCTAACCCTAGCTCAAACCCTAACCCTAACCCTAACCCTAGCTCAAACTCTAACCCTAGCTCAAACCCTAACCCTAACCCTAACCCTAGCTCAAACCCTAACCCTAGCTCAAACCCTAACCCTAACCCTAGCTCAAACCCTAACCCTAACCCTAGCTCAAACCCTAACCCTAACCCTATCCCTAGCTCAAACCCTAACCCTAGCTCAAACCCTAACCCTAACCCTAACCCTAGCTCAAACCCGAACCCTAGCTCAAACCCTAACCCTAACCCTAACCCTAGCTCAAACCGTAACCCTAACCCTAACCCTAGCTCAAACCCTATCCCAAAACCTAACCCTAGCTCAAACCCTAACCCTAACCCTAACCCTAGCTCAAACCCTAACCCTAGCTCAAACCCTAACCCTAACCCTAGCTCAAACCCTAACCCTAGCTCAAACCCTAACCCTAACCCTAACCCTAGCTCAAACCCTAACCCTAACCCTAACCCTAGCTCAAACCCTAACCCTAGCTCAAACCCTAACCCTAACCCTAACCCTAGCTCAAACCCTAACCCTAGCTCAAACCCTAACCCTAACCCTAGCTCAAACCCTAACCCTAACCCTAGCTCAAACCCTAACCCTAACCCTATCCCTAGCTCAAACCCTAACCCTAGCTCAAACCCTAACCCTAACCCTAACCCTAGCTCAAACCCGAACCCTAGCTCAAACCCTAACCCTAACCCTAACCCTAGCTCAAACCGTAACCCTAACCCTAACCCTAGCTCAAACCCTATCCCAAAACCTAACCCTAGCTCAAACCCTAACCCTAACCCTAACCCTAGCTCAAACCCTAACCCTAGCTCAAACCCTAACCCTAACCCTAGCTCAAACCCTAACCCTAGCTCAAACCCTAACCCTAACCCTAACCCTAGCTCAAACCCTAACCCTAACCCTAACCCTAGCTCAAACCCTAACCCTAGCTCAAACCCTAACCCTAACCCTAACCCTAGCTCAAACCCTAACCCTAGCTCAAACCCTAACCCTAACCCTAGCTCAAACCCTAACCCTAACCCTAGCTCAAACCCTAACCCTAACCCTATCCCTAGCTCAAACCCTAACCCTAGCTCAAACCCTAACCCTAACCCTAACCCTAGCTCAAACCCGAACCCTAGCTCAAACCCTAACCCTAACCCTAACCCTAGCTCAAACCCTATCCCAAAACCTAACCCTAGCTCAAACCCTAACCCTAACCCTAACCCTAGCTCAAACCCTAACCCTAACCCTAAGCCTAGCTCAAACCCTAACCCTAGCTCAAACCCTAACCCTAACCCTAACCCTAGCTCAAACCCTAACCCTAGCTCAAACCCTAACCCTAACCCTAACCCTAGCTCAAACCCTAACCCTAACCCTAACCCTAGCTCAAACCCTAACCCTAACCCTAACCCTAGCTCAAACCCTAACCCTAGCTCAAACCCTAACCCTAACCCTAACCCTAGCTCAAACCCTAACCCTAACCCTAACCCTAGCTCAAACCCTAACCCTTGCTCAAACCCTAACCCTAACCCTAACCCTAGCTCAAACCCTAACCCTAACCCTAACCCTAGCTCAAACCCTAACCCTAACCCTAACGCTAGCTCAAACCCTAACCCTAGCTCAAACCCTAACCCTAACCCTAACCCTAGCTCAAACCCTAACCCTAACCCTAACCCTAGTTCAAACCCTAACCCTAGCTCAAACCCTAACCCTAGCTCAAACCCTAACCCTAACCCTAACCCTAGCTCAAACCCTAACCCTAACCCTAACCCTAGCTCAAACCCTAACCCTAGCTCAAACCCTAACCCTAACCCTAACCCTAGCTCAAACCCTAACCCTAGCTCAAACCCTAACCCTAACCCTAACCCTAACCCTAGCTCAAACCCTAACCCTAACCCTAACCCTAGCTCAAACCCTAACCCTAGCTCAAACCCTAACCCTAACCCTAACCCTAGCTCAAACCCTAACCCTAGCTCAAACCCTAACCCTAACCCTAGCTCAAACCCTAACCCTAACCCTAGCTCAAACCCTAACCCTAACCCTATCCCTAGCTCAAACCCTAACCCTAGCTCAAACCCTAACCCTAACCCTAACCCTAGCTCAAACCCGAACCCTAGCTCAAACCCTAACCCTAACCCTAACCCTAACCCTAGCTCAAACCGTAACCCTAACCCTAACCCTAGCTCAAACCCTATCCCAAAACCTAACCCTAGCTCAAACCCTAACCCTAACCCTAACCCTAGCTCAAACCCTAACCCTAACCCTAACCCTAGCTCAAACCCTAACCCTAGCTCAAACCCTAACCCTAACCCTAACCCTAGCTCAAACCCTAACCCTAGCTCAAACCCTAACCCTAACCCTAACCCTAGCTCAAACCCTAACCCTAACCCTAACCCTAGCTCAAACCCTAACCCTAACCCTAACCCTAGCTCAAACCCTAACCCTAGCTCAAACCCTAACCCTAACCCTAACCCTAGCTCAAACCCTAACCCTAACCCTAACCCTAGCTCAAACCCTAACCCTTGTTCAAACCCTAACCCTAACCCTAACCCTAGCTCAAACCCTAACCCTAACCCTAACCCTAGCTCAAACCCTAACCCTAGCTCAAACCCTAACCCTAACCCTAACCCTAGCTCAAACCCTAACCCTAACCCTAACCCTAGCTCAAACCCTAACCCTAGCTCAAACCCTAACCCTAACCCTAACCCTAGCTCAAACCCTAACCCTAACCCTAACCCTAGCTCAAACCCTAACCCTAGCTCAAACCCTAACCCTAGCTCAAACCCTAACCCTAACCCTAACCCTAGCTCAAACCCTAACCCTAACCCTAACCCTAGCTCAAACCCTAACCCTAGCTCAAACCCTAACCCTAACCCTAACCCTAGCTCAAACCCTAACCCTAGCTCAAACCCTAACCCTAACCCTAACCCTAACCCTAGCTCAAACCCTAACCCTAACCCTAGCTCAAACCCTAACCCTAGCTCAAACCCTAACCCTAACCCTAACCCTAGCTCAAACCCTAACCCTAGCTCAAACCCTAACCCTAACCCTAGCTCAAACCCTAACCCTAACCCTAACCCTAGCTCAAACCCTAACCCTAACCCTATCCCTAGCTCAAACCCTAACCCTAGCTCAAACCCTAACCCTAACCCTAACCCTAGCTCAAACCCTAACCCTAACCCTAACCCTAGCTCAAACCCTAACCCTAGCTCAAACCCTAACCCTAACCCTAACCCTAGCTCAAACCCTAACCCTAACCCTAACCCTAGCTCAAACCCTAACCCTAGCTCAAACCCTAGCTCAAACCCTAACCCTAACCCTAGCTCAAACCCTAACCCTAGCTCAAACCCTAACCCTAACCCTAACCCTAACCCTAGCTCAAACCCTAACCCTAACCCTAACCCTAGCTCAAACCCTAACCCTAGCTCAAACCCTAACCCTAACCCTAACCCTAGCTCAAACCCTAACCCTAACCCTAACCCTAGCTCAAACCCTAACCCTAGCTCAAACCCTAGCTCAAACCCTAACCCTAACCCTAGCTCAAACCCTAACCCTAGCTCAAACCCTAACCCTAACCCTAGCTCAAACCCTAACCCTAACCCTAGCTCAAACCCTAACCCTAACCCTATCCCTAGCTCAAACCCTAACCCTAGCTCAAACCCTAACCCTAACCCTAACCCTAGCTCAAACCCGAACCCTAGCTCAAACCCTAACCCTAACCCTAACCCTAGCTCAAACCGTAACCCTAACCCTAACCCTAGCTCAAACCCTATCCCAAAACCTAACCCTAGCTCAAACCCTAACCCTAACCCTAACCCTAGCTCAAACCCTAACCCTAGCTCAAACCCTAACCCTAACCCTAGCTCAAACCCTAACCCTAGCTCAAACCCTAACCCTAACCCTAACCCTAGCTCAAACCCTAACCCTAACCCTAACCCTAGCTCAAACCCTAACCCTAGCTCAAACCCTAACCCTAACCCTAACCCTAGCTCAAACCCTAACCCTAGCTCAAACCCTAACCCTAACCCTAGCTCAAACCCTAACCCTAACCCTAGCTCAAACCCTAACCCTAACCCTATCCCTAGCTCAAACCCTAACCCTAGCTCAAACCCTAACCCTAACCCTAACCCTAGCTCAAACCCGAACCCTAGCTCAAACCCTAACCCTAACCCTAACCCTAGCTCAAACCCTATCCCAAAACCTAACCCTAGCTCAAACCCTAACCCTAACCCTAACCCTAGCTCAAACCCTAACCCTAACCCTAAGCCTAGCTCAAACCCTAACCCTAGCTCAAACCCTAACCCTAACCCTAACCCTAGCTCAAACCCTAACCCTAGCTCAAACCCTAACCCTAACCCTAACCCTAGCTCAAACCCTAACCCTAACCCTAACCCTAGCTCAAACCCTAACCCTAACCCTAACCCTAGCTCAAACCCTAACCCTAGCTCAAACCCTAACCCTAACCCTAACCCTAGCTCAAACCCTAACCCTAACCCTAACCCTAGCTCAAACCCTAACCCTTGCTCAAACCCTAACCCTAACCCTAACCCTAGCTCAAACCCTAACCCTAACCCTAACCCTAGCTCAAACCCTAACCCTAACCCTAACGCTAGCTCAAACCCTAACCCTAGCTCAAACCCTAACCCTAACCCTAACCCTAGCTCAAACCCTAACCCTAACCCTAACCCTAGTTCAAACCCTAACCCTAGCTCAAACCCTAACCCTAGCTCAAACCCTAACCCTAACCCTAACCCTAGCTCAAACCCTAACCCTAACCCTAACCCTAGCTCAAACCCTAACCCTAGCTCAAACCCTAACCCTAACCCTAACCCTAGCTCAAACCCTAACCCTAGCTCAAACCCTAACCCTAACCCTAACCCTAACCCTAGCTCAAACCCTAACCCTAACCCTAACCCTAGCTCAAACCCTAACCCTAGCTCAAACCCTAACCCTAACCCTAACCCTAGCTCAAACCCTAACCCTAGCTCAAACCCTAACCCTAACCCTAGCTCAAACCCTAACCCTAACCCTAGCTCAAACCCTAACCCTAACCCTATCCCTAGCTCAAACCCTAACCCTAGCTCAAACCCTAACCCTAACCCTAACCCTAGCTCAAACCCGAACCCTAGCTCAAACCCTAACCCTAACCCTAACCCTAACCCTAGCTCAAACCGTAACCCTAACCCTAACCCTAGCTCAAACCCTATCCCAAAACCTAACCCTAGCTCAAACCCTAACCCTAACCCTAACCCTAGCTCAAACCCTAACCCTAACCCTAACCCTAGCTCAAACCCTAACCCTAGCTCAAACCCTAACCCTAACCCTAACCCTAGCTCAAACCCTAACCCTAGCTCAAACCCTAACCCTAACCCTAACCCTAGCTCAAACCCTAACCCTAACCCTAACCCTAGCTCAAACCCTAACCCTAACCCTAACCCTAGCTCAAACCCTAACCCTAGCTCAAACCCTAACCCTAACCCTAACCCTAGCTCAAACCCTAACCCTAACCCTAACCCTAGCTCAAACCCTAACCCTTGTTCAAACCCTAACCCTAACCCTAACCCTAGCTCAAACCCTAACCCTAACCCTAACCCTAGCTCAAACCCTAACCCTAGCTCAAACCCTAACCCTAACCCTAACCCTAGCTCAAACCCTAACCCTAACCCTAACCCTAGCTCAAACCCTAACCCTAGCTCAAACCCTAACCCTAACCCTAACCCTAGCTCAAACCCTAACCCTAACCCTAACCCTAGCTCAAACCCTAACCCTAGCTCAAACCCTAACCCTAGCTCAAACCCTAACCCTAACCCTAACCCTAGCTCAAACCCTAACCCTAACCCTAACCCTAGCTCAAACCCTAACCCTAGCTCAAACCCTAACCCTAACCCTAACCCTAGCTCAAACCCTAACCCTAGCTCAAACCCTAACCCTAACCCTAACCCTAACCCTAGCTCAAACCCTAACCCTAACCCTAGCTCAAACCCTAACCCTAGCTCAAACCCTAACCCTAACCCTAACCCTAGCTCAAACCCTAACCCTAGCTCAAACCCTAACCCTAACCCTAGCTCAAACCCTAACCCTAACCCTAACCCTAGCTCAAACCCTAACCCTAACCCTATCCCTAGCTCAAACCCTAACCCTAGCTCAAACCCTAACCCTAACCCTAACCCTAGCTCAAACCCTAACCCTAACCCTAACCCTAGCTCAAACCCTAACCCTAGCTCAAACCCTAACCCTAACCCTAACCCTAGCTCAAACCCTAACCCTAACCCTAACCCTAGCTCAAACCCTAACCCTAGCTCAAACCCTAGCTCAAACCCTAACCCTAACCCTAGCTCAAACCCTAACCCTAGCTCAAACCCTAACCCTAACCCTAACCCTAAGCCTTGCTCAAACCCTAACCCTATCCCTAACCCTAGCTCAAACCCTAACCCTAACCCTAACCCTAGCTCAAACCCTAACCCTAACCCTAGCTCAAACCCTAACCCTAACCCTAGCTCAAACCCTAACCCTAGCTCAAACCCTAGCTCAAACCCTAACCCTAACCCTAGCTCAAACCCTAACCCTAGCTCAAACCCTAACCCTAACCCTAACCCTAAGCCTTGCTCAAACCCTAACCCTATCCCTAACCCTAGCTCAAACCCTAACCCTAACCCTAACCCTAGCTCAAACCCTAACCCTAACCCTAGCTCAAACCCTAACCCTAACCCTAACCCTAGCTCAAACCCTAACCCTAACCCTAACCCTAGCTCAAACCCTAACCCTAACCCTAACCCTAGCTAAAACCCTAACCCTAGCTCAAACCCTAACCCTAACCCTAACCCTAACCCTAGCTCAAACCCTAACCCTAACCCTAACCCTAGCTCAAACCCTAACCCTAGCTCAAACCCTAACCCTAACCCTAACCCTAGCTCAAACCCTAACCCTAGCTCAAACCCTAACCCTAGCTCAAACCCTAACCCTAACCCTAGCTCAAACCCTAACCCTAACCCTAACCCTAGCTCAAACCCTAACCCTAACCCTATCCCTAGCTCAAACCCTAACCCTAGCTCAAACCCTAACCCTAACCCTAACCCTAGCTCAAACCCTAACCCTAACCCTAGCTCAAACCCTAACCCTAACCCTAACCCTAGCTCAAAACCTAACCCTAACCCTAACCCTAGCTCAAAACCTAACCCTAACCCTAACCCTAGCTCAAACCCTAACCTTAACCCTAACCCTAGCTCAAACCCTAACCCTAACCCTAACCCTAGCTCAAACCCTAACCCTAGCTCAAACCCTAACCCTAACCCTAGCTCAAACCCTAACCCTAGCTCAAACCCTAACCCTAACCCTAACCCTAGCTCAAACCCTAACCCTAACCCTAACCCTAGCTCAAACCCTAACCCTAGCTCAAACCCTAACCCTAACCCTAACCCTAGCTCAAACCCTAACCCTAGCTCAAACCCTAACCCTAACCCTAGCTCAAACCCTAACCCTAACCCTAGCTCAAACCCTAACCCTAACCCTATCCCTAGCTCAAACCCTAACCCTAGCTCAAACCCTAACCCTAACCCTAACCCTAGCTCAAACCCGAACCCTAGCTCAAACCCTAACCCTAACCCTAACCCTAGCTCAAACCGTAACCCTAACCCTAACCCTAGCTCAAACCCTATCCCAAAACCTAACCCTAGCTCAAACCCTAACCCTAACCCTAACCCTAGCTCAAACCCTAACCCTAACCCTAACCCTAGCTCAAACCCTAACCCTAGCTCAAACCCTAACCCTAACCCTAACCCTAGCTCAAACCCTAACCCTAACCCTAACCCTAGCTCAAACCCTAACCCTAACCCTAACCCTAGCTCAAACCCTAACCCTAGCTCAAACCCTAACCCTACCCCTAACCCTAGCTCAAACCCTAACCCTAACCCTAACCCTAGCTCAAACCCTAACCCTTGCTCAAACCCTAACCCTAACCCTAACCCTAGCTCAAACCCTAACCCTAACCCTAACCCTAGCTCAAACCCTAACCCTAACCCTAGCTCAAACCCTAACCCTAGCTCAAACCCTAACCCTAACCCTAACCCTAGCTCAAACCCTAACCCTAACCCTAACCCTAGTTCAAACCCTAACCCTAGCTCAAACCCTAACCCTAGCTCAAACCCTAACCCTAACCCTAACCCTAGCTCAAACCCTAACCCTAACCCTAACCCTAGCTCAAACCCTAACCCTAGCTCAAACCCTAACCCTAACCCTAACCCTAGCTCAAACCCTAACCCTAGCTCAAACCCTAACCCTAACCCTAACCCTAACCCTAGCTCAAACCCTAACCCTAACCCTAACCCTAGCTCAAACCCTAACCCTAGCTCAAACCCTAACCCTAACCCTAACCCTAGCTCAAACCCTAACCCTAGCTCAAACCCTAACCCTAACCCTAGCTCAAACCCTAACCCTAACCCTATCCCTAGCTCAAACCCTAACCCTAGCTCAAACCCTAACCCTAACCCTAACCCTAGCTCAAACCCGAACCCTAGCTCAAACCCTAACCCTAACCCTAACCCTAGCTCAAACCGTAACCCTAACCCTAACCCTAGCTCAAACCCTATTCCAAAACCTAACCCTAGCTCAAACCCTAACCCTAACCCTAACCCTAGCTCAAACCCTAACCCTAACCCTAACCCTAGCTCAAACCCTAACCCTAGCTCAAACCCTAACCCTAACCCTAACCCTAGCTCAAACCCTAACCCTAACCCTAGCTCAAACCCTAACCCTAACCCTAACCCTAGCTCAAACCCAAACCTTAACCCTAACCCTAGCTCAAACCCTAACCCTAACCCTAGCTCAAACCCTAACCCTAGCTCAAACCCTAACCCTAACCCTAACCCTAGCTCAAACCCTAACCCTAACCCTAGCTCAAACCCTAACCCTAACCCTAACCCTAGCTCAAACCCTAACCCTTGCTCAAACCCTAACCCTAACCCTAACCCTAGCTCAAACCCTAACCCTAACCCTAACCCTAGCTCAAACCCTAACCCTAACCCTAACCCTAGCTCAAACCCTAACCCTAGCTCAAACCCTAACCCTAACCCTAACCCTAGCTCAAACCCTAACCCTAACCCTAACCCTAGCTCAAACCCTAACCCTAGCTCAAACCCTAACCCTAACCCTAGCTCAAACCCTAACCCTAACCCTAACCCTAGCTCAAACCCTAACCCTAACCCTAACCCTAGCTCAAACCCTAACCCTAACCCTAACCCTAGCTCAAACCCTAACCCTAACCCTAACCCTAGCTCAAACCCTAACCCTAGCTCAAACCCTAACCCTAACCCTAACCCTAGCTCAAACCCTAACCCTAGCTCAAACCCTAACCCTAGCTCAAACCCTAACCCTAACCCTAACCCTAGCTCAAACCCTAACCCTAACCCTAACCCTAGCTCAAACCCTAACCCTAACCCTAACCCTAGCTCAAACCCTAACCCTAACCCTAACCCTAGCTCAAACCCTAACCCTAACCCTAGCTCAAACCCTAACCCTAACCCTAACCCTAGCTCAAACCCTAACCCTTGCTCAAACCCTAACCCTAACCCTAACCCTAGCTCAAACCCTAACCCTAACCCTAACCCTAGCTCAAACCCTAACCCTAACCCTAACCCTAGCTCAAACCCTAACCCTAGCTCAAACCCTAACCCTAACCCTAACCCTAGCTCAAACCCTAACCCTAACCCTAACCCTAGCTCAAACCCTAACCCTAGCTCAAACCCTAACCCTAACCCTAACCCTAGCTCAAACCCTAACCCTAACCCTAACCCTAGCTCAAACCCTAACCCTAACCCTAGCTCAAACACTAACCCTAGCTCAAACCCTAACCCTAACCCTCACCCTAGCTCAAACCCTAACCCTAACCCTAGCTCAAACCCTAACCCTAACCCTAACCCTAGCTCAAATCCTAACCCTAACCCTAACCCTAGCTCAAACCCTAACCCTCACCCTAACCCTAGCTCAAACCCTAACCCTAACCCTAACCCTAGCTCAAACCCTAACCCAAACCCTAGCTCAAACCCTAACCCTAACCCTAGCTCAAACCCTAACCCTAATCCTAACCCTAGCTCAAACCCTAACCCTAGCTCAAACCCTAACCCAAACCCTAGTTCAGATCCTAACCCTAACCCTAGCTCAAACCCTAACCCTAACCCTAACCCTAGCTCAAACCCTAACCCTAACCCTAACCCTAGCTCAAACCCTAACCCTAGCTCAAACCCTAACCCTAACCCTAACCCTAGCTCAAACCCTAACCCTAGCTCAAACCCTAACCCTAACCCTAGCTCAAACCCTAACCCTAACCCTAACCCTAGCTCAAACCCTAACCCTAGCTCAAACCCTAACCCTAACCCTAACCCTAGCTCAAACCCTAACCCTAGCTCAAACCCTAACCCTAACCCTAGCTCAAACCCTAACCCTAACCCTAACCCTAGCTCAAACCCTAACCCTAACCCTATCCCTAGCTCAAACCCTAACCCTAGCTCAAACCCTAACCCTAACCCTAACCCTAGCTCAAACCCTAACCCTAACCCTAGCTCAAACCCTAACCCTAGCTCAAACCCTAACCCTAACCCTAACCCTAGCTCAAACCCTAACCCTAACCCTAGCTCAAACCCTAACCCTAACCCTAACCCTAGCTCAAACCCTAACCCTAACCCTAACCCTAGCTCAAACCCTAACCCTCACCCTAACCCTAGCTCAAACCCTAACCCTAACCCTAACCCTAGCTCAAACCCTAACCCAAACCCTAGCTCAAACCCTAACCCTAACCCTAGCTCAAACCCTAACCCTAACCCTAACCCTAGCTCAAACCCTAACCCTGACCCTAACCCTAGCTCAAACCCTAACCCAAACCCTAGCTCAGACCCTAACCCTAACCCTAGCTCAAACCCTAACCCTAACCCTAACCCTAGCTCAAACCCTAACCCTTGCTCAAACCCTAACCCTAACCCTAACCCTAGCTCAAACCCTAACCCTAACCCTAACCCTAGCTCAAACCCTAACCCTAACCCTAGCTCAAACCCTAACCCTAACCCTATCCCTAGCTCAAACCCTAACCCTAGCTCAAACCCTAACCCTAACCCTAACCCTAGCTCAAACCCTAACCCTAACCCTAGCTCAAACCCTAACCCTAACCCTAACCCTAGCTCAAAACCTAACCCTAACCCTAACCCTAGCTCAAAACCTAACCCTAACCCTAACCCTAGCTCAAACCCTAACCTTAACCCTAACCCTAGCTCAAACCCTAACCCTAACCCTAACCCTAGCTCAAACCCTAACCCTAGCTCAAACCCTAACCCTAACCCTAGCTCAAACCCTAACCCTAGCTCAAACCCTAACCCTAACCCTAACCCTAGCTCAAACCCTAACCCTAACCCTAACCCTAGCTCAAACCCTAACCCTAGCTCAAACCCTAACCCTAACCCTAACCCTAGCTCAAACCCTAACCCTAACCCTAGCTCAAACCCTAACCCTAACCCTAGCTCAAACCCTAACCCTAACCCTATCCCTAGCTCAAACCCTAACCCTAGCTCAAACCCTAACCCTAACCCTAACCCTAGCTCAAACCCGAACCCTAGCTCAAACCCTAACCCTAACCCTAACCCTAGCTCAAACCGTAACCCTAACCCTAACCCTAGCTCAAACCCTATCCCAAAACCTAACCCTAGCTCAAACCCTAACCCTAACCCTAACCCTAGCTCAAACCCTAACCCTAACCCTAACCCTAGCTCAAACCCTAACCCTAGCTCAAACCCTAACCCTAACCCTAACCCTAGCTCAAACCCTAACCCTAACCCTAACCCTAGCTCAAACCCTAACCCTAACCCTAACCCTAGCTCAAACCCTAACCCTAACCCTAACCCTAGCTCAAACCCTAACCCTAGCTCAAACCCTAACCCTAACCCTAACCCTAGCTCAAACCCTAACCCTAACCCTAACCCTAGCTCAAACCCTAACCCTTGCTCAAACCCTAACCCTAACCCTAACCCTAGCTCAAACCCTAACCCTAACCCTAACCCTAGCTCAAACCCTAACCCTAACCCTAGCTCAAACCCTAACCCTAGCTCAAACCCTAACCCTAACCCTAACCCTAGCTCAAACCCTAACCCTAACCCTAACCCTAGTTCAAACCCTAACCCTAGCTCAAACCCTAACCCTAGCTCAAACCCTAACCCTAACCCTAACCCTAGCTCAAACCCTAACCCTAACCCTAACCCTAGCTCAAACCCTAACCCTAGCTCAAACCCTAACCCTAACCCTAACCCTAGCTCAAACCCTAACCCTAGCTCAAACCCTAACCCTAACCCTAACCCTAACCCTAGCTCAAACCCTAACCCTAACCCTAACCCTAGCTCAAACCCTAACCCTAGCTCAAACCCTAACCCTAACCCTAACCCTAGCTCAAACCCTAACCCTAGCTCAAACCCTAACCCTAACCCTAGCTCAAACCCTAACCCTAACCCTAGCTCAAACCCTAACCCTAACCCTATCCCTAGCTCAAACCCTAACCCTAGCTCAAACCCTAACCCTAACCCTAACCCTAGCTCAAACCCGAACCCTAGCTCAAACCCTAACCCTAACCCTAACCCTAGCTCAAACCGTAACCCTAACCCTAACCCTAGCTCAAACCCTATCCCAAAACCTAACCCTAGCTCAAACCCTAACCCTAACCCTAACCCTAGCTCAAACCCTAACCCTAACCCTAACCCTAGCTCAAACCCTAACCCTAGCTCAAACCCTAACCCTAACCCTAACCCTAGCTCAAACCCTAACCCTAACCCTAGCTCAAACCCTAACCCTAACCCTAACCCTAGCTCAAACCCAAACCTTAACCCTAACCCTAGCTCAAACCCTAACCCTAACCCTAGCTCAAACCCTAACCCTAGCTCAAACCCTAACCCTAACCCTAACCCTAGCTCAAACCCTAACCCTAACCCTAGCTCAAACCCTAACCCTAACCCTAACCCTAGCTCAAACCCTAACCCTTGCTCAAACCCTAACCCTAACCCTAACCCTAGCTCAAACCCTAACCCTAACCCTAACCCTAGCTCAAACCCTAACCCTAACCCTAACCCTAGCTCAAACCCTAACCCTAGCTCAAACCCTAACCCTAACCCTAACCCTAGCTCAAACCCTAACCCTAACCCTAACCCTAGCTCAAACCCTAACCCTAGCTCAAACCCTAACCCTAACCCTAACCCTAGCTCAAACCCTAACCCTAACCCTAACCCTAGCTCAAACCCTAACCCTAACCCTAACCCTAGCTCAAACCCTAACCCTAACCCTAACCCTAGCTCAAACCCTAACCCTAACCCTAACCCTAGCTCAAACCCTAACCCTAGCTCAAACCCTAACCCTAACCCTAACCCTAGCTCAAACCCTAACCCTAGCTCAAACCCTAACCCTAGCTCAAACCCTAACCCTAACCCTAACCCTAGCTCAAACCCTAACCCTAACCCTAACCCTAGCTCAAAGCCTAACCCTAACCCTAACCCTAGCTCAAACCCTAACCCTAACCCTAACCCTAGCTCAAACCCTAACCCTAACCCTAGCTCAAACCCTAACCCTAACCCTAACCCTAGCTCAAACCCTAACCCTTGCTCAAACCCTAACCCTAACCCTAACCCTAGCTCAAACCCTAACCCTAACCCTAACCCTAGCTCAAACCCTAACCCTAACCCTAACCCTAGCTCAAACCCTAACCCTAGCTCAAACCCTAACCCTAACCCTAACCCTAGCTCAAACCCTAACCCTAACCCTAACCCTAGCTCAAACCCTAACCCTAGCTCAAACCCTAACCCTAACCCTAACCCTAGCTCAAACCCTAACCCTAACCCTAACCCTAGCTCAAACCCTAACCCTAACCCTAGCTCAAACCCTAACCCTAGCTCAAACCCTAACCCTAACCCTCACCCTAGCTCAAACCCTAACCCTAACCCTAGCTCAAACCCTAACCCTAACCCTAACCCTAGCTCAAACCCTAACCCTAACCCTAACCCTAGCTCAAACCCTAACCCTCACCCTAACCCTAGCTCAAACCCTAACCCTAACCCTAACCCTAGCTCAAACCCTAACCCAAACCCTAGCTCAAACCCTAACCCTAACCCTAGCTCAAACCCTAACCCTAACCCTAACCCTAGCTCAAACCCTAACCCTAGCTCAAACCCTAACCCAAACCCTAGTTCAGATCCTAACCCTAACCCTAGCTCAAACCCTAACCCTAACCCTAGCTCAAACCCTAACCCTAACCCTAGCTCAAACCCTAACCCTAACCCTAACCCTAGCTCAAACCCTAACCCTAACCCTAACCCTAGCTCAAACCCTAACCCTGACCCTAACCCTAGCTCAAACCCTAACCCTAACCCTAACCCTAGCTCAAACCCTAACCCTTGCTCAAACCCTAACCTTAACCCTAACCCTAGCTCAAACCCTAACCCTAACCCTAACCCTAGCTCAAACCCTAACCCTAGCTCAAACCCTAACCCTAACCCTAACCCTAGCTCAAACCCTAACCCTAACCCTAACCCTAGCTCAAACCCTAACCCTAACCCTAGCTCAAACCCTAACCCTAACCCTAACCCTAGCTCAAACCCTAACCCTAACCCTAGCTCAAACCCTAACCCTAACCCTAACCCTAGCTCAAACCCTAACCCTAACCCTAACCCTAGCTCAAACCCTAACCCTAACCCTAGCTCAAACCCTAACCCTAGCTCAAACCCTAACCCTAACCCTAACCCTAGCTCAAACCCTAACCCTAACCCTAGCTCAAACCCTAACCCTAACCCTAACCCTAGCTCAAACCCTAACCCTAACCCTAACCCTAGCTCAAACCCTAACCCTCACCCTAACCCTAGCTCAAACCCTAACCCTAACCCTAACCCTAGCTCAAACCCTAACCCAAACCCTAGCTCAAACCCTAACCCTAACCCTAGCTCAAACCCTAACCCTAACCCTAACCCTAGCTCAAACCCTAACCCTGACCCTAACCCTAGCTCAAACCCTAACCCAAACCCTAGCTCAGACCCTAACCCTAACCCTAGCTCAAACCCTAACCCTAACCCTAACCCTAGCTCAAACCCTAACCCTTGCTCAAACCCTAACCCTAACCCTAACCCTAGCTCAAACCCTAACCCTAACCCTAACCCTAGCTCAAACCCTAACCCTAACCCTAGCTCAAACCCTAACCCTAACCCTAACCCTAGCTCAAACCCTAACCCTAACCCTAGCTCAAACCCTAACCCTAACCCTAACCCTAGCTCAAACCCTAACCCTAACCCTAACCCTAGCTCAAACCCTAACCCTAGCTCAAACCCTAACCCTAACCCTAACCCTAGCTCAAACCCTAACCCTAACCCTAACCCTAGCTCAAACCCTAACCCTAACCCTAACCCTAGCTCAAACCCTAACCCTAGCTCAAACCCTAACCCTAACCCTAACCCTAGCTCAAACCCTAACCCTAACCCTAACCCTAGCTCAAACCCTAACCCTAACCCTAACCCTAGCTCAAACCCTAACCCTAACCCTAACCCTAGCTCAAACACTAACCCTAACCCTAACCCTAGCTCAAACCCTAACCCTAACTCAAACCCTAACCCTAACCCTAACCCTAGCTCAAACCCTAAACCTAACCCTAACCCTAGCTCAAACCCTAACCCTAACCCTAGCTCAAACCCTAACCCTAGCTCAAACCCTAACCCTAACCCTAACCCTAGCTCAAACCCTAACCCTAACCCTAACCCTAGCTCAAACCCTAACCCTAACCCTAACCCTAGCTCAAACCCTAACCCAAACCCTAGCTCAAACCCTAACCCTAACCCTAGCTCAAACCCTAACCCTAACCCTAACCCTAGCTCAAACCCTAACCCTGACCCTAACCCTAGCTCAAACCCTAACCCAAACCCTAGCTCAGACCCTAACCCTAACCCTAGCTCAAACCCTAACCCTAACCCTAACCCTAGCTCAAACCCTAACCCTTGCTCAAACCCTAACCCTAACCCTAACCCTAGCTCAAACCCTAACCCTAACCCTAACCCTAGCTCAAACCCTAACCCTAACCCTAGCTCAAACCCTAACCCTAACCCTAACCCTAGCTCAAACCCTAACCCTAACCCTAGCTCAAACCCTAACCCTAACCCTAACCCTAGCTCAAACCCTAACCCTAACCCTAACCCTAGCTCAAACCCTAACCCTAGCTCAAACCCTAACCCTAACCCTAACCCTAGCTCAAACCCTAACCCTAACCCTAGCTCAAACCCTAACCCTAACCCTAACCCTAGCTCAAACCCTAACCCTAGCTCAAACCCTAACCCTAACCCTAACCCTAGCTCAAACCCTAACCCTAACCCTAACCCTAGCTCAAACCCTAACCCTAACCCTAACCCTAGCTCAAACCCTAACCCTAACCCTAACCCTAGCTCAAACCCTAACCCTAACCCTAACCCTAGCTCAAACCCTAACCCTAACTCAAACCCTAACCCTAACCCTAACCCTAGCTCAAACCCTAAACCTAACCCTAACCCTAGCTCAAACCCTAACCCTAGCTCAAACCCTAGCTCAAACCCTAACCCTAACCCTAGCTCAAACCCTAACCCTAGCTCAAACCCTAACCCTAACCCTAACCCTAGCTCAAACCCTAACCCTAACCCTAACCCTAGCTCAAACCCTAACCCTAACCCTAACCCTAGCTCAAACCCTAACCCTGACCCTAACCCTAGCTCAAACCCTAACCCTAACCCTAACCCTAGCTGAAACCCTAACCCTTGCTCAAACCCTAACCCTAACCCTAACCCTAGCTCAAACCCTAACCCTAACCCTAACCCTAGCTCAAACCCTAACCCTAACCCTAGCTCAAACCCTAACCCTAACCCTAGCTCAAACCCTAACCCTAACCCTAACCCTAGCTCAAACCCTAACCCTAACCCTAGCTCAAACCCTAACCCTAACCCTAACCCTAGCTCAAACCCTAACCCTAACCCTAACCCTAGCTCAAACCCTAACCCTAACCCTAGCTCAAACCCTAACCCTAGCTCAAACCCTAACCCTAACCCTAACCCTAGCTCAAACCCTAACCCTAACCCTAACCCTAGCTCAAACCCTAACCCTAACCCTAACCCTAGCTCAAACCCTAACCCTCACCTTAACCCTAGCTCAAACCCTAACCCTAACCCTAACCCTATCTCAAACCCTAACCCAAACCCTAGCTCAAACCCTAACCCTAACCCTAGCTCAAACCCTAACCCTAACCCTAACCCTAGCTCAAACCCTAACCCTAACCCTAACCCTAGCTCAAACCCTAACCCAAACCCTAGCTCAGACCCTAACCCTAACCCTAGCTCAAACCCTAACCCTAACCCTAACCCTAGCTCAAACCCTAACCCTTGCTCAAACCCTAACCCTAACCCTAACCCTAGCTCAAACCCTAACCCTAACCCTAACCCTAGCTCAAACCCTAACCCTAACCCTAGCTCAAACCCTAAACCTAACCCTAACCCTAGCTCAAACCCTAACCCTAACCCTAGCTCAAACCCTAACCCTAACCCTAACCCTAGCGCAAACCCTAACCCTAACCCTAACCCTAGCTCAAACCCTAACCCTAACCCTAGCTCAAACCCTAACCCTAGCTCAAACCCTAACCCTAACCCTAACCCTAGCTCAAACCCTAACCCTAACCCTAGCTCAAACCCTAACCCTAACCCTAACCCTAGCTCAAACCCTAACCCTAACCCTAACCCTAGGTCAAACCCTAACCCTAACCCTAACCCTAGCTCAAACCGTAACCCTAACCCTAACCCTAGCTCAAGCCCTAACCCTAGCTCAAACCCTAACCCTAACCCTAACCCTAGCTCAAACCCTAACCCTAGCTCAAACCCTAACCCTAACCCTAACCCTAGCTCAAACCCTAACCCTAGCTCAAACCCTAAACCTAACCCTAACCCTAGCTCAAACCCTAACCCTAGCTCAAACCCTAACCCTAACCCTAACCCTAACCCTAGCTCAAACCCTAACCCTAACCCTAGCTCAAACCCTAACCCTAGCTCAAACCCTAACCCTAACCCTAACCCTAGCTCAAACCCTAACCCTAGCTCAAACCCTACCCCTAACCCTAGCTCAAACCCTAACCCTAACCCTAACCCTAGCTCAAACCCTAACCCTAACCCTAACCCTAGCTCAAACCCTAACCCTAACCCTAACCCTAGCTCAAACCCTAACCCTAACCCTAACCCTAGCTCAAACGCTAACCCTAACCCTAACCCTAGCTCAAACCCTAACCCTAACCCTAACCCTAGCTCAAACCCTAACCCTAACCCTAACCCTAGCTCAAACACTAACCCTAACCCTAACCCTAGCTCAAACCCTAACCCTAACCCTAACCCTAGCTCAAACCCTAACCCAAACCCTAGCTCAAACCCTAACCCTATCCCTAGCTCAAACCCTAACCCTAACCCTAACCCTAACCCTAGCTCAAACCCTAACCCTAACCCTAGCTCAAACCCTAACCCTAACCCTAACCCTAGCTCAAACCCTAACCCTAACCCTAGCTCAAACCCTAACCCTAACCCTAACCCTAGCTCAAACCCTAACCCTAACCCTAACCCTAGCTCAAACCCTAACCCTAACCCTAGCTCAAACCCTAACCCTAGCTCAAACCCTAACCCTAACCCTAACCCTAGCTCAAACCCTAACCCTAACCCTAACCCTAGCTCAAACCCTAACCCTAACCCTAGCTCAAACCCTAACCCTAGCTCAAACCCTAACCCTAACCCTAACCCTAGCTCAAACCCTAACACTAACCCTAGCTCAAACCCTAACCCTAACCCTAACCCTAGCTCAAACCCTAACCCTAACCCTAACCCTAGCTCAAACCCTAACCCTAACCCTAACCCTAGCTCAAACCCTAACCCTAACCCTAACCCTAGCTCAAACCCTAACCCTAGCTCAAACCCTAACCCTAACCCTAACCCTAGCTCAAACCCTAACCCTAGCTCAAACCCTAACCCTAACCCTAACCCTAGCTCAAACCCTAACCCTAACCCTAACCCTAGCTCAAACCCTAACCCTAGCTCAAACCCTAACCCTAACCCTAACCCTAGCTCAAACCCTAACCCTAGCTCAAACCCTAACCCTAACCCTAGCTCAAACCCTAACCCTAACCCTAACCCTAGCTCAAACCCTAACCCTAACCCTATCCCTAGCTCAAACCCTAACCCTAGCTCAAACCCTAACCCTAACCCTAACCCTAGCTCAAACCCGAACCCTAGCTCAAACCCTATCCCTAACCCTAACCCTAGCTCAAACCGTAACCCTAACCCTAACCCTAGCTCAAACCCTAACCCAAAACCTAACCCTAGCTCAAACCCTAACCCTGACCCTAACCCTAGCTCAAACCCTAACCCTAACCCTAACCCTAGCTCAAACCCTAACCCTAACCCTAACCCTAGCTCAAACCCTAACCCTTGCTCAAACCCTAACCCTAACCCTAGCTCAAACCCTAACCCTTACCCTAACCCTAGCTCAAATCCTAACCCTAACCCTAGCTCAAACCCTAACCCTAACCCTAACCCTAGCTCAAACCCTAACCCTAACCCTAGCTCAAACCCTAACCCTAACCCTAACCCTAGCTCAAACCCTAACCCTAACCCTAACCCTAGCTCAAACCCTAACCCTAACCCTAGCTCAAACCCTAACCCTAGCTCAAACCCTAACCCTAACCCTAACCCTAGCTCAAACCCTAACCCTAACCCTAGCTCAAACCCTAACCCTAACCCTAACCCTAGCTCAAACCCTAACCCTAACCCTAACCCTAGCTCAAACCCTAACCCTCACCCTAACCCTAGCTCAAACCCTAACCCTAACCCTAGCTCAAACCCTAACCCAAACCCTAGCTCAAACCCTAACCCTAACCCTAGCTCAAACCCTAACCCTAACCCTAACCCTAGCTCAAACCCTAACCCTAACCCTAACCCTAGCTCAAACCCTAACCCAAACCCTATCTCAGACCCTAACCCTAACCCTAGCTCAAACCCTAACCCTAACCCTAACCCTAGCTCAAACCCTAACCCTTGCTCAAACCCTAACCCTAACCCTAACCCTAGCTCAAACCCTAACCCTAACCCTAACCCTAGCTCAAACCCTAACCCTAACCCTAGCTCAAACCCTAACCCTAACCCTAACCCTAGCTCAAACCCTAACCCTAACCCTAGCTCAAACCCTAACCCTAACCCTAACCCTAGCTCAAACCCTAACCCTAACCCTAACCCTAGCTCAAACCCTAACCCTAACCCTACCTCAAACCCTAACCCTAGCTCAAACCCTAACCCTAACCCTAACCCTAGCTCAAACCCTAACCCTAACCCTAGCTCAAACCGTAACCCTAACCCTAACCCTAGCTCAAGCCCTAACCCTAGCTCAAACCCTAACCCTAACCCTAACCCTGGCTCAAACCCTAACCCTAGCTCAAACCCTAACCCTAACCCTAACCCTAACCCTAGCTCAAACCCTAACCCTAACCCTAGCTCAAACCCTAACCCTAGCTCAAACCCTAACCCTAACCCTAGCTCAAACCCTAACCCTAGCTCAAACCCTAACCCTAACCCTAGCTCAAACCCTAACCCTAACCCTAACCCTAGCTCAAACCCTAACCCTAACCCTGACCTTAGCTCAAACCCTAACCCTAACCCTAACCCTAGCTCAAACCCTAACCCTAACCCTAACCCTAGCTTATACCCTAACCCTAACCCTAACCCTAGCTCAAACCCTAACCCTAACCCTAACCCTAGCTCAAACCCTAACCCTAGCTCAAACCCTAAACCTAACCCTAACCCTAGCTCAAACCCTAACCCTAGCTCAAACCCTAACCCTAACCCTAACCCTAGCTCAAACCCTAACCCTAACCCTAGCTCAAACCCTAACCCTAGCTCAAACCCTAACCCTAACCCTAACCCTAGCTCAAACCCTAACCCTAGCTCAAACCCTACCCCTAACCCTAGCTCAAACCCTAACCCTAACCCTAACCCTACCTCAAACCCTAACCCTAACCCTAGCTCAAACCCTAACCCTAACCCTAACCCTAGCTCAAACGCTAACCCTAACCCTAACCCTAGCTCAAACCCTAACCCTAACCCTAACCCTAGCTCAAACCCTAACCCTAACCCTAGCTCAAACGCTAACCCTAATCCTAACCCTAGCTCAAACCCTAACCCTAACCCTAACCCTAGCTCAAACCCTAACCCAAACCCTAGCTCAAACCCTAACCCTATCCCTAGCTCAAACCCTAACCCTAACCCTAACCCTAGCTCAAACCCTAACCCTAGCTCAAACCCTAACCCTAACCCTAACCCTAGCTCAAACCCTAACCCTAACCCTAACCCTAGCTCAAACCCTAACCCTAACCCTAGCTCAAACCCTAACCCTAGCTCAAACCCTAACCCTAACCCTAGCTCAAACCCTAACCCTAGCTCAAACCCTACCCCTAACCCTAGCTCAAACCCTAACCCTAACCCTAACCCTAGCTCAAACCCTAACCCTAACCCTAACCCTAGCTCAAACCCTAACCCTAACCCTAACCCTAGCTCAAACCCTAACCCTAACCCTAACCCTAGCTCAAACGCTAACCCTAACCCTAACCCTAGCTCAAACCCTAACCCTAACCCTAGCTCAAACCCTAACCCAAACCCTAGCTCAAACCCTAACCCTATCCCTAGCTCAAACCCTAACCCTAACCGTAACCCTAACCCTAGCTCAAACCCTAACCCTAGCTCAAACCCTAACCCTAACCCTAACCCTAGCTCAAACCCTAACCCTAACCCTAACCCTAGCTCAAACCCTAACCCTAACCCTAACCCTAGCTCAAACCCTAACCCTAGCTCAAACCCTAAACCTAACCCTAACCCTAGGTCCAACCCTAACCCTAGCTCAAACCCTAACCCTAACCCTAACCCTAGCTCAAACCCTAACCCTAACCCTAACCCTAGCTCAAACCCTAACCCTAGCTCAAACCCTAACCCTAACCCCAACCCTAGCTCAAACCCTAACCCTAGCTCAAACCCTAACCCTAACCCTAGCTCAAACCCTAACCCTAACCCTAGCTCAAACCCTAACCCTAACCCTAACCTAAGCTCAAACCCTAACCCTAACCCTAACCCTAGCTCAAACCCTAACCCTAACCCTAACCCTAGCTCAAACCCTAACCCTAACCCTAGCTCAAACCCTAACCCTAGCTCAAACCCTAACCCTAACCCTAACCCTAGCTCAAACCCTAACCCTAACCCTAGCTCAAACCCTAACCCTAACCCTAACCCTAGCTCAAACCCTAACCCTAACCCTAACCCTAGGTCAAACCCTAACCCTAACCCTAACCCTAGCTCAAACCGTAACCCTAACCCTAACCCTAGCTCAAGCCCTAACCCTAGCTCAAACCCTAACCCTAACCCTAACCCTAGCTCAAACCCTAACCCTAGCTCAAACCCTAACCCTAACCCCAACCCTAGCTCAAACCCTAACCCTAGCTCAAACCCTGCCCCTAACCCTAGCTCAAACCCTAACCCTAACCCTAACCCTAACCCTAGCTCAAACCCTAACCCTAGCTCAAACCCTAACCCTAACCCTAACCCTAGCTCAAACCCTAACCCTTGCTCAAACCCTAACCCTAACCCTAACCCTAGCTCAAACCCTAACCCTAACCCTAACCCTAGCTCAAACCCTAACCCTAACCCTAGCTCAAACCCTAACCCTAACCCTAACCCTAGCTCAAACCCTAACCCTAACCCTAGCTCAAACCCTAACCCTAACCCTAACCCTAGCTCAAACCCTAACCCTAACCCTAACCCTAGCTCAAACCCTAACCCTAACCCTACCTCAAACCCTAACCCTAGCTCAAACCCTAACCCTAACCCTAACCCTAGCTCAAACCCTAACCCTAACCCTAGCTCAAACCCTAACCCTAACCCTAACCCTAGCTCAAACCCTAACCCTAACCCTAACCCTAGGTCAAACCCTAACCCTAACCCTAACCCTAGCTCAAACCGTAACCCTAACCCTAACCCTAGCTCAAGCCCTAACCCTAGCTCAAACCCTAACCCTAACCCTAACCCTAGCTCAAACCCTAACCCTAGCTCAAACCCTAACCCTAACCCTAACCCTAACCCTAGCTCAAACCCTAACCCTAACCCTAGCTCAAACCCTAACCCTAGCTCAAACCCTAACCCTAACCCTAGCTCAAACCCTAACCCTAACCCTAACCCTAGCTCAAACCCTAACCCTAACCCTAGCTCAAACCCTAACCCTAGCTCAAACCCTAACCCTAACCCCAACCCTAGCTCAAACCCTAACCCTAGCTCAAACCCTAACCCTAACCCTAGCTCAAACCCTAACCCTAACCCTAGCTCAAACCCTAACCCTAACCCTAACCTAAGCTCAAACCCTAACCCTAACCCTAACCCTAGCTCAAACCCTAACCCTAACCCTAACCCTAGCTCAAACCCTAACCCTAACCCTAGCTCAAACCCTAACCCTAGCTCAAACCCTAACCCTAACCCTAACCCTAGCTCAAACCCTAACCCTAACCCTAGCTCAAACCCTAACCCTAACCCTAACCCTAGCTCAAACCCTAACCCTAACCCTAACCCTAGGTCAAACCCTAACCCTAACCCTAACCCTAGCTCAAACCGTAACCCTAACCCTAACCCTAGCTCAAGCCCTAACCCTAGCTCAAACCCTAACCCTAACCCTAACCCTAGCTCAAACCCTAACCCTAGCTCAAACCCTAACCCTAACCCCAACCCTAGCTCAAACCCTAACCCTAGCTCAAACCCTGCCCCTAACCCTAGCTCAAACCCTAACCCTAACCCTAACCCTAACCCTAGCTCAAACCCTAACCCTAGCTCAAACCCTAACCCTAACCCTAACCCTAGCTCAAACCCTAACCCTTGCTCAAACCCTAACCCTAACCCTAACCCTAGCTCAAACCCTAACCCTAACCCTAACCCTAGCTCAAACCCTAACCCTAACCCTAGCTCAAACCCTAACCCTAACCCTAACCCTAGCTCAAACCCTAACCCTAACCCTAGCTCAAACCCTAACCCTAACCCTAACCCTAGCTCAAACCCTAACCCTAACCCTAACCCTAGCTCAAACCCTAACCCTAACCCTACCTCAAACCCTAACCCTAGCTCAAACCCTAACCCTAACCCTAACCCTAGCTCAAACCCTAACCCTAACCCTAGCTCAAACCCTAACCCTAACCCTAACCCTAGCTCAAACCCTAACCCTAACCCTAACCCTAGGTCAAACCCTAACCCTAACCCTAACCCTAGCTCAAACCGTAACCCTAACCCTAACCCTAGCTCAAGCCCTAACCCTAGCTCAAACCCTAACCCTAACCCTAACCCTAGCTCAAACCCTAACCCTAGCTCAAACCCTAACCCTAACCCTAACCCTAACCCTAGCTCAAACCCTAACCCTAACCCTAGCTCAAACCCTAACCCTAGCTCAAACCCTAACCCTAACCCTAGCTCAAACCCTAACCCTAGCTCAAACCCTAACCCTAACCCTAGCTCAAACCCTAACCCTAACCCTAACCCTAGCTCAAACCCTAACCCTAACCCTGACCTTAGCTCAAACCCTAACCCTAACCCTAACCCTAGCTCAAACCCTAACCCTAACCCTAACCCTAGCTTAAACCCTAACCCTAACCCTAACCCTAGCTCAAACCCTAACCCTAACCCTAACCCTAGCTCAAACCCTAACCCTAGCTCAAACCCTAAACCTAACCCTAACCCTAGCTCAAACCCTAACCCTAGCTCAAACCCTAACCCTAACCCTAACCCTAGCTCAAACCCTAACCCTAACCCTAGCTCAAACCCTAACCCTAGCTCAAACCCTAACCCTAACCCTAACCCTAGCTCAAACCCTAACCCTAGCTCAAACCCTACCCCTAACCCTAGCTCAAACCCTAACCCTAACCCTAACCCTACCTCAAACCCTAACCCTAACCCTAGCTCAAACCCTAACCCTAACCCTAACCCTAGCTCAAACGCTAACCCTAACCCTAACCCTAGCTCAAACCCTAACCCTAACCCTAACCCTAGCTCAAACCCTAACCCTAACCCTAGCTCAAACGCTAACCCTAATCCTAACCCTAGCTCAAACCCTAACCCTAACCCTAACCCTAGCTCAAACCCTAACCCAAACCCTAGCTCAAACCCTAACCCTATCCCTAGCTCAAACCCTAACCCTAACCCTAACCCTAGCTCAAACCCTAACCCTAGCTCAAACCCTAACCCTAACCCTAACCCTAGCTCAAACCCTAACCCTAACCCTAACCCTAGCTCAAACCCTAACCCTAACCCTAGCTCAAACCCTAACCCTAGCTCAAACCCTAACCCTAACCCTAGCTCAAACCCTAACCCTAATCCTAGCTCAAACGCTAACACTAATCCTAACCCTAGCTCAAACCCTAACCCTAACCCTAACCCTAGCTCAAACCCTAACCCAAACCCTAGCTCAAACCCTAACCCTATCCCTAGCTCAAACCCTAACCCTAACCCTAACCCTAGCTCAAACCCTAACCCTAGCTCAAACCCTAACCCTAACCCTAACCCTAGCTCAAACCCTAACCCTAACCCTAACCCTAGCTCAAACCCTAACCCTAACCCTAGCTCAAACCCTAACCCTAGCTCAAACCCTAACCCTAACCCTAGCTCAAACCCTAACCCTAGCTCAAACCCTACCCCTAACCCTAGCTCAAACCCTAACCCTAACCCTAACCCTAGCTCAAACCCTAACCCTAACCCTAACCCTAGCTCAAACCCTAACCCTAACCCTAACCCTAGCTCAAACCCTAACCCTAACCCTAACCCTAGCTCAAACGCTAACCCTAACCCTAACCCTAGCTCAAACCCTAACCCTAACCCTAGCTCAAACCCTAACCCAAACCCTAGCTCAAACCCTAACCCTATCCCTAGCTCAAACCCTAACCCTAACCGTAACCCTAACCCTAGCTCAAACCCTAACCCTAGCTCAAACCCTAACCCTAACCCTAACCCTAGCTCAAACCCTAACCCTAACCCTAACCCTAGCTCAAACCCTAACCCTAACCCTAACCCTAGCTCAAACCCTAACCCTAGCTCAAACCCTAAACCTAACCCTAACCCTAGGTCCAACCCTAACCCTAGCTCAAACCCTAACCCTAACCCTAACCCTAGCTCAAACCCTAACCCTAACCCTAACCCTAGCTCAAACCCTAACCCTAGCTCAAACCCTAACCCTAACCCCAACCCTAGCTCAAACCCTAACCCTAGCTCAAACCCTAACCCTAACCCTAGCTCAAACCCTAACCCTAACCCTAGCTCAAACCCTAACCCTAACCCTAACCTAAGCTCAAACCCTAACCCTAACCCTAACCCTAGCTCAAACCCTAACCCTAACCCTAACCCTAGCTCAAACCCTAACCCTGACCCTAGCTCAAACCCTAACCCTAGCTCAAACCCTAACCCTAACCCTAACCCTAGCTCAAACCCTAACCCTAACCCTAGCTCAAACCCTAACCCTAACCCTAACCCTAGCTCAAACCCTAACCCTAACCCTAACCCTAGGTCAAACCCTAACCCTAACCCTAACCCTAGCTCAAACCGTAACCCTAACCCTAACCCTAGCTCAAGCCCTAACCCTAGCTCAAACCCTAACCCTAACCCTAACCCTAGCTCAAACCCTAACCCTAGCTCAAACCCTAACCCTAACCCCAACCCTAGCTCAAACCCTAACCCTAGCTCAAACCCTGCCCCTAACCCTAGCTCAAACCCTAACCCTAACCCTAACCCTAGCTCAAACCCTAACCCTAGCTCAAACCCTAACCCTAACCCTAACCCTAACCCTAGCTCAAACCCTAACCCTTGCTCAAACCCTAACCCTAACCCTAACCCTAGCTCAAACCCTAACCCTAACCCTAACCCTAGCTCAAACCCTAACCCTAACCCTAGCTCAAACCCTAACCCTAACCCTAACCCTAGCTCAAACCCTAACCCTAACCCTAGCTCAAACCCTAACCCTAACCCTAACCCTAGCTCAAACCCTAACCCTAACCCTAACCCTAGCTCAAACCCTAACCCTAACCCTACCTCAAACCCTAACCCTAGCTCAAACCCTAACCCTAACCCTAACCCTAGCTCAAACCCTAACCCTAACCCTAGCTCAAACCCTAACCCTAACCCTAACCCTAGCTCAAACCCTAACCCTAACCCTAACCCTAGGTCAAACCCTAACCCTAACCCTAACCCTAGCTCAAACCGTAACCCTAACCCTAACCCTAGCTCAAGCCCTAACCCTAGCTCAAACCCTAACCCTAACCCTAACCCTAGCTCAAACCCTAACCCTAGCTCAAACCCTAACCCTAACCCTAACCCTAACCCTAGCTCAAACCCTAACCCTAACCCTAGCTCAAACCCTAACCCTAGCTCAAACCCTAACCCTAACCCTAGCTCAAACCCTAACCCTAGCTCAAACCCTAACCCTAACCCTAGCTCAAACCCTAACCCTAACCCTAACCCTAGCTCAAACCCTAACCCTAACCCTGACCTTAGCTCAAACCCTAACCCTAACCCTAACCCTAGCTCAAACCCTAACCCTAACCCTAACCCTAGCTTAAACCCTAACCCTAACCCTAACCCTAGCTCAAACCCTAACCCTAACCCTAACCCTAGCTCAAACCCTAACCCTAGCTCAAACCCTAAACCTAACCCTAACCCTAGCTCAAACCCTAACCCTAGCTCAAACCCTAACCCTAACCCTAACCCTAGCTCAAACCCTAACCCTAACCCTAGCTCAAACCCTAACCCTAGCTCAAACCCTAACCCTAACCCTAACCCTAGCTCAAACCCTAACCCTAGCTCAAACCCTACCCCTAACCCTAGCTCAAACCCTAACCCTAACCCTAACCCTACCTCAAACCCTAACCCTAACCCTAGCTCAAACCCTAACCCTAACCCTAACCCTAGCTCAAACGCTAACCCTAACCCTAACCCTAGCTCAAACCCTAACCCTAACCCTAACCCTAGCTCAAACCCTAACCCTAACCCTAGCTCAAACGCTAACCCTAATCCTAACCCTAGCTCAAACCCTAACCCTAACCCTAACCCTAGCTCAAACCCTAACCCAAACCCTAGCTCAAACCCTAACCCTATCCCTAGCTCAAACCCTAACCCTAACCCTAACCCTAGCTCAAACCCTAACCCTAGCTCAAACCCTAACCCTAACCCTAACCCTAGCTCAAACCCTAACCCTAACCCTAACCCTAGCTCAAACCCTAACCCTAACCCTAGCTCAAACCCTAACCCTAGCTCAAACCCTAACCCTAACCCTAGCTCAAACCCTAACCCTAGCTCAAACCCTACCCCTAACCCTAGCTCAAACCCTAACCCTAACCCTAACCCTAGCTCAAACCCTAACCCTAACCCTAACCCTAGCTCAAACCCTAACCCTAACCCTAACCCTAGCTCAAACCCTAACCCTAACCCTAACCCTAGCTCAAACGCTAACCCTAACCCTAACCCTAGCTCAAACCCTAACCCTAACCCTAGCTCAAACCCTAACCCAAACCCTAGCTCAAACCCTAACCCTATCCCTAGCTCAAACCCTAACCCTAACCGTAACCCTAACCCTAGCTCAAACCCTAACCCTAGCTCAAACCCTAACCCTAACCCTAACCCTAGCTCAAACCCTAACCCTAACCCTAACCCTAGCTCAAACCCTAACCCTAACCCTAACCCTAGCTCAAACCCTAACCCTAGCTCAAACCCTACCCCTAACCCTAGCTCAAACCCTAACCCTAACCCTAACCCTACCTCAAACCCTAACCCTAACCCTAACCCTAGCTCAAACCCTAACCCTAACCCTAACCCTAGCTCAAACCCTAACCCTAGCTCAAACCCTACCCCTAACCCTAGCTCAAACCCTAACCCTAACCCTAACCCTAGCTCAAACCCTAACCCTAACCCTAACCCTAGGTCAAACCCTAACCCTAACCCTAACCCTAGCTCAAACCGTAACCCTAACCCTAACCCTTGCTCAAGCCCTAACCCTAGCTCAAACCCTAACCCTAACCCTAACCCTAGCTCAAACCCTAACCCTAGCTCAAACCCTAACCCTAACCCCAACCCTAGCTCAAACCCTAACCCTAGCTCAAACCCTGCCCCTAACCCTAGCTCAAACCCTAACCCTAACCCTAACCCTAGCTCAAACCCTAACCCTAGCTCAAACCCTAAACCTAACCCTAACCCTAGCTCAAACCCTAACCCTAACCCTAACCCTAGCTCAAACCCTAACCCTAGCTCAAACCCTAACCCTAACCCTAACCCTAGCTCAAACCCTAACCCTAACCCTAACCCTAGCTCAAACGCTAACCCTAACCCTAACCCTAGCTCAAACCCTAACCCTAACCCTAACCCTAGCTCAAACCCTAACCCTAACCCTAACCCTAGCTCAAACGCTAACCCTAACCCTAACCCTAGCTCAAACCCTAACCCTAACCCTAACCCTAGCTCAAACCCTAACCCAAACCCTAGCTCAAACCCTAACCCTATCCCTAGCTCAAACCCTAACCCTAACCCTAACCCTAGCTCAAACCCTAACCCTAGCTCAAACCCTAACCCTAACCCTAACCCTAGCTCAAACCCTAACCCTAACCCTAACCCTAGCTCAAACCCTAACCCTAACCCTAGCTCAAACCCTAACCCTAGCTCAAACCCTAACCCTAACCCTAGCTCAAACCCTAACCCTAGCTCAAACCCTACCCCTAACCCTAGCTCAAACCCTAACCCTAACCCTAACCCTAGCTCAAACCCTAACCCTAACCCTAACCCTAGCTCAAACCCTAACCCTAACCCTAACCCTAGCTCAAACCCTAACCCTAACCCTAACCCTAGCTCAAACGCTAACCCTAACCCTAACCCTAGCTCAAACCCTAACCCTAACCCTAGCTCAAACCCTAACCCAAACCCTAGCTCAAACCCTAACCCTATCCCTAACTCAAACCCTAACCCTAACCGTAACCCTAACCCTAGCTCAAACCCTAACCCTAGCTCAAACCCTAACCCTAACCCTAACCCTAGCTCAAACCCTAACCCTAACCCTAACCCTAGCTCAAACCCTAACCCTAACCCTAACCCTAGCTCAAACCCTAACCCTAGCTCAAACCCTAAACCTAACCCTAACCCTAGGTCCAACCCTAACCCTAGCTCAAACCCTAACCCTAACCCTAACCCTAGCTCAAACCCTAACCCTAACCCTAGCTCAAACCCTAACCCTAGCTCAAACCCTAACACTAACCCTAACCCTAGCTCAAACCCTAACCCTAGCTCAAACCCTAACCCTAACCCTAGCTCAAACCCTAACCCTAACCCTAACCCTAGCTCAAACCCTAACCCTAACCCTAACCTTAGCTCAAACCCTAACCCTAACCCTAACCCTAGCTCAAACCCTAACCCTAACCCTAACCCTAGCTCAAACCCTAACCCTAGCTCAAACCCTAACCCTAACCCTAACCCTAGCTCAAACCCTAACCCTAACCCTAACCCTAGCTCAAACCCTAACCCTAGCTCAAACCCTAACCCTAACCCTAACCCTAGCTCAAACCCTAACCCTAGCTCAAACCCTAACCCTAACCCTAACCCTAGCTCAAACCCTAACCCTAACCCTAGCTCAAACCCTAACCCTAGCTCCAACCCTAACCCTAACCCTAGCTCAAACCCTAACGCTAACCCTAGCTGAAAACCCTAACCCTAACCCTAGCTCAAACCCTAACGCCAACCCTAGCTCAAACCCTAACCCTAACCCTAACCCCTAACCCTAACCCTAACCCTAGCTCAAACCCTAACCCTAGCTCAAACACTAACCCTAACGCTAACCCTAGCTCAAGCCCTAACCCTAGCTCAAACCCTAACCCTAACCCTAGCTCAAACCCTAACCCTAACCCTAGCTCAAACCCTAACCCTAGCTCAAACCCTAACCCTAACCCTAACCCTAGCTCAAACCCTAACCCTAACCCTAGCTCAAACCCTAACCCAAACCCTAACCCTAGCTCAAACCCTAACCGTAACCCTAGCTCAAACCCTAACCCTAACCCTTACTCAAACCCTAACCCTAGCTCAAACCCTAACCCTAACCCTAACCCTAGCTCAAACCCTAACCCTAACCCTAGCTCAAACCCTAACCCTAACCCTAACCCTAGCTCAAACCCTAACCCTAGCTCAAACCCTAACCCTAACCCTAACCCTAGCTCAAACCCTAACCCTAGCTCAAACCCTAACCCTAACCCTAGCTCAAACCCTAACCCTAACCCTAGCTCAAGCCCTAACCCTAACCCTAGCTCAAACCCTAACCCTAACCCTAACCCTAGCTCAAACCCTAAACCTAACCCTAACCCTAGCTCAAACCCTAACCCTAACCCTAACCCTAGCTCAAACCCTAACCCTAACCCTAACCCTAGCTCAAACCCTAACCCTAACCCTAGCTCAAACCCTAACCCTAACCCTTGCTCAAACCCTAACCCAAACCCTAACCCTAGCTCAAACCCTAACCCTAACCCTAGCTCAAACCCTAACCCTAACCCTAGCTCAAACCCTAACGCTAACCCTAGCTCAAACCCTAACCCTAGCTCAAACCCTAAACCTAACCCTAACCCTAGCTCAAACCCTAACCCTAGCTCAAACCCTAACCCTAACCCTAACCCTAGCTGAAACCCTAACCCTAACCCTAACCCTAGCTGAAACCCTAACCCTAACCCTAACCCTAACCCTAGCTCAAACCCTAACCCTAACCCTAACCCTAGCTCAAACCCTAACCCTAGCTCAAACCCTAATCCTAACCCTAACCCTAGCTCAAACCCTAACCCTAACCCTAACACTAGCTCAAACCCTAACCCTAACCCTAACCCTAGCTCAAACCCTAACCCTAGCTCAAACCCTAACCCTAACCCTAACCTTAGCTCAAACCCTAACCCTAACCCTAGCTCAAACCCTAACCCTAACCCTAACCCTAGCTCAAACCCTAACCCTAACCCTAGCTCAAACCCTAACCCTAACCCTAACCCTAGCTCAAACCCTAACCCTAACCCTAACCCTAGCTCAAAACGTAACCCTAACCCTAACCCTAGCTCAAACCCTAATCCTAACCCTAGCTCAAACCCTAACCCTAACCCTAACCCTAGCTCAAACCCTAACCCTAACCCTAGCTCAAACCCTAACCCAAACCCTAGCTCAAACCCTAACCCTAACCCTAGCTCAAACCCTAACCCTAACCCTAGCTCAAACCCTAACCCTAACCCTAGCTCAAACCCTAACCCTAACCCTAACCCTAGGTCAAACCCTAACCCTAACCCTAACCCTAGCTCAAACCCTAACCCTAACCCTAGCTCAAACCCTAACCCTAGCTCAAACCCTAACCCTAACCCTAACCCTAGCTCAAACCCTAACCCTAGCTCAAACCCTAACCCTAACCCTAACCCTAGCTCAAACCCTAACCCTAACCCTAACCCTAGCTCAAACCCTAACCCTAGCTCAAACCCTAACCCTAACCCTAACCTTAGCTCAAACCCTAACCCTAGCTCAAACCCTACCCCTAACCCTAGCTCAAACCCTAACCCTAACTCTAACCCTAGCTCAAACCCTAACCCTAACCCTAGCTCAAACCCTAACCCTAACCCTAACCCTAGCTCAAACCCTAACCTAGCTCAAACCCTAACCCTAACCCTAGCTCAAACCCTAACCCTAACCCTAACCCTAGCTCAAACCCTAACCCTAGCTCAAACCCTAACCCTAACCCTAACCCTAGCTCAAACCCTAACCCTAGCTCAAACCCTAACCCTAACCCTAACCCTAGCTCAAACCCTAACCCTAACCCTAGCTCAAACCCTAACCCTAACCCTAACCCTAGCTCAAACCCTAACCCTAACCCTAACCCTAGCTCAAACCCTAACCCTAACCCTAGCTCAAACCCTAACCCTAGCTCAAACCCTAACCCTAACCCTAACCCTAGCTCAAACCCTAACCCTAACCCTAACCCTAGCTCAAACCCTAACCCTAACCCTAACCCTAGCTCAAACCCTAACCCTAACCCTAACCCTAGCTCAAACCCTAACCCTAACTCAAACCCTAACCCTAACCCTAACCCTAGCTCAAACCCTAAACCTAACCCTAACCCTAGCTCAAACCCTAACCCTAGCTCAAACCCTAGCTCAAACCCTAACCCTAACCCTAGCTCAAACCCTAACCCTAGCTCAAACCCTAACCCTAACCCTAACCCTAGCTCAAACCCTAACCCTAACCCTAACCCTAGCTCAAACCCTAACCCTAACCCTAACCCTAGCTCAAACCCTAACCCTGACCCTAACCCTAGCTCAAACCCTAACCCTAACCCTAACCCTAGCTCAAACCGTAACCCTAACCCTAACCCTAGCTCAAACCCTATCCCAAAACCTAACCCTAGCTCAAACCCTAACCCTAACCCTAACCCTAGCTCAAACCCTAACCCTAACCCTAACCCTAGCTCAAACCCTAACCCTAGCTCAAACCCTAACCCTAACCCTAACCCTAGCTCAAACCCTAACCCTAGCTCAAACCCTAACCCTAACCCTAACCCTAGCTCAAACCCTAACCCTAACCCTAACCCTAGCTCAAACCCTAACCCTAACCCTAACCCTAGCTCAAACCCTAACCCTAGCTCAAACCCTAACCCTAACCCTAACCCTAGCTCAAACCCTAACCCTAACCCTAACCCTAGCTCAAACCCTAACCCTTGCTCAAACCCTAACCCTAACCCTAACCCTAGCTCAAACCCTAACCCTAGCTCAAACCCTAACCCTAACCCTAGCTCAAACCCTAACCCTAACCCTAACCCTAGCTCAAACCCTAACCCTAACCCTAGCTCAAACCCTAACCCTAACCCTAACCCTAGCTCAAACCCTCACCCTAACCCTAACCCTAGCTCAAACCCTAACCCTAACCCTAGCTCAAACCCTAACCCTAGCTCAAACCCTAACCCTAACCCTAACCCTAGCTCAAACCCTAACCCTAACCCTAGCTCAAACCCTAACCCTAACCCTAACCCTAGCTCAAACCCTAACCCTAACCCTAACCCTAGCTCAAACCCTAACCCTAACCCTAACCCTAGCTCAAACCCTAACCCTAACCCTAACCCTAGCTCAAACCCTAACCCTAACTCAAACCCTAACCCTAACCCTAACCCTAGCTGAAACCCTAAACCTAACCCTAACCCTAGCTCAAACCCTAACCCTAGCTCAAACCCTAGCTCAAACCCTAACCCTAACCCTAGCTCAAACCCTAACCCTAGCTCAAACCCTAACCCTAACCCTAGCTCAAACCCTAACCCTAACCCTAACCCTAGCTCAAACCCTAACCCTAACCCTAACCCTAGCTCAAACCCTAACCCTGACCCTAACCCTAGCTCAAACCCTAACCCTAACCCTAACCCTAGCTCAAACCCTAACCCTTGCTCAAACCCTAACCTTAACCCTAACCCTAGCTCAAACCCTAACCCTAACCCTAACCCTAGCTCAAACCCTAACCCTAGCTCAAACCCTAACCCTAACCCTAACCCTAGCTCAAACCCTAACCCTAACCCTAACCCTAGCTCAAACCCTAACCCTAACCCTAGCTCAAACCCTAACCCTAACCCTAACCCTAGCTCAAACCCTAACCCTAACCCTAGCTCAAACCCTAACCCTAACCCTAACCCTAGCTCAAACCCTAACCCTAACCCTAACCCTAGCTCAAACCCTAACCCTAACCCTAGCTCAAACCCTAACCCTAGCTCAAACCCTAACCCTAACCCTAACCCTAGCTCAAACCCTAACCCTAACCCTAGCTCAAACCCTAACCCTAACCCTAACCCTAGCTCAAACCCTAACCCTAACCCTAACCCTAGCTCAAACCCTAACCCTCACCCTAACCCTAGCTCAAACCCTAACCCTAACCCTAACCCTAGCTCAAACCCTAACCCAAACCCTAGCTCAAACCCTAACCCTAACCCTAGCTCAAACCCTAACCCTAACCCTAACCCTAGCTCAAACCCTAACCCTGACCCTAACCCTAGCTCAAACCCTAACCCAAACCCTAGCTCAGACCCTAACCCTAACCCTAGCTCAAACCCTAACCCTAACCCTAACCCTAGCTCAAACCCTAACCCTTGCTCAAACCCTAACCCTAACCCTAACCCTAGCTCAAACCCTAACCCTAACCCTAACCCTAGCTCAAACCCTAACCCTAACCCTAGCTCAAACCCTAACCCTAACCCTAACCCTAGCTCAAACCCTAACCCTAACCCTAGCTCAAACCCTAACCCTAACCCTAACCCTAGCTCAAACCCTAACCCTAACCCTAACCCTAGCTCAAACCCTAACCCTAGCTCAAACCCTAACCCTAACCCTAACCCTAGCTCAAACCCTAACCCTAACCCTAACCCTAGCTCAAACCCTAACCCTAACCCTAACCCTAGCTCAAACCCTAACCCTAGCTCAAACCCTAACCCTAACCCTAACCCTAACCCTAGCTCAAACCCTAACCCTAACCCTAACCCTAGCTCAAACCCTAACCCTAACCCTAACCCTAGCTCAAACCCTAACCCTAACCCTAACCCTAGCTCAAACACTAACCCTAACCCTAACCCTAGCTCAAACCCTAACCCTAACTCAAACCCTAACCCTAACCCTAACCCTAGCTCAAACCCTAAACCTAACCCTAACCCTAGCTCAAACCCTAACCCTAACCCTAGCTCAAACCCTAACCCTAGCTCAAACCCTAACCCTAACCCTAACCCTAGCTCAAACCCTAACCCTAACCCTAACCCTAGCTCAAACCCTAACCCTAACCCTAACCCTAGCTCAAACCCTAACCCAAACCCTAGCTCAAACCCTAACCCTAACCCTAGCTCAAACCCTAACCCTAACCCTAACCCTAGCTCAAACCCTAACCCTGACCCTAACCCTAGCTCAAACCCTAACCCAAACCCTAGCTCAGACCCTAACCCTAACCCTAGCTCAAACCCTAACCCTAACCCTAACCCTAGCTCAAACCCTAACCCTTGCTCAAACCCTAACCCTAACCCTAACCCTAGCTCAAACCCTAACCCTAACCCTAACCCTAGCTCAAACCCTAACCCTAACCCTAGCTCAAACCCTAACCCTAACCCTAACCCTAGCTCAAACCCTAACCCTAACCCTAGCTCAAACCCTAACCCTAACCCTAACCCTAGCTCAAACCCTAACCCTAACCCTAACCCTAGCTCAAACCCTAACCCTAGCTCAAACCCTAACCCTAACCCTAACCCTAGCTCAAACCCTAACCCTAACCCTAGCTCAAACCCTAACCCTAACCCTAACCCTAGCTCAAACCCTAACCCTAGCTCAAACCCTAACCCTAACCCTAACCCTAACCCTAGCTCAAACCCTAACCCTAACCCTAACCCTAGCTCAAACCCTAACCCTAACCCTAACCCTAGCTCAAACCCTAACCCTAACCCTAACCCTAGCTCAAACCCTAACCCTAACCCTAACCCTAGCTCAAACCCTAACCCTAACTCAAACCCTAACCCTAACCCTAACCCTAGCTCAAACCCTAAACCTAACCCTAACCCTAGCTCAAACCCTAACCCTAGCTCAAACCCTAGCTCAAACCCTAACCCTAACCCTAGCTCAAACCCTAACCCTAGCTCAAACCCTAACCCTAACCCTAACCCTAGCTCAAACCCTAACCCTAACCCTAACCCTAGCTCAAACCCTAACCCTAACCCTAACCCTAGCTCAAACCCTAACCCTGACCCTAACCCTAGCTCAAACCCTAACCCTAACCCTAACCCTAGCTGAAACCCTAACCCTTGCTCAAACCCTAACCCTAACCCTAACCCTAGCTCAAACCCTAACCCTAACCCTAACCCTAGCTCAAACCCTAACCCTAACCCTAGCTCAAACCCTAACCCTAACCCTAGCTCAAACCCTAACCCTAACCCTAACCCTAGCTCAAACCCTAACCCTAACCCTAGCTCAAACCCTAACCCTAACCCTAACCCTAGCTCAAACCCTAACCCTAACCCTAACCCTAGCTCAAACCCTAACCCTAACCCTAGCTCAAACCCTAACCCTAGCTCAAACCCTAACCCTAACCCTAACCCTAGCTCAAACCCTAACCCTAACCCTAACCCTAGCTCAAACCCTAACCCTAACCCTAACCCTAGCTCAAACCCTAACCCTCACCTTAACCCTAGCTCAAACCCTAACCCTAACCCTAACCCTATCTCAAACCCTAACCCAAACCCTAGCTCAAACCCTAACCCTAACCCTAGCTCAAACCCTAACCCTAACCCTAACCCTAGCTCAAACCCTAACCCTAACCCTAACCCTAGCTCAAACCCTAACCCAAACCCTAGCTCAGACCCTAACCCTAACCCTAGCTCAAACCCTAACCCTAACCCTAACCCTAGCTCAAACCCTAACCCTTGCTCAAACCCTAACCCTAACCCTAACCCTAGCTCAAACCCTAACCCTAACCCTAACCCTAGCTCAAACCCTAACCCTAACCCTAGCTCAAACCCTAAACCTAACCCTAACCCTAGCTCAAACCCTAACCCTAACCCGAGCTCAAACCCTAACCCTAACCCTAACCCTAGCGCAAACCCTAACCCTAACCCTAACCCTAGCTCAAACCCTAACCCTAACCCTAGCTCAAACCCTAACCCTAGCTCAAACCCTAACCCTAACCCTAACCCTAGCTCAAACCCTAACCCTAACCCTAGCTCAAACCCTAACCCTAACCCTAACCCTAGCTCAAACCCTAACCCTAACCCTAACCCTAGGTCAAACCCTAACCCTAACCCTAACCCTAGCTCAAACCGTAACCCTAACCCTAACCCTAGCTCAAGCCCTAACCCTAGCTCAAACCCTAACCCTAACCCTAACCCTAGCTCAAACCCTAACCCTAGCTCAAACCCTAACCCTAACCCTAACCCTAGCTCAAACCCTAACCCTAGCTCAAACCCTAAACCTAACCCTAACCCTAGCTCAAACCCTAACCCTAGCTCAAACCCTAACCCTAACCCTAACCCTAACCCTAGCTCAAACCCTAACCCTAACCCTAGCTCAAACCCTAACCCTAGCTCAAACCCTAACCCTAACCCTAACCCTAGCTCAAACCCTAACCCTAGCTCAAACCCTACCCCTAACCCTAGCTCAAACCCTAACCCTAACCCTAACCCTAGCTCAAACCCTAACCCTAACCCTAACCCTAGCTCAAACCCTAACCCTAACCCTAACCCTAGCTCAAACCCTAACCCTAAACCTAACCCTAGCTCAAACGCTAACCCTAACCCTAACCCTAGCTCAAACCCTAACCCTAACCCTAACCCTAGCTCAAACCCTAACCCTAACCCTAACCCTAGCTCAAACACTAACCCTAACCCTAACCCTAGCTCAAACCCTAACCCTAACCCTAACCCTAGCTCAAACCCTAACCCAAACCCTAGCTCAAACCCTAACCCTATCCCTAGCTCAAACCCTAACCCTAACCCTAACCCTAACCCTAGCTCAAACCCTAACCCTAACCCTAGCTCAAACCCTAACCCTAACCCTAACCCTAGCTCAAACCCTAACCCTAACCCTAACCCTAGCTCAAACCCTAACCCTAACCCTAGCTCAAACCCTAACCCTAACCCTAACCCTAGCTCAAACCCTAACCCTAACCCTAACCCTAGCTCAAACCCTAACCCTAACCCTAGCTCAAACCCTAACCCTAGCTCAAACCCTAACCCTAACCCTAACCCTAGCTCAAACCCTAACCCTAACCCTAACCCTAGCTCAAACCCTAACCCTAACCCTAGCTCAAACCCTAACCCTAGCTCAAACCCTAACCCTAACCCTAACCCTAGCTCAAACCCTAACACTAACCCTAGCTCAAACCCTAACCCTAACCCTAACCCTAGCTCAAACCCTAACCCTAACCCTAACCCTAGCTCAAACCCTAACCCTAACCCTAACCCTAGCTCAAACCCTAACCCTAACCCTAACCCTAGCTCAAACCCTAACCCTAGCTCAAACCCTAACCCTAACCCTAACCCTAGCTCAAACCCTAACCCTAGCTCAAACCCTAACCCTAACCCTAACCCTAGCTCAAACCCTAACCCTAACCCTAACCCTAGCTCAAACCCTAACCCTAGCTCAAACCCTAACCCTAACCCTAACCCTAGCTCAAACCCTAACCCTAGCTCAAATCCTAACCCTAACCCTAGCTCAAACCCTAACCCTAACCCTAACCCTAGCTCAAACCCTAACCCTAACCCTATCCCTAGCTCAAACCCTAACCCTAGCTCAAACCCTAACCCTAACCCTAACCCTAGCTCAAACCCGAACCCTAGCTCAAACCCTATCCCTAACCCTAACCCTAGCTCAAACCGTAACCCTAACCCTAACCCTAGCTCAAACCCTAACCCAAAACCTAACCCTAGCTCAAACCCTAACCCTGACCCTAACCCTAGCTCAAACCCTAACCCTAACCCTAACCCTAGCTCAAACCCTAACCCTAACCCTAACCCTAGCTCAAACCCTAACCCTTGCTCAAACCCTAACCCTAACCCTAGCTCAAACCCTAACCCTTACCCTAACCCTAGCTCAAACCCTAACCCTAACCCTAGCTCAAACCCTAACCCTAACCCTAACCCTAGCTCAAACCCTAACCCTAACCCTAGCTCAAACCCTAACCCTAACCCTAACCCTAGCTCAAACCCTAACCCTAACCCTAACCCTAGCTCAAACCCTAACCCTAACCCTAGCTCAAACCCTAACCCTAGCTCAAACCCTAACCCTAACCCTAACCCTAGCTCAAACCCTAACCCTAACCCTAGCTCAAACCCTAACCCTAACCCTAACCCTAGCTCAAACCCTAACCCTAACCCTAACCCTAGCTCAAACCCTAACCCTCACCCTAACCCTAGCTCAAACCCTAACCCTAACCCTAGCTCAAACCCTAACCCAAACCCTAGCTCAAACCCTAACCCTAACCCTAGCTCAAACCCTAACCCTAACCCTAACCCTAGCTCAAACCCTAACCCTAACCCTAACCCTAGCTCAAACCCTAACCCAAACCCTATCTCAGACCCTAACCCTAACCCTAGCTCAAACCCTAACCCTAACCCTAACCCTAGCTCAAACCCTAACCCTTGCTCAAACCCTAACCCTAACCCTAACCCTAGCTCAAACCCTAACCCTAACCCTAACCCTAGCTCAAACCCTAACCCTAACCCTAGCTCAAACCCTAACCCTAACCCTAACCCTAGCTCAAACCCTAACCCTAACCCTAGCTCAAACCCTAACCCTAACCCTAACCCTAGCTCAAACCCTAACCCTAACCCTAACCCTAGCTCAAACCCTAACCCTAACCCTACCTCAAACCCTAACCCTAGCTCAAACCCTAACCCTAACCCTAACCCTAGCTCAAACCCTAACCCTAACCCTAGCTCAAACCGTAACCCTAACCCTAACCCTAGCTCAAGCCCTAACCCTAGCTCAAACCCTAACCCTAACCCTAACCCTGGCTCAAACCCTAACCCTAGCTCAAACCCTAACCCTAACCCTAACCCTAACCCTAGCTCAAACCCTAACCCTAACCCTAGCTCAAACCCTAACCCTAGCTCAAACCCTAACCCTAACCCTAGCTCAAACCCTAACCCTAGCTCAAACCCTAACCCTAACCCTAGCTCAAACCCTAACCCTAACCCTAACCCTAGCTCAAACCCTAACCCTAACCCTGACCTTAGCTCAAACCCTAACCCTAACCCTAACCCTAGCTCAAACCCTAACCCTAACCCTAACCCTAGCTTAAACCCTAACCCTAACCCTAACCCTAGCTCAAACCCTAACCCTAACCCTAACCCTAGCTCAAACCCTAACCCTAGCTCAAACCCTAAACCTAACCCTAACCCTAGCTCAAACCCTAACCCTAGCTCAAACCCTAACCCTAACCCTAACCCTAGCTCAAACCCTAACCCTAACCCTAGCTCAAACCCTAACCCTAGCTCAAACCCTAACCCTAACCCTAACCCTAGCTCAAACCCTAACCCTAGCTCAAACCCTACCCCTAACCCTAGCTCAAACCCTAACCCTAACCCTAACCCTACCTCAAACCCTAACCCTAACCCTAGCTCAAACCCTAACCCTAACCCTAACCCTAGCTCAAACGCTAACCCTAACCCTAACCCTAGCTCAAACCCTAACCCTAACCCTAACCCTAGCTCAAACCCTAACCCTAACCCTAGCTCAAACGCTAACCCTAATCCTAACCCTAGCTCAAACCCTAACCCTAACCCTAACCCTAGCTCAAACCCTAACCCAAACCCTAGCTCAAACCCTAACCCTATCCCTAGCTCAAACCCTAACCCTAACCCTAACCCTAGCTCAAACCCTAACCCTAGCTCAAACCCTAACCCTAACCCTAACCCTAGCTCAAACCCTAACCCTAACCCTAACCCTAGCTCAAACCCTAACCCTAACCCTAGCTCAAACCCTAACCCTAGCTCAAACCCTAACCCTAACCCTAGCTCAAACCCTAACCCTAGCTCAAACCCTACCCCTAACCCTAGCTCAAACCCTAACCCTAACCCTAACCCTAGCTCAAACCCTAACCCTAACCCTAACCCTAGCTCAAACCCTAACCCTAACCCTAACCCTAGCTCAAACCCTAACCCTAACCCTAACCCTAGCTCAAACGCTAACCCTAACCCTAACCCTAGCTCAAACCCTAACCCTAACCCTAGCTCAAACCCTAACCCAAACCCTAGCTCAAACCCTAACCCTATCCCTAGCTCAAACCCTAACCCTAACCGTAACCCTAACCCTAGCTCAAACCCTAACCCTAGCTCAAACCCTAACCCTAACCCTAACCCTAGCTCAAACCCTAACCCTAACCCTAACCCTAGCTCAAACCCTAACCCTAACCCTAGCTCAAACCCTAACCCTAGCTCAAACCCTAAACCTAACCCTAACCCTAGGTCCAACCCTAACCCTAGCTCAAACCCTAACCCTAACCCTAACCCTAGCTCAAACCCTAACCCTAACCCTAACCCTAGCTCAAACCCTAACCCTAGCTCAAACCCTAACCCTAACCCCAACCCTAGCTCAAACCCTAACCCTAGCTCAAACCCTAACCCTAACCCTAGCTCAAACCCTAACCCTAACCCTAGCTCAAACCCTAACCCTAACCCTAACCTAAGCTCAAACCCTAACCCTAACCCTAACCCTAGCTCAAACCCTAACCCTAACCCTAACCCTAGCTCAAACCCTAACCCTAACCCTAGCTCAAACCCTAACCCTAGCTCAAACCCTAACCCTAACCCTAACCCTAGCTCAAACCCTAACCCTAACCCTAGCTCAAACCCTAACCCTAACCCTAACCCTAGCTCAAACCCTAACCCTAACCCTAACCCTAGGTCAAACCCTAACCCTAACCCTAACCCTAGCTCAAACCGTAACCCTAACCCTAACCCTAGCTCAAGCCCTAACCCTAGCTCAAACCCTAACCCTAACCCTAACCCTAGCTCAAACCCTAACCCTAGCTCAAACCCTAACCCTAACCCCAACCCTAGCTCAAACCCTAACCCTAGCTCAAACCCTGCCCCTAACCCTAGCTCAAACCCTAACCCTAACCCTAACCCTAGCTCAAACCCTAACCCTAGCTCAAACCCTAACCCTAACCCTAACCCTAGCTCAAACCCTAACCCTTGCTCAAACCCTAACCCTAACCCTAACCCTAGCTCAAACCCTAACCCTAACCCTAACCCTAGCTCAAACCCTAACCCTAACCCTAGCTCAAACCCTAACCCTAACCCTAACCCTAGCTCAAACCCTAACCCTAACCCTAGCTCAAACCCTAACCCTAACCCTAACCCTAGCTCAAACCCTAACCCTAACCCTAACCCTAGCTCAAACCCTAACCCTAACCCTACCTCAAACCCTAACCCTAGCTCAAACCCTAACCCTAACCCTAACCCTAGCTCAAACCCTAACCCTAACCCTAGCTCAAACCCTAACCCTAACCCTAACCCTAGCTCAAACCCTAACCCTAACCCTAACCCTAGGTCAAACCCTAACCCTAACCCTAACCCTAGCTCAAACCGTAACCCTAACCCTAACCCTAGCTCAAGCCCTAACCCTAGCTCAAACCCTAACCCTAACCCTAACCCTAGCTCAAACCCTAACCCTAGCTCAAACCCTAACCCTAACCCTAACCCTAACCCTAGCTCAAACCCTAACCCTAACCCTAGCTCAAACCCTAACCCTAGCTCAAACCCTAACCCTAACCCTAGCTCAAACCCTAACCCTAGCTCAAACCCTAACCCTAACCCTAGCTCAAACCCTAACCCTAACCCTAACCCTAGCTCAAACCCTAACCCTAACCCTGACCTTAGCTCAAACCCTAACCCTAACCCTAACCCTAGCTCAAACCCTAACCCTAACCCTAACCCTAGCTTAAACCCTAACCCTAACCCTAACCCTAGCTCAAACCCTAACCCTAACCCTAACCCTAGCTCAAACCCTAACCCTAGCTCAAACCCTAAACCTAACCCTAACCCTAGCTCAAACCCTAACCCTAGCTCAAACCCTAACCCTAACCCTAACCCTAGCTCAAACCCTAACCCTAACCCTAGCTCAAACCCTAACCCTAGCTCAAACCCTAACCCTAACCCTAACCCTAGCTCAAACCCTAACCCTAGCTCAAACCCTACCCCTAACCCTAGCTCAAACCCTAACCCTAACCCTAACCCTACCTCAAACCCTAACCCTAACCCTAGCTCAAACCCTAACCCTAACCCTAACCCTAGCTCAAACGCTAACCCTAACCCTAACCCTAGCTCAAACCCTAACCCTAACCCTAACCCTAGCTCAAACCCTAACCCTAACCCTAGCTCAAACGCTAACCCTAATCCTAACCCTAGCTCAAACCCTAACCCTAACCCTAACCCTAGCTCAAACCCTAACCCAAACCCTAGCTCAAACCCTAACCCTATCCCTAGCTCAAACCCTAACCCTAACCCTAACCCTAGCTCAAACCCTAACCCTAGCTCAAACCCTAACCCTAACCCTAACCCTAGCTCAAACCCTAACCCTAACCCTAACCCTAGCTCAAACCCTAACCCTAACCCTAGCTCAAACCCTAACCCTAGCTCAAACCCTAACCCTAACCCTAGCTCAAACCCTAACCCTAATCCTAGCTCAAACGCTAACACTAATCCTAACCCTAGCTCAAACCCTAACCCTAACCCTAACCCTAGCTCAAACCCTAACCCAAACCCTAGCTCAAACCCTAACCCTATCCCTAGCTCAAACCCTAACCCTAACCCTAACCCTAGCTCAAACCCTAACCCTAGCTCAAACCCTAACCCTAACCCTAACCCTAGCTCAAACCCTAACCCTAACCCTAACCCTAGCTCAAACCCTAACCCTAACCCTAGCTCAAACCCTAACCCTAGCTCAAACCCTAACCCTAACCCTAGCTCAAACCCTAACCCTAGCTCAAACCCTACCCCTAACCCTAGCTCAAACCCTAACCCTAACCCTAACCCTAGCTCAAACCCTAACCCTAACCCTAACCCTAGCTCAAACCCTAACCCTAACCCTAACCCTAGCTCAAACCCTAACCCTAACCCTAACCCTAGCTCAAACGCTAACCCTAACCCTAACCCTAGCTCAAACCCTAACCCTAACCCTAGCTCAAACCCTAACCCAAACCCTAGCTCAAACCCTAACCCTATCCCTAGCTCAAACCCTAACCCTAACCGTAACCCTAACCCTAGCTCAAACCCTAACCCTAGCTCAAACCCTAACCCTAACCCTAACCCTAGCTCAAACCCTAACCCTAACCCTAACCCTAGCTCAAACCCTAACCCTAACCCTAACCCTAGCTCAAACCCTAACCCTAGCTCAAACCCTAAACCTAACCCTAACCCTAGGTCCAACCCTAACCCTAGCTCAAACCCTAACCCTAACCCTAACCCTAGCTCAAACCCTAACCCTAACCCTAACCCTAGCTCAAACCCTAACCCTAGCTCAAACCCTAACCCTAACCCCAACCCTAGCTCAAACCCTAACCCTAGCTCAAACCCTAACCCTAACCCTAGCTCAAACCCTAACCCTAACCCTAGCTCAAACCCTAACCCTAACCCTAACCTAAGCTCAAACCCTAACCCTAACCCTAACCCTAGCTCAAACCCTAACCCTAACCCTAACCCTAGCTCAAACCCTAACCCTGACCCTAGCTCAAACCCTAACCCTAGCTCAAACCCTAACCCTAACCCTAACCCTAGCTCAAACCCTAACCCTAACCCTAGCTCAAACCCTAACCCTAACCCTAACCCTAGCTCAAACCCTAACCCTAACCCTAACCCTAGGTCAAACCCTAACCCTAACCCTAACCCTAGCTCAAACCGTAACCCTAACCCTAACCCTAGCTCAAGCCCTAACCCTAGCTCAAACCCTAACCCTAACCCTAACCCTAGCTCAAACCCTAACCCTAGCTCAAACCCTAACCCTAACCCCAACCCTAGCTCAAACCCTAACCCTAGCTCAAACCCTGCCCCTAACCCTAGCTCAAACCCTAACCCTAACCCTAACCCTAGCTCAAACCCTAACCCTAGCTCAAACCCTAACCCTAACCCTAACCCTAGCTCAAACCCTAACCCTTGCTCAAACCCTAACCCTAACCCTAACCCTAGCTCAAACCCTAACCCTAACCCTAACCCTAGCTCAAACCCTAACCCTAACCCTAGCTCAAACCCTAAACCTAACCCTAACCCTAGCTCAAACCCTAACCCTAACCCTAGCTCAAACCCTAACCCTAACCCTAACCCTAGCTCAAACCCTAACCCTAACCCTAACCCTAGCTCAAACCCTAACCCTAACCCTACCTCAAACCCTAACCCTAGCTCAAACCCTAACCCTAACCCTAACCCTAGCTCAAACCCTAACCCTAACCCTAGCTCAAACCCTAACCCTAACCCTAACCCTAGCTCAAACCCTAACCCTAACCCTAACCCTAGGTCAAACCCTAACCCTAACCCTAACCCTAGCTCAAACCGTAACCCTAACCCTAACCCTAGCTCAAGCCCTAACCCTAGCTCAAACCCTAACCCTAACCCTAACCCTAGCTCAAACCCTAACCCTAGCTCAAACCCTAACCCTAACCCTAACCCTAACCCTAGCTCAAACCCTAACCCTAACCCTAGCTCAAACCCTAACCCTAGCTCAAACCCTAACCCTAACCCTAGCTCAAACCCTAACCCTAGCTCAAACCCTAACCCTAACCCTAGCTCAAACCCTAACCCTAACCCTAACCCTAGCTCAAACCCTAACCCTAACCCTGACCTTAGCTCAAACCCTAACCCTAACCCTAACCCTAGCTCAAACCCTAACCCTAACCCTAACCCTAGCTTAAACCCTAACCCTAACCCTAACCCTAGCTCAAACCCTAACCCTAACCCTAACCCTAGCTCAAACCCTAACCCTAGCTCAAACCCTAAACCTAACCCTAACCCTAGCTCAAACCCTAACCCTAGCTCAAACCCTAACCCTAACCCTAACCCTAGCTCAAACCCTAACCCTAACCCTAGCTCAAACCCTAACCCTAGCTCAAACCCTAACCCTAACCCTAACCCTAGCTCAAACCCTAACCCTAGCTCAAACCCTACCCCTAACCCTAGCTCAAACCCTAACCCTAACCCTAACCCTACCTCAAACCCTAACCCTAACCCTAGCTCAAACCCTAACCCTAACCCTAACCCTAGCTCAAACGCTAACCCTAACCCTAACCCTAGCTCAAACCCTAACCCTAACCCTAACCCTAGCTCAAACCCTAACCCTAACCCTAGCTCAAACGCTAACCCTAATCCTAACCCTAGCTCAAACCCTAACCCTAACCCTAACCCTAGCTCAAACCCTAACCCAAACCCTAGCTCAAACCCTAACCCTATCCCTAGCTCAAACCCTAACCCTAACCCTAACCCTAGCTCAAACCCTAACCCTAGCTCAAACCCTAACCCTAACCCTAACCCTAGCTCAAACCCTAACCCTAACCCTAACCCTAGCTCAAACCCTAACCCTAACCCTAGCTCAAACCCTAACCCTAGCTCAAACCCTAACCCTAACCCTAGCTCAAACCCTAACCCTAGCTCAAACCCTACCCCTAACCCTAGCTCAAACCCTAACCCTAACCCTAACCCTAGCTCAAACCCTAACCCTAACCCTAACCCTAGCTCAAACCCTAACCCTAACCCTAACCCTAGCTCAAACCCTAACCCTAACCCTAACCCTAGCTCAAACGCTAACCCTAACCCTAACCCTAGCTCAAACCCTAACCCTAACCCTAGCTCAAACCCTAACCCAAACCCTAGCTCAAACCCTAACCCTATCCCTAGCTCAAACCCTAACCCTAACCGTAACCCTAACCCTAGCTCAAACCCTAACCCTAGCTCAAACCCTAACCCTAACCCTAACCCTAGCTCAAACCCTAACCCTAACCCTAACCCTAGCTCAAACCCTAACCCTAACCCTAACCCTAGCTCAAACCCTAACCCTAGCTCAAACCCTACCCCTAACCCTAGCTCAAACCCTAACCCTAACCCTAACCCTACCTCAAACCCTAACCCTAACCCTAACCCTAGCTCAAACCCTAACCCTAACCCTAACCCTAGCTCAAACCCTAACCCTAGCTCAAACCCTACCCCTAACCCTAGCTCAAACCCTAACCCTAACCCTAACCCTAGCTCAAACCCTAACCCTAACCCTAACCCTAGGTCAAACCCTAACCCTAACCCTAACCCTAGCTCAAACCGTAACCCTAACCCTAACCCTAGCTCAAGCCCTAACCCTAGCTCAAACCCTAACCCTAACCCTAACCCTAGCTCAAACCCTAACCCTAGCTCAAACCCTAACCCTAACCCCAACCCTAGCTCAAACCCTAACCCTAGCTCAAACCCTGCCCCTAACCCTAGCTCAAACCCTAACCCTAACCCTAACCCTAGCTCAAACCCTAACCCTAGCTCAAACCCTAAACCTAACCCTAACCCTAGCTCAAACCCTAACCCTAACCCTAACCCTAGCTCAAACCCTAACCCTAGCTCAAACCCTAACCCTAACCCTAACCCTAGCTCAAACCCTAACCCTAACCCTAACCCTAGCTCAAACGCTAACCCTAACCCTAACCCTAGCTCAAACCCTAACCCTAACCCTAACCCTAGCTCAAACCCTAACCCTAACCCTAACCCTAGCTCAAACGCTAACCCTAACCCTAACCCTAGCTCAAACCCTAACCCTAACCCTAACCCTAGCTCAAACCCTAACCCAAACCCTAGCTCAAACCCTAACCCTATCCCTAGCTCAAACCCTAACCCTAACCCTAACCCTAGCTCAAACCCTAACCCTAGCTCAAACCCTAACCCTAACCCTAACCCTAGCTCAAACCCTAACCCTAACCCTAACCCTAGCTCAAACCCTAACCCTAACCCTAGCTCAAACCCTAACCCTAACCCTAGCTCAAACCCTAACCCTAGCTCAAACCCTACCCCTAACCCTAGCTCAAACCCTAACCCTAACCCTAACCCTAGCTCAAACCCTAACCCTAACCCTAACCCTAGCTCAAACCCTAACCCTAACCCTAACCCTAGCTCAAACCCTAACCCTAACCCTAACCCTAGCTCAAACGCTAACCCTAACCCTAACCCTAGCTCAAACCCTAACCCTAACCCTAGCTCAAACCCTAACCCAAACCCTAGCTCAAACCCTAACCCTATCCCTAACTCAAACCCTAACCCTAACCGTAACCCTAACCCTAGCTCAAACCCTAACCCTAGCTCAAACCCTAACCCTAACCCTAACCCTAGCTCAAACCCTAACCCTAACCCTAACCCTAGCTCAAACCCTAACCCTAACCCTAACCCTAGCTCAAACCCTAACCCTAGCTCAAACCCTAAACCTAACCCTAACCCTAGGTCCAACCCTAACCCTAGCTCAAACCCTAACCCTAACCCTAACCCTAGCTCAAACCCTAACCCTAACCCTAGCTCAAACCCTAACCCTAGCTCAAACCCTAACACTAACCCTAACCCTAGCTCAAACCCTAACCCTAGCTCAAACCCTAACCCTAACCCTAGCTCAAACCCTAACCCTAACCCTAGCTCAAACCCTAACCCTAACCCTAACCTTAGCTCAAACCCTAACCCTAACCCTAACCCTAGCTCAAACCCTAACCCTAACCCTAACCCTAGCTCAAACCCTAACCCTAGCTCAAACCCTAACCCTAACCCTAACCCTAGCTCAAACCCTAACCCTAACCCTAACCCTAGCTCAAACCCTAACCCTAGCTCAAACCCTAACCCTAACCCTAGCTCAAACCCTAACCCTAGCTCAAACCCTAACCCTAACCCTAACCCTAGCTCAAACCCTAACCCTAACCCTAGCTCAAACCCTAACCCTAGCTCCAACCCTAACCCTAACCCTAGCTCAAACCCTAACGCTAACCCTAGCTGAAAACCCTAACCCTAACCCTAGCTCAAACCCTAACGCCAACCCTAGCTCAAACCCTAACCCTAACCCTAACCCCTAACCCTAACCCTAACCCTAGCTCAAACCCTAACCCTAGCTCAAACACTAACCCTAACGCTAACCCTAGCTCAAGCCCTAACCCTAGCTCAAACCCTAACCCTAACCCTAGCTCAAACCCTAACCCTAACCCTAGCTCAAACCCTAACCCTAGCTCAAACCCTAACCCTAACCCTAACCCTAGCTCAAACCCTAACCCTAACCCTAGCTCAAACCCTAACCCAAACCCTAACCCTAGCTCAAACCCTAACCGTAACCCTAGCTCAAACCCTAACCCTAACCCTTACTCAAACCCTAACCCTAGCTCAAACCCTAACCCTAACCCTAACCCTAGCTCAAACCCTAACCCTAACCCTAGCTCAAACCCTAACCCTAACCCTAACCCTAGCTCAAACCCTAACCCTAGCTCAAACCCTAACCCTAACCCTAACCCTAGCTCAAACCCTAACCCTAGCTCAAACCCTAACCCTAACCCTAGCTCAAACCCTAACCCTAACCCTAGCTCAAGCCCTAACCCTAACCCTAGCTCAAACCCTAACCCTAACCCTAACCCTAGCTCAAACCCTAAACCTAACCCTAACCCTAGCTCAAACCCTAACCCTAACCCTAACCCTAGCTCAAACCCTAACCCTAACCCTAACCCTAGCTCAAACCCTAACCCTAACCCTAGCTCAAACCCTAACCCTAACCCTTGCTCAAACCCTAACCCAAACCCTAACCCTAGCTCAAACCCTAACCCTAACCCTAGCTCAAACCCTAACCCTAACCCTAGCTCAAACCCTAACGCTAACCCTAGCTCAAACCCTAACCCTAGCTCAAACCCTAAACCTAACCCTAACCCTAGCTCAAACCCTAACCCTAGCTCAAACCCTAACCCTAACCCTAACCCTAGCTGAAACCCTAACCCTAACCCTAACCCTAGCTGAAACCCTAACCCTAACCCTAACCCTAACCCTAGCTCAAACCCTAACCCTAACCCTAACCCTAGCTCAAACCCTAACCCTAGCTCAAACCCTAATCCTAACCCTAACCCTAGCTCAAACCCTAACCCTAACCCTAACACTAGCTCAAACCCTAACCCTAACCCTAACCCTAGCTCAAACCCTAACCCTAGCTCAAACCCTAACCCTAACCCTAACCTTAGCTCAAACCCTAACCCTAACCCTAGCTCAAACCCTAACCCTAACCCTAACCCTAGCTCAAACCCTAACCCTAACCCTAGCTCAAACCCTAACCCTAACCCTAACCCTAGCTCAAACCCTAACCCTAACCCTAACCCTAGCTCAAAACGTAACCCTAACCCTAACCCTAGCTCAAACCCTAATCCTAACCCTAGCTCAAACCCTAACCCTAACCCTAACCCTAGCTCAAACCCTAACCCTAACCCTAGCTCAAACCCTAACCCAAACCCTAGCTCAAACCCTAACCCTAACCCTAGCTCAAACCCTAACCCTAACCCTAGCTCAAACCCTAACCCTAACCCTAGCTCAAACCCTAACCCTAACCCTAACCCTAGGTCAAACCCTAACCCTAACCCTAACCCTAGCTCAAACCCTAACCCTAACCCTAGCTCAAACCCTAACCCTAGCTCAAACCCTAACCCTAACCCTAACCCTAGCTCAAACCCTAACCCTAGCTCAAACCCTAACCCTAACCCTAACCCTAGCTCAAACCCTAACCCTAACCCTAACCCTAGCTCAAACCCTAACCCTAGCTCAAACCCTAACCCTAACCCTAACCTTAGCTCAAACCCTAACCCTAGCTCAAACCCTACCCCTAACCCTAGCTCAAACCCTAACCCTAACTCTAACCCTAGCTCAAACCCTAACCCTAACCCTAGCTCAAACCCTAACCCTAACCCTAACCCTAGCTCAAACCCTAACCTAGCTCAAACCCTAACCCTAACCCTAGCTCAAACCCTAACCCTAACCCTAACCCTAGCTCAAACCCTAACCCTAGCTCAAACCCTAACCCTAACCCTAACCCTAGCTCAAACCCTAACCCTAGCTCAAACCCTAACCCTAACCCTAACCCTAGCTCAAACCCTAACCCTAACCCTAGCTCAAACCCTAACCCTAACCCTAACCCTAGCTCAAACCCTAACCCTAACCCTAACCCTAGCTCAAACCCTAACCCTAACCCTAGCTCAAACCCTAACCCTAGCTCAAACCCTAACCCTAACCCTAACCCTAGCTCAAACCCTAACCCTAACCCTAGCTCAAACCCTAACCCTAACCCTAACCCTAGCTCAAACCCAAACCCTAACCCTAACTCTAGTGCAACCCTAACCCTAGCCCAACCCTAACCCTAGCCCAATTATTGTGAAGTACAAGGTACAAGTACTTCACAATAATTGCCTATGTAGTCCTACATGTCCTCTAACAGGATACATTAGTATCATGAATGCACTATTATAAATAAAGTCTTTATTACACATCAAATTTGGAAAGAATTGCATTATTGTAGGGGAAAAAAGCAGTATTTTGATCATTGCATGGTATTTCAAGGTAGGATTACTCGAAAAGTACAAGGTACAAGTACTTCACAATAATTGTAACTCTAGTCCGACATGTCCTCTAACAGAATATTTCACTATCATGAATTCACTGTTGAAAATAAAGTTTTTATTACACATCAAATTTGGAAGAATTGCATTATTGTAAAGAAAAAAGGCAATATCTTGATCGTTGCATGGTATTTCAAGGTAGGATTACTCGAAAAGTACAAGGTTGAAGTACTTCATCATAACTGTACATGTAGTACTACATGTCCTCTAACAGCGTATATAAGTATCATGAATGTTCTATTGAAAATAAAGTTTTGATTACACATCAAATTTGGAAAGAATTGCATTATTGTAGGGGAAAAAAACAATATCTTGATCGTTGCATGGTATTTCAAAGTGGGATTACTCGAAAAGTACAAGGTACAAGTACTTCATAATAACAGTAGATGTAGTCCTCCATATCCCCTAACAGAATATATAAGTATCATGAACGCACTGTTGAAAATATAGTTTTTATGACAAATTTGGAAAGAAATGAATTATTGTAGTAAAAAAAGCATTAGGTTTAGGGTTAGGGGTTAGGTTTAGGGTTAAGGGTTTAGGGTTAGGGGTTAGGGTTTAGGGTTAAGGTTAGGGTTAGAGTCAGGCTTTCTGGGATTCTTTTTCTTTTTTTTTATTCTTTTCCTCAGGGGATTAAGGGAGACACCCAGAACCAGGAGAATTTTAAAAGTTTTTTTTAATTTAATTTTTAATTTAATTCTTTTCCTCAGGGGATTAAGCGAGACGCCCAGAACCAGGAGAATTTAAAAGGGTTCGGGAGGTTTTTGTTGTTGTTTTTTTTTATTTAATTCTTTTCCTCAGGGGATTCAGGGAGATGCCCAGATTAGGGTTAGGGCTAGGGTTGGGGCTAGGGTTAGGGTTAAGGCTAGGGTTAGGTAAGGGTTAGGGTTATGGTTAGGGTTAAGGCTAGGTTTAGGGTGAGGGTGAGGGTTAGGGTTAGGGTCAGGGTTAGGGTAAGGGCTAGGATTAGGGTTAGGTTCTCTGTTGGGTGTGGGTTAGTTTAAAAGTATTTCTTAATAAAAGTAATTGTAGGTTTCTATGTCCCCTAAACAAAAACATAAGTCTCATGAATGCCCTTTTGAAAATAAAGTTTTTGAGTACAGAAACGTCCCCAAAAATGTGATTTATTTGGCATACATTCTCAGGTTACACAGCTGGAGTATGCAACATTTTACACAATCAGTAATTAGTATGTCCCCCAGCAGCATTGATTACAGCAGTAATCCTCCTCCTCGTGGACTGGTACAACCTCCAGATGTCATCCTATGGGTTTGCGGCCGACTCTTCAGTCAGAGCTGAGTTGATGCTGAGTCTGTAGAGGATGCTCACTCCACCAATCCTACAGGTTTTCAATGGCGTTTACGACAGGGATCATCCCTGGTCATGTCATTCTCCTCCAGACACTGTGCACACAGATGAGCTCAGTGATGTAGTCTCTTCATCACAGCTCCAGCATAATGTCATCTACTCAAGGTCCATCATAACTCACATGGATTCTTAAGGCCTATTATGGGTGCCAATGGTCCGCAGCAGGAGGATATAAATAAATGGGGTTTTTTTTAAGGTAAGTTTGATTTGCATACAATCTGCACGTAATTAACGTTCAGCGTGATTTAAGGTCATTAAGCTTATTGATCCTGCTTTGTGCTCAATTCACTAATGAAGATTAATTGAAAGGAAAAATGTATTCAGAGGACTAGCAGTTAGGTTTTTTCATTTTGTCCAAACACTGAATGCTGTTGAACTGACCTCACACCCAGAAACATTTGTTTTCCTCAGATATAAAGGCAAATTAAACGAGTTTGTTAAGATGGTGGTAATATAATGGTAACAGATAGGAAAAAAAAGCTGTACGAAATGTCTTGGCATTTGATTGGTATGCGTCCACACCACAGCAGTCAGTGACAGACAAAGCCAATTCACATCCTACAGTATGTGGATTGGCTATGTGTAGAGATCAGAAATATTTAAAGCAGTCACAAAGAGGCAGTGGATCAATTGTGTTTCATTTGCGTCATGGTACTCAGAACAAAAATTCTCCAAAGAGGTCAAGCTGAAAGGAAAACACACCACACCGCCTCCCCCCATGTTCAATACAGTCACAGAGATCAGAGACCCTTTCCTCCACGGATGCAGCCATGAATAATGACTGCATAATTCATTCAGATAGAGAGTGGTCTGACAAATCCACACACTGACATGCAGAGAGCCCAACCCCACAACACCACATAACTCAGCCCTGCTTCATTTGGCTAATATGACAGGCACCGTGTGTAAATTACATGACCTGTGTTCGTTCATTCATGCTTTCAGTGTGCGTGATTTCCATTAGCACGTTAGCTTGTGTGATGTTATGCCACAGCCCCTACTCACCTTTGTAGTGAGGATGGCCCATGTGAAATATTCAAACCTCCCAGAGCCAATTAGTGTGATGGGGACATATTTGCATATACAGAGGCTGTAAAGGTGGTGGTGGTGGGGGGTAAAGGATAAAGAGAGGAAGGATGATGGAGGGATGAGAGTTAGAGGAATGAGAGGAGATGATATAAACTGACGAAAGAGTACTGTAGGAGGTGAAAATGAACATCATTGAAATTTTCATAAATTGCCTCTAGCTTAAATATACTTGACTGTCAATCAAATACTGGGAAATATATAAAGGAGGCTGGGGGGACATTTACTCAGTATAAGTTAATACATAGGTTCTATTATACTCCCTCTGAGGTTCAGAGGATGGGTTTACTGACCAACAATTTATGTTGGAAATGTCACATAGAAACTGGAATGTTTTTACATACAATTTGGGAGTGTAAACTTGTTTACCCGTTTTGGGGAAAAAGTACTGGAATACATAGGGAAGTGGGTGGGTTTGACAAAACCTATCGACTGGGAGACAAAATAGAATTACCCAAAAAATCCAAATGTGATTTTGCATTGATAAAGGTGGGGGTCGTCACTGCTGCCCGAATGATCCTCAGATTGTGGAAAAGTACATCTGTTCCAGATTTTAAAAATGGATGGAATTTATGTTAGCAATAGTATCATATGAACATATGTTGGCTAGAGTCAATGATGAAGGTGAGAACTTTAAAAGATGGTGGAACCCCTTTGTTGCTCATAGCATGGCTGAGACACTGATGATTTTGTTGGTTTTGCTATATAGCATATACATTCACCGACGCCATCGTCACTAAAACCTGAAAAATTAGAAAATAATTTCTGTGTTATGTCAAAACAAAATCCTGTAACAATCCTCACATTGGAACACAATGTTGCATCATTGCACCCAGGGCATAACGCACACTAAATATGATTTTCCAAAGTGGTGGATCTGGATCTATTTTTCATCTATAGATATAACTCCTTACCTTTCACAGATACATGAAAAATAATTTTAATGACTCTGAATCTGCATTATCTCACCCACATATTGGTGTTAGTACCACGTCTCTACCCCTCTCTGTTACTGTCCTGCCATTAAATGCATACTGTATTACCCCCTCAAAATATATATTCTAATCTCCCAGATCAGGATTATGATCTGGATCTGGATCCAATTGCACATAGTGGTGGAACATCATGAGCTTCCCATGCCTGGGTATTTTTCATTTTAATTTGCCAAGTATTATTTTTTCATTGTATGAAAACATATACAATGAAAATATCTTACAATGTTGAAGAAAGTGAAAAAGTTATTCAGAATCTGCATCGGTAAACACTTCCTTGGCCCAAGATCGACCCCTACACAAAACCTGTTGGCAAATTTTTGAAATATCTTCTGGACAAATAATGATCACATAACCTCCTCCCTCAAATCAGTCATGTACACACATGTCAACACACTAACAGCCTTCCTTATTAAAGATACTTGGTGTTTTTTTTAATTTTATTTACATATGAGACAAAAGATGTGCCCTTAATGTCAGTCAGCAACCAATAGCTGTCGTCAAGCCTCTTCCACATACAGTATAAATCTGATTCCAACCACAGGGTCAAACATTGTTCATGTCCAGGGTCACCTCAGCAAGTACAAAACACTGATAAGATTTTGACATGTGACATTGACCAGTGGCTCCCAAAGTCCAACGGAGATCTCAGTGGAATGATGAATTGTTAAATGTCACAAATAATTTATTAGTTTGAAACTAAGATAGTGAACAAATGATATGGAAGCTATTCTAATGTGGATAAAGCATTACAGACTTGAGATCTGTGGAGTAATGTGTGTCCATTAAGGAGGACCCTGGACATGGACAGTAAGCATCAAGCATGTGTGTTTCTGCAGTTAAAACCAGGTTAATGTTAAACAAATAGGGGCCAGTTTCCTATTGGCTTAGTCCCAACTATAAGTCAGATGAGGTGGAGTTGATCTTGGCAAGTTTATAAAAATGTCCTGCAAAAAACATTTGTTTCGTAACTATGGTTTTCAATATTTCAATGCAATATTTAAAGAAATCAAATTGCTGTAGAGTGACAACAACAACAGTGTCCATGAAAAAACAATCTACCAGTTTTTTTCTTGATTCTTGCTAAATCAAACAAGGCAGTTCTTGCGGGTGGGAAGGTTTTGTGGACATCCAACCTGGCTTTAGATGGTACACATATTTACATAAAGTATCTGGTTGAATTAGAAAATGGACAATGAAGCAGTGGAAAATGTGATAACATTAAACCATTTCGTGAATTATACCAAAAAAATATACAATATAATTTGATTACAAGTTCCATTTTTCAGTTTGAATATACTGAATAATCTAAATTGCACAGATTTGTTATAGGTATAATAGGCCTGTACTAATTATTATTATTATATTTGTACTGGTGCTTTGGAAAATTCAATATGTTTTCATACATGTTGGTGCGTACACACACACACACACACACACACACACACACACACACACACACACACACACACACACACACACACACACACACACACACACACACACACACACACACACACACACGCAGTCAAACAGGCAAACACACAGACAACAGCTGCTGGATGTACACAGAACAAGAACATAAAATGCCACTTCTTGTTGCTCCCATGTTTCATGACTTGAAATAAAAGCTCTGAAAATGTTAAAACACAAAAGGCTTTGTATTGAAAAACGTACTACATACATTTGTGTGTATGCATGTGTGTATTTGTAGAGTTGATTGGTTATTAATTGATTCTATGGAATTCGTCCATTTGTCCTCAATGGCTGTGCGAAGTTAGAGCTGGATGTAGAGGTCCTGTGTTTACATGTAACGTGTAGTTGTGACTCCGGACGGGTGCACAGCCAAATTCTCTGAATGAAATAAACATTCAGTTCATAATTTGCCGACAAGATTTCAGAGAAATAAGAATTTGTTTGCACAAAAAAAAATCTTTTATTTTGACTCATGAAAACTGGAGACTAAAAAAGTGTTGCATTCATATTTTTTTTCAGTGTATTTGGCTTTGTCCCACTGGACCCTCCCACACTTACCTCAGGCTCATGACATTTGTTCATGTTCATTGTTTGACAGAGCTTACACAGTACACCTTGGTTGTATTGCTACTGTAATTGCGGTGCACGCCTGTGTATGACAAGTGACCTCCAGTGTACCCTGGCGGTGTAATCGTCCACGACAACACTGCAGAGAACTAGTACCTGCAACACCCCCGCATCACATCAGCAGGACTTCTAAGATCTGACCAAATGTTTAATATTATGCCAAGAATTTAGAGACTTGGAGACATGAGCGTTGGACACAAGTTGCGTGGGTGTAACACTGATGTAATGTCCTTTATTTAGCCTAGATGCTGAATTCTGGTGTGGGTAAAGTTGAGTGTAAATGACACCTGCACTACATTTATGCTACAATAGATTTTATACGCATTAATGCATGTACATATTATAGAATACCACCAGAATGGCAGTCAGGGAGTCACAGGCTCAATAACACAACTATCATATACAATTAAGTTGTTCCCCTCCCCCACGAGGATCCTTTTTGTATTTTTTACTGCTGGATATAATGCAATAATAGAGCCCAACGTTATCCCCATAGTGTTGTTTTGTTTGCTTTTGTGATTTGTGTTAGTAATTTTCTCCTTGCAACAAGAGCCATGCCTACTTTTCAAATCAAAATTTTTACACAAGTAAACTGTGCCGACTTGATTTGCAATAGCAGCTAGTCGGCTAAAGTAGCAACCATAGCTATCATTATTAACATGGTCATTCTTCATAGTTGCCATACATCTTCCTCTGCTAGTAACATCCAACTGCTACTTATCCTTTGTTTCTGGTTTAACCAGCTATAATCAGCATGCACAAAGTACTGTGCATGCGGTCGTCAATCCACATGGCCTTTTAATCAAACTGAAATTGAGCTAACAACACTTACAGGTACACTTCCTCTCAATTTCTGTGGAATTATACTTTATCAGGGAAAAATGAAGGCTAAGCAGTAGTTCACTTTCCCTGCACTTACAGACAAAAGCGGATAAGTAACCTCAGACTCTTGGAAAACTTTGAACAATTGTCTTGTCATTTTGGCAGTTTCTACTGAACCAGGGTTATGGGAGCCTTGTCAATGTTACGATGAAGAGAAATGTCTAAGAAAAGTACTAAACTTCTGAGCTAATGGTGTATAAAAATACAGAATGCATGTCCCAGGTACTGTAGGTGCTGCAGATTTTGGTTCTCTATAATATCATAAAAAGTGAGATAGTAGACCCTTGGGTCTGAAGAACAACTGAAGTTGCCAAATATGTTCTCTAGGCTAAAGAGATCAAGACTGGCCCACTAAAAAATGGTACCTATTTCAGACTTAATACATTTTCTTTGTGTACAATTCCTAATATTTTTATACTAAAAACTATGCTGCCAGGTGTTGGACTGATCGGGTTTATCTTTAGGTGTTATTGTTTTCTAGTTCTATTCTGCATAGTATACTTAAAGCGAAAGAGAAACCATTTTGAAAATAGTTCATTTTTATTTTCATTTACAGTATATATAGATAAGACTATGGGGTTATCGAAAAATATTATCAAAAATGTCAACTTTCATTGCCAACATTTATCATGACCTTGGCCGAACATACTGTAAATGTGCAAGTGTTTCGAGCTCTCTGATGCTACTCCTGTCAGAGAATCTGGTGTCTGTTTATGGTGCTAATGACCAAAAGATGAAACTATCTCTGATTCAAAAGAAAATCTTTTTGACTTTTTTTTTCTCGTCCTCCCATACTTACCTCAAATATGGCACATTGCTTTGTTATGCTGGTGTTAATCTCAGTTACAGGGGATGATGCTCTTTTGTGGTTGAAAATGTCAGCCAGACAGTGATCAGTTCTTATGTCTGAAGTAAATCAACCTCCTCATTTTTTTCCTTAAAGATGTGTTTTACTTAGCATAGCCATTACATGTAGCTGTTGAATTCAATGGTACCTTTACATTGATTTTAATTTTGATTTTACAGAGGATCAGCAACTACTATGTCATTTGGCAGGATGTAGTGAAATAGCAACATGCTATTCCCCTCCCACTCCAGGTTGAGCTTTGCAATTTAAAAGTAAATTAAAACCTATGCTGGATTTCTCCATTGTCAAAAATGTCTGTCTGCATTAAGTTGTTTTGTTTTTTGTTTGTTTGTCTGTTTGTTTTTGTTTGTTTTTTTGCAGTAACTTAAGCCGTATGGAAAATTGGAAAGAAAAAAAAAACACACACCAAGATGGTAAGCACGTACAGGTAGCACCACTTATTGAAGTTTTTTGGCCGTGATAATATATTAAAATTATATTGTGATGTTGACAAATTTTGGTGTAAATCCTTAGATAATAAAAACATTTCTATCAATGTCAAATATGTCATATCTAATGGAAATGTATGCCTCCTAGCTGGTAACAGCCATCAATTCAAACTGATATAAACTTGATTCATGATTGATGTTTCACAGATATCACAAATATGTGATGCCAACATCTGAATAGAACATTGGCAGCAATGCAGTGCAAGTTTCATGAAGTAAGTATCCAAATGTGACGAGTTTGTAAAATATTGAAACTCTATCCAACTTCAAGACAATTCACACCTAATGTCCTAAACCTAAGTCCTTCAGACTTCTGAGAGTTATTCCCCTATGTTTGAGTTACTGAGCTATGCTGAAGTATTTGGAAGGCCTGCGGTTTTTACGTAGTAAATCATAATCAGCAAAACACTAGAATTGATTTGAATCATATTGGTTACATTTTCTTGGGGCTAGTTATTAGTTTCTTATTGGCGTGATAAAAAAAAATCAATGTAAATGAACTGTGTCATGTATACACATAGTGAACATGTTAATAAGTTAGTATATTTCTATGTTATTAGTACTACACTGTGTGTATTATTGGTTGATCTATTCAAACAACAAATGAATAGAACTTCAAATATTTCAACTATTCAAGGAGCGCTTAATTTATCTTGCCAGTTGCCCAAGACTCTTAAAATGAAAGACAGACCTAGTCAGAACTCATGGTGGCTCAGTGGGATAAGGCGCTTGCTGTGACTTGCAACATCACAGCTTCATAACCTTTGGCATGTCATTCCCTCACTGAAATTTCTCACTCTCCAAAAAAATGTCTTTAAAATGTCTTATGAATAGAAACACAAGATAAATGAAGCGCACCTTATGTTTTGTTTTTTTTTCCTTTTCAAATGTCATGAACTAACCCATTGTGTGTTTCTCCTGATTTGAGCTGTAAAAAGGCACTGAGCTAGGGAATAATTTTCAGTCCTAAATGTATTACCTGCAATGAAATGGCTGCATTTTTATAGTTTGTTGTGGGCTGGAAACAGGAAAGGCTCTCAGATCAGCTTAGTGCTAGTGTAATAGGCATTTGTCCCCCTTATCAAAGCTATCTACTTTTTTATTCATCTCTCCCCTCCCGGACCAACTGGTACTAGGCTGACGGACAGATGTAACAAGCAGCAGATGTGAGGCATATGTTTAGAAAAGCATGACATGATTTAGGGACAGTTGGAAAGGGAGTTGTATTGTTCTTCAGTGGTGGTCTTCTGTGTACAAGAGGCCATGATGCACAGCAAACATTTGTGGCAATGTTGCCATCTTCTTAAGTTCATACACCTTCATTACTCAGCATCCACTTTGTTAACAGAAAGTGGATTTGTTCTTTTTGCACAATTCCGTTGCTATCAAGCGCAACACTAGTCATGAATGGTCTCTCTCCAAGTTCTCTCTAAGCAATAGGTGTTTTCGGACCAGAGGAACCCTTTCATAGTTCTAAGAACCCCCCTTTTTATTGTATCTTCACAGCAAGAACTAGGAATGATTGTAGTTTTTAGAAAGCCATTTTGAGGGACTTCAGAGTAGGCACTCTCCCAGTACAAGAGGAACCTTGACTAATGTAAATGGTAGGTGATTGGTCCAGATGTAGGTGTATGTTAAATGGTTGAACATGTGAGCAGATGATGTTTTAAATACCTCTGTGAAATGTTTGCTGTGTCAACAACAGCTTGTGACCGTAGCCTTAAACGATGAAAAAAAGGACAAATGTTTGTCATGTTTTTGCTGTATGAAACGCAGCAGCCATGTTGCAATACCAACCACTGGCCAGCCTATGCCTCTTCACCGTTACTATGGGCGACACAAATGCAAACAGAAAAATAAACCCTTGAGGATATTTAGTTCTTGTGGGAGCTTCCCAGTGGGCTGTTCCTCTCAGTCCCCAGAACTGTTTGGTTCGAAAACACCTATTCTTCCTCTAGAACCAGTCAGGGTACCATTTGGAAGAGAGGACGACTGGAGAAAGCTAGACACCAGTTAGGGAGCTGAGGAATCCAGCTAGATGGTTAGGTTTAATATTAAGGTTTGCCCGTTACAAACTCCTTAGGGAAGTGTCCATATGAGACAAGCATGGTTGCTGTTCCTCTTGTCTTTTGAACAATGTCTCCCCTGCTCAGAAGAGATGAGGGCATGTTGCTCTTTTTCACCTATGATGAAAGCAAGTTCAGTCATGTAGGACATCCCACAGGTGTGAATTCAAGTTTTCACACATAATGCATTTGCATATACAAAGATCCATGTGATCTGTTTCCTGCATGTTCTACACGTTCAAATCCAGCCTCTCACATGACAAATATCTGCATATCTTACTCAGTGTGTGGGACCTACAAACTTGTTTCTCTTAAAAACATGGTCCCAATGCTGTAGGAGACTTTCCTCATAGAGGCTGGGGGAGCGGAGCGAGAGCTGGTGAGCGAGGCATGGCTGTGAGATGTCCCCGCCTCCAGGAAGTAACAAGTCCCTGGGATCTCTTTAGGAAAATTCTCTGGGAGCTCCAGACGTGAACGAGGGACAAAGGAAAAAGAGCGGTCATCTTTCAGCAACCTGTTGAGAGGAAAAATTAAGAAGCATCTGCCATCATGATAACATGTTTATAAACAAGATCATGTATATGCTCGTGTACATGCACATGCATTTTTGTGTAGATGTAGAGCCGTCACTTACTGGTAAGTTGTGGGACTAACATTGATACACCTCGGATGGCTCCCCGATTCAAACTTGCTAGCCAGTGTCACGTTGTTGCCGAACAAGCAGTAACGTGGCATTTTAACCCCAACCACACCCGCCAACACCGAACCTGTGTGGATACCTATCCTTAGCTATGAGAGAAAGCAGGAAGAGGGTGGTGGGAGAGGAGTGTATAGAAGAAAGACGGGGAGAGAAATTAGAGCAATGGCAGGATTTTAAGCCTACAGACGGTACAGTGTTTCAAGACAACACAAATGCACTCACAAGGTAAGCTATGAAGCTGCTGGTGTTACTGTATTTTCACGTGAGTCTCTATCTACATTACTTTAAGTTAGTACTTTGTTGATTTGTTTTGCCTCACTCTCCCAATTCATTTCTTGAAAATGTAAACAGCATTTACATATATACATATAAATACATAGACAAAAATGCAAAAACATTTGCAGATTCCAGCTTCTATCTTTGGGTTTTATACAATTGGAGAGATAAAAGAAACTATCTGAAAACATCATCTTGAGCTCTGGGAAATTATAATGGGCATATGTCCCTGTTTTCATATTTTTTTCATATACTGTACATTAAAATTAATTAGAAGAGAAAACAATTAGGAGAGGACTAAATATAATTTAGACTTATTTAACTAAGATAAGTCTCTGCTGAACTGAAGATATTCATTTCACAGCACAAAGGTGATCTTGTTTTAACCCAGACATGCTGCACATGCATTTAAATGCAATCATACTTTGATATTAGTATATGTTACTGCTATTGTTATTATCTGATATCCCATGGCAGCAGTTTTTAGAGTGATGAAAATCTCAAAATAGAAAGAGGGAGAGAGGGAAATTAATTAAGGAAATAATTGCTTCCTTTTCCTCTTGGTAACAGATACAAGGCAGCAACACGGTGCTTATATAAGGCTGAAGAATGAATCGATAAATGTTCCGAGTGAAACCTATATAATCATCATTCCAATTTGACCATTCCACTTAATGGCCACTTGATCAGCTACTGGTTTCCTCCACTTGGGAACAAGTCATCACTCACAGACACACACATAAAAAGAACAGTGGAACCCAGTAGATTTGAAATGATCACTTGAGCAACTCATTACCTAGGTATCCATCGCCACTGTGTGCATGCCAGCACACTGTGAGGTAGTCATGGCAACTACAGGCAATGGGTGTAGTGAGGTAGGAAGAGCATAGACGGATAGAAAGACAGAAAGACAGACAGTACAAGCGTGGGAGAGCAAGAGAGGCAAAAATAAACTTGTAATTAGATGACAAAACCTTGACAGCAGAGGGGGAGAGATGAAGAAAATGAGAGACAGCGAGAGAGAGAAAGGGCTGGTAAGAGCGCTAGTGTGACCTATTTTTCAGCTAAACTGCTTACAGATGGCCATGCACTTGTCTGTCTGTCTCTACAGCAGACAACCACTCGCAGACACACACAAACAAATCTGCATACAGCGCCCACTCTGCTCCTTGTTTCTTAGTCTCAAAACGAGACAGTAGCACTCGTACATTCTTCCCCTCCTTTTTCGCTATGAGTCAGCATCCCACAGCACATGGCCCTAACTGAGCCAATGAGCAAATGGCGCAGCAGTACAGACGACCAATCACATTCTATCCCCTGGTGAAACTGACAGATAGATATAGCAATGAAGAAAGATGGAGATAGAGAGAGAGGAGAGTTGTTATAGAGTCAAATGTTATTTCATAACTAACCCTAACTGCACCGCGTAAAAACTAATCCAGTCAATGACAACAGTCCTGCAATGGAGGCTACGTACATGATAGACTGACGTCACCATGGTTACTAATACTGAGCGGCAACATTGCTAATATTTATCGAATGCAGCAGCGTTAGTCTTCATCTTAAAAGCTGCAAAAAAAAAATCACATCTAAAATGGGAAAGAGCTGTTGTGCAATAGAATAATTTATATTTAAACTCCTACCAGTATAATAGTAACAGTAAATTATTTATAGAGTGATCTACTTCTATGTTAAAGCTGACGTCTTGATGCCTTCACATTAGCACGCAAGGAAAGTGGAGATCACTTGATCAACAAGATCACTTGTGACCAAGAAGAGGAGAGAAAATGGTGGGGATACAGCTTTGCACACAGTGTGTACCGAAGAGCTAGAACCGCAAGGTGAAAATGCAAAACATAATGCGAGATACGCTGATTTATGTTATTGAATATAAGCCAACATAAACACACAAATAACAAAATACAAGCTTGCATTTAGAGAGAGGACACCTGAGTATGTACAGGAGATGCTAGTTTCTAAAATGTTCATGGTTAGACAACATAACTACATTTTAGTTGACATCATCTTACAATGTGTGGTTTCTATATGTGTTCGACATCCCACTCCTGCGTATGTTTCTCTCTGGATCACTCTGTCCATGTCACTCTCACTAAACATTGTCCCACTTCTCCCTCACAGCTCTCATGCTACAGTAGTTTGCGTAAGAGTGCAACACTGGCTGGAGTTGAGTGCACTCACTGAACAGCATTTATCATGCTGAAGTGCTGAATACCTCTTACCTTTATACCAGCATGAAACAAGGCGAAGTAAGACAGAGGAAAGCATAACAAAATAGTTCAAAATATAGAAGAGATGAACAAGAATAAAACTGTGAGAAAGGGCGAGTAAGAAGAGGAAAATGGAAGGAGTGCGTTGAAGAGCGGCTACAGAAGAGAGATGAGGGAGAAAGAGGAGAGGGGGATAAAGAGGGGAATTGGAAGAGCAAGAGAGCAGGCCAGAAATGCTTGGCAAGGCCTTTCTATTTTGAGACAAATGGACAATGTTAATAGCAAAGTATTACACAGAACAGTGTCCCATCTGTTATTCAGAATCTATGTGTCTTAGCTTCTCTCTCACATCCGCACTTTGTTCCGACCTGTGTCATTCTCCATGTGTATTTTTAAACAAGTCAAAACCCAAATGTATTCAAGGGTAAAAAAAAAAAAAAAGAAGAAGAAAAAGTCTTCTCGAAGTCTTCTCGGGAATAACAAAAGCAACAACGTGTTAGTCTGTCTCTAAATATTTTCCAAATTACCCACCATGTCTGTGGCAGTCAGCCCCAAGTCAGTTTAATCCTTATGAATATATAAAACAGGTTACAAATATGTAATTTCAATTCTAAAAGAAGATTCTGTCATTTTCTGAAACAACAGAGCATTGTCATTCCCAGCAAATGTTACTCTCACATAAATGAATAGTGAATTTGTTAGGTTTACTAACCTAACTAACAAATACTTTTTATGTCATTCAATTTGTTCTCAGTAAGGTAAATAAAGTATAGAACATGACAACAATGACATTCTTCTAAATGTGTGTCTATTGCTTTAATACATTTGAGGGTTTTGTTTCACCGAGGATCTGTGCAAAACCATAACCAGCGCAACTTCCTGTAAGTAATGACTTTGACTCATATTTATGACACTGCAAGTCAGCACACTGCTGCCTAAAGCTACAAAGACGGATAAGTGACCTTGACTGGGACGTGACTGAGGACAGACATTAAAAACTCATATCCCTGTTCCCCTCTGATTCTACTGAATTAACATAAGAGGTTTAAACTCAGTTCCTTCAGTTGTGCCTCTTTGCTTCCCTCCATACTTAATAAATCATTTTTTTTAAATGTTTCTAATGCCTTAACTTTGTAGAATATTGTTGAACGAAGTTCCATATGGACACGTGACATGCATTCAACAAGGGACTGACTCATGCATATGAAGGCAGATAGTGATCATTAGTAGTCTTGGAGACCAATACCTGATATTTGGAGCCAACATACATTTGTTGTAAAAATAAGAAGCTTAGCGTCAAACTTTAGAACAACCAGTGATTAAATGTAACTCAGTACAATTTGCTCAAGTACTGTCCTTAATTACAGTACCTGAGCAAATTGTATTGTATTCAAGTATTACAGTACAGAAATAGTTGCACTGAACTTGAGTATTTAAATTTTATGCTACTATATCTTTCAACTCCACTACATCCTGGATGCACATATTGTACTTTCTATTCCACTACATTTATTTGATATCTTAAATGATGATACTTTGAAGATTCAGATTATTCAGTGTTGATGGGCTGTTACTTGTGACATGTAACCTATTAGATCGATAGTAAAATCATAGCTGTGCAGGCAGAGAGAGGATGCTGCATCAGAACCCAAATAGCACATTTTTCAAAAACAAAACAAAACTGATAATCGGAAAAATGCTCAATATAATTAATTGGTCATCCCCCGATTTAACGTTAATTTTGTCACACCGATTATTCTGAGCAATGAGCATCTGAAAGTGGATCAAAAACCACAACACCAGCGACAGCTAACGCAATGAAAAGTGGACAGTTCTACCATTTTCACAGAAAATAGGAGCCAATTTCCTGCCGTTGATATAAAGAACACAAGCTTTACCCTTAAGAACATAGCGTTGACAACATGAGGGTAAAAAAATAAAACAAAAGGAAATTGTAAAACACTATTCAGGGCTTGGGTACAGTAGAAGAATTGTATGTGCAAGACCTCACAAACTGAAGAGGAGCATAGCCCATTTATAGTCCATCCCTGCAATAATGTCAATCAAGCAATCCTTGGGAGTTTGTGTTAGGTAAATATACTGCAACAACAGCTCAACCATGCCATCCTATCTCATCTTGATACTAAGAAAGGGAATGGGTGACGCAGGGAGAGGAAGAAACAGAGATGGAGAGAGTACGTATGCTTGGACAGTTGAAAACCAAGCAAATAGCAAACACATACACCCACATACACACCATACTCAGAAGTGTATGAAAGTGCATATACAGAAATAGAACAAAACATCACATACACACACCCACATGGCACACATCAGGCACATATTATCATCCCCCACTCTAGCACAAATGCATCAACATTAAAAAAAACATCCCACATATTTCAGTGGTTCAGTATTGGCGGAAATAAAGTCGATAAAAATCTGATTGTTTCTCAGTTTATTTTGCCCACCACAGCGTAGGTAGGTAGTGTTACAGTGCGACTCTCCTTTACAAACGCCAGGCTCTACAGCATAGCATTTCAATGATTGTTAAAATGATTTGGCTGCATCTGTGATTGACTCTGCTCTGCCAGTTTGGTAGGTAGACTATGCAGCCTTACCCTTGATTCTGCAGTGTTTTAAGGTGCACCATATCTCGTGCCTCTTTTCATAAAAACACACTCCAGTGAACCATTTGCACCAAAGAACAAAAATTATTCTCTGTTACCTGACATCTCTTGCTCTAACCATTCCCTAGTTTCCCACCTTAGCCATTAAAATGAGTATCTGAAACGTGTATCAGAAAATGTGTATCTTCTTATCTTATCTTCTATGTATCTTATTGTTCCAAAGGGCTTTGAATATCTTAGTCAATGTGTTATTAAGTCATATTTCTAAAACACAGAGTAGCCGATGAACACTAGAGTGTGATTTAACAATGCACCATGCTTTACTATTTTATTAATGTAAAACATTTCAATGCCTCTCTTCTTGGAAATGGAAATGGATTGCATGATTAAAATGTCCTTCATCCATCTATCAATTCAAATCACCTATACCTAATTATCATACATCTTCCCCTTTTCCACCGCCCGTCCATCCATCTATCCATCCTGCACCATAACCATGAGTAAACTAACTTATCGTCTCTACGCCAAGTAAAACGTTTGGCAATCCATAGTAGAACTCAAACACATAGTCAAAAATGTATTCATAGTTTGTGTTTAACACTGTTCACAAACAGTGAACCAACTGCATTGTGGAGAGTGAATGAAAACTCACCTTAATAGGTTTCCCATCAGGTGTCAGCACTTCCTCGGAAAGTTCCATCATCTTCAGAGCCATATGTGCAATGGGCTTCGCATGACTATCAACCTTCTTGTGAAGTCCTGCTGCCACACAGTATGCATCACCTATTGTCTCGATCTGCACGAGAAATGGAGGAGGAAGGTCAGAGACTTAAATGAACAAGTGTGGCTGTGATTCTGATGCAAGAACTGATACTATCTCCAAATTAAAAGCACTACATCATTCCACTCGTGATATAAAAACTACAGCATCTGTCTGTTTCTCTTTATCGGCGCACATTATTTAAAAGATGTAAGAAGATCTCTTGTACTGCATGTGACCCAGTCTGAAAAGCCAAAATGCCCAGAAATGAATTTAAATTAAATTAAATCAATTCTTGACACCAATTTTGAGACAACACATCCCCTACAGCACCCAAACCAAAGTACACTGCATTTCTACTTCAACTGTACCATGTATTGTCATATAAATAGAACTGTTTCAAGTTCTATAGTATTTTTTTAACAAAAGGCATGACAAGGTTATAATCGAAATTTAAACATAAAAACTGAACACCAACATGTACTGTAACAGGTCATAAGTGGTCATATACCAGAGATCTGATCATCTTCAACAGGTGAGACAGGTTAATGATTATTGGGTAGAAATGCTTGGTACAATCCGATGTTATGTCTTATCTGTCTGAGATTCATGACACAGCAGTGTTTTCTACAGTAAGCAATTCATTTGGGCAGCTTGCATTGCTATGGAATATTCAGCTGCTGTTGTTTTCACAAAGGGAAATTATTCATACAATGATATTAAATTGTGTAATGAGCTCATTCCAAGCGCTAGCAGACAACAGCTGCACACACAGGTGAAGATTTAAGCCAGGGAACCAAGCCATTCCTAGTCTTTGTTTAGTCTCATTTTACCAGACCTTGGAGTTGTAGCAATCAGGGCACACCAGTGAAATGCTGGTAAAATGGCCAAATGGCTGGTATATTTGCTTCAATCACTAGCAGAAAAGACACTGGTAATCTATTGATTGGCCGGTACAATTTGAATATTCACTGCCTTTTGGCCAGTGTAAAAATAAAACTGATTTCACACACTGGTGGCAAGTCTTTGTTTAAAATATTCAAATGAGCACATGTGAACGAAATACACAGGCAGTGCCACTTTCAGGGATGCATTGCCATATTTCCAGTTGATGAAGGGAGCTAGATGTCCTGGCAGTTGACACAGTCTTTAGAAAGAAAAAAAAACAGATAGTACAAGATGAGAAAAAGGAGAAGGAATGCTAGGAGACAAACTGCTCTCATTTAGGCCTGCCACCGGCTAAATCATTTCGACAGTAACCATGACAATGGCAACATATGGGTGCCTCAATCTCCTCACCATGTGCTCCTATTCTTGCTCTCTCTTTTAGACTTCTACACTCATTCTTCTGCCGCTGTACGCATAAACCCTCTTACATTCACTCAGTCTCTCTGCCATCCTCTTATATCTCCTTCTCCCTTTTCCAGATTTCTGGGACATGGCATTTCTGAGCGATAACACAGGGGGAAAGTGCATGTTTATTATGGGAAAGTAGCAAGTGTATCTTGTTGTCACAGGGACTGAAGTAATGAGATGGGGAGGAAAGATGACGGCAAAGGTGATGATGTAGAGAAACAACGATGAAATGTGTAAAAATGAAGAGAAATACTGAGCCTATCACAGAAAGTAAGGATGTAATTAAGGATGAAAAGAAAGACAGCATAATACAGTGAATACTGGAACTATGGCCAAGCCACAGTGTCACATGGACAATATTGACACATCAATGTTAAGCTTCCACAGTCTGGACATTAATCAGTCACAACACAAACACACCAACACGTGAGAGCATATATATATATACACACACAAGCATATCCAGTACACAAAATAAAGAGTTGATCCAACACAGCTGCTAACACTTTTAGGGTATACTATGCAGGATTTTCCTCAAAAAACAATGCATAGACCAGCAGTGTGTGGAGGTGTCTTAGTATGCAGACATCCTGCACTGGCTGTATTGTTCTAGTAGTTTGCTGTATTTGGGGTGTTTCTGGGTATCAACCTTTGGGCAGTGATGTGTAGGCCCCTGCCAATACCAGCGTGAGGTTGGGACTCTAAAATATAAAAAAAAAAAACATACAGGTTACATCACTGTCTCCGTCTCTCTTCTCTGCTACCGTCTGTTATGGATGTATGGAAAGCTACAGGTCTGTGTGTCTGTGGCTGCATTCGCATAAAACCCGGGGGGTTGTGCAGAGGTCTGCGGAGATGTAGGTGTGTTTATTTGCACTTCAGAGTGTAATAGCTATGACCTGGCATTTATTTCTCTGATTCACTGCTTTGTACTTGCAATCCCTGCCGCCTCTCTTCATTCATTCTCTCACTTGCTAGAACACTCTGCTTGCTCTCTCTGTCTTGACCGTTAAGCCTGGGAGGTGGGGCCAACTTTGAATGCTGTGTTTACAAAAAGCAATAACAAATCCTGCATAGTATCTTTTGCTAGGAGCTGTCACTCCATGAGAAACTCTTTTTTTGACGATCTCATTCTTATTATGCCTCGTCCCAACAACAGAATGTGTGCATGTTTCTGTCTACTGACCTTATAAACATCCAGGATGCCACACTGGTAGTCGAAGCGTGTGTAAAGTTCGTTCAGCATGGAGATGACCTGCATTGGTGTGCACTGGGCGCAAACAGCAGTAAAACCCACGATGTCCGAGAACAGCATGGTAACATCATCAAATTTGCGTGCGGGCACTGGCTGACCCTGCCACAGTTTCTGTGCCACATCACCTGGAAATATGGAATAAAGGAGATCCACGGTTCTCCTCTTTTCCTCCTCCAGTGCCTGATGAGTTCGTTCTAACGTAGCCTGGGAGAGGAGAGAAGGGGATTAAGAGGGGGGTTTTTTAATGAGTTTTGTTGTTTGCTTTGACGAAGGCACCGATGAAAACAGTGCTCAGATGTGGGAGTACTGCACCAAATTAAAACTGCTGGTGGATGTAAATGTATTCATGTATTAATTTGATTTATTTTGGATTCTGCATATCTGCATATGCTTATTTGTGTCTGTGGGCAAGCTTCTTAATGCCAAATCTTTCTGATACAGTGCTATATTATTGTTCAAGCAGGACAGTCAACTAAGCTATAGCTATTTATAACAGTGGCCTGGGGGAGTTGCAGTGAGAGAGTGGTGCAGTGAGCAGGGCATAGGAACGGGTCAAGACTCAGTGAATTGCTGAAAGGTACTTTGAAGGCAAATTATAAGATCGAGTCCCCAGAGCCACGATCTGTCAGCCAGTATAGATTTTAATAGGCAACACTGAGATTTAAGCAGTCAGTAAAGCTGATGCATTACGTTTAACATGTTTGCTTCAGCTATTTATTTTTTTGCAACTTGCATGATGAAAAATAAAAATAAAAGTAAAGACGTGAATATTTTTGTGTATTTTAACTACATCAAGTGTCACGGGTCACGGGTTAGCATTTTTCATTTTGATTGGTTGCCAATACTCAAGAAGAGAGGGAGTAGAGGAGGAAGAAAGAAAATGCTGCTAAGAGCATTACTCTGTTGGTTGAGGCTATATTGTGCTTTTGTTTCTGTCTGTTCTATTGTTAAATTGACTAAACCAACATTAAGCTCAGTGCACAGTTTATGCCACAACAAGAGAACGATGGGCTTCCCCGGCTGAGTCAGTCCCACTGGGGTTCAAATAAGGCCTGCATCCATTCGGAATTTAGTGCTGTAGCCAGATACTTTAACTTGGTGGTATTTAAATCCCTTTCACAAAATACCAAAGTTTAACCATTTCTACATGTGCTGACACAGGTTAGTGCATATGATGAAATCAATATACTGGAAATGTATCCAAGGCGGTCAAACAGCTCCAGTACATGAAACTGCTAAAGCCGGTGAAGCCAAACAGAAGCTAAAAATCTGACTGGCTGCTCATGAGTCTATTTTTTACAATAGCAAACTATTCTAATTTCCTGAGCTGTCCTACTCTGCAAGTGTGAATAGACCCAGAATTATCGAGTAACCGTCCTACCTTAAGTTTGTCCATTCTCTTCTTTAGGCCATCCTGGGCCTTGGCTTGCTCCCCCACAAGGATAACATCTCGTGTGGCATCATGGATGGGAATATCTGACAGGTGGAGTCCTCTGCCCATCAACTCCTCCAACTTATCAACACGCGGCGAGCCCAGAAACATCAGGGAGCAGGACTCAGGCACATGGATCATCTGACCCTTCAACTCCATGACCTAGCCACAGTCAAATTGGGAAAGAAAAGTTGGGTTGAAAAAGTCAAGCCTGTGATTGAGTGTTACAGAGATACAGTACAGACAATCCTGATTACATGCAGATTTAGAGCTGTGCAATGTGGTGATATCTATCATTTCATATCATGCTCTAGTGTTATTTTGTTGAGCCACAAATTTGACTCTTTACAGCAATATTCAGACAAGCAACACAGAATGAGGGATTGGAAGCAACTGTTAGCAATATCAACCCTTGAATGACGTCGAAGACAAAGCAAGGCAGATACACTTGATTGTGGTGTGATGTTTCCAGTTGCATGTAAGCCTACTTATGTAACTGTTTTATAAAAGCTTCTGAGTGCACCAGGTTGAAGGATGATGTCATTCAGTACCCATGATGGCCTTGATCGTTCCGACAGGATACATCTTTAACTAAAAAGTCTCCAACACACACGGCTCACCTGCTAACACTGAATAACGGGGGGGGGCTCAAATGTGAGCTGTGTTTTTTTCATTCTGCGGACAAAGAAAGTCAACAGAGCAGGCAAAGTCCGACTGATGCACTTGCTTTTTTCACACCCTCCTTCCACGTTGTTTAAGTAACAAATGTACTTAGGCCCATCCATGCTCCCAAGGGAGTGTAGGTGTTAAATTGAGGTGTGGACAGTTGCATTATTGGTGCATTGCTATCTTGAAGCAGCAGAAAGCAACTGTGCCATTGACCAGCTACTTGGTCTAAAGTCAATGGCACATTGTTTTTTTCTTCTATGTAAAGGGTGCATCAGATGCACCTCCATGCACCGGCATGGATTTTTCACTGTACCTCTTAAAATAGAGGTCACTTTCAACTGATACCTGCTTTTCTCCGACCAGTGTGCTCCATTGAGGACACAAACATAAAAGTGCTGATATTATGTCTCTATATACAGTATTTTTGGAAGAGAAAAAACAAGCCAGGCCATTATCAAAATATCATAGAAAAAGTTTGTATATATAATGTACCATATACATATTAGAATTAAGTGTTCAACCTGATTCTCTCCTGTAAATTACACAAAAAGCATTAATATTATTAGTATACAGAGAAGGACTAAGATCATTTAGCCAACTCTATCACAACACAACCCGTTGTATTCTAAAAAAAATATGCACACAAATACACAAAAATACCCTCCACAGCACTCAGGGAGAGCAAATCTCCATAAAGGTAGCTCAGTTTCTCATTTATGTCATTGCACCCAGAATAAATGGTCCATAATATGACTCCTTGACCACAAAAACCCATCCCTAGAATTGGAATCGCACTGGCATCATTACAAGAACACAGATTACGGTGATTAAGTATACACTTTCAATTAGCAAGGCAATAATGAATGCTGATCTCTATGGAAAGGGCCTAAAAGAACTGCGTAAACTGGAGACCTTACTATCAAGGAGACAATCCTGCCATAGGGGGGTGCAATATGTGTTGTCTATGATGATATCTTGATGGTTGTTTAAACAATATGTGAGCTGACACTATCGAGTATGTCACTCACTTTGCAAAAAACAATCAAAAACAGGCGTTGTGAGTCAAAGCATTGAAACGGTAAACTCAGGAACCACCTTTTGGGAATTTCTGACCTCTGAAAAACATACCTATAATCGTCTACATGCTGTATGTAATGTCTTTGAAGCAAACTTGTCACTTGGTAAATGTGAACAAACACAGACAAGGTTCCATGTCCACAAACAACTGGAGTATTATGCCAACAAGACTGGCAAAATGTGAAGAAGAATTAGTTTCATTGGATTCTTGACATTCTGATCACAAGCACTTATGCACGGCATACAAGTCAACACTCATCACATGCTCACCTGTAAGACTTGTTTTGAATTAGATTTTCCCAAAATCCATTAGAAAGGAAATGACACAAGAGCTGACATATATGCATGGCAACAAATATGTGCAGGAGAAAATAAGCTTGGTTGATTACCCAAGGAGATATTGAGGAAAGATTCATCTTCTTTTGAATATAACTCAAAGCTGTCTCACTGTGTTACCTCTGACAGAGGCCCTGTGGTTAGACTATTCCTCTCCCTCTCCCTCTCCCTTGACACAATTTCTCTCTCTCCTTTACCCCTGTGTCTTTCTTTTTTTAGTTTCTCTTTTTGCTCCATTTTCATCCACCTTTCACTCCTCCGTCTCTCATTCTCTCTGCCTGTGCTCTTCCCTCTCTCCCTCTCTCTCTCTCTCTCTCTCTCTCTCTCTCCAGAGTGTCAGATAGATTATTCCGCCAGTGAACACACTACAGCCCTGTTTTATTTATAGCACAAGGCTCTCCTAAGTCTGCATAATACATACAGTCTACATCCACACACACACAGAGACTACAAGTAGACAACAAGTAGACACATTGTCTTTGACTGTCTCTCAAACACTGACATACATACATATAAACACACACGGAAACAAAGATGCACATGTGCAGCCAACAACTTACGGGGTCGGAGTTCAAGGCACATTCATGCAACTGCTACAGTTACAGGTTGTTAATGATTTGTATCGTGTCCATTTGCTATGAGTACAATGACTAGCAATGCAGATTGTGCAGGTAAGGCAATGCAATTTGGATATTCACATGTAAAATGGCTAGGTGCGCTTTTACTGTGCATAACATGGCAGCTGGAAAAATGACTAATCAGGTCCGCTTAAAAATGGGCCTCATTCACTGCAGATAAGTCATAGCGGTGAAAACGCCAGTCCTTCCATTCATTTTGGGTGTGGGTAGTGCATTTAGGATAGCAGGAGACAGCACCAACAAGGAAGTATAAAGACTCTGCAAACTTGTTGCAGATCAAAAAAGCTTCTTTGGAAGAGCTGATGCTCCCGAACCAGGAGCCAGAAACCAGACACATAAGACACTCTCTCAGTTGTGTCCTCCAACACTGCCACACAACCCTGCACTAATCACCACAACACCTGATTTGGTCTGAATTAGGCCTTAGTTAGATTCCTGTGTGCGCTGATACAACTCAGGTATGTGTTTCCCTGCATCGAAGTATCAGAGGGAAGTCCCTGCCAGTAGCTTTATCAATGCATCCTGCAGGAGTGTCATAAGCTTCCACAAGGACTGGAGAACCACTGCTCTTATTGTTCACTGTTGTTTTAACGTTGTGCTATCAGTACCAGCTGTGCTATCTATGTAGCGACCTCGACGTTAGCAGGTGCCATGCTTCTCCAAAGCTTGCAAGGGTTGGCAGGAAACTCGATTAACATTCTCAGATTTTTCAGAAATCCAAAGCCAAACGTTGAAAATACAAAATGGAGCAAATTTGAATTCTGATCAAATCTATTGTTGATTGCTGCCCGGAGGGTTTGTAACCTGCATTTGATTTTAGATACAGTATTAGGATTATCAAAATGCAAAGACACAGGTTTCTATTGCCATAGGCAAAAGGGTGCTGAAGGTAGATAAAAATGAGACAAGGGAAGATAAAAACAGCTGAGAGGACCAGAGGTGGAAACCGAGGCAGAAAGAGAGGGGGAGTAAGGAGAGAGGAAGATGAGAGAGAGAACAGAAGGAGAATGAGATGGACTGGACTTGAAAAATGGAAACCAGGTACAGCAGAGAAACACGGAGAGAAGGATGGTGGTTAAGTGGAACGGACAGTTAATGGATTATCTTTCTGAGCCGACTCTGGCATGTCAACAAACTCTCATTTCCATGAACAAGCACCGAGCAGCAAAGAGTCAATGAGTCAGCCTCTCTCATCCCTATCTCTCACATACACATGCACACAATGCTGCAATGCTCTTATCTTGTCAGACCCTAGCTATATTGTGCTGTACTCACTTACATGCCACTCTCACGCCAGTACACAACCACAGATGTGCTCACTCACACACACACAGCCTGTAGCCTATAATCACTACGTTACAACCCCGTACCTTGCTGTTTCAAGTCAAAGAATCAACAGAAGCTTTCAAATGTGAATGTCACATTTAAAGAAAATATAACACACGTGAGGTAAAATCATTTTGTGCTTAAATCTGAGATTAATATGAGTCTTTTGTGAAATAAATAAGTGTTGTATTGTTGGATCTATGCAAGCACTGAGAAAAAAATAACATTGGTAATGTTAAATGCGAACGGATATGGATAATCAGCTGACAAGATTGGTTGAGGCACATTTAATGTAAGCTGAGCGACTCGTTACCATGAGTCAATAATGTTCACACTGCCATTTATTTACATGTACTGTTAGTAACCATCTAAAGATAGACAAACATTCCAGTTCTTACTGTATCAAGCCAACGGTCACATTTCTAAATTCTTTATCTTTGTTTCGACAGCCTGACTGAAAACGTCTTTGTCCTATTGGTTGTTTTGTCCTTTTCTCTATTCCTCTTGTTCCTCTTCCTTTGTGTTTGCATTGACGTGATTTTGTAAATGTATCAAGAGTAGACAGAGGCAGACAGGGCAGTGATTTTCAAAGCATCCTCCACTGAGCAAACAAATCATCGTGGCAGTGATTTATCTCGATCAAAGGTGGTGCAAATGTCAAGATTCGTTTGTTGTCTGTTTGTACTCAGACATGCAGGTGCACACATGCAAACACAAACAAGTCTCATTCAGCAACCTCTACAAGTGTGTTACAGTAAGTTATGTTAAATAAGTATGACATTGCAAATTTGAACACCCTGGTGGTTCCTCAAGCATTTACTCCTTGGCCTTCAAAAGTCTTCCTTGTCCTCATTTGGACTTTTTGGATGAGAACACTCGAAAAACAGTATTTTGTCAACAATTGCTCAAAATCATGTGGAGACAACTGCTGGCCTTTGAGCCAGCTCTTTCTTAATTTATGTTCTTACTTGTAACATACACAAATACTGTTCCCTTAGATGTATCTTTCAGGTCCATAAAAAGTGACAAAATAATCCAAATAACCAGTATTTTCAACATTTTTGTTTGTCCTATTATACATCAGGTAAGCTAAACCTCATTACCTTGTGTATAATGTCTGACTATAAATCACACCGTAGCTGTAATGTCTGTTGATTTATGAACTTGGCTCAGCTCTCTTCCCAGAATCAATGGCATCACCCGTTTTAAACAACTGTCAACAAATCTGACATACCAATAATTGAGCCCCACCAGGTTCAGTCAATAAATGACTTAATCAATCACTTGAGTATGCCATACAAAAGCCACTTTTGCATGCATTTACTGTAAGCTGCTTTCCAATTGTGATGCATTATGTAAAAACCTGCTCCACTTCTGTTTGATTAAGACGGCAAGAATAGGGGAAGAGGATTTATTTAAGGACACAGAAAACTGCAATGTGTGGGAAACATAATGAACAAGATGATGCACTGGGTAGAGGATAGCTTTTGACAGTGCAACCTGTGTGCGCTCCCCTGTGTGCTAACTACAGTGCTCACACTAAGCAAACAGAGAGAGATGCAATTTGACCTTTTCAGCAGGTCTTTGGATATCTCTTGCACAATCCATGTCCCTGAGCGAAGACAGGAAAGAAGACAAAAATCCACTACTGCCCTCTCAAACAGACACAAACACACACAAAAACACACAGTGCAGCACAGGAGAATGCTCTTTTGTGGCCTCTTTAACTTGGCCTCTCGCCTTTTCTCGCTGTCCTTTCTGGTGAAAATGTCAGCCAATCCTTCTCTTTCTCTTTGTATTGCTTCTCCACCCAGGTGACACAAGATTCATATGATTCAACAAACAGAACCCGATTAACTGATACTTCAGCTGAACCTGAACTCAAATACAATCCTCTGACTGGACTTGATCCCATATACATTCATCTCTCTGGAATACGAAGGACTAGGTTAAAATTATTCCTAAAATTCCTAATGAACAGACTTCATTCAAAAAATGTTTTTAAATGTTTAGCTGATGTAAACTAAGATACTGTTCCATCATATTCCATAACATTTTGCAAGCAATTCCAGTGGAATACATATTTGTGAGTGATCTGATTTTTTCATAAAATGTAATCCAGTCAGACTCAAGACTTAATTGAGAAGTAGAAACAGGAGAAAGGACTCATGAATAAGAAAGCATTTTTGAGCAATTGTTGTTACTTCTCCATTTTTGACAACTATAAACCCTTTTTGAATCAAGCCTCCGTCTGACTACATGAGAGGGGAAAATAAAAATTATAATAAATGAATAATGATAAGATCAGTAGGTCACACCCTTAAAGACAATATCTAGATTATACAAGATCTATTACATTCCACAATCCTGCATAAAAAAAATCCTCAATGGTATTCACATGACATAAATTCAAATTAAGCAGCAGTGCATCCCATTCATCCAGCAGAAAATCTGCAAGTACTAATTGCATCGGGTTTGTTTAGAAAGGCATATTAAGCGGTTTGAGTGCTGGGTGAGTATGCTAGTTGTCTGTGGCTTCTATTTCCGTGCCGGTGCAAAGACTAGTGCAAACAGCACTATCACAAGAGGGAAACATGACATGACACGATTTTTAACCACACCATCTGCCTTTGGCTATAGATCTGTGATGCTGTTTATTCACAACTTGCCATTCATTCTGTGTGATGCATGGATAATATCAATTTCCTATGTGGACAAGCCATCTGTCCATTTGGTAAGATATTTTTGTTATGGACCACTGTGGCACAGCTGTTTCAAAAGTATGAGACAAGTATAATAACTCTCTAAAAAGATAAGGATTCATCTCCAAATAAGGGTCACAAATATTCTAAGCTTGTGAAGTTATGTTCACAAATCATTTCGAAGCCTGCGGTTGTATATCACCTTTTGTGTGAAGGTGAAAAATGAGTGAATTTGTTAATAAAAGGTCTCATAAATTCAGATTTGTGAATGTTTAATAAAGTTTTGTATATATTTTATGCATGTTTGAAATGTTGAATGCACACTGATACAGTTTCCACATGTGTTAAGAGATTTGTAGGCCTAGGAATATTTTGTGTATGTGCAACTAAGCTTTGTGCAGCAATATTTTCAACAGGGAAATTTTACTAAGATGGACACAGAGATCTCTTATCTATGTACACAACACTGACGTCACAAGCTATGAGTTACAAGCTTGAACTTTATCCCTGTTTTTACACCTGACTGTTTCTTGGGGGTTGGGCCTTACTGATAACTATCCAAAAAAGAAATTTATAACCTATACAAAACACAACTTCATAACTTTATTTACTGATTTTGGTTAACCTGAATCATTTTAAATGGGTAGATTAAAAGAAGAATTATAATTATGTACGCAAGTGAACTAAATGCATCTGTAATTAAAACTGAGAAAACTAACTTTGTCCTTATTTGCTTGTTTGACTGTTGTTATTTTCACTTCCATTCTTGGCCTGTGGATGATGTGTAAGAGACATAAGTGGCAGGAACATGATCCCTTTATATTCAGCTTTCCAACCATCAACAGTACCCCTTGTGTCCCCCTGAACCATAGCCTGAATCAGTGTGTTTTTACAGTAACTTTACCTTTAATTCAGGATGAATAGGTAGAAATATCCACATCCACATATACAGTATACACACCAACACACACACACACAACACAGCATTATAGCTAGACTGATCAGTGTTCTCTCTGTTAGTTCTATTTAGCATCTGGGTGTTAGTGCTGACACTGATCATCCAATCAATAAAGAACTGGATACAGCAAACAACTGGGATTAATCAATTGTTTCCAGCAAATTGGAACCAATTCAAAGCTCATTCCTCCCATGCAAAAACATCACAGGCAAGCAGGTGTTGTCTAACGTGGTGGAATTGTATTTATTATCGCCAAGAATGGCATCAACAGATTTTTCTTGACTTGGTTTAAGATGGTACACCCAGTCTTAAACTCAGACTAAGACCTGAATAATGATATATGATATATTTAACTATAACAAGTTATGTCTTGACATAGATCCTGCACGAGAGAACACTCTTTAAACCTGTGTTTGCGTTCCTTGGAGATATTTCTAACAAACTGGAAAATGAATAAAATTTTGGCCTTCCTGCACAAGTTTCCAGTGTTTCAAATTAAACTCTCCTTTGATAACATAACCAAACATATTCACTGACTTTCGCATATTTTTTTTCTTCTCCAGCACAGAATGTTCTGTGCTTGTCCATGACACAAACTGAGCACATCATATATAAAACAATGCAAAGTTATAACCCAAATTAGTAATTAATAAATGTGCAACTAAAATGGGAACATAGCCAGAGTAAATTAGTTCTCTCAGCAGTGTAAATATGAAACCTGTCTGGCAAGAATCTACTCTCCAGTCATCAAAAACTGAATGAAAGGTTCATTTGTCAAATATGATACCCTGGCAATTTTCATTCAAATAACGATAAAAAAGACAGGATTTAACAAACAGTGTCATTCGTTACGATATCTTTACCTTCTCCTTGGTGCCAGCCTGCGTTGTAACAGGTCTACTACGGATGGTAAATGGGGATGCAAGCCTCAGAAGGATGCCCTGGAATGAAGGCTCCATCTTGGGTGAGACAATCTCAAAGCAGTCCCTGAATGAGAGACTCCTGTGAGGCTCAATGCGAGCCTGTCTCCTTAATCCTTCTCCAATCTGCAGTAGCTCCATGTGAGGCCCCAGGACAAGGTGAAATGGAAAGGCACGGCAAAACGTGGCCAAACCAATGCACAAATCACTGGGGTTCCTGGACAGTGAGAGGGGGAGCCTTTTAGTGCTCGCCGGGGCAGCATTTGGGAAGGAGGCAAAGGAAGGAGGGTGTGTTTCCTGTATTTGGAACGACAAGCAAACTGTGGGAATAGAGGTTTTGAAAGGAGAGGGAGGGGATGGGGACGAGGAGGCTGAGGCAGTGGGGGAGGCAGTTGGGGTGGGGGTTGTAGAGTCACCGTCTGTATGTTCTGTATCTTCATTTAGCAATAAAGGAGTTAGAGGTGGAACCTCTTCCACCTCAACTTCTGAATGAAAAATCCGCCTGGCAACAGCTCGGATCAACCCTGGCATGACCAGTCCAACAACAGGGGCGGGGTTAAAACAATGAAGAAGCAACACCTTCCCTTTTCCATCTCTATCTCCTCTCTCTCCACCTTTGTCCAATTTTCTTACTCCTTTCTCTTCCTCATAAGGATCCTTGCACTGGAAGGAGGGGCTCTCAGATGAGGCGCGACGCCCCGTGGAGGTGCGAATGTGTTCCAAAATGGCGTCAAAGCCATTAAAGAAGTCCTGGAGGTTGCCACCTACAGCCCGAAGCACACGTTCATTTTCCTCAAAGCAAATGCCAAAGAATTCCTCTCCAAAATGCTCTCGCATCTCGCAGAATGGTACTCCTAGGAGAGATAGGTTGCAAAATACGAATGTCACAGACGCAGAGTTATACTTCTCACAAAATATACAAATTATAAATGACATTAACACTGAAACACTACAATAAACCTAACCTGCCCACATGTACCCAAATACCTACACTGGCAAAAAAAATGTACATGTGAATATTAGCAATATAATTGAGGAGACATGTTATTTAGTCTTTCAGTATTATATACCCCTTAGAGTGTATAATAGTCTCCCTGTTACAGCTTCCTTTTACAGGACACATTATGTTTATGATCCATGACACGTTTTTGCCAAAATTCAATTCAGGGAAAAAAAAAAATAATTTTAAGCATATCAATCACAGTAGATTACTGTTCAGAGAAATCACACATCAAAGCCTTGCTAAATAATGAATATTGATAAAGTAATCGTGTCACATGTCTGCTGACAAAATAATAAATGAGAGAATAAATGGATTAGAAGATCATGGCAAAATTAAAATTGATATTTTGTATAAATAAACCTAGCAAAATATATAGGGATATATATAGGGATTCCCGCACACTGTCTTAAATTGCAGAATCAATTCATTCTATTGCAACGTTTCGGTACTGGACCTTCATCAGGCAGAGAAATTGTTACAATGAAGAGCAACCTTAAATAAGGTGTGGTTCGGTGTCCTTCACCAATCACATTCAACCTTTGGAATAGGAAGCCCAAACATCAGAAAACGCACTTACAAAAATGGCAATGCACACCTGGAGCCAACGCTCGTTACTGAATGGCTTGAAGATTACACAGTAAGACACGTTAGAGGGAAGTTAAGTGTATGGAGAGACAAGAAGCTATCCTAGATGGTAAAAAGTGAGGGCAAAGCTGTACTGAGTGACTCACGAGGACATAGTATGTTTAGGTGTGGGGTTTTTTTTTTCCATGTTAGGCCACAAAAACAATGGAAGCCTTGGGAGTGAGTCATACAGTCTGTGTAAATAGTATATTTGTGTCTGTATGCACTACCTAGGCCATGACACCATATTTCTCTTTTTTCATTCCAAGTGTCTACATTGTGTTTTAGAGATCGTGGGGAAGTTGTCATTTGATTGTCCACACATACACACACACACACACACACACACACACACACACACACACACACACACACACACACACACACACACCTAAACAAACTGATGTAGGATGACATTCATATGGGAAAAAGAGAAGAGGTGCCTACATATCTCTTGGTGCATAACACAGTACAGTGCAGTCAATCTTGAGCAACAACATGAAAAGAACACAGCCACAAACAAAGGAGTGAAAATTATAAACTAAACACATATACACACACATAACAATGTCAAGTCATATACGAAGTAGACCACACAGTACGGGTATAAAGCCGCTCCCTCCCTGCCCTCCCTTTCTTACTGTATAATGCAAAAACACACCCACATCTTACTTTGTCTGACATACTTACCCAGTATGGTAGCCATGTACTGAAGGATTTGTAGGACATCTTCCTCTGAACCAGAAGTTCCTAGAAATGGACATTTATCCTCTCTCTTTTCTCTTCGCAGCTCTTCACTGCCAACATCTTGACATCTGTCAAGGACACAAACCAAACACAGACACGGGATAAATAATGGAATCATTATAAATCTGCAAATAAGAAGTGCTACTAATGCACTGTTAAGCTAAGAGGATGAATCACCATCTCATCCCATCAAGATGTAACATGGAGGATTTTTCTTTTTTTTTAATGTTTTTTGTGTGCCAAAAAGCCATCAGACTGTGTAATTCTTTACTACAAACTGTGCTGTCATTAGTTCTTTGGGACTATTTCTTCAATACAAAGTAGCTCCATTAAAACCTGCAGATCCATTTGGACAACAAAAAAGAGAAGGAACTATGCCCAAGGTCACCTCGACAATGGTAATAAGGAAGGAGCAAATGAGGGAGTCACAGGCTTCTCTTCCAAACTTCATGCCACTACTCCATGATTTGCTTTTTCTAGATTAACGTACTTATTAACTTTACTTCTGGGAATGCTTCTATAATCAATTAGACCAAAGTCACTCAAATACAGGCCCAAAGAGGGCCACAGAAAAAGAGTTTCGCTATTTTGGAAGGGAGGGACAGTGAGAAAAAGGCAGAGACAAGAAGTGAAGGAGTGCGTCTATGTGTGTGTCAGTCTGTCTGCATGACCTCAAAAGAGAGGCAGGCAGGTAGAAAAGGAAGTAGCAGAGGCAGTGAGAGGCTCACAGGGACCATACCGGTGTGTATGTACATGTGTGACAGACAGACAGACAGACAGATAGACAGACAGACAGACAGACAAACGGGCGAGACAAAGAGGAGAAAATAAGTGATAGGGACACTAAGACAAGACGACAGGTAGGAACACAAGTGAATGTTAAGATTGATAAAAGAATACAGGAGTCTGAAAGAGAAGCAGCAAGAGAGGTCAACAGCACGTGGGTAAGATAGTCTTACCTGATCTCTTGTTGTCTGTAGAATTGTAGAGTTCGCTGTAGAGCCTCCTTAACAGTCTGTGTCTGCAAAAAGAAGCAAAAATATCAGACAAGTGTAGGTTTATTTGTGCGTGTGCGCATTCTTGCCATTTATGCAATCCCTCATGCTAATGACTTCTTGCACATGTGGACCATCTGAGAAGACGAACAACCTTGCAAGAGTATGACCTGAAGTCCTCTTGCAGACAAGATACATTCTTTAATGATAGGCCTTTTACAAAGAAGACATTTTAACATGTCACAGGGACATGGACAGAAATAATTAATAAAACTAGTGATGTCCATGTAGCTGCACTAGTTTCAAGGTCTTGGAATTGCACATGCTGATTCACTGTCACAGTGGCAGAGCTTACTGAGACATGAATAAAAAAAGAGCCACCATTAATGTTATTAGTAATACCTGTGCTTTTCCTAAAATGACAACTCAAAATGTCTGCTGTGAAAAAACTAAAAGGGGAGTATTGGCCATTTTTTGTAAAAAAAAAAAATGTTTTTTTATATTTGTTTTAGGTAAAGCAGCTTCCATAACTTAATTACTTAGAAAAATACTATTAGATATCATTAATTTAGTTTTATATGTGTGATTGTCATAAAATTCTACTACTAGCCAGTGTGGATGGAAAAAGATGTATATTTTGGATATAATATTTCCTTCTGTCAAAGGTCTGCAAAAAATAAATAAAAGTTGGCAATAAGAATAAAAAGTAGAGTTGACCATGATACACTCCTGGCTTGTTTGTTTGTGTGTGTGAGTGTGTGTGTGTGTGTAGGTGTGTGTGTGTGTGTGTGTGTGTGTGAAGCTGGCATAATTTTGCCTTACTGGCTACCTAAGCCAAGAAGGCGAATGTGATTATCTGTGATACAGTTCAAATGCAAGGCTGTAGTGACATTATTAGAACACAGTGTGCCAGCTGGAGAGGTCATTCTGAGGCCTCCGCCCACTCTGGATAGTTACAGGAGTGTGTGTGTGTGTGTGTGTGTGTGTGTGTGTGTGTGTGTGTGTGTGTGTGTGTGTGTGTGTGTGTGTGTGTGTGTGTGTGTGTGTGTGTGTGTGTGTGTGTGTGTGTGAGTGATGGTGGTGGGGTGATGGGTAAAGACACAGGGAGGGAACGAGGGAGACAGAGACAAGTGAGCTACTTATGAGGTTGGAGAGAAAAAACATGTTTTAAAAAAGGTTAATGTAGTTCTTTAATTGTCAGGTTGAAAAAAAAATCAAATTGCAAACCAATTGGACATCATCTATGTCTGGAGCTCCTCTTGTCAGTGCTGACTCATTTTTTTATTATACTGTCTCTATGTCCATATCCACAATAACACTAATGACTGAGATTATTGTAACAGTCAGTGCCACTTGAAAGAACACCAGCTGAGGCAAAACTATTTTCAATTTTAGCTACAGCGAGCCTTAGCAACAAGAGCAAAATGGGAACTTTACAAGCAACTGTGTAGACCTGAGCTAAAAGATATACCCAGCAGGCCATATTTTCATTGTCAACTTGTAAGAAAGAACATGCTTCTACTCCCTGTCCTCAATTACATGTTGTGTCAACGTCTTCAGTATGTGTGTGTATAGAACAGAAATTGTGTTTTCTTATGATGATCTCCTCTTCGCACCCGTGATTCATTTTAGTGTGTGTGCGCAAGATTCTGTGACATGACCAACACACAGGCGCGAGCTGTTATCAGCTACACACAAGAGCAAACACACCGTACTCATACATCATCATTAGTTTGTATCGTTACAATCGCTGGCATATTTACTGTACACACAATCCCATACCCCACAACACATTAATCTCACTCAATCATACACACACGAAGGTGTTTGGGTTGCGGGATTTGGGAAAGCTTTGGACCAATCTTTGAGCACCTGGTTCTTAAGATTGACTGTAAAAATAAACTTCATCGGCATTGGGAAGGCTTGATTAGGATGATATAAGCATAGGATGGTAAAAGTAAGACAGAATTATGGTAATAACCTGAATGCAAATTAATAACAATTTTTGAAATATTATGAAGTAATTCATCCTGAGAATGATGATTGAGTGTAGATGACAGGGATGGCATGTAAGGGAAGATTAGTCAAATAAAATGTCGCATTAAAAAGACAGAGTGTCCAACAAATTGAGGGGTTTCTGTCTCTTTTAAGACACTCTGTGACAAACACTCTCCTCCTTGATCTCTCTAGTCGTCTTTATCCAAACCACTTCGTCCTCCTTTGTTATTTGCTCTGTTTCTTTACCATGGGAGGGGAGCAGAATCTCACCAATACTCTCGCCATTCCTCTTGCTCTGTTGCTCTGCATTGCTTTCTTTCCCTGTGAGCTTCAGTCATACTATTCTCTACTGCATGTGAACCTGCCTTCCCTTTGTCTGTGTGACTGATCCCCTCCAAAACATATACATATAGGGACTGGTTGATGAAAAATACACTGGCCAAGCAAGTTGGTATTAGTGTAGGCATATGAGTATGACTTTAGTATTTCATTATTAAACTTGACACGAATATGTTTGAGTTTGTTTGTAACAATTGATTTGATTTTTAATGGATTCTTTATTTGCTAGAATTTAGAAAAATATATATAACTGATTGGAACATTGTTCTGATTTTAGTATCGAAATAGTAAAAATGCTTTATTGAGAGAGTGAGAAAGTGAAGACAGAAGTAGGCCGATGTATTGCATCAAATGAAAATAAGAAAATTAGTAGAGATATTCCCGTTTTAACGGACCTTTGTCACCGACATGCTCATAAATGACATCAAAAAGAGACTCTAAGCATGGTTTTTACATAGCTATTTAAGTGCAACATAGTGACAAAAAGTGTGTCAGATAACCTTCCAACATTCATACGCCAAACAGACAATCTACCCATGTTTGTCACTTGGCGGATGTTAATTTTGGACATTGCATCCCATATACAGCTCAGCGGACCAGATCCTCCTTGCCTCCTTTTGTTGCATCTTTCTCGTGCAAATCTCTGCGACCGTAGAGTATGGTCTACAGTCACTATGGTCTGCGATCACAGAGCAGTGGGTGTCAGTCCTTCAGCAAAGTTGGAAAGCTGACAGCACAAAAGAAAATAGAAACTGATGCGCCAGATACAGCTAAATCCTGGCATGAGAAATGTCAGGCCTCTTAGTCAAGGAGGCAAATAATAAAGCAGGTACAAAGAAACAGTTCTGTTGCAATCTGCTTTATAACAGGATTTCTTAAGCTGACTCTAATCACTGCAATTATTGTGACTCTGAAGGAGTGGGGTGTAATGCAGCCACTGAATTGGATATGGCAGGGGTGAAGATTTCTCTCTTGCCTGATGCCCAGGTCCTCACACATTGTGACTTATCGCCTTTGCGACCTTGGGTTATCCATAATTCTCTGCGTTGGCTCACAGGGATGTTTACTTGTATCTTAGAAAGATAATTCCTGTTTAACTGCTTAAGTGAATTCTGGCCACTTGGGGAGAAAAAAAAAGTATTTTCAAAATCAATATGGAGGAAAACATGCAAGTTGCAAGCTTTTTCAGTTGATTGATGACAAACTTGACCCTTGTTTGCTCACAAGTGCGTTAGTCTTGTGCATCTATGAATGCTGCAGCTGTAGTTATTATTGCATTGAAAATACTAGTATGGAACAATGGTGGCTCCTCGGTTTTCAAATCAATATTCTAAAAGCATGACAGACCTCCTTTGGTAGCTGAGCCGTTGCAATGCATGCCACATAACTGAAACATTCACCGTTTTGTTCCACCAGAGGATCTTTGTTACATGTCAATCCCTCTCTACACCCTTCTTACTTGCATCAGCTTCACTATCAACGGTCAAATAAAGGTGTAAATGCTAAAAAAAAAAATATTTAAAAGCACCAAAGTTTCAAAACAAACCAATTACAATTATAAACAAAATTGCAGAGTTGTTACAAAATGTGTAAATCCTTAATTATTTTTCATTATCTCCACTGATGGTGTAATAGAGATCAAGTTGTGATGAAGAGAAAAGTGTTCTTTGTGTCATTACAGACAAACAACAATCTTGTTAGATTGATTATTTGAATTATATTCTCAGAGATTTTTTTGACAATAGAAAATGACCAATAGATTCATGAATAAAGATTCTTCTCTGGTATGAATAAAATCACTGCAGGGCGTGTAGATCCCCCAATTTTAAGAAAGTATAGCCCCATTCGTGGAAAGTATAAAAACATACAGATAGGCTAATCACAGCAAACAGCCAACTTCAACAGGTATTAGAGAGCGTTGTGGAGGAATTCCCTTAAAAACAGCCAGCTATTCTTATGTGGCACAATGACCAAACTGTGTTTAGCTAAAATCAAGAAAGAGCTGCTCTTATAAAAAATAAAAATGACCCCTGATAGTGAAGATTTAAGATACACACAAACACACATTAGCACACTTACACAATAAGTGGCCAACACTCAGGACCTTTTGATCAGCGACGTGGGTCACTAAGATAATGGCTACCTTCCATGTGGCTACACCAAACTGAGAGAGGGAGAGAGAAGAGCCAGAAAATGAATGTTTGGACACATGTAAGTGTGTGTGTGTGTGTGTGTGTGTGTGTGTGTGTGTGTGTGTGTGTGTGTGTGTGTGTGTGTGTGTGTGTGAGTGTGTGTTGCATTCTGTCACATGTGTGCTCACAACTGGGGATACACAGCTACATAGAAATGGACTCCCACAGTGACAGAGTGATGATCAAGTGGAAGAAGGAGGTGAAATGTGAAAATATTTCTCATCTCACACTAATCTCACACATATCGATACAAACTTGCAGAAACCTGCCAGAAGTGACCTGACTGGCCGTGTTTTAGAGGTTGGGAACTACTGTGTGTGTGTGTGTGTGTGTGTGTGTGTGTGTGTGTGTGTGTGTGTGTGTGTGTGTGTGTGTGTGTGTGTGTGTGTGTGTGTGTGTGTGGGTGTGTGTGTGTGTGTGTGTGTGTGTGTGTGTGTGTGTAGTTGCTTCTAGGTCAGGGTGGTCAGGGCGAAAGCATCCACAGAGAGCATGCTCTGTTCTCTTTGTCACGCTCCATTGCAGTCAACAACAGTCATTGCTACTGCACGCAGCCACTGTGTGTGTGTGTGTGTGTGTGTGTGTGTGTGTGTGTGTGTGTGTGTGTGTGTGTGTGTGTGTGTGTGTGTGTGTGTGTGTGTGTGTGTGTGTGTGCGAGAGAGAGAGAGAGAGAGAGAGAGAGAGAAAGATCATCTATAGTGTGCTGTGAGCAATTGAATGAGCAACTATAGAGTATACTCTATGGGTCTATTGGCTAATTTGTAACTGTATGTCCCTATACTAATGGCAGCAACTAGACATTTTGATGATGCAATATTAATGACGGAGGATTAATATTAACATAATTTAAGAGAAATCCACTGTCTGGCAGATTTGTTGAAGCTGCTCTACCCAGTCTTGCCTGACACGCAAACATATTGGACAGTTACCATTTTCCTGTCCCTAAAAAAACACCACCACAATGACATTTGCATATTTAGATTTTAACAAATGCCCCATTGATGCCTAATAGATGCCTGTAATTGCATTTACAAGTACGTACTTGAATGCAGAGAGACATACACACACAGTACCACAATGTTGCCCACACATAAATGCCGGATATCATCCTCTTTGATATTAACCTGGATTGTTTTGCCTAGCCCTATTTCTTTTTCATAGATCTATTAAAGATCAGGGGCACTAAGAGCTGCAGCAGAGAGTTGAAGTTGGCTCTCAGTGGTGCATGCTACTCCAACTTCAGATTTTGTGCTGTGCTGTTGAATTTCATTATTTTGCAAGGTTGTGTCTGGGCAGCAAAAAAGCCTGACAATCATTGCTCTGCTATATAGATTTCTCTGCAACATCTATTTCTCCCAGGAATGGGGCCATATGGTCTGACCATTAGCAATTTGAAGAAACCTATTCCCACAACCTCCTGTAGTGTAGTCTAATAACAACATACAGTAGCAGTGCTATTATGTGGGGAACCAATATATATAAACCTGGGACCCATCTGAGCTCAAGACGCTCATATTAGAAACAATGTCTAGAGCACAAAAACTGTTTATGTCTCTGTCCATCTATTATTAATCTATCTACCCATCTCTCTCTCCATCGGTGATACTATGTAGACTTTGTAGACTCAAACAAGGTGTGATTGTTGGGCGATGGACCACCTGGGGATTACTTCAGTTGCTATAGCTGTTGTGTTTCCATGCATTAGGCAATATTTTCATATCAATATTGAGTCAAATGGCTCACAGTCTTGTAAAATGATAGTGCTGCTGCTGCCAGTGAGAATCAAGACCATACTTTGGCTCTATGTTTCCAGTATGTTTTTTTTTTATCTAGACTGACAAAACTAAAACAGTGAATACTATTAAAATACAACCATCCTAACACAGCTGAATACTCTTTATGCAACAAGTTCACAAAGAGGCTGGTGAAGAAAAGGCCATTGAAAGGGATTTCTTCTCAGGACAAACACTTAACATTTGTTCATAAATATTGTTCATAGCCTTTACAGGTGGCCAACCATAAGACTGCTTTGAGATGCTCATACAGTCCATTGTTTGTTAGCTGTACCAGTAAGCATTTTATTTGTTCACCATAAAAAGTTGATCATGACAATGTTCGGTGGAGTGAGTGTCTTACAAGACCACCAATGGTCCAAAACAGCTTAGAGCAGCTTTAACTGTTGAGATCATAACATATTTTATAGAACGTCACATTATATTTATATTTTTTGTGTGTGTGTGTTTTTTAAATACAGCCTGTAAAATTCTCTCTCTCTCTCTCTCTCTCTCTCTCTCTCTTTATATATATATATCACTGCTATTCATATACTGTATATCAGACTATTTCTCTTATTTGCTTGATACTTACTGTATCCCTGATACACGAGACAGAATGTTCCATATCTGAACGGATTTTGGTGTGTGATAGCATCAGGAAATCTCAGTGTCATTGTTGAAAAACATTAGTTTGCTTTGTCTGTCATTGTTGCATTACATCACCTTTTAACTGGAGACCACCCAAGTGCAACATTTCCTAATGCGGTTTCACATTTTGTACTTTACACTAGACTTAGAGGATGGGCTATTTGCCCTTTTTGACAAGTTATCATGGGTGGTTAAAATGGTGATAGTCAGAGGCCTTGTGGAGTTTTACACTTATTGCACTGGCATGCAACTCAACATCACTTATGTAGCTACCTTTGAGATCATGGTATGATTTATTCATGTAATTTTATATGGCATTTCTGTTTTGTCTGCATCTTAAACATCTGTTTGTCTATCTGTCTACTTATCTGAATATTTAATCGTTGACCAGCCACATAACAGGGGCCACATTAGGCTACAAGAGATGCAATCAAATCCCTAACTGATGTACTGTCACAACAAGACTATGCTATAGGAAATGCCCCTAATCACACTCCATCCATCACAATTGCGCTCATTTCTAATAACTGTTTTATTACATTACAGCCTGTAATACAACCGAGAAACAGATTGAACCAAGACACACAGAAACCGGCTCATTCCTCACACTCCTCGCATTTACACAACTTGGGCATGGGCATGGGCATGGGCTCTCTCTCCCTCACAGCAACATCCTGTATTTATTATATAATCTGTGAAATGATTCAGGCTATCAGATGGGAGGGATTAAAAGAGTTTTGTTTCATAGACAGCAAAGCACACATCACATCATGATGAATAGAAAAGACATTGTATGGGATTTGGGAAACTGATTTGATGGTGAAGGAATTACTTGAATGCTGACTTTTCCTGGTCTTAAAAGGCTGCGTTCCCTCTGAACTTTGGAGACAGCCGTCTGGAATGGAACGACTGTGTCTAGCTGTCATCATATTGACTGTTTCTCGAAAAATCACTAAGCATCCTCTGAAAACCAACAGTCATTGATTTGGTAAATAGTTGTGCACAATATGACAGACAAATTAGACCAACTATATTTTAAGAGATGTAGAATGATGTTCTTCAAATTTTTGGTAATTGCCTATTGGATGTTATTCCAGATTTCACTAACCAGCAGGCTAACGCTCTCTCTGTTGAACATTAAAGTTATGTAGGTGATTATGCCTTCATAAATAAGCCCGGACAACTTTGTGTTGGAATATTTAGGCTATTTCTTTAAAATTACAAGCTGGAGCCCTACCATGGGTGAGGTGAGTCGCCTCAGGCTCTCCCCCAGCGAGTCCAGGTTCACCCGTCTCCTTCTGGTGACCTTTTTATGCGATCCACCGGGTCCTGGCTGCTCTTCGCCCGCCGGGCACGTCAACCTCTCGGCGTGGCTGCGGCCGTTCCAAAGCACCGCTCTGTACGAGAACGAGGAGAAGGGACACCCTCGGCTCTCCTCCGTCGCCTCCAAACCACCGTCCCCTCCGTCACCCCCGGGGCTTTCGAGCCCGCAGTCCGAGCCCACCGAGCTGCTGAATGACTCCGAGGAGATCTTGCGCGACGAGGAGGACATGGTGGTGGCAGGGAGGAGGATGGTGATGATGAAAGTGGTCGTGTTGGGAATATTGGTGATGCTACAGTCGGTACCGTACCACGTCCACCTCTACACTCGGGAGTCATCAGATAGTGCGGGGTTGGAGGAGGGATAGTTCGGTGAGGGGGGGGGGGGGTAAGGTTTGTTTGTATAATTATGTATGCATATGAGATGTGTGAGCGGGCGCGTGAGTTGATGTCCTGGTCTGTCTGTGTCTATGTGAGGTTATGAGATGCGTCTATTTGCGTGAGACACGGCAACCTATTCAGAGGGAGAAGGGGGGGGGGGAGAGTCGACCGAGAGCGAGAATACTAACGGCACGCAAACATTTATGTAAGGGGAGGAGGGCTTGGGGTTATCGCCTCTTAAATACCGTCCTCCGTTACCCCTCCAAAATACAACCACTCTCCTCTCTTGGAGGCAAGACACTCTTCAAATGATGCTTGAATAAAAGAAAAAAAAAATAAATGTATCTATTTATAAGTAGAGGATTTCTAAAAAGCCGCTGGCTTACATACGGTGGAGCACTGGCTGGTGCCGCTGAACCAGATGTTACCTGAACTGACGAAATTGCAAAACAAAAAAATGACAAATTGTCGCCAAAATTGACATGTTTGTCCACCACGGTAATTCCGGCGCATGCTATTCATTCCTCTCGCACAGGGGGAATTTTGGCATCCAAATAAAGTGGCGTCTCCCTTTTTTCTACCCACTTTGCCATATAGAAATCCCCAAAGTGACGGCAGATGTGACGGCTTCCATGTCCTCTGTCCCTTCTCCTCCTCCTCGTCCTCCTCTGCGACAGCTGTTCTCCTGTATGTCCCCCAATTGAACGTCCAGTCATCATTTGTCCATCTTCCACTTAAAATTCGTTCACCGCGGCTCTTCGTCTTGTCTCCTCTGGTCACCGGAGGATCGGAGTGAGGCGGGCTGAAGTGGCTCGAGTGGAGATGCGCGAGATGGAGAGAGCGAGAGCGAGCGCGTGCAGTCAGGCAGCAGCAGCACACACCGGTGTTAAGGAAGGAAGGAAGGAAGGTAGGTAGGAAGGAAGGTAGGTAGATGGATGGATATAGTCAAAAAAGAGTGTAAATATATTTTTTTTTAAACAAACTTTATCAGTTTGAAGATTAGATATATTGTCTTTGTACTGTATTCAATTGCATGTACCTTAAAAAGGATTTGCAAATCATTGCATCATGTTTTTATTGACACTTTAATCATGTCAATGTTTAATCATGAACAATTGATTGATTCATCAGCATGCCCTTTTTTTCCCCCCCAGAGGCCCGAATGCAAAAGGCAATTGCTAACATTGTCTGATGCAGGTGCCATGTGCCATTATGAGTGAATGAATGTCTAATGCAGCTGTCATCTGCAGTCTGCTGTACCCAATGGGAGCTTTTGACGCAGAAAGAGGAGCAAGCAAGGGTGTGCGGAGGTTCCCGTGGGCCATCAAATATGCCTATCAGTCCATGTCTGCGAAAATATAACAGATTTTTGTTTCATAGTGTCATTCAAAATAAAAGAAATTAAATAATAGTTATTTGGTAAAATGATAACGTTCCTTGGTATTTCTACATGGCTTTATTTACAGTGACATCTTGCTAGGCAACAGATGATTTTTTCCCTTAATTAACTAAGTGGAAATGGAACACAAGCTGCATCTGATAGTAATGAAACAACAGCCATGGCCAATAAGCCAAGTTCACGGCAATGAGCCAAATTTGTTGAACATGGTTCAACAAGTGCAAATATGGCTCTGCAGGCAGATAATGGAGCTGGCAGCAGTGGTACACGCTTGTTGCCTCCCATCAGAGGGCAGGATGGTGGTTGTGTCTGGCACTAATCACAGCCATGAATGACCTTGACCTCGATTGGCAGAGCATGTCTGTTCATTAAGAGCCCCAAAGGGACAGGCAGAGAGACACTGAGACAGACATGATGCATCATGCACGCACACACACGCAACAGTGTAATTCATTTGACTTTCTGAAGCAGCATGACCCCAATACATTGCATAGAATTTTGCTCCTTCTCTCCCTTTAATACACACCCACACATTCTTTCTCACAAACATAGCCTGCACTGACACACTTCATAAACTCACACAGTCTCTGTCTCGCTTTCTCTTTCCTTATCATAGCCACTTGCTCTTAGTAATCAGTCTGCCATCTATCAGTAATAATGTGGGCATTTAATAAAGTCAATACTACAATGGAATATATAATGTGAACGATGGGCCCACTCAAAGCCAGACATCTTATAGCCGAGTGCAGACAGGGCAGTAGCCCAGTAACTGAGCTCTCATGGCATAACATTTAACAGGTAGATGTAACATGGATGACATGAGATTTGAATACTATTGCCATGGACTTTTCTGTGTAGAGTGTGCATGTTCTTCCCATGTCTGGGTGGGTTCCCCCTGGGTGTCCCGGCTTCTTCCCACAGTCCAAAATCATGCAGTATAGGTGAATTGTTGAACTGCCTGTAGGTATGAATGTTAGCATGAATGGTTGCTTGTTGTGTTGGCCCCGTGATGAACTGGCAACCTGTCCAGGGTATTTATGGGTATTTTTAACATTTCATGAACAATGCCAATAGCATTATATGGTGAGTAATTTCATGATGGTCACTCAAGCAATGAATGATAAAAAAAAATTAATCCATTTACTTCTGCTTATCCAGGGCCAGGTGGCTGCAGGCTAAGCGGGGTATTCCAGATGTCCCTCTCCCAGGCATCACTTTCCATTTCATCCCAAAGGAGGAACTGGAGGGATTTCCATGAAATTTCCATTTGAAAGGAAAATTCAGGGATTCTCTCTTACCCTGGAGTCTTGAAGAATCAAACTTATCAGAATTGTCAAATCCAAATCAGACAACATTCCAATCCAAATTACTGTGAATGGCATGTAAGCAAGATGTGTTCATAATTTAAAGTCAATTTAAAATTATTAAAGTGAAAGTTGACCCCAAATCAAGAATACATATTTTTCCTGTTAACTGTATTGTTATTACCCATCTAGATAGTTTTGGTGAGAGTTGCTGAGTTCTGGAGATACAAGATATAGAGATGTGTGCGTTCTTTCAAATATAATGGAACTAGATGGCATTTCACTTGTGGTGCTCAAAGTGCTAATAAAATATATTTGGAAAACTCATCAGCAAAGTCTCTTTCTGGAAATCATGACAGAGTTACTGAAGATAATCCTCAGACCGTGTTGTGAGCAGTTTCATGTAGCAACTATTGTCTTTCTACACATCTGCATTACCATGCATGGAAAAGAGGCTTGTGAAAGGGCGACATGTAAACATTAATGCTGTCCTCCTCTGCTGAGCGGTAACATTGCCATTCAACCATGAGTAGAAAATAGTTATCTATGAAACTGCACAAAACGTCTCTTTTGTCTTTGTAGATTTTAGGTAACTGGGTCATGATTTCTGAAACGAGACATTGCTGCTGAGCTTTCTAAATGTGTTTTTTTGGCACTTTGAGCACCAGAAGCGAAGTACCATCTCGTTCCATTATATTTGAGAGGAGGTAGACATCACTGCAGCCAATATCTCCACAACTTGGCAACTCAGACCAAAACAATCTAGACAGACAAATAACATTCCAGGCAAGAAGAAAAATATGTATTTTTGATTTCGGGGTGAACTGTCTCTTTCAACAAACGAGGCCTATAAAGACTAGGTGCATGACGTACTTCTAAATTTTATCAGAAAAAAAAATCGCAGTCAACACCACCAGATTTGGAGATACATGGTCTTCACTGGAAATTAAGGTATGAAAAAATTTAATTTGAAAAATAACCAGTAACTATCAGACCAAAAATATAGTGGAAAAACTCATATGTGTCTCTGAGATGTAGTTGAGTAGAAAAACAAAGAATAGAATGGAAATACTCCAATAAAGCATAAGTACCTCAAAATTGTCTTTTCCATGAAAAACACCATCACGTGTTTTTCCCTAAAGATAAGCAGACTCACTAAAACATAAAACAAAATTACATTTGCATACAACTTGAGGATTTTATTGCTACGTAACACTCACAAAAAAGTAGATATTTTAGCTGTTAGTAGATATTATGTGCATGTTAGCAGGCATGTCTGCTTCAATTTTATGACACAGATGACTCACTTCCTCATCTTTCTGTCAAATATATGTCTGTACAGAATGATTGTGCAAAACGTAAAGAGGACATGAAAGCATGAGAAAAAGAAGACATTTAAGATTCCGGTGCAGAATGAGCAAATGCATGAATGGAACACAGCTACGGAGGACAGCATGGTGTCGGTGGTTTTCAAAATGACTCTAGAAAGGGTGTCTGTATGTGAGAGAGAGGCACAGACAAGGAGACAAACGGCTTTCTTGGTCATAAATTCGCCCCCAGCCAATCTAATTGGCCATAACCATACATCACTCCATGCCACTATGCTACTATTAACCGTGAACCTGGGCCTCTCTGTCACTTGTGCAATATAAATAACCTGCTGTACTGTCCCAAAGGATTGTTTCAAAGGTTATAATCCACTTATCGAGTAGCAAATTGCATGTTGTGTTACATTCAAAACTTCATTAGAGATTCAGTTGAATTTCCTGAACATGATTGCATTACTTTGAGTACACATTTTGACCGTTGAATTTTGTTTTACCAGTAAAATCAAATTCAAGTGGTGGCAATAGAGATGGCTAAGAAATTAAATTACTGCTGATTTATGGTGGAACTGACCCTTTTATTCACATTTAAACAATAAATAATCCAGTTCATTGACCACCTAGCTGCAGAGACATGACAGCTGCCATGGCTTGCTGATCTTTACAATGAAACAAGTCTAACCATGGTGATGTCATAATAATAACAAATGAAAAAACACAACACTTTCTTATAGGAAAACAAGCATGACATACTCAGGTTCCCCTTCCATGGGTGGATTTCAGGGAAGAAAGACTGCTGAAATTTAGAAAGAATTTAAGTTGTTCCTGCCAATTAAAATTCTTGCAAATTGCATATCTGAGAAAAAATAATAAATGCTTAAAAAGGTTTTGTGAAAAAATATTAGTTTTTGAGTTAAGGTCCAGAAATTCTCATCAGAGACAAATCCCATTCACAGAATGAGCCTTCATTAAATTTATAACTATGGAAACAGAGAAAGAAAAAAAAAAAAAAAAAAAAATCCCCTCATAGCTAAAGGCAACACTTTCAGTACTTGTTTTCATGTGTGCAAATTTTGTGAAAAAAATATTAAAAAGTTTTATAGTTTGAGTTAAGCTTCGGAAACAACATTGTTCATTGCAGGGGTAATAAAATACCCATGCCCTTGACTTTAAATAAGCGCTAGCAGAGGATGTTTATTTCACTCATGTGGGCCAAAGAATTGTGCAGCAGCTATGGTCCTTTTCCTATTAATGTTAGAAATACTTTGTTTATTCAAATCATGAGGGAGTAACTATAAATTATACAGAGAGAGATGCTCATAAGGGGTTTTGAGGGTACCATAGATGATTATCCTACATACTGATTACAGTCTACCTGCAGTATCTATTCCTATGACTCACTCCGACAAGGTCACCCTTGGGTGTCTGATGAGAAGGATCGACTGATTCATTAAGCAGAGCGCTGTCTCCATTTCCTGCGACTCTGGAGAGCTCGCAAGAGGATCATGAGGCCACAGAAAAAGAAATTAAATCCCTGAGTTGGACATCAGGGAAGGGCAGTAGTGGCAAGACAAGCTTGAAAAATAGAGGTTATGACACGAACACAGCTCCATGTCACACGTTGGCTGCAAGAAACTGCTTCATAAATGCTCCATCCACTTGCTGCATATGTGATATGAGAAAATTTATCAATTAAGTCATTCTTTCATGTTTGTTTGTCTAAGAAACAAACAAACTCTAGAATCGATATGGAACAGCATCCTGGAGTCAAAGTTTATGTATTGGCATTTAGTTTTTTCAGTCTTTTCAGGATAAAGAAATTGTAATATTACACAATATCTAGCGTGTAACAAATAAATAACAACAACAACAATATTGATCAAAGTTGTTTAATCTTTTTTTTTTTTTTATAAAAAATGTTTTTGTAACTTCTAACAGGAATTTTACATAAACTTCTGAAATGGTAGGTGCAACAGTGGATGCACCACATTAATCAAATCTGTTTCCTGCACTGGGAACTGCTGTGTGTGTGTGTGTGTGTGTGTGCGTGTGTGTGTGTGTGTGTGTGTGTGTGTGTGTGTGTGTGTGTGTGTGTGTGTGTGTCTGTGTCTGTGTGCGTGCGTGGGTGTGTGTGTGTGTGTGTGTGTGTGTGTGTGTGTGTGCGTGCGTGCGTGGGTGTGTGTGTGTGTGTGTGTGTGTGTGTGTGTGTGTGTGTGTGTGTGTGTGTGTGTGTGTGTGTGTGTGTGTGTGTGTGTCTAGCCCTCAGTCTTCGTACAGTCAAACGGTTTCCACCACTGTGCAAACTGCAGGACTTTTTTCCTCTGATCGTCAAAGTTCTCCCTAATCAACTTCCTCCAGCGCCGGGGCTCCAGGTCCATCATGCCTCCAAGCACTTCCTGTGAGTCAAAGAGGGATCAGACATGTTGAAATCTTGCTGCAAAATTAACTGCAACTAACTTGTTTCACATGCACAGTAAAGTTTTATGAAATTCCTGGAGACAAATGAGAGAGAGACGTCTACTGGCTTAAAAAAGAAGTAGAAACATAATGATGTACCAAATATAATGCAGACACTGACCTTGCCGAAGTAATGTGGGAACTTCTGTTCATTTTCAATGACATGAGCAAACCCACCCTGGTTTCCAAAGTCTACGGCGAAGTAGGGCAGACCTCGGGGAATCTAAGAGGCATCAAACAAACAAACGAGGATGAATGAAATGAGGTTACAAAGGCAACAAGTAAGGCAAGACAGAGGGTAGGAAATGAGAGAAAAAGTAAGGAAAACCAAAGAAATCTTATAGAAACTTAACATACAGCTTGGCGGATGTCTTTTGAAGAGAGGTCGACGATCTTCTTGTTCATGGCCCATTCCTCATCACACTCCATGATGGCTTTCTGAAGGCACAAAGAAACCGTTGTATTACCACTGTCCAGTGTCAAACCTGACAAAATGGACTTAAACAGAGAGATAAGAGTCAATAAACACACAAACCTTAAAGTATATGGGAGCCATATCCCCCAGCTCTCGGGGTAGTGGGATACACTCGAGGACCATGTGTCGTCTTTTGCGTGGGTTCATGTGTGTTTCCATGAACACACAGTCCAGCTCCTGGGACTCGAACATACGCACCAAAGTATGCCGGAAAAGCTGAGGACAGCAAAGGAGTGTTTTAATCATTCTTGTTTGAAGTAATTATTGAGCATTAACTTATGATTATATCTACAATTGCTGTAAAACAACAGTAATAGCAGATGTCACTTTAGCCTTGGACTGAAGACTCGGAGATCTGATTGGCTAACCTGAATCTCTGACCACACATCCTCATCCAATCCGGTGGCAGAGCAGTGGTGTTGTAGAGGGCTGATCAGACAGTGGCCTTCTGTCATCGACACTCCAGCAGGCAGGCTCAGGTACACCTGGACACACCATTGCAAACACATACACATTTAGAAACACACCGATTAATCTGTAGATTTTTTTTCCATCTTGCTTTTTTCTCACCAACAGTCCAAACCCTTGAGTTTTCCATTGTATAACTCATCAGTCAATTAATCAGATCTGATTGACAGAATGTTATTTGGCATCAATTTGTCATTTTTTTAAGAAAGTAAGTTCTCTGGTTGGGGCTTTAAATGTGTGCATTTTTTTCTGGTTTTCTTATTTTTTTAGAACATATTTGGTTTGACACAGTAAGACACTTAAAGACAACACAAACCCAGGAGAAAATCTGCAAATCATCATATTTGAAAGGCATGAATTGTTGAATGATGTTTTTGCTTAATAAATAACTTCAATAAATAAATCAATTATCGTAATTATTGACTGACAACAGCCGACATCCACAGCCCCTTACCTTGCTCCCTATTGCCACGATGAGGTGCTTCTGGAGCTCTTGGCTGCTGAAGCAGTGCCGGCATTTATCCATGGAGGCAGCTAGCCTCCTACTCTCCCCAATGGCTTTGTTCCTCATCCTCTCCTCCTCCCTTCCCTCGCCCTCCCGCTGCGCTGCACCCGACACAAACATATCATCCAGTGTGTAATTGTCGCCGTCTGTTTTTCCCATCATCTAGAGAGTGGAGAAGAAGTGGTGGTGATAGAGATGACAGGGACAACAGAGCAGACAGAGAAGAGAGGAGTTGTTTACTGTTTAACAGGATCATTCTTGTCCAAATCTGTGCATGAGAATATTCTTTTTGTGCTGTTTTTAGTTTTTAAATGGATATGTTTTAGTGATAAGGAGACTAAATGTAGCTTTCACTTTTCATTTCAGGCTTAATACATAAAAGGATCTAAGGCTGGAACTTGTTAAAACAGGAGAGAAGCTCATGGTAATCCTTTAAAAACTACTGTCCAGATACTGACTGTCGTTAAAAACTGGCTGGTAGCTTCACTAACTGGTGTACGCAGGTGCTGACGCAATATCACCGTCTGTCATTTCCACACCATATTCTGTGTGTAGGTGATATGCCTTTGCTGCCCTGTATGTAAGCTGGTCTCTGCATGTTACCAGTGCGAGGCAGGACGCCGGGTATCGACTCTGGCGTTTCGGTGTCTGAGTCTTGTCACCATGGCGACCGGGCAACAGGTTGGATTCGATGTGTATGTGAGAGCGAGAGGAAAGTATGGCTGAAGAGTGTGCAGGACGCGCTGTGTAGGAGTGAGTGTGTGAGTGAGAGTGAAAATTGGATTAGTTTAGTGACAGTGTGGGAGGGAGAGAGAGTGTGTGTGAGTGTGTGTGTGTGTGTAGGAGTAAGTGTGTGCAAACGACTGCACCTAAGCATGCTGCAGGGTTATCGTCTCTCTCTCTCTCTCTCTCTCTCACACACACACACACACACACACACACACACACACACACACACACACACACACACACACACACACACACACACACACACACACACACACACACACACACACACACAAAGACTAATTAGGCATAATATGACAGGAATAACTGATGACTGCGTCTCTACATAAGTCATAAGTTAATGATAAATGGACACATTCTAGATGCAATATAAATTAGAGACTGTAAATTCAGCATACACATAAACATATGTCTGGAAAACGATTGTTTTATCAAAAAACACACTGTGTTAAATTTCCAGACGAAGCTAGTCGTCTTACTTAACGGACTCTGTCTCTGACCAATAGATAAAACTGGTATTTATAGAAAACCTGCCATGGTAACTGTAAATGTATTTTTAGTGTCACTCTTTGTAGGTGCAAAACGTACTTACATGTGAGTGAGCAAGTGAGTGAAAACATGAGCAGAGCTATAGCATTTGTCTTTTTTTTTTATATTTCAATTTCAATTTTTTATTTTTTTATTTTTTATTTTCACAATACTTGTTGTCTTGAGAGGAGAGGTAAACAAGAGGAGAAGAGAAGAAGGAAAATGCATCTCAGCTCTGTGCAGTATGTAAATCTGCTCATAAACTGACAGGCTCGCCAAAATCTGCCAGTACTCATGCTTCTGTGCGTCTACTTCAAGCACGCATTGGAAGAGAGACAGTGATAGAGAAAGAAGAGTATAATGACAGAAAGGGGGACTTGAGTTGCTCTCAAGTGGCCCACATAGTTGGCTCGAGACTCGTGCTCAAAAGACCTGAAACTTGACTTGGACCAGCTGCGCTGCGCAGCAGAATATTAAACATTCTCATAAAGGCATGAGTGATGGGACGTGGGAACAAATAAAATCTATTGCTGTGAGAAAGCAGAGGGTTGTAACACTGCAGCGCGGAGGACAGTAGGGGGAAAAAGACAGCGCTCCAGGCAAGAGGAAGAGCGCTCAACCGAATCACCTGATATCCACGACTGACACAACATTCAGTACAGAGTGAGTCACATAGAGAAGCAGGAGATCCCACAGATAAAAGGGAATGAAAGATCAGAAAGCAGACCGAGAAGCAAACCACAGCCACTCTATGCAAACAACTTTGGAAGCAAACCAACCAATTTATTCATCTTTTCAAACTATTCAGCGAGCAACAGACTAGTTAAACTTTTTAGTAATTTAGCAGTCCAACTTTACATAGCTGATGCTGAGCTTATAGGCACTAAAGTTAACTTTCACATTACGAAGTGATTCACCTATCCGGTGCATTTATACCTGCCTGACTACGTTTAATGTGGTCAATGCAGCATCGTTTACTGGGATAACACAGATGTTACATTTAGAGATTCTGGTTTTTGGGCATTGAGTAAAATTATCAAAGCCAAAGGTTAAACCAAATGTCTCAGCAGCTGCAGGTGTGCTCACCATCGTGTTTGTTTGAGCAGTGTCATCTGTGGCCGTGTTCACCAGACTCCATATTAACTTTTATTAAGTTTAAGTACTCCCAGCATCATGGACATGTAACTATAACTTTTTTTCTTATTGTAATTCTGCTGTATAAACAAAAAGTAAACGCTCGGACTAATTGTGTGGTGGCGTCCAATCTGACAGAGAATAAAGGGGAAAGCAGCAGCCTTGGCTTTACGAAAATATGGAAACACACAAGGGCCAGAGCAACGGTACTCCCACATGCTGTAGAGAAAAAAGATGAAACGATACATCTGAAATGATGAAACATCCTTCATTTCATCTGGCTGTAATGATCATCATTGATTACAGAGTTGCTGTGTTGTGTTGATAGACTGGGGAATAAGCCAGTTTATTTCTCCAAGGTTAACTGTCAATAAGTTAAATGGAACGTGGAGATGCTGACCTCTAGCAGCACTATGGTGCTGTTTGTTTTTCTTTTACTTTTTATGAGTGGGTCCTAGTTTTATTTGACTCTTGCACGCACCCAAGTGTGTTACTGTTTTTGGGTTTCAACATAATTTAAAGACAGAACAGAATCTGGCGAGCAACCAAAAAGTAAACATTTTTGCAGGGAAACCTTTAATTCCCAGTTACACTGTTCATTGTAAGAATTATCAGCATCCTAGGTTGTCACCCTTGTTGCCAAAACGTTTTCAGCACTGCTTTCCTACCTTGGCAGCCATGCGAGAGTAGAGGGCATTCTGATCCTGTGCAGAGCTCATCTTCTCCCTCCTCACCATCTCCTTCAGACCCATATTATCATCATCCCGGAAGTAGCGCACACGCTGCCCATCGACATGCGTCTCAATCTGGGGACCGAGGGAAAGAGAGAGGAATGTGAAAAACAAGAGGTGAACAGGAAAGACACAATCTTAAAATCTATTCAAATGACATCCATAATCACATCCTTGAAAGGGTGGATGAGAAGGTGAGAGCCAAAGGACAGTGGAGCTAAGAGAGACATAGAAGTTAATTGGGGGGGAGGAGAGACAGACCTGAGAGAGAGAGTCTGACCATGAGGGAACCAGAGAGCCAGACAGACAGTAAACTTCCCTCCCTGTTGTCCTGTCTTTCTTATTCTACCATTTAACCACCTGTCATCCCTCTATATTTACCGGTTTCTTCTTTCGTCGTCCTCCATGTGGCTCTTGAGGTCCAGAGGGGGCACTGACTGGCCAGGCCCGACCTGATTCATCCGTTCTGAACAGCAGGACTTCCTTGTTTTCACTGGAGGGACCTGTGACCTAAAAAACAAAAACACGTCAAACATCTCATTCTCACTTTTGGCACTGCACAAGACTGACAGTATTTGGAAAAGTAGAAATAACTGTGTATACAGTTTGTAGCATTTAACAGATACACAAGTGAAGAGCGAGGACAGTACCTCAAAAATACTATGCGATGATGTCAATCATCATCATCCAAATGAATGAAATAAAAGTGTCCACTGTCTGCAATCAATGCCCAGTAAGAAATGTTTTATTTGTTGATCATATTTACAGTAACAAAAGAAAAAGGAGTCAATAGGAACTTGTAAAAGGAATTCCTGCACACCGTCTAACTTGCAGAATCATATTCATTTGTGACAATTCAATACTAGGCAGTCATATTTACAACAATATGGATGGATTTAAGAGCCACACGTTTCTGCAAAATGAGAAGTTTGGTTGTAACTGACGTACCATACATAAAACACATGAAAAATGATGTTTTAAGTAGTCTTATTTGTGTATTTACTCCTCAGTGTGGAGGACCATGCATCACTGATCACCAAAGTAAACGGGGCCAAATTTAACAAGAAGCATTTGGCAGTGTTTTGGATTCATAGCAGCAGTTATGAGTCGCCATTTGAGCTTTTATTCCAGTAATAATCAGGGCTCAGTCAGACTAAAAATACCTAATATAAAAGGCCTCAATTAAAGGTAATGTGTTTTAAGAGAGCCGATTTAATCCATCATAATCTATTCACAGGATTAAATATTTCAAATTATAGATGATTTGCATTTATTCAACTATCTAAATATATTTATCCTGTCTGTGTATGATCACCTAATTGGTTTAGATTAAAGCTGTTCCTCAGTGGAGACAAGCATCTTCTTTCGGCTGTGGAGACACTTGTAAATGAAATGATTGAGCTAATTCAATAAATGTTACTAGATTTAGTGGAGAAAAAAAAGAGACCTGAAGACCTGAATTCTGTTCAAATGTAGTGACTGAAACTGCTGCTTCGGTCTTTAGGGCTGAACACGAGTCAGCGTTTGTTTTCAAAAGATAAAAAAAAGTTTGCTTGTTATGAGGACATTATGTCTGAGTTGCACACTTGAGAGCTATTCTTGATGTTTGCAGAAAATGTAACAGGACATTGTGTCTCATCGTTTCACATGCCTCTCACTTTGTTGGTGATTGTCAATCAGATTGCTTACATTCATTCATAAGAAATAAAAATAGCCCCATGTAACTGCAGTCTGTGTCTGATGAGACTTCTTCTAAAAGACCAGAGTTTGACCTGACAGAGAAAGACAGCCAAGAAACAAGGTGGGAGTAGTGGAAGGATGGGAGACAGAAGAAAATGAAACTGGATTGTAAGAAAAAATTAGATTTACTTCCTTGTGGGTTCATCCCTCCCCACACCAGTCATCCATGTCTGTCCAGACTTTTATATGTGATGACTGATGGAGAACGTTGTCACATGTTGCAACAACAATCACTTGAGGATCAATAGCAGCAGCACCAATGAGGTTATGGTGGAGGACAATGCTTAAAATGTGGATGTTGTTGCAAGGAAGCTACAAATTCTGCTCCATGCACATTGGTAACACAGATCCACACAATCACCACAGCTTTAAGGGAGGCATCAAGATTAGTGTCACCAATTCACTATCCAACCGAACGCAAAATGTGGTCATAGTCTCCCCTTCTGTTCCTGAGTTATGGTGTTGAATACTCTGAGAAGAGTTTTTACAGAACCTTTGCCGAGGTCATAGCGACCTGATCTTTGACATCCAAAAGCTAATCAGTTAATTCTTGAGTAAGACATTGTGTTCATGAGAACAGGGTGGAGCGATGGATGGGGGAACCCAAAGCCTGCTGCCTTGGGCCACAGCTGTCACTGGATGATAGAGGAGAATATCTTCCCTGCTCCAGTTGACAGTTAGCCCTTTCAAGGCTCCGCACGCATGTGAAAATGCTAAATATGAACTTAACAGGCTAGAAAAGTCAAAATACTGGGAAGTAAAGACAAGCCAAAAGACTTCCATAACAAGACATACTGGAACGATGTTGAATGAGTGCAAATCAACAGTGCTCCATCTCCAAGACGGATGATGTACGTCTCAGCTGATAAGTGCGCTTAAACCTAAGAATTATGACATTTTCTCTGAAATGTTGCGGAGGCTTTAACCCCGGTATTTCACTTTGGACAGGACAGCCTTAGTGGGGATAAATCTGGCCTAACTTCTAAATGATAATATACGGGTTATATAAATAATCAGTGCCTGCTTTCCAAGTGTTTATAAAGTTGTCTGGAGTCCGCTCATGTCGGAAATAATTTAGTTGTGCAAACGCATGTGTGAAGCCAGTTATAGCTTTAGCAATGCAAGACATGGGAGATAAAGCAGTGCTGAAGTTTCGGGAGCCTGCATTTGCTCTCTGTTAATTGCCTGTACAGCAGACACTGACAGAGTGGCATATACAGTAATCTCTCCGCCTCCCTTTCAATTTATCTCCTTCTTATTCGCTCGCACACATAAACACAGGGGCACACTCTGAATGACCCCCGGTAGGAGAGACATTTGTTTTCCATTAGGGTCCACTAAAATGCCAAACAGGAGCTATTTCCATACGGATGGCAGGAGGTAAAAGCCGAGCAGCAAAGAGACTTCAAACAAAATCCTTTTAAAAGCGGTCACATGTAACAGCAGAGAATTTAGTTTCATCAGAAGACGAGTGTGTAAGCTTTTCTTCCGAGCACAGTGAGAGAGATGGATGCTGCCTGCTCTGTGTGTGTGTATGTGTGAGTGCAGTTTAGAAAAGATATAGCCTTGAGTGTTTGGAACAGCATCTAGAGTATGGTGGAGGAAAAAGAAGCAGCAAGCAGATACATCTGACAGCAAGATTCAGTGTTTGCTTGTGTGTCAGAGTGTGAGTCTAAGTCTATATCTATGTATTGTTGTTTTTGGATTCTTTATACTCACTTTATGTATATCCATTATAGGATGGTATGTCTGTATCTGGGAATTTATGCGATCATACATGAGAAAATCTGCAGTCTGTCTCAGTGAAGCGTGTATCGGATCATAGGCGTATATGTATGGAAAAATATACTGTAAATCTGAGTGAAATAGGCGCTATATAAATAAATTGAATTGAATTGAATAGCACTGAGTAGATATCAGGTCAATGGAAAGCTGCTCTCAGGATTTAGACAACAAAGAGACACATAAAAGGAGAGAGGAAGAAAAACGAGGAATGCATTATTTCCAAGGAAAAAAACCAACTCTTTTTGCATCGTTTTTTAAAGCGTCTCATCATATTTTCCTTTTTATTTTTTGGGGGATGGCCTGTGGGTTGCCATCTGTGTTATCCACCCAGCAATTTTAAAAAAATTCCAAACAATGCTAAACTAATAGAATCTAATACAAAATCCTGAGTTTTTGTTTACACTATTTTACTACCCTTGATAATCCGGGTTACATTAGTTCGACAATAACTGTGACAATGAATGTGTAAGAGGAGCATTCACAGACCTGTTTTGATTTAACCGTTTCTTGTAGCTTTTGCCGGGTGGCGTGGCTTTCTTTGGCTTTCTGTGCTGCATCCAGCTGGGATTTCAGCTTCTCAACCATGGCCTGAAACACACACCCACACAAACACATTTAAAACACAGAAATTCTTTAAAAAGCCTGCACATTTATATTTACTAATAAAAAAGGTCATCAGTATTTACACTCCTAGTGTGTACTAAAATTAACATGTCTGTTTCAAACTGTGCATCCGTCTACACCCACGTACTTCCATGTGTCCTTTACGTTGGCATTGATGCATCCAGAGGATGGCAGTGAGGAGTCAAAACTTTCAACAACAACAAAAATGGCAATAGTAGAGAGAGTTGTGATACTGAGTAAATAAAAAGGGACAAAAGTGGAGGGAACGAGGTAATCGGTGGTGGTCTGTGAGGTCATAAAATACATGGTGAAAAGTTGATGGAGGGTTTTTAAATTCATTTGTTTGTTCTTCATTGTGTCCGAAGACATTTGTCGCATCTTGCTTGAATTATGGCTGCAATGCTCTCAACGATTTCCGGTGGTACTGCTCAGTTTCTTCTTTTAGAAATGTCCACAAACATGGACAAAATGAGTGCAGAGTCGTTTTTAACGCTGAGCACAAATGAGCCTCATTTATGTTTAAAGTCATGCCTAAAGCAAGATACGACAAATGTCTACACACAACGACAAAGACGACATTACTTCTGATAAAACTCTCCGTCCAATTCGAGATGTATTTAATGGCCTCTTAGACCACCGCTCAGTCCATCGCCGCCCAACCTCCACTGAAGTCTCCATTTTCGTTGTCGTCAAAACTCTTCAATAAAGGACGCATGGAAGTATGTGGGCGTTGACGGATAAATTGTTTGAAACGGATGTATTTATTTTGGGAAGGAGTATAAATGAGCCTTGAGTAGGATAATTATGCAATATAAGGTGTTTAAACAATGATAAAAACAAAACAAAAACAAACATAGGAATGAAAATGGGGGCTCCCTTCTAGATTGATTTTTCTTCCTGTTTAAAAAAAGGCTGATATTAACAACTGTTATTTGATTATTATACAGAATAATATGAGGGTGTACAGGTTGGCAGATATGTATATGATTGATAGGCTTCATTTTAATATACAGCTGATGATTTTCTCAATTGATGTTTTGGATTTTGTTTTTCTTTTTGGTCTTTTCTGATGAGGCTTTAGGACTTAATATTGTAAAAAAAAAAAAAAAAAAAAAAAAAAAAAAAAAAAAAAAGACTACAGAGAACTGAGAGAGAAAACATCTGTCTCAAACACACACACAAAGCCTTTTAAGCCATACTGCCATGACATGATATCATTACCTTTAGGTACAAGGCATAAAAGTGCAAGATAGCTGAAAGCGCTGAACACACACACACACAAACTAAAGAGGGTTGGAAAAATCATTAAGATTGCTTCCTCGTATAGGGAGATGTGAGATGTCAGGTTGATAGCACTTGGCATTATAGGTGTGAGTTTGTGTGTTGTAACACATGACGCACACAGATGGGGGGTAAAATGCACAGATCAATTAACAGTATAAATTAACAGATCCCCTGATGAGCTTTTAAATCATCGTAAAGAAAGGAGTCAAAGCACGTGTGTGGACAAAAAGCACATGAACTTTAAATACCCCCATAAAGCAGAAGGCAGGAACATGAAAGTCTACCATAAAAAAAAACTTATATTTTGTTGTTTCTTTTTTTGTTATTCTAGTTTTTTCATGTTGAAAAATACTTGTTTGGTCAAATTAAATTAAGCATATTACTTATTGCTTTTTACGTTGGAGATATATTTATGCTTTCATGTACATCTGTGATACATGTATGATTAGTACCTTTAAATGCTTGGATAATATGCCTTAAAAATATTATTTTCCAGATATTATGTGTGAAAAAGTTTTGGCCATATTATATTCTTCACAATAGCAGTACATACTTTACCTTTAATCTGCAGCCTTAATGTAGAATGGCTAGAGAGACATCTCAGAGATACTTTCCCAACAGAACTTGAGTTATAAATTGTTTTTCCATCTTTCCTCTAAAAGTTTTGTTTAATATATTTCTTAAAATAGCTGTTGGAATTAACCTATACCAAGCCTAACACATTGTTCTCTATTGGAAGACACTGTGTCTAATAACAATAATGACAACCAACTCACCGTGTTGCCCATGATCTCTGCCTTCACCAGTTTGGCTCCTAGTTTGTTCATTTCTTCCTCTGACAGCAGGGGGACCTCCTCCTCTTCCTCTTCTTCTTCTTCCTCACTATCACTCTCACTCCTGGGGTAAGCAAGAAAAGCACACTTTCAAGGGCAGCCCAAACCCAAGAGGTAGAAAGGGAAATTGAAAGTGAAAAAAACTAAACATTTCCTCATTTTAACCACAATATGTAAATAATATCAAACTTAACAAAATAACTTTGGAATTAAATGTCCATTTGGTTTGTGAGGTTTCCAAACCACATTACAACTGGCAATACACAAAACAGCTTGATATATATAGTCTCCTCTTGTTGAGCAGTTCACCCTCTCTTCTTCCTCCAGGTTTTCCCGATAACTCCCCCTCTGTTAAAAAGCATTTAATGAATTAATTATTTCACCCTAATAATAGTCTGAAGCGCTCTAATGGGAAACCTATTAGTGAAGTTTTAATTCAACCATCTACATGTTTTTTATCTGCACTCTCACACTGTTATGATTGATTTGAGTCTCTGTGCCCCCAGAGATCATTACAGCTTTGCCTGGGAGGATCTGCACTGCAGCCCGGGAAGCATCGTTCAAGGCTATTACACTTCTCATAGCCTCATTTCATTCGGCTGCCACACTGAAGACTCATTTCATGCTGTGGGGGTTCTGGGTGCTGGTTTACCCAAACAACTTACAACTTACAACAAACAACTGTGTGTTGCCTAATGAGGCAACACACAGAACAGCCACAAAGGCTTTACAAAGCGGTGATGGTCCGACATCTGGCCTACAACCGTGCAATGTGTTGGCCTGCCATGAAAATAAGAAAACCTGAAAGCTTATAATGCTATCATTTGGCTCAGTCTAAAAGAGATAGTTTCTGCTCCACTTAGAGCTGTAGCATTTAAGTGTCCCTTTATATGAGACACAGTTATTGATGCATATTGCAGACATAGACATTTTTTTTTAAAAGAGTCCTTTACACAGAAAACAGCTATTGAGACAGAAATAGTACTGATAACATGTGAGTTATAGGCTAAGAGTTCAGAGGTAGTTTTTTTTCTTTTCTGTGAATATCAAGGCAAAAGCTGATAAGGACATCAACAGTGGAATGAAGATCTCTTCAGACTAATCGAGTGCATATGTGAAGAGACACACGTTTCATGGAAGGGATTACTGAGAAAGTGCTATCTGAATCCATTGACATGACCTAAAGCAGATTGATGTATTTTATGGATTGTGTTCCATTAGCTCATGTTTTTTGTTATATGTGTGGCCCCGTTATAAATCAAACTCGCAACTTAACATTTACACAGGCTGCCAAACGTCTGTGGGCTATGCAGATATATAGATCCCAAATGGTGATTTAAATGGATCCCAAAGGAAAATGGAAAAAACATGTTGAGTATGACACTGAGCAGTGACTGTACCCATCTACACTACAGCCTTGTTCAAATAGAGAGAAAACAGCTAAATATTGGTTTTAATGGCTTAGAAGTCAGTTGCAAATTATATTAGAGTGTGTTTATGTGTGTGTGTTTATGTGTGTGTATGTATTTGCACATTTACTGCTATCATGAGTGGGAAATCATTTTCTATGTGAGTGGACAATAAAGAGGAGGGGAAATTGGCAATAATAGGGCCAATTCATTCATAGTATCCACCCACATGCGCATAGAACGGGAGTATTCACTGAATAAAGTAGTATGACAGGGCAACAAAATAAAAAGCTTAAAACCTCGAGGTCGTCACAGCAGCTTTATCACCACGCAGACTGTCTTGAGGAGCAGTTACAGTTTTCCCAAGATCCCTCTCTCTCTCAGGCTGTGTTTTTTCCAAGGTTGATTCACAGGCAGAATTGCTGCTCTTCTTCCAGGCCGTAATGCTGCTATGAGGAAGACTTGAGTCCTCATCATCCGAGCTAGGTTTCAAGAATCCCGTGGACAGTCTTGCTGGGGGAGGACGGCGTTCTGGAGCTGCACAGACAATAAATTACAAAGCATGTTAAGGCACAAAACATTTGATGATGAGTTTTGTTTTCTGATTGTTTTTATACAAATTTTGCATATATGCTGTTGCTGCTTTTCAAAAAACATTTGACTGTATAAAGCAATCATTACTGTCTAAATAACATCAGAATTCGGTTTGCTCATATGTCTTTTGGAAAAGGCTTTGACATCAACCCACCTCGACCACTGTCATCTTCAGAGGGTTTGAGGAAGCGACTGTTTAGTGACCCAACAGAAGGAGAACGGTGACTCCAATCTTGTCCAGATGATGATGATGATGATGATGATGACGATGCAACACTGGGCCTCTCTCTTTCTCTATTTCTTTCACTATCACTATTCCTCTCTCTGTCTCTGTCCCTACGTACATCTTTTTCATAATCCCTGTCTCTTCCTTTATCTCTCTCTCTGTCTCTATCCTTCTTACCCTCTCTTTCCCTGTCTCTATCCCTCCCTCTATAGTTGTCTCTGTCTCGGCCCCTCTCTTCATCCCTGCCTCGATACCCTGCGCTCTCCCTCTCCTCTCCTCTAACAGCATGGTATCTCTCCCCCTCTGTGGGGGGTGATTCCTTTTCCCTTTCATTTCTACGCCACCGATCTCTCTCTGATCCATCTCGCTCTTTTCGACTCCATCTCTCTCCAAATTCATTCTCCCCTTTCCTCCACCCGCCTCTTGCTGCTCTGTCTCCTTCTCTCCCCTCTCTCCTGTGTCCATACACAGCCTCCTCTGCATCTGCAAGTCTTTGCTGAAAAATTTCCATTGACTATAAGAAGAAAAATACAAGACATATATTATATGGTTAATTCCTTTGTCAGGTTTTGCATTTCAGATCTTCATGAAGCAAGTAAAATGTCGCTCTAGTGTGGTCTAATCTAATCTGTGGCTGACTGAGTAAACAAAAGCATGCACACACACACACACAATAAACTGAATGTTATACATTGTCCTCATAAGCTCTGTGGCTTTTTCACATAACTATATGTGTTAAATTGTGCATGTGAATGTGTGAGTGCTGCCAGCTGCCAGCGTGCCATCAGTTCTCACTCCGTATCTTTCAGCCACCACGTCGTTGAGGCTGCGCTGCTCCCTCTCTGCCTGCTCCTTCATCCTCTGGTAGTTCTTCCTCAGCCAGCTTAAACCTCCATCATTCACTACTTTGCAGGAACAAAGGAAGAAAAAGGTACAAAAAACAGACACAAAGTTCCAGTGAGTCAGTTGTATTTTCCAAATTGTCATTTACATATTTGTCTCAGTCAAGTGTATAAAATGATGCACACTCAAGTGAAATTTGTAGACACTTCACTAGGAAGTTTACTGATTTAAGAAGGATATGAAGAAATTGAGAAAAAAAACACTCAGAAATCTTCATCTTCCCTCTTCTATATTAAAAAATTACATTGTTCATAATCTGAAAATACACAGACACAGACTGGTATACTGCAAAACAAGAAACTTCTCAGAGGGAGAGGTTTAAGAGGGGAGAAACAAAAGCCAGGTAAGAAAAGATTTGAGAACTGGTCTTAAAATCTGAGTGAAATAAAAGTTATTTCAAAAACAACAGTTCATACATCTCCCCAGAGAGATAATTCATGACACATGTAATGCCCAAAACCTCTGGTCAAGATCAACAATGAGTATCTGACACAGTTTGTTTGAGAACAGGCCAAGGCTTAATCACCTGTGGCTTCCGCTTTAAATGCAGGTGGGCAAAATGTTGATCAAAGATAAACTCTATGATGTTAAAGATACTGCATGAGTCTGTTTTGTTCATCAAAAACAACAATCAAGTAAACTGTCATCAACAAAGAGGTGAATTTCCTTTGTTGCACCACGTCAAGCTACACAATGTCTCTTCATGTCAAACTAATCATTTTTCAGCGAGAGTTTCTTTGATTTACATCTGAACAAAACAAGTGTGCAATGTTAAAAGTTCATACTCGTCAGTCTGTACTGCCTGCAACCCCAAAATTATAGCACAAGATGAGGCAACACACAGTAAGACGTGTGTGTGAGTGTGTGTAATGTTTGCAACACCTTATTTTGTCGTTTGTTTTTAAAGCTTACAACAGGGATGCCATGACGAACTGTGCTTAGTGTGCAGAGATAAGAGACATATGCACACCTACCGGCATTTGTTTGTCAGCTTAACACAGCTTACTCTCCGTCTGTCTGTCCTTAAATCCCATATTCACTGACTCCGAAGCTCTACCATGTTCTATATGCTCACTCATTCTTCTGTCAAACCTCCGTGGTGCCTTTTCAACACACATAATTGTGTCCAAGTCCTCTCTTAATTTCATATTTCTGCTATTAGGGTTGTTAGTCCTACAAAATGGACATTTTAACATCTGCAATTTAATGACAGCTAAGTAAACAGAACCTTTTGCTGCTGCAGTACCATCCATCTTCTGCGGGGGCACACCAGTTCCTCCATCTTTCCAATATGGGTTTAGCTCCAATTTGTGCAAACCAGCCTGTGGGATGATAAACACACATGAATAACGTCTATAGCACAACAGGGGAACAAATGGTAAAAATCCAGACAAAGATACCCTGAGAACAACAACAAGTACACACACACACACACACACACACACACACACACACACACACACACACACACACACACACACACACACACACACACACACACACACACACACACACACACACACACACAGAACACAGAACACAGAACACAGTATGCTGCTGTCCGAGACTGGGTCAACCTCTGTTACCTTGGTAACCACACAGTTGATGAAATGAGGAGACCGTCTACCACAGTGTTTTCATATAGTGTGTGATCCATGTACACAAAAACATGATCGCTCTTTTTCTCCCTCACACACACACAGGATATTTTTGCATTAGAATTCATACAACAGACACATTTGAATCTGCCAAATGAGGACACTAAATGCATCAGAACGACCACATGGCTGTCTTCACCCTCTCTGGGTCTATAGTGGAACAAGAACTACAGTAGAGAGGAATATGTCATTACAAATTAGAGAGAAAAGGTGAAGAAAAAAAAACAACACACACACACCTGTTCAATAGCTTGAGCCTTCGCCCTCTCCTCCTCTTTCAGACGGTCTTTCTCAGCCCTCTTCTCTGCTGTGGACGTGGTTCTCATTGCCAGGAAGTCAAATGTCATCCATTCGTCTCTCTACAGAATGGAGACAGAGTATGGAGAAAAACTGAGAGGGAGTCTATGACCACTTAACTGCAACTTAACACATAACGAATATGCTCTCAAACACACACACAGCACACATAGAAAATAACTCTAAAACATTTTAAAATATTGGAAGGAAGATGGTGCCATTAGTGAATAAGATGAAGAACCATAATAAGTGTGTAATAGCTGTTTTTGTGTCCACAAATGATTTGCTGTATTTTGAGAAACCAAACATTAAACATCATCATTCACATTACTGTAGAGTATCTGTGGGACCAGATGAGGAGGTTACCTGGACATTCTGGGCTGGACTAAGGTTGCTTTCTGAAGGCTTGGACTGCCAGGCTTTTGCAGCTTGTGTCTGAGGCTGAGCCTCGACCCACTTATCCTCTGAGTCCTGACACACAGAGAGAAAGGAGAGGGAGGAAAATGATGGTGAGGAAAAAAAACAGTTTGACAGATCATCATACCAAAACATAATATGTAAGTAAGTAAGTAAAGTAAATAATATGTAAGTAAGAAAGTAAATAAGTAATATTGAGTTATAAAGTGGTTAGTTTATCAACCACACAGGATCGATAGATACTATTCACATGTTAACTAGGAACCTTGTTTAAAGGAATCCTGCTGTGTAAAATTAACACCTTACCCCTGAGCTGTCACTAGAGCCATCTGCTGCTTCTGTTGTCTTCTTCTCCTTCTTGTCCTTCTTCCTTTTCTCCTTTTTCTTTTTAGATTTCTTCTCTTTCTTCTTCTTGCCCTTAACAGAGCCCTCCTGAGGGGAGCAGATTCAATAAATTGTGTATTTGTTTTTCATTATTTGCATCATTAGTTCTTAAATGTACTCTATGCTGGTTTTATTTATATCCACAACTTTAGAAGTTAAAAAATTTGCTGTATCTTACGTCCTCAATCTCCTGCAGCCTCTGGTCGATCTCAGGGAGCATCCAAGTGTCCTCCCCTCTCTGTCTCTTCAGCTCCTTCCTCCTCTCTTCCTTCTCATATTGCTGCTTGGCCTGAAAAACAAAATGGAGATAAGGGGAAAGACGGATCATTCCAAAATGAACAATATTTTCAAAGAAAAAGAAGACCAGCATTTGGATTTTCAAACACTTATTATCTAATTTCATTCAAGTGTGGAGCTGAACTGATTCTGGGGGCTGATATCAGCCAACAGGTTCACATTGAAGAAAAAAGCAAACTGTGTCCACAAACAAACATTCTTGCTATAAAAATAATGATATTGTCCTCGCATTGCTATGATACTGCCGATAGGATTAGGATTTTCAAGAATTGAGAATCAAATGGTTTTTAAGATGCCAATGAGATAATGTTTTCACACAGTTGGTTTGTCTGTCTGTCTGTCTGTTAGCAGGATTGCAAAAAAAAAAAAAAAAACTACTTGACAGATTTTCATGAAAACTTGGTGGGAGGGTTGGGGTTATGGCCAGGAGGAATCAATTACATTTTAAAGTTGATCTAGATTTTTTTTTTATACTTTCTTTAACGCTAAGAGATAGAGCTTTTTTCACCATTTACATCTATTACACAGAAACTAACAGACAGATTATGATGAAACCTGGTAGAAAGGTTGGGCATGTGGCAAGATTAAATGAAATCAATCCATCAAATCTTCATTAAATTTTGGAGTTGATCTGGATAATGCGGCAGAATGAGGAACTTTTTTTCTGCTTTTTGAACATTGCAAGATAGGGCTTCTTAGACCAATTACACATGAAGTACTTGATGGATTAGCATGAAACTGGGCGGCAGAGTGGGAGATTTTGGTGTGGATCTAAATAAAGTGATGTTCAAACTTCTTATGATGCCACTGTGATTATAAATTCTATGGGAAGGTTTTCATGGTCAAGTAGTCATATTATGTGGGTCAAACTATAAAGGGGCTAATTGCTTTTAGGTGCAATGACATAACGGGAGAACTGAGCTGCATTAGGGGAGGTTTGCAGTCTCTGGGTGCTGTCTAGTCTTGTGGGTGGAACGGCAGTGACACAGGAGAGTTCTCAATTATGAACCATTTCCTCCTCTTAAAATTTCATAACAGAATCAATCAGATCCAATGTGCTACAAGTTTTGCTTTGGTCTATTCAAGCACAGGTGAGGGGGGCAGATAATGTGTTTACTGCTCATCTACAGTACAGGGGGCATCATTTGCCAGCATCATCTAGTCTGTGTATCTGGCAACAGTGCAAACACAGCTGCACGGTAACAAGATAACGGAGAGTTAAATACCTGTGTACATATGTGAGAACAAAAAAACCAAGCTGTCCTAAATTTTAAGCTGGGGCCGGGGCATAAAACCTCTATAAAACACAATCGCAAGTCTCCTATCTGCTCCAGCAGTGTTTGTCCTGTAATTTCCTGTCTGCAATTTAACAGTATCCGCCTGTCCAGACACAGACTCTATCAGGATAACTTTAAGACACACTGGTACTGCTTTCAGAGAGAAGGGGAGAGAAGGAAACCGACCCAAAGCGACCGATTTGCATGCCGGACAAAGTCAATAAAACAAACGTATACTGTTGAACCGCTAAGCTCGACCCTACCGAGCGTTAACGTGATGTTAGCCAACTTAGCATGATAAGCTTTCATTTGAACGGAACTGAAAAGATTTAAACCACAACTGACAATTAAACTAACCTCACATCACATATAGGGCTGTCTACTGTCATGCTTCATACCTTTTCTAGCGCCTCTTGCCGTGCCTGTCGTTTGGCAACCTTTTTTTCTTCGATGTTGTTCGAGCTCTCAAAACTGACTCCGTGCGCCGCCATGACACTGTCGTAAATGTTTTTGTTAAACGTCGTAAAGCGCTCCCGTTGACGTCAACCATTGACTTGTTGTCTTTTCTTATGGTACTATATGAATAGTAGCTGTATGGTTCAAGGGGGCTTTTCTGGCTAAAAATCAGAAATTTGAGCACATGAAGAACAATAATTATCGTCCAATATTAATTAGATGTAAAAGAAAAAAATGCCTATAACTGAATTCGATTAATAAGATAAGATATCCCTTTATTAGTCCCACAGTGGGGAAATTTACATGCTTAATAATCCTCCATGAGCAATATTTTGGACTGTTTCTAAGAAGGTTCAGAAATGGCCTTTATAACTTAAATGAATAAATGTGCTGACAAATTGGCTCATTTTAATACTTAAGGTGTAGTTAAAATGCAGAGTTCTGAGACGCTTCAGGTGCTCCAAAAAAGGAAAATATACATCCGAACTCTGCAGTGCTTGATAAGATGATAACCTGCTTTTCAGCTGTTATATCCCAATATTAGACATCTCATGTTTATATTAAAATAACCAGCAAGACCAAATAAGGTACTGATAAAAGTTCATTACATGTGTTTATGCCTTTTTCAGTAAACTTATTGCATAGTAAACTTGTCTTTTCTGACAGACTGTGTTGTAAAGCCTATGTTGTAAGTACTGTACATCAACTTTATTAATGAGTGTATAAATACATGTTCTGGAAAATAATCTATCACCACAAGGTGCTCAAGTATTTCTGGCAGACAAATCTTTATAAAGAGAGAAAAAAATATAGATTCTCCATCTTGAATGTGAACAAGTCTCCAACGCCTGAAACCCCACGTTGCATTGTAGATTTGCCCTTTAGCTTGAAAAAGTTGGATGTACAGTTTACAGTTTAGTTACAGCTCAGTGAATACAGAGCAGACACTGAGGTCAAAGACAGGGAACAAAGCAAAGATTATTTTCAGTCATGCACTCTACAGTTTATGGACTGTGGTGGGTTGCAGAGATTTTTTTGTACCATTGAGTTACAGAAGAACCAGCTATGTTTATAACCAACATCCTCCTCAAACTGCCTCCAGGTTTGTTTCAGTGAGATAACGCTTCCATTTTTGGCACATGCAACACTCTTCCACCAAGTTTCATGAAAATTGTCAAGTAGTTTATGCGTACTTGACAAAAATGTTTTTTTTTTAAAAAGGCCTATCTCACAATGGCAAATAAAGTAAATAAAGTAAAAGTACAACAAAATTTGTAAAATCTTTACGTTTATTTCTCTGTTCTGCATTTAAACAAATAAAGAATCATTTTATTTCATCTTTGTTTCCATTGCATTAAATCTCTCATTCAAATACATAATTTTAGCTAAACGTCTCTAAATAATAACTATCAGTTCATCTCTTTCTCCAATATAACACACCAGTTTCCCTGGTCATGGTAGCTGCTCTGTGCTTTGACTCCAGCCAATTGACCACACAGTTGCTCCAGCTCTCCCTGCTGGAACACATGGTAATAGCGGTGAAAAACGGGCAGGGAGCTGCTCCCGGTCTCAGACTTCAGAGCAGAAGCGGAGGTCTGAGAGGAGTCCTGTCTTGATCCAGAAGAGATGGTATCACAACCTGGACTGATATCAGGATTATAGTCTGATCTGTTCGTAGAACTCAAACTACAGGCTGAGCAGGAGTTTTCTGAAGTCTTTTTGGGCTGCTCTTTTCTTTCATCCTTCTTCACACCCTCTGCTGATTCTTCCTCTCCTCGTCTTTTCCCCTCTTTCAGGTGCCACGGAACCAAAAGGTCCTGGGTGTCGAAGGCTGTGCGGTTGGTGTGCACACTAAGCTTGCCATCAGGCGATTTGCCAACGTCTTGTATGTTGTCTACAGTCCCGCATTTGTCTTCTAAATTTCTGCTGGTATGGATACTGGATTTGCCTTGATGTTCCTGGCTGTGTTCCGATGTGTTGTTAGAGGGGCGGTGGCTCTCAGGATGCTCTTTGTTCTGGTCTTTGAGGTACTTGGACCTCTGCTCGTTGTACTCTTGCTCAAAAGCCCAAACATAGATGAGAGCTCGACCTCCAGGCTTCAAAAGTCTCACCAGCTCCCTCACTGCTGCCAGCCGTCGCTCCTGCAACACAAACACACAAACACAGAATATTTATTTGACCATTTCCATCGCTTAATCCTTAGTAATGACATCAACTCATACACTAGCTCAGGGTCTCAATTCATGATGGTCGGAAAAAATCAGTTAATATAGGAATTTGAACTATGGCTTCATTTGAAGCATAATGAAATAAGCTGTTTAATGACTATGATGTTGTTGATGTTAGAAAACATACAGCAGAGATGGATCATGCCTATTTCTTGCACAAAGACAGTTAAGTGTGACCAAACCTCTCATGTAGAGAGCTATCACAAATCCACCCCAACATATAGATGTACAATCAATTTTTAAATAGAGAAAATGTTTCCTCAAATTGGGCCAAAAAAATGAGTGTATATTGTTTTTAATAGAAATAAAGATGTCACCATTCTGTGTGACATTCTGTGTGTGTGCACTGCATACCCGTGTTGAAAAATGGTGTATGACAGCTATAGAGATGCAGGCATCACAGGAGGCTGTTCGCAAAGGGACGCTGAGAGCATCAGACACAAAAGCCTGGAAGCCTCTCTCTGCACAGATTTGGATAAGAGCGCTGCTACGGTCACAACCAACCTGCGAGAGACAAAACAGACACATGGGCATGCAAAATCAGGCTCTGGCTCAGTAGAACAGAAGTCTAAACAAGACCATGGGTTGAATGCAGGGATGCTATGAGACAAAAAACATGCAGAAAGCAGCATAAATAACCCCTAATTGTTTCTTAAACCAGCATGACGAGGGATAAAGCAGAGAGACAGACGGGGGAGAACAATAAAGAAGGAATTTATAACTTCATTCATTCATTCATTCAAAACTTGGAGGGTTAATCTGCAAAGGGAGAAGACTGAGCAGGGAGGAGGAACATAAAGAGGTCAAAAACAATGTGCAGAGTGAATGAGACAAATGAGACAAATGAGACCTCCGCCATTAAATCAAATTGCAGTTTAGGTCCATGTCTCTCCAGACTCATATCATACATGTTACATGTGAAAACCTAAAACATCTTATGAAGAAATTTAACAAAACATAAGAGCTTCTTTTGGCCAAGTGGCCAAAGATTTCCAGTGCTGTCTTTATTTAGAGCACAGAGGACCGATTGAAAAAGCTTTATCACATGATACGACAACAATCACCTGAAGCGTAATATCAGCAAAACCAATGAGCTCTTGGTGAACTAAAACGCCTCAAACATGAAATGTTGCTGCATAAAAGCTACAAATTCCACAATATGGATGCTCCATACAAATCTTCAACCTGGCAGAAGAGAAGATCTTCACAATCACCACAGCTTTAAGGTGGGCAGCCAAGATTAGTGTCATAACGAAATGTCAAATATAGTCACAACCTCCCCTTCCTTTCCTGAGCTATGGTGAATAGCGGCAAGGAAAGTGTTTTTTTCAGAATACTCAAACTCATGAGAATGAGACTGACGGCTGGGCAGATGGTCAGACAACCCGATTAATATAACGCCTCTGGCCGAGGCAGCCGCCATCACATAAAAACAGCAAATTCAACTCAGACTTTTGCTGTGTGACCGACATGATCAGGCTGTTTTCAATAATGGTTTAATCACCATTACGGCGTGAGTCAGAATAAGCTGCTTATACGCACCTCCACATCCCAAACATGAATAATCCCAGAGTGCATACATAAACGGAAAATTGAGGATACTGCCATGGAAACCGCTAATGCAAACAATGACAACCATCAGAAAATCAGAGTGAGAGGAACACAGGCCTCGGCACCACTTACATCATCCCCAGGTGTATTATTGAGCTTTATTTGGCCTATTTTAAATGAGGCATGCCGTTTACACTTGAGACAACTTAGTAGCTGATGATTACAGACATTTCCCTTCATGTGGCGTGATGTTTATCCAAAGTATTACCCACATGACCAGCCACAGCAGCTTCATCAAAGTGTCAAGATGGAAACCTCTGTGTTCTCACTCACTCCTTCGCTCTTGAGGAAAGATCTGACTGGTGCTACTCTGACCAGAAGCTGAGGACAGGGCTACTCATCTTCATTTTATATGGAAGTAGTCTCCTCTGCTGACTGTACGTGAAACATATTTAACAATTTAATATGTGTCTGTCCATAAATGACATTTGACCTGTTACAGTGATGATGATCGAAGAAGCGGTCACAATAAAAAAATAAAAAAATGGAATGAAAGGAAATCTCCCTACAGAGATCACAGAATGACGCACATCACAGCAACACTCACCGCAACCACCTCTGGGTTGACACCTAGGTATTTTCCATTTCCACAGCCCACATCAGCCAGCACGCTGCCAGGTGGGAGCGAGGACAGGAAGTGGCAAACGCGAGGCCAGGGGCTGTGGCGAGTGCTGCTGAAGTGGCAGGCGATGGCGTTGTACACCCGGTGCACATACTCCTCCTCCAGATGGGCCGCGTCAGCATGGCAAGAGGGCAGCGAGGGGAGAGGTGGTGAGGAGGCCGAGGGTGCTCCCTGACTGTCACAGGCGGAGGGGAAGGCTAGAGAGAGGGGGACGGGGGAGGGAGGGGTTCAATGATGAGACAAAAGGTCGTAATATCGCTCATATGGTGAAGATGTTAAGACTCACCACAGCGGCAGGGTTCACGTCGGATTTTGCGGAAAGTCAAAGAGGTGCGGGTGCCCCTCCTCCTCAGAGTGAGATTGCTGTGGGTCTGGAGGTCAGGTGTTGTATGAGCAGGTGATTGTGGGTCGCAGGCTGGAACAATGTCAAACTTCCGAGGAGTAATCCTGAGAGGAGATAGGAGATGATCTGTACAGTTGTATATCTTCATCTAGATGTGGACGTGACAATACTCTGAACCTATCACTGGTTTTATCTTCATGTGTGAAGGGACTAAGATGTGAAAAAAAGTCAAGTCTGTTAAAAAACAACAACAAAGTGAAGTCCAGCTAAAGGTCAAAAAATTATTTATGTGCTTTAATACAGTGGAATACTGGAATCGGTCGACTGTCTCCTAGCTGATCCATGTGTCTCACCCATGTGTCCAGAGGTATCTGCTCTCCCCCTTCATCACCAGGAGGCTCCGTCCAGGCAACACCACAGGAACGACACGACCATCAGGGTGACGGAACTCCATCACCGTCTAACATAAAACACACACAGGAGGGTTAATCTGCAACGGGAGAGAGACTGAGCAGGGAAGAGAGGAAGGAGAAATGTATGACCATGTAACTCTTCATAATGACTATCAAAAATCAACACTCCTAGGATTGATCAGAAGAACATTGTGGCTTCGCACTCATGATCATTGTGTCCATATCTTTAGGTATGAAAATACTGTACTGATAAAGAAACTTTAACTTCATGGATAATACCTACAATGCTTGGACACAAATTACATGATGACACCCCATGCGATCTCTAGCACACATCATCAAAGTATGATCTGGATCCAAGCAGTACTCCGGCTCTTGTGATCCAGACTGTTTATATTCCTAGAGCTCATGGAAAATTCACAACTGTGAGATAACAAATAACAAGCATGAGAGTCTCAGGATCCCTCGCCACAGGAGCATTTTATTGAAGAAAGACAGAGAGAAGTTATTTAAGTAATCCCCACTGTTGCAATTCTTATCAACTGTTTATCTGACAAAAACATTCAATTTTTAAAATGTACATAAATGAAATTAATTGTTTAAAATTCCCAAAATACCAAAAGGCACATCTCTAGTACATGGGAGGTGCACAAAAATACTAAACAGTTTTTGAGTTATGCCCCAGAAACCCTCATCTGAGATGAATCCCACTCACAGAATGAACCTAAATTCAACTTGTAACTTTGGAAATGAAAAGAATTACAAAAGATAAAAATCCCTAAATAGCAAAAGGCACAACTTCAGTACTTGGTTGTTGTGTGTAGAAGATTTTGTGAAAAAATATTAAACAGTTTTTAATGCTCGGGAAGCGAAATGTGACGGATAGACGGGACCCATTCCTGTATTCCCCTCATCACTTCTTTCGTGGTGGAGGATAGTAATGCTACAGACTTATTATACCTGAAACTGTGCTGACTCAGTTAGACGTCTTAAAAAGTTACTAGGATGGATCCTAAAGAAAACCACCATTAGTGAAATATATATATATATATATAAACTATCAAACTGATAATGATACCAACATGTTTAAAACAAATTTCGGGGATTCATAGTCACGGAGTCATATTATAAAGGTCCAAATATCATGGGACAATTGTTTTTAGGTGCAATGACATAATAGGGAAACTGAGCTGCCTTTTTTTTGTTGTTGTTCATTATTCCCATTTTGCATAAACACAAACAAATCCACATGACTGAAAAAAGGAACTGAACTGTGAGCATTCACAGACATACTGTAATTCTGCTGGAACAATGAAGATGGCTGAATTAGTGAGAGAACAAACCGCCTGTCAGACAGCAAATGTTATCTTCTAAAAACAACTATCGTCACATTACTGCAGACGTGCAACATCAGCAACAAATTGAAATGGAAATTAGAATTTATGAAGTAGAGGCCCGCGTTTGTGGGTGTGTGTGTGTGTGTGTGTGTGTGTGTGTGTGTGTGTGTGTGTGTGTGTGTGTGTGTGTGTGTGTGTGTGTGTGTGTGAAACACATAAATGTTTATGTATGATTTTGAGCGATGTGTGCGACACCAGCAAATGATCAGATCTTAGCCTGAAACTACAAGTGAAGCCATTCATGCACACGCCCACATACAGTACATACTCACACTCACACTCACACACACACACACACACACACACACACACACACACACACACACACACACACAAATGACAGACAGAAGTGCGCTGTTCCCATCTGAGGAGTATTAACCAATCAATGAAACCAGTGGAACGTGAAATCGATGGTGGTGCAGAACGCTCCACTACAAGACTATTCATCACACACTGCGACAGCCACTTAATTCTTCTCTCTATGCTAATGCTTGGTTTACATGTGTAATCGGTGACGACTGAGACAGTTACTTTTTGGAAGCACAGAATTTAATGGAAACCAGATAAATGAAATCGGTTGTTAGGCTGAAAGTGAGTTTATGATACGCAGAATCTTTTCTGCAAGAATCAAAATCACACACATTCACTTAGATTAACAAACACAAAAAATATCACAAAGGCTAGCTTAATCATTTGCATCAATGTTTGTTCTTTTGTGCGTTTTATTGTTAATTGTTTAGTTAAAGTAATGATGAGGCGTCTCGTGTTTAAAGTTGTACCCCTTTTGCATTATATTCAAGTTGTCATTCAAATCATTAATCAGAATAGTAAAAGAATCTTGATTTTTGAGGTCTGACATGTTTACTTTCACTTTACTGATTGAGTTCTGGTTTGCAAACACTGTGAATATGTGAACATGTCGAGGTATTGATGAATTCACTGATGTTATGATGATCTTTGGGAGCATCGATTTGTGTACGGACGCCTTTCTTCTCAATATTGTGTCTTGACTTTTCCCCTACACACCTGTAATAATACGCCTAACGCACACTTATTGTGGCTCTCCACTGAAGAGCGATGACAAAGGACACACTGCACTGCACACACGCTGTCTGTCAGTCTGTGTGTGTGTGTGACACATGCTGTGACAGATGACAACTGATTACTAATGGAGTTACTGCATTTTAAACAAGCAGGGGGAGATGAGTGTCCGTCTACTCAGTAAACCTGCATCTCAGTGCCCGGTCAGACTATGCAGTCATACCTGGAATAGTCAAGGATGCAGCGACACCCACTGTATAAAGGGAAAACCTAAATATCATCTTGCTTATTAAACCAGAGAGAAAGCAACATGTCCAAAAGAGTCATTAACTACATACTGTATTATTAGACAACCACAATGAGCAAGAGATTATGACAGCGTACCTACGGTCTGTCAGAGAGAGAGAAAAGGATGAGAGGTAGCAAACAAGGGGACAAAATGTTCTCAGTTACATCACAAGGACGGCAAGTCCAAACATACTGCTGAAAAACACTCATCTTCGTCAGCAGCAGCCCCCCCCCCCCGGAGACATGAATCACTCATGTCAGTGAAGTGACGGTCAATTTGATTGATCAAATGGTGACACAGAAAGGCAGACAAACACAAAGGCAAGCGTCTGATAACCCTGTATCTGCATTTAGGCATACCTTTTACATTTACATCACTGTTTCATGCTAAAATGAGTCAAATGTTTTCTTTACACGAATGCTTTTCATTTTTACACGCGTGACTTCCATTCTAATTATCGATCAATGCACCTTGGTTACCATTGGTCGATATTAGCTAACACAAGCTGATTGATGAATTGTGCCGCTGGGTAAATCGCCAACCCACTGGTCTGTGGTCAGCGTTTCTCGGGACCAGCTCGTGTTGAATTATCGAATGAGTGTCGACTAGACTTTGTGAAGTGTTTACATCACAAGACGATGGACTGACTTCTTACCTGCGCGCCCAGGCTCAGTGACATGATGGTGTCTTCAAAGGCAGAGTGAGTGTCGACGTGAGGAGGGATACCTGAAAACATTATCGACATTTAGAATCAAACTAGTTGAACCAGTCAAAACGCAACAAGTTCTTTAGAACAGTTCTTGTTCTGGCGAGTGAATAATCAATAATAAAATGGACTGTATGCGCTTGACTGTAATACATTAGCATCACTAATAACACATTGTTTTTATCAAAGCCTGTATTTCATCCCTAAAAGTTTTGCCTGTATTACTAATCTATTAATAAGCCAGAGACAGGAACCAAAGAATTAGATCATCCCTCACTGATGCTTGTAGGAAAGCCTCTGCTTCCACCTTGTGGTACAAGTTAATAAAACGTGCACCTTTATTTTGTTAGAAAATTCAACTGAATGTTTTTGTAACCTTAGCTTAGCAATTAATTCATCAAAAGGTCATCGTAGTTTCACAGTCTTTTACTAGAATTACTGTCAACATGGTGCAGCTGCAGACTCTGAAATAACTCAACTATGCCACAAGAAAAAAATTTTTTTTTAATCTCTGCAGGTCTCTGCAAGGCTCCCTTAAGTTTATGTTGTTGTTTTTTTAACCAGCTAAACTTAACATGACATTGATTAAGTATTGAACCAACCCTAAGTGAATACATTGATATATCTGTGATTTATTCATGGGTGTAAACAATTTAGATTTTTTTTTAAAATTTCGCTACATGCATATTAGTCATGTTTACATAGCCTTGATGAAGGCCTGTAAAAATCTAAGTTCTCTTTTTCCATCTGTCTTTTTAATTGTTTTTTTTTGTTTGTTTTTTTTAATTTATCTGAGGCTGTATGTGATTAGCTAAATCATTAGAGACATGACTGGAGGAACTTACCCTGTCCAGACTCATACTGGTTGACAGTCAGCTGGTCTGGCATGGTGTCAATGTGTTTGTTCATCACACACCGCTGCAGAATAGGCAGACACCCCTGAGGAATACCTGGACACAAACACACACTCCTTTTGTTACTTCTTACTAATTTTCAGTCAGGAATGACCTTTTCTGCAATGAGGAGCAGTCATGATATACTTGTCATGACAGAACGACTGAGATAGCTTACTGCATCTATGTAAAAATAAAAAATGAATAAATTAAATAGCCTTGCAGAGCCAAAAAGTTATTTATAGATATTTCCCTGCTTGAGTGGTGCAGTGACTTTTGCCAACTCCTACTGGTAGCATCTAAAAATACAGTTTCGAACAACACAGCAAAGCACACAGTGTCTCCAAGTCTAAATTTCAACATTGGAGGGTGGGCTGTATAAAGATGGCATCCTTCACTAGGAAATTTTGAGCATGTTTTTTTTTTTTTTTTTTGTAATACATCCATTTGTGGCTTTTATAGTGGAAATTCTTTATTCGTGGAAAAGAAAACAAAAATTTCAGGCACCATGTAACAATTCAAAATCAGACAGAACATGATGCAGTAAGGCTCTCAGTCAAACTGCCTGACAACATAGCAGTCCTCTGCTATTTCCATGTTTTTATTGTGGGATTAAATCCATATTTTGTAAATACTGAGAGGGACTTCAACTTCCTGAAACCTCCACCCATGGCAAATTCTAGGCATTGTAATCTGAAATCTGTTCTAGGAGGTGATACGAATAATGTCCAAATCTGTGAAAATATAACCCATAAAACTCTGTTTGTAAGAATATTGAGATGAAAAAAAAAGAAAGCTTACCTGCAGGTAAGGGCTTGTCCTTATCCACATTGTTGTTGTCGTAGCGAAATTCAAAGCCGTAATGTTTGACTCTTCTGTGCTTCAGAGCTTTTTGAGCTACAAGACATTGAAGTGAGGTTAGCATAGCAAGTTTCTGGGTAAACATAAAAAGAAGTTCAACAGAGCAGCTCAACCAGAACTTCAGAACCAAACACAAAACGACAAAAAACACATCATGCAGCACCTCACCGGTGACATCATCATTAGCAGACGACCAGTCAATGGCAGCGAGCAGCAGAGCCTCTTCCTCCAGAGACGCAAACTCTTCTACCAGGACTAAACCTTCTGGAAAAGGAATCGATGTCTCCTCTTCGGCTGGAACTGCATACACACATAAATAGAACATGTAGCACGAGATTCACTCTGTTGGCTGAAAAAATATGGTTCTTATTCAACAGAATTTCTAGAGAATAAAGCACACAAACACATCAAAAGGCTGTCACACTACTAAAATGTAAGGTACTCAATGCTTATAGCACTACAGCGGTATTTGTTGGTTGGTGTCAGTGTTTAAAGCAAGTACCTGAGTCGACATCACTGAGGTAGAGTGTGACACTGTTCTCTCCACATTGCAGCTTCTCTCCATTGAGCTGGATGTGGGCTTTCCGAGCACACTCTTCAGATCTGGAAACAGGTGGACGAGAACAATGGCATGAGTTATGCACCAAAATCTTCAAGAAAGGTTTACTAGATTTATATTAACTTCCTGGTGTGACATAAGAGCCCTCCCTCCATGCAGCACCTGTATGTGACAAAGGCGTAGGGCTTGTGTGGGGGCATGATGAGTGTCTCCAGCTCTCCCATCGCTTTCAGAGCTGCAGATAGCTCCTCTCGGCTAACGCCATTCCCCAGGCCGCCGTTAGCCACCACCAAACTCTGCAGAGGACACAGGTGTAGACGGGTTAATTCTATACAGTCTACTTTAAGTGACAAAAACAATTGGAAAGATTACATCCAAAAAGAGACTGACGGTCTGAACCTATGACATCATCATTATTTGAGCTATCACTGTATTATATCCTGGATAAATACCTTCTTCCTCTAATGAAAGCCTTACAGACAATTAAGTTGTTGTTGTTTTTTTATTAACTTACCTTGGTAGGATGCAATGCTGTACTGATGCCTTCATGTTTCAGTAAAACGTGACTGGCTTTTATTTGTTTTCGAAGAAATTTCTTTTCCTCTTTACTTCTCCTGACAGCCTTCACGTTGTTTTCCACACTTGGATCCATGGTACGTCATTAAATGATGTCCGGGTGCAACAAGACTGTGAACGCCGAGTATTCACGCGGAGTCGCCTCAGCGCCACGAACTGTCCTCCATTTGATTTGATTTTACCCAAATTAAAGACACCTTGTCACAGCCCTTCTACATATACATATACATATACATGTGTACATATACCAGTGGAATATTTCTGATATTATTTACGTTATAACAGATATTTTCTTGTTATAACAAGATTTTTTCATGTTATAACCAAATAGGCCACTACGTTTAAGTATTAGGGCAGCGTTGAGAAGAAGAAAAAAATCTGAGATTTTGAAAATAAAGTGGACATTTTTTTAGGAAAAAGTCATAATATTACAAGAATACTCAAAGTTGTAATTTTAAGGTAGTATTAGGAGAAATATCCGAGTGTCATCGGCATCCAAATGAGGAAAGTGGGGCATCTGGTCAAGTAATCTTGACTTTTAATTTAAAATTCTGAAAAAAATATTATTTTTTCATTTTTGTTTTTAAAAGTCAGGAAAAGAAGTCAGAATTCTGACTTTATTCTCAAAATTCTGACTTCAATTTCAGAATTCTGGCTTTATTCTCAGAATTCTGACTTAATTCCCAGAATTCTGACTTAATTCCCAGAATTCTGACTTTATTTTCAGCATTCATGCATTATCATTAATGGCATGCTGAATTCAAGCCAAGACTCACTTCCATCATACTTTTTCAAGCAAGTTATGATGTTATAACGTGATATTTATGTATGTCTTAATAACATGAAAATATCTTGTTACAATGTGAAAATATCTTTAATAATGTGAAAAAATATCATGTTATAATAATAACATTTTACATTATTATAAAACATGATGCTGATCTTTTTTTCTTTTTCAGGCATGGCAACAATGTGTGTGTATGCTGCCATAGCTAATACTGTGATTTATTTCCACCTTTGTTATATCCCATTAGGGACATATTGGTGTGCTGTAGTATATTTAGTGTTAGGCTAATGGTACGGTGACTACTCTCGCACTCTTTGTGAGAATACTCCTTCTCTCTTCTGAAGTACTCATCTCTCTCTTTGTTGGCATTCAAAGCTTCTCAACATCCAGTGCTTTGTCCTGTGTCTCCATTATATGAAACAAACCCTAATGACAAATCCGTGGTGCATGCCTCCCTAATCTCCAAACAGAGGACAAACAAAAATGCTCCAGGGATCTCCATAGGCCCTGCTAACTTGATACTAAAGGATCAAAATCTAAGACTATAGGGGGACTATCTTGGGGAGACAGTTTGTCATTCCATTTTCGTCCAAATCATCCATCCATCATCAGACTCCACATAAATTCTGACATGTGAGGATAATCTTACATTACCTGAATTAAAGTATTATCATAATAGGCTAGTTGGCTTTCTTCTTTTGCATCTTTGGTAACAAAACATAGTACCCTACATATCAGGTGAGGTGCAGACTGGATACAAGCAGTCATTCAGTCAGGCATGTCGCTAATTTGTTACTGATGTATCCTGTAGTAACTGAATGGAGTGAGTAAATTTACTCAATTACAGTACAAGTACAGTTATAGTACTTAACTTGAGTATTTCCAGTTTTTGCTACTTTACAATTTTGCTCTACTACATTCTGGAGACACATACTGTACTACTTACTCCACTACAGTTATTTGATTAATTTTTTTAGTTACCAGTTACTTTACTGATTGCATGTTTCATCAGAGCCAAAGAGGTGCATTTTTTAAATTGATTCATCTACTTATTTTTTGTTAATAGGATTTTAAAAAACGCTCATTTTGATCATTGAAAAAAGCTGAATATTGGATCTGATTATAATCCAGGTCGATAATTGTTCAGCCTCTAGCATAAGCTGTACATGCATGTAAATATATGTACAATTTACCTGTACATTGGATACATAAGTACATTTATTGCCAGTAAATTACTTTAGATGATTAACTACATTTAATATGGATAATTTAAGACTTCTACTGAAGGACTATTTGTATGGTTGACTTGTACTTTGACCAAAGTAAACTTTTAGAACAGTATCTTTACTTTTACTCAAGCCTGACTGTATCCTGTATATTGTTTTTATATGTTTTATCTTTTGTTCTGTGTCTGACCTGGTTACTACTCTCTTTCTTCTCAGATCCTGTGTATGAATTCTTCTACAGCCAGATTAATGACTCTACAGCCCCTCTGGGGACATCTGTGTTTGTGAGCATGAAACATGTGCCAGTGTATGCGTGCATTAATACACAGGCGGATTGTGTAATAAAAGCCCTCACCTGTCCTCAGCCATCTCAGTAATTATTGTCCCAGGCTGAGCTGCAGGCCAGTGGGAATCCTTGGTTGTCTTAACACTATGCTCTGTTTAGTCTACAAAACAACAACTGGTCAGACAGGAGACCATGGCAGCCCTCGCCAACATGAACACAACACATTGCTCAATCTTGTTTGTCAAAATGGTTGGATGAAATCTTTTTTTAACATTGGATGAAACAAAAAAGATGCCAGTCAGGTTGATCTGTTTGGGAAATAATCCAAGCTATTACCTGTTAGCAAGGTTTAAAGCTTTTACCATCATTTCTTAATATTCACAACATTTTCAGTGTACAGTGTGACAATCTTTCAAAATGTTATCTCAGTTATATTGAAACAAGACTAACTCAAGTTGATTCAAAAGGCAGAAGACAGTTCTTCAATTTTACTGTATTCGCTGTCTTTGCAAACCAATGCTTGATGGCCAGTTTTGTTGCAATTCATTACTGTGAGTCAACTTGACTCTAATTATATTCATCCCTAGGTTGATTAGTAGCTTTAGTAGTTTTGAACATATCACACAATCTTCATCAGCACATGGAGGAGTTATTTACAGTGTGATAATTTTTGTTAAGCTCTTCAAAGACTCTTCATCTGAGTTGGCTTGAAAACGGACATACTGTATATTATATTGAGTTGGTCAGAGTGTCAACTTTCTTGCAAGTGGAAATGTCACTTTAAGGTCATGAGCAGGAGAACAGGAAGGTATATCCCTTGCCAAAGCTCAAGGGCAGCTTCGCCTTACATGCCAACTTTGAAAAAGCAGTGTAAAGGTGGAAACTAGAGTGGAACCACTTGTGCACCCTGAGGCATGCCATCACCCTTTGAAATGCAGAGACAGGAGCCAGAGGCCAAAACCCTGTTGCTGGCATCTTCGTATTCTTATTAGCTGCAGAATGCATGGTGTTGATGGATGGATACATGATTTTGGTGTCTCTCTGGGGATTTTGTGCAAGCAGATATCAGTCTGTTCTTGGAGAAAGATGGGTTTGAAGAAACAGACAGTGCAGAAATGTCAGCCAAATCTGCACAGGGTTTGTGAAATCTGCAAGAGGTTTGATTCAACACATGCATACAGTATGCACCAATTCTCAGATCTGATAATGACATGATTATTTCTACGTCCAATTGAATTAAAAGGTAAATATTATGCAACCAGAGCATTTTAACTGTTATTAAAATCTATATAAGAAAAGGCTTGTCTTGCATTACACAGATCAACAAGAGATGCTCATGTATCATTGAAGAGAGTATAAAAGGATTACTGGTAGGTAGTTAAATGTGATTTAAGACAGAGCTAGAGGTTATAAGTAGACTACTTTAGAAACAGATCTGATTTTCAAAGTTGATATTCTAACTGGTCAAAATATTAACTGGGCTGAGCTTTGCATTTGGTGATCCATCTGTTGTGTATATCTGTGTCAGGATGACAGTCAGCTTTGATGAATTCCTGTCTCTCCTCAAATTGCTGCTGCCGTGACGGAGAAGATTTAGACACTTTAAGTGAGCAAAGCTGTGGGCTAAATACTTTTTCAGTGCCAGCTTTTTTTCTTTTCTTTTTTTTTTTACTTATATGCAGGCTAAATAAGGGGATTTATCCCCCCCCCCCAAAAAAAAGATGGTACAATATACTAATTCATGACTTTTGAACTATGGTATGATTATGGAAATACCTGATTTAGAACTTTGACATAAAAGCGACAGTTCAATATTTTTGAAAAAATACATTTTGACGCTCCTTAGATGTTAGATGAGAAGATTGATTCCGCTCACGGGAAGGATGACGTTGTATAGCCTATAGCATTAACTTTGCAAATTTATAACTTTGAGGTTTGGTTTAGAACAAATTGAAGAAGATTTACTTTGAGAGCTTTGGAGATGTTGGTAGATGTATCGTTACCTTTGGACAGAGTTTAAAGTCAGTAAAGTTTTCTGACTTTTGAATGACTAAATGGGATAACCCTTGTGTTTACTTAGTGTTTTTTTAGGTTTTTGTTTCACCATAACATTCACAGGTGGCATTTATGAAACTGTCCCCATCTAGCTTTTACTTGATTATAAACAGTGGGCTTTATTGCATGCACATATATAGGCACGTAACACACACACTCACACACACAAACACACACACAGTGACCCAGAATGTGTGGAATGGTGTCTCTGGGGCCTTGTTGACCACCCTCTGTCTCTCCTCTGATTTAGAGGGTAACCTGCCAGCACTGAAACACAATACACAGCTGTCAGAGTGGGCAACAGTCTACCCAGCACAGAGATACCTGTACAGCTCATCCTGCTTTATTCAATCACCCCAGCTCTGGATCTCCGTGACAATGGGAATCCCTGAGTCAAATAGCCTGACTATTGGTCCCTGCTGGCAGAGCAGCAGGGTGATAAAATGGCAGCTGTTTTGATCTATTAAATCCTCTGAGAATGACCTTGGAATCCTGGAATGGAAAGGTTTAAGGGAGCCGTGCTCTGCACACTTTGTCCTGCTGTGACCGCTCTGTTTTTAAGGAGGAGTGTGTATCAAGGGGGCTTAACATTAGTTCAGAGATAACACCATTGTAAACAGCTGTCAAGTGTTGGATGAGCTGAGAGGTTTGCTGTGGTGGCATGTCAAAATCCTTCTCTTAGCACCAGCCTAACATGTAACTAGAAGAGGTAGAATGTAAAAATACAATGTGTGGGCACAAAAATGTGTGGGCACATTTAATTAAAGGAATAGTTTCATCCAATATGTTTGTTTGAGGTGGATTAGAGTGTTGATAACACTTTTATACATATACGGTAAATATGAGTTCGCTTAGCTTAGTTTAGCGAGCATGGCTCTGTCCAACGGTAACAAAATCTGCTTCTAGTTAACATATAATGTCTTCAAATAAGTTACATGGCACAGGTAGAGTGGCTGTGGGTAAAATTATTTGTTTTATATGTAGGGGATTCAATTTTTACTGAGTGCCGTGACTGTATAAGCTACTTAGAGGCCATGAGCCTGGTTGAAAGTCAATAAGAACAGGATGCAGGATGCAGGCCTTTCCTGCAATGACAGTGAGCTCGCTTCGTGCCATCACTCCACTCAACTGTAAGGTTGAGCCAACAAAAGCACTTCTGGGATGAGGGTTATCATTAGCTGTCCATCGCAGTCTCGCCAAATGAAAGGTTGTTCTATTTTCTTCTTCCTCTACTTTCACTACTCTACTCTGGGTTGCCCATGTTACAACTGATAACATGTGATATTTCCCAAACCGTCAAACTATTTCTTGAACCATGAAGATGGAGGGTGATCGGTACAAGCTTGATATAAACTTTGGTCGAGAAACTTTTTGGCAGTATGGCAAAAGTTTCAGAGTTTACAAGATGAGAGCAATAAAATCTACTTTTCCCAATGGTACTTGTACTATTATTGGTGCCTCTTTACCCATTAGACTCTATGCATTTCACTGAAGGGAGCAGAATTTAATTTAGCCTGGCTGTCTGTGTCTGTTGATCCATCATTTTGGAGAAACCGATTAAGAATGTCAGCCACTATGAAACACTGCCACAGGACCTACACATCCTTCTTTGTCTTTAATGACTAGCAGTTGTCACTCAACAGCCAGGAAGAATATTTGAAGTGTAGTGAAGTGGCAGAATGGCTGTCATGACAGTTCTCAAAGTATCGCCTGTAAATAACTCGGGACGATATAACATTTCCTTGCAGCATGATGAATTGTGGCATCGGCTGGCCACGTGTTTTACTTTGGAGAAGTTCCTCTTTTCCCTTGTGCATAGAGTGATACTGTTACAAATTCCTATATCATGCAGTCGATATGCGTATTGTGTTTGGAACAAATGTAATCCACCAAGTATCTGCAATAATGCTTTATAAATAACCCTAAGTCCCTCCTCAGAGAGAGAGAGAGAGAGAGAGAGAGACAGAGACCAGACTCTGTATGGTTACAGATGGGAAATACTCCAGTGGACAAGACTGTGAAAAAAATCTACACTCTATTGGCTGTTGAGTGCGTGACATCAGTCTGTCTGTATGTGAACCATGGGCGGTCCACCGAGGAGAGCTACTTCAGGAGCGGGCCCTGCCCTTGGCAACTGCACAACGGTGGACAACGGCGAGAAGATCAGACGCTAACAGATGCTGCAGAGAGGCGCAACAATAGAGAAGTTTCAAGTAAGAAGCTGTAAAAGGTCAAGATAAGGAAACACTGAAAAACCGGAACACAAAAGAAAATCTGCTTTCTCCCTGAGATCACACTGAGATCACTGTCAAAAGAGGAAAGGTAACAACTGACTGATGCGATTTTGTGCTATTTTGTGTTATATTAATCATTCTTCTGAAAATAATGTTGGCTACAAATCCAATCAAAACATTTTAAAAAATCTGACCTTGGTACCAAAAATGAACTAAAAGCATACAAAATAATGCAAAAGGCGATAAAAGAAAATTATGTCTGTATTATTGTATTATTAGCTGTGCTTTGTGTGTGTGTTATGTCCATTGTACGTATATGAGGTGATACTCCCTGCTGAGTAATGTTAACTGTGAACAGATGCAACCACCCATCTGATCCTTCTAATCTCTCATAACCCAGGCGACATACATGCGGTCACACACGTAACATATGTGCCATGAAAGACACACATACATGCACATGCATTTGTACTTTTAAATGTCATCTTATTTGCCTTGTTGATGCCTTGGTAACTCCCATCTTTGATTGAACACCTTGCAGGTCAAGGACACTAGTCCAAAAAGGAACCACACCTCCTTCAAAACATCCAACGCATCTGTATCTTTCCTTCTCGTCTTATCTTCTTGGCGACAGCACCCTCTACTTCTCAGCACTCCCTTCCGATCCTCTCCTGCTCTCTGTCGCATCTGAGATATCACCATGGACCGCTCGGCAAAGGAGCTATTCCTCAACTTTATGATTGTCTTAATCACTGTGCTGCTGATGTGGCTGTTGGTGAAAACTTACCAGGACTGAAGCACGGAGCAACAAGAGAGGAGATGAAGATACATACGTGTGGAGGGAGGCCAGCATGGTTATTGTAGGACTTTCTGATTGATTCTTATTCAGACACAGTGTTTACATGTTTTCATTCTTTTAGTCTATGGTCGCTGGTCTGGTCCAGAGCTCTAGTATTCCAGTGAGGTCAGAAACCATGTGATTGTCACAACCAGATGGCCAGATTGTCAATGACGAATGAGTCTGGTATCTGTGTTTGTATTCTGAGATGCTTTTTGAATGTGGCCCTGAAATTCTGGCAAGAGCCGAGGGGAAACTCACAGGAGAGATGAGGGCAGTGAATAAAAATAAATGAAAAGGGTTGTGAGGCTCTACTTTTTCACTGTGGAATCCATTTAATTGAGGGCTAGAAAACACTGTAATGTCACTCTAAACAGTAGTGTAAACAGTAGCCCATGTCACTGTATCATTCATGTCACCTTTAATACATTGAACCATGCTCTTGTGTATATTGTTCTGTTTTGACCAAGTGATGAATGTGTCAAACACACATACTAGAAGAAGACATCAACATAAATAATTCAGCATTATGTTTCTGTTCACTTCCTGCCATTAAACCATTCTTTCATTTGCTGGATTCTTTTTCTGTGTCGTTACACAAACATTACGCATTTGTGGTTTAAATAAAAAGCCTATATACTTCCCTCCCGGTTTCTGACACATTAAGTTACTGTATTCATCAGTGTTTTCTATGATAGGCAGATACAGGTAAAGTTGCGCTTTTCCTCTGCAGAGGGAGCTCCTGAAGATACTCTACCAAGGTAATCTATTGGTCGCATGTATATATCAACATGCTTGTACAATAAAGGCATGTAGTTTAAAGAGAAAATCCACCCAGATAATTTACACAGTATTGTTAGTATTTTAGTTGATTTTTAAATAGTGTTATAAATGTATCCATCAAGTATCCATCAATGATAAAATAAAGAATTAAGAAAGGAATATCAGGAAGATAATATGGAAAAACCAAATTATGTTATCTGAGACCTGCAGAAAGGACCGTTTGTTTTTGTTGTGTTTTTTTTCCTACGTGGCAAAGTCATATTAGTATGGGAACTTATGAGATGTTTTATGTAATGTTGTCAGAACTAAGTTATTTGATCTGTTCATGTAAGGTAAAATCCCAAAATGCATAAAAAGGAGACTAAATTCTTCCTGAAGTCATACCTTGTCATACAAGGCTGTTATTGTTACATAACAAATCCTTCTCTTCTATTCTCTCACTGCAGGAGAGCTGATAAATTTACAGGTACTGTGACATATCCTTTGGGTGAATTTTCAACCATACTAAACAGAAACATATATTCAGGTAAGGAATTAGGATTTCTAACAGCCTTCCTCCATGGGAGGGACCACATTTTGATTGACATAAAAAGGATCCTATACAGCAGGCGAATAACACACAAAGTTTAAGATCGAATCTTTAAATAAGAAAATAAATAAAACATTTGGCGCTTTCGTGTTTCGGTGATCTATGAGAAGTGTTGAAGATGGTCATTCTCTCTTGATTTGTTAAGTCAGTCTGTTGTCTGTCATGCACAGAAAAGACTCATGGGTACTTGTTAATGTCAGTGATACACATGTATGTACTGTATGTCCACTCACACGTTCATGAGTGTGTGTGTCTGCTGTTTATCATCCTGTGTCACCCCATGGGTCTCGGTATCTGTTGAAGCTGATGAGCTGGCAGTGGAACTCGGTGAGCGCTCTGGGCATGGGAGCCACTTCCTCCCATTGGCTCCTCCCACTGTGGTACACCTGCACAAGAAAACACATATGCTCAGTCTATATGTCTGGACTTCACCGCATTTTCAGGTGCATTCAAAGGAAGTTTGCAAGTGCTGAGGGCTGCCTAAACCCACATTTAATCCAATCAACATGGTGCCCCAAGGGGGATTTCTGCAGAGTCCGCTTTGGGTGCAGAATGAATGAGATTTCACTGATGCAACTGCCCAAAATTCATTGAAATATGGACATGATGTTATATATTTCCTATACTGCGGTACCCAGGTGGCTCACCTGGGAGAGTGCATGCCTCATGTACCAAGGCTGACTCCATACAGCATTGGCCTGGGTCTGGAGCTCTGTGCTGTATGTCATCCTCTTTCTAACCTCTGTCCTCTCTATCTTTAGCTGTACTGTACAATCCAATGATGGCAAAAGTCCAGAAATGTCAGTGTCCACATTGGAGTTGATTAATATCTAAGTCCGTTTAAATTAGAAATGCTACCAATGTTTCTCTAGTGAGGTGCTGATCACTTTGTCCAGGCCTTTTGAAAGCAAAGAGTCATTCTGCCATTAATAGAACTATCAACGCATCAGATGGCTTCTACTTTTATCCCGAGAAACCATAACCAAGAACACATACCTGAACTTCATCAGTGATCTCGTCAGGTGAGTAGTCTCCTCCCAGGATGTAGATTTTGTCTCTCATACCCACTGCTCCAGCATTGAACCCAGCACACTCAAATGACCCCTCACCTTTCCATACACAGGTCTCTGGACAAAAACTGTATACCTGAATGGGGAAAAGTTACACTTTTTTTACATTATTTAAACATTTCTGCTTGGTTAACTTTAAAAAACATAGCCTGTTTTCAATCATTTCACACCAGAATGCTGGCCCCTTCATTCATTCATCTGTTGACTCACCTTATAAGTGGACAGGTCACAGAGGTACAGTATGTTATTAACTGACACCGCCTTGACCAGCGTAGCATGAAAGAAGTGGCCAAACTCTGCCACCAGGTGATTCCACTGGTCCTTCTGAGCATCGTAGCAGAAGAAGCAGTCCAGTGAGGGGTTAAATGAGTCTGTGATCTCCATCTCTGATCCCAGAGTGTAGATGAGACTGCCACAAGCAGCAGCCTCAGGGTAGAAGATGGCGGTGGGCAGCGGGCTGACAGAGCACCAGGTCTGGGTCAGAGGATTATAAAACTCCACCTGGAAAACAGTGAAGAAAAGAATCTGTACTGCACTTTACACTGCTATTCCTAAGATAGTAAAGAAAGGATATCTAAGCTGACATTGTGGTCTCAATTGTATATTACGGAGATGCATTTACCTCCAGCAGACTAGGAGCTCCCCCTCTAGATCCCTTGGTCCGTCCTCCAATGACATACATACGTTCTAGGCAGGTGACAGCTGTGTGCATGGTTCTGGGCTTCAGCATGGCTGGTGCAGGTGTGCAGGTTAGGGTCACGGGACAGAAGCACCAAACCTCATCCAGTGCATCATGGGACGGCTCAGCTACATGGAGACGTATTGACCGGCAACATTTCTTCCGGCAACCGCCTGTCACAAACATCTCCACCAGAGAGAGACGAGAAGGCGGGGAAGTTTTTCATGAGCATGATGAAAAGTATGCAGTTATACATATAATTCATTCCATTCCCCATCCAAGATTTACCCGCCGTGTATATTCCCTTACCGTTCAGTTCAAGGCATACAGACATTAATCTAAGCAGTAAATGGATCATTAAAAGCATAAGGAAGGAAAGAAATGACAGAACAGAAAAAGAATATTTTCTAAAAAGATTAGTTTTTCCTACTCGTCTCATTTTTTTTCTTGTGAAATAAAAAAATAACTCTTTCCCCTCCTGAAGTTTTTATAAAGCTTTCAAACAAAAACAATCTGGGAAGGAACATGTTTAGATTGCTTCATTTTAGGATGCAATCCCAAAACTAACCTTCTCAGCATAGCTGGTAAGGCAGGATCCCGGTGGGTCTGGTATCGTGGCTGCCCCCTCTGTATGTTGTGTTCCCAGTTCTTTCCACTGGTCTGTTTCCAGACAGTAGCAGAAGGTGTGGCAGATCTCTCCGTTCTCCTCCGTTTTGTGGATGTAGATGTAGCTCTGTGTGGTGGCCTGCCTGGCATCAGTCAGCAGGCCGCTGTATTGATCCTGTCGGCTCTGAGCCTCTGCCAGCAGGGCCAGACAGGACTCACTGTCGCAGAGGACAGTGTCTGAATCACGCAGGGTCTGGGAGAAAAGGGGTAACACGAGAAGGGCGAGGCAATCACACAAAGTCACAAAAAAACTTCATGAAGTCGCAAAGCAGATGCATTGTGTTTGTACCTTCAGAGCAGGTAGATGGTGGAGTCTGGTTAGAGATAACAAGCCTGGTAACAGTTTATGTCTTCCTGGGAGATCATGACGGATCCATCTAAGAAGTGACGTCACTACATCCTCCTCACTGGGCACATTTAAAGCATCTGACCTCAGGCATGCTTCCAAAACATTCACCTATAAGAAGCACTTATTAACAAACACTCTACATTCATTGTCATAGAAACCTCAGCTCTGACAAAAAAACAACAACTTCCCTATCCGCTCTTAAGAAGCACCTGCATATCCAGAAAGTCCTGTTCTTTGGAAAGGTCAGAGAAGTTCTGAATCACAAACTCATTGGCACTTCGTAGGAGGGAGGCTGAGCCGTAGGCCTCAGCAAGGGAGAAGAGGGACAGACAGTTTGGAAGATCCATGGTTCCAATCAGGAAGTCACTGCACGCTCGGGACAGGACTGACACCTGAGGACACAAAAATGACAAGACCGATGTGGAAAAAAACTTAGAGACAAGGATGTCTGTTTTAAGTTGTCTGGTGTTAACAAGTGTTACAAATGCTGATGAAGCACAAGCTGTGTCTCAGCGAAGACCACGCCTTCGCACCGAGTGCTGTCAAATGAAACGGTCTGGTCTACGAAGACTTTCCTGTTAATATGATCACCTCTTCCTGTCCTCACACTTGGGTCTTGAGGAACCGCTCCTGTTGCTTGACATCATTGACAACTGGAGTTGATTAGTTGATAAGTAGTTGTAAAATCATAGTAAAAGCTATGTAGTAGAGGTAGTAGTATTAGTAGTAAAAGCTGTGGCATTGTAGTAGTAATAATAGTAGTAGTAGTAGAATTTGTTGTAATTAAAGAAATTGAATGCTTCACTTTTACTCTAGCTGCTCAGGGGTGTCCATCATGCCGCTGCATTTTTCCTAATGTGACGTGTCGAAATTAACTTGTATTTATTTTTATGGCACAAATTTGTAAATGAATGATGTGCTATGTTTCTAGAAATGAAAGAATAAATAATTGGTCGCATTTCTACCTGTAAAAAAGAGGCCAGCTGAAACAGCATGTCTACATTGCCATCAGTGATGAGTGTCTCTCCAGAATAGGCAAAGTCCAGGAAAGAACCCACTGCCACTGGGCACTGGTTATCCAGAGTCACTGAGCCATCACCACGCTCTCGCATGTCCACCTCAAACATGGCCCTAAACACAGGGCAATTCAAAGTGATATTAACATTCAATTCAGCTTTATTGTCATTTTGCCATACATCTGTTGTGCAGAGCAGAATGACACAGCGTTTCCCAGAGATCACGGGTGCCCAACACAGAATAAACATACATAAATATAAATCTCTAAGAATTTATCTAAAACAAGAAACAACATTGACACTAAAAACGAATTCAAAACGTATACTAGCAAACAACCACAGTTCCATCAGTACTTGTAAGGGGTGTAACTAGTAAGTCAGTGTAATCAGGCACCAACAGCAAAAGGCCTGATAAGTAGTCAGTAAAACATTCAAATCAATTTGAAAACACACAGGTAACTAGTTTAGAGATGCTAAAATAGGTGTGTTGTGTTTGTTATCAAAGATAACACCCAGTGCACTGGGTTTTGAAGCAACAGGATAAAGAGCTTAAGCAGAGGTGCTTGCTGGAGGATTCAGGAACTTATGACTGACCAATGCGAGTAACTTGAAAAAGGTTAAGCCATCTGTAATCACATTTTTTGATCACACAGAATTTCCTGTTACTCTAGAAAGATAGTAATACCTGAAGAAATCACTGCATGCAGCAAGGACACAGCGATGGCATGGAAAAGTGTGTCCCTGGACCATAATGGTGAAGTCAAGCATCAGGCCTTGCTCCCTAAATGATTTGAGCACACCCAGCAGCTGGAGTCCGTGTGACTCAGACATCCGCAGTAGGGTCCTGTTTTCTGGGACCCCGTTGCATTGTGGCGCACTGCCAGGAGGGCTGCTGCCGATGCTGGGGTTGTGACCGCTGGTGATGCAGGAGGACGACTCTTGAGATTCATCCATCTTCTGAAATTCTGAATATGTGAAAAACCTCAAAGGTCGCAATGCATTTTCAAAGAATGTAGTAGCCTGTCCTCATGCGCTATGTGAATGTGTGTGTGTCACTGTGTGAGATACAGAGAGACAGGCAAGTAGAGCTAAGAGGAAGAATTGCATTAAATTAATTTAGCTCACTTCAGTGTATGTGTGACAGACAGTCTCACTCCAGCTGAGTTTGAAGAGAGAGCCTGGTTTGTGTCTAGCACATTCAGTAATGCCACATAATTACTCAGCTCAAAATAAACATATTGCACACTTACCATAGATGATGCATAGCCTTTAAAAGTCACACACGTGTGAGTCGTAGAGATACTGTACATATGAAATTTAAAGGTAGGTATGCGGAAGCAGGACAAATAGTACGTCAGCACCTCGGACAGCTCTTGTTAAGCTGTTCTAACTTCCGGGAGCGTGAAATCACATGACCTCTGACGTCATTTTTAAAAACAGTATACTTGTCGCTAATATTTTCGCTGAATGTGCGTTGTTTTGTCTATTTTGTTAATAATAATGGTATATTTCTAAACGTTAACGAGTCGTATGCGTGTACACGGCTCTTTTTTTCGTATGGAAGGCGTAAAGACAGTTGGGACATGTAGTTTTGCGTAATTCCGTTCGTGCTTGTCTGCGTTGCTACTTCATGAAAATCACATTTTTCTTGAATGTCTGCCGTGTTTATGACTTTGCCTTTGCTTAGGCCACTATTACTGCCAGTGCAATACAGCAGTGCTGCTGCTAAAACTGAAACATTTGCTGGTGAAGGTAAAAAAAAATGTAGAGAGAGACATTTATCCCTATGAAAATATTTATTTTTACATAGGCCTACATCATACACATTCTCCAAATGTTTTTTTTAATTTTTATTTTGGGTCCGTGTTTCTTTTGGTAATTCCATTTTCGCTTCAGAAACGGATATCAACAAACGAAAAACGAGTGGTTATTTGATCTTTCATTTAAAAATACAAACGCCAAAATTGAAATACAAGGCAAGGCGTTTTCGTTTTCGCAGCCAAAAAGGGAGGAGTAAAAAAAAATTTAAAAACGATTTGATTTTCATTTTCTGATTTGAATGAGAAAAAATAAAATCACAAGAAAACATTAGAAAACTAAAAAACAGACCTTGTTTTTATCTTTTGCTTTCAATTTCATTGGACTTTTTATTTAATTGGAAAATATGACCCCTAATTTTTTATAAATTCCTGTTATGAAAAAGACACATTTAGCTTATTACTGAATAAAAGAGGGGGGAATGAAATGACCTCAATCGAATTTCAGCGAAAACTATTCATTATGTCATCTGTAATATCGATACAAAGGCTCTGTGCTGCAATGCAACTCATCACCACTGGATGGCGCTGTGAAGTAACATTTGTGAATGTCTTCATCGGCGTGTCTGAAGCAAAAGCCACTGAATCTGAATTATTGAACGTCAACTCCCAACTGTGCTGCAGTGCCATTTAACAACCACAGTGCTGCTAACGAAAAAACTAACACACTTCCCTGCATGAAAATGATGATTACAACAACACTGGGCCTTTGTGGTATAGGTCATGTCTCATCAACACATTAACCACCAACACACACAAAACAAAGAACAAAAAATGTGATTATGCAACAGCCAACCAGTTACAGTGTTTTCCCTCGTCAAGATAATCTACAGTAGCCTATACTAATAAATTTGCACTAACCTTTACAATTAGATGCCTATTATTGAGTGAATGTGAGGAGTTGCTGTAATTTTATTCGAAATGCACAACAGAAACAATTCAAAACGGAAACTAAGGCAATTCCGTCACTCATTTCCTGTTTTTCTTTTGGTTGTAAATCGAAACTATTTTGGTCTACATACTATTTTAATGGTCTGGGTATTATTAAAGTCTCTATATGTTATCGATTCCCCCTCCTTTCCTTGCATCCTTGCATCCCTCCCTTCTTCTCTCCCTCCCGGCAGTGCATCCCCATCCCCCACACGGTGGCCGTCTCTTCGGGTGAAAGCTGTCTTCCCTGCGCCACTGGCCCGACTAAACGTTGCCGTAGCAGAGCCAGTCCGCACCGACCTAAAGCAGAACAGATACACGAGAGAAAGCACGGACACACACGGGGAATCTTTTTTCTGTTTGACCGAGTGACTTTGGTAAGTCTTGTCCGCAGTATATTATAGAGGTCAGGAATGTCCATGTGAGACTTGCTAGTTTTTTGTCTATTTCGGTCTTTTTCCGCTCCTTATCCCTTCAATTGTCCTCCGTGGTGGCTACAGTGGAGAACTAGCTGGCTAAGCTAAACGGTCTAGCTCAAATAACGTAATCAAACTGATAGTAGTCGTATTAGTAAGAGTTTTTAACGCAAGTGGTTTGCGGTCAAGCAGGGGAATATAGCCGCTGTTGTTCTGCTACAATCCTGGCTGATCTATTGCGAGTGTTTTTCATTGTCATTTGCTAAGCTTTGTCCAGCTAGCGCGCTAATTAGCTATTTCAGCAGCGTGTGCCGAGGGATACACGGATGCTACGGCGGGTTAGCTGTATTCTTTTACGGCTAGCATACAAGCTAAGCTAACGTTAGTATAATGTGATCTGGGTAGATTCCTGCATGGGGTGCTTCGGAATGGTTGGACGGACATGCTAGCGGTTGCTAATCTGGTGATAATTGGCAAGATGGCATCTCGGAGTTGTAATCTAAATATCGACGGATTTTCAAAATGGTGTCTCAAGCTTGTTTGATTGTGACCATTTTTGTCCAACCATTGCTGTTTTGGCGTTGGTTGCTATCTCAGGAATGCAGTGCACTGCCAGTGCATGCCATACTCTGATAGATCCAACTACACATTAACTTCTGTTTTGGTACATACAGACTTGTGTCCCTCATACGAGAGCCAACAATATGAAACAAACAGTTGTATTTTGGAGTGGAACTAATTCGCTATTAACAGAATTGTGTACCGCATCTGTGTTTTGTTGAAAATTGCCATAATTATCGAAATTAAGTCTAGCTTAAATGTTTGCAGACTGGATTCAGATGGTTCACCTCCACTTCATCTGCCACCTCCCTTAGGTCCATCATAAACATGTATTTCCTGTTCAATTTACTTCCATTAACACTCAATGTTATGAGCATAACAAGTGTTACCTCACAAATGCAAAATGCACATTTGTATTACTGCAGTGATTAATAATTAATTTCATTATTAATTTGCAGACCAGGTTTTGATTAAGTAATTATTGTGTTGTCTACAGAAGGTCAGTAAATTGTTTTGTATGGCCATTTCTCAAAGAAAATTTGTTTGTTTTGTTTGACCAGCTGTTTTACAATGACAATCATCAAGAGAAATGCATTAAATCATCCTGGACGTAGTGAATGTTGGCCATTTTTGTGCCCCCACACATAGTGCAAAGGGACATAGCATTTACACAAAATGCTAAGGGCCTATTTTTTTCTTCTGTACACTTATGACTAGTTTTACCAGTGAAATGAATCCTCTTCATGATCATCTCTTTTTGGGAGGATTAACTGCTCTAATCATTGACTGTTAATCTCATTTAATTCAAGAAACATCTGTCTAAACGGATTTTTGAGACACTACTGTTCTTGGCCCTCTCTAGAGCATCATAGTGGATGCAAACTGTCCACAATTCAAATTTTATTCCATAGAGATGGGAAGATGCATGCTGCTTGTGTCCATGATGTGATTTACAGTCAAACCTGGCTAAGAAGGCCACTCAAGGGACTTCATGAAATTTGGTCATCTTTGACAGGTGAACTTCTTAGATGGAAAGCAGACCAATTCACGGCAAGGCAGAGACATAGTTTCCAAGTTAAAGTGCTTTAATGGTTGTACATATTAGGAAAATAAGAATAATTTTAAGTATCTTATGTTAATAGATAGTAGGTAGGCTAAACTTAAGTATGTCAAGTATGTAGGTTGGTTTTGCACATTTCCTGTCCTAATCTAAAACAGAGGTATGAGACAACACGCTTGCCATGTTATTTGTAATGCTTAAGCATTAAAAAAAAGTAAGCAAGAAAAAAAAGGATGAAACAAAGACTATAAAAATATCTATCTGTCTATACTCCCTTAAAGACAGTACGTGTATTAACACATGTAGGTGAGATGGGGATCTCTTCAAACACTGATCAGGATTAATGAAGGCCATTTGGGGGGAAAAAAGGCAAGTGTGCTCGAGGCTATCCAAAAAAGCCAATTTAAAAACAATTACAGCTGAACATTTTTGTGTTGTACAGTATATGTATGTGCAGCGATTTCTTGTTTACATCATCATATGATCTCACCCAGCTTCAATGTCGTCTTCTCCACTTTCGCCTGCTTCAGTTTTCTTGTCATCTTGTCTCTACGAAATAAAAAAATAATTAAACGTGGCCTGGAAAAGTCCCACTTTTCTATACACTGTATCCTGATTAATACAGTCCTAGAAGACAATAACTTTGCACATTATTTTGCACCTGGTCGATATCGGCAGTGATTGGTAAGGTGCGGTCTCCAGTTGTGCCAGTCGCATTTGCGATCTAGGACAATGCCAAAAACAAGGTCAAGGCCATGAGTGATGCCGGACTCCCTAGCCTGCCATGTGTCTCTCACACCTTCCAGTTGGCTGTTAACGAAGGTACTCGGCATCGACAAGTACTCAAATGTAAGTACTCGTACTTGGTCTGACAAAACGTGGTATTGGTGCATCCCCTGTAGTAAGCCTTCCCTTCATGGGGTTGAACAACTTAAGATTCATAGTTCCTCTATCCAATGAAAAAACAGTACAAAAATTACAAAGGCTTTGCGCATTCTTGCTAAGACAAGAGTGAACTCCAGAAGCAGAGGAAGTCATATTAGATTCAAGGACAATGTCCATCCTTGAGATATCCACTGACAAATTACAATATTTTACAATAAAAAAAAAAAGATAAGGTTATGCTGAACTGAGCCAAATATCTATTGGAGTATTTGCTAGTCCAGTTTCATCTTCTAAGTTCTAAAGTGACCACTGTCTGCAAGGCAAGAGGAGGGTTGGAGGGATGCGGCGGTGGTAGGGATTTTGGCATTCATTCAGCGTAGTCTCATGTATGAATAGTGGGCTGTACAATTCACTCGTAAAACTGTCATGCTATAGAAAGCTGGTGTCACTTAATGTTACGAGAGTCTGTGGTTCTATAACAGACTGTTGTCTTCCTAGTACTTTATTCCCATGTGATTTGAACCACTTAATGAGTTGCTCGTCAGAGATCTGAGAACAAAATGGTCGCAGATGGCAGCCTCCAGATTTCCCCTTGCTGGTGTCCACCCCACAGTCCATGAAACTTAATAACCAACAAATACAAACAATTACATGATTTGACTAAGAGGCTGGAAAGTCAGAAATGTCTAACAACAAAATCGCCACATTGTAGTTGAACTTGGTTTATAACCTTATGAACATTATCTAACTTGATCTTTTTTAAATTAATTGCTAAATCGTTTAGTCTGTAAAACATCATAAAAGAAATAGAAAATCAGAACCAGTCAGAAAATAAAAAATAAAAAACTGTTTTTAGAGCATTCAACAGCCTAAACCCCGAAGAGCTTACATTTACAATTATATAAAACATGAATAGGGTGTTTTTTTGCTCGATAAATAATCAATGAATCATCAGAATTGTTCATTTTCCATTGATCAACTAATCGATTAGTCGGCATTCATCATAATCCTACCTTTAGTTAAAATCCACCTAAAATGTTGCAAACATTATTGCTGTTCTTCTAGCTGTTAAATGCAGCACTGCTAAATGAGCCCAGCAGAAGTGATTAAAACGACATAAAAGTTTAAAATAGCCAACAAACCCTAGTTTGGTTTTGGCTGACATTTAGCAAACTTACACCACCTGTGACAGTATGAAGAATCCAGTGTGCAATCAGTGGCAGTGACCAATCAGGCGTCATGTTCCTGATTGTGCATATACGTAACAGGCACGGTGCTGTGGGATAACATGAGATATGAAAAAAAATTGTAAAGCGTCATGTGACTAACGATGTTGCGGCCATTCAGTTATAGCGAAAACCGTGATCCGCAACTACTACAGCAATAAGAGGACTGGCAGTGATCAGCGGTATTTACAGACCTCTGCTTATTAATAATGAAGACTTTGTGTACAGGGACTAGCTATTTTATTGGCTGCTGTTTTTTATTGCAATTCTGTGGTCTTTTCTTTCCTCCTGTTTTTGCCATATCCCACCTCCATTGCAGGCAGTAATGCCTGTCTGCTGTCAATGTCTGGAGGTATTGATTGTTTTCCATTGGTTTAACTACCAAGTCCTAGTTCACAGACCTGAGTGCGTGTTTGTGTTTATTTCCCTGTAACTCAGTCAGATTTTTCAGAGCATGAACCCAGTAACGCTCACATTTGGAATTAGTTTTCACTTTTTCTACCACTGGCTGAGGACGTGGTAATTATACTGTAAGAGCTAATTTAAGCTAAATGCTTAACTAAATATCAAATTGTTATTGCAAATTTTCTGCTTGATTGTGGCCTTCTCTGTAGTAAAAAGAAAAATTTGTTTATCAATAGTCTGTTCATCCCAAACACATTTGCTGTCGTGCACAGCGTTGTTGAAGTCCTAGGGTACACTGTGGCATTTTAACTGCGCTTAGAGGAATTGTTTTCCGTGTTTATCTGATCAACTCTTCTGATCGTCATTTATAGAAAACACTGATCAAACTATTAGAACAAATATTGGCCGATCAATTGAAGCGCCCTTAGTTTACAAGGTGAAGTAAAAATCAAACTTGTGTCAGCTCGTTTGCTCTTTTGTCTTAATTGGATCAATGAGACATTTGTAAGTAATCAATAAAAATTGACGCAGCTGTTTCAAGCAGTCAATAATTTAGAGTTCCTTGAGATTTTACCCTTGTAATACTTGTGCCATGTAGTCGAACATCTAGAAAGGTACTGGAAAATGCTACATATCCACAGGTGTCTATTTATATTCTTAATACATATGTGATTAATCACTGTTGAGGGTGTCCTTATACAATGTATGGACATGATTATGGAGCTTTTATTCCCTCATGGAGATGACCAGCATGGGTTAATAATAATTTGACCCTTAACTGTGTTTTAAACATTAAAATAAAAATAAAAAAGCTAATTCCTTCAAGTGCCCTTATGGAATTTTCCTTGAATTTTTTCAAGACAAAGTAGGCAGTAAGTAGTAAGTAAAGATTTACTGTGTGCACACTTTGTGCACACTGTGTGCTTATCTGGGGAAAAAATCATAATTGAACGTTTCGCTTAATTACTTGATGGCAGCCAAAGAAACACGATTGAAAAGGACAAAAGAGCAGTGAGCCTGATGGGGAAAGTGAAGACAAGTATGATGAAGGAAAAATGCTTTCCAGTGTGAACAGATACCAACAGTAGGGTTCTTGCATTTCTGGTTCCTCTGAAGTGATGAGTTTCACTGGTGAACAGTAACATGGTATCCAGGGTACAGCATTAACATTCACTTACCCTGTGGATCAGAAATCTTCTTGCCAGAAGTAAAGTTTGACTTGGCCCCTAAACAAATTATTATCCCCCGGCACAAACGAAATGAAGTTTTTATTTTTCAACAAACCTCTCTACACACAATAACCAAGTACTGAAGTGAGGCCTTTTGCCATTTAGGAGCTTTTATCGTTCATTTGTTTCTTCTCCATGGTTACAAATTGAATTTTGGCTCATTCTGTAAATGGGATTTGTCTCAGATGAGTCTTTCACAGACTTAATGTGTACACATCTTCCACGTAATGGGCAGGTGCCTTTCGAATATGCAATTAACACGAATTACAGTTAACAGGGACGACTTACATAACTACTTTCTGTCTTCAATGAAATTCATCTGTGGTGGTGGATATTGAGTATTTCATTCTTGTTTTAGTTAGTTAGGGTTATCAAATAACAGAAAAGCCTCGTTCATTTATGGAGCAGTTTCCTGGCAAGGTTGCAAATTGATTCACTAAAAATAAAATGCAGTAAAACAAGATTGAATGAATAATAATAACTTGGTAATTAGTGTGGTTAATCTTTTCCGGCTGGCGCTCACTCTGCACAAAACATTGTTGGAGCCTCACCCACATCCTCTAACACCACCCAGCTAAAATGTTTCCAGGATAATTGAAATGCTTCCTCATACTTCTTCTCATAAACTTCTTTACCCTCTGCTATTTTCTCATATTCGACTGTCCATTGGGTACTACACAAATGCAGCTCAGTGGAGATGAGGAGGAGGTCAGATGGATCACTGCGTAGATGCTTCGATCTTTAATTACCAACTAGTTTACCATCTCTTTTCCGTGTATCTGACGACTCCGCTCCCATATGGCTGCTCACCAAATCCTTGCTATGGGCTTCAAAAGAGCAGTTAACGTTAGGGATACGATTTGGATTGTGATATATACGGCTTTTTTTTATTTTTTTTACTGGCACACCCCTCACATGCCCCTGTCATTTTAATCTAGATGCTGCTGTCCGCACTGGACTCCGTGCAAGCTCGTATTTCAACTGTCTCACTCAGCTGTGTCTGTCAGTATGAGCTGAAGTGTTTATTTACCTTTCAAGTCTATTGCTCCTGTTTTATACTCCAAAATCCAAGTTCATTTTTTGTTCATTTCTGGTTAGTAATTATTGTTTCTGAAGCTTTTTACATCAAGTACATTTCCATTTTCAGTTGACTGCCACAATGTTGTCACATAATCTAGGGATACAGGCCCATTAGGTGTTACTGATGAGAGGAGAATGGAAGAGGAGGAAGGCAGCACAGAGAAAAGGGAAGATGATGTCCCAAAGTATATACAGTAGTGCTGTCCTAGATCTAAAATAGCTCAGGGCTGTTTGGAGCTCGTTGCTACAGGGCAGGTCTGATTGTGCAGACAGTGTGTGTGTATGGGGGGGGATTCTGATTCCATCACACTGCTTTTTAATAAAAGATTAATTTGGTTTTGGACGTGATTATGGATGTTTTTCTGATTGTGATAGCAGGCTCTAGTTGGTCTGTCTTCATCAACTTCATATTCTGAGTGATGGGATCCTACATGAACAACAACGTTTTCTAAGTGTTATAGAAGTATACCTCAAATTTGAAGCCCAGCTTTCTGGAACTTTAATACAGCTGTATTTTATTGATGATAAGCCAAAGAGACCAGTGATAATCTCATTATAATCTAATTTATTTATTTTGGGATGTAACAAACAATTGTTTTCAATCTGCCGTTACTTCTCTTGATTAATTGCTAAGTCATGTGGTAAATAAGATGCCAGAAAATATTTAAAATAGGGCAGTGTGTGCATTTTTATCCCAAGACATTCAATGTCATGTAACACTAATTAACTCATCATTCAGCAACTTTTATGCATTTTTGTTTAAAATAATGAACCATCACTGGTTTTATGTCAATAGACTCATCCTTGTGATGAATTTGAATAAAATCAACAAATAGGAAAATACCTATTAAATATGAATTAATGTATAAGTATATTAAATGTGTGACTGATAATCAAGGTAATTTGAAATGAATAGGTCTAAAATAAATACTACTGACGCACTACATTACGCTCAATTTATTTCCTCTCGGTTTTTCTCTCTGCCCTTCTTACTGTATATGGCCAAAGCACAACGCCGCCTTCCTGAGGATAAAAAAAAAAAAGCCGTTCTGTGCTGAAGTGTGATGGCGCCCACTGGTTTTGATTTGTTGCTTAAAGAGAAGATGCCTGGTGAGGTATTATGTGGGAGGATAGAGTCGGTGTGGGGGTTGTGTTGTATTGTACATATTCTCCAGGAATGGTAGCTCTTTGTGTTTGTGTGTGTGTGTGTGAGAGTGAGTGAGAGAGAGAGAGAGAGAGAGTGGTTTATTCTTTCTCAATGCTTCCCTCCTCCCTCATTATTACCTCTTCTGGTCCCCCTAGGCTGCAGGAATCTCCCTTTATGGAGTGGAACCAACATTATTGTTTTGAAACGTGCACATATTTATATTAACATGCACAAATTAAATATGTGGGCAGAAGCGTTTAAGATCTGGAAAAGGGCAGAGCTGACTGTCACATTACTGAGCTCACACAAAACATGAAAAGATGGTCGGATGCAGACACATACCCCAGGTCTGTTAGCATGCAACCTAGCGAGCTGTGTTTTTGTTAATAGGGCTTTAGGCTATGGCTTTACAGTTTAGCCCAAATGAAGTCCCACTAATGGAGTTGCAGTTTAAAGGGTCTTGAAAAGTAACTCAGGTTAAGCCAGGGAGCAGAAACGGCTACTTAATGTCGATCAGTAGTCAACGAACGGCTAAAATTTGTGAGTGAGCTCCCTGAACAATCCGATGTCAGTGTTACCAGTTACAGCTGCATATAGTCGGAATGATGAGCAACTATTTTGTTCATCATTTATTCTTTTCAGACGATATTTGCTGGTTCTACTTCTCCGCCATGTCAGCATTTGTCACTCTGTTTGTCATATATCATAATGAAGTTAATGTCTTTTGAGTTTGGACTGTTTAATGGGATGAGACAATGAATTTGATTATCCCATCATTGGGGCTGCAGCTATTAATCATTTGGTAATGGAGTATTCTACTGTAAAACAAGTAATCGGATAAGAGTCATTGTATTTTAAGTAGCAATAGTAAATATAAAATAGAGAAAGTAGGGCGGATCTCTTAGAATGAAGAACTAGGGCAACCCTTCATAGTAAATACATGTACTTTAGCCAGTTTAATGAACTAAAAGTGACATGTAAAATCTAAATAACAATATGGATGTGTGGTAGTGATAAGCCACCTACAGAAAGTGCTAAACCTGTCAAATCAGAATTGTAAACCAACTCCACCTGACAGCACATGACATCTTTGGGATATTATGGAGCCGTGTCAGTTTTCAGTGCAAATCCAGTTTTCTGATAAATGATATTCACTGTTGAGAAACAGGTAGCAAGGGGGGGGGGAGGAAGTGAAATCCAATTACTTGTTGAGGATTGCATTTGGCCGTGGAGCCACAACGGCATTAACATGGTCACTGGTTTGATTGTCATAACTTCCTGTAAGGTCTGATAGCTGTCATTAGATGAGTGAAAACACTTAATATGTGCAGTTTCATCACAGCTGTCCTCCTTGAGCAGCAACCCTTTGACTCATGTAAGACAGTCACTGCAGCTAACCCCCAGTGTCTTTGAGGTCAGGTTTCCATCACGGAAGAGTGAAAAGACGGATAAGTCAGTTTCCATCAAAAAGTGAACATTAATGCCATTTAAAGGTGCCATTCTACATTTAAACGTTCAGTTTTTTAGTCCTCTGTGGCTTCTGGCAACCCAACACTCCTGTACATCATGCAACCTGCAGTCATGCAGCTCCTTCACAATAAAAGCTTCCTGCTGAATGCCAGTTGTGCTACTGTGCTTAAATTACTATGACTCAACAACCTAAACCCTTGACTCCAAGTGCCTTGCAGCAGTTGTGCTTTGATGGTGTCTATGTCCAAGCCTGGATGTGATTTGACATTTTCTATCAGCAATATGATGTAAATATGAGTTATTTCCTTTGTACAGCATGCCTCAAGCCTTCAAAATGCTTCCAAACTATGGAGGAGATGTGCAGACTACTACTCTGCTCCTTAACACTCTGTTCTACAAATATATGTACTATCTCTTTGTCTCTTTATGGGAAACGTCCTCTGGAGAATTGTCTTTTTCAATCACAGAGCTTTCCAACAGAAGGTCTTCTTGCCAGAAAATTAGCTTCTCCTTTTCTTTTTTTTTACACTATTAGAGCCTGAAGCGTCTCATCGTCTCCTCCCCTTGGAGACAAAGGGAGTTGTGATAGGACACTCCTTGTCAAATGCTTTTCAGCTGTCTTCTGGTCATCACACACACCTTCATTAGACGTGCTGCAGTACCCTTGTTGTTCTCACTCAGTCACTTTCGTCACCTTTGCCTACACACACACACACACACACACACGCACATAGTTTCTCAGGCTGAAGCAGATGAACACACTCATCTATCTGTTCTGTTCTGTCAAAGTTGTAATTGGTTAGTTGTTGGGTTTGGCAGCATTTGAACCTTAGGGTTAATTTAGCCACCTCTCTATGTGATAATGAGCATTGTTCCCTCACTTTACACATTTACATGGTTGTTACTACTTACCTCCCCTTAACTGGCATAATAAAGTAATGATTTGGTAAAAGCTTTACACGGCAGATTGTAACTTTGATGTGTTTTTTTTTGGGGATATTCACCTCTATAGAAATTTTGAAATGTGCGACAAAATACCACAAAGAAAAATATAACACTGAGTCGGCTTATGATCTTCTGATGTCGTTTCGTAAATGATGACAGGACAAAAGCTGACCTTGCTGTTCTTAAGTTCAGCCTCACAGAGCTGCTATTTTTTTAAATGGTCCGTGAGCAGATTATTGTAGATGAACAACAATTTTTAAAATTGAACAATGAGTTCGCAGGTTATGTTGGGGAAAATCAAAGATTGTATTTTAAGATAATTCAGTTAGGCTGTTTTTTTTAATGTTGCAAAAATCTTTGTGTTTTGCTTTAAGCTTGCAATAATCATAATTTAGAGACGCTCATTAACTGAGGTGCAGAAATCAATACATAGAAAATTAAAAGAAGAGCGACAGAAAGGAATGAAGGATGGGAGGCACAGTATTCCAAGAGGAATAAAGCATCGGAGATAGAGGAGATTAATGAGGAAAGTGTGTGTTCAGCATTAGGTGAATCAATTTCCCTGGGGATATTTTTTCTTATGAAATAGGAATATGAGAATTATGAGCCGTAATTGCCATACACCCCTCTCTGGAAGTTTTACACACACACACACACACACACACACACAGCTTCATGTTGTTCATTTTTTGAGGGGGCATGCTTATGCGTATTTCAAAGAATTCATGCTTTAAACGGCTACAAAGAAGCAGCGCCCATGTGTTTGTGCTCTCATTCAGCTGTAAACTGTCCTTGGGCGTTCTGACGTCAGTGTTCCTAGATGGAGCTTTGAAATACCCCCTTGCCTAATTTGAAGTGTCACTTGGTGCCGCTTGGCATCACCAAGGGTACAGTGTATTCCCAGGAAATATGACAGTGAATCTATATGCATCTAAAGGATTTGTCAACTGACCATGAAGCACAATCCCAGGACGGATCAGTCAGATTTAAGTTGGAAATGTGTCTTTTGGTACAATCGAATGCACTTATTTATATCTACAGGAAGCAGAATTGGACTGATGAGTTTTGACAGGCTGTACGTGGTGAATGGAGGGTGATGTGCTGTGTACAGAGAACTTGCCACAGCATATTTCACGGAGTATTCTACGTAGCACACAACAAAGCCGGACATAAAAACCAGACCGAACTGGCCTGATCACTGCCATCACATACAAGGTCTCATCTCGTCCGTAAACAGAAGATACACTTAAACTCAAATAGCATGCAGCTCACCACACACCTGTCCCATCTTTATTTATTCCTCAGCTGCTCCGCTCTGTGTTTGTGCAATGCTTTTGTGGTTCTAGTCCATATATGTTCTGGATCATGCTGACTCGTGGCTCAGTTCTGCCTATTTGCACAGTATTTTTTTTCTTTCTTCTCGCTGTCCTGTTTTGCTCTCCGTCACTTTCCCGCTCACTGGGTGTGTTGTGGTTTTCGATTTGGTTGTTTGACTTGTTAATGTTTGATTTGCTGCTTATATGGGATGTATTTATACAGCACGTCACACACACACACACACACACACACATGTATTCATACTCGTGGCTCACTGTGTTTTGGACGTTCACACATCTTATAGGCTCTACATACAGGAATTAATACAATATGCGCTCAAGGCTATTTTATCTGTTAGCACTGCTTGAAAAGTCTGGTTTTGTACGTACATAAAAAAACAAAAACTGATGGATTGGAGATTTGGTGAATAAAATGTAAGCAACCACAGGTCATTTCTCACAATATTTGCAAGTGTTTTATCCATGCACTGTTTCGTATTTGTTAAATGCATTTGTTGGTGGCTAAAGACACACCATAAACACTCAAACACACCGCCTTAATCACTACCCCCCCTCCCCCTGCTGCTGTCACTAATCATTTGCTGTTGCACTGGTGCTTGTTTGTTTGTTTTTTTCTGTTTTTTTCTTTTCTTTTTCTTTTTTCCCCCCTTTTGCTGTTTTCGTTGTAATCATGACTTCTCGCTGTTTTAATTTCAGATTTGCATATCCACTACCACTCCCTCCTCATTTGCATACAGCAAGAATGGCGAGCGGGCATCCCACAGACAAATTCAGTTTCATGTATCAACCAGACACGCACAAGAGGTACGGGACACGCATGCACACGCACTCACTCACACACACACTCTCACACCCATATTCTCAATGACCAGGTAAGTTAAAATAATAGAGGAGCACTTGAGGTCTTATTGAGAACATACTGAGGTCGTTAGAGAGAGATGCTTCAGGGAGATGTGGTATAAATACCTCTGGAATTAGGCGCCTTCGCCCCAATAATTTCCAGCACCTTATATATTCATTGGCCACTCCTCCATTCAATGCTGTCCTAGAAAAGAGGCCTGTAGAGCTCGCCTTGCTCCTTTTAGGTGCACCAGTGAAAATACATCGTTTGGCTAGCTGTTATTAATGCCACACAGGAAACCAAATCATTATTTTCTGTGGATCCATGTGTCCTTGTGCTTTCTTCTCAGTACTTGTGCCTTGTTTTATTCCTGCAGTCTGTGCTTTTAAATACAAGCTTATGTTGAGCCTGCGCGAGGAGTATTCACTGGTTTTATTCATTTAATTTATTTTATTTTTTATTTTTTGCATGCTGGCAAAATGCTTTAGCTGTGTCACCTTAAGAACCTGAGTCTGGGATTAATGTGCGCGATGAGTGTGTGCGTATGCTTGATAATCTTAACACTTTGATTTCCAATTTGTATGGCTCACATCTCTCTCCCCTCCATTTTCCTTCTGTCTTCTCTTATCACCCTCTCTCAGCAAGAACAGGTTATCTTCAGCTATGAATCCAGTCTACAGCCCCGTTCAGCCTGGCACCCCATATGGAAACCCTAAGAACATGGCCTTCGCAGGTGAGACTAACACACACAGGTCTCTTAGACTGACACTCATTTCAAAAGGATCAGGGTATAAAACCATTGATCAGAATAGTCACACATTCTGTCACTGTGCTACTTATGGATGGAATTAATGGTTAAAAAAATAATTTACTCCCCATTTTCCTGGCGGCCACTGGAACCCACAAAAGAATGCACAAAAGAACCACCACTAAAATCACATATTCAAGGATTGCTGCAAGTGACAACACTGCTGAATCACTCAAGGAGAGAATGACTGTGATGCTAATGTGTTTTTGATTCTCCCAAAGGATCTATTAGAATGAGAATTGTTCAGTAATAAACTCTTTTTTTTTAAGTGTTAGAGTTAGTGTACCTAATTTCACTTTCTTACAGTTGAGAAAATCTTTTTTTAAATAGGAAAATATTAAGGTAAAATTAATTTTAGAGTTTTAGCTTCATGTGTTTTTGCTAACTTGCTCATCTTGGATTCAATCTGTTGCCACCCTTAGATTTTATGGATTTTTAACAGGCAACAAATGGTAAATCCATCAAAAGCTGTACAACATACATTTAGAAAGCAATGAGAATTCAACCACTCACTGTACAGCATAATTCTGTAATTGACTATGTCCATGTTTTCCCATGTTTTAAAATATGTTTCAGAGAGAGAAATGTCTTTGAACAAAGTGTTAATATTTCAAGCCTAACAAACAGCAAATGGTTTGCTGCAATAGAGAATGTTTTGTAGAAAAGAGGTCATAGAAATATTTAAATGATTATTGAAAAACATAAAATGCCCTAGAAGTGCCCTAGTTTCCAGAGCAGTACAATATAAAAAAAAGTAGATTGCAGGTTTTTTGCAGACATTAGCCTGTCATGTACTTTCAATAGAAATGAGTTGATGCAGGATAGAATGTGTTGGACAAGAATCATGGAATGTATGAGATAATTGGCACAGAAGGACGACATTAAGTGAATGAAATGCAGTCGGTGTTCTGTGCTGAACAGCAATTGAACCTGGACCACGACCTAAAGATCTAATTGTTTACAATGGGGAGCTTTTAGCTTAACACAAGCACAGGCTGTGAGTGTAGCAGATGAAGAACAGGTTGATGAGATACCCCAAGAGCTTGTCAGTCTCTGGTGTGATGTTGAATTAAATGCTATGTCCAGACAAAGAGACGGTTACTTTTGCCTCTTATGACATCTTTCTAACTTGATGCAGAAGCATAAAGATGATGATTTGACCGACCCATGATGTCATTTTAGCAGCTACTCCTTGGTTTTGTTGATGCATCCCTCCCTCTGCAATCACTTCCCTTCTGTCTGTCTCTGTGAATGTGCTGCAGGGTTGTTTTTGTCTTTTCCAAGAAGAAGTGCAGAGTTTGAACTGCAGGTTGATAATATGGCAGGAATGATGAATTTCGTAATTATGCATTCACCACCAAGTTTGTTAATGTTTTTGAAAAGGCGGTTTGATGCAGTAGAATGAGAGCACTGCTGTGGGTTCAGTTATGTCACTCTTATTAACTTTACATTTGCATGATATAGAAAATAAATAGATACACAAAAATACGTAGAATAGGAGCAGCCTGTGTTTCAGGTTTTCTTTCCTGGCAGAGACTTTATTTCTTTAACCTCATGACTGTCAGGTTGACTGGTATGCAGTCAGTCCCGTTTGTGTCCACTGATGTGAAAATAAATGATAAAATTGTTTACAAATGTAGATTTTCAGATGTGCAAATCTAAACGACGTCTTCTGAATAGAAGAAAATAACCCCTGATGTATCATCAGATCTCATTAGGAGTATAACAGATGCTCTCGTGGAACATTTTAATTTGTATGTGTGTAAATTCAGGCTAAAAAATCACCTTCAGAAATAGGCTTCTTATAATGGATCGTTCACGTGTGTCAGTCTTTAAGATGGTCTCGGTTTGAAGTAGCATTAGTGTTTTTAAATCTTTAGGTACATTTGTAAACTTTAACTTGGAGTAAAGGACTCTCTCTGCCCAGATACTAACTCTGTATCTGCACATAGTAGGCCAACCTAGTGTGAATACAAAAGGACTACAAACAACAGCATGCTGTTTTCCAGTGGATTACTTCCAAGTTGGCAGACAACATTACACGTGACGAGCTGTTATTCTGAGTTTGTGTGTTAAATGCTGCCCCAGACCTTCTCACTCTGGGTCAGGGTCAGACCTGTTAAATGTTACACAGGTTGGATGTTAACAGCAATTGAAAACAGACCCAGCTTATCATGTATATAAATTAAAATAACAATGACGATCTTGTAGGTAAGCATGACATTGTATTTTTTAGGCTTGTAAGGAGCTGTAGTCATAACTAACTACTCCCATCCCCCCATTCCAGACCTTATCATTGTAGTAGTTTTATAGTCACCGTGTTTTATAGGGATGTAACAGCATCCGGTGTGCCTTTGTATCATTTAATGTGCATTTTTGCATCAGGGCATTTGATGAATTCAACAAGTATCAAGAAAACACTCAGACTCCATGTTAAAGACTCAGCTGTCACATCTTCAAGGCTGGAATATTATGCGTAGAGATGCAAGTGATCTAATCATCTACAGGATAAAATAATCTTTTAGAATGATATATTATATTTAATGTTTTCATTTATACAATGTATAGAAAAATTCCCAATGTGACGTTTTCTAATCAATACACAATTGTTTAAAAGCGGAAAAAGTTCAAGTTAGAGAAGCTGGAATGAGAGGATGATATTCTTTATAAATCACTCTTTAGCACTCTTTATTGAAAATTGTTGACCACTGATTTTCTGTTAGATGGCTTATCATAAAATCAATACTTATTATGGAGTTTGTGCTAATCTGAAAATTTTTCAACTTTTCTTCACTTTTTTTGTTGAAAAAACCCACAATAACAAATTAAAATTTAGATTCCCCCTCCCCCCCATTATACCTCTAATGTTTTACCAGTTTGACTTAAAACATCTTTAATAATCAAATATTTCTGCATAATCTAAATAAAAAATATACTAAACTGAATTTGGGTACAGATTAACCAAAACATCCCTTAGACTCTGCTACATTGTAAATTAAATCCGATCTTTCCATGTGAATGGCTCCACCTACTACAGCAGCAGACGGTAGTTCTAGCTACATACAGTAAAGGTGCAAAGCTACAGAGATTCTGTGAGAGCGACTGCCAATAATAGCGAGCAGTGAGCAGCACATCTCTCACTTCCTCACCGTCTCTGAACTCACCTGCTTTTCTCCTCTCTGCCTCCCTCTTTGTGTTGCTCTGTCGAACTCATATACCTTTTTACCCATATAGCTTTTTCAAAATGTGCCTTGTTCGTTTGATGTACATTTGATGATGCACGTGTGTGTGTGTGGTGTGCACACTTGCACCCCCTCGCATGTGTCTGCTTGCATTGTTAATATCTCTGAATTTATCTCCTCCCACACCGTATTGGCAGGTGTGTCTCGTCTGTATGTAAGACACATTTAGCCGAGCGTGTCATCAGTGCAGACATTCTTTTTAATGAGTGCCATCTGTGCACAGAATGCTTGTATGTGTGTGTGTGTGTATGTGTATGTGTGTGTGTGTGTGTGTGTGTGTGTGTGTGTGTCTGTGGCTCTCTGTGTTTGTTGAACTCTGGTGTCTGATATTTTCTCTCGCGTCTGTGATGTCCTGCAGGCTATCCAGGAGGGTATCCTGCCACGGCTCCCACCTATACACCCAACCTCTATCAAACAGGCAGTCCTGGGTATCCACCAGGTGAGGCCCAGCACAGACACACAAACTCACCCAACATTGGGTGACTTTGTTTATATTTAACAAGGTAATATCTGGGGAGAAACTCCTGTCACTCCACGCTTTCTTTGGAATGAATTAATGGGATTTTTCAAAGGAAAAAACACAGCATAACGACGGTAGAGAGTGTGACACAGACAGACTAGTGCAGTATATGAGAGGTTTCCTCATCATTTTAAGATTTAAAACTATAAAATGGCAAGGATGTGAGTTTTATTCTGCTTGCCCTGTGAGTAGACATACTGGGTTTTTTAAAATTTTATTTGCACAACATCGAAAAAGCACAATTCTAACGGGTTAAAACACAAAGAGAGAATCATAAAGTAAACATAAACGTGCAGGCAGAGCCAAAATTCAGAGCATGACTGTTTGGATCCCTTTGACAGGAAATCAAGGTTTAGGATTAGGCTATAGGACCTCTGGCTATTCCTAGTTTGGTTGCTCCTTTGACAACCAAGAAATGTGCCACCAGTTTATCTTGAATAATTTCCAAACATATCTTCTTCTATCTTGCTTATGCGTAATCATTGTCATCACTCTTTGTTCACACTTTGAGGAGCAGTTGAGAAATGTGTTGGTGGGAAATGAAAATCAGTCTGTATGCTAAGGCTGGGATAACATTTAATGTGCTGAATAAATTCCACACTGATGGAATTATTATTTCAAGTCAGATGATCTATTCCTGTCGCTGCCCAGAGAGCTGCACCGAATACATGTTTATTATGCACATGTAACACATTCTTAATTATAGACCAAGTTGTTTGTGTTTCGCGTTTTGTTGTGAATCAAAGTCGTTTAGAAAATGTAACACAGATGTAATGCCACCGTCACTCATGCTTCCACATGTGTTCCATTGCAGTATATTCTAAGCAATAAGAAGGTCGTTTAGACCAGAGAGGTTGTAATGTGAAGGCAGTAAAGTGGTGATTCCTTGTCTAAAGGGTATTGGTGGTGAAGGAATGGGATGCTAGCCGTTAACGGCCTTATAGCAGCTGATTGGTACTCTGCTGGGGTTCAGTGTCTGGTCCCCATAGCACATGGGGATAACAGTTGTCTCAGTGCTTTGCAGAGATGGTGTGTCTGTATAGATGTAGTTTAGTGTGACGTGGAAACCCAGATAACTTTTTTTTGACTATACAGTGATTTGCTTTGTAGAAATCTGCTCTGGGCAGGTATCATCATTTAAGATCTGAAGGCACAAAAACAAATTCTCATCTAATAGATTTCTAATTGGAAATGTTCAATCTTGTGATCATTTGAGGTGCGTTTTATGCTCCCAGTGGATCCACTTTTTGTAGCTAATTTGTTTTATTCGTTTGTACAAAACCTTATAATGTATGCTTAAATAAATCTTTTGGAAGTATGAGCAAAAGAGAAACCAATAGTCTTATACAAGATCAGACTCAATTTCGAAAAGCAATTTCAGAAAAGTTAAACGAACATCAGATGCACATGACAAAAAACGTAAAGAAAATAAAAAGAAAAGGAAACCTACAGTCAATAAACTTACAGAAGGGTTGTCAAAAAAGGGAAAAATAGCAAAGTAATTAAAAGAAATCGGTGTTTTAAAGTTACCTTATTTAGGATCTTGAAAATATGCATATAAGACTTCAAAGATGATTTTTCTCCCTGACAGATGGATTGGATGGTAAACTGGTAAAAATAAATAAATAAAGAAGAGCCATAAAGTCACTTTGAAGAACCGATGTATTATCTGGGAATGTCCCAAAATTAATAAAAATGTTTGTTTTAGAATAATAATAATAATAATAATAATAAGGTCTACTACTACTATTAAAGAAAAGAAAAGAGTTTTTGAAACAAGGGTACAGATAGCTATTTTAATTGTCTCCTATTGTGGATTTGATGTAACTCGGTGTGGCAGAATGGGTTTATAGAAATCATTTGTGCTGCTTTTGAAGGCCCTCTCCTCTCATCCCCTCCCCCCAGTTTGGTTTTTTATCTTTTTGAAGTCTAACAAAATATTAGGTTTGCTCTGGCGAAGCTCATCCTGCTTCATTCCAGCAGGAGACTTGAACATAATTATTGAGGCTGTTGTCTAAATCTGCAGGTTTCCTTTTTAGTTTTACCTGCAGATATCCTTGTATTCATTCTGCCGTGCTGCGTGGTCGAATCAAAGGCTTTAGATTTGTTTCCTAGACGAAATATCAACCTCCAGACTAGCCAGCTGTGGTCTGATTAGAAACATGTCTTGCTCAATGTCATTATTTCTCTAAACCATTTGAAAAGACAAACAGTTGTCTATCAGCAGGGCTTTTGTCTAATTGTCACACACCATTGTCCCCTAATGCCGGCATCCACGTGAGAGCAAGGAATGTGTGCTAGAGCATGCACACATAGACACACACCGCTTTAGACACACACACAGAAGCTCCAGCATCTCTTTGTTCCCTTGTCCTTGTGCGAGAGAAGCGCTTTCATAAGCTTCACAGCAGCACCTAGCTAGTAGCATGTTTGACCTTCAGGCTCCCCCCAGTGGCAGCTCAGAGGTACTGCACCACACAGAGGAGAAACCAGTCAGCACCAGACATTAATGTGGTCTGAAGCAGATGCCTTCACTCTCCTGCAATAGATCTCATGCGTTTTCAACTTTTTATTTCATATCATATCATACTTATCATAAAATACGTCACTGTAAGACGTCTATAAAAAAGGTAAATATATTTTATGTACATTGACTACACAGCTGCTCTCTATAGCAGTAAACAGCGCATAAATTATATAGTTATATATATATATATATTTATCTATATCTCAAAATGGCTATGGGTTAGGGGTAAGAGTTTCAAGGCACACAAACACTTTGCTGTATTGTTTTTGAGCTCCATTAAAAGAAAGCATCAGTTCCCCATCTGGTGGATTTTGTAGGAAATGCAAAGAACATAACCAGCCTGTGAATAGGCCTGCAATGAATGATTGTTTTCAGTGTTGATTCCCATTTTTTCTTGATTAGTGGTAACGTCTGTAATACATCAGGAAACATTTGGGGGGGGGGGGGGGTCCAAGCTAACGTCATCAGCTAAAGAGTCTACAATAAAAGATGTTGAATTTGCTTTTCTGTACGAGAGAAAAGCAAACAGAACCATCAAAAGTAAAGTATGGATAAAATGATTAAAGAGGGATTTCTATGTTGATTAAATACATTTGTATGATGATATATTCGTACCAGTTTGGTTTCTGTCTGTCCACATCCAACCTTGAGGTTTCTTAGGGTTCATTTATGTACGAGTAGAATGATTCATAAAAACACGTAGCATTACTGCCTCATATCTTCTCTTCATGTATACAGTAGGTATCTAAAGACTATATTTTTATATCAACTTTGTTTTACTAACAATACATCACATGACTTCTTATGAACTTAAAGCTGATTATAACATGTTAGTGTTGTGTTCATGGCTTGTTGCTCTTCCTCAAAAAAAAAAAAATCATTTACTGCAGGTTTAAGAAAACAGAATCTCATCAGTGAATTACTTAAGTGGATTTTCTCTAAATTTTCCTTCATTTCTCTTCCTATTTTTTATTTTGTTTGGACGGTTTTTAGGATATACTTCAGCAGGCACCCCATACAAAGTGCCCCCCACTCAGTCAAATGGAGCGCCCCCTCCCTACACCCCCACCCCCACCCCATACCCAACAGCGATGTACCCCATCCGCAGTGCCTACCCTCAGCAGAACTTATACGCACAGGTAAGGATACTGGATTATAGAAGGTACCGTAATGTTGATCAGATTCACAGAGTCAACTTTGCTCAATGTCACATTGTCTGGTTGTTCATTTCACTTTTTTGTGTTTGGTTGGTTGTTTGTTTGGCCTATGGTCAGCCCTTTCTACAGATTTGTCTTTTAGACAATGTTTTATCTCCTCTAGCTACCGAGATGTAGTTTTTATTAAGTGGTGGTATGTGATGAGTGAGAAGAGAATATCCTCTATTTTCGCTCTAAAAAGTCAGTTAAAATATTAAATAATATTAAATGTTAGCTGTGGTTCGATCAAGAATGTGGAGTTTGTTGAATTGAAGCAATGGGTCATTTTGTTTCTTGTTTTATTTTTCATTTTCTTGCAACATGATTTTATACAAATCAATTTAATGAATTGCTTTCAAACTAAATTCAGGACCCAAGAGTTTTCTTTTGTTTTCATTTCCTCAGAAAAGCCCTGCAGATTTGGCAAATTTAGAGAATATCAATTAAAAAGCAGCGAGATTCACTCATCAATAAAGAGTCCACGACAGAACCATCATGTAGTTCTAAGGTCATTTGGCGCTTTGCGTCTTTTCAATGGTGAAGTTGTGAGAAGAAAAGAATGCCAAAGCAGGAAGAGAAAAGAAAGTTGGGTTGATCTGCTGAGTGTTTTCTGTCTAATTCTCTTGTTCTTGTGATGGAGGCATATAGGATACACATTTAAATTTGATAATAAGATTTATGTGTGACACCCACACCCTTGGTTTCACCACCACTCTCCTGTGTCCATCCTCTCAGGGAGCCTACTATACCCAGCCAGTGTATGCGGCTCAGCCACATGTGATCCATCACACCACCGTGGTGCAGCCAAACAGCATCCCCTCCACAGCTCTCTACCCTGCCCCCGTCCCCGTGCCTGCTCCCCGCAACAACGGCATGGCTGCCATGGGGATGGTAGCTGGGACAACCATGGCCATGAGCGCAGGTAGGTCCAGAGGCACTGACTCCAAACTTTATTTTCGTTTTCATCCGATCTGAAGTCACTGATTGATGCTGAAACTAATGGATAAAAATATGCATGCATGCACTTTATGATAGCAAAAGGACACACCCAGCCTTCTTAGCTGTTCAACAGATGGTTTCATAAAAGGCTGAAGCACATTAATGCTGTTCTCCGGCAGGGACCCTGCTGACAACGCCCCAGCACGCCCAGATCGGAGGACACCCAGTAACTGTGCCAACCTACAGGCCCCAAGGGACACCTGGGTACACCTACGTACCGCCTCACTGGTAGAGCCCACCTGTCACGTGAGTGTCAGCCATACTGCTGTTTGCTTTTTCTCTCCTCCATCTGTTTCCTACACCCCCACCTCCTCTGCTCCTTTTTCGTTCTTCATTTTTCGTTCTTCTGTTGTCTCTCCGACTTGGACAAACTGCGTTGCCTAGCATTTCTGCCCAACCCCCCCTCCCCCTCTTCTCTTCAGAGGTCCACGGCAGTCTTAAATCAATCACCAATGTGTACCTCTACTCTTCTTTCCCACCAGATCTGGAGTCCATCATCGTATGCAACTGCTCAAATCTTACACGGGCTCCCACTGGTAACCGCAGGAACTCGGCACCTGTCTGCAAGAACAAAACTAAAGTGCAACAGCCACTTTACTATTATTGTTATTCGACATTCTCTAACATTTTTTTTTTCCCAAAAGCTGCTTTTTTTTTCAACTGTTCATTTGCCAACCAGTCATTACCTTATTTTGTAATTATTTTTTTTTTTTCCCCTCACTTTCTTTTGCTGTGTCTGTCATTGGAACTCCAGAAGGACTCTTGACCAATCACAGGTGTCATTTGCTCCTGTTTCTGTGTTGTGCTGGTGTGTGTATGGTCCTTCCTACTGCTGCTCAGTTGGCTGGAAAGTATTAGGCACTTATTCCTTATCATCATTTCCATCAGTCACGTCAAAGACTTATTGACTTATGCTGCCAAATTTTCTAACGACTAAATATCAGCACAGGGTTTTAACATAAGTAGGATTTTTGTTTTGTCAGGTTATTTAATTTTATATTGCTCCTTTTTTCTTTTTTTTACCAAACTAAACGGAAATTATTTTTTTTTCCTACATATGTTCTTCCTATCCTTTTGATCCTTTTTTTGATCCGCTTTGTTTCATTTTCACTTTAATCTCAGTCGTCTTCCAGGGCATAGCTGTCTGTCCGGCAGTAGTCAGGCCATCATCTGTCCTGTCGTTACATCTTCATGTGAGTGTTGTGTCGTTAGGAGCAGAGCACTTACTGATCATTCCCCATCCTGCTGTCAACATTAGCATATAGTACCTAGCACACACTAAGAAGACATTACCCTCTTAATGCTACATACTATGCAGGCTGGTATGTTGTAACACTCGAAATCTTAACCTTAGTGTAGGTCAGTCCATTTAGAAAGTGTACAGATATTTATAATTACCATATAATCGCCACCAACGCATGGGTGGCTGTGCACATTCTCTTATACACACACACACACATGCACACACAGGGGCTCCTGTGGTGTATTGGAAAACATATGCTCACTTAGTGGCACTTGCCGTACAACACCTGCAGTTACGTACGATTACTAGGTGTGTGCATGGCCGGCAGCAGAGAAGGAGTTTAAGGGATTGCGTTGGCACAAGGAGAGGAGAGCAGGACGAGACGGGGAGAGCAGACGACGGCAAGGAAGGAAGGGCTCACATGTTCACAGTCGCTCATTGCATTTCAATGCACAAGACATTTCAGTTTGTGATTCTCACACGCAAGAGGCTGCACAAACACTGCTATTTTTGCACTACATGTATTGTGCATTGATTTTCTCACTGTGATTCTACCGTCTCCTCCTCCTTCCTTCTTCCAGGTGAGAACTTCAAACCAAACACTCACCAGATAGAAATCCAGACTGGTTGTGCACCACATTTAGGAAGAGATTGTGTCCAATCAGAAGGCTGTAATGAGTCTACAACTGGTCCATGTCATGGGGATGATTTGTTATTCTCAGAATTTGGGTCCAATGTTTTAAATTCTGTTGGTATTCTCTTGTGTATTGGAAGAGCACTGTCATCAAAACAAAAGAGGTGGTTGCAGAGTTTATGGCTAGAAAGAATACTGAGAAAAATAACCAGGAGTCCAGAGCTGTGATAATGCAGTATCACCGGTTAAACCGGTTCTGTCCAGTTGGGGTTCAGGAGCCAGTCCTGCACAACCTTCAGGAGCTATTCGGAGATTTTTTAGATTTTCAGTAGTTTTTATCAAAAAGAATCATTGTGCTTTTTTTTCCTTCTTTTTTTTCTTGCAAGCCAGAGATTTACACATCTACATTTAAACAATATTATCCATTTTTTAAAAGTCCAGAATAAACCTTAATTTTATGAAAATGATCAATAGCTGAGGATAATATTCGAGCCAATGAGACATGGACCATATACAGCCATTTTCTGTTGGCTTTTTATGCTTTACATGGCAAATACTGTGTGTACATGGAAAGGCATTGATGATCGATCTTAATCAAACACTACATACACACCCAGTGGTGGTGGTGGTGGTGGTGGTGGGGTTTGATATTTACCTGAGGCCTGTGGTATTTTTCAGGATTTAATAAACGGAGATTGAAATCGTAACTTCATGATTTGTCGATTACAGATTGGTAACAAAAAGCATTTAATGTGCAGGTATGTTGATGAAGTGGTTTGATAATGCAATAAAACAAGAGGGAATGCCTCCAACTATTATCGTACAGTAACTATTTTATCAGCGTTTTGAATTGATTTTTTTAAAAGAAAATGCTTATTGCTGTAATCTCTAAATGGGGATTACAGGCTCTGTATGCAGCCACCATTAAATAATAATTACAGTTACTGCTAAGAAGTGTAGAACATATCAAGAATTTGGGTATTGAATAAGTTTGTGAGGAACTATTGCACAATATAAGACAAAAAAAAAACTTGACTGTAATTTAATGCTAAGTAGCAGGTAACTAGGATTTGTAGTGCAAGAGGGAGGAAAAAGCAATTTATATTGTAATTAAAAATAAAACAATAAGGTTGAGGTATTCTTAGTCCACATGTTTGTACACTAATAGGCTCATTCTCTAGAAAATATTACATAATGCTGCTGTCGGATGAAAACTGTCAGTCTTTGACCCTTATTTTTTAAATAACACTTGTATTTAAGGAGATATAAAGTGGATGTTATTGACATAAGGATCATAAAATGTTCTCACCATGTAAGGTTCTTGTATATTTTAATTCAAGCCATTAAAACTGAAAAGAGAGGAACTAGATTTTCTTGCGACAGCAGTAATGTAACTCATTTAGGATTTATTTAAACAACCACTACTCTGTCAGTATTTCTCAGTTAAATTTTGTTTGTATTTTTAAAAATTCTTTCCCTCTGGTCAATTAAACATTATGGGTATGCATAATATTCAGGCGTATTTCACTATAGCATCGGATCTCTGATAAAAAAAAAAAATGCAGTATATTTATACAGCAAGTGGTACAGTAATGTATTTCTAGCTAAGCATGGTTGCATCAGTGTGGCAGCTACTGTTTGTGTTTTTAATAGATTTTTATTTTACCACCTCATCTCTCCTCCACATATCAGTCACTGAGGGGAGAAGTTAAGACAAGGTCTAGTGAATAAACTCCAGGACTTGTGGAAATTCTCATCACCAAATCTTCACTACTTTCTAATTATTTCCTGGATTAACAGACCTTGAGGAAGCCGAGGAAGGATTCACGACAGAACTGAAATGGTTTGGAAGGCGTCTTTGCTCTCCATTTCTGTTCCGTGGTTGCAAAGATTTATTGAAGCCCTCAGCCGCCATGCCTTTGTTCTGTGCCATATTTCACCATCAGTTCAATATGTTAGTTTTTTCTGGTGTATTCTGAGTCTGTGTTGCGTCTTGCTTCCTGTGAATCTGTGTTTTCCTGTTGCTATCCTATTTCTCGCATTGTTATTAACGCATATCTCCCGTCTCCCCCTTTATCTTGAGCACTGCATCCTCTGTGTTGATCCTGTTTTCGCTTTGCACCGCTTCTCCCTTCAGAGGCCATTTTGCATCCCTGCACCCATTCAAACGTTTGGTTTTTATCCCATTCAAGGATGCAAAATGAAGTAGACGTTCTTTTTGCTCTCTTTTACCTTTTCTTTTAACCCTCTGCTCTCACAGTCTCAAGTTTCTTTGGCCTTTATGTGCTTTCAGTCTGACTTTCGCTACCCTCACCACCTGTCAACATCGTCCTAAGGTAGCAGTCACATTGAACTGTAGAATAAGTTGGTGTCATCAATTGTGATATTCAATTGTATTTTTGGTGTTCATGAAATCTCCACTAGATGTCTCTACTGACACTGGAAGTGGCATCACCAGGGATCAAGGCTTTAAGCCGATTAATTGGTGACATTTAGCACAAAGTTATTTTGGGGTTATTGTCTTTCAAGTTTTTTTTGTTGTTTTTTTCAGAAATGCCATTTTTAGACAATATACAAAAACCTGACACCAAATTAATAATTTTTAAAAAAAGTTAAGTCAGAATGCTTTTATTTTTTGGGTTGAGGACCAGCGCTCTTAAACTTAGTGACTCTGTTTTTATCATGGAGGCTCTGCTGATGGGCAGATCCACAGATCATTTGGGATATTTTTAAGTGGGTTTGTTTGACAAGATGGTGAAACTGCTTCCTTATTCCCCTCCATTCCTTGCATCTCGTTTCTTTCAATTTGCACTTAAATGAAAACGGACAGGTGAACACACATATGTTTATGTGGGGAAATGCAAAGTTGTCTTAAGCATGGTTCTTTTATCTCATTTTTGTTTTCCATCATTCAGTCCTTGGTGACATTTCCAAATATTGAGAGGTGGCAACTTAAATGATTACTCTGTCCTTCCCCCCCCCCCCCCCCCCCCCCCCCCCACTATATTTTAATCTTGCAGAACCATTCATCACACCTCTCCTCCTCTTGCATCTTCTGTCTCCCCTCGTTTTTTTTTTTGTTGTTTTTTTTTGCCTTGCTAAGTCTTAGTTCTCTCTCATGAGTATATACTAAAACACTCCTATCGCAGTGAATAGTAGGCTCTTAAATGTCTTTGATGTTCTGCTGCAGCTTTTTAATTTCAATTTGTCAGAGGTATCTCTTAGTTTAATTTGACACTAAATGTGATGCAAAAAGTGGAAATTCCTTGTCTTCCAAAAAAAAAAAAAAAGCATACTTGTATCCCCCCCCCCCGGATCGGGTATTAGGAACAACCCCATCTTTGGAAGTTTTAGTTTGGTACCCAGTTTGCACATGCTATGGTATATCTGTTACCCTAAGGTTGTGTTTGAAACAGAAGCCCAACGTCTGTTCAGCGTTGAGAGAAGTGAATTGTATGTTAGATATTTGGTCCAGAGTGACCGGCGTCAGGCTTGTGATATGAAGTGTAAATTGTTTTAAATTTTGTTTTTTTAAACTTTTTTTTTTTGTTGTTGAGGGGTTTTTTTTCTCTTAAAGATCAGTTAGTGATCTTAGTACTATAACTAAGCCAAGTTTGTAATTGTATATTTACTGTAAAATGTAGAACATTGAATAACTATTAAAATTTTCCTATAAAAGGAACATTGTCTTGTGAGATTTTTTTTTTAAAAGCCGTTATATTTCCTTGTATGATACATCTGATTAAAAACTGAAATGTCATAACAGACACCCTTAGGAGTCGTACCGTCATACTGAGATGTGTCTGCATGTACAGCACAGCTCTACATAGACTCTGAAACAGTGACATTAGCCTAAGGTAAGCCTGATATCACAGCAATGCATTCTTTTGAAATGAATAGAGTAGATAAAGTAAAAGAAAAATCATCAGTAATGCAGACATCATCTCTATTAAGGACTGCAGGTCTGCATAAAGCACATCAAATGATTTTACAAGCCTTGCATATGTAGTTAAAATATAAAATGTTAATTTAATTTAATTTATGCATCTTATTAAGCTAAATGGCAAAGATACTTGTGATAATGAAAGTGATGAAAACAAATCTACAGTGGCTTTGTGGCTACTGAGTAGCACACACAAAATGCAAAACTAAACATTTAGTTCAACAACTAAAGCTGACAAAACATTCTCACCACAAGCTCATTTTGTGGCCATTGTTTTGGGGAGCTGCTGTTTTCAAGGCCAGGAATGAACTTCCAATCTCACCTGATGCTACTTTCAACTAAAAGGAACAATGCAGCAGCAAAGGCAATGAAGGAGACAACTGGAGGTTGGCAAACATTTTTACTAAATAAGAAACAGAAATGATCGTTTTCCTTTGTGGCTGAAGTAATTGAATAGTCAGTAAACGCTCACTCTTTCACTTCTCACTAATACCACCAGACATCCTGCTGGTTGTGCAAGACCAACCGCAACTCGTACACTCACTACTGAACAAACACTGACACACACCTCTTCTTTGTGCCCCACCAGACACACACAGAATCTTACCCTAATCCTTGACTGAGGGTGTCACAGGAGAATTCTCAACCCATACATGAAAGCTTGACTCTTCAGTTTATCAGAAAAATTCAAAATAACCAATTTTAGATAGGCCTATAGATACTGTTCACTGCACAGAGAGGGTATGGAAATGTGTAATCTGGAAAGAAACTAGTAACTAAAGCTGTCAGACAAATGTAGTGAAGTAAGAAGGACAATATTTGCCTCTGAGATGCAGCAGAGTTTAGAATATAAAAATAGAAGCACTCAAGGAAAGTACAAGTACCTTCAAGCTGTACAGTAAATGTAGTTAGATTCCAGTGATGCAGTTTTATTGCTAAATCCAGCTATTCCTTCCTAAGAGGAAAGATGTTAAATAAATAAAATACATTGCATACAAAATATAGTGCATGAAATTTTTAAAATAAATCCTTTTTTTTCTTGTTTTTACAAAAAACCTGATTCAAAGACAGTATTATTGAAGTTTACAGTAAGACTATACCATAGAGGTTCATCACTGAGTTACTAATGACTTCATTTCTCATCCACTGGGATCCTGAAGACCAGATCATCCAGCAACACATGGCCTCCCCGCACAAAATGTAAGCACATGAGAAGAGGACCAATCCTGCATTTGAGCATCTGCAGCTTTGTCTCCACTCATTTTGTCAATTTGTTGAGCTTTTGTTTGAACTGAATGAATTTTGCATTGAATATTACAAATGTTAATCACAATGAAGAATGTATAGAAACATCATTGTGTTGTTTTGTCTCTTTTCCCTCCATGTTTCCTGTTTAATATGGGTTTAATCTTTAATGAGAACAAAAGATTAGAGTGCACAGACTGCTGTCCGATGTGTGCATGTTTAAGCTGTCAGTACAGGAGTATTCAGGCTGTCATTTGTGTATATCTGACTGATATAATAAAAATGCAAAGCTCTCGAAGCAGATATATAATATAATATCTAGTTGAAAAAAATCTCTTAAACATGCATATAGAGGGATAGACATACTGTAAATAGACACATAATCAGTTGTTCCAGGGAATTTCAGATTAATTGACAGCAGTGGACAAACTGGAACAAATACTCTGATGACCTTCTACCACACCACACATTACTGTTGCTAAAGAACAATCAGGTTGAGATTCAGCCCTTCTAAGTTGTAAGTGACTTTTCCACTCCCTCTCAGCCTTCATGAGGATGAGTTTGTAATGGTTGACCTTTTGGAGACATGCTGCTGCAGAGCAGCTGTAAAGATGGGTGGAGGCCTGAAACGGCTGTGTTTGGATTATAGAGGCTCTTGCGATATTTCACAGTCGTTGCAAAATTTGCTGATTAAGCTTGATGACCTCCCATTTCCCTCGTCTGCACATGTCTCAGTTTCAACATGACAAATGAGCTCATTCAGAAGAAGACTTCTGCTCGACTGCTGTTAAGAAAGTTAACAATTTAAGTGACTTGACCCTCTTTTTGTAGATAATCATTTTCTTTATTTATTACCTTCGTTGTGTTACGGTCTTTGTGTTTGCTGCACTTGGCATTCTTATCTGTCTTATCAGTTCCTCTTAACATCTCATGTTCATGAGTCTGTGGATAATAAATAATTAGAGTACGAAGGACATATTCATCATGTATGACAAGGCCTAAATTGATTTTCAGGTGGCATACTGAGAGAGTAGATATACAGATATACAGATACATGTGGTAATGACCCCCATACCACAACACTGAGTTCTAACTGAAGGACATGAAACGCCACACACATATTCAGCTATTCTTTAAAATTCCATTCATCAACCAATCTTCAAATCTGGAGAGACAAATGAGATGGCAGCCATAACCGCTTATAAATATACACCTGTATTGTTCAACCCAAGCCTTTCTTTGCTGATGCCAATTAGTGCTTTGTGATTTTCACAGGATCCTAACAGGTAAATAAAGTTGTACCGTGATTTCCCAAAATTGCTGTGGCTGCATCTCTTCAGATATATCCTGATAGAATATATATTTCACAGTTGACACAAATGGAGTACCTATACAACATTTTACACAATCAGTATTAAGTGAATATAGTAATTATGAATAAATGCATGAAGATTTTGTTCTCTTTGTTTTTGTTTGCTGTTTAAATTAAGATAGTCATTAAAAGTTAATAAGGAGCAAAATATGGGTTGTTATTGTCTTTTTTATTACTTTATTGCAGGTTTTTACATTGCAAGTTGTCAAACTCATCATTTATTTCGTTCATCCTGCCACAGTTATATATTTTAACTACAAACAGGACAAAATTAATGAAAAGAGAAGAGAAAAAGGGAAAAAGAAAGGAATAAAGACAAAACGAATACGGGTTGTTATTGTCATACAAAAAACAACAACAACTACTTAAGCAAGTAGTCGGTTCAACACAGTGGTGCGTTTCTAAATCCATTCAGCGTGTTTTGAATGTGCGCTCGTGTGAGGCAAGCTTCGTTGCGCATGCGTGGCCCGGTGGAGCGCGCGCCATGAGGCAGTACAGTACCGCATTAACAGAGCGTGTGAGCAACGACCGGAGACGCTTCACAGCAGGGTGTAGGTTCGACTACGCTTGGTTTTTTTATGACATAAAACAGCTTCGAGCGTGTTCCTCCTTTCCATTTGTTCTCCTCAGTGGTCCTCCTCCTCCTCCTCCCTGAACTGGTCTGAGAGGGAGCTGGACTTGTACCATGGCTAAGTCGCCAACTTGTTAAACTTCATTTAATTTGCTGTCATTTAAGGTAAGATGTATTTATTTACTGTTTTGTTGCCTCTCCCCCCCCCACTAATCCCTAAAGGAATGTTGTCTATTTAACTTTAATCAAACATGTGGGAACATGATATTCCCACTGGGGCAGAGCATGGCTAAATACCAATCTTATCATAGCAGCTAAACATGGCATTTTAGCTCTTGTGGTGTTATTGAGATAATCTAATTACAGCTGGCACATCTGAATCCTTGACACATGTATTAAAGTATTAATACAGGCAGGAAACGGTGTCCCTCAAACCCACCAAGCCTGTCAAATGTCTCTCTGATTAGTGTAAAATCTAAATCTGTCGCTGCCCTCTTGGTAAAAGCTTACATGCTGTGATAACATCAGATTTATTGCATCCCTTCCTTGTTTACGCCACAATAAGCCCAGTAGCAACGCAGCAAAGTGTTGGTAGCTACACAGTCAACTGGCATAAGGTTTCACTGTTCTCAAACCAGATGTGAATGAATTATTGGATGGCAGCACCTGCGTGAGTAATGCAGGGAATGTGGCATGAAAACAATACAGTGTAAATGAATAAAAAGATGCCCAAAAGTCTGCACAAAAACGATGATGTCACAGATAAAGAATTGAAGAAGAAGACTCGTGTCATGTGGCGAGGATAATAACTACTTGGGTGCAGAAGTTTGGTCATATTTTAAAAAGTTGATGCGGCAAATATTTGCTAAACTTTTTATTTTACATCAAATTGGACAGTAAACTACAGATTTTTTTTTACATCTGTAGAGTTTTTTTTTTTTTTTTTACAGAAGAGTTGGGAGTATTAAAAAGAACAGGTCAGGCATTGTGTTCAATGTTTATTCCTATTTATAGATGCTGTTATGAGACTTGGAAGCACGTTAAATGGCTTTGTTTTTCAATTCAGCATCTGTCAATGTACCTGGAGATGTGTAGCAACCAGTCTGGATTATTTTGAAAGTTTTTTTACACTTCCTGTTTTTTTCTTGTCTGATCTATTTTGCCCTGATGATTCCTCTTCTCTCTTTAGTCTTTTTTGTACTTTCCCCCTCCTTCTATGCCTGTGGACACCTCGTTTCATGTTGCTTGTTCTTTGTGTTTTCTGTATTGTCCTTCCTGTGTGATTGTCTGATTGCTTTCACCTGTGTAGTCTCCTCTTCCCTGTGCCACCTGCGTCCCACTGTCTCCTTATCTCCCAGTGTTTTTAGTCTGTGCAATTCCTTCTGTTCCTTGCTAGTTTTTGGTTGATGTTAGCCACATGTTTCAACCATTTCTCCTGTTTGCTGCTTCCTCATTGTACCCCTCGTGTTCTCTGTAAGCATACTCGGTTTGTACGCTGCTGGTTTAATTTGGAATCTGCCCTTGCTTCTTGAATTGGTCATGTGTCAAACCTGCACACCTGTCTCTGGAGTATTGCCTTTGCCCTCGGATCTGGATCATATGCCTGAACTGATTACCTGTGTACTGAACCTGCTTGCTTGTTTTATGGACTCTGCTTCTGTCTCCACCTGTGGATACTTTGGACTTTACTTTCATTATTTACCATTAAGTCCTAGAACTGCACTTTTACTGTCACCGCCTCCTTTGTCTGCATGTGGGTCCTCATTCCAGATCTGCTCTGAAGTCGTAAGAGTGTTGATCCATGGTTCCAAAACTTTGTCATGTCAAGGACCCCTACTTGATAAGATTTTATTCCAGCATCCCCCATCTCATAGCTATTTTGCTTCTAAATATTTAATTATAGAAAGTCTTTAAAATCATGAACAAATTACGCATATATAGTCATTTGTTACTTATGGATTGAATTATTGTTCAAATAAATTGTTCCCCTTTTTGCTGGGGTCCCTAGACCCCACTTTGAAACCCACTGGTGTAGGTGACACAGGCAAATGCTCCCACTCACTATCACAAAGTAAATAAAACTTGCAGAATGTCGAAAATACAGCAGGATATAATATTGTATGTATTACTATGTATGTAGGGCTGTTAGTGATAAATCTGGAGATTTTCTCATTTTTTAAATTGTGCATAATAGCCATCACAGTTGAGTTTACTAAGAGATGACATCTTCTGATGTCTTCATTTGTTTGTCCAGCAGTTTAAAACCTCTATAGATGCAGTTTACTGTCATATAAGACCAACAGCAAATCCTCACCATTGAGCAAATTGGTCATATTTGGCATTGTTATTTGACAAATAACCTGGACATGCTGATACATAATAGTCATTTGACTGTTGTTTATTTATACATGTTTGCTTCCCTCTAAACATAACATAGAAAATCTCTGCTTTTGATTAAACCAGTGGAAAAAACAGCGAAGTAAGATTTTTATCTGTTTTCTCAATCTTTTCTGTCAGCAAGAGATATAGGGGCTAAGGGGGTAAGGGCGGCCGTCTACTTAACAGAAGGTTGGTGGTTCGCTCCCCAGTTTCCCCAGTCTACATGTCGAAGTAACCTTGAGCAGGATACTGAACCCCAAACTGCCCCCCGGGCGCTGTCCCGCCCACTGCTCCTCAGGGATGGGTCAAATGCAGAGAACCAATTTCGCTACATTGTACCATATATAATTGTATGTGACAAATAAAGCTTCTCTTCTATAATATCCTGGCCATAATAACCAGGAATATTTTGAATGGGCATTCATGTGTGAAGAACTGGCACCCTTTCCATGGGACTTTGGGTGCTCTGTTTTTATTGAAAATTCCTCTCTGTCCAGCTTCTGTGGGTGTTTTGTCTGTCTGAGTGGGAATAGACCAATGTAACACTAGTGTGGAGACACTCAGACAAGGGACAGGGAGGTGATAGAGGGCAACAGAGGGAGAAACAGGACAAGTTGATACCGGGACAAAGTTAAAAGAACACTATTTATCTCAGTGAGTAATAATCCAGAGTTCAGTGGAAGCTATCCCAAACATGCCAGACAAATAGCTCATTTAAATGGATAGTTTAATGCAATTATCCTCAGATAAATCTTAATTCTCTGATCTGAGTAGGATTAGAGGAACCGCTCCTACATTTCATCTTAATTTGGAACCATAGTGACCGAAGCTTATGTCAAGAAACTACGGTGTAATTCTCCATGAGTGTCAGAGATGCATTGGGGAATAAGTTTTAGACACTTAGTTTCTTTCTGTCCAGTATTTATGCTTTACTTTCTCTGCATTCACTTCCCCTCTGCACTGCAGCCACATGACAACAGCCACCACAGGCTACACAGGGTAACTGCTACTTAGCGCTCTGTCGAGCATTTGATTAGGCCTACTTTTTTTTTTCCTCAACAGAGCTGCCTATCATGCTGTTACAGAAACTTACTGCAGCTTCTGTTTGTAAAGATATGTTTGTCTGTCAACATTAGTATAAATAGAACCGTTGACAATTACCAGTCGAGAACAAAAACAAGTGCTTAGACAGAAACCAAAAGATGAAAATATTTGTGAGTCACTGAGAATTGTGCACAGGCCCTTATTACGCTGAAGGACAGAAATGAGTGAGTGAAATTGACTGTACAGTAAGCCATGTTCGTGTGACTGTATCTGTCTGGGTGTGTTGTACATATGAAACAAATGAATATTTCAACTTAATGCCTAAGTTTCTTCCCAGTGCCGTCTTTCAAACATTTGGACATCAAATATGTCTGGTGTTTTGCTCATTTATGGCAAATGGAAACAATTGAAGATCCAGAGCTTTTTTGGTGGGCCATTGTTTTCCGACATTGCTAGTGAGCCATATCCATGCAAAAAGCCACAGTAGGCCTAGAGTGCAAGCCTCTGCCAAGGCAGTTTCCCCATTATGTCTTTACATCTATAGATGAATAAGTCCCATGATAGTTTGACCCTTATAATTTGACTCCTTGACCATGAAAACCTACCCTTAGAATTTAAAATTATGTTGGTATCATTCAAAATTGGGACAGTTCAAATTGATACAACTGCACATATTGTTGGAAATCTTTTGCTGCCCACTAAAGGCATAAAATATCATATGACAGTCGGACTGAAATGCAATTTAGTATTTCTTAATTTATTCTTCATGGCATTGAGTTGATGTTGCTGATTTCTTTTTTGCGGGTGTTGTTTGTCACGGAAATAGCTAGGATGCTAACCAGCTGAGGAAGGAGTCAACTACAGCTACAAAGCTGTGATTGGTTTGTTGTTTCTGGTGGAAAAAGTTCTCTATGGTGCAACAACAAACTTATTTGAACTGCTGAACAAATGAGGGATAAAGATGGTGATTCAGAAGTCTGGAAGTTTTTAGTTTGTGTCTTTCATGTTTGGAGGCATTTAAAGCCTTTATTACTAAGTTGATAGTTGAGGCACATTGAGTCCAGCAGGGGACATTGTTGTAGGGCTGCAGGACACTGGAAAAAAGTCACATTGCCATATCTTTTTTTTTTCTTTGATAGATATTGTAATATGGAAAAAAAATACAGGAAATCTCAGCAGATACACGCAGGGTGTTATTCATGCAGAAATAAACAATTTATCATAATTTTCAATATTTTGAATACTTAAAAAGTTAATGTGGTTGCGTGTCCTGCAATCTGACTATTGCACATGAGCGCATTGCGATGTTAATGATGAGAGATATATTGTGCAGCCCTGCGTTGTGAGTCACAGTTGGTGCTTTAGCCCATTAGATACCAGGACACAACTGTCATGTTTCTTTGACTTGCCAAGCTGCTCCTAGCTACTAATGATCTTGGTAGGACAGATACAATATTAGCTATTTAGCGGTTAAGGTTAAATAGCACACAGCCTTCCACCACCAAAGTAGTGGAATAAGGAGATTTAGTCTGATGATCAGTCTAGAAGGAACCACGTATAGGATTCAGTTCCCAATGCCCCACTGTCCTGTCTCTATACTTGTTTCATGAGAGTTGCATTCACTTCCCTTTGTGTGGCAACCACATGACTGCTGTTTTAACATCTTAAAACCCTTGATGAAATCCTGTATTTATTTTATTTTGTCTCTCTGTATTTGTGCATCTGGAGGATGGATTAGAAATAAGAAGCTCAACATTTCGGTTTGGTCTGTCTACAGTAGATTACTGCATACATTCTTCTGTGTAGTCATGCCATAATGTCCATATTTGTACTTAAAGTCTTTGCGCTTCTCCTGTGGAAATCAACAATCAGTACAAACACATTGGTTTGCAGCACAAGGAAGAGCAGATAAGCTCAAATGTGTGTTCTGCTTGCTCGGTATATGTGACAGTCTCTCTGAGGAGAGGTTTAAAGTTGTGTAGTAGGACCTTTGACTGTTTGCAGTTTGGACTCGTGCAACAAGTAATTGTTTTATCCTCCTTTTGAACATATGGCAAGCAGAGTGCTTGTGTTGAACTCTAGCCTTCCTCATCACCCATATTTCTATTCATGGTTCAGTTGATTGGCTGGGCCGACTACAGCAAACAGCCTACCTTTGCGGGCAGACTCAAAACGGCAGCGCCTCCCAGGTCCATCACGCTCCCATATATGAGGGAGAGAGAGCAATCAGTTCTTAACACAAAACACCTGGAATAATTAGCTCCCTCTCCCTATGCTAAAAACAACCAGGCTGCCACTGTAGCTTACTAGAGTTAGTTTGAGTTGATGGTAAAATCTCTTCTTAACTAAAAGACAGAAGAAAGGGAATCATTAATAGCAACAACATCACGATTATCCCCTCAAGAAGGTGGAACTTTAACAGCTTTGAATAGTTTTGGTGCAGATTTTTTGTGGCTGTTTTCTCACAGAAAGGGTTTGATTAGAAGATGAATGGATAAGTTTCATGAAACCTGCCAAAAATACAAGCATGTGGGCAGAAAGAGTTGCCCTGAGTCATAGTAAATAAGTAGATGATTCCCTCACAACCGTAATGACATAGCCACATGAAGTCCAATGAGCAATGTTTTAATTAGTGTTTGCCGTTAGTGCTGGGTTGGAGTAAACATGTGGCTTGACGTGACTTCATTACCCACACAACTTTAATTTTTACGTCATGAGGATCTCGACTAAAAATAGTCTAAACCTCGTAAACCCTTGTGTTTTCAGATGTGTCATTTTCCATTTAACATTCTCTCCTTTACTTGTCAGAAGTGTATTTTTTTCTATATTCCTATGCATCTGTGTGTCATTTTAGAAACACCACCAGGTGTCTGGGGGGTGCGCTGTTTAAAAATCCACACTGAGCTGAACCCTGAGCCCATTGACTCTGGAGTCATCCTGGTTTTGTATTGTGAAAGATGTGTGTGGATATTAATCCTGCTATTAAAATAAGATAGGTACTGGTTAGGAAATGGATATGACCTGGAGAGTAGCTGTGAGCAAACACTTCACTCAGAAGCCATCAGAGGCCCACACACACTCAGGCATAAACAAACACACACACCTGTGATGACTGTCTGCTCTCTCCAGTGTGTGAAAATTGGAAACACAACCTTATCAAACACACATTAGTACACACCTCACCGGCACAAAGTTACAGCTGAAACATAGACTCAGTATATAATACTAGGCTGTTTTGGCCCAATCATAAAAAGTCAACTACTGATTGTGTAAAATGTTGTGTACTACAGTTGTGTCACCTGAGAAATCTATGATGTTTAAATATTTAGTGTTGTATTTGTTCTGTCTCTTTGTTTGTAATACTTTTGATTTGATTTGATTTGATTAGATTAGATTAGATTAGATTAGATCAGACCACATTACATTAAGATTAAGATAATATGGAACATGATATGGGTTGTTAATTTCATAAGACAAAAACCACCCAAGCAAATTTTCAAATAAACATCATGGTGCATGTTTAAATCCCTTGATTGTATTTATAAGTCCAACTAAACGTGGTCATATTTTTTTGTGAATTAATTCACTTAATTTTGTAACACTTGTAGAAAGTCAATCGCTAACAAATTAAGATAGATGAAGGATGAAGGCAGCAAATCTGTGTAACATTATCACCATGGATAAAATAGATCAGAGAGAGGTTTTACATTTCTTTTGTCCTCCTTTTCCTAACGAATTTATAAAGAAATGGACACCCAGCAGTTAATTATTTTTTAATGAACAATGCTCTCTTCCACTAATATATGTTAATCTCCACCACATTGCCAGTCTTAATGAGAAGCAGTTATTCAATATGGGAATCAGAGCTGTGCTTGTTGGACTTGGCAGATGTCCACTGTTATTCCTGCCTTACATAGCAGACCAATGATTTACTTGTCGGGACTTGTAGGATCCAGAATGGATAACTGTAAAAATGCAGGAAACACAAAGGAGACCTAATTCATTTATTTTCAAGTCACTGCTCTCTCTGTGACATTTCAACTGCATATGCACGCCAGCATTATGAATACCAACAAGCACAAAGTGATGTGACGTCACAAACAGTAGCCACCATCATCTTGGCTGGACCTATGGAGAGTTACACCGTGGACTGCAGCTTTAATACCAAAGTCAGACAAAAAGGTGGTGCTCATTACACTTCATCCCTGAAGGTTGGCCATGGTTAACCCAATAAAGGCAGGGCTGAACACAAAGGCTGCTCATATGAGGTACCTTCACCCAAATACAAGATCCCCTCTTAGAGATTATGAAGCTAATAACTAATCCCTTTCTTAAGTGCAGTGCTTTCACAAAGTGTAGTGATCTGACTGCCATGAGTCCACAGGGCTTTAAGATGGTCTAGAAAGTTTGTCTCAAGGTCTTTCTTGGGACAAGCTCGACCACAAATACAAAAAAAAAATCCAAAAAAAAAATCCAAATGAAGCTGTAAATCTGACATCGGTAAATAAAGCTGAGGGCAGTGAATTTTCCAAAACATATTCCTCCTTGGCTGCTCATTGGTTCAGTGTAGAGAAATGTTTTATGGTCTGCTGGCTCTATCTTTTCAATTAGGAATTCTGAAATCATACATCACTATTGTTCACAACAAAGAGCTCATACACCCTTACAGAGGAGATAACTTAAAACACACTTATAAAAAAAAAACCACGTGCAAAGGCAATATTTAAACAATCACAAGATGCACACACTCTTACACTCACTTTTCAGCTGAAAGGTGTTAGATGTGAAATGCTATGACTCACTGTCTGACAGGGCTGTGAAGGAAATGGCTGATGCCAATCACTTACTCGCCCACATGCTGCCATGAAGGACATACGTAGCTATGATTGATTTTGGTGCTGGGGGCACTAATTAAGATTGTTGATTCATCTCGGCCTGCTCCAGACAGGCTGAGCTGTGAGTGGGAGAGCAGACAGCCTGCAGTGGTTTTCATTTGTTATAACATGACGGGATTCTGTTTTCTTTTGTTTTCTGATATGTTATTGCATGGGAGCTATTTCCTGATGTTTACAAAAGTACTTGTTATGTGCAGGCATTATTATATGCTGGTATTATTTTGGAAATATACTCATTTGCAAATTCTTCCTTTTGAATAAAGCAGCTAAAGAATTTGTCACATGATGAGCTCTGCAGCCCTGCAACCAAATTTAAACAAGTTGGACAAACTCGATGTGTTTATGGCTCTGGGAAGTTTGAGGTTTGAACTTTGCGTGAGCTGCTCTGACAACCAGGTCATTAATGTTGTATTGCTGACGGTTGTTAATATTTTTCTACTGTAGATGAACACGAGTAACCAACAATCACCAATCACATCTTTTCATGTCACGTCTTTATTTCTTTGGACCAAATAAAAACGGAGGCATCGATAAGAGTATCGATAAGTATCGGTGTTGACGAGCAGTATCTGTATTGATAAAATCCGAACGATGCCCATCCATACTTACCAGTTGTCTACGAGTTGTAACCAGTTCAACCACTAACATTCAGAGGCCTGGGGAATAAAAACATTCATATAAATTACAAGAAAAAAATGCAAAATAAACCTTTTGTGTTGAGGATTTTATTCAGTTATCCTTTTAATCGGGCGTATTCTAGGCGTATCAATAATGTTCTAAACATGAAATCCATTGTATACAGAGCTTCTCTGTGATGTTTGAGATGTCGGTGGCATAAATCTCTTGTGCCCTCTGGTGGAGAGTTTCTCTCTGTCTTTACTAACACTTGAATCATTCTCAAATAAACGTGAAGAACTCAAAAATAATTTATTTGCCATTGCATATTAGACTACATTCACACGTAAACATATATTGCCAGTTCACCAGTGTTATACTACATCTGTTTGTCTAACCACAAGCAGTCTGAACATTTGCTTCAGCCTGATTGGCCAATATATACATGCAATGTATACAATCATATATGATTATCTCCTGTTACGTCTGTACAATCAGCAAAATCACATTTATATCCACGTTATCAGTAAAAAAAAAAATATTGACATTATCATCAAATGAACAATGTCGTGTCCCTCTGTGCTTCTCCTCCAGAATATGAAGATGCCACATCCTCTCAACTCCTTCCCGACTGAAACGCTCATCTCAGAAACTTCCTTGGGCTTCTTTTCCACCAGCGAAGCCCCAACGGAGCTATATGCAGAAGACGGCTTCATCGTCAGTGTCGGTAACATCAGCAGCATCAGCGTGTCAGGCAGCCCTCGCTGCACCTATAAGGAAGACTTCAAACGCATTTTACTTCCAGCTGTGTACAGCTTTGTCTTCCTGCTTGGTCTTCCTCTCAATGCTACTGTCATACTGAAGATATGGAGGACTCGGCCCAACCTGTCCAAAAACAACATCTATATGCTGAACTTGGCCATAGCCGACTTTCTGTATGTGATGTCACTTCCCTTGCTCATCTACAACTACGGCAGTCATGACTACTGGCCCTTTGGGGAGCTTGCCTGTAAACTGGTCAGGTTTCAGTTCTACAGGTGAGACATTTGACTGATTATATGCTAATTGTGTCTGTATGCATGTATGTGTGTGTCCATCATTTCTGAACTTATTTGATCTTAAAGATCTCAGTATGCTTCAAAGGATGTAGGTCATCCCACCACACCTACAGGCAAACGGGAAGGTGCAGTAAAATTTCACTGGCATTGAGAGGGGAGGGACATGACATACTAAAAAAATAGCATTTACAATGTTTCATAAGGTTGCACCAATGCAAAGTGGCATAAGTAGAGTGTGTAGACTATTGCTGTGTATGGTTGGCAAGTTTGTCTGTTTTACAACAATGAACACTAAAACAGCGTCCTGGTTCTGATGTGGAAAAGGTGTAGGGCACGGGGTTTCAAATGCTTAAAGGTGACCCAAGCACGTTGTTTGAAGCATACTGAGGCTTTGTTAGAAGCTCTGCATATTCAGAGAGCTCCAGCTATACTCAGCACAGCAATAAGATTTAACAGCATTTTCTTCTTCTAGTAATCTGCACGGCAGCATTCTCTTTCTCACCTGCATCAGTGGGATGCGCTACATGGGCATTTGCCATCCCTTTGCAATGTGGCCCAAGCAAGGTGGTCGCAGGATGGCATGGTGTATCTGTGGAGGGGTGTGGCTGGTCGTCATTGTCCTGTGTGCCCCAACGTTTCACTTCGCTGCCACAGGGATTCAGCGAAACCGCACAGTGTGTTATGATTTAAGCACGCCGAAGCATTCATTAGACTACTATCCTTATGGCATGGCTCTGACCTGCCTTGGCTTCTTATTGCCTTTTATTGGCGTGATGGTGTGCTACTGTCGGATGGCCCAGATCCTCTGCCGCCCGGTGTCCTACCAAGGTGTCTCCAAGGCAACTGGGGAGAAACGGGACAAGGCCGTGAGGATGATCATTGTGGTGGCGGCAGTGTTCTGCATAAGCTTCCTGCCGTTTCACCTCACTAAGACTACATACCTGGTGGTGCGTACTCTGCCTGGTGCACCCTGTGAGACGAGAAACCTGTTTTCAATCATCTATAAGAGCACCAGGCCGTTTGCCAGCATGAACAGCTTTCTGGACCCTATTCTGTTTTACTTCACCCAGCCACGCTACCGCCAAAGCACCAAAAGGTTTGTGCTCAAAATCACCTCCCGCAGAGACAAAGGCACCAGTGTGTGAGCGAACAGCAGATCATAAAGTGGAATAGCATTTCTTTAAGTGTTGTTGCTACACCAGTGGTGGATCCTAGGATGCTGCAAAGTGGTAAAAGTATTGATTGATCAGTTTTCTTCTTAACAGGTTTCTTCATACATGTTCTGATGTGAGCTGCAGTCCTTTGTGCTTTTACCTACTTCTCAGTAATGAAGAACTGTACCTTTTTAAAAAAGGGTCTAAAAAAAACAGTCTAGAGCTGCCGGCTTAACGAGAAGCCTCTAAAATGTGACATGAAAGATTTAATCTTGTTATATGAAATGTAAACAGAGACGGAGAAAACCAGGAGGACAGATTCCCAGAGTTGATATGAAAGCCTACACTATCTGTGCCGTACATGCACTGTGCATAACACATGCACATAAAAGGCATTCGCATCCTGCGTTGTCCTTGACATCTGTCATTATTAACTTTCAGTCTCTGCAGTGCACTGAGTTGTAAAAAAGGAACTATTTAGTAGATAGACATTTGTCTCATTTTCTGTTTCACACTGTGAACTGCATCATAATAGAAATGCACTGAATTAAATTCCGTGTCAAATGCTGAAAAGCGATTGCAAAATATTTGATGACTGCGTGTTAGTAATGCATGACTCCTTTGTGTGTGCAGATGAACTGGTGTCGGGGTGAAACATGCCTCACAAACTAGGGGTTGCAAAAACATGGCATGTGAAGTAAATACATGGCTGTGCATTGTAACATAGAGTAATCACACTTATATATGAATGTTTGTGCTGTTTTATTGCCTAAAAATGTCAACATTACGCAAGCAATGCTTGTTGTTGCATGTTTCCACCACTAGATAGCGTATGCACCCCTCTGCTGCTCTACACTGCAATGCTGCTCATGTTTTCTCTCTTAAATGACATGGCTATTAACATACTATGCAGTAACAATTAGATCTTACCTAGTACAATCAGAGATGGCCAAGAAAACTTAAATATCCAGCCCATGCTAAATTGAAATAGAACATAGAATGTTATGCCAATCCTTACCAGGTGTGTTGCATACTTAGAGTGAATGAAAAATGAATTCATGGACTTAAGGGCTTGGTCTGAATAATGGCTAAACCGTGTGGTTTTCCACATCCTATGAGTGTTTTCTGTTGCAGGAAACCACTTGCGTTGATGGATGTTTGACACTTCAGAGATGATAGAGTAAATAATGAATAATAAAATGGAGAAATAAAAGCAAATCTCGTAAATTGGTTTGAGGACAATTGCTTAGTACTGTTTTGATCGCTCTAACTAGATGCAGTAGTCTACATTTGTCCAGTCTTGACATCTTTTAATTGAAAACTTCCTTCTGTTATTTCATATGGAGTCATATAAAGGAATTGATTCACTGACATTATAATATAGCCTGTGGTGTTCATGAGATGAGCATTCCAGACCAAATCATTTACAATAGGTTGCACTGTAAATGGGCATGTTGATGTGTAAATAGTCATTACTGCATTTCTGCTGTAGCTTAATTCTAATTGAACTTAATTCAATTTAAATGTTTTTCCTAGCACTTATTTTTCAGCTACAAAGCATGATGTCTTTTAGACGCACACAGCAATGAAAACAATGGCAGGTAAATATACCTGCAGAGTCCTTATTCGCTTAAGGCTTATTAGATTTTTGCACACATTTAATGTGAATTTATATTTCAGTTACACTGATTATTGTGGTATTTCGCTGACACACTTACAGCAAACATAAATGAATCCTGTTAATAAAATGTGCCCGAGGTGCTCAGTTTAATGCCTAATGTGTTAACTATCGGTAAGAAACTTACACAAGGCTTTCCAAGCATTAGGATCAGTCCCTCTTTGATTTTTACAATTTGATATCAAATTAAACTGAATATAATCCTTTTTTCAGATCTTATAAAGTTAATTTGGCAACAACTTTTGAATTCTTCTGAAGCCACTGTAACAGACAACCTTTACTAGATATGTTGTGCATATTGATTTAATCTGAACATGTATTGATTCAATGCAATGTACATTCGATTAAAGTATGAGGGCCTGTGCTGAAAACTTTCAGACCCTCCTGATGTATTTGTGTCTGTATAGCATGCATATCCAGTAATTTATTACTACACTGTATCTTGTGCTCTAATAACAAGTTCTTGTTATGCATCTGGTCAAATATTTATGATGTCTGATTCAGTTGATTAATTTTATTTTCCACAACTGCAAAATATGTCACGTGTGTGGTCAGTTTAGAGAGATGTCTTCACACTGTACCAGCATGTTTGTGTCAGTCAGTATTATTTAAAAGAATTCTTATTTTTATAAAATACTGTAACACAGAAATATAATTTTATTTTTTTTACATCGATATTGATCACAAAGTCACGTTTTTGTTTGATATCTTTTGGGTTCTTCTTGAGTTCTTTGTGAAAATGTTGTGGATGTTGCCATTATGTAAAGCTAACTGAAAAAAAGCCATTAAAAAGTCATGCTGCCTGTCATGAATGTTATTCAAATAATTTCAAACTTTAATAAAGCAGCTCGACTGGAAAAAAGACACAAATTCCCTTAGAATTTATTGAGCAAATTTCATATTGCCAAATGTGAATCTAAGCTTCCAAACAGAACAGAGAAAAGTTGAATATGTTGTGCAGTTAAATATGCTTGCAAACGTACTATCAAATGATTAAAAAAAAACAACTGAATCCTGCTTCAGTGATACAGCATTTGAGAGTGATTCGTTTAGTTTTTGCTTTCAAATATTGCAAATGGTGAAGCTGTCCATTATCTACAGCAGCACCGATGACCTGACGTTGGAGAGGTCAGACTGAGGGGGGCGCTGCAGCCTTCTCTTAGGGAATGTTGCACAGAATTCCTCCCTGGAACAAAAGGACCTGTTAACCAGACATCCACATGGGAAGCATCACAGAGGGGTTATTGTGCATGAGCGAAATCTTTTCTTATTGTTTATTTTCTCCTCCCTGACACTCTAATAACTCACCAACGCCATCATGACACACTGGTGTAAAGCCTCTGCTTCATATGCAGCTGCCATTAGTGCACCGGTCACTGGCCTCCTCTGAGGGCCTTAAAAGACAGAGATAATGTCAAATTCATGTTCAGTCCTGGAAATCAATAGTGCGTTTACAGTGATTTTACTCATGGTGATTTCTCTAAGTTAATAAAAGTGCTGCTGATCCAAATTTTTTGCTCTAACGTGTAATTTTCCATCTAAATCGCCTCCCAGTGCCACTGTCTCTATCGCAATGAAAAGGGCTGTAATTATAAGTATCTTCTTCTCCTATCAAAAAAGAAAGAGTCTTTCCTCTCAATCCCCGAGGGGGCTATGACAGCCCCTACACCCCTAGTCCCGCCCATCCCCTCTGCCCTATCTCAGGCATTAACATGCAAAAAAAAGAGCATAACTTACGGAAAACCAAATCATGCCAAAATAAGGAATCAACAGTTTGGGAATTTACAGTGAGTGATGCGTCGGGCCCGTGCGGGACTGCTAACCTGGCCGTAGGTAGAGGTTTAGAAGCAGGAGGGGGGGGGGTAACAATGGAAAAGTTTGCTTTGTCAACAGTTTAGGAAAGTTTTGTTTCCAAATTGTAGCGCTTTCTCTCCTTGCACGGATGCGATTTCGGAAATCGACACCATGTAAGTTTTGATAACAGAGCACATTTACACAGTGGATAGTTTATGAAATATGTTACAATGCAGTTTGAGGCTTTGCCAGCTATAAACAGTGATTGTTTCATGACGTTAGGTTGCGGGTGGAAATGGACCACAACTCCCAAATATTTTTGGATATCCGTGGAGTCAACATGTGTGCGTGAAGTCTGAGGAAGAAAGACGCGAACAATGGCAGAAGAGGAGAGCAAGAATGTGGCTGTGTACCGCAGCGTCTCTTTCAAAAAGTTAGGGTCCTGGGGCGCCAAGAGGACAGAAGACCAACAACACAAATCAGGGGATTTGGAGGCAGCTGGCGTCGCCCTTCCCCCGGAGCCCAGCAAAGCAGAACAGCCCTCGGCGACGCGTAATGTCAGTGTGTCAAGAAAAGTTTCCAAAATCTCTGCCACCGCCGCCGGCCTCCAAACCGCAGACCCAAAGAGAGGCTCCTCTACTCCTCTCTCCTCTATTTCTCCATCCATCCGCCAGCTCACTGAGAAGTTCAACAGCAGCAGCTCCACCGGGACGCACGTACCCTCACCGGGAGATTGTGCGGCAGTGACGCGGGGGAGCAGCACTCTTCCGCGGGCCAAGTGCTCCAGGAGCGACGGGTCTCCGTCTCGTAAATCTTTTCACAAGGACAGCAGTGGTGGATGTTTCCAGGATAGTGATTCTACTACTGCAGAGCCTCTCGCGGAAAACAAACAGCAAAAGTTTCCCTCCGGCGCTGACTCTGTGTCAGGCTCGGATTCGGAGAGGAAAAACGAGAAGCGGATTTTTACAAGTTTACCAAGCGACAACAGCAGCAACTCTGGTAAGAGAGATTATTCACAGATCAATAATGCATGCCCTCCTGATCCCAGAAAGACTTTGACGACAGACGAGGAAGACGATATTACTAGTAGAAGAGCAGCTTCTCCACCCTGTAAATCTCACAGAAGTTATTTCTCCACGCACCACAGTGACTTTATTCCCCTGCACTCTGACAAGTGGCCCAGTGTCACCAAAATCAGACAAATTTTTGATGAAAGACAAAGCCAAGCTACGCAGCTGCACAAGACTGACACGTGTGAGAATTTAAAAACAGTTGACAGAGGCCAAATTCCCAGAGAGAGTGCTCCTCTCTCTGATAGAGGTGACAGACTCTTATCTTGCAGCTCTGCTAATGAAGCCAGGAGCCTGTCTTTGCATGGCGAATGCATAGGGGAAGCACAAAGCAGTAAAAGCAGTGCAGCTAAAGAGAAATTTTGTTATGACATGGACTTTTATCACAAATCTCACCACCAGCTGTACTCAAATGACGAGGAGGCGGACGTAGACATACATAGTTCTACTAACAAAGTATCTGATATAAGTCCTTTTCAAAGCAGCATCAGTAGCAGTCACAGTTGCACTGGGGGTAGTCACTACCATAGGATTAACCCATCTCCATACAGATCTCATGGCTCCAGCACTGAAGTAGAAGTGACCCACAAGACCCCCAGTGCGACAGGCTTGACATGTGACCCCACCTCTGACCTTCAACCTCTCACTACTTCGTCTTGGAATCGATCGGAGAGCTTGGACACCTCCTCCTGCTCCTCCTATCTTCAGCAGCCGACAGTTGGGGAGAGAAGGGATAGACAGGGGGTCGGGCTGCCCAGGGATAGTTTACATTCCTCACATAGCTCTTCTAGAGCGGCAGCCCCCACCACCTCCTCCTCCTCCCCCTCCTGTGCTGCCGCTCCAGATAAAGCCATTGCCTCCTCCTCCTCTACCATAGCTCCCTCCAATGAACTAAGTGCCCCTGCAAGAGTTGCCTCTCCCCTTAGCTCCCGCTGGATGGTTAGCTCTGGAGACGAAGAGGAGGAGCACACCAGGACAAGAAAAGGAGGTGGAGGAGGCAGTTGGAGTGTTCCTTCCAGCCCTGCTCCCTCCATCTCCTGCAGAGCAGGAGAGAGAGGCACAGCAGAGCGAGGAGGCAGCTATTTATCCCGCAGTAAAAATGGCTGGTTGGGTACGAAGGGCATTGGCAGGTCTTCGGGCAGTGAGGAGGACAGCCCTGGTTCTTTAGGCTCCCACAGCCGGGAGGCAGTGCGCCGCCGCTCACTGAGGAAGAAGAAGAAGTCCAGTGGAGCTGCTCTAGCAACAGGCCGTGCTGATTATGATGATCATGATAGTGAATCAGAAGACAGTGACAGTAACAGGACCTTGACAATGGAGCACTTAGAAAGGCACCACCAGCAATACAAAGGAAAACTTGCGGGAACAACATCTCGGAGCCACTCAGCAAGAGAACCCAGCAGTCATAGTAACCGAGCCAGGGTGCAGCAATGGGAGCGCATCTCCTCACCTGTGATGTCCACGACACTTCCTGGTGTATCACGAGTGTCAAAGGTCAATATCCCTCCATTTGTTTCCAGTCCTAGTGGCTCGCATTGCAGCAGTCGATACTCCAGTACTGAGACGCTGAAGGAGCTGAAGGAGGAGGACCAGCCTTGCGCCAACCGTGAAGCAAATAGCAGAACTGCATCTTCATCCATGCTAAGTAAAACTTACCATGGGAATTTCACCATGTACCGCTCCCCAAGCTTTGGCCATGGAGATAACTTCTCCCGTACACCTTTGCGGGTGCGTCCAAAGATTGTTCCTACAGTCGCCCCCTTACCTAGTGTATTGTCCAGAGAAGGCGGGGTATCTGCAGGGGTTAGGGGTGGTGAGACCAAGGCAAAGAGGACAACAGATGTGGATAGGGTAGATAATGATGATGAAAACCGAATATCTATGTCCAACCCTGATATCACTTCAGAAACATTGACACTCTTAAATTTTCTAAAATCTGACCTGTCAGAGCTCAAGGTGCGAAAAATGAGTGGAGACAAATCAGGTGTCACAGAGGGGTCATCAGTGTACAGGATGGGCTCAAGGATTTATGGTGGGACCCCTCTGTCATCTGGTCGTCGCCCATCACTGAAAGACCTGACTGCCACCCTACGGCGTACAAAGTCCTTCACTTGTTCAGACAAACCCACAACTGTCAGGTCTTGTTTGACAGGTGGCACCACAAAGAGGAGCTCCTCTGAGCAGCAGCTTGACTTGGATGGAGAGATTGATGGAGAGAGGGTGTCAGTGTCAGATAGGGAAGTAGAAAGTGATGGGGGTGATTTTATGGTTGGAAGAGGACAAAGATTGGGGCATTATGGGTTTGATGATAATGATGAAGAAGTGATGGCTCCAATGCATGAGAGGTATGTACAGGAAGCCAGACAGGTTATTCGAGATATCTGCCAGATGAGTACTAGGCAAGATGATGACGATGATGAAGTAGATGTAAGGAGAACTGATGATGATTTGGAGAATGAATGTTTCCAGGTCAAGAAAACAAGTGAGGAGAAGAAGAAAGCCAGAACGAGTGTAATGGATGAGACAAAGGCTGAGTTAAAGAACACAAAAGACAGGGATAACCATGAGAGGGAGAGAGAGAACAGGGAGAGGGAGAGGAGCAAGAGGGATGGACAAAGTACGCAGTTGGAGACGCTAAACAGCAGGGGCACAGAGTACAGAGAGAAGGCAAAGAGACAGAGCAGAGAGACGGAGAGAGCCTTATTGAAGGGTGATTTGGAGGAAAGCATGTTCTACGACCAGTCTGTAGATGAGCTGTCAGGCCATGAGTCTAGTTTAACAGATGAAGGGATTGTAACAGAGCCAGAGATGGGCCCCAGTGAACCGTCCAAGAGGTCATTTCTGGGGTCGGCAGGGGTTAATTTAGGATCACAAATTGCTAGAGATGTGCTCGGGCAGCCTGTCACTGTATGGAAGCAATCAGCTCTCCATGAGGTGGAAGGGTTTAAGCAGGAGAGAGAAGAGATCACAGAGAACAGTGTGAATTGTACAAATCGTCTGAATGAAGTCAGCCTCCCTCCCTCCCTGCTTCTTCCTACCCGAATGGCTGAGAGGGACAGTATCATCATGGAGCTGAGCAGCACCTCTGGTATCAACAATGTCAACACTCCCAGTGAGCAGATAAATACTAACAGCGCTGTGTCGCAGAGGTCAGCGAGTGCTGCAGGAGGAGGAGGAGGTGGAGGATTTGAAGCCCCAGGAACCCCAAGTGCTCTCCGTCGAAGGCGTAAGTTCTCCCCTCATGGTAATAGCAACACAGGCTCTGATTCCAGTAATGGTAGTAATGCAGAATCAACAATAGCAGCTGTTGGAAATGGGGAGTCCACAGTCTACCGCTCTCTAAGTGATCCCATGCCACAGCGGTGCTGTTCTGTGGCAGAAGAAGGGAAAAACAATTTTTTCTCTGTAGACAGCAACCTTTTAGGTTCTCTGTCTATTAAAGGAGCAGGAAGAGATTCTCCAGAGGCCTCTACTGTGGCCAGTTTGTCAGAAGACAAGGGTAGTGTGGCCAGTGACTTGTCAGTGTACAGTGATGTTGGGCTTCGTGATGATGGTGTTCAGGACTACAGTGGTGTGATCAGGAGCATCGTAGCTGAGCCAGGTGCAATGGACAGATTGATGGCAGATGACCAATGCAATGGCAAAGCTCCCAAGAAGAAGTCATTCAGTGACCCTAGTCGCCGTAGTGATGCCCCTCTACTTTCTCAGAATGACCCATTGTTCAAAGGTCAGAGTGGCAGCACCCAGCCAATCAATGAACTGGATCAACCTGCCCAGATCCCACCTTCCAGCAGTGAGCCAATCCTGAGTGAACAGAGAGAGGAACTGTGGGAGCCAGAAGTTGAGCCTAAACACACTTTGCCGACACAGCTGCATCACCATGCAAACAGCAGTAATAAAGTCAACAAGGCTCGGTCCCAGTCAGAATGCACCGTCCACTCCGATAACCATGACAATGAAGAAGATGATGTAACAGACCAAGGTGAGGAAGAACAAGAGCTGCAGAAGTTTAACTTTGACCTTAAGTTAGCTGGGGGTCTATCCCCTAGAATGGTTCGTCGGCCCTGTAGAAAGCGTCCAAACAGGCTGGCTCACTTCTTTCCTCATGAGGACCCATTTGAGACCCCAGAAGTTGGTTTGGAGGTGCAGGAGGATCACAGTGACTCAACCGATCTCACCCCTCCTCTTCCCCCTTCACAACTGCAATCCAAACCCAAAAGCAGACCGAAGCATGTCCGCCATGCCAGCGAACCCACCACTTTTATCCCCATCTCCCCACCGCCACACCCCCAGCCACTGAAGGAACCGGGCTGCCTTGCTCTCCGACCCTCTGCAGAGCCTGCAACCTTAAGCAAGCCTCCTGGGGACGAAGCCCCATCTCTGGAGGATGTTACCCAGAAATATATTCTGGAGCTTAGTACCGCTGAGAGGGATGCTGATGGCCCAGGGCCTCTTGTAGCAACCATGGATGGGGCCTCAGTGTCTGCTTCAGAGGGGCCCAGCGAGACCAGCACCAGTGGAATTACAGAAGCTGGACCACTGAAGAAGAGCTCAGTGGATGCTGTGTCCACCGCAACACCACAAAGGACAAAGCCCAGAGTGGTGAGTCACATTTTTCAGTTTTTTATCATGTGTAAGAGTGTGCAAGGCTGGTGTGTCAATGCTCTCTTGATGCATTTTGTCTTTGAGTTCATGTCATGTATGGTTTTAAATGTGCTTTGTCTTTTAGTGGGTGAGGGAGTGTAAGTGATTTGCACTTTCCAGATGTCTCAATTATGATTAAATTGCCTTTTGGTGTAGGAATGGAAGATAAATGAGTTTTAAGCCAATACAAAACAACTCATAAAGTTGTCTTATACAGTCGGCTTGTTCTTTTGTTTCATAGCCAAACCTAAATGTGTGTGTGTGCGCCTGTGCTTTGAATCAGGACTCGTATGGTTAATTTCGGAGTGCATTTGGGAGTAGTGCTACAATACAGGAGGATGTTATTAGTTTGATTAAACAAATCTCAGACAAAGGGCATTAAGGAGTAGACCGAGGCCTGCTGAGTGCGTGGCTGTTTTCATTTATTTGTTTCATCCAATATCGATTGTCGCTGTGCCAGAATTATAGAGTCAAAGAGAGGAGATATAATGAACAGTTCACCCAAACACAGATTGTGTTTTGTCTGATGCTGCATTTACTCACCAGTGGGAGATTTCTGGCTTGTTATATAATAGCAACACAAAAGCTAACTGATAGGGCTTTTAAACACCACTGGGTAGAATAAGCATTAGATGATATAATTACTACATAGTAGAAACTTAAGTTAGCATTGTGTGTAGTTAGCCACACATGAGGGACAAAGTTAGTCATTGCACACACACACACATTGCCTCACCTGGAGGTCTTCGCCTGCAGTCAGTGTTATAATGCAGTCATGGTTGTGACTCTGAATAGGTGTGGAGAAAGTAAAATCAACACAAGGATTACCATCTGTCTGAGCTCAGGACAGAAGGTTGCAGCTACATCATCCGGAGCTTTGTTTTCATTACATCATGACAGACTGCTCTTTTTATTACAGTGACTATTTCGCAGACCCGCTCCGGTGGGGAAGGTCAAACGTGACCCGATCCGTCACCGTGTACGTCTCAGTAATCTGCACCATGTTTTTCTTTGACTGTGACATTCTCTCATGAATCATTTACATCCACTGCTCCGGTCTCCATTCACTGTTGATTGTTTTATTTCTTTACCCATTGTCCTTACTTGTTGCTGCAGCGACAATAGCTGTAGTTGGCGAGTGACCTCACCAGGCAGGAAATGGGTTAAGGGAAAAAGGAAGTTGTTGTGGTTACTGAAGTGTTTGATGATGTCCAGCACTGCTGGCTGGCATGTGTGCATGGGCACTCCATTATGCAGAGTGTGTATGCATTTTGTGGCATACCCTCGTGTCTGTATTATAAACTACCTTCCTCTTTTCCTCCTGTGTTTTTGTGTGCTTATGCATGTTGGTTGTCTGGGATTTATCAGTGGCTTGTCCACAAATTTGTCACACCTGCCATACATACACTGCTGGTGCTCGGTGGCAGTGTGTGTGATTTGGACTGAGTATTTTCAACTATGCCAAGCTAGCCTGGAGCACAGACAAGTTCTCAGAAAGTAAGAAAGGAAGAGGGACGGAAGAAGAAAGCGTTTTCCTTTCACCACTTTGCACAGAGCCCACTTTCTGGCATTAGAGGCTCTCATTAATGTCGTCTTTATCTCTGTTTCTCATTTGCTTTGCTTTTCATTCCATTGTGCCTTTTCACCTTTTTCTCCTTCCTCTTCTCTTTCATTACTCATCCAGATGCTCAAAGTCCATATAGTCCATGCCTTGAAAAACTAGATCAGTAAGTTTAATTTTCATCTCATACTTTCACCTCATCCACATTTGTCTTTTTTTTCATACTAATTCTTCAGCATTCCTCCTCATGTTATCTTATTCTTCTCTTTGCTGTCTCTCTGTTTCTCTGGAACATTGCAGTGAAGTGAGGTCAGAACGTTTGTCTTGGTGTGAGGCAGGCTGTTGAGCTAAATGTCAGGTAAGAGAAAAGAGGGAAAGGGAAAGAGAGGCAGGGACAAAAAAAAAGACCGGAGTTGGAAGGAAACACTTGCTGGCAAAAAAAAGAATAAAAATGCAGCATCAAAAATAGAACTGAGGTCAAGCTGAAGTATGAAACAGTTACATGTTTAGGTAGAGTCAGGAAATGAGAAGTAATGAGTGAAAATGGTAGAAAAAGGCTGGTTTTTTTGGTTGTTTTTTTTTTAAACCTCAACCAGAGATCAGTCATATGTATAAAATAAAATCTCTTTTTTTTTCTTCATATGCTGTGATTTTATAAAGCATCTAATGCATTTAGCTTACATTGTTACTCATGTTTTTTGGCTCACTAGAACAAAATCCTGGTAATTTGTGCCTATGTTCTGTTTCCAAGTGTTGGGAATTTCAGATTGGGACAGATTTTGGGATTCATTTGCCTTAATAACGTTCTATTTATGTCTTTATATGAGAATAAAAAAAAATTTAATGACTATATATTAAAAAATATAATTAAATGGAGTGACATTAACTGATAATACGCTGTTATTGCCCCGACTTTAAAATAAAAGCAGCTGAAGAAAGGAGTGCTGACACAATTAATGTTTTATTGCATATTTTCCTCAAGTACTCCACTAAATGTGTTCAACAGAGCCACAGTTTGTTGAGTCTGTGTAAAATGAGCATTTCTCGGATACAGAACAGCTCCTCCTTCCGAGCAGCAATAAAGACATGTTCAAACGAATAGCTTAGTGATTTGAACAATAATAAGAATAATGATTCATCTCAAGTTCGTGTGTGTGTGTGTGTGTGTGTTTCCCGTATGGTTTGAGTAGCTTTCACTTTACGGGGGCAGGAATGTGGCCCATCTTTGCTTCTCCTCTCGTTGCCGAAGAGTCTTAAACTTTTCTAAAGAGCTGAAGACTCATGTCACACTTTAGTGATCATATTTTAATATGATATGGTAAGTTTTGGTAGTGGTACTAAAACATTTTTTGTCATTTTACCTGTAGGAATGAAAAATGTTTTTCTCTAAATCCATAGGCTTTCGTTCAAACAAGTAAGACAAACTTAAATGCATCAGTGTAATTTTGTCTTGATACAAGCAGCTGTACAAGAACCACTACTTTGTTTGTCCATGTATCACCTGTCATCCTATTGATGAGGCCAGTTCGAGCTTAAAGAGGATGCTACCTGGAGTGCAAAGGGAGAAAGATCGGGGGAAATGGAAAGGCATAGAGAAAGGGGACAGAAAGGTTCATTTGCACTCTGCTCTACATGGATTAGGTCTAAAAGCACAGTGTCTACAGCTTCAGATTCATGACTGACTTTGTTTTATCAGACCACCCACATGGAATCAAATACTTTTCCCTCTGTTTGGTTTATTTTCTTTCACTCCCCCATTTCTGGGGAAGGCAGAGATGTGTAGATGCTGAAACCAAGACTTCTTCCATTTTAAAGTATCGATGTTATTGAGCATTCGATCAAAGAGAGCCACATCAGAATCAACTTGTTTTATAGGGAACGCACTAAAGGGTAGAATGATGGGATTGATATCTCACTTTAGCAGAGATGATGGGATTTAGAGTGAGCCATCACCATAAGTTTGGATGTTTTTAAGAGTTCCATTAGCTGTCAAAGGCAAAGTGACTTTGTAACATCACTGACTGGCCAAAAAGGCAATATTCAAAGGTTTCAGTGCACAGAGATCAGCACAGCAACTGCTTTTTGCTGTAAGTCCTCTTTATTGCATTAGTTGGTTATTCGCTCACATGAGTAAATGTCACAAAAAAGAATAAAACTAGGAAGAACTCAGAGAGCGTATACATGTGTATCTATACAGGAAAACTGAAGGACATTTTGTAAGAACAGCCTTCCAAATTTAAGATTCCTGACTCCCATATACATTTTAGCATTGATGACATCACTCTACCTGGATCTACCTCATGCCAAGTTAAATAAAGCCACCTAATTCATTGCCCCTGGAAACCTGCTCCTATTTGGAATCATGTGTTTATCACCAATAGTTTATGAGTTATCAACAAAAATGTGATTTGCCATAATGTTGGATCCAGATCTATTTGCCATTGAGATATAACATCTTAGTTTTCACATATGCAACCATACTCTGACCCAATTCATTTGGCCCTCCTCCAAATTTATATTTTAATCTCCCTACATAACCTCCCCAAAGTCTTTCTGGCAAAGGTAATAAAATAAATGAAAATTATCGACTGTGTTAGGAAACACACCATCAAACCCTTTCATTTTGCCATCATTGGAGAGGAAGGAAGTAACTGGCTCTGTTAAAAGCAGACTGTCAAAGTAACGTTAAAGGACACATCACGCACACTCAAAAAAGGATATCAAGTGTGTACCAGGGGGGCCTTCTTTTAACATGCAAAGGTCAACCCGGGTTTTGTGAGGTCTGTCAGGTGAGGGATGCTGAGTGAGTTAAAGGCGAAAGAGAGATGAAAGGATAAGGATGCGGTTTGTTCTGGTTAAAGGTCTCCATGACTTGGCAGATGAGAAGGAATCGGTGGGATGAGTCATACGATCAAAAGGCCACGCTCCAGATATCTGTGGGCTCAATGGTGCTCAGGCAGCGTTTGATGATAGACAGTTTGAGTTCACTTTTGCCACTGCTTGTACAAAAAAGTCCCTAAAGGCTTCTATCCAGTATGGAAGTATGGATGACTATTCTGCAGGTGTGGTGTGAGTCTGTCAGTCCATCCATGTAGATCTTACTAGTTCTGTAGTTTGAATATAACAAGCCTTTTACTTTTAAGGGACGAAAAAGGAACTAAACAGTTTCCTTTGCTATACTTTTCCGATCATATGTGACTCAAGTTCCTGAATGTAAAAATCACACAATGGTGCCATTGTTTTATTCGTAGAGAAGAGATCATTGTAGCGGTATTGCATTATACACATACACACATAGTGTTTATCTTATGGAACAGACACAACAAAAGTGATTCGTGTTCCTCTAAGTAAGCATGTGGTGGCAAGGAAGATTTAAGAGCCCCACTTCAGAGATGCTCAAGTTATTTTAATGTATGGCTAACTGCAGGCAATTGTGTGTATATAATCTGCAATGTGCAATAACATTGGTAAACATTGCCATCATGATATTGTGACTTGTGCTAAACAAATACTGAAGTGCACATGTTGTCCATGTCTGTGATCTGCAAATAAAAGAGGCGCGATGTGCAACACAGCAGCGTCTCCATTTACTGTGACTTTTTACATGTGTGTCGAGCAGCGGTTTGTAAAATCTCCTGGTTGTGGTTCGGACACACGGCACGTCATCACAAAATCACACCCCTGTCCTCTGTCTCGCCAGCTCACTCCGATTGGCCAAATGGTGTGAATGGATTGCCCATTTATCCAGGGCTACCAGAATCCAACGTCTTTTGCAATGTGTTGTGCATCATCTTTAAAAAAAAAAAAATCTATGTAAATTCATCAGTTGTGTCTCTGCAAACAAATCACAGCAGGAGGCTCCGTCTGGTTTCTCAGAGTGGGGAAAATAAAAACCCCTGGGAAAACAGTTCTGGATGTCCTCACCCTTGGTTGATGACAGCAGCAATATACTTTTAACTTCCCTTTTTCCTTAATTCACTGTACTTTACCAGTGGACTTTTGTGACAGTCTAAACCTGTGGGCCACGGTTATTTGCGTTTCTCTTCTTTTCCTCTTTCTTACCCCCGCTTCTTGCCCCAGTCTCTCCCCTCCTCACCGTCTCTCTCTCTCTCTAACCCTCTCCTCTGTCAGTCTGTGTGGATCCACCCAGTGTAATTACAGAGCAGTTTGCTTATGTAAGGAAAGCCTCCTCTGAAACAGCACTTTCTAGGAGAGCTGCTATTTCAGCTTTTTTTTTTGTGTCCACAGGCAAATTTCTAAGTATGCCTTTTGAGTGAGCTTGAAAATGACAAAAATAATGGATAACAGTTTAACTTGTTTCTTACTCTGCTTTGGAAATGAGGTCATCTGTTAAAGGTTGTGTGTGTGTGTGTGTGTGTGTGTGTGTGTGTGTGTGTGTGTGTGTGTGTGTGTGTGTGTGTGTGTGTGTGTGTGTGTGTGTGTGTGTGTGTTATAATATGGTACGTCTTTGCCAGGGTTTCTTCATCCTGCCTTGTAGTTTTCTGTCCACGTGGCTACAAATATGTCTAATGTGAAAATCCCAATTTTATGTTGATTTTTTTATTAATTATAACATAACATAAAAATAATAACATAATAAACACGGTGGCGTAGTGGGTAGCGCTGTTGCCTCATGGCAAGAAGGTCCTGGGTTCAAATCCACCTGAGGACCTGGAACTTTTCTGTGTGGGGTGTGCATGTATGAAATTTCATACATGCTTTGTAGGGGCCCTAAATTTGTGCGTCTCATAATTGCTTTCTTCGATTTATGTATTTTTTCATTTTTAGGCATTTTTGAATTTATAATTTTCATGTCAGTTTGCTCACATTCACCTATGACAGAGGTTATGGTCTATCCACATCGGCACAGATCGAGTTCTTCCAGCAGCGGGGCATCTGTATCCTCGGACACAAATGTTCTGTTGGTTTCATAAAGATCCATGCATTATTCCCTGGAAATCAAAGAAAATGCTGAAAAATGCCCCGCAATGTTAATGATAGTCGGTTTTTTCCCCCCAATATTGCACAGTCCTAATATGCGACATTGTGGACAGCCTTGTTACATTACTGTGTGTTATATGTGTTCAAATGCTAGTATGACTTTGTGTATGTGCGTATCTCGCTGTGACTTATTGTCAGCGATGTGCTGCCTGCATCTCCCACAGTCACACACACACACACACACAATGGTACAACTGTGTCTCCTGTACAACGTGTAGCATAGCATAGTTTATAGCGTGGTCGGACACACGCGAGCGCGCACACACACACACACACACACACACACACACACACACACACACACACACACACACACACACACACACACACACACACACACACACACACACACAGGTCCAGGCCTTGTTCTAACTGTGGGTTGACAGCCATTCAGTCTTATGCTCTCACTCTTCGTCCTATGTCATCCTGACAAACATGACAGTAGAAACACTCTGCGTCCTCTTTCCCTTTCTGGCCTCGTCTTTCTCTCACCCTCTTCTTCTGCTTCTACTTCCGTCTTATGGCATCAGTCCGCCGCTTCGGATCATGCTCTAGCTGCCAGTTGAGAAACTCTCGTCAAAATGGGAACGGGAGAAGCTGGAAGTGTCGGAGCGTTGTTCCCGAGTGGCTTCTGGGATCTCGGATAAAGGCGCAGGGAGAGGAGGAGGATGATTGGAGAAGGGAGACGGTAGCAGCTAAGGACAAAGCCTCCTCACAGGCAGGTGGTGTCGGTCCTCTGTTTGTTTTTACACGTGTTTCTTCTATCCTCCTCTAATATTTTCCTCATCTTTTTAAGAAGTGCATTGTTTTATGGCCAAAAAAATCTTGTTGTTGACTAAAACATTTGAAGTAACCACAAAAAATATTTTGAAGTGATAACATGTTTCATTTCATGTTTATATACAGCATGTCCCTGTCTATGTGTGTGTGTGTGTCTGCTGGCGTGTGGATTGTTGGCTGCTGAATAAGAGGTTGTAATTTTTCGCTTGAGGCTGCTGTCATCATATTAACTTGTCATCATGCACCTCCGACAGTGTCATTATATCATCCACAGCACATGGATGACAGCCTCTTACAGCACTGTCAGGTTAGGCTGCAAATCACTGTAGAATATTCATATAGTCACTTGTACACTCAGGAGATTTCAAAACACACTGTGTTTATTCATAAATTTGCCTGGGTAGTTTGTGTTCGTAGGAAATTAGCAAACCCGTATTTTTGTTTCTCATTGACTTTTCAATGGGGCCTATGGCGGGGCTCATCGCTGGCCATTCCACGCCTGTGATGTCATTCCTCTCCAGAAACTGATGGCATCACGTCAGCTCAGCACCAGTGTGGTCATCAGGCTCGGCCCGTCTGATCGCTTTGAAATGTACAGACATATTAAGGGTGCCAATGGTCTCTGCTGCTGGAACGGTGGTCCAGCGGTGCAGAGCCAGATGTGTCTATCCTGATTCTGGGTCATCACACGTGGTCGACCAGGGTGCATGCATGAAATTTTCACCAGAATTCACGGATCATCACCAAAATGTAATCACCTCTAGGATATGCGAGGGTCCATCTGCCATGGGTGGTCTTAAAGAATGTTGGCGCCTTGACTGTCAACAGAGAATATTAGCTAGCAGATTGTTTTTTTCCCCATTGTCATAGAAGGTTTAAGGGAGTGTCATTAATTAAACGTACTGCTGAAGTGTTGAGATCAACGAGGCATGGTATACTTTTATTGTCCCCGTGGGGAAATTCTTTCTCTGCAATGAAGCCATCCCTTAGGAGCAGTGGGCCACGCTTTCAGCTGTTCTAATGAAGACAATACATAGTTTATGGTGTCCATCAATACATGCTTACAATGTGCAAGGTCTCCCATTACACCTCTATGAATAGTTTTGGATTGTTAGCCGTTATTTGTCTTGCGCGCATGGGACGGAGATAATGATTGTTTCTATTTGACACTCGTAACGTATAAAGGTTGACTTGATTTCTTTTAGTCAACGTTGTGTTTGCCAATCAGCAATCAGCGCTCAGTTTTCATTTGTGTTTAAATTCCACTTCAAAAGAGAGACCAGTTTCCCTTCCTGCTCCCTCACAGGTGAGCATTGGGAGGCTTGATCTCCGGCTGCTGCAAATCTTTTTTTGCATAACTTTAAAACATCCACGGCTGAGTTTTCACAAAACTATGAGTCATTCTGAAAATATTTTCACCTTACTTCAAACTGTCCGTGTGTGTAGGAGCGAATGACAGAAAGACACAAGCCGACAGACGCATCGGGGTATTAAATATGTGTGCATCTGTGTTTCGACGACTTTGATGCCAAATAATATATTCTGACGTTTCTCTTTCCTGTTTATGCTGAGGCCTGTTAATTAGTATGGACCTGAAAATATCAGGGTGCATTTGAGTTAAACACAGAACTATCGGCGTCAAAGTCTGAGGAATACTTTGGTTCCTAACCTTTTAGGGCTAAGCAAAACACCGTGAGTGATGACTCCTTCTTGAACTATTTCATCTGAAAACTGTAATTAAATAGCAGCAACATTAATGCAACAGAAATATGTTTATTTAGCTTTTTTTGTGTTGCAATGCCTGTGAGAAAATCGTGAGAAAAGTGAGTAATTAGAAGCAATTAAAATTCACTACGGTCACATAGATACGCATTACACATTTCATATTAATTGCCTATGTGTCTCTACTGTTGGTGCACCCGACCCTGACCTTAGCCGGTGCCGCACAGGGAACGAAACTGCTGCCCACGCCATCCAATTAACAATATTTAGTGTGTGTGTGTGTGTGTGTGTGTCTTGACCTGCTGTCCAATGGCTGTCTCTCTCACATTCAACCAGCGGTTCGGTCATTTAGCCAAATAGAATAGCAGTACTCTCTGTGGCAGTGATGACGGTTAATGATGATGGCTGCCATTTATCTGGGGATTGTAGGTATGCGCATCCCTAAAGGTATGTCTGAAGGGCTCACACAAAGCTCCCATCACCCAGTGACAGCCAGGGGGTTGTGGGTAATTGGGTCTGTCTTTCTTGAAACAATTTGGTCCTTCTTCACTCATCAATAGGCTTCTTATTTTCAACCAGGCCTCGACTTTCCCCCTTTCAAACAGTTCATTCACCATTTGGCGTTTCAGTTGTGCACTTCTGAAATGTTACCGGAGGAGGAGAGAAATATTTAAGGTTCGCACAATGTGCTGCAGAGATGCCATTAGCATTAAACATCCAACATTTTCACTGACCATTAGCATGGTTCATGAAGTGTGCAAAGAAAAGTAACATATCAGTCGGGATAAAGGCAGTTCCATAAAAGTCTCACACAATCAGACTAACTCAAGAGATAATTGTGTCTGCACACGATTGTCAAACAGCCAGAGAGGATGAACATATATCATATCAATCGATCGTGGTAAACAGCTATGAGACGGAACAGACCTCACTATTAGAAACATGTAAAGAATTCAAACATGTAGAAACTCAAAGGAAATCCAGCTGTCATAAATAAAACACAAAGACTTGGCGAAAGTTTGCTGATCGATTGAGCGCGCAACTACCAAATAATCGTAGATCATCGGAGGTGAAATGGGAGCCAGAACCAGTGGGGCATACACCTTTTGCATACTTATCAAAGCATTCTTTGTCATTTTGTTGCACAATTTTCACATCATGTCCATTTGCCCATCTTGTTGACATTCACCGTTTCAGTGCAGCTAGTCTCAGTGAAATGTTGCAAGGTTGTGAATGAAGGCTGAGCAAACAAAACACAGATGATAAGAAGATGCCAAGTTCCTAATAATAGCTCACAATTGACCTTGAAGTCTTAAACCATTTGTTTAAAAACTGTTTTGTTTTAATCTCAGGTTATTTTCACGACTGAATGGCTTGTCTTTGTCCAACTATGCCGCTCCGCTGTGTGATTTTAGCATGTTTTCTCATATGACATGGCACAGTCTGCATTTTGGGTGACATTTTATCGAACAGCACTCTCTAAACAACAGATTATCATGTCAAAATTATAATTTACCTTCCCTGTTAAGGTCCATTTATGACCCCAGTATGCCTTTGTAATGTTTATACAGAGCAGTGAGGTGCAAAACAGTTTTGTTTGAAAAAGGACCTCCTAATTCTTGGCCCACAAGAATTAGATCAGCCTGGTTGTTACTTCAGCTGCAGAATAAACAATAAAAATCAGTTCACCTCATTATTGTTATCGTTTAAAACGTCTGTCTGTTAAGCACACATTAGATCTTCAGAGAACAATGGCTTAATTGTGGATAAGGTGTCTGTCTAATAATGTTAATTAAATCCATCCACTCTGGTTGATGTGAAAGAGAAGGTTGTTGCACAATAATTGTGTCTCAGTAGAAAAAACAACAACAACTCAGTAGCTCTGTGTGGCAGCCATCATGTCACTGTCCACTTTCTCATAAGGAAAAACTGCTGTGAAGATAATAGATGTATAATAAAAAAAACCTCGTCTTTATATTTGAAAAACACGTGGCTTTTAATTTGAAAAATGTGCGCAGAGGTGAAAAAAAAACAGGGATCCTGCCTTTTAAGGAGCTAACTCTTCTGTGTTCTCCTTGCAGGAACCATAATTGTCTTCATTGAGAGGGCAGGGCAGGAAGTGGGTTTGGGGGAGGCATTTTGGACTATCGCGCACACACACACACACACACACACACACACACACACACACACACACACACACAGACACAGACGCACACACACAGATACAGATGCACACACCACAGTCCTGAATCTCTCTTAATGTGTTTGTCAGAGCAAAAAGAAGAGACAGTAGGAGCTGAGCTGCTTCAAAAGAGCAGGAGACTTTTAAAAGCAGCTAACACTGTGTTTAGGATAGACAATGAAGATGGAGGCTGGCCCTACAGTATGTGGGCATCTATCTTTTTATTTGTCTTCTCTTTGGCAAACGTGTGTGTGTGTGTGTGTGTGTGTGTGTGTGTGTGTGTGTGTGTGTGTGTGTGTGTGTGTGTGTGTGTGTGTGTGTGTGTGTGTGTGTGTGTGTGTGTGTGTGTGTGTGTGTGTGCGTGCGTGGGACGGTTGTGCTAGCCTGTTGCCGTAGGAATGCGGTGACATCAGAGGGGCCAGAGTTTCTGTTTAAGAGAGGAGGAGAAGAAGGAAAGAAAAATGTCAGCACAATAAAACAAACATGTCCTTAAACATCAGTGTGTCGGCTCATCTCCGTTTATCCCCAACTTTTCTCACTGAGATATTTTTTTTTCTCTCTTTCTTTCTGGCTCCGTCTCCATCTCACTCTTTCTGTCCCCCTCACCTCTCTCTTTCTATTTTTATCCCTTCTCCCACTGTGCTCACATCTGGATCTTATTGACTGAGTGAACAGCCATAAAAGACTTTCTAGACTCTCCGTGTGTGTGTATGTGTGTCTTTGGGTGTGGTGTGTTTGTGTATAGATTTGCTTGTGTGTGCCTGGAAAGACATGGCAGCCTAAATGTAAACACCTCTTGATTAAAAGTTTTCACCGAACCACACGTGCATTCATACCTTGTGCAGCAGCAGCAGCCACAACGATGCGATGCAATTTTGTTTTTTTAATGTACCCCTAATTTATAGGAATTTGATAAAATACTTCTAATAATGCAATTTTAGCCCTTTCCTTATAATAACTGTTTAATTTGCCTTTACAGCATGTAATAAATGTAATAATAATAATAATAATAATAATAAATAAAATGCAATTAAACCTGTTAATGGAAATCATTTAGCATAGTAACATCACAATATTCAATTATTGGCAAAAATTATTATGTTACCATGTAATAATATTGACAATGATGTGATTACACTGATTATTAGGCTGTAATTATAATTATAGACTACCATCATTCTGACATCATCAACTTCAATTTTTATTTATGTTAATTCAAACAGCTGAGAGATTACAAACTACCCTGTATACACTTATATCCCTGAAAGGGATGCTCTCTTGATTCTTTATAATAATAAACATGTTTAAAAATGTTTACTCTGCAGTGAGAATTGCTGAATGAACATAAAGGCCACACTAGGTTTGATGAGTCTGATGACAGTAAGTAAGCATAAGGCTAATCTGCATCTTATAATAAACTCTTTGTCGGTAGAGAGTCTTGTTGCGATGGAATGGATATTGTTACTGTCCTGAGCCTATAATTGTGCACAGTTCAGCTATAACTATGCTATAAAATCAACGGGCTATCAGGAGTTGTGCACCACAAGCCTGCAGTTTATTGTCTCAGTGCAAATTTTTGATTGCTTTTGCAGCTTTAAAATCGTTCTAACTTTTTCCCCAACGTCCAAATCCTGACCCACTATTTAAGTCTGATAGTAACGCTTAAGTGGTAGCTATACTTGTACATTTGAGCTACACTCGAAAAGTTGTTTTTATAATATTCTGAATTTTTGTCATTTATGGATTCATGGGATACATTGCGATTTTTTTTTTTGCCTTCTCTGACAAAACCACACAAGACTTTTCACATTTCACACTATTAAAAAATACAAATAAATACATAAATGCAAAAAAAAAGCAACTTGTCAAAATAGTTTTCCTCTCCGTCGTGGTATCTTATGGTGGGCGGGCTAACATGATGACGATCAGGCTCTGCACTGTATAGTGACATCATATTAATAGATGTCTGGGAATGAAAGCTCTTAACGCTTTCTTTGTTTTGTCTCTTGCTGTCATTTCGAGCTGTCAGCATTTGAAAAAACCTGTAGGTTTGATTTGCAGTTGCTCTAGATTTATTACAGATTGTTACTCTTGATTGTAATCGCTACTCTAGTCATGTAGAGACTCACAGTACACCATAAATCTGACAACCACCTCAGGAGCTCTGAAAAAAATGTTCCTCATCGCAGTCTGAGGTGAGCAGCGTCCAGGACTCACTCCGGACCTTCTGACCTCTCATTCCTCACTTCTGTCTCGCCTTTGTGGCAGCTAAACGCCGCAGGCATTAGCCCAACAGCCAATTAACAGCTAGTTACATGACAGCGTCTTATCTTCCTAATGCGGGCTGCAGTTTAAAAGAACGATTCTTAACAGCAGAGGAGGGGCGAGAGTTTAGGCCGACTCGCCGACTTTTTTTTGGGTGTCTTTGCCAGTGAACTGGTGAGCTGGGAAATAGTGGGAGTTGACTGTCGGTGTGAGACTGTCGACACGCGCAAGCCAAATGTTTGAAATAAATCAGAGACCAGCCTGGAGGCTCAGGTTTAATGCTCAGAATGAATGACAGTGATGATGGAAAGTGAAGCTGCAGAGCGAAGACGAGGCTCAGAGTAAATCATGTTAAACTCAGGCAGGTGGCTGCTTCAACATGAGCCTCATTCTCATCTTATCTGAAGTCGTAGTTCATGAGATTCTTCACAAAGGCCACAGAGTGAAGATATGAGGCTTGCATTTGCCACAGTATAGTGATCAAAGAGCTTGTCTTTGGGTTGGATTTGTGTGTATCTGTGTGCGTGTTCTATTAATAGGAAGAGGAATGATACTGGCCTGGGAATGTTGTCTTCTCCGGAAAAACAAACTTTTCTCCCCCCCCCCCCCCCCCTCTGTCCCTCTCTCTCTCTCTCTCTTTCTCTCTCTCTCTCCCACTCTCTCTGCCTCTCCATGGGAGATAGGACTGACGTGATGGGGAGGGAAAGAAAATGCCAAGATAAGTAGTGGAAGAGGGAGGAAGATGGTATGAGAGAAGATGAGAGAGCGAGAGGAGGGGGGGGATGTTGGTATTTTTGAAGCTGACCTCGCTTTGATTTCTTCTTTGTGTCTCTCTAGAGAACGCTTACATTCAGAGGACTTGCTGATTATACATCTTCTACTGCAGTCTTCACTGAGACTGTGCTGTGATATAAAGAGAACTGAACTTTCCAAATATAATGTGAATAAAGGTCCAGTGTGTAGGCTTTAGGAGGTTCTGTTGGCAGAAACGGTATATTAAATCCATGATTAGGTTTTAGTTTGTGGTGTTTTCATCTAAGGTCATGAAGAAAAATGGCTTAAGTACGTAACACCCTATAGGCCAGACTTTATTTCAATAAATGATTAGTTATTCCTAATATATGGAAAAGATACAGCTCAGTCCCTACTATATAGTTTTTTCTTTTTTTCACCTCAAGAATTATGATAAATGGATGAATCTGTATGTGACCATCTGGAGGTTGGGTATGATTTATATTAATTCTCAATAAAAATTAAATTACAGAAAAAAAAAGAAGTGAGCCCTTTCTGTGGACAGAGGGAGTACAGTAGGTCCTTTTCAGTCAGCCTTGTTGCATCGCCGTGTTTTTACAGTGGCCCAGAAGGGACAACTAAACACTGGCTCTATAGGGGGTACGTCTATTGCAGACAACATGTTACCTGACGACACATTAAGGAAGGAGCTTATGTAGGTGATGTTGAGTATATTACGTAGTTAATGATTCGGTCACACTTTTGAAACATGTAAACTTCTTGGTGTGGTTTAGTTTAAAGAAGTTATTTTAACACAGACTCTGATTTCTTTCTCTTTTCTCACATTCTAAAATATCCCACGATTGTGAAATACGAGCCTACTGTGTATAAAGCCAATCACATTTTGACCTTTTGCATACTAATTACACCATAGCCCGTCCCCATAGAGGCCCTTTCACATTTTTCGTGGCCAACTTCGGTTTTTACAACAGCACACTTGGAAGTCAGGTATTTAAAATCTCCAACCTCATCTATAGATGCCACTAAAACCTACCTACACACTGTAATGCTGCTCTTCTCCATCAGCATTTTATTTTAATAACATTTAATTCGATTTGTGGTGGAATTGCGCCTCACAAGAAGGTTCTGAGTTTGAATCCAGACCTGTTTTCATGTTCTCCCTGTGTCTGCGGGTTTTCTCCAGGTGCTCCAAAATGCCATATATGTGAATGTGACTGTGGATGGTTGCTTGTCTCTATATGTATCTGACCTGTGATGAACTGGAAACCTGTCCAGGGTCTACCCTGCCTCTCATCCACTGTTAGCTGGGCTCCAGCCTCCCCACAGCCCTTCAAAGGAGAAGCAGTTATAGAAAATGGATGGATGGATTGATTTGTATTGTTAGTGGACTAATCTGATCGAGGGTTCCATGTTTATGTTAAGTCAACCAAATGGAGATCGGTCATTGATCCATACGATGTGAGCTTTAGCTGTGCCTCCTCTGAAGGTTTATGCTCACACTGATAGGTGTCTATTTACATAAACATGCTCATTCCTCCTCGCACACTGTGTGTGGACGGATCCTGCATTCCAGCCATTTGGGCCCAGGCCAGAATATTCTGGGAAGCATACCGGTGCAACGAGGAGGGAGGGAAAGATGAAATGAAAAAAAGAGAGGGAGGAACAGAAAGAATGTGAGGATTCTGTCCTCTTATGATTCCTTCCACTCTGAGGCTCAGATCCCAGGGGTTATTTTTGTCCCCGCTGAGGAGCCGTAGTCATTTCGAGGCTGATTGTGATGTAATCTCTTTTTTTTATACTCTCTTCTCCCTTCCTCTACCTCACCCTTTTCATTCCCTCTCACAGATTCTCTTAAATGTCCCAAAAAGGGTTCATCAAGACTTTAGTGGAGTTTTTGTTTAAAAAGAAAAAAAGAAGAGCTTCAGTGTTTTGGCTACATGAATCATTTCAATTCAATTCACATTACTGTTAATGTAAAGTACTTTTCATCAAGCAGGTTTTGAATCTAATAGACATTATAAAGTGCCTTAGAGAGGACGATGCCTTCAGGATCTTTGTAAAGCGGGGAAACAGTGGGCAGCAGTGGTGCAAATGACAAGGAAAGGACCCTTTAGTTTCAGTTTAGTCTGTGCCTTTTCTGATCTAATCGCTCCCTCTGAGAGCAACACTGGGACTGAGCCCATATCACACACACGCACAGACACACACACACAACACTGCCATATAAGGAGAGAGCGAGAGGGAATCTGGGAGGCTTGAAACCCGGGTCTCTTTTCTTCTCTCTCTTTTTTCTTCCATTTGCTCTGGCTATCCTAAAGTTCATTGGCAGCCCTCTCTCTCTTCATTCATGTTAATATCTTCCGTTTCAGTTTGCCCTCTTATCCCTCCGCTCCCCCCCCCTCCCCCTCCCCCTCCCCCAATCCGAAACTGTCTCTCAGTCGACGGCACACACCCAGCTTTTGGAAACCTCTCGGTATTTAAACCTTCAGCTTCACTCATGAGAACATATTAACCAAATGTCTCCCTGCTCCCAGCCCCTGTTCAAACAGACCGCTGATATTAGCTCAGTCCAAACACATGGTTCACAGGAGTCGAAGGCCATTAGGAAATAAGTCGGTTTTAATCTAGAGTATAAGCAAACAAAGGAGCTCTTCCAATACCGCTGATCAAATGTGACAAAGGCAGTTATTTTCTGCCTGGCCGTTTGTTCACCCTTCATTGTTATTGACTGTTTTCTGCAGACACATTATGTTTCAAATTGTTTTCTCCAGACTGGGCCCTGCAGGCGCCCCCATATTTGACATTTCATAATGCGTTTTTTTAGAGTTAGACATTTTAGCTGCTGATATCAATAATCGGCCAAATGAGGTTCTTGCCGCAAAGCAGCGAAAAAGTGTGTCGTCTTTTACCGAAAACGACCTGCAAAAGCCTGTTGTTGTCTGCATTATTGGTTTGTATTTCACACTCAGCATTTTGGAGCTGTAGTTTACGAGGAGTCAGAGAGTTCAGTGTGACACCGTTGGGGCATATTTTGACAAAGCAGTGGTTAATGTGTAATGGTGACAGAGAACACCCCCCACCCCAATCCACTTTCCTGGGACTATCCAGTATCGGTATGCATGCATGTGTGTGTGTCTGTGTGTGTGTGTGTGTGTTTCTGTGTGTGTGTGTGTTTCTGTGTGTGTGTGTGTGTGTGTCTGTGTGTGTGTGTGTGTCTGTGGCTGAGATTAAGAAAATGTTTCCTTTTTTAGTTCTGTCCCACTGGGACTTATGGAAGGTTGGTCCTAAATAGGTCCTCCTCCGTTCACATGGATAACGAGCACGAAGGAGCTCTTATGTGACAATCGTGTTTCTTAGGTGCATTTGGTCAGCTCGTGTTTAATCACCTCATTAACTAACCAACTATTGTATTTGATCAGCTAATCCTTACTCGCCTTGCTTAAATGGTTTATGCGGGGATGACAGTGTTCCTCAACCAGTCCACCAATTTGATCCAGACTGAAATATCTCAACATCTGTGTCATTGATATATTAAAAAAAAAAAATTCCAATTGATGCTTTTGGGTTTTGACACCTTTTGGATTGTTTACCATAAATTTTAATACACACATCTACGTTCCTGTCATTATTCAAATAGTTTTGGTGATTTCCTAGCTTTTCTTTTAGCTCCAACGTCAGGTAAAAAAAACACGTTTGGACTCAATACCTTCAAAACTACATTCCCATCAGCCTCATATGTACTTTGTGTGTAATGCTAATTAGGAACTGTTAACATGCTATTACACGATCTAAAGCCATGATCATGCTAAACATCACCTTGTGGCCATAATAACATGTTGATGTTAACATTTAGTCCATCCTCACAGAGCCTCTTAATCGTCTTCAGATGCTAAACTGAGCTGATTCTTATTATAAGCTCTCCCAGACGGAAACTAAGGATAATGTCGGGTTCAGACGACACAAATTTTGTCTGTTGAGATGGTCACTGTGTCAGGTTAGGTGATTCTAGAGTTACTGTGACGCCACTGGGAAGGGGGTGCTTAAGACTGACCTTCAGGAACCAGAATGTAAACAACAAAGAAGAAATCTTTACTTTTATCTGTTTGTGACCTGCCTTAATAATGGTTCCTTGCCAGTTCTCCAGCTGGACCTCCATGATGGTTCCAGATGTTATTGCTGGGAGATTTGTAATGCAAACCCTGCAAAGGGGAAATGTATGTTTGCGCTACTCCTGAGGCGCTCCAGTGCTACTGCTTGATTCTTTTTTCTTTCTCATTCATGCTTTCTCTTCCATCGAGATGTTTCTGTGGTAACCAGTGTTACATAGCAACCAATAAGAGTTTGATCAGCCTGCTTTTATCAGCTCTATTTCCCCCTCTTTGCCTGATTCACCTGCCGGTCTGTCCAAAGAGTCAAAAAAAAAAATCAGACTGTCACTGCACAGGAGCCACACAAGTGCTAACACAGAGGTCTGCATAGTTAGAAAAAGTCTGACATGGTAAAACTGGTTCACATGCTCGGTGATGGCCTCCCCTCTCTGCTGCCGGTGCCTCAGGAGTGTGACGAAATCTATCTACCTGCTCTGTAAAGGCTGTTGCGCTTTCAGTCACTAAAATCAAACCATTCATCCCTGAACATTTCCTCCTCTGGAGTCAGAGGAGCAGCTTTATGAAAGGGTTGAGTTCCTGAGGTAGCCCAGGAAATCTGTGTGAGCTCCTTCAATCGCTGCATTCTCACACAGTGAGAGGGAAGATGCTCAGCGAGCAGCTGCGGTGCTGCAGAGCCTCCGGATGTGTGACTGTGTGAGCGCGAAGCTGTGATTTGTTGTGCAAGGCCCCGCTCAGACAAAGAGTAAGCCCCCGGATAACACGAGAAGCGTCATGAGAGGGTGAGACAGAGGGAGTTTCCCAGATCGGTTCAATCACTTTGAAAACATTTGCACATCTAGGTGCGGAGTCCTAAAGGAAAAATCTGTCTCTCATAGCACTTTTCTGCTCTGTCATGTGCTTCAATTGTCTTTATTACAATAAGGAAAGTACATTTCAAGGCAAAACTTACAGTGGCAGACGATGTTAGACACATGGCGTCTTAAGAAAACACATGCGAATGGAAAGAACTCAACCAAATCTTAGAAAACATCCCCATCAATTTCACAGCACATGTTCAGAATTGTAGACATGTGGTGTAAACGCACACGACACAACCGAGTACATGATCATGCTGCAAATACACACAACGCAGCACATAACAGGAAACCGCTGCAAGTACTGCAAGAGATGGCGTGAAGTGTTTCCAGATGACACGCCGGTGCTGAATATGGCTTGGAAACGCTTGTTGTTGCTGCAGTTTGTGACTAAAGAGTTATTTATATCCGGTGCATACTGGTATTGGAAGGCATTAACCTTCAGGGGCTTCGTGGCATAAAGCCTCCATGAAGTCAGGTAATGTAGTATAAACGGCGACAAAGTCTGCAAAGCAAGCAGGTTGTTGTTTGTGAGTCTTTCTCCCAGGAAACCTTGGCTTTGTTTCCAGTGAAAACCCTTCTTTTCTTTTTTTTCTTTTTTTCTTTTTTTCTTTCTTGCAAGGTTAAGTTTGGAAAAGCTGGTTTGGGTTCAAATTAGACCCTTTCACTAAACCCTGTCAGACATGTGTCACAAAGAGCTTCCTGGCAGAAAGCCCTGAATGCAAATCCCCCTCCCTGTGGCCCATATCATATTTTATATGCAGTGACATTATGCTGTGCGCGGATGGTGACTGCTATAAGCATCCACCTGACTTCAGTAACGTCATAAGTCACAAACTGTCGCTACGAGTGTGTAGAAGCCATGTTAAGCATCGGTGCAATGCTGGAAACACTTAGACAAGATGCTTTCTTAATTAGCTTTCTTTTTTTTTTTTAGCCTCTGCACAAGCTGGCTTTTTGTCAGGTGCAGATCGAATCAAGCCTCAAGCCTCGTCTCTCATTCGTTGCAGAAGAGTTGCGCTGCATCTTCTTAAAAGTACTCATACCTGCCCTGAGACAAAGAAACACACCTCGTCTGGCTGCAACAAGTTCCCTAAGTAACAGCAACTGTGCCCAGGTTAATAATAATCCTCCGTTGCCATACCAACTTGTGATGACAACATGCCTTTCTCACAGCCTGTGCAGCTGTGATGTCATGTGGTACCAAAGCAGGGTCTGAATGTTCACTGAAACGTCTCTACATTAAAGAAGAATAAAGCAACATCTCTTTCAAACCACATTTGCTTTCTCCACCCTGTTCCACCCTCCCATGAGATCAGCCTTTGCTTCAGTCCATTGTTATGTCACTCTGCAGTCTGTGTGTCTCTGACTGCCTTTTTGCTGCCGGCAGCGCACCAATACGGTGCAGGAGTTCTCCATTTTCATTATTGCAAAGCTACTCAAAGCTGCTATACATTCTCTGGCACCGTTTTTCCTGGAAAGGTTTAGCTCCATTCAGCATGTTTTGATTGCCTAAAGCTACAATAAGACACTTCATTTATTGTAACTTTACTTACCAACCGACCTATACACACGCGCGCAAAAAGAACACATATGCGAGGATTTTAGGCTGCGAGGGGTCAGGAATGTCAAGGAAAGAAGGATAAAGAGGGGAAATGGAGAGAAGGAGGCCTAGGGGGAGGAAGAGGGACTAGAAAGGGGGGGGGAGAGAGAAAGAAAGTAGAAAGTAAGGCATAAAGTGAGAAAAGTGAGAGACTGGCTTAATCCACAGTATAGTGTTTAGTCTTTGCTAAGCTGTGGTATTATAACAGCACAAACTGCTGTGAGCGATGCTGGATTTTGCCGTCACATTCTTCATCCCCTCATCTTTTCTCCTTCCCCGTCTCCCTTTTCTCCAATGTCACTTTCACACTACCGTGCATCACCGAGTTAGTTGAGAGCTGCAGAAGAGCCGACACTGGTGTACATCTTTTATGAGACAGTTTCCTCCAGTTCAATCCAGTCATCAGTGTCTTCAAGTTCATAATAATGATAATTATTATTATTATTATTATTGAGGAAAAACACAGATTTTGTTATTGAGGCAGCGTGAGAGATTTTCAGAGAGGCAGATGTTGGGAGAAAGGACAAAGTGGTTTTGTATCTCTGGAGTTGTATTGGGGTTAAGTATGTGTGTCTGTCATGGATCCCAGTGCATTTTGGGATAGGTTGCTGGACAGGAAGTGGATGTGATTCAGAGGCTGTGTTAGGCCTGGAAATGGAGGACAGAGTGGATTTAAGGCTCCTCCTGGTTGAAATGCTGCATAGTTGGACGAATGATATAGTTTTAAACACACAAAGGTCTTCTTTTTTTTTTAACTCACAAGCATCTGATATACTTTATTATCTAGTTTCATGGTACTTATTTCTGTCCTTTTAGTAGGCATGTCTTGAAAAATACCTTAAAGTTTGTGCATAATTAGATTTATAAGACTTAAAATACCATAAAAACATCATTTTCTTCACAGTGTTTGGCCGCTAATTTCATGGCCTTGGTTTCAGATTGCGTCTGTGACTCTTGGAGTCTCTCTTCATCAGGTTTTGTTTGTTGCTTTGCTGACTTCCCGGCTTCATCTCAGGTGTCTTCACACGTGTGTGTATCCGTGTGTGTCAGTGCAGAGGAATATTCCTCTCGGGCTCCTCCAATATGTGAGTGTGTCTATTTGTGCACGTGTATATTAGCCCCAGCGCAAATCGTGTCCTTGCCTCAGCCTCACCTCTCAGGGACAAAGACTCTTTTCACAGCACACGAATCTCTCTCTCTCTCTCTCTCTCTCTCTCTCTCTCTCTCTCTCTCTCTCTCTCTCTCTCTCTCTCACTCACACACACACACACACACACACACACACACCATCCCATAAGGGCGTATTTGGAGAGCAAGTAGATCTGGTTACTTGTTCCTTCTCTCTCTCCCACACACAATACAGTTTCAATCACAGCTCTGGCAGATACCATTTGTTGTTTACTTTGCTTATTAAAGTCACAACTGTCGCTTCTGACCTGAAGACAATTGAGAAAAACAACTAAAAACAATTCTGGCACAAGTAATGAAGTTAAGTTTTGTAATGATTTTAACATGCAGGTGGGCTCTGAATTAATCCATTAGTATGCAGTCAGGAATGTTTAACTGTAGTGCATTGATGGCAGGAAGAAGTTATTCTCTGTAATGATTTATCAGTATGGCTACTGCCCCCTTGTGGATAATGTTTGTACGTCTATGTGCTCATACAAGCCCTTTTTAATGCAGCACCACCTGAGGGATCAAAAGTCAGTCGGTGCTGTTTTTCATCCTCGCCCCCTCACATGTAGACATTTCTCCAGACTCTCTGAATCTTTTAATGATTTTATGGACTGTAGATGGTGACTGTAGATATGGACTTATTTCCCCCCTGCAGATTTGACCTGTAAATGACTGAGCTTTCCCAGTCTTCATTGCCCCTGTTGCAACTTTCTTGAGATATGCTGCTGTTAGAAACTTCAGATTAAGCAAATGTTTACAAAAATCATTAAAGTAGATGAGATATATTTGATTTGATATATTGTCTTGTTCTGTTTTCAATTGAACTGAGTGTCACAATGGGTTAGGACATGATCAGATTCTGTTTAATTTGACAGAACCTCCCAGCTTTTTTGGAATTTGATGTAAACATAAAGATGTCCACCTTTATATCCTAGCTTTTTAGTGAGGCTCATCCATTTAATTCATGCACCTTTTGAACATATTTTTCTGTTATTATAAAAGTGAGTGTTTGAGTGGACACACAAGTGCACACATAGATGGAGCATAAACACACACACAGATGGAGCATAAACACACACATAGATGGAGCATAAACACACACATAGATGGAGCATAAACACACACATAGGTGGAGCATAAACACACATAGATGGAGCATAAACACACACATAGGTGGAGCATAAACACACATAGATGGAGCATAAACACACACATAGGTGGAGCATAAACACACACATAGATGGAGCATAAACACACACATAGGTGGAGCATAAACACACACATAGGTGGAGCATAAACACACACATAGGTGGAGCATAAACACACACATAGGTGGAGCATAAACACACACATAGATGGAGCATAAACACACACATAGATGGAGCATAAACACACACATAGATGGAGCATAAACACACACATAGATGGAGCATAAACACACACATAGATGGAGCATAAACACACACATAGGTGGAGCATAAACACACACATAGATGGAGCATAAACACACACACAGATGGAGCATAAACACACACATAGATGGAGCATAAACACACACACAGATGGAGCATAAACACACACATAGATGGAGCATAAACACACACATAGGTGGAGCATAAACACACACATAGATGGAGCATAAACACACACATAGGTGGAGCATAAACACACACATAGATGGAGCATAAACACACACACAGATGGAGCATAAACACACACATAGATGGAGCATAAACACACACACAGATGGAGCATAAACACACACACAGATGGAGCATAAACACACACACAGATGGAGCATAAACACACACACAGGTGGAGCATAAACACACACACAGATGGAGCATAAACACACACATAGATGGAGCATAAACACACACATAGGTGGAGCATAAACACACACATAGATGGAGCATAAACACACACATAGGTGGAGCATAAACACACACAGGTGGAGCATAAACACACATAGGTGGAGCATAAACACACACGTAGGTGGAGCATAAACACACACGTAGATGGAGCATAAACACACACAGAGATGGAGCATAAACACACACAGAGATGGAGCATAAACACACACGTAGGTGGAGCATAAACACACACAGAGATGGAGCATAAACACACACATAGATGGAGCATAAACACACATAGATGGAGCATAAACACACATAGATGGAGCATAAACACACACATAGATGGAGCATAAACACACACGTAGGTGGAGCATAAACACACACAGAGATGGAGCATAAACACACACATAGATGGAGCATAAACACACATAGATGGAGCATAAACACACATAGGTGGAGCATAAACACACATAGGTGGAGCATAACACACATAGATGGAGCATAACACACATAGGTGGAGCATAACACACATAGATGGAGCATAACACACATAGATGGAGCATAACACACATAGATGGAGCATAAACACACACATAGATGGAGCATAAACACATACATGGATGGAGCATAAACACACACATAGATGGAGCATAAACACACACATGGATGGAGCATAAACACACACATAGATGGAGCATAAACACACACATGGATGGAGCATAAACACACACATGGATGGAGCATAAACACACATAGGTGGAGCATAAACACACACATAGGTGGAGCATAAACACACATAGATGGAGTATAAACACACATAGATGGAGCATAAACACACACATAGATGGAGCATAAACACACACATAGATGGAGCATAAACACACACGTAGGTGGAGCATAACCACACACGTAGGTGGAGCATAACACACATAGGTGGAGCATAAACACACACATAGGTGGCCCAGGTGCACAGGTGTGTTATGAGACATGTGTTTTGATCTGTTTGTGCAGTCATGCGTCCACATCTCCTAAGGTTACTCTGTCTCTCACCGACTCACACAAACGCACACCTGTGGACCAGCAGGTATGCTGACAGGTGTCATAAGTCCTCCTACATGTTTATAGACTCCTGACGGACTCAGTAGCTGTGGGTTGATACTGGCTCTGAGGCCGCGATTCAGATGTCACATCAGCTGCCATCTAGCAGCTCATAGTGACACCCATTGACAGACACAGGTGGGGGTGGCTGAGTAAGACTTAACCGCATATGCATTTCTCTGCAGGGCGGAGAGGAAATGCGAAATTCAACCCACTGCTGGAAATTCATCCCACTCATGATCAGCCACACGCGTATCTGGTGTGTTTATTTATATGACTGTCGAGTCTGGCTCATGATCATTTTCACCTTCAAACTCAAATCTGATCTGAAAAAAATCATAAAACTCCAACTCCAAGCATGCAAACATCTGTAAAACATAACATTTGCATTTGTAAACAAACTGTGTTTGCAGAGAAATGGTTTTGCATAGTGTCCCTGAGCCCATGTAGTCATAAACGTTCTATACATGTGTGCACTCAAGGGATTTAAAGGCATAGCGCTCTATTTCCGGCCCAATGTGAGACAACATACAAGGTTTGGTCATGTTTGGCTGATTTTTGTGAGTCATCTTAACTCTGAAAGTACAACTTCTAGAGAAAAAGCCACAGTGCCTTTATCCAACTAATCCCAAATGAACGCTCCCTTGTTATAAACTAACCACCCCTATAAAGAGGCACAAAAAATGGGGTGAAAATGACATCCAGAATGCCACGGCCGGGGCAAAATGACCAGGATCTTGCCTTTGGCATGCTGGTGGTGGGGCAGCCCACCACACGAGTCACAAAGGGCGGTGAATGCTCGCTACTCCACAATAGTGCGTCTACGCCATCGTTATGTAGCCATATGAACAACGACAGTCCGGCCGCACCCTAGTTGACCACGTGTAATGCTCCAAAATCAGGATTTCCACCCACTGCACCTCAGAAACGGCTTCAGACTGGCCACCATTATAGCAGCAGAGACAATTTCCATTCATAATAGGTTTACCTGTGTAATTTTTCTATAAGGTGTTTTTGAGCATTCCAAAACCTTTCCAGTCTTTTGTTGCCCCTTTCCCAACGTGGTTGAAATGTGTTGCAGCCATTAAATTCAGAATAAGCATATATCTAAAAAACAATCGATGCTTTCTTTGCACTGATTTCAATTCAGTATGTGTCAAAAAGGATTAGGAAATTATCACCATTTGATTTATTTTTCTTTCCACAGCATCCCAACTTTTCTAGATGGGCATTCAAAGGCAGAGATCTTCTGCTGACCATGTAGTTAGAGCGAGTGTGTGTGTCCGTGAGTGTGTGTGTACATGTGCGTACGTGTGCGATTGCACAGCTCTTGGAAAGCTGGGTCAGCCAGCTAACTCATTCAGGAAGAACTCTTATGACTTTTCTTTCCTTCATTACCTAGCAACTGCATTAGTCCAAACCTAAATAGGAAATGCTAAGGACGTGAGGGCTCTGGAGTTGCTGTGGAAACAAGATGCTGTGGATGATGATGTAACTGCTCAGATAACTGTGACCTGTGTGCTGCTCTAAGGATAAGTCTGGCGATATTCTGTGTGTCTCTTAGTGTCAGCTGTCAATAATCCCACCAAAAGAACAAAACCAACAATGAAATGATCCTATTGACAAGTATTGCCTGTGGAGACAAAAGCATAGTTTATTCCTCTGTCAAAGAGCGCCACCTTTTTCCAAAAAAGATGAGTCACTTAATACTTCAAGGGTTGGAGGTTCAAGGTTTTTATTCATCACATACGGTCATACATGTACCACTTGCGGTAAAATGCTTCTTCTGGTATGACCCCCCCCAAAATAAAAAATAATAATAATTATTTAAAAAAATAATAAAAGTAATTTAAAGTGAAATAAGATGCAATAAAATAAGTACCATAAAATAAAGTGAATTATGTGAATAAAGTGAGAAAAAAAAATTTATATATTTTTTTCTCTCACTTTATTCACTTAATTCACTTTATTTTTTATATATATATAACTATATATATACACACACACATAGACATGTTTGCCTTTCAGCATAATCTCCTTTCCTCAACCCAATAGAAGAATGATGGTGGATGGTCTGTCACTAAAACCCCTATACCAGGGAATCTCCCACCAGTAATGGACTTGACCCGTGGTGACACATAATAGGTGTGGAGTCTTGTCAAGATGGGATCCAGCACACCAGAGGGTTTCTCTCCTGTTCCCTGTGGTGCAGTTGAAGTCTTCTGGCTTGAGGCAGCACAGAGACATGATGCTGTGGCAGAATGAAACTGCAGAATGAAACAGGGTACAATATGTTCTGTAAAAAAATTGTGACAGCTCAGTCTCATTTCCAGACCCACAGTGTTTGTAGCCTCTGCGTCTGGATGCACTGGAATCCATCCCCATCGAAATAAAACGACTGGAGCAACTGATGCAACGTCACCGACCTTTTCACACACCTTACCGAGTTCCGTTTCAGCACGTGTAAGACTGATTATATATATTGATTTTTGTCATTTGATGATTGAGTTTTGTGTTTACACTTCTGAGAAAAGGGTAGAAGGTATCACGAAGTGTGTCGTAGCGTTTTGGAAAAAAAACGTGAGGGATGTATGGAAATGAAAAGGGAGAGTCAGAGGTTTTGGCATGAATGTCTGTTGGGTAAATGGATGAAAATCATGGAGGTTCAGATATAAAGAAAGAAGGAAACACTTACCCGTTAATTATTCACAGAGCTTCAGACCCCAGAGGAAATTTATACTTCGATCGTTAGTGGTTACTATGATATGTAAAAACAGGAAAAACTAGTACGCCACAAGAACCAAGAGTATACTTATTCAAAATGTCTGGGCTCCAAATCTGAACATGCCTGAGAGATTGTCATCTCTGATCTCTGTCACCAGACTTTCAAAACCATCTATTGTTTCCACGGCAACGTGGATTAAAGGCCAATTTCCTGCCGAGCTTGACCTTTAAATGTCCCTTTGTGACCTTTCTTCCGTGGTCGCCATCTGATCTCTGCTGGAGAGAAAGAGTCTGATGTCTGAAAAGACAAAAGCCACCTCACACCACGCTTAACTCGAACTTCAAAAAATTCTACACGCTTCAGAGGATTACTAAACTGGCTGCGGTGAAATAATCTGCACTGAGCTGGTTGACGTCAAATGACTTGTAACTTATTGTGGTGCACTGTTTTAAAAAAAAAAAAACGCTGTTTGCTGTTTTATTTGCAAGACTGTGTGTGTGTGTGTGTGTGGGGGGGGTTATTGATTCCTCATCTCGCTTGATTGATCCTTCTATGGTCCTGATCGCGCCTTCAGTACCATATTTATCAGCTGTGTGGTAGCAGAGCAACTTCACCTTCTTCAGTCCTTGGCTTTCTTCCTCTTTGTGCAGCAGGTTAAAGGTCACAAGAACGTGAGAATCTCATTCTAAGTCAGCTGATCCTGTATATAAGCCTCATGAAATTATGTGGCACGTAAAAGAAGATGGGGCTGCGGACCGATGAGCAACAACAGGACGTCGGAGTTCCGTGAAAACAAAGCTGTTTAAGGCAGAATTAACAGACATATTGATTACTGACCTTTCTTTAATATTTTTACAGAAAGAAAATATAATTTTAATGAAGACTACATGTTGTGTAATAGCACAATGTGTGGCATTTAAGGACAAACGTAATTTGGGTAAGAGGGAGAAATTGGAGAGGGAGCAACGCCCCTTTAACCCAGTTCAGAAAACCCCCTGCAGGCTTACAAGTTTTGAATCTCAAGCCAAGATCATCATCATCAAAGAGTTTCTTATTTACTAAACTTTGTAGTACAGCACACACCTGGTTTCACCATCTAGTCCACATCTACCAAATACCTGGAATACCTTTTCAGTTGATGAGAATTAAGATTGCCTGATTGATAGATGAGGAAAGTCATCGTATGTTTCAGCCACAAAATGTAAACTAAAAGTAGCTATATGTAAAAAAAAAAAAAAAAAAGAAAAGAAAAAGAAAAAAAAGTCATTGTCAAAAATGTGCTATTAAAATGACACACTTGCTCACTGTTGTCATGGTTATATGTGGGCTGCTGCCATTCTGTGTGCCTGCATAGAAATAGAAGAGACAGAAAGGACATTTTCATTAAAATGTCCTTTTCTCAGTGCAGCATTTAATTGCAATGAGCGCAGGGACAGAGGGTGATGATATTAAGCGTGTGACATTATGAAGATGTTATCATGGCAGGGGGATCAGACGAATGGACAGATAGTGCTGTCATCTTCCTCCTCATCATCCCTCAGTCGATTAGTCATGACAGGGATTGGTCTGTCTGAGCGCTGCTAGAGTCTCCCCTGCCTGCTGTCTCAGGCAGGAAGGGGAAGGGCTGTGACACACAAGCACCCACCCATCAACCTACCCACACACACACACACACACGTACACTTTTTTTTTTATCTCCCCTGCCGTCCACACACACACAACCTCAACATGCGCTCCGATCTTGCTTACATCATCCAACGCAGCACAAACGGATGAGATGCATGCATGCTGAAGTGTCCTCCGTTTCCTCTTGCAGTACGGTGCGTGCTGCATAACACACATGCGGTGACGAGCTGCGCAGCCGAGCGTACTTCCCACAAAACAGGCGCACACTTCAACACATTCTGAAGACGCAAGACTGAATTTGTGGAAGAGAAGAAAATTTGTGGAAAATGTTTCTCTCTGAGGGACTAAATTATTGAAAAGCATTTTTTTTCCTCTGTGAGAACAGAAGAGGAAAAACCAGCTGGGATGAACATGTTTATTTCATGCTGTGAATAAGAAGAAAGGTGGTGATTGCTGCAACCCGTCGTTTGCGTGATAAACAAACCGATAAAACCCGGCACGTGTTCTCTGGTGAGTTTCTTATGTCTATGTGCGTTCGGGCACACGGACCGCTCCATATGCTTCAGATGGTTCGAACCCTAGCCCAGTTCAGCATCGCTCTGGAGGAAATGAATGAGAATGGAGAGAATACAGGAGATGAAGGAGGAGGAGAAGTGGTGGACAGAAATGCTGTGGATCAGTTCAGAAACAACAACAGAAATGGGAACTCTGGTGGAAATATGAATGGGAACGGACACTATGCTGGAAGCCCCAACGGAGAGGTAGACTTGTGCTTTCTCTTCCTTTTTTAGTCAAGATTCCATCGTGTAATCTGTCAGTCGTCCTCGGATAATGTCTCTCTAATTGAATTAGAGCAGAGAGAGTCAGGATGAGCCACAACACCTTCTGTCACAAACACTCTCTGTAGTGTCGCTCATGAGCCAACCCAGTGTTTCTGTGGTGTTTGTAGCGTTTTTTGATGCGTCACTTGTAGTATTTCCTTTTTTGCCTTGTAGTCGTAGAATTATGAATGCTTTAGTGGGAGTGAAATCAAAAAACATGCTATGAATTACATCCACAGAAGCTCAACAGATGCTGTAGACAAAACACAGCCACTGTAGGTCTGCTCATCTGGTGATCCACACCAAGCATTTGAGCCCATGGGGTGGGTGGCTGAAATTTCTCTTCTGCATAAATCATTAGAGAATCGCTTGTTTTTCATGTAGGAAACGCATGAAATAATTGACAAAAAAAGTAAAGGGGAAAAATAAAAGTAGGACCTCAAGTCAACTCTTTAGTCATTATTCTCTGGATTATATTCAGTCAATCTTTTGATCCATAAAATGTCAAAACAAAGTTTTTAAAAAAAAAGAAGAAATTAAATGTTTTGTTTTGTTTGATCAACCATCAAAAACTCCAGAGATATTTAGTTTGATATCATAAAAGATTAAATAAAACAAGAAAACTTTCGCATCAGAAAACCCAAATATTATGGCATAAAATACAATTACAATTATGTCATCATTTTAAAATACTCATTGTTTCATGGTCCCAATTTGTGGTATTGATAATGAAAATATTGAAGTAGATACAGACTAATCACTCACCTTAATATTGATTATTTTATGAACAGACTGTGTGAATGTGTGGAGCGTAATCTATGACAAGAGTCTGGAGAGGAAAGGAATGGAGGAGATGATGATGAGGTGGATTTGGGACGTGGATCAATAGCGTGTGTGTCTGAGAGGGAAGGCTTTTGATCAATGTAGAGTAGGTCAGAACAGTCTTTGGCCTAGAAATGTCAATTAGGGAGCACTTGACACACAGCTGATATAAACTCACTGAAATGTAGAAGCTTGAAGAAGTTGTGAGGAACGATGCTTGTGTACTTTCGTGACTGCCTCCTCGAGACGTATTGCGAAAAATGAATCGCTGTGTTTTTCTAGAGGCGTATGGATGAATAGATAAAGAGAGGAGGATGCTTTCTCCTTGTCCTGAGAGGCAGCCTGTTGCTGCTTCCGCCAGGCTGTTGCCAGGGGAGTCAGTCATGGGTGTGGGGAGGGGATGGGGAGGGTGGTGAGGTATGACGACATTGACGAGATGAGAGGAAAGAGGTGCGTCTCTGTCATTCGTCTCCAACAAACAGTATGGATTTTGGGAACCTCATATGTTCAGAATAAGCACACAAACTTGCCGTGCATATAGATGTGCGACCAATTTTAAAATGGAGAAAAGCTTTTCCCAAATTGGGCCTTTTATTTCTGCACATGTTAAGCGACTTTGAGTATTTTGAAAAGCGCTTTATAAATAAAATGTATTATTATGATTATTAATTAAATTATTGGTGCTTTTTTAAACCTCATGAGTATGAGGATGATAATGAGCTGGAAAATCAATTACAGAAAATTAATAATTACAGATGGGCATTTCAACCTAAATTACTATTCGTAAAATGTTTGGCACGTTCGACTACTATCTGCCTTGTCAGCATAGTGCGTTCTTCTTCTTTTGTTAATAGCAGTTGCAAACAGCCTGTAGGTGTATTTCTGCCACCTTCTGGCGGTAGTCCTGCGTTACCACCAGGTGCAGATAAAAACGAGGGATAAACATTCTTTATGACTAAACGATAATCGTGTATTCTAATCACTTTATTTATCAATTAATGGATATTCAAATATTCGAAAATCAATGACCATCCCTATTAATGATATTATTTTGATAATAAACAAAGAGTTCTATTAATGGAAAAGTTGTAAATTTGCACCCACTTCCAGATTTGCCTTGAAATACACATAATGACAGATAATCAAGAGATAGTTTTGGTTATTTTGGCCACATATATTGTGGGCGTGTACATACTATGTTGATTGACATCTCTCTCCATCTTCCATTAGGTTGTTTGCAACTGTTTGGGCATGACAAATGTACATATTTCTGTTTTTTTTTTGTTGCACGTTTTGCCATTCCAACGAAAATAAGCGTCACCAAAAAGTAACCTTGTTGGCAACATGTATTTATTTACCTTTTTGCTGTACGAAGCTGTAACTGATACAGCTGCACTCTTTACATCATTGCTCCAGTCTTTTTGTTGGCAGCTAAGGTCACAGAGAGAAAGAAAGTGTCCTTAAAAAAATATTTGATAGCACAAAATTGAAAGCAGCTGCAGTGCTTACGCAGAATAATTGGAAACAGTCCTTTTGTTGGAAAATAACACTTTGAGAAGTTGTACAAAAGAGGTGCTGGATGAAAAACTGGTTATTTTCTATACGATAATGAATGCATTCAATTTTACAATGGACACCTTGTATTGCATTCAGTTTCCTTAATTTAGCAGCACTCAAATGCCAAATTGAGGCCATGCCAAACGACTGAGAACAAAATTACAAGATTGGTTTTATACAAGCAGAATGTGAGCAGCAACATAAAATCCCTGAGACAGACATGCATTACAGAATCATGTAAAAAAAAAAAAGGGGGGAAAAAAACTGTTTGCTCTGGACTGTAGAGCTGTTGAGTGTTTTGCTAACTGCAGTATTATAGTGGTGCAATATGACCACAGACAGAAATACAGTACATGCTGTAGTTTGATCAACATTATGACCCTTAATACATGAAACTAAAATCATACCAAGTCAGACACATGTTCGACAAACTGCTCTGAGTTCTCTTTACAGCAATGCTCTCATGTTTGGCCGCGGTTGTGAGGAACAACTTACTCTTTGGACCCCCTGTGACCACACCATTATTACCAGACACCAGAACACACAGAGGGATATGAGAACATGCTGTACTTACACACGTTTCTCTTTCACACACACTTGAGGGTTTCCTCTGAATCCAGTGGGCCACCTCTCCTGTTACATGACATTAATTACCTAGGGGGTAAATAACCTTCTCCTTCCTCGCCAAAGTGATCAGATTACAAATCTGAAGCCGTTTTCTCAAGATTTGCAGCTCTGACGAGTAGGTGAGTAGATTATGAATGATATTTAATTTGGGAGATAAGATACAAGCATCCATCCATCCATCCATCCGTCCATTTTCTGTTACCATCTATCCTTTGAAAGTGTCACAGCTGACAATGGACATGTAGAGACAACCATTCATGCTCTCATTCACACCTATGGCCAATTTAGAAAAATCTCTTCAAGTATATCGCATGTTTGAGGGCTGTGAGAGGAAACTTCATCGTCATTCATCAATTTCGTCATCATTTGCTTTCCTGAGACAGAAGTAAGGTGTGATTTCAGTGAGGTGAGGTGTGAGAACTGATTGATCTGCCTGTTCCTACATCTTTCCGCTGTTTGACCCACCACCACTAATGAGGCTGATGGATTAGATGTTGCTCAGAGGGCCTGAAGCGCACACTCTCTCAGCCCTGCGGCAGAATGGTGTGCCTCTGTTACAAATGATGGCTGCATGTCTTGCAGCCTGAAGCCTCTTTTTACACAGTCGTTGTGTAATGGCATGGCAACGAAGATCCTTTCCTATGCTGCCTTTTTTTTTAAAAATTTGCAGTGCTTTGCAAGCAACAAAATGAACATGGCCAAATCATTTACTTTCCCTGTTACATGGCGGTTGATAAGATCCTCTGCTCTGAGGGTAAGGAGCTCCACGACCTCATGCTGTTTCCCAATTTGAAGATGGAAGATTTGTGATTGGTTTTCTTCTTATTTGAGTGAGCTGCTAACTTCCTGTATTCCCCCCCCACGACATAAAACGTCCTCTTGTTTTGCCACATTGTCAAACATGTTACATGCTTGTCATGCTAAGATGTGCGCATGCTAATTTACCTGTGCTGGAGTGAAATTAGTTGATTTAAGTTGTTTGTTTTTGTCAGATAATGTATTAATTAGGTCGTCGCAGGAAAGAGAGAGGCGATCTGCATTCATTGATTTGATCATAATAAATGAGGATTAATTTAGAGGAAACGTTCATTGAGCCAACTGTGCTCCTGTATGGAGTGCTGTGTGTGTGTGTGTGTGTGTGTGTGTGTGTGTGTGTGTGTGTGTGTGTGTGTGTGTGTGTGTGTGTGTGTGTGTGTGTGTGTGTGTGTGTGTGTGTGTGTCTGTGTTTGTGGTTTTACACTACATAAACTCTACACTACACATAAATACTGCAGAGGGAACAAGGAATAATCTGACCAACTGGCTGATGTAAACTTGTAGTATTTCTTAGACGGTACTACTTCAGATCCAAATACATGCAGCACTATGCTGAGGTAGCAACAGATTTGATTTATCATTTTAAGGCACTCTAAACAAAAATGACAATCATTTGGTGGTTCCAGTGTGAAGTTTTGATATTTATTTATAATAATGAACACTAGAATTACGGTCTCTCTCTCAGTACTTTTATTTTGAAGGTTTTTGGGTTTGGGGCTAATGATCAGGGGAATAGATGTAATGCTAGGGTCCAATTGTGGTGTGCATTTTTTTTATTGTTTTACATAAAGATATAATTGATAAAAAAAAAACAGTTGATTGTCTCTGATTACAACAAAACAGAAAAACACAGCAATAGAGGGAGTCCATTAAGTCTTTTGTGGGCCAAATTCAAATTAAATCCAACTGATCTAAAATATTGGAGCTTATTTTTAGATTTCTTGCTGTTGCTACGTTTTTAATTATGATGCAGATGTCAAATTTACCCAGAGAGATTAGCAACTAATTCATTTCTATTGATAAAAATGTAGTTAAATAAAAGACATATTCAGAATCTGTATCTCATCAGTATCTGCTGTGAACATTTGCAGGGTAATGGAGATTATAAATGGATGATACTGTGGTATTGTGCGTTTCCCTCTTCAGTCATTTGTGGCCCTGCATGTATTCACTCCATAAAAATGCTTTTCTGCACACTTTTTCCCCCCAGTTTAGGAGGCAAGTTTTCCACTAGCAGTCACGTTCATGCACTCTGTCTCACACACACACACACACACACACACACACACACACACACACACACACACACACATACATACACACACACACACACATACACACACACACACACATACATACACACACACACACACACACACACATACACACACACACACACACACACACACACACACATACATACATACACACACATACACACACACACACATACACACACATTCCTCCATCTACACACCACCTTTCACCCTCTGGTGGTACCCCACAGCGCCCCTGGGATCCCTTCAGAAGCCAGACACTAAACATAGCCTTTCTGGGAAGTCATTGTTTTGGTTATTTATAGGGCACAGTGGTGCTGGGGGAAAAAAACCCCACTGTATATTTTTGTGGTGTGTGTGTGTGTGTGTGTGTGTGTGTGTGTGTGTGTGTGTGTGTGTGTGTGTGTGTGTGTGTGTGTGTGTGTGTGTGTGTGAGAACAAAAGAGAGAGGGAGAGAGACATTGAGATTTGCACCATACGTTTTTCCCTGTGGCTCCGGTTGATATTTATAAGTCATGTTTCGTACAGGAGTATTTTAGCAGAGATAATGTGTGTGACTTGTTCCATGATCATTATTACACTTCCCTTGTTATTCTCCTACCTCTCTCTGCTTCTCTCTTTTGCTTTTTCTACACACAAATTGCGCATTAGCGCTGCAAGAAAGACCCCTGTTTACACCCAGGCAGCATAACGGCTCCTGTGTAAGATTTTACACAGCGTTTTGATGTGTGGAGGTGTGATCTATAGCAAGCTAGCTTCAGTGTCTACTGTGACGTTTAACGTGCGTCAAGCAGCACATTGTAAACAATTACATAACATGGCGAAACAAATAATTGACTTTCCCTGTTACATGGCGTTTGATCTTGTCCTCTGCTTGGAGGGTGAGGAGCTCCTGGGTCTCTCATACCATCTCCCTAATTTAATGACACTGTTCCTTGAGTTAGCTGCTAACTACTACTTTTTAAGGCCCCGTTTACAAGACGTTTTTGCCGAAAACAGAGAAGTTTTTTCTTTGCGTCTTCAAAAAGTTCTGCATTCACACGGCAATGTCTCCGAATTTTCGAAATCAACACCACAAAACAAGATCACAATGGTGGTTCGGCAAATCTGCATTGGAGGAGCGTTGATAAACCCAACAGAGTCTGCAGCAGAAACAAAACCAGACAGTCCATGTTGAATTTTTGTTGTTGTTCTGACCATAGTAGGCTGTCTGCTGTCTGCATATGTGAGTAAGGCTGGCAGGAACTGCAATAGGCATGCATGAAGCGGGGCTGTGTCGTCATCGTTTTCAGTGGAGTTGCGTTTTGCCCGTTTACACGACAACGGTAGGGTGGTGTTTTCAAAAGTTTGCGTTTTCGGTCCTAGAAAACGCCGTTCTCGTGTAAACGGAAGGCCAAAATGCAACCAAAGGTTTCCGTTTTTGGGTGAAACAGTTGTCATATGAACGGCCCCTAAATGTCCCAGCTGTGGGTCGCACACGTTGTACATCGTCAAACTGTCACACCCCCATCCTGCCCTCGCTCCTCTTATACAGCGTCGATATGGTGCTATTACTTACCAACAACGATTGCCTTTGTAATGTTTGTACAGAACGGTGAGGCACTACAACGTCATTCATCTCACGGAACATTCAGATATAACACGAACTAAGTGTGTTTGTGTTTGTTGCCGAGGTTGCAGAAAAAATGAACTTACTCTTTCTGCTGTTCTCCACTGTGTGTTGGAGCAGCTCATTCACATACAGAAACATCCATAAACCACGAGTTATTGTTGGAGTAAATCGCTGAGTCAGTCTTTGCTTCTGTGGACTTGCTGGCCTCTGTGACCTCTAATCCAGTCCTTGTGTTTGTGTTGTTGGAAAAAAATACACGCGAGGAGGTAAAAAATAGGACGTTTCAAATGCCAAAAACTGCTGAGTCATTTTTCCGCTTTAGCATGTGTCAACAATTAAAATGTATACGGTCAAAAATAAACATATAATAAGCTTCAGAAATACTTCTTCTGCTTACTCTTACTCCATCCCACTGTATCGTTATCTCGCTTTTATAGACTGCTGGGAATCTTGTTTTAACATCGTCACAATATTAACATTAGCCACTGTTGCATTTTTCGATGTCAGAAAATACGACGTAAGACTTAAACCAGGACTAATGTCAAAATGCTTAAAAGATCTCTGCAGTTAAAAAAGGGTCCATGTATTCTTAGAACCAGGCTGACTTTCTTTGCGTCTCTGTGCCTCATATGTTTGAGTCTCCCTCAAGGCTTTCAGTGTTTCCTGTTATTTTTCATTTTGCTGTCATCCATCCTAACACAGCAGTTACAAGATGCAACAGAGTCGCACATTAAGAGGGAATCAAGACAGCAGCTTTTTAAACATCAAACCCTGAAACTTGCACTCGTTCCTCAAAGATAACATAGGGTAAGGGGTCAGACACACATGGGGAAGAGAGGAGTGTGATGAGCAAAGGTTTGTGATGTGAATGCATATGTTATATGTCTTTGTGTGTTTATGTACCTAATGACAGAATATGTGTGTGTGTGACAAAGATAAATCTGAATGCGGTGATGATCGACCTTCCTCTTCCTTCCTGTCTTTGCAGGACATGAGGAAACATGTGATGATGACCCTCTTGGACACAGAGCAGTCATATGTGGAGTCACTACGTACTCTCATTCAGGTAACACACGCACGCACGCACACACACACACACACAAACACAACAACATACAGTTATTTACAACTGTGTGTAAATAATAATGACAACTGCAGACAACTGCAGTCTCAAAATTATCCAACCCCCTGAACAGCAGCATCTCTCATAAGAACTCAACGCCATCGAGTGAAGCCACAGACCTTTTGGGATCCTGTTCTATGGAGCAAGCAGGTCTCGTGTCTGCAGCAGGTCACAGCAGATGAAGGGTCTCTACAAAGTACTAGAGACACTTGTCATTAAGGGTTGAATCATTTTGAGACTGCAATAGTCAGTAAAAGTAGCGTTTTGCATTATATTAGGGAAAATCCCCTATAATATATGTTGCATTGAGCTATTTTAACTGTTCCTGTGTGGCAAAAACCTAATAAATAGCACATTTTGCCAACAAACCTAATACACATGGGGTTAAATGGTTTTGCTTCCAGCTGTATAGTCATACAGGCAAACACACACACACACACACACACAGTTCACTGCAGGTATTCTTACCTCTCTGGTCCAGTAAGTGACATTCACTGACAGACACACAAACTGTTTTATTGAGCGTTATGTCAACCCACACACACACACACACACACACACACACACACACACACACACACACACACACACACACAGAATCAAACTCACCATTGTGGATTTACATACTGCTGATAACACGCATAACAAATCTAGGTAACATAGTGTTGTGTAATCCACTTATAGCCATTGATCCTGTCAGGTTAATCTTCTAACCCCATCACATCTCACCACCCTCAGCATTATCTGCCTACACACTCTCTCACACACCCTCACACAGTCTCACCTATGTCCTAGACCGATCTTCTGTTCCAGCAGCTAACTACTCTTTACCCCAAAACTCAGCCACATCCCTGTCTTGTCACGTTGACACACACACACACTCACCGCCCCTACCGATGATCACTCTGTTGTATAACCTGTCGCCAGCAGTGTGTGGGCGAACAGTGTGGAGAACACTGGATTTCCTGTGCTTCTCCCTATGCATGCGTTTGTGTGTGCGTGTGTGTGCGTGTGTGTGTGTATGTGTGTGTGTGTGTGGCCACAAAGTGAATAATCCTGGGCAGTGTTCCCATGGTGATACAGGGAAAGTAAGTGTTACCACAGTGACTACAGTGAAGGAGAGTGTTCAAAAATGTGGTTCATCTGAGGGAGCAGCTCTGCACCAATGCTGTCTAAAGTTGTTTTTTGTTGTTGTTTTTTTTAACTAAAAGTGAACGTGAATCAAATTTTTCATATGGTGCAAGTACAAAGTCAATGCAAAGCCGCAATAGACTCGAATTCGCACCGGGTGACGCGATGGTGTGACGCTGATGTGGTAATGGAGGGCAAGGTTATCATAGCTGTATGTGAGCATCCGGAGCTGTACGACACAATTTGTATATCTAGTGACACATTTCCACGGGCTGAAATGAATGTGTGACAGAATCAGTGTCACCTTATTGTAGACAGTGTTACCTTAACATTCTCCACATTTATAAGTCTTTTGCCACAGAGCTGTGAAAAAATAAGGAATAGATGTTCCATCTTTGCTGGAACTGAAAATGCAGGGAGATCCCACAGCAGATGAATATTGAAAGTTGACACACACCTACCTGCAGTGTTGATTTAACGATAAGCTTTGACGTTAGCAGAGGGGAAGTTTTTATGAACTACAAAATGTCAGAACCCTTTTAGAGATAGTTACGTTGCTAACTTATTCGTCGTTAGCGTCCTTACATTTTCTAAAAGTCTATTTGTCCTTTTCATCATCTTTTTTTTTCATGAATGATCTCAGCAGAAAGGACCGCTGTAACCTGATGTTTCCCTTTGAGATAAAGCTAAATGTATTTCAAACAAATAAAGTACAAGGTGAATCACTGCTGCTGTGAAGAGATCTCTTGGTGTCACAGCGTTCTAAAGCACAAATGCTGATTGGTCATCAAACGCGTCATGAAGTCAGGAAGTGAGCTTTGCACAGCTCGCCGGACTTTACAGCCTCAAGGTCACATCTGTCTGAGTCCATTTTCGAGTCCATTTCCATTTTCAATTTTCTCTCAGCTTTAATGGATTGCTGTGTGTGTGTGTGTGTGTGTGTGTGTGTGTGTGTGTGTGTGTGTGTGTGTGTGTGTGTGTGTGTGTGTGTGTGTGTGTGTGTCAATGTGTGTGAGAGTCGGGCCAGACACTGCTGAAAGGATAACTACTAAATGTACTAAAGCTTATTTCATTGAATGTGTGGGGTTACCTTGAGAAGAAATGGCGATTATAATACATATATAATACTATATAAATACGATTATAAGGAAGGGAAGATAACAAGGATAAAGGGTCATGAAAATTATATGCAGACAAAATTTCCATGTAACAGCTTGGAACCTCGTCTGTACGGTACGTGAACGACTGATGCAAATTTCACACCATGTCATTCAGAATGTAATTATGAGCAGCCTCGGAGATGTAATCCAGAGTTGGAGATTTATCTCTCACTTGTTGAAAAAAACAGAATTAGATTCTTTCAACAATTTGGAGCAAAAATGTCCTCCAGTAAATCCAATATTAACATGAAAGATGATTGCTAAGTTTAAAAAGAAGCTATACTGCCATACAAAGGCAAAATGCAGTATCTGCAATTTTCGCTAAATTCACCCCCCCCCCCCCAAAAGAAAATCTTAAGTGCTGTATCTTCTCTTCAATCTGTTAGACTGTTGTTGTTCTACTGCCGCATTTTCCAGAGATACTAGGTTATTTATTTGTTTTTCCATGCTTACATTTGGTGAAAGAAAAACACAAATACAATATAGTACAGATACTGCACTTTGCCTTTGAAAGGCCAGTATACACAAGTGCTTTGCATCTGGGTTCACTTTTTCACAAACCACTACATGTTCATCCAATTCATTTGACAAATTAAGGTAATTGAGGCTATTTATCTGTTAACTAAGTGTAACTTACTACAGTAACAATTGGAGTTCCCATCAGGGAATAATTACAGGAGGTTTTCCTGTCGACATTGTTTGAATGCTGCATTCACTAGACATGATAATTAATAGTAATTGCCATGCCTCTACCAAGGCCAAACAGATCTTCCCCTTTATCTGGATCTGCACCAAACTTTAATGGGGGAGTATTCTGGCCCAAGACCCATCCTCTCACCAGGTTTCATGGAAATCCATTCTGTAGTTTTTGTGGAATCCTGCTGACAAACCAACCAACCAACAATCAGATGGACACGGGTGAAAACATAACCTCTTTGGCAGAGTTAACAAATGTGGGTGATCACATTACTTCCTCCAACTCTTGTTGCCAGAGGAAATTATGTGACACACGCAAACAGAGTCTTGAGTATTAATGGCAATATGTGAAATTAGTAAAAGAAAAGCTCTAAAATAGATTTACACTGATACATGCTATTAAAACAAGGTCACTCATTCACGTCAGACTAAAAATGCTTCCACAAAATGAATCTGTTTCAGCCAAAGTTTCTGGAAAGTGATAAAGATACGTCATCATATTGATTAAAAAAATCCAATACCACCATGAAATAGTTCCAGATGGTTGGAAACAAAAACAATTTGTATTTATTTGTAGCCCTTTCATACTGTGGAAATGGCAAAAACAACAAGGTATCAGATAACATTTTACAAAAAATAATGAACTGAAATTGTCTTTAGACTTAAAAAACATTCGTATTTCTTTTGCCAATATCATATACTACATGTTTTAAGTGCTGTATGTTTGTTACTCTTACTCTGCATGATCTCAAAGGTAGAATTTTGTCAAACCAGTTGTCCCCCGACAGTCAAACACAGTTATTCCCATCCAAATCAGAGATGGTCAGTGATTAACGGGTTCTCTTGTTCTCTCAGGGCTACATGCGTCCTCTCAAACAGCCGGACAGCAGCTCCATAGTGGACCCTCTGCTGGTGGACGAGATGTTTTTCCAGATACCAGAGATCCTGGAGCACCACGAACACTTCCTGGAGCAAGTCGCAGGCTGCGTCAGCCAATGGCATGATAGGCAGACTGTTGGACACATCCTTATTCAATCAGTGAGTAGAGATGGTGATAAGTCATTCATAATCTGTCCTCTCTTTTATCATGTACATGTAAATGGAAATCATAAACCTTTTTAGCTGTATGCATAGCAGTTCTCCAGGAGAATTCTAGCAGAGGAATTCTGAGCAATATTAACAACAAAACTGCAGAAAGCCACCTGCAAACAAGTTGCTAAAGAGTTTACAGCATATTATTACTCTTCTTTTTCTCTTTGAAGCACCATACAGTATGTTAGCATTGTAAACCTTCGTATGTGACATAGAGTGGACGTGTGATGTGATAGCTGTAGAAACGATAAGGTTGTCCATCTCGACCAAATAAATATAATTTGTGTGCAACAGTTTTCATTATATTGGTAAACCCACAGGCTAGAATCAGTCAGCATATAAACAGGAGCTAGTAATGAACAGATACGCAATCAATGTTAAAGCACAGCTCATTTTTCACTCAGAGACTCATAGATAGAGTTGTCCAGCTCTGCAAAACTGTTCAAATTGTTTTTTCAAGCTACTTTTTCTTTCCAAATCCTCTTCTCCATTTAAGGGAAGTTAAAAGAGTAAAAAAAATGTAAGTGCATTCCATTTTATTAGAAAATAGTTGACTTAATTTCATTTTAATTCCAAAAATTCCTTTTTCATAAATTGCGACAGACAGACAGACAGACAGATAGCACAATAAACATATGCATGTACATACACATACTGTAGATGATTGCACAATAAACATATGCATGTACATACACATAGATAATTGCACAATAAACATATGCATGTACACACACACAGATTGCACAATAAACATGCCTGCACATACACATAGATTGCACAATAAACATATGCATGTACATACACATAGATGATTGCACAATAAACATGCATGCACATACACATAGATGATTGCATAATAAACATATGCATGTACATACACATAGATTGCACAATAAACATATGCATGAACATACACATAGATGATTGCACAATAAACATATGCATGCACATACACATAGATGATTGCATAATAAACATATGCATGAACATACACATAGATGATTGCAGAATAAACATATGCATGTACATACACGTAGATTGCAGAATAAACATATGCATGTACATACACATAGATTGCACAATAAACATAAACATAGTGTACTTCACTGTAGAGTAGATCTTGAATGAATAAACAAGCATTATTGACAGTAGGGCAGACTGGAGGGAAGCTTTTTTATTAAGAGATGGTTTATAGTTGGAAATAGTAGTTTAATATTTTGTTTTCTCGGTGACCTCTTGGTGGCCCACTTAAAACTTCCCATGACCTATGGGTGCCTCTAAAAGTAGGCTCTGGAAAACAGTCCTCTAAAACATCCGTGTTGGGCTAAATGTCAGGTTTCAGTCTTTGAGAATTAAAGGACTTTTTCTCAAGGATGTTTTACTCAGACTTTGAGCAAACATTGAGTTAGGAATTCATTTTAGAAGAAGCACAAATCAATTTTTCTTTTCAGAGACAAGACTTCAGTGTGGCGACAGGCTTTTGTTTTTTATTGAGTGGGGGGGGGGGGAGAGACTCAGTCTCTTGCTATGTTAATGCTATTGTTCTCATTCTAAGCACAAGCCCTCACTGGAGACACAAATTGTCACACAATGTGGGAAATGCAGGAAACTGGAATACAGATGAAACGGGTTGGAGAGAATATGCAGCACCAAATGATTAAATTAGCTTGTTTTACAGGACTTCATACCTGTTAGAAAAGTCACAGATGCATTATAATTATTATATGTTGCCATATCCTGTAGAGGGAAAAGGCAGTTTTTTCTGTTTAGTTCAGGCCGTTGCCGATCCTCCACTCTGCTCGGGAGTGTACTTCCACCCCAACTCCCCCATGCTTCCCCTCCCCCTACCGTTCTTCCGCTGTGGGTCTTAAAGCTGCAGCAGCTGCGTATCATTTCAGGCCTCGTTGGCGCAGTAGGCAGCGCGTCAGTCTCATAATCTGAAGGTCGTGAGTTCGAGCCTCACACGGGGCAAGTGTTTTGTTCAGCCGCGTGCCGTTTTACAGTGGCAGATGATTTAGAAGGTAAGCTACACCAAACCAGGAAAGGAAAGGGGTAGATATGATCCCAAGTTTCCTGTTTCAAATCTCACCGATACCAGAACATGAATTGTTCATTATATGCTGGAAAGTTAATCACATAATTTGTTTGCACATTACTAGTTATTTACATATTGTATTATATTATATTATATTATATTATATTATATTATATTATATTATATATACATTTATGTATTTACTCTTTATATAATTTAAGTCAACACTTACAATATATCTACAGCAAACTCACATAAAACAAAGAGATGCATGCATTTTTGTTGTGACCAAATTTTTATTTTACAATAACAACAGCAACAGCAACATTATTAATGACAGATAGACAGACAGACAGATAGATTTTATTAATCCCAAATTGTTACATTTCATTATTACAGCAACTGAGTAGGAAAATGTAACACATAGGGAATAACACAATTTCCAAAAATAGTGCAATATCAATATACCTGCTCAGATGCTGCTGTCCCAGCAGACCAGAGCAAAGTACACTGTACTGGTAGACCAGTAACAGACGGGTAAAATATTTCCAACATGTTGCTGCCCAAGGATCTCAGCCCCTCCCCTTCTTGTATGCAGCCTTGTTGCTAGTCTTCCAGTTCAGCTTATTGCCCATGTGGGCGCCCAGGTACTTGTAGCTTTCCACCATGACTACGTCCGTACCCAGAATGCACAGGGGCTGTGTAGCCGTCCTCCTCCCTCTGAAGTCCGTCACCGTCTCCATCTCCATGAAGACAACTATTTAGCCCCTGCATCACCACCACACTGTCCTGCCTTTTCACTTTCTTCTGCGCCAGACTAGTGTGGCTCACATCCACCATCTGCATGATGGTCTGATGCATCATTTCCATATTGGCTCGAATGCATCACCTGATTTCCTCATCATGTCATGTCAAGCACACGAGGTACGCGGGTCAGTTCTCTTCTGCTGGATGGTCGACCATTTGTCGACTTTCCGGAAGACAATTTCCTTGTTGCCCGGTTTATATCGAAGACCCTCCATATGAATCACATTTCCAAGTTCACTCAGCCATTGGAGGAATGTGGGGCGAGAGTCAGATTTCCACTGTTGTAGCAGAGTGAGATGGCCTGAGCAATATGATATCTATGACAGAGTTCACTGGTAACCCAAATATGGCGAGAAAAGCATCCTGGGGCCTCAATATTCAGATCTATAAAACCGTGTGGCACACACCTGTACGCAGTCTTCTCCTCATAAATCCCAGTTGTGCAGGCATGGTTTCCACCCAGTGTCATCCCATTACTCCTCCCAGTGTCGTCCCACAATCACCCATAAATGGTCAATGCTGAATAGCTCATGAATATACTGACGTTGTTGAGGAGCCTTTGTTGGACTATAAGTGAGGTAAAGACGGAGAAGAAGAAAGAAGAAAACAAAGTTTTGAGTTAGAGGTGCTCATCTTGGTTTGGAGGGCTTAGCAGTGGAATATCAAATAAAAGGAAACCAGCTGAATGGAATCATGTGGTGGATGTGGTGAACAGTGTTGGATCAACTCCGCGAGCTGTTGCAGAAATCAAAAAGAAGTGGTCAGACTTGAAAGTTGAACCAGACATTTCCACACTCGTAAAGTCCAAAAGTAAAAAATGCATTGACAAAAGATTCCAAACATGTTTTTATCTAACCAAATATTCTGCTTGTGTCCATATTTGTTGGTTTTTAGCCTCCCGACCGATCCACAATGCTATGACATTCAATTAGTAATGTAACAACATAAATAATCCTCAAATAATTTCACCCATATCTGCATGCAAAAAATATTATTACATTAAATTACATTTACATATTAATGTATTTAGCCTCCAACAAATAACTATAGACTATATGCACGATCAGAGGCAGACCTATACATTATGAAATATATATATGTGCTGATGTGTGTTTTTACTTCCATCGGGTGTCGCTGATTCCCTTATCTGAAAAACGTGGTGTTTTTCCACATAGAAATTCTATAGTCCTGTTTGCATTTATCACACAGGGAGGAGATGTTAGGATATATATCAGGGAGCCTTGATTTAGTGTAATAGAGTATGTACAACTTGAATTGTGTCATTCAATGTCTAACATTAATGGAACTGTTGTAAATCTTAAACAGAGCAGTGGGAGAAGAAAACTACATTTCACCTTTCATATAAAGTAGTGATAGAGTAACATTATGCTCTCTGGCATCTCTGTTTTCTGCTGTGAATAATCCTCACAATCTCCTCAGACGTTCCTGCTCCTCATAGACTAAGGAGAGGGAGAGCAGAGAGAGTAGAGGACACTGGGAGATGGATGATTTTTAAAAAAGAGGGTCAGGCTATTTCATAAAAGGCTGGAAAGCATGTCAGTCTCTGGGGTCAACTTGTGCAATATGTCTGCTAATACTCTCTCTGTTTGTGTCTCTACTCCTTTTATTCTTTTATTTTTTTTTCAAACCTAAAGCAATCAATAAATTCTCAGAAATATTGTCAAATTATTTCCTGCCTTTCAGCTGTAATAGCTATATAATTAAATTGTGAATTCCTCAAACCTAAAGAAAGTAATCGTCGCACAGTTAATTACTTTTATGTAAATTAACCAGTGCGTGCACAGTAACGTAACTCTCCTTCTCCTCCTCTTCTTCTTTTCTCCAGTTCTCCAAAGAGACCCTCGCTAATATGTATTCAGCTTACATCGACAACTTTCTCAACGCCAAAGATGCTGTGAGGATTGCCAAGGAGGCTAAGGCGGCGTTTCACAAGTTTCTGGAGGTGAGAGTCGGACTGAGTCACAGGATATCCTGTTTTTTGTCTGAGTGGCCGGAAAACTTGAAACCAGTCAAGAGATTGAGAAAAAATGGTGGAACAGCCTTTTAAGTTAAACCGATTAAATCAGAAAATACGACTTCAATATCCATGGATATTTTAGCATTATTAGATGCTCTGTATGTTTTGACACTGCCACTCTGTGCTACCACAGATATACATGTACTGGTAATCAGAAAAGCAGCACAAGGTCCAGAGAGCATCATCCTAGAGCAGGGATTTACAGTGGAACCACATTGCCATCTTGTGGTTGAGGAATGAAGTACATGCGGATCTGATTTTAGAATTTTCTGGCCTCATACTCATTATTTTCTCATCCTCATTGTATCCATCCTCTGCCTCCATCCTCCTCTCTTTTTCACTCCCACAGCACAGCATGCGTGAGAACAAGGAGAAACAGGCTCTGGGTGATTTAATGATCAAACCGGTGCAGAGGATTCCTCGATACGAGCTGCTGGTTAAGGTGAATAATCTCAAAATATAACAGCCCACTCTCTGTTAAGTATCTTTATCCGGAGTCAGTGACAAGAAGCTCACGTGAGGGGAGATTAATATGTTTTTGCTGCTCTAGGACCTGCTCAAACACACCTCAGAGGATCACCCGGACCACCCATACCTACTGGATGCCCAGAGGGACATCAAGAGATTGGCCGAGAGGATCAATAAGGGTCGTCGGTCTGCTGAAGAGGCAGAGAGGGAGGCCAGGGTCATCCAGGAGATTGAGGCGCACATAGAGGGAGTTGAACATGTGAGATATTATCACTGTATATATATATACAGTAAATCTATAAATGTCTGACATATTAGTTTCTCACCTGTCAACTCACGGCTGCAACTAAATAATGTCTTTGGTTGGTTGGTTGGTTGGTTGGTAGGCGTGTGTGATGTTGACAAAATCTCAAAATTCAGAGAATTCAAATCTCAGATTTTGTCGATAACAATAATTAGATCATATTTTGCATCATTCAAAATGTGCTTATAAAATTCTTAATTTGCACCAGCTCGTTCTTGTTAATAGGGTCGTAATCTAAAGTATTCAGGAGTTGTTTGAAACTATATTTCTCCTAATAACCATGTCTTTTGTGATGTATGTAGTGACAGCGTTAATGTCTTGCCATCTGTAGTTTTTCTTGTCATAAGGCCAAATGATTCCACTAAAGTATGTCGTATGTTTTAGTGCTGGTATCTTAATATTCTTCATATTCTGAGCGGTGGTTTGTTTGGAAATGGTGAAACAAGACGAGACAAGGAGCTGTCTAACTGCAACGGATTTCTGTCAAAGTTTGCAGATGACCTTGTTTTGAGCAACTTTGCCTTTTTGAACCCAAACCATCACCGTGCAAGCGAGGGTGATCTGCATCTTGCAACTAAAAAGTCTATTGACGTGAATAGCGAGGCTGGAGGTGCTGTTTGTGTAGTCTTTTTCCAGTCTTAGCTTTGTGGTGCGGTGACCACGTACGCCTAACCTAGCCAACACTGCATGCACTCTCAATGCATTCATGCAGAAATCTATCCTACTCGGCTGCACAAGGCAATGAAGGCATGGACTCACAACAAGGGCTTTTTTTGATTAGTTTTTGCAATGTGAGTGACATACTCGATAATGTCAGCTCATGCATCTTTTAAATAACCATTAAGATGTCATTGTAGATGATACATATCTCACAACCCTATTGGTTGGTTGGTTTCTTGTTTGCCAGCAAGATCACACAAAACTACTGTCTTTGCTGTCTTTGCACATTTTCACTGAATATGCAAAGTCTGCAATGGAACTTTGGCAAGTGGAGGGGTAGTAGTTTGATTATAAAATCAAAGATGCATATGGAAATTTTCTAACACCCAATATTATGCTGTCAGCTTGTTTATTTTCAATGTTGCACAGTGCGTATGGCTTTTGTGCAGCTATTTGATTCCATCCTAAAAGAGTATAGAATTATTTTTATGGTACGAAGTGAAAGTCACCTCTCTCTTTCTGTGTGTTCTAGATTCTGAACCCTCAGAGGAAGTTCATAAGACAGGAGATGGTCATGGAAGCGGTAAGTAGTACCTCCTGAGTTGACGAGAATAGTGACATATTGACAATACAGTCACTTACAGTCAGTTTGGAAAAGTCTAAGTCTGGGCTCTTCTTCTCTCTGTAGAAGACTGTAGGGGGGAAGAAGGACCGTTCTCTCTTCCTCTTCAGTGATCTGATCATCTGCACCACTCTCAAGAGGAAGTCTGGCTCATTAAGACGCAGCTCTATGAGCCTGTACGTGATAAACACACACATCTCCCTCTCTCTCTCTCTCTCTCTCTCTCTCTCTCCCCCCCTCTCTCTCTCTCTCTCTCTTGCTCTCTCTCTCTCTCTCAGAAGGCCACCCACCTTGAGTCTGGATCTGCTCGAGTTAGAATAAAGAGTACAGTCTAGACCTGCTGTTTTTGGAAGATATACATTTTCATTTATCTCAAGGCCTGTTTTTTTCATGAAAATGTTTTTTCAGAAAAACGAAAGTTTTCAAGAAAAAATAAAATTCTGCTCTGTTTTTTTTCAGAATTAATGAGAGAATTGTGTCATTAATTCAGAAAAACAGCAGATTTTTTTTCATGAAAACTTATCTCAGAAGTCTGAGATCATTATCTCATTAATTCAGAAAAACGGGACAAATTATTTTTTCTTCAGTGAATGCAATTCGCTCCCATAGATTTTACTGTCAAGGGGTCAAATTCGATCGGATCGAACCACCGACCTTTTGTCGTTCACGGAACAAAAGGTCAGTGGTTCGATCCTCAGCCCCTGCAAGTCCACAAGTTGAAGTATCCTTGAGCAAGATACTGAACCCCAATTTGCTCCCCGGGCGCCGCGTGTAGTGGCAGCCCACTGCTCCTCAGGGATGGGTCAAATGCAGAGAAAGAATTTCCCCCTGTGGGACTAATAAAGGAATCAAAAAAAAAAAAAAAAAAATTTAGCATTGACTTTTTAATCTTTCTTCTTCTTCTAATACAGTTTCTGACCCACACTGCCCCCTGGTGTTGAACAGCAGGCACACAGACTGTTTTTGCCAGAATTGTTTTCTCGATTTCACCTTTCCCCCCCCCCCCCCCCTCTCTCTTTCCTCTCCTTCCCTCTCAGGTATTCTGCTGCGAGTGTGATCGACACCTCCAGTAAATACAAGTTCCTGTGGAAGCTTCCCCTAGAGGAGGTGGAGGTGGTGAAAAGTAAGGCTCCATTTTCAGATCACAACCTGCGATGGAATGATCTGCCATCCAGTTTTTAATTTTTCCTCATCGTTCCTCATTTTCTGAAGCTGTTTAGTTTTTTTTTATTATGATGGCCTTCAGTTCTTTAATTGATCATTTCTTCTCAGGCTCCTCTCAGGCTACAAACAAGGAGAGCATCCAGAAGATGATTAGTCGATTAGACGAGGATCTCAGCACTCTGGGGCAGATCAGCAAACTGTCCGAGACCCTCAGCTTCCCACACCAAGTACAGTGAACCAACACACAAACACACACTTTATCTTAACTTCTTCTCGTCTTAACCCTTCTCTGTTTAAGTCCTTTATTATGTAATTTGATCTTTCTTATTGTCTTCAGTCCTGTGATGTTGTCTTTTCCTTGTTCTCTCAGTCCCTCGACGAGGTAATAAAGGATCTGATGGCATCGGTGCACAAGGAGCTCTCAGAGAAGCAGTCTCAGGCCTTCAGCATGACTTTCCTGCCCACAAAGCTGGAGTTGACCACCGCCTCGGCTGAGAGCAGCTTCGTCTTCGAGTTCACCTCGCCCGACACTCGTTGTAACTTTGAACAGGCATTTGAAGAAGCCAAGAAGAAGCTAGGTCAGTGAAAAAGCTTTATAATGAGACAAAACGTGCTGAACTGTAGCTCATAAGTTTAAAAAAAAGTGTTTTCTGGTAGTTTTCTCAACTTATCATTGACAAAAATGTGCTTAATAAATTTTACTATCATGGTTATTTCATCATTAATGCTTGTGATTCGGATTCGTTTGCCTTAGAGTTATTTTATTAAATGTCAAGTGTAAATATTAAGTGTCAATATGTCATTGTGTTTAGCAATGAATAAGGATCAGTGGGATCCTGAGTTTCTGAAGGCCATTCCTATAATGAAGACACGTAGTGGAATGCAGGTGAGAGCAGCATCTACTGTACAATCTGTCCACACACACACACACACACATATATATATATATATATATGAATGTAGAAGTCATGATTTATGTCAGCCATTTAAATCAGTTCATACCTTTAGACAAATCGTGTTTACATACGTATAAAAATCATCTCCACTCATGTGTTTTTTTTCCCCTTCTCTAGTTTTCGTGTGCCTCTCCCAGCCACAGCTGTCCCGACAGCGGCTGTGAGGTGTGGGTGTGTAACAGCGACGGATACGTGGGACAGGTGAGCCAATCTACTAATCTATTAACCAATCAGCATTTCCGGCGACAGTAAGCTAAATTTAAAAGGCGGCCGCTCTATTCCACATGTGTCCTCGTGAAGACGTAATTTGAATCTCTCAAACAGTTTGTCTGATGTGGTGATATTTCTTGTGTCTCTCCAGGTGTGTCTGTTGAACATCAAAGATGAGCCCACAGTGGAGGCCTGTATCGCTGTCTGCTCAGCGAGGATCATATGCATTGCTGCTGTGCCGGGACTCAAGGGAAGGTCAGTGGACACAGACAGACGCACACTGGCTTGAAGAATTGAATTGAATTGAATTGAAAGAAGAAATAAACCTACAGTTATATAATAAACTATTTCCAAATTGTTGCGGTCTTAGGGACAATGCCGTTGTCACCGTGCTGCGTAGATACATTAAAAGTCACTTCTGTGGCCATCTGACTGGTTCTTTGTCTTCACCTATACTCTGTTACCCCTCTTCCCCCCTTCAGGGAGCGTGGATCAGAGCCCACCCTCACCCCTATCCCTGCAGCACCCGCTCACACCCAGCAGCAGCTCCACATATCTATCTCTCATTCATCTCTGGAGCTGACAGAGCAACCTTCAGGTTGGTCCATAAAGGGTTTTAAATGTCAAGCAACAAGAGTTCAAGCTTTAAAACTAAATGGGTTGTAAACTATAATCCTCTCCTATCCTATGTTAGCCTTTATGAACTGACTTATAGTCTGCCTGCAGTTTTCTCATATCAACCGATTGATTATTCCCAGGACCGGGGGCAGAGCTTGTTCCCTTTGACAGTGATGACACCGATGATGAGGATTCTCCCAGCCCTTCATCCACTCTACAGAGTCAGGCCAGTCACTCCACCATATCATCCAGCTATGGCAGTGCGTAAAAACACTCATGTACACTCCAGCCCAACACATATTTATACACATCATCATATACTTATACTCTCTTTCATTTCCCGCTTTAAGACGACGAGGGTCCAGGCTCCAAAGACATGGCTACGGAGACCACCAGCAGCGAGGAGGAGCAGGAGTTCCCGGTGGCAAGCTCTTACAGAGCTCCAGGCATGTCGGGGGTAGACGGAGGAGGCCGCGCCCTCACGGAGAGCCCCATGGACGGCCGTGCTATGCGCCGCTCCTCCCGGGGCTCATTCACCAGAGCGAGCCTGGAGGACCTGCTCAGCATCGATCCGGAGGCCTACCAGAGCTCAGTGTGGCTGGGTACTGAGGATGGATGGTGTGTGATACAACATTTTAAAAAAAAAAGAAAAAGAAATACTGTAGCTTCCTTCCATGTCGATTCACTCATTTCATCACCTTCTTTTTCTGTTAGCATCCACGTGTACCAGTCCTCTGACAATATCCGAAACCGTAAAAACAGCATGAAGATGCAACACTCGGCGTCCATCCTCTGTGTACTGTGAGTTGCCTTCTTGGCCACTATTTTGCCTTAAAAAAAATAATGCATTGATTTATACCATATTACATAATTAAAAATGTAAAGTGATGGGGAAGTTTGGATGAAAAGGGATGGAAACCCATTCCATGAGGCTGGGTTTGAATGTGCTCTATCAGGTTTTCTGATCTCAGACTCAGATTTCCTGTTATCTGTATAATTTATTATATATTTGGAGCATACCCTAAGAGCTTCCCCCCCAAGAAATGTTTTGCTATTTTATTAATTGTAATAATACTTTTTTACTTCTTTTTCATCTTCATCTCTCTTTTTTTTCCCTTCCTTCAGGTATTTGGACAACAAAGTGTTTGTGTCTTTGGCCAATGGGGAGGTGATTGTCTACCAGAGAGAAGCAGGTAAACTGGGAGTGTGGTGTGAGGGGAAAACAAGAGTTTTGGGCTCTTTTTTGATTTATTTTCTTTAGTAACTGAATTATTTTCTTTCTCTTCAACATTTTGTTTAAATTGGACAGACCACAGCCGTGTTGGTATGCACCCATTGTTCTATTGCTAATCCTACTTGCTTCCACACACATCATATAGAGAAATAAATAGAATTTTATTGAACATTGAATTTCTTTTTCAGCTGTAAGGTAACATAGTCTGGGTAACAGACTCACTTATGTTTGTGCTTTCTTTTACTTTCCTGTATAACCACCCCTTCTTCTAAATCTCCAGGTAGTTTCTGGGACCCTCAGTCTTCCCAGACGTTAGTTCTGGGCACGCCCAGTAGCCCTGTCACCAAAATGGTTCCTGTGGGAGGAAAGCTCTGGTGTGGCTCACAAAACAGAGTCCTTATTATCAACACAACTACACTGGTACAAGAGGTAGGTGGAAAAAGATGAATAGATGTGTGCGCAGATGGATAAATGATGAAATGAACAGAAAATTAAGTGAGTGTAACACCTCTTCCCTCTGTGTTTCTTTCTCTCCTCTTGTCAGCACTGGTTCCAGGTGGGCACAGACAGCAGTCGGTGTGTGACCTGCATGGTGGCGTATGGTCAGGGTGTGTGGTTGGCGTTGCAAGGCAGTGCGCAGGTCAGGTTGTATCACGCTCAGAGCTTGGAGAGCCTGACAGAGGTGGACGTGGCGCCTGCTGTGCACAAGATGCTTGCAGGTAATGTGGACATGCCTTATTCTGGAGTCCATATACACTGGTTAATTTAATTTAATTTAATTTAATACTTAGTCTCAACGCTCCCTACATTTTAATCCCCACTTCCTTCATTCTCTCTCTCCCCACTGTGCTTCATCCTCCATACCATTCTCTCATCTCTTCCTCTCAATTCAGGTGCCGATGCAATCATCAGACAGCACAAGGCTGCCTGTCTAAGAATCACAGCGTTGTTGGCCTGTAAGGACCTACTGTGGATCGGCACCAGCGCAGGTAAAGACGGGACCTTTTTCGTTGATAAGAATCAAAAATACTTGAAAATTGAAATGAAATTCCATTTTAGATTGCTTAAATCAGGCGTAGACAGTTATTCCAAGGTCTGCAGACAACATTCACATGCAAACAGAATTACAAATGACACATGTTAACATGCTATATGTCATATTTATTTACTATTTTATATATTTTTTTAATGTTTTTTTGTTTTGTTTTTTCTTTATTTGTGAAAATTTGTGAAAATTCTAATGAAAAATCCAAATCCAGATTGCAATACCACCAGCTTAAACATTAAGTAAACAATTCAACTCAGGCATAATCGCACCTCAGCTGTGTTTTCACACTAAGTTTCACTGTGGTCAGTAAAATCTTTCGATCGCCTTCTTTTCAGCATGTGGAGAAATGTACTGTAATCTGGGATCAAATTGGCTGAAATCTACAGAGAAGATTTTGTTAAAATGGATTTTTTTTAAAAAGGCAAATCTTTCATATATTGTCGTGTAAATATCAAACGTGGGTAATGGTAGAATCTTGTTTTTTTTTAATCATAGTGTTTTAGGATTATATGTTGATCCTTATTAATTGAATTTAAAAAGACAGCCCATTTTGGTGTTGTTCCACAGGGGTGGTCCTTACGCTGACAATCCCGGCGGTGAGCTCAGGAACAGGGGATTGGACACTGAAATCTCCACTGGTCCCAATGGGTTCAGCTCACGGACACACCGGCCACGTTCGGTTCCTGACGTCAATCGAACTCCCGGAAGGCTTTGACATGAACTTCCCTCCAACGACTGACTCCACTGGTAGTTGCTATATTTTTAAGTGCACAAATTTTTGACTAACTGAGCTCAAATTAAATCTCAAGTCTGATGTTTTATCTCTCTCAACTTTTAACCCCGCCAATCTGTTGTCTAGGTAACCAATCCCAGAGCGGCAGCACAATTGATGGGAACCTCCAGAGGCGTGACTCCATGCGCCGTCGAGCCTCTGCCCACCTCCCTCTAAAAACCAACCACCTAGTCATTTCTGGCGGGGATGGTTATGAGGACTTTAGACTGACGAATAGCAGTGAAACAGTCGGACGGGATGACAGTACTAACCATCTTTTGCTTTGGAGAGTCTGAGTGGTTTTAATAACCCGCTCCAACATCCCTCGAGTTGAGAACAGTGCACAAGCTCCTGTCCTCCCCCCCCCCCCCCCCCCCCCACCAGACTCCTCACCTTTTGGCGTTGTTGTTTTGGTCTTCTGCTCAGTCCACCAGTCTCTATGTGCGTAATATGGCTGTCAGCTCCATCCTGGACTTACTAATGAATGCGATCACTTCAAACCCAGTTATGCTGTGTTAATGTTTCTGGTGGTGTGCGTTGTTCCTCACAGAGAGTTGTCTGTGCATGTGTATTTTTCAGGTTTTTGGCATCAAGTGTCTTTGAAAATGTCTTTAAACTCTTTACCGAAGGAGACAGGAGGTGACTGAGAAGGGAAGAGTGAAACTTTTACCAATGGACGTATGTTTAGACTGAAAAGAGGACATTAAGTGAAGCATGTACCTGTCCTTGGACATTTTCTATGCTTTTATGGACTTGGACATCAACCCTTTGCTCCATCATCATTTCATCTTAGCCTGAGCTGCAGGCAAAATGCCTCCTGGTGATCAGAGGTGAATGTCCTGTAAGAATACATAAATATCTGTGAGTGGAAATAAGTAAAACGTACCATGACGAACTGTAGGTTGAAATTTGCGTTGATTTCTGATGATGGAGTTCCAGATGATGTCTGTAGAACTGGTCTGGACAACAAGCCCTAACTGAAGATCTGACATCAGATATTTGTGGTCCCAGTCAGGTTGGAATAATATCTTCCAATATCTTAATATCGTAGCTTGAAAATGATGGACTCCTAAAATCATCTTTTGTCCTGTAAAGGGAGCATCATGGAAGTGCAATATGTGGCAAGGATATTTAACCATATGCACACACTCACACACATTAATGCACACTCTTCGAAGACGTGAATAACCTAGCTTGTTTTTCACAATATTTTTCTTTCTTATTTAAATGTTGATGCCAGTTTGAGATGACATGAACGTAGATGATGCCGCCCACTGGAGCTGAGTGGAAAAAAAGTGCAGTGGAGACATTCCTCTTGAAAATGACCATGCCAAAGCCATGTATGTGTTAGTTTTGACCTTTTAGATCTGAAAAGATTTATTTTGTCATGAAATTTAAAAAGTTTTTGTGTGGAAATCGGGCGTCAGTGTGGCTGACCTCTATAAAGATGACGCTAAGCTGTGGTAGCAGATAATGATAGTTTTGTACAGTATTTATGGTTTTGATTTTTAGCGCCTTCTTTGACAGCACTTAATTTATAGACGATGTAGCTTTCACTTTTTCTTTTTGAGATGAACGAGGAGGCCCCCGGCTTGATTACCAGGTCGATGGTATAGTTGATTTGAGGCAGACAGACATACTCAGTAGGGGTGTAAATGATACAGTGCAGTCATTTACAATACAGGGTTCATGTTTCAGAGTCGTGTGCCCCCATAGATGTAGAAAGGAGATGCTCTGGATGTATTTGTCTCTACTCATTTATTGGCTGTTTCTGGTCAGATTGCAAACCGATCCAAAATTTACTCCACATTACATCATTATGCAGTCACTCTGTTGTCTGTTTGGGTGCCAAATGCTAGGATTTGCTAAATATTTCAACTACTTTTCCTCACCATGTGCGTATTGTGGCATTTTTTTAGAGGAAAAACAGCACAACGGTATATTTCACACACACACACACACACACACACACACACACACACACACACCCCCCCCCCCCCCATATAAACATACACTGATTCCAGTATGGATTGTAGGAGAACAAGATGCATGTTGTTTGTTTGTGAGAGGAGAGAGTACACAAGATGCAGAGTAGGTCAGAAGGACGAATGCTGAGCACCTGCACGTGCCTTTAGAAGGCTAAACGTTAATCCACTAAACACACGCGTACACACAGTGAAAGGTCAGCTCTCCTTCGTCCTGAAGCAGATGTCTGGGGAAGTGAAGGGTGACTCTGACAAACGCACTCGTCAGCCTCAGGATTTGGGGTTAAGCAGTGATTTTCTTTGATCACTCCAAGCCTAGAAAACCTCATTGCACCTTGCCTGCCATCTGCGCACCTCACCTCAGATTTCTCTCTTCTCAAACGCATATGCATTTGGTTAACTCTCCCACTGTGAGAGCGGCTAACAGTTAAGAGGATTGGGTGGGTTGTTGTGATAGCCGCTAACGAGCAAGTGAGCTCTTTGCCTCTGTAAGTGTAAAGTTCTGTGTATGTGATGCTCTGTTATTCGGTGGAAATGCATTAAGAGGAGCTAGTTCGATGCTAAATTCCTAGCTTGTGGTAGCCTGTGGAGAGAACAGCTGAGAAAAGTTGAAAACTTTTAGTTTGGCATTTTGGGAAATGCGCTCACCCCGTTTAATATCGAGAGTTAGGCAAGAAGATTGATACCACTCTCATGTCTGTACAGTAAATATTAAACATGCAGCCAGATAGCATAGCTTAGCATAAAGACTTGAAACAAGGGGGAACAGCTAGCCTGGCTCTTGTACAGAAATGCATAAATGCTCCAATGCTATGTTCAAGACACATCGGTATTATAAAAGGTTTTCTATTTTCTGCTCGGAAACTCATGAAAATTTAGTGCCTCAATTTATCCAACTTCACGTCATAATCATGGCATCCTAATGATATTGATTTTTACTAGTCATTTACTATTGTATTTGATATATTTGCATTTTTAATATATTAGTTAAGTTGCGAATATTACAGTTTTTGCAAAGACGGCTGCAAAAATTGATATTGGCCCACTAGTCTACTCAAATTTTATTGATTTGAACATGATTGGCTATTTATATGGCCAATTATCAGGGCATTCATATTATTTTCTGAGCTGATCACGTGAACATAAGTTTTCAGGTATATTATATATTATTATATTTTCAGGTCGTAAATTGCCAAATTTGGAATACTGAGTTTACCGTCGTCTGAGCAGTACTGTCACAGTAGTGAGATCACCAATTAACATGTAATGTCTCGTTTGCTCATTCTATGCTAATTTAGGCCTACAGCACATAACCTCAATAAAAAAACATACCCATTTTACGCTGCAGTTTTTGTACTCATTAAACAAATGAGATATATAATATGTTTATTAGGGATTTTCACATGTCCTGGTAGCTTTATCTTTAAAAAAAATATATTTACCTTGCGTTCTCCCTGTTTTCCAGTTTTTGTGCTAAGCTAAGCTAACCACTGCTGACTTTATCTTTGTATTTAATAAATGCATATGAGAGTGGTATAAGTCTTCTAATCTTTCTATTTAATGCTAAGCAACAAAAAAGAAGATATTATTTCCCAAAATGATCAGTTTCTCCTTTTAATTTTAAGGTCACAGATATGATATGATATGATATACAGACTGTTTTTATGTTCTGTGTGATTCACAGCAGAATTAATATCTCTGCTCTCAGTGCCAAGCGCTGCCAAGTTACCCATGAAAATGCTGTATATCTCATGCTGGCTGTAGAGAATGGAGAGCTACCTGGAGAATGTACCTAGTATATTTTCTGTGAACAGTTAAAAGTCAGAGGTTTTTAGAGGAACATTTGTGTGGCAACAAAAAAGGGTCACAAGCCCTTGATGGTGGGTCACCAGTTCACTTCCTTTTTATTGCATCCTCAAGCTCTGAGTTCTGCATACAACATACTTACTGTCTTGTGCTAAAAGCAGTTTTGCTATTTATATTCATATATATGAGTTTCTAAAGCCGCTGCATAGCGTAAATACCTTTTAAATGATTCAGAAAGGAATTTCTTTTGAAAATCTGCTAAATATTTGCCTTAAGAATTTACTGTTGGCAGAATTATCATATTTGAACTGTCACACTTCAGGTTTTGAACCCAGTAGATTGACTTAAATTTATTTATTTTTTTTTTTTTTTTTTACAGATATTCAATTATGCACACAAACGCATCTTCGACATGAAGTAAAATTAAAGGGTTGAGAGAACAAAACATTTAGTATGCCAGTTAAAGAAGCAGATGTTTTACACTTAATTTTTCACCATCACATCAAACTCATCCTATCTTTACTGTAACTCTCAGCAACTTGTAAGTAATAATTAATCTCTTCATGGCCGTATGTGAAAGAAGTCTTTATTGTTGTAAATATTGGTATATATTGCCTTTTTTTCTGTAAATAGTGCACCCACGGTCCACAATTGTTGATACCTGTATGAATCTAATGGCATATTTTTATATATTTGTGTAAGGTTTGTTTTTGTTTTTATTTTTTCCCCTCTTCCTCCCTGGCATGTGCTGTCAGTGACGTTTTAATTCAAACTTTCATAGATCTTTCCAAAAGAAGAGAAAATGGCCAATATTGTTAGCAGGGTGACCTAAATATAGTTTGGATGTTTCCACTCGTAGCCATGCTAGCTCCAAAGCGTGCTTTCGTCTCGTTACAGACATCTACAGGAAGGAAAACATGCAGGTTTCGTCATAACTCTGCTTATCTCCGGCTCTGGTTTACATCTCTTTCTTTTCATGGTTCTATCAGAGTTATTTCCTGTATGTAGCTGTGGTTTTTGTCACTGTGGGCTCCTCTTTGTAATTAAATCAGTTCACTGATGCTACTTTGTTCCGTTTCCTTCTTCACCTGGTGAGAGTATACATGTTTGTGAAAACTTGGACAAGAACTTATCTGACTGTCTGAAACCAATGTAACCAGAATATCATCATGCTTTAGATGCTCACTCCATCAACATAGAATTAATCTGCAACAATTTTAGAATCAATTGTTTAGTTATAATAAATTTGAATTTAAATTGACTTGTCAGACTTTCGTCTTTGTCTTAAATGAATGCAAACTTAAAACCTTTTTACCTTTGGTTAGACAAAACAAGCAAATCTTTCACTGTTTTCCAAATATCTGATTAATCCAGTAAAAAACATAGTTGCAAACTGATTGATAGTGGAAGTTATTCCTGTGTTTTGTTGCACGACCACTTTTCCAACACTTCAATTAAACCGCTGGTAGCGATGAGACAAAACTTTACGCAGCAACATTCATGTATATCTTCTCTTTAAAGGTCAAGTGTGTTGCATTTAGTGGCATCTGGTGGTAAAGTTGCAGATTGCATGCAACTGAATACCCCTCAACACGTGCTCACTCTCCAGGTGTGTGGAAGAACCAATGGGGACTGCTAAAAGTATAGAAAGCCCCCTCTAGAGACAGTGTTAGGTTTGTCTGTTCGGGGCTAATGGAGAAACATGGGCACCCAAACATTTAGAGCTTGATTCTACTTTTTCCCTGTTCATCTCTGACCCAGATGATTCCTCCCTATACTTTAACATTAACAAATTAAAACACAGTAAATGAATAGTTATAAAATCTATTCATGTCTTATGATGTCCTTCGCTATATGCACAGACCATAACACAAAATCACCACTGTATGCTACAGTGTCACTCCACCATTCATTTGACTTTAACCCACTGCCACCACAATGAAGTGTATTGTGATGTGATAGACCTGCAGTATATCGAGGAAAGCTGTATGAATGCAAACCATTCAGGACACACACAAGAACAAATGTTGCCCCCCCCCATGAACACACACACACAAGTTGGAGCCCCACATCCACACACAGCATTCAAATGATGTGTTTAACAGTGAAGATCTGTTAGGGAAGCACAGAGATTCATCTCTGACTGACATGAATGACACATTAATGAGTCACTGGTTCATCCCACTAGAGTAACGTGGGCAACTGGAGATTTCCTTCATTCACTGGTATCAGACTCAAAATATTTTGTCTGTAAATGTGAGGTTATTTATTTATTCATTTATGTATTATTTTGCTCATTATAATGAATCACATTTTCCCCAAACACTGTAGATATACAGTTAAAGTGAGTTTTTAAAAAAAACAGCTTAAACCCTGGCCTGGAAAACTCATATGATCAGAGGTGTTCAGAGGACCCGAGTCCCATGCAGGCAATTATCTAACAGGATGTCAGTCACTTGAGATTTAATGACTGTTAACTGAGAAATTTTAAAAAGTTCTCAAGAAGTATCTGCCTCAGTTTGACTGTCCTGGTAATGTAGCCTACATGCAGGTTCACTGTCATACTGTCATGATTTACTGGTATAACTGCATCATAAGTGTTATAAGTAACACCTGTGCCTTTACTACTGTGCATCAGACAGTATCTGCTGTAACAAAGGCCTATAGTGCAGCAGTGCAGTTTCCCATGCATGAAAAACAGGTGTTGAGGAACCACACAGTGATGCAGACACCACTGATACTCTCATAAACTATTTAAATTAAATCAACCAAAACCTGTAAGCTTGGTCAAGCCTTCTTCACTGTGCCGAGATGTTTGGAAGAGTCTTGAGTTTTTAGAAAACAGAGGTATGTTTTGTTTAACATTTGAGTATTTCTGACAGATTTATGTGACTTGCTGTGAGATCATGTCAAAGAATAAAAATGACATCAGAAATTTAATCGTAATGTTGGATGAGATGGATTCTTAAAATTAAAACTGTTGTAATGCGATAAGAATGATGAGATATGAAAGAACCAGAATAAAAAATGAGCTAAATCTAAAGATGTTATTAGATGATTTCACATTTTGTGATTACATTTAAATATTTTGTCTGCTTTTAATCATAACATTATTTATTAAGCTCTTATTTTCATTTGTCTATATTTTCTATATATTGACTTTTGGACCCTTTTTAACGGGTCTTGACTCTTTGTAAGGAGATTGATACCCATTACGAGTTTCAACCTTCTGGTTATGGTACTGCAGCCCTTGCAAGAGGAGAAAGAAACCGACCGACAGAGGGGGTTTTCGCTCACACACACACACACACACACACACGCCAACGCTTAGGGGAGTTCTAGCCTTCAGCGGTGACGCACTAGCCTGCTCAGTGTTTATGCATTGTATTCAAACACACAGAGGAGTCAGAGAGAGAGGGAGAGGGAGAGAGAGAGAGCGAGAGACGGGGAACCACGTCTACCGGCTTTGTGGTTTTTATCCTATTTTATTCTTCGGCCGCTTTTTAAATCACACCAACTAACTCGGACCACGACAGCTGATGATGCCCGTCTCTGAACACTAATTTCAGCTCTATTTATCCACCAAACCGGTAAGTCAGACAACTTTTTCTTTTTCTTTTTTTTTTTTACCCATAACAGTCTGAATGGATGCTGAAGCCGGTAGTTTAGTCAGTCATTCCCGGATCGTGTGAGACTTTCCTTCCCACAAAGCCTGTCGGACCACCATGACCGCTTTTACGCACGGCGGTAATGTGTTTATATGACTTTTTCTGCCTTATATGGCACATATAGACACCTGTATGCTTTCAGGGTGAAAAAAGTCACTGATGTCCGTTTGAACGGGGTTTATGGATCAAGACAGCCAATATTCTCATGAACGAATGAGTTGTTGGAGAAGTTGTCCGTGTCTGTGGAAGCTTTGTGACTTTTTATTGGATTTACAGTATCCTGAGAACAGACTTTGCTTTTATATTCATATAGTGACCAAACGTTTACGACAGTGTAGACTACGTGTTTTGTTTTGTTTTGGAAATTTAATGAATTATCTTGGTCCCTCTATCATCTCTGTAATTTAATAGGCTAGGCTACCCGTAATCTGGCAAATTAATAGACTTGATTTCACGACGGGGTCCACGGTGCAGTGCTCTGTAATGAGACAGCGCATCCTAGACGCACAGTCACGAGTAGCCTGCGTGATGACCTCACCGGTGGTATGATCCTCCTCCTCTCTTTTTAATGAAGTGATACTGACTCTGCTTTATTTCCATTGAATGAGATGGCAGAGGCACACCAGGGCCAATTCTAGCCAATTAAATTACGCATAGTAACAGCCAAAGCAAGAGATTAACAGGTGTCAGGTATACATAGCCTTTGAATGGGCTTGCGCACATTTTCCTCTGTTTATCCATTTGAAGTTGTGTCTTATCACCTTCACATACTGTATCACACCATACTGTAGTGGTTTCAGTAGAATATACAGATTAGTAAGGAGCCCACCAAACTGTGCAATGAGGGCACAGGCTTGCACAAGAGCCAGATGAGAGTATCGCTTTTGATTCATGGTTTCTATTGTCTGAGACCAAATTCCTGCACGCTTGTATCAAAAAGAGACTCACACATTTAAATGCATATGCACACATACTACCCCCAGAAGAGGGCCACGAACAACTCCACAGGAATTTGTTTAAAGGAAGAGTTTTACAGGATTCATATAGTGTATTCATCAGTATCATCTCGTCACGCCACAGGCGAGGAGAGAATTCAGTGTACGGCTTTCAAAGCCTTTAAGATTTTTGACATGTCACATACTTTCACCCACTCTAGTGGGAAAAACATGTTCTGTACCAGGTGAACGTTGAGCTTGGGGAGATGCTAAAATCTACCAACCATAGGGCATCGTTTGGTTTAAATCGCTTTGAATCTCTTACTTTCCAATTCTTTCAACTTTAACACATTCACTTAAAAGCTGTACCATTCTGCTTTTACATGGCCGCCATCTGTTGGACTATGTTTCAACTTGAAGGCTACAACAACACAAAGTGTATATTTGTTTTCCCTGTAAATAACTGCAGAGTTACTGAATGTTTGCAGACTTCCTCCGGTTTGTGAGCGGTGCCATGTTGATTATTGTACACTTCAGAGATTTTTGTGTGCGTTACAGTTGAGGGATTTCAACGTGATTTTAACCTGCAACCAAATGCTCTTTAACACTCCTGTTATAGCAGCATATAATAGCAATGGAACAAGATAGACCTTTTTTTATTTGTTTCAAAATGTCTTTGCAAAGAGACACAAATGAATCATCATTTCAAAGAGTAGATTTTTGTCTTCTTTTTTTGCAGAAACTCACATTTTGTCTCATATTTTGCACTCAGCTGATGCTACAGTTAACTGCAACAGGGCTGAAATCTGTAATTATGCCATGCACCGCACGCCTTAATTAGGAGGTGGTGTGTGTAGCTGTGGATTTATCTTGAGCCATATTTAACTCCCATTTTACTCTCTACCCCACCCAACATTTACTGTACGCTGAATGTACTCATGGTTTCAGAAGAAGCAGACATGACAGGAACAGAGAGGGAAGAGATGTGGATAAGAGAAGAAGATGGACACAGACAGTCTTTATATAGGCCATCAATCCTTGTCATCTGTTGTGGTGGGAATGCCTCCAAAGAAATTCTCACTGCACGGGATATAGGAGGACCTGGACACAAACGCATTTAAGAGTTACTATAGGCCTACATGTGCATCCTCACTGGAACTGAAGTTATTTCTAATGGGACAGCAGGATTAGATGGATAGATGAGATGAGGAGTATTTTCCTCATCACCATGTCTCTTTTTTCATTTATCTGTTGCACACTCATGATTTTACAATTAACCAGACAAACTGCAAGTCATGCTGCAGAGGGTTACCGTTAGTTGTGATCAGGAAGCGGAAAAGATTCACTTCCTGGATGTTTGCAGCTGACGTTTACAAAGGTCATGTATGGTGGTGTCATATTTTATCTCCTGTGAATTGTGTTTTGCCTTGACAAGTAAAACTATGCACATAGAGGCCAAACAAAAGAGATAATAACAAGAATCATCACACACAGTGGTGGGAAATAACTAAATGTGTTTCCTCAAGTAACTTGGAGTGTACGGCTCAGCAAATGATTATCTTCATTTTCGATTAATCAGACATTTATTTGACAAAAAGTTTGTCAAGTTGGTTTTATTTTTGAACCAGCTTCACTCCGGATCAGAAATGATAGTTCAATGCAGCCAGGAGTGCACTGATCTGTAGCTCCATAAGCACATGGCACAGCATGGGAGGGCCAGTAATTCAGGTCAGGGATTCAGCAGTACACCTGCATCTAACGGACAAGGAAACACTCATTTGAAGAAAACAATGTCCACATTCTGGACAGAGAGGACAGATGGTAAACTGGCACAGCCATCTGGGTGGGGGGTCTATACACCACCACCAATCACCCACATACAATGCAGTCTTGGCATCTCTCCCCAGACGGTTCATCACCATTCACCCTTTTAATCAAGTGAAACTGATAGTAATGCTAATGACTCACATGATACCCCAGTAGGCAAACAAACCACTTGTGTTCTCGGCGACTGTACTGTAGTGACCCATAAAAGTGATGGATGTGTCTTCAATCCTTAAATAGAAGTCCAGCTACTTCTGATTCAACCTTCAAGGATTACCATCACCTGGATGAATGAGAATCTGCACAAGTTTGTGCCTGTGTGTGTGTGTGTGTCATGTGTGGAGAGGATCCACACAATCCCTCATGTAAGGGGTGCAACAGACGTGCCTCGTTCCAAAACAACCGCTGAGTAATGAAGATATAGCCGACCAAGCAGGAAATTAAACCTCCCGTCTGCAGCAGCACATTTGTAGAGATATTGAATACATTACATTTAGACCCATACGTATTCGTGGATGATTTTGCGTGTGTTAAGTTGGGTTTTCATGTTTGATGAAGACTGCAGGGTTGCCGAGTCATGGTTATCTGCTGCCTTTTTTTTTTCCACCTTCACCCATAGAAAGTTACGAGACATATGTGGACATGATTACAGTACACTCAGTGCACAGATGGAGTTGTTTAACATTCCCAGAGGTTGGGTTAAGATTCCCATTGTTCGCTGACTCTGGCTCCCATCCTTTCTCTCCTTGGACTCACTGACCCAGCCAGTCATGACAGTAATGGGTTGCCATGTTGGTAGATACACTCCTAGGCAAAAAAAAGGTTAGAGTTAGGGCTCTGTTAATACACTGAAAATCCTGCACTTGCAGACACACTATTTGTGTAGTTTGTTTGCATGTAGGTCTAATAAGAAACTTAAGTTTTAAATAAGGGCAAATAAAAATCCAATTTCCTTTCCTGTTCAATATGAAGCTATAGCACTGAGGTGGTTATCTTAGCTTAGCACAAAGACTGAAAGAAAAGAGAAAAAGCTAGCTAATTGTTGTCTCCTCATCTAACTCTGTAATAAAGCGAATAAGCTTATTTCCCAAAATGCCTAACTTTTACATTTAGACTCTAGACTTTAGACAAAAGTGAAATAGGCAACACTTTATTATCAATCATTCTTCATTTCGGAAGTGATCCCTGAAGGACGGGAGACAATAAGAAGACAAAAGACTTGAATAAGACATTTGCACTTCAGTCTTACATCAATAACTCTTTTCAATACTCACCATTTCATTAAAAATGGCTGTACGGATGCCTAAAATCTGAGTCAATGGGCAACAAACATATTTTCTCTCCTTGAGCTCAGCACATGAAATACTAGAGTAGACTTTTCCACTGACTAAAACAGTAATTAACTAAATCCTCTTTATTTGTTCGACAAATAGAGATAACACGTTTGAAGTGTTGTTTTTACACACAACCATGTGTTTGTGTGTCTGAAAATGGGCATTGTCCCATTGTAGTGTGTGTGTGTGTGTGTGTGTGCTGACCTTTGCACAGAGCCAGTATTTGTGCAGGGTTTGTGAATTATAGTTTAAGGCGCTGGAACATAAGGAGTTGATTTACATCCACTGTTAATGATGCTGGTGATGTAAGGGAAAATACGAGACGAAAACAGAAACTCTCACACACACTTTTCCAACTCAGATTGCAACTAGTTCTGCTTTTGTCACCTAAAAACCTGAAAATGGAGAAAAATCAAGCAGACCTTGGATTCTTTTAGAGTAGTTTTTCAGCCAGAATTGGTTTGTGGTTGGCATGGTTTTAACTAATAAAAAAAGTGTCCTCGACTCCTCAAGAAAAATCCCGTTTTTAAATGGAGAAAGTGCAGTTTTGGCTTGGCTTATTACAATCCAAATTGATGAAAACACTTTCATCAGTTAAGTTTAAACTTAACTCAATAAAATCTTTGCAAAACAGGTCAAATCCAAACTTTCATGTCTTCCACTTGACGTTAAAGGAGGGTAGAAAGAGGACGTGGTGGTTGACTTGGGATTGAGCTTCATTTATTTGTGAATTTCTGACTCACAATAAGATTTGGCCTCTGTTTCTGATGAACAAAATGAATCATTTCCATTGTGTCACCCATGTTAGGACGCACATCTCCGGGTGATGCAGTGGTATTTCTCTGGCGGTATCACAGAGCTGGAAACCAACTGAACTGTGTCTGTATCTCTTGTCTCGTCTTCCTTCCACCCTCATTCCTGCACTCGCTCTGGTCAGTTGAACCTCTCTCGTTCCAAGTTGGTGATCTCGGACAGGCAGTGTCTGACAGAGACAGGAGAGAGGCTCGTTAAGTTTCTGCTGGTGTACAGTTCCATCGGAAAACACGACGACTGACATCGCAGCAGCCCAAGGACAGAGAGGAGGAATGACAGACGTAAAGAGACAGTGAGCAAAATCTGCAGGTGTGTGTGGAGAGTCGACACCTGCCCGGTTATCAGACACGCTCCCCATAACGAGACATTGTCTAAGCACTAATGCAGAAAGTGTTGGCGTAAATCAGCCTTTCATTTGCTGATAATGGGCACCTCCATTAAGTCAAACAGAGGGTATGGTTGTCCTGATCACGTCGTTGTCATATACATGCTCATTATCTCTCGGTCCACGAAATGTCTGATGGATAAAGGAGTGTAATTACCTTAAACCTTTTTTTGCCGGCTCAGTTCTTTTCTATTATATTGCACTCCATGGGCCGTAAGATAATTCTCATGTGCATCACAGCGTGGTGTTCCCCGAGGCTTGACACACTACGTGATCTAGTGGGCTTAATAAGTAGCAATTATCGCCATGGAATCTTGGTGGTTGAGTTCTTTTGTCAGGCCTTTCTACTCCATGACAGAAAGGCAAATCCACATCAGCCATTTGTGAAGCACCAAATGATGCATCAGTTTCAGCATCGCTCTGTTTTAACCAGGGTAAAGACTAAAGAAAGGATATTACGGATAAAATCATGTCAATACTTCAGGGAATCATGTCACTGCCACGTTAAAATTTATGTTCTCCAAAATGTAGTTACTGTGAAGTCAGAATTCTTCAGGAATTAAGACAAATGTTTCCACCATCTCTGAGAACCAAATGAGCCGAAGACAAATGAGTTCTCAACATGTAGTGGAGAGAAAAATGTCCTTCTCTGGTGATGCATCGCTGCACTTAAAGAGCAAATGATAGAAATCTGAAGATGATAACTAAAAAGAAATACTGTCTCTTAGGAAGCTTCTCAACGTTCAGGAAACCAACTCAGACAGAGGGAAACATGAACAGGTTTAATCTGGCAGTTTGCCACAACTAGCTTTCAGGCTTTAATCCATCATTAACAAAAATTACCATGTCAATCTTAATCAATACTTACAAAAAAAAACAACTCAGCTTTATGTTAAGTCTGACGATACCAGGTCAGGTTTATAATGATGACAGACCACCAACTATACTGAGTTGAAGTCACAATCCACTCCACAGTCTTTTTCTTCAAAAAAAAAAAAAAAGAAGTGAAATACTGCCTGAAAACAGAATGAAATTTGGATTGTAACAAAGAGCAAATGTTTAAAGCCCAACACTGACAGACACTGGTGGTGGCGGTGGCTGATGACCCTGGAGAAGCTGATGAATGATGAAGTTGGTCTAGAGGTAGGTAGACTATTCTGTCTACCTAGAATAGTCTACCTGTTCTTTTAGCTACGCTTATGAAACCATATTCTGCCTCGACAGAAATCAAACCAGAGGTCTCGAGTTAATGCAAGTCACAACCAATGGCTGTAAAATTTATTGTGACGTTAAAAATCAGATCATCGTAGAGTCTCGTGTCTAGCCAGAATCCTGTCTGCTTGACAAACACGACTCATTGGAAGCCAGTAACTTGACCCAGCTTTAACCTTGATCTCTCACGCTGCTCAGTCACCTCACTGAAAGGCAAGGAGTTCCACTCATTCTTGTATTTCCTCTTTTGTGGTCCCTTCCTTCCTTCACGGCTTCATCCAGCAGGATTTCTCAGCTCAGCTGATGCATGACATCAAGGAGACAGAAAAAGCTGTTGAACACATTAACTGTGACTTCTGTCCTCGCCCCAAAAACCACCACAGAATAGAATAATGTCCATGTTTTTGTCATGACTTTGCCCTTACTTTATTACTGCTATTTTTAGGTCCCCTGAAAACAGAAAATGTGACCAGTCATCCGATACTGTCGCGACTTGTTGTTTGAATGTGTCAAACAGCACTGAGGGTTTTGGGTAATTACTGTTTTACACTCTTCTTCCTCTCCTTTGAGCTGTTTTTGAATATTTATCCGGTTTTGTTGTTTTCATCCATTTACATAAAATGACAACATAATGGCTTGTGTTGGTGCGTTATGGCTTCCTTGCTAGAATATACTGAGATGTGTTAATTTCCCGTTATTCCCGTTATATTCTCCGTTTCTGTTTAGTTGTCTTTCTCTTTCCCTCCCTCTCTGCTTCATCTACCCAAACATCCATCTAACTGCAGCCTCCAACCAAAGCCATGTTTTGAGAAAGGAAGCATGCAAACAATAAAGCGCAATTAAAGGATTGACAGCTCAATAGCTGAAGACACAAGTGTTGCAAGGTTATAGAGAGAGCATGTGGAGGAAGAGTAAAAGAGTTCAACGGTGTGAACATGAGATTTATAGCAAGCAGACAAAGAACTCCAATTTTCTCTGCAGGAATTGCATAAAGTCTTGCTTTAACTAAAACACTTCATCATCAGCATCATGAAGAATATGATGAATATTTGGCACATTATGATTATTTATGGAGTCTTAGAGGTACCAATAGATGGATTTTGTTACGTTTGAACTGAATCTATCTCTTCACAGTCTTTATTCTAAGCAATGTTAACCAGCTGCTGGCTTCAATTCATATTTAGACCGATGTGCAAGTCGTGTCAATCTTCTCCTCTTACAAAAATGTGTAGCCTGTTTCCCAAAATGTGAATGGATGGAGAACTCTGGACTGTTGTAGGACACAGTAGTACTTTATCATGAACGCCCGGATGGTAGAGAAGGGTGAGTGTAAAAGGTGGATATGGCCACATTTGGACACAAGAGCTGACATGTTCTGTTGCTTTTTTCGTGGGTTTGATGGGAAATACCTCAGACAAACTGGATTTAAATACAAAGCCATGACACACAGACAGCATGGATGACCTGAGCGTGAATGTCTGACATGTGAGGGCTGTGGTCAGGGAGCTGGCATGTTCTGAACATTATTTTGGGACATGCTTTTACATGTTGATTCAGGCACGTCTGCATGTGTTGCTGTTGCATAGACTTAGTGCTCTTAACCTGTGGATAGCCAGCAGATTAAATAGCTACGGTCATGTTTTTGTTTTGCTCACTTTATCATTGTCATTTTGTTGATGACTCCTCCTCTTTTAGCTCTTTGTGTGCATGTTTGTCTGTGTGTGGATATTGGCATTTGTGTATAAGCGTTTATGTATTATCCAGGCTGAGTTTCTGGCCGCTTTCTCCTCTTTCCTTCCCTCCCTCTCTCCTCTCCTCTCCTCCTCTACAGCTCTATCCGCCCTTGTCCTTCAGTCAGTATTGTTCTTTCCAAACTAGTGCATTTTCTGCCCTCACTTTATCTTTTTCTCCCTCCATGAAATTATGCTTTGGAGGCTTATGTTTGGCATGGGAGCCTCACTGCACCAAAATCATAAACTTGTTACATTTTATATTTTCTTGGCACAGCTATATGATTTAATACATAAAAAGTACTAACACTACCCTGTGAAAATACTTCACTACAAACAATCACACACTCAAAACTTTACGTAAATGAAAGTATGGAGGTATAATAATAAAAAGAAATACTTAAAGTAGTTTTTCCAAAGTAAAATTAGTCATTGTGCAGTAAAATACATATGATGCTATATATGATCTATGTGTTTCATTTTACTGCCTTAGATGTTTAAGGTTGAGCAAATTTTAACTACTTTATATACTGTGAAGTTGTTAAATCTACAGCAATGCATCATGTTCTATTAGATTATCATACGTTTGGAGCATCGCTGTCTTGTGAGAACCACAAATCTGTAAAAGTCAACTTTTCATGATCTCAGAAAAAACAGCTCTAGTGTTTTTCGCTTTGTGACGATTGATTTTCTATCTAATCCTAAAAAGTTTAATTAGCCTAAGAGGTAGGAGAATTTTTTATACCTGTAAAGATTCACATATTCCTTTAGTTTATCGCAATCGTTCAAAATCGTCAAAGTGTGTGTGTGTGTGTGTGTGTGTGTGTGTGTGTGTGTGTGCCGACCACATAGAAAGAGAATGAAGTGCTTTAGATTAGAGAAGAAATGTTGATTTGCTTCTTAACTAATGTTCAAAACATGTTTTGCTGCACAGTCAAAAGTGAAGATGGTGGGCACACACACACACACACACACACACACACACATATACTCACATACACTCACACAAGCTCATTTAGTTGTGATAGAAGGGGCATGTGCTAAGGACATCAGGGGTGTGTTTGTGGTCAGAGTGATAGTATAAGACAGGCAGGTACACTGAAATCTCCGCTCAGCAGACTAGTTTGAGTTTTGTGTGACTCCTCTGACTTCTTGAGTTTGATTTTAGACTTAACTCTGTTTCACGTTGAGATCTTTTCAGAATTTTCAGGTTTTCAAATTTGATTTTCTGGTCGTATCATTTTTTTTTAGTTACTTCCCAAAGCAGCATTGAATACGAGTTGTTTCATAAGAAAAGTTAGAGCAGTTTCATCCTGACTCAGCATTTGTAGCAACATACACAGCATCCACGCTGAGTTGCCAAGGCAACTAGGTCAGTCAGCTGCAAGTCTGGGGTAAGTATCCTGTCCTTCTCCTCCTCTTATGCTCCGGTTCTGTCTTGTGTTCTCTCTTTCTTTATCCATAATGTCTATCTCTTTGCATCTTTATGTCTTCATTTCCATTGCTGTCCCTCTGCATCTCATCTTTTCTTCTGCCCATCTTATTGTCATCCTTATTCTTTCTCCTCCCTTCTTTTATTGTTGTTTGACAACTGCCAATCATGTTTTCGCGTTGGTCAGTGGCCGTTTTACGTTTTTATAGCAGTTTGACAAATTAATATAATATTTTATTAAAGGATTCTGGATAGTCAGTCTTGGAATTTTATTTATTACACTGATTTATTATTGGTTGCATTATTGGTTTATTGGTCTAGACTTGTTATCACATGTTTAATGGAATATATCAAGAAAATCTGGCAGGTTTGATAATAAAAAAGGCTTTTGTAGGTTTACAGTCTGAACGGCTAGAAGGAATTTGCCAGATTCCTTGAGCATATCCTCTGTCACAGGGATCTGACTCCTTCATGTGACTAAATATCATATTCATCATGCTTAAACAACATAATTTTGGTATTTTACATAAAGCAAGGTAAACTCAAATTTGAAGGTGAGCCCAAGTGTCAGGATGCTGTAAATGGACCTAAAGTCTATGAAGTTATATAGAAACATCAGAAAAGTTAAACGCAACAAAATTGTTTTGCTGTAACACAATTTAGTAGATTTTGGCACACAGATGTAAACACATGACACAGTGCAGACTCAAAGGTTGTCCTGATTGGTTGAGCTTCTGCTTTCATTTATTTTGTGTTTCCTAAAATATAATGTAATGGGATATTTTCCTCGTGATTTTCCTCACGTACCTTTTATTACATTTATCCATTAAAAAATTTCTAAATCACGTAAATGTCAGGGAACTCTCATACCAGGGACAATAATTGTTGAGAAAGTCGGCATGTGTTGGCAAATAGATATGTCTGCAGCATGAATAAGTGCTTTAAATGTGTATGTGAGTGACTACGGCACAAAAATAACCCCAGGAGATCCCTGCTCCATTCACTCCTGTCCGTAAAAAGGACCTGATTCATTTTAAATGTTATTTACGGCATTTACAGCTGTTCCTCACCTCCCTGTCACCTGGGTCACTGCTGCTCCGGATAAGTCACAAAAATGACTCAGTTGTTTTTTCGCCATGTCAGCATGTGTGGTTTTGTGTGAACGTGTGTGCATATGTGACAGAGTGAAACGATCCGGCTCGTAATGTCATCTATTATGCTGTGATATGTCATGCTGTCACATGTTATCCACTATAGGATAAGGTTCCTTGGTACTCAAACGATCAGTTGTTTTTGTGAAAACGGCACAGTTGTGTTAATTGAGTTGATTTTGATGCATTTTAAAACATACGTGTACCTGATCATGTTTAAAGGGTGATTAACCCTTTTCTCTGCTCTCCTTTAGATCATATGTACATAGAAGAATACATTGAGGAAGATGAGGAACCACCTTTGCTGCACAGCTCTTGTCCTTCTCATGGTAAATGTGTATGTTTGTGTTCATGTACATCATGAGTGTCTCCACTCAATTTTATATTTGACTTCCACTGACTCATATGCTCATGTGTGGTGTGTCTGTGTGTGTTTGTGTGTTCCAGGTGCTCGGCTGTGGCTGGACTGCAGCAGTGCAGTGTCGGTGGGGAGAAGGCTGTGTGTGTCTGCAATGCCCTGCTGGCCAGGAGCCCTCCAAGGTCAGACAATAAACTGAAATCAAATTATTGATTGATTGATTATAAGGTAACATTTTTCGTGCATTATATCTCTGCTATTGCCATATCAGTTGCTAAGTAAATATGTGCTTCTTCAGGGGCATATATATAATTGTTTTGCAACCAAAGGTTGTTGTTTTTTTGTCAGGGTGTCTCATGTCTCTCTTTTATTGCAGCATTTGTAAATTTGTGGTGATCACATAATGTTACTGCTGCAGCAAAATTAGCCTTCATTACTAAAACGTTTGTATTCACCCTTGTCCATGAAGCTATGTGAAAGTATAAAGATGTTATAAATGTCTAAATTCCAGTTGATCCATTGCTTCATTGCTCTTGCAGCCTCTTTTTAGCCGCTTTGCTGACTTTGGAAATGTTTTCTTTCTTGCCAGGCTTGTGGGAAGATCCCAGATCCAACAGAGGAAGTGCGATGCCTATTGTGTCCAACTGGGAGCTTTTCAGACGCATTCGACTCTGAACTTTGCCGTCCACATGCCTCCTGTAAGAGCCTCAGTCGTAAGGTTGCAATCCCTGGCACTGCGACCTCTGATGCCGTCTGTGGGGAGTGTCTGCCTGGGTAAGGAATAATGTTTTGTCTCTCCCTTTGTATATTTGTATCTGTCATTGACCTACATATCTGTTTGTTAATCCACCCACAGCTGAATGAAACCATAGGCTTGACATTCAGAGAGCATTGTGATATACTGTACCTTGTAAACTTTTATTTGTTCTAAATTGATCCGTCATTTTTCACACACACACACACACACACACACACACACACACACACACACACACACACACACACACACACACACACACACACACACACACACACACACAGACACACACACACACACAGGCACTATGGCATACACCACAATGGGCAGGCAACATCAAACGCTCTCTCTCTTTTCTCATCCTTCCTTTTTTCCATTTGCAGGTTTCACTCCACTGCCACCCGGGAAACCTCCACCCAAAGTCCCTGTGTTAAAAGTAAGCACGATCCTCCAGTGTGTGTCTGAAAATGTGTTAAACCTCACATGCTGCTTGTCCGTCGATGAACTCACAAACATCGTTCGTTCATGGAGAGAAGAGCATTTGTCTGCTCGTTCACCCTGCTGTCTTTCTTCTTCTCCTCCTCCATTCTCGCAGCATCTTTGCATTCCAGAACAGTGCGCACCGTGGGTAAAGGTCCATCCAATGGTGCAGCAGGGCCAGTCAATGGCACAGTGGTACGCAGCGCTGAGGAGAAGACGGCGCAGTACGCCGTGTTTGCTTTGGTGCCCATTTTCTGCGTGATGGGCTTGTTGGGTATCCTCATCTGCAACATCCTGAAGAAAAAGGGATACCGCTGCTCTGCTGACAAGGAGGGAGGGGATGAAGAAACTGCCACACCACAGAAAGAAGGTGAGAGGGATGAAAAATTGCACACGCAAAAAAAAAAAGACAAACAACTGAAACTTTCATTTATGTCCAGGTTGTCGTCACATTCGCCCATAAAAATGCCAAATTAGCATGCATGCATGCACACAATGTGGTCAAGTGATGTCAAAGCCAAACCAAACCCAAAGGGCAGTGTCTTTGTGTGCAGCCACAGTCCATGTATCCCTGTGATGTGACTGCATGCAAGCCTACAGTACATGGGAGGCTTGCTTTTTTAATCTCTTTGAACTTTGACCTCGGAGGGGGTCATTAAATGTCAAACACGCCTCGTTTTCCTAAGCACGCACTGTTATTCTTGTGAAAATAGGAAAAAAGCTTTCCCATCAACTCACTTGCCCCACTGACATCATAGAGACACTGGCTTGAGTAAACACAGAGAGAGAGGCATGGGAGTAAAGCAGGAGGAAAAGATGGGGAGAAATGTGGGGGTGTAATTACAGAAAGAGTGATACATAGAGAGCAAATGACACATGGAGGAATCAGTTACCACACCCATCGCACAGCCTCATCATAACATGAGTGCTCATATTCCTGTGTTTGTAGTGGTGTTTAGTCATATTGTCCTTAAGGACTCCTCAGAGACCTGGAGTACTTCAATCTTTGACCCAAATGAAATGATTTCTTTCCTTCTCTGAGTCCCTTCCCGTAAGGGGACAACTCATCTGTGGCAGACATAATACCTGATTTGATCTCGATGGTTACGCAAACAGCATCTACACTTCATAGACCAACACTGTCATGCACACAATGTTGCAAGCACGCCCATATCTCCTTTATATACCTGATGTAATGTGCCTGTTCTCGGGTTTGTATAGCAGGTAAAGCCCTCAAGTCTCATGGGATGTGTTATCTACCGTTTTTAAAGTGTGGGACAGGACCCACAATGACTGTGGACTTCCTGGTAAGCTTTAAAAAAAATGCACGACATTTTGATGAACTATGTCTTGGACAATGTATGGTTGCGCAAACTCAAATTGTGAATTGGAGATTCAACATTTTATGCTAAGCTAAGTTAAACTAAGTGCTGGCTGTGAATTCATATTTTACGGACAGAGATAAAAGTGGTATCAATCTTCTCGTCTCACGTTGGGCAAGAAAACAAATAAGCATATTTCCCAACATATCTATTAATGTCAACAGGAGTTTCATATTCTACCCAGTCCATTGTAGCCCAGAAACTAAGAGCCTGAGTGCTTAGTTGTCTCTGGTGCACTGTACAGATAAGTACTGTTTTCTCAAGATATTACTCCGGTGTTGCACAAACTTTTCAGGGCGTCTGTGTGTATTAGGTTCACTCCACTGCAGCAGATTGACAGCATGACTGCAGTTACTGTCTTGCACTTTGTATGCATAAACAGATTTAAAGGCTAAGCTGGCTTTTCCCTAGCTCCCCTGATGGTGCAAGGCTCAGAGCAAAGCTCTGTGGCAGCCACGAAGCCATACGTAGTGTCAGGTATCAGAAGGATCAGAGCACAGCTGCCGCCTCAACGGATCCAATTTTCTGTAGCATGTCCCAAAAGTTTGACTCAGATACAAACATCAAATCATCCTTTATGTCAGCCACTTACAGCTGGAGGCATCACATCGTGTTTGCAATGCCCTATTTAGAAATGGACTACATGATAACATTGCAAAAAATGTCAGTTGCAACCAATAAGGTTGGATTCCGGAGACATTTAACTAGCCTGTATAGAAGAATTACCCCATAAACCAGCTTAATTTGTGACTTTCATGGTTCTTGCATAAGACAAAGAAAAAAGTTTTCTATTGTGTCACCAGGCCTTGAGAGCATACTATGTAGCTAAGCCCGTGTAGTGGATTTATTGGAGGCCAGAGTGATCCTGGACCGGCAGATCTGGTAAAACACCCAAAAGATGCCATGAAAAGTATCATTGTTACATCTGTGTCATGCGCAGAAAACCAACCCTATGGAAGCCATTGCACAATGATACAAATTTTTTTATCATCATCTATTTTCTAGGACAGCGCAACATTTCCATCAATGATCTTTGGCTTTTGTTTTCAGCGTTGCCTTGGTCTCTTCCTCTCTGAGTGTTTGTTGTGAAACTTAAGACGTCTCTGCACCGAAAGGGAAACTCCCTACCATCCAGCCCCCGCAACCCTCTTTATCTGTCCTTATACTCCGTTCATCTGATAGATATCATCTGATATCTATCCCCTCCCCTGCTGGCCTGAACATGACACTATGCATCCATCTCTCCTTTCCCAGCCAGATCAATAATTCAATCAGGCCATCAACTGAAGGTTTATGTCTTGTCTTGCCTCTCTTTCTTCTTCTTTGTCTGTTCTATGTTCTCTTATCTTTTGGGCTTTCTATGGGAGTAATGCCTTGCTATTTAAGTGGACTATAACATACTTCATTCATGTACTTTTAATGAATCCCCTTAAAGGAACAGTTCACCCAAAAATGAAAACTTAGTGATTATTTTTCTTACCTCCATGCTAATGGAAAGTCAGGCTTTTTAGTCCAGAAAACATTTCTGGAGCTTCACAGCTAAACAGCGTTGCGACATTGTCCAAAACAACTTAAGAAGATGGGGGCTTGTTTTAAAAATTGTAAAAAAAAACAAGAGAAAACAAACATAACATGACTTCATACAGCACATAGGGTGTTATCCAAGTCTCCAGAAGGCCGTAAACCCCAAATTGATTTGAAAAGATGTTGTTTATAACCTTAAGCTGGAATCTTCACTGTAGCCACTAAGCTAAAAGCATTGGGATACAAAAAATTCTGAAAATGTATAATTTTAAAAGATTGTGTCACTAATTTACATAAATGAAAATGAATTTATGATGTTTTGTTGATGTGGATGACACTAGCACATTTATACATTCCAAATCGACTTGTCATCATGTTCTATATGCTCAAGGCACAATTTCAAACTTCAGGTAATGGAAGTGTGACAACAACTTGGGTCTCCTCAGGACACCATGTTGTCTCCTTAACTCTCAGCTCCCCACTTTCTCTCCTCTTGCGCAGCTTTGAGGACAGATGATGCAGGAGAAGAGTGATGAGCTTTTTAATTTGGCATGTGTGAGTGAGACGGATAAGAGAGGGAAGTATTAGCCAAGTCAAGATACTAAAGACAGAGAGTGGGTAATGTAGGGAAGTAAAAGACTGCAGGTAAAAAAAAAAAGATTGTGAAGTAACAAATTATCAGGACGCAGCAGTAGGATTTGGTTGCTGGAGAAAACTTTATTTATCTCCCCCTCTTGTTGCCTAACTATCCTATCTTTCTGTCTCTCTGCTGCAGTTCTTCTTACCCCAGCACATTTCCCATCATCTCTATTCAGGGGGAACACCCACGGGGATGAATTACAGCAAGGCCAATCTTTGCATGGCAAGGCTAAAATCAGACCCTGAAGACTGACTTTGCTGAGCTGCAGGCAGAGAAAAGTGTGACTTATCAGAGAGTGCAGTAACAGAAAAACCGATGGGGGAGACAGAGAGGGCAATGAGGGGGTTGATGATAGATAAAAAAGTTTGAGCTGCAACTTTGTGTTTATGCGGCATGAATCTCAGTCTGCTCGGCCATTAGGACAGAGCTGAAAAGTAGTTGCAGCTTTTGGCAATTTCAGCAGCTCCAGAGGACAAATGGAGAGTCCTCTGAAAGCAAGGTGACTGACTGGTGCCTTAATGTTGGCTGACCCTGAAACACAGAACACATGAACACATGGCTCAGACTTTGCTGTAAGGAATTGATAGAAGTGAATGAGCATGCCACACAGTGAAATGGATGCAGTTATCCTTGCATAGCAACAGCCACTGAGGAGACAGAGCTATCGTTACGGCCTAACAACAGCCTGACACTGCTTATGCAGGAAAGACGGAAGCATGCACAGTCACAAATGCAGTCACATTCTGCTCTTTAACACACAGATACACTCAGTCACCCGGCATTGGGGGTCTGGTACATGTCACACACACACACATACACACACGTGATATAGAATGAAGCGTGATCGCTGAGTGAGCTATTCTGGACCCCCCACGCTCTCATCGCTCTCCTCTCAGCTGCCTTACTGTGCTGTGCTATTATGGGATGGTCAAAGGGTCGCCATGGAGGCATATCTATTCTTTGCTGTTCAGTCATCCGCGTCCATCCTTATCAGTCCCATCATGCAGTGGGGCACAATATCCTAGCAGTGACATGCACCGTGTGAACTGCACTCACTCTTGTCTCTGTCTGACAGCTGCGATCGAAGCTGTCGAGATGGAGGTTTAAAGCAAATCCATCTGCTAATAGTATGGACTCTATTTTTATACATGATTAATAGCCATAACAGGATGAACATACTGTACGTTGAAATATATATCAAGATATGTCAATGTGTTTCTATTAGACAATATGGGAGGATTGCACATTCAATTTAAAACACATGCCAATGTGTTCAGTTATTTTAGAATGGAATATACTCCAAAATATAATGAGTGTATATTTTCTGCCATTCAGATATAATTTGACAAAACACTCAAGCTCTACTTACTAGCTTTTTCCCCCCTAGTTTTCGCCATTTCACAGTCTTCATCAGCAAATGGAGTTGTCCTGAGCTGTCCTCAGTTGTCCTGAAAATGGCTTCTTTTTTTTTTTACAATACACTAAAAGTGCTAATGATCAGTAAACTCAATGTCATGCTGCAGGTGTTTTCCATGTTGCATTTAGATGAAAGTACTTAATATATGCAAGTGACACTGCTGTATTTGTGTAATGTAAGCAAATACACAGAGAGAAATGTCAATATACTAGATCTATAACCTGAAATACAAAATACAGGTTTTAGAAAGTATACATCTATCTGTTGATAAAGGGTAATTTTTTGTCTCTCTCCTTTGTGCCTTGCCTTAGTTAACAGCTGTCCCTACATATCCGACGACCTGAATGAAGACACCATCAGTGTTCTGGTTCGCCTCATTACTGAGAAGAAAGGTGGGTGTTGAGCAACAGTGATGTCACGTATGAGCTAGTCATTTCATCTCTTGTGGCTCTAGAGGGAAACACAGTGTCACCACAGTGCATCGGAGACATTTCTCCAATGCTGCAAACTCAGACTGTCTGCTTCTTAACTCCATCCTCGATTAACTTTAGAAATGGAAATATTAGTGAAACTGAGCACAAGTATGTTTTTTTCCCTGCAAACACAGTAAAAATAAAAAGTTCTTTGGCTGGAGATATAATAATCGGCATGAGATTTGACATTTTAAATTGTCTATCAGTGATAAATGTTTCCAAATTGAAATTGTGTTCATATCACAAAGTTATCTTTGCACATATTCCAGGTATTACCTTAAGTTCTCACGTATAAGAAATGTTCCAGGGTAGAACACACAGTACAACCTATAATGATGCGTGTGCATGTGTGTGTTTCAGAAAATGCTGCTGCACTAGAGGAACTACTGTTGGAGTATGAGAGCAAACAGATGGCCATCAACAAAGGGTCGTCAATCAAGTACGAGAATGTTACACACACACACACACACACAGACACACACACAAATCATCATATACTTTTGCTCAGTCGTGCTTCTCAAGGTGACGCTAAGCACAAAGGCAAGGAAAACAAGGCAGTGAAACAATTGGAAGGAGGCTCTTATAAAAAAAAACAACTGTGTGCTTGAGTGTGTGGGTTTGTGTGTTTGCCAGTTTGTGTTTGCATGGATGGCAGGAGGTTCAGAGAGAGAGAGACAGGAAGAGAAAAACAGAAGTTACACAAAGTTTCTTTTAGAGATGAAGAAACATTTAGTCTACTGACATCAGATATGTTATTCTTCTCCCTCTGGACACTACTGTACAAAGTGGGATTTGGTTGTCGCACACAGATTAATTATATAAACTTAGATTTAGAACCACTTTTACTATTGCACACATTGAGTAGAGTCCCTTTATTAAGTATATCTTAACAAAGCCTACTTAAGTTTACTTCCTTATCATAAAAGGAACATACCTCAGAATCAATAGCATATGCAAAGTCACTTTTAATGGCTTTTGCTTTGTTGTTTAATCAGTAACATCTCCACTTCTCATCAGAAATGGTCAGCTCTTATTCAGATCACATGAAAAAGCTTTAATGTACTTTCAATTGTACATACTTTATGTTTTTCTTCAAAACCTGCAAAGGTTTAAGGACAAAAAGAAAGTAATTGTATTTATATACAGTTGTGCATTTAATGAAAATCAGTTATTCTGTTTTGAAAAAAAAGAAAACAGAAGAAAAAATAAGATGCTGGTATACTATACAATATTTTCAATCAAATTTGACAAATTCATGGCGTAGGTGGTTTGAAAACAATTATTTTACAGCTTGTATTCCTGATGCATACCTAAATTTGAAATTAAGTTCCATTTAAATTATAATTTTGAATTTTAATAATAATGTGACCTAAAACTTTTTCAACAAAGTATAAAGTATACACGTCAGACCATGTAGGCTACATTTCCTCAGGGGAGCTCCGGAGTGGCCCGATGCTTGGCAGTGACTCACTCCCACATGTTTGAAGTGAATGTCTGACATACTTGTGACCGCTGTCTCTTCGGTCGTGAGGCTTAAACACCCTGTCTGTCTCTAAGCTCACTGGCTGTCACATAGCTTGAAGTCATGCGACTTACATGACCAGCTGTAGTTGTGGTTTCACTTTGGTTGCGAGCTGTGGCTAATAGAATTGCTTGAGTAGACTAAAGTTAATCTAACAAATCCAGCAACATGTTGCTTTATACCAGCCTGTTGTTGACTGTTCCTCGGCTCTACTATATATGCTGTGCTAAGCAGCACTGGCATGGGAAAGTCATTTGTCATCTTTATACACCAATTACCCTCCCAGCCTCTCCCACAGAATCACTCAAGTTTAAAAACAAACTATTTCTCATGATGGTTATTGGATCCAGTGCACTCCATATAAACTCCAATGCCCTGCATATATGCCACATCTACAATAGTGTGAGGCATCATGGGGCTCTGTGGCAATGTGCTGCTGCTGTGAGCTTTAGATTCGAGAACATTCTAACACACATGCGTGATATGCACACTGCCTATATGTCTGGAAAGCTTTCAGATCGTGCACGTGCGGTGGGAGGTTCAGGGGTTACCACAGGTCACCCAGAAGCCAGACAAACACAGGGACACAGCTGCAGTCATCTCTTTTGCTCTGCCTTTCTCTGCATAAAAGAACAATGGAAAGACAAATACCAAAAAGAGACCCAGGCAAAGAGAGTGCACAGTTTACCATCTAACACTTAATTTTATTGACGTGGTATGAATTTGTAGAGAAATGTCTTGTCTTGACAAAATTTGGTATAAAAAAATTGTTTTAAATGTTACTGATCATCTGTTCACCCCTCTCTCATCCTCCTCTTCCTACCAGGTTCCCGATGCTGACTCTCTCTCTCCCCAGGCTGTGCCCCCATCAGTCCCACCTCCACACTATCTCCGGCCTGTCCGGCCTGGCCCCCAAGCACGGCTACCGCTGCACCCGCTGCGCCCAGAGAAAATGGCCCCCTGTCCTCATACCTCCCCTGGACTCCCTGAAAGACCCGCTGAAGCCTCCCCAGACCCTCATCCTGCCCTCACTGGACACATCCGCCGACCAACAGAGGAGACCCCTGCTGGGAGGAGTGTTTGTCGACCACCACCATTCACAAGCTGCTGTGCCAAATACTGTACCGGAAAAGGTGGGAGGGAGTGAAGTGAAGGAGAGGAAGGAGGGAGAGCTGACAGTGTTGTCTGTCGGAAGGTGAGACACCAAGTCATTTTATTCCATAACACGCAACTGACATGACACATGGAGACATTCAGTGCATACACATTATTACTTTATCACAGTTCCAATTAAGATGAATCCTTTGTGTTTTATTGTAGTAGAGAGTATAAACACAATAGAAAAAGCAATTAGGCATACTGAAACTCCTCCACACGCTCCATATATTTAGTCATATGTAATCAAACAGTCGTCGTATCTCTTGCTCGACTGACAGATTTCAAGTCGCTCAGATCCCAGAGCAGAAGCCCACCGTCGTGGAAACCAAGACATCATCTCAGGAGAAACGGAACTCCCTGTTTGGAGGGAAACCCTTCTACTCCTCTTCATCATCTGGCATCAGGAGGTACAACCAGCCACGCACAGTTACACACACACACCTCCTCTCACTGTAGCTGTATTTTTCCATTCGTCTGGCCAACAATGAATGATGTCGTCTGTTTCTTTGCAAAACAGCGTGATTAGTTGAGGAAATGGGACAACACACTCACTCAGCATTATTATAGTAGTCATGCGGCCCTACCTATTGTCACAAGTATATGTTGGGTTCAACGTTAAAAAAATAATGAAGTGCATGCACTGCCACCTCCCTGACATTTTGACTCACTCTTTCAGGTGAAGACATGGAGAGATGGTGTACAATAACACTACCTCGCTGACGATGACCTCATCATTAGCTGACAACGTGACAGTCGGTATGGGGGTGCTTCTGGACGACTGAAACAACAAAGAAACCACACGAACCACCTCCTGCTGGAGGAAGTAGCTCCTATTCACGTGATAAGAGGATTAGAACTGCATTTTTATTACATAAATGAAACTTGTACCTGAAAGGTTTATCAGGTGCACCATTGTTTGAGTTTATCTCAAGAGGCAGAGTGGAGAGTGAAAGATTAGAAATATTTAATATTTTAAATATATTTGTCTTTCCATCTAAGAAAACCAACCCACAGGGGTAAAATACGCCGAGGCTCCATGCAGTAGATGTTCGTCTACATGTACTCACTTTTGCTTATGCATCCATGATAACACATGCATGTTACAGCGAGGTGAGGATATAACACTGTGGAATACGTGAAACAGCAGGGAGACACTGACAAAACAAGAACAACAAAAACACTTCAAGCCAAGTTGTCTGCAGTCTAGTGGAATATGACTAATCAATTCTATAACTACAGACTGAGCAAATCTAGCTTGGCCGAAATAAAGCTATATGATTTTAGTTCATATGACACTTTTGGTTAAAGACTGTACAGTAGCACCACAGTATTATGGGAATAAATTCTATAACACTTATTTGAAAAAAAGTTCCTTGTTCTCTAATATGTTTCTAACTTTAGTGATCTAGCTGCTCTTCTTCTGCTCACATATCAATCTGAGGTGAGTTGAGGTTTTAGAACTTGAAGATGTTGAATGTAGTTTTAACAGAGGAAGCTCGCTGCAGTCTCCGAGTTCACCTGAGCTTAGCGAATTCAGAATCGAGAACGTTTGTAACGTTTAGGCTCTCAGACTATAGGTCCAAGTATTTGAGCAGGGGCCAAAATGCATCCCCAATGTATCACAACACTGCATCCCAGTGGCTGTTAGAGGCTGCGATTGTCATTTGGATCCTGAGGTGAACATGTACATCGCTTTTGTAGAATAGAAAATGTAAATAAATGTAAATATGTAAATAATGGTTGGTATAGACGGACAGACCATACCTGGCTTTTATAATTTTAGCATATGACGTGAAAGACAGAATCAGTGAGTGACATTTGCCATCCATCGATCAAAAACCTGTGAACTCTGTCACACCAACATGCATCCTTAAAACCAACATGATATACATGATTTTACACCATTTTAGAGCAACATTTCAGTGTTTTTCTTTTCTTTTGCAGAACAAACTGTCCAGGATTTTCATTCTAATCATGAACTTTTAAAACTTAAAGTATCCCCCAGACTCTCACACACACACACACACACACACACTTAGTTTTTACCATTTAATTAAATAAACCAATCAGTGGCTGCAGAGGATTAGCGGTTGAGATGCTTCAAAGTCATGCAGGTCATTTGGCTTCAGCTTATATCCTCATGGGTTTTAAGAGTGTACTTTAATCATAGAGGTTTTTTTAGCTACTCATTTTTTCCTATGTTCTTGTATATTGTTACATGGAATATGACATCATGCCTGGAGACCTGGATATTTATTGGCTGCAGCGGGTAAATGCTTTCATTTGATCTGTTTTTATATTTATTCTTTCTATCATTTGGATCATTATGTCATGTTTTCAAGGAAAGATTAAAAAAACAACAATTTTCATCTCATCAAGTTTGTAGATTGCATTTATAATATAACTTTTTTTTTTCCTGTATAATATTTTTATTCTTGAAATAAAGAAAAGGACTATTTTAAATGCTGTCTTGTTTACCGTGCTTCCTGTTGACTCTTTATGGTGAGCTACAAAATTTAGTTAAAACTCCTAAAGCGTTGTCAGATGTCTGTCTTGTTTGTTAAGCAGTACATCCCCCTAGTGGTTGTCTGGGTTTATTGGATAAAAGGACCACCTATTACATAAATCAATACGAGTGAAGTTACCAGGTGGCTCAGCTACACGTACAGTGTTACTCTTCCCTGAGATAAAATAGTTAATACTTCCATTTCATAACTGACAGGTTTAAATGACAACCAACTTCATCTGCCCAACTGCTCAGAGGCTGGATTGTTCTAATAATCAGAGACGACGAGAGAATCAATTAACTAACATGACATTTAAATGATCTGCACCTGTCCTCATAAGAAAACGATAGTGTGACTTAGTCTACAGCCAGTATGCAAGAATTAGGTTTGACTTTATACTAGACTCAATTTATAACATCTATCCAGCATCACACGAGACAAATAAAAAATAAATTTAAATTGTATAAATTTAATACATTTAAATAAAATTACAGACACAGAAACATCAGGCACACCCATGGAGCACCATTAGATCTGTCCATACCTTATAGTGTAGCTTCTCAAACATGATGATCTATGATCTATGATCTATAGAAATCATTTAAAAGCATGACTTTGGTCATTTAGCTGTTTATTTACATCCTTCAGTTATCAGTCAACATATGTTTATTGTCAATATTTATTATTATTATTCTCTTCCAACATAAACATATACCTTTATAGGTTATTGATAGAAATTTGATTATACCTTTCAGCAGTCAAGTATTATTTTGAATATTTTAGTATTGCCCAGTTTCTTAATTTACATTTCTTCATACGGAGATTCCAACCCTCAGAGGTACATACAGGACTTGTCCCCTCAATCTTTTGCATTTTTAACATGGTGTTTTGAGGTATTTGGTCAGAGTTGTGTTGTCAAGCGACCGTTTTCATTTGTTGGTTTTAACGCAGAGCACTTGTTCTTCTTGGTGAAATTGCTGCGGACATCCTGCCCAGCCAGGAAGTAAAGGATGGGGTCCACACAGCTGTTGGCGCTGGCAAAAGGTCGAGTCACCTTGTAGGCCACGCTTGAGGCCTCCAGTAGATTACAGCTGATCTGATGAGCACATAAAAATGTGATAAACTGAACTTTTAAAGTGATTATAACGGATTTATTACATGCAAAAGTAACATGTCCTCACCTGTGCTGGATTGACCTGTCTTAAGTATCTAAAAGAGTAGTAAAGACTCCTGGTGAGGTGGAAAGGGAGGAAGCAGAGCATGAATGCTGCCAGCACAATGATGATCATCTTCACTGATTTTTGCTTCGAACGGTGGGCTGCCAGGCCCCCTCTCTCGCTGTCAGCTCCCTCTTCTGATCTCCAGCCAGGCTCTAGAAGCTTCTGCACCATGAGGCCGTAGCACACCATCACCACCATGAAGGGCAGGACAAACATGAGAACGGACACAACGGAGCTGTACACCAAGAAGTCATCAAAAAGCTCGGGGCTGGTGGTGTCGTAGCAGATCCGCTCCGTGTCCACATCCCTGGGAAATGAAATGACAGGTTTCAAACCGTTTAGATGTCGCCTTATTTGGCACTGAAACACAAAAAAGGAGATAGGAATGATGAAAGAATGAACTGGAAAATTGAAATGACCTAGTTCTTGAGAAGTACAGAATAGGTGCCTGGCAGAATAAAACACAAGCCCACACTGCCACAGATACAAGCCTGGCCCGACGAGCGCTGACCCAGGAGAGAGAGCGGACTGGATAGCAGATGCCAACGAACCGATGCAGACTGATGCAACACAGGAACAGAATGGAACCTACAGGAATGATAGATATTTAACAAGATCTTTTTATACTGTACTGAGTCTTGCTTTATTTATGTATGGCAGTTATTTATTTAAACAATATCAAGTAGAATTTTTTTTATTTTATTTGACATGTTTCCTATATTCTCTTCATGACACGGTTAAGTATTTCATGCATTGTGTAATAGGATTGCCATTGTTTATCACAATCTATGGTGTACGTCTGGGAAAGATGCACTAAAATTTTTTTAATGTAAATACAAATACAAAAAAATATCATACTCCTGTTGATAACGCATAAACTACTGGGGATAAACACATGATTACAAATACTAAGAGCGGGTTTACAGGGTCGAGGAATTAGATATTATTTGTTATTACATAATTTGGCTTGAAGTGGATTCGAGTAAAGGAAAAGTCATCAACATCACCATAGTGAGTGTTCTGCCCTGGGTGCAATGATACAACAACTGATGACACAAAATGCATTGCAGTGAGAAATGTTACAGGATTTTGTTTTGACATAGCCTGGAAACTTTTTTCCAGTTGTTCAGGTTTTGGAGACAATGCCATTGGCGGAGGTATACTCTCTCTGAATGCTTCCTAATTTTGTAATGTATTGGTATCTTATATCACATATTCTGCATTATACTATATTGTATCATATTGCATCGTCTTGTGATATAGGATACTCCTATAATTATGGCATATTACATATCAGACTGTTTTTTTTGGCTGTAAAAATGTATGGGTATGCACCATGCCAGAACTATACCATATAAGTTGGCATAAAACAGGAAGCGTATGAGCTTGCAGAACGGTTCACTGAAGGGCCAGTCATTCTCATCTGCGTAGTAATACACGAGGAAGGGCAGAGTGAGGATGTAGAGGGTGTCGCACATCGTCAGGTTGAACATGTAGATTGTGGACGGCTTCCAGAGTTTAGTGCGGAACACAATCACATACAACGCTGTGGCGTTCAGCGCCAGGCCGATCACAAAGACCAGGGCATAGCTGACAGGAAGTAGAATGTATTTAAAATCCTCATGGAATTTACAATAGAAGGCACTGACATTGGTTAGGTCAGTCTTGTTGTCATCAAAGGTGGCCATCCTGGTTGTAAACACCTGAGGAAAAGATACGTGCAAAGAAAAAGGATTATGTTGCATTTTAATTTAGAATCCATGAAAAAAGTTGTCATACACACTAAAATAGACAGTGTGGAAACACAACTGTGGGACACATTACATTTTAGAATATTCACTTTAGCAAGCCTCATCAGCACAGTCCAGTATAAGTCATTCACCTGTTTCTTTCTCATTAAATGAGAGGACAATTGGGAGATATAGAAAGGAGAAGATGATATTTAAATGGCGGCACCAAATTTAAATTACCACTGATTATTGTATCCTATCCTAAATCCTTCTCCTGGTGGAATAAATGAGAAAGTGTGAGAGAAACTACAAATAAAAGAAAGATGTGGGTTTTATGGTTAAAATATAGGGTAGTCTATGAATTGTACCACCACCTGGTCCAACAGGTTTTTCAGTAGAGACATCTTGACATTTTGACAGCACGTGCCACAAGATTGTTGAAATATTTATCAGCTTAAACGTATTGCCCCTCCGTTCTCCTCCCCCCAAAAAGAAAACATCTCTAAGTATTTTAGCAAATCTGAGCTGCAGAAGTTTCTAATAAAGATTCACACAGACCTGCAAGGGAAAAAACTGTTGACAAATCCTTTTGTGCAAAAAGTGTTCTCACGTCAGAAAACATTCTGCCACTTTGCATGGCTGTGACAGGGAGACAGAGTAATAACTTTTTCAAAACCCCGTTCAAACCTTTCTGTCTTTAACTTAAATTAGTTTTCTCTTCATCTACAAGTACGTCTGTTAACATGACAAAGCCAAGTTCAAACCACTCATGTAAACACATGAGACAGTAAGGCACATTAAAAACTCATGAGTAAATAAGACAAACGACACCAGACTTACTTGTTTCTCAGCTGACTGATGCTTCGCCTAAAGCACACTCTTTATTTTCCTTCTCCGATATGTTCTCTTTGTCAAAAGCATTATGTTGTGTTTATCAAAAACATTGCCACTTGCTCACTCTGTACCCTTCACTCTCTCCTTTTCTCCCTTCAAAACAGCTGCAGGTTAAATTTAACAGATAACAGACCTTAAGCAGAGCGGCCCCTTTTGTAGTCCTCCAAATTCTTCTGACCTGCTATGTGTATGCTATAAAAAACTGAGCACAACTTGCTATTTAGAAGTCGGTGTTATTTTTTGTTAAAGTGGATGCAAAAATATCCTTATTGTATCCCAAGAAATATACTAAAGCCCTCTTCCCCATAAACGAAATCCCTGAAATGTATGAGATTACTTACGCTGCATGAATACTATCGACTTTCAAAGACTGTCCTGCGTTGATAATCCAGTGTAATATATCCTCATCCTCACAAGTGCACACAGTGTGTGTTAATGACTGGATGCATACCTAAGATACAGGATGAAAAACTTGTGGAAGTGCATGCGTGTCTGACAAGCTGCAGCCTGTATACATTGCAGCAACAGTTGGGCCTAAGGCGGTTATTCTGTCTTTGTCAAATAGACTTTCACATCACTAAACTGTTAAAGCAGAAAAAACAAAGGAAGTTCTATATACTATGCTATTATATATGCATATTATATGCTATTGAGATTAATGGATCCAATCAAAATTATGCACAAAATTATCACATTTTCTGTCTCTCTTTTAATAACAAGTGGGAAATAAAACAAAATCTAAGTACAATAGATATGATTTACTCTTCTTTTAAAAAAATGCAAATTCAAATACAAAAGTCATTTTGAGGGCATACAAACACTTAAATCCTAATACAAACACATAGCTAGTAGATTTTTTTTGGCATGGAATATTGGGAATCTCCTGGGCCAAAGCCAAACACTCCAACACATGTCTGTCTAGCTTTTGTAAACAAAAAATACAAGTAAAGGAAAGTGGTCTGATTAAATAAATGACTTAGTTGTTATGAAACATAGTAAGTCATAAATAGTAGACATGTAACACAATGTAATATATTGTTTTTACTCTTATATCTGTTAAATTACAGTTACGAAAGCTGTAGTCAAACACAAATGTAAAGAACAGCTGTCTAACTATTTTAAGAAACATGAAAAAAGGAAAATTATAGCAAATTCCTGAATCCACCCCTCTCTGGATTCCCACCAAAATTTAACAAATCTTTGCCAGACCCACCTAGAAATGTTTTTGTGCACATTTTTTTGCGTAATTAGGGAAAATTTAGAAAAACTTCTCCCAATGTTATGGAAGGTTTTACAAAAATACCTGGATTCACCCATTATCTGGATCAGCGGCAAAATTTTATGGGTTCTTGCCTGACCCGTGTCCCACCCATCCGCAAAGTTTCATGGAAATCACTTCCATTAGTTTTTGTCTAATCCTACCAATAGTTTAACAAACAAACACGAACAAACAAACAAATGTGTAAACATGACCTCCTTGGCAGAGGGGGATATCTTATCCCTGACAGCCATACCGACGAAGAGCATGGATTTTAAAACAAGATGTCACATTTCAGGCAATATGCAATGTTTGAGTTGAAAACTAACCATAATACTTTTGGTTTTTACTGAATCTTTTCTTACCTTAGTATGGCCAAAGAAATACAGATGTTCCTAAGAGGAATCATAAACCAAAAGCATCCTGACAGAATCCTAACAAATACAGTATGATCCAAAAATGTCCGTCAGCCATTGTCTTCTGTGCAAATCACAGAAAGCAATGTGGGCTGATGTGTTTGTTTTCTCCAAAGGCGAGAGTGTGTGTGTCCGCCCGTGTTTGTATATGAGTCTTAGTTTGAGCATTATACTGAGAGGAAAGGTGAGAAACAGTACTTAATGTCTTACCTGCTCCACAAACTCTTTTTATTAATGATTATACAGGCCTTAACCTTAACCTTGACCATGGCACGTAGCAGGCATAAAGTAAAATACTTTATGTATGACATTGATTCTCCAAAACTTGCCAACCAGATAAAATGATGCTGCCGTTTGGCATTACCGGCAGCAACAATCATCTCTTTCTTGTACCACAACCTATATTTCAATAACTGGTTAACTATGAGCAACCTCACGTAACACACAAACATACATTTGCAGGCTGCACAAATTTATGCAGCCATTTACCAGCTACTGCTGGAGGGTGTAGACACCCTCCATTGTAATGTATTCCTTTAATTGTTCACTCAGCACCCACTTCCAATGAAGTCAATGAGCCTAATTTTTCTTGTCTACTCCCAGAACAAGAGCCAGCTATAGCCTAAATACATTTTTGAAAAGCACTTAATTTTTCAGTCAATGTTTGTCGTGACGTATCATATGCCTCTATCATTTCAATTGGTTATGGATGACAGGTTATTTTTAAATATGATTATTAATATTCTAATCTTCTATAATTCGATATGATGTATTTCTTTCTTTCTTTCTTTGCCCTACTTTACATCCTTCACCATTGTATTGATGGTGCATTTAACTCAGGACTATTGATTTTTGTGGCACACTAATTTTGCCAAGTAACTCATCTTAATGTGCCTTTAAGGGACACACTTAAATGAACAGCAAACCTGCTGGCGAGCAAATTTACATTTTATTTCCTCCCTTTCATCTCCTTTTCTGCGGTTCGGTGCCAAATAAGACAGCAGCACCATTTAATTATCTAAACAGTTGAAATCTTTAATGTCATTTGGGGGATGTGGACTCTGGGTGACAGCGCCAGGCCAGGGGATAATGAAGACTTCTTGGTGCACAGCTCTGTCATGTCAGTTCTCTTGAAACAATGATACTTCTCAGCTGAATGCTCCCACATTGCCACACAACACAGCATGACTCTGGATTGGGTAAGAATGGGGCCTTCACACAGACATTATTGTATCTAATGAACCACAGGAGCTTTGTTCCTCAAGACTTGAGGAACAACTGTCCATAAGTAAGGCACTGCTGGGATTCGAACCCAGGATCTCCTGTTTACTAGACAGGCGCTTTAACCAACTAAGCCACAGCGCCTGCTACAAATACATCCAATACAACCCAAATACAACTGAAATGATGTTACAGCTCAATTCTTAAAGTATTAGTATGTTCTTATTCAGCAAGTGAGTGTATGAAGCCTTGGTCAAATTTACCAAATTTCTATGAGGTGAATATAAGTATTTCTAAGACTTGCTTTTTTGTGTGGTTTGTACTGGGTGATGTGTGTGCGCCTGTGTATATGTGTCTGTAGCTGCTGAAGCAGATATAGGGGTATGGGGGATTTAGCTGGATTGAGGACACCAAGTTGACTCTCTGGGTCCATCAACTTGTCAGCATTTTCCTCTCTCTCTCTTTTTCACTCATCCTCTCCTCAAAAAGACTAGTCCAACTAAACTGCACTCCCAAAAGATCAGATACGCTGTTCTTTCGTTCTTTCTAATATAATCGAACATACTGTTTTTCATGCTGTTTTTAGTCTTGGTGCCTGATCGATTTTTCCTTGATCGACTGCGGTTTCTTGTTGCTATGCAGGTCTGCTGGACGCAGCCTCCTCTCAATGTAAGGCTTTTCTCCTTGAGCGAGCAAGAGGAGCTCGAAAAATCCTCAGGGATAAATACGTCTATTGTGTTATCATCCTTCTTACCTTGTTATCTGATTTGACACACCTTTGCACAAGTGTTAATCGAGATTACTGTCGACGCCAGACGATAACATCCTAAACAAAAAAGGGATGTCTCTCTGCACCTTGTGTTTTTCATCAATGATTGGTTGCTATCCTATTCTTCACCACTTGGAGGTGCCAATGAGCTTCGCTGCTGAAGGGGTTCCCCGTTAATACCCCCCATCCCTTCCCTCTGCTTTTACCTCTCCGTCTGTCTGCTCTCCTGCTTCACAGCACTGTACAGCACACAAACACAAGAGTGTTCAGTCTCATCGTAGCTTCACTTTCCACTGTATAAACCAGCCATTTATCATCAATCATGGCCGCCGGAGTACAAATTTAACTCCCGTCTTTCCTCCCTGTCGTCTTTAGGGGAGGATTTTTGTTTGAGGAAACAAACTAACAGTCCCAGGCTGATTTGGATTTCCTATATATCACAAGGGAAATACCATTCATGTCAATACTCCAAAATGCAGCCGCCGCCGAGGAAGGTGAGTGATTTCCAGAGTCCGTTATGTTTTAGTCGGGCTGTACAAACAATGACAGACAGATAACAGTGTAGTAACCTTAGGAGTGGATATTGTGTTTTACCAACCAAACAAAGCGTGTCTGATGCTACAGGCTTACGAAAATTAAATGAGAGGAAAAAAAACCTTTGCTAGCTAATGTTAGCAGCGTTTGCTAGCTTGGTTAGTCCGTAACCTATTGACATTAAATGCATCTGTCCAGTCTTAATGCGTGAGCCGTCAAACGTCAAATAACATTAGCTAGAAAACGCTAGGTGGGCTAACATTAGAAGTTGTCCTTTTATTATATAGCATATAGTAGCTATAACTTTAACTTAAATGAAAAACAACTATACAATAGCATTTGCTTGTTAACTTATGGCAGCAACATTTCAGCTTGACAAAGACTAAAAACAATTTTTCGTCAATGCTAGTCTTCAAGCTAGTCTTGCACCGGCGGTATTTTGCTAATTTATATACCGTATATTTTTGACAATGGTCGCCCAGCAAGCATAACGAAAGCTGCCCTTTCTCCACGTCATGATGCTTCGCGTATGAATGGAGGACCTTCAGTCTGTTTAGGGTCACATCAGCCAGACAAAAGCTAAACGCACACACAGTGAGGAGACATGCTGGCAGAGCCATGTCTGATACACACTTATTATTGATTCAGTAAGGGCTGAGAAAAGACCACAGTTCCCTGTCGCTCCGTACCCCGTGGCTGTGAGTGTGTGTTGAAGTTGCTCTTCATTGCTCTCTCTGACTGTGTGCGTTGTCCTGAAATAGATGTATGAGAGCCAATTAGCCTGCTGTGAACCTCTGCACAGTTTTCTCTTAATTACCACATATTCCCACAGTGGCATTTATGCTCAGGGTTTCCACACACGGACTGGCCCTGAACATGTCATATCATGTCTGTAAAACACAAAGAGAAACGCACTGGAACAGGTCGTTTCACCTGTGAGGCTGTAGAGACCTCTGGCTGTCTTGCTCCACTGTGAGTGTTCAAGTTCACCATTATGGTTAAATTAATGTAAGATTCCAGTTTGTCAGCTGTCAGTCCCTGTGAAAATACTTTCAAAAATAAAACAGAATTTGCAAGATACTGATGTGTTACCCCCTGCCAATGTGGCTGGCACACTCAACCCACAGCAACACAGCCAGAGAGTATCTGTACTTGGCTGTTAGATACTCAGAATTTGTCTCCCAGTGTCAAACAGACTCCCTTGAGTGTTTTTTTTTCTGTCTCAGCACATCTGCTTGCAGACTGATCTCGTTTGGCTTGCATATTGTAATTTAAGTGGCTTAAACCAAAGTTGGGTGCTAACGAGGTTAAAAGAAAGCAGTATATGCAATTAAAAGCAAAATTATTTAACTTCCATTGCATATTAGGTATACTGGGAAAATGTACTATTTATAATAACCAAATTAAACAAGAACAGTTTAAATAGCTCAATACAACAGGTATTACGAGTGTTTTTCCCAAATATAACACAAAATGCTGCTTTTACTGACTACTGCAATCGCAAAATTATTCAGTCCGTTGATGACAAGCGTTTCTAGTGCTTTGAAGAGCACGCTTTTGCTGCTGCTGCTGCTATGACCTGCTGCAAACATGATGTATTCCTGGTAAATGTGGTGCAACCACCTTCTTCAAAATCCCACCAGAGATTTTTTTTATGGGATTCAAGTCAGGCGACTGTGACGGCCACTCTAGAATGCTCCTGGACTTTTTCTGAAACAAACCATGGTGGACTTGGAGGTATGCTTGGCATAATTGTCCTTTTGGAATGTCCAATGATGCCCAAGCTCCAGCTTCCTCACAGATGGGAAGATGTTTTCTTCTAGGATGTCCTGATACTTGATGGAATCCGTCTTACCCTCTACATGCTGCACATTTCCAGGGCCTGGCGAGACAAAGCAGCCCCAGACCATCTCCGAGCCATTACCACTGAAGGTGGGGTGTTCTTTTCAGCTTATGCTTCATTCTTCCTCTTCCAGACACACTGCTGATCCATAGGCCCGGAAAGTTCTAGTTTTGTTTAATCACTCCACAGAAGACAGGGATTCGACTGCTAAAGTAAGTCTATGAAGGCTGGCACAGTGTTTTAGCATCATTTGATGTACACGTGCTCTTGCAGGGGATGCTATTCAGTGGGTTGAATCATTTTGAGACTGCAGTAGTCATTAAAAGTAGCATTTTGTGTTGAATGTCGAAAAAACTTCCAAATCTGTTGCCTTGATCTATATTTAAACTGTCCTTGTGTGATCTGGTTATTGCAAACACCTGATAATTATTATATCTTTCAATAAACCTCATATATGGGGTTGAATAATTTTACTTCTATCCAATTGCTCACCCATCACATTCTCCCGTACTCTTCCTCTCATTGTGTCCTCCAATCTCTGTGTCCCCCTTCCCCTTTGCTCCCGCTCTCCCTGTGTTTTCTGATGAGTGATAGAAGGTGAAATCAAGTGAAGTTATTTGGCCCTGATAATGTAATGAACCGCTCCCTCCTTATCTTCAAAGACACAGCACATGAAAGAAAGGAGCTCTGCAGTGTGTGTGTGTGTGTGTGTGTGTGTGTGTGTGTGTGTGTGTGTGTGTGTGTGTGTGTGTGTGTGTGTGTGTGTGTGTGTGTGTGTGTGTGTGTATGCCAGTGCCAGTGTAGTGTGTTCTGTGTTGTTGATTGTTTTGTCTGGAACAGTCATGAATTTGCCCACTGTTACACTGGTGAATAGCTGATGGAATTCACCCGCCAATACACAATGACCAGCACAGTGACTCGATAAGGGGCTGCACCATATTGGAATAAAAGTCACATTCTAACGTTTTTCTTCACTGCGATAACAGTATAATGATATACAATATAACAAAATTCAGGAAGAGGGATGCCAGTCATGTCTGACTGGCACAATAATAATTATAAAATAAAAATGCAATAGCTCCATCAAACCAGAATTCGTTAAACCAAAGTAAATTGTATTGGACAGAGCTCTCATGTAGATTAATCATAACAAAAATGAAAACCATGAGAGTTTTTCTTCTGTATCAAGTAGTAACAGCATATTTTTGAGTTATTTTTTTAAGGCTTACTTCCCATTGCACATCCTGTGACTGTTGCAATGTCCATACCAAAACAATATGTTGTGCAACCCTACTGGAGGGTGATACAATTATTGTCTTCTCCTAATGCACATGAAGTCTGTCTGTTCCTAAATGCCTTTTTTGACTGTTAAAGTGCCTTCAGTCACCCCTTAACTGGAACAAAAGCTTCCTCTAGCCTCCTCCAAAAGTCAGACAAAACCTGGACACAAATTATGTACTTTTCAGGTGACCAGCTGAGCACACTGACAGGTGATTGACAGATTGATTCATAGGGTTAAAGTTAATTTTGTGTGTGTCTATGTACTGTATGTAGGCCTCAGGCACTCAGGAGCCAAATTATCTGGCGCTAATACAAAAAAGGACATCCAGAATTTCAGTCATAACCCCTTTTTTTCACAATATACATGTCAAAGTTAGATAAAAATCCTTCCCCTAATTCCCTGTCTTGATCTGCATCAACTCCTTTGAAAAATATTGATTTGATGAAATACGTCCCAACAGAATAGTGTTGTTTTTTTTAACCTGCACTTGATAAAAAGTGAATGTCCCTAATATTTGTCTTAGTACATTCAACTTTGGGGTGCTTAAACAATATTGTTTAATTGTTTATCAAGCAAAAAAAAAGTCAAATATTTGCTCTTTCTAACTTTTAAAGAGCGGACTAGTGTGCACACATCCAACAATAATACAGGTGCAAGACAAAAAACTAGAACAGAGTGCAAAAAAGAGAGAGGTCTGCACACTGCTAAGCTCCCAGAAATCATTTTTAATCGCTCTTACAACAAAAGCAATGTTTCGATCTGGTAGATCTTCAGGCTTCAACTTTTCCAATTTGAGGATTTACTGCTGTGTGTGTTGCACGTGATTAATAAGATTAATAGACTGTTGTTTGGGTGAAATTGCAAGATAACACCTTTGTCTAGGGCTAGGGCTTCACAGTGTATAGTTTCCTCATCAACATCACATTGTACCCATGTGCAATTGTCACATTACAGGACAAGCCTTGTCATGAAAGGAAACAACTTTTTTTTGCTGCTTGACCAAAAAGGAAAAGTTGAAATCCCCCCCCCCCAAAAAAATGATGTTCAGGAAAAGTCTGTTTATCTTTTAAGCCTGTTTTATCTTTCACCACGTAGATTAAACATAAATTTTAACATCATTAGAAGTGGAAGACTACACGTTAACAACATAACAGCAATACACACATGCATTTGTAAAGTTTATTAGAACAGATGTTGTTTTTCTCCACCTTTTCTCTCCCCACTTGTCCATGACAGTGTCTGAGTCACACATGTAAAACAGAAAGTGGAGGGTGGCAGAGGGCTGAACCAGCTGTTGCAGAAGGAAGGGGGATTTTTTTTTTTTTTTTTTTTAGAGGATAGAATGATGAGAATTCTTACTAACAGTGTAATTGCACTTGAATAACACCCTGCATGTATCTGCAGAAATTTCCTGTATTTTTTCATATCTCAATATATACATATATATACATATATATATATATTTTTATATATATTTTTATATATATTTATTATTTATTATTTATTTATTATTTTATATATATTTTATATTTATATATTTATAAACACTAAGTATTATTTTTGTCTATGTGACTTGCAGGCAGGTAGAGGCATTTAAAGTTAACTGAACAGTATTTTCGCTCTACTATGATACTCAAAGTCTCAGATGATATCTAGCTCTGTGTCCCACTATTATCAATATGGAAGGATCAATGATCTAAGTTTACTGGAGGTAAATACGGGCCGTGAAATAAATAACACACGTGCACAGCAGATGGATGACAAATCCTTTACAAGACATTTCTTTATGTTTCCTCCAGGTCAAAGTGACACAGGAGCTGAAAAACACTCACACAGAGCAGATGACAAGACTGCACTTTAAACACCAGACCGAATGTGACCTGCTGGAAGACATGAGGTATGAACACATCTGTATAACACACACATACTAAAAGCTCTCATCCACTGCAAAAGAACTGAGTAGTACACTCACCAACTGTCAGATGATTTAACTCCAGTCATCATTGCTGACTGTGATGTGCACACCACGCACAGATGGACACTGCCGTGCACAAAAACAAAAAAGGGGTCAACTAATGAGTGAGGGAGGAGTGGCATGTGAAAGGAAGTGAGGAGGAGGAGTATTGTCATATTCCACTATTTTGAGGACAAAGGGTCGGAAAAATGACAAAGGAATTTCCTGCTGCATTCTTCCTGCTCTACGACTGTTTCTCTCTTTCTTCTTTCCTTTCTCTATCTGTTCAAATTTTTTTTTGTATCTACTTTGCTCTGAAAATGTTCTCATCTGTTTCCATTGCTCTCTTATTCATTGTTGTTCTGCTTGTTTTCCCTTTTGGATTTGGCAATGTAAGGAAACTCTGGTTCCTTCACATGCTCTTATTTTCAGTGTTGACTAAGCATCGATTATTTATGAGAGCAAACTCTATAATACTTTCTGCCTCTCTGCCTCCATCCCTGTCTTACTCTCTGCTTCTCATTCCATTGTCTCTCACTTCTTCCTCTGATACTTAGCTCTTGTTCCTCTCTTTCCCCCCCCGCCTCACTCCTGGGGGCAGCTCCAGTTGTTTAAGAATGGAATGCCTTGTTACTCCTGGGTCTTGGACAGTGAACAAAGTTCATGTAAAGTAAAGGGAGAACCACTTTAGCATATGCAACCACAGTTTATTCTCTCAGTCAGTGGGGGATGGAGCTACATGCTACTCGGTATAGACCCTTAGATTGGCTTTGTCGTCCTCGTTTTTGCAGTGTTTTGTTTGTTTGCTCCACCAGCCTTGTAATGTTATGTAATTATTTTTGATGAGGTATTCCAGTGGTGGTAAAATCAGGAGCAGCAGGGTGGTGCAGTGATTATGGAGGGATTATTTTTATTGGGAGGCTTGGGCTCAAGCATCTGCAGCAATAAGTGTCTGTTTTGTAGATGTGTCCTTGAGAAAGACACTGAGGACGCACTAGTGTTTTCGTCCGTGATGTGGCTCCGACTTTGTTGTAGAGATGCATGGTTTTCTAAGTTAGTCATGAAAGATCAGAAGGGTTATATAATTCTCTATAATTCTCATCAGAAGAATGGTGGCTGTTCAGTACATGCTAACTTTTACTGTTGCTGATGTCAGAGCCTTTTCAGCAGAGCTATACCTGAGGTGCTAATTGGCAACAGCTGGCCAAGCTCCCAACTGTTGTCACCAATACCACTTAAATGCCTGATCTGTCATAGGCTACATGTAGCCCACATGGGAAGCATACGGGAAGGATGTAAGTAAGTAAGTAAACAAATAAACAAACAAACTAACAAAACAATTGAATTAATGAATTTATGTATGTATGCATTGTATTTATGTGCCGTTTGTTTGTTGTTTGTTTGTTGATCCAGCCCCACGTAGTTAACTAACCCAATAGTTTATTGATACACTATACTCTTGCCCCTGTAACAAATGTGTCTCTAACTGGCCAGACTGTAATGTTAGTAATGCAGCAGCGATTTTCTCTGGAAGAAGCTCATATTGACCCTTCTCGAACAACAATCATGCCTGCAAACAGTCAGTAATTGGACTACAGTCAGAAGCTAGCCAGTTGGCTAACTCTGGGACATTTACAGTAAGGCAAAGTAATGTATATTGTCCCTGTAAAAACACACTTTGACGAATCTGGACTGAAACGAAGCCTCTAAAACTGTTTGAGTAGACTTGCAGATCTTGAAAAGAGAAGGAAAGTGCACCTATCTAATGAGACATATGCACTGTTTATTGATGCGCCTTTTCCTGCTTAAAGCTTTACAGAGGATTTTAACATTTCAATCCAAAAACCTACTCTGAGGTTATTTACCCCAAGTAATCCACAGGCTGGCTTTAATTAATGCACACGCTCAAACACACATTCACAAATACAAGTTGCCAGCTGTAGTGCATTAACCTATGTGATAGGGAGAAAGAAAGAAAGAAGAAGAAGACCAGTGTATTTAATCTTTTGGGAGGGCAGTTTAGTTGGACTAGTCTTTTGGGCTGAGGATGAGTGAGAGAGAGAGGAAAATGTTGACAAGTTGATGAACCCAGAGAGTCAACTTGGTGTCCTCAATCCAGCTAAATCCCCCATACCCCTATATCTGCTTCAGCAGCTACACACACATATACACAGGCGCACACACACATCACCCAGTACAAACCACAAACAAATAGGCAAGTCTTGTAAATAATTATATTCTCCTTGTAAACATTTGGTAAAATTGACCAAGGCCATTTGCTGAATAAAAACATACTTTGGTAGTTTTGGATGAGGGAAAGAAACCAAACTGAAAAAAAACAACTCCTATGCACCACACATAGTGCCATGGTAATGACCTTTTTGTAAAGGCAGCACTGTCTTCAAAATCTGATCTTATGATTAGCAAGATATGCTGCGTGTTACAACACCATACGTCTCTGTATAAAGATGGATGTTGTTTTTTTTTCAGGTCGCCTGTTTGTTCGTTTTCCACAAATCCCGTTCTCGTAAACACAACATCTCAAAAACTCTGGAGGGAATTAGTTTCAATACGTTTGGTACACATGTCAACTAAAAGGATGACAAAAGTACACGTAAATGTTCTATTAGATGATGATGAAATGATGGCATTTTATATCCAAAAGGTCAGCTGCACTGTGACGCCATAATTTATTGTAAAAAAAAAGGTTCTGGCCAATATTTTCCGCAATAACTCTGGAACAGAAAGGGAAATTATCACCATGTTTTGCATTTGGTCAAATCCTGATTTGGTGACACTAATCTTGGGTGCCCACCTTGAAACTGTGGTAATTGTATAGTTTTTCCTCTGCTGGTTGATTGAAGACGTGTGTGCAAGCATCTCCGGCAGGCGCTGTGGCTTAGTTGGTTAAAGCGCCTGTCTAGTAAACAGGAGATCCTGGGTTCAAATCCCAGCAGTGCCTTTCTTATGGTCAGGAATCTTGAGGAACAAAGCTCCGTGTGGTTGATTAGATACAAGAAAGTTTCTGTGAAGGCCTCATTCTGACCAAATGAAGAGTTGCAGTGAGTCTTGCAGCTCCACACTTAAGCAAATTTTCTCCATCTGTAAAAAGTTCTCTCTCTTCCCACCACTTTATGTATGACAGTATCTCTTTTACTCTGACAGGGAACATGTCATGCCAGCCGGCTCTTCTCATAAAATGTGAAAAGCTTCTGTTATAAGTGCTATAATAGTAGGCTGTATTTATAAAGGAATTCCATACATTTTGTGTCAATGGCTTTAACAACAATGCTGTGACCTGCCGGTCCGATCGACCGCCTATGTGATCGGCCAGCCTAGTGTGATGTTGAGTTGCATTTCTCCAAATGTTGATATTTTTTTCAACTTTCAAAATGTAGGGCTGCTGGGGTTTTATGGCAACCCTTGTGATCTGCGCCTTCACATCAAAACCACACTACCCACACTTAAAACGACTGGGAAGAACTGGCGTTTTCCTTACGATGCCTGTTTTGGCTGCGACGAAGTGTTTGTTCATGATCCCTGCATCAGAGGATATATATTGTAACCAGCACATCTCAGCAAAACTAACCAAAAGGTGTCTGGCATTAACAAGCAGAGCCTCAGTGTCTCAAGCAGCAGTGCCCCATGACCAGTCTGTTGTCTGAACCAAGCTGTCTTCCCTCATTACTTCATCCCCCTCCTCTGTGTGTTGTTCTCTAGATTTCTGTAGGGATATTGTTCTGATTATCATATAGGCTGATGTCAGTCTGATCAACAGAAGTAATGTTGTTCTAGTCGAACTATCTGAGTGACGCTGACAGGGTCCAAATTGTGAAGAGAGCATTTCAGGGCGCTGTGGCTTAGTTGGTTAAAGCGCCTGTCTAGTAAACAGGAGATCCTGGGTTCGAATCCCAGCAGTGCCTTTTCTACAGTCTAGTGCAGATTGTGGGCAAAGTAAATAAGGTCTTTTAGGAAGTGGAAATTTCACCACTTGGCATACTTGTAACTAGAATTACACTCATATATCGACCAAAGACCAACATACACATGTATTTTTAGCTGCTCTGAACCATTGTCTACCCTCCCGGAAATTTTGTTGTGGAATTAAGTTAATTAGTTTTCATATAATATCGAGGAAAAGTATTTTAAAAATCCTGAATTAATCGGCATCTATTTTGATAACTGTTTCAGTCATTTCTTCAATCTCAAATGCCCAACATTTGCTGGTTCCAGATTATTAAATGTTGCTTATCATAATAAATGAAGAGTTATAAGATTTTTGAACTGTAGGACAAAATAAACAATGAAGATGCCATTTTTTTTGCCATTTTATAGACTGAACAAATAATTGACTAATGGTGAAAATAAACATTAGTTGCAGCAGCTCACATTCTGAGTGAAATTTTGTCCATGATGATGTGGCTGATGTCACTAAAGTTTGTACTATGGTCACTCTGGATTTGAGTCTGAAGTCAAAGTTGAAAGTTGAGCTATGGCGATTCTTACATGATACTTCAGGGCGCTGTGGCTTAGTTGGTTAAAGCGCCTGTCTAGTAAACAGGAGATCCTGGGTTCGAATCCCAGCAGTGCCTTTTCTATTGTGCACTGCAGATTGTGGGTAAATGAAGTATGACACACCAAATTTGACCACTTGGCATATTTGTAACTAGAATTATACTCAGCAGAGCACATATATCCACCATCGACAAAGTTACACATGTAAGTGTATCTTCCTTGGACCATGCCCCTCCCCCAAACTCTATATGGAAATAGCCTCATTAGCATCTGCATAATAATGACAAATGTTAAAAAACACCCAATCATACATATAGTGTGTGTGTGTATAATGTAGAAAGGAAAAAAGTATTAAAAAATTTGCCATCTATTTCTAATGCCAAACATTTGCCTGTTACAGATTATTAAATGTTGTTAAGAAATTTCTGTTGGGAAAAATATTCAGTAACTTTACTCTTATACATAATGTCGTGTTACCAGATTCATTTGACACATCACTTGTCCTCTAGTGGTTACACTGCAGCAACTCCATAATTTTGGGAATTTTTTATTGGGGAAAATATTCAATAGCTTCAGTCAAATCAATAACCACAGGTAATGAAGTCAGTCCTCATCTTTAAATAGTCTTCCTCCTGGTTGTATGCGTGACAAAGTCCTTGATTGGAGCAGTAAATGCAGGGCCTTCAATGTTGCTTTCCAAAGGCATTTTAATTCAAGCGTGATTCCATTTAATTTAACTTGTTTAGATCATTAGCCTGCATGCGAACCTCAGCTAGCCGTACTCAAACTTTCTGTTCCGGCGTCACAAAGCACAAAACAGTGGCTGGATGGTCAAAAACTGTGAAAAATAGTTAGTTATTGCCACAAACAAGCTTCTTTTTAAAATCAGAATTAGACAAGAGAAAGATTAAGACAGAGTTAAACTAAAACTTAAAAAAAAAAAAACTTAACTCAGGGAGTGAGGACCAAACAAACAGATGAAACAATAGCCTCTCTGGCATAGATAATGGTTAATACTTAAATGGTTTTAAAATGAATTCTCAAATTAAATAAATTCTACTCGATAAATCATTTCACAGTGGTTTCCAGCCTAAAACTTTCCCGTTGTCTTGCCTAAGTTGTGGCGCTGTGGCTTAGTGGTGCGTAATTAGTGCCTAAAGTGTTTAGTAAACAGCAGATCCTCATGATAAATCCGAGCAGTACCATTTCACCTAGCAGGGGTAAGTGCTATTGTCAGATTCCATGCTGAATTTACTTAAGAGGTTCTTTTAGAGACGCAATACTTCTGTTGTCGTCTACTCTAGTAGTGGTCTCTCTGCAGAACATGATTTATAACCACAAAGCGTGACTTTAATTTGTCCTTTGGATGGGAATACACTCCAGGACAACAAAGACAGACCACTTAGTGCTATTTATTCAGACAGCTAGGCCTGAATGGCCAGTAAACCCTTCCTTTCTCCTCACTGATCTGGCACAGATGTGGCATAGCTGCGCTGCTCATTAGTCCTGTGATTGTATGCGGATCATTGTTTTCCTGGAAAGTTGACGTTGGAATCCTATGAAGACGAAGGCTGATTATTGCTGACATGAGGAATATAGGCGGTCGCTGATCCAGGTTAGTTTGGAACGGAGCACACACATCTGTCCAACAGCAAGAGGAAGGAGAGCTTTTATGCCCTGTGTCAGGAGGCAGTTTTCACGTATACACTCTAACACGATAGTGTGACTTTCTTGAGCTCATTTAGATGTGAGACATCGTGTTAATGTTGGGATCATAGAGAAATATGCTTTACTTTATGGTGTAATCTGTTAATAGGTTTGAAAATAACCAGAACAGCATGTATTGTGCAGTTTTTTCATGTGGTGCTCTGTTTTGTGGAAATTGTGGAGATGGAAATTAATTTGAAAAGAACTGCCCCGTGTGAGGCTCGAACTCACGACCTTCAGATTATGAGACTGACGCGCTGCCTACTGCGCCAACGAGGCCTGTGCTGCAGGCTGAGCATGTTTGCTCTTGTCTCAAGGGTGGGGGTGGAAGTTCCTATGTGTGATCGGGGGGAGGGAGCACATAGTATATCTACTTACATGCATGGGGGTGGAGTTAAACACATGCTCCAGTCACTTGCAGCGGACTGTTGGCAGCTAGAATTGTTGCAGCCTTGTATGCACCTCTCTCTGTACAAGACTGAAAAAGACTGCATTAGTCATTAGGAATTTTATTTTAGCTATCAAGCGCACAAATCTAAAGCAGGGTCTGTTTTCGAAAACAGATAACCTGCAGCAGGTTTAACGCAAAAGAGACAAGAAGCGCTGCCCTATTTTTCTGGACTGTAATTAGCATACAGAGATTTGGCAGTAATTATGCTATCTAGGCTCACATTAAGTGTTGTCTTCCCTTCTGTGTCTTCCCACACTGTTTCCTACGGCTATATTGTCGCCGTAGAATAGAATAGAATAGAATAGAATAGAAAGCCTTTATTGTCATTATACAGTGTACAATGAAATTAAGGGGCAAACTCCTTAAGGTGCACACAGGATATGTCAAAAATATCAAAACTATATACATGCCTTGTGGCGAGAGACAACAATTTAACATGACACAGTTTAAATGGTATGTGCAGCAGCGAATTTAAAAATATCGCACTCTAAATGGACATAAATGTGACTGGACACCGTAAATGGACAATTAAAAATATAAAAACAATAAAAAACAATGTTGCATTATTTATTTTAAGCAGTATTGGTATGGTGAGTTGACGTAACAATTAAAGTTAGTACTACTACAAAAAAAAAAAATGAAATTAATGATTGCATACAGATACACCCTCAGGCTACATATCTTCCACGCTGTTTTAAAAGATCATTTAAACTTAATAAAAGGTCTAACCGTTGTGCTTTCAAAACAGCCAGAGGGAAGCCATATTAATTTCACACCCAGCTTAACCATTACTTTTCTTTGTTGTCATGTTGTGATACATATCTTAATTGCAGGTTTCTTTTTGCATTTGGTAAATTTGAATGGACACACTTTATTTCAATTGTCCAAACAAATGTAAACTATTTGCTTGCAACTGCTTCGCTCTTTATATTTACATACAGACATGTTTTTCACCTTCTGTATGTTTATTTTATTTGTTCAGCTATCTCTTATAGCTGTGTCGCTATTTTGACCTTTATGCATTGTCTTTTGAACAGTGTTTAATGTGTCCACTGTATGGCATAGCTTGACTCAGCATGGGCTCAACTAGATGTGCTTTTGACACCATGTTCCTTTCTGGATTTTTGTTTTCCCGCTGCAGTTGGCACCACCTCAATGTATGTGGGATTCTTAGGTGATCGTCATAAACTGTCGTGACATTATCTTCAACATGAGAAACACAGGAGCAGGTTTCACATGGACCCCTTTATTCCAATAAAAATCGGTTTAAAAGCTCAATCAGAATGAAAATGCTCCATATAAACACCTGATTTGGAATAAAAACGCCTAAAACAAATGAAATTTCATTCGGTTGCAGAGGGGTGGTATAAACCTTTTCTTAAACCGATCAGAAGAACAACTATACCATGTAAACGGTGGAACGGAATATCTCCTGGTCGAGTTCTGTCTGCACATGCTTTAAGGCTTTCTTGTGCTCACCGTCTCTCTTTCATTGCTTCCAGTATGAGTAAGTCTGCGTTATTATCATGCATGTACTGTAGCTTTATTAAAAGCATCACAACAACGGCAAAATTTCTGCGCCTGTCACATGGCTGTTCCAATTAAATGCGGTGGCGCATGTAAACACCAGATCGTTTTAAATCACAACTCATGCAAACAGTTTAAACTAAACCTTCAATCGAAATGATTTCAATCAGAATTTCAGAATGTCCATGTAAACCCAGCTACTGAAGGATACCTTTTCCTTTCATGGCCATGGGATGGTTTTACAGGCTGCTGCTTTTTAAATTCTGAGCCAAGTAAATAGAATTGCTGTCACATTTTGCGGTAAGTTTACTGTATATCTGTTTTGCGCAACTGGCGATTCTTGCAATGATTTTTTCTGACTGGTCACTGGTCCATACACTCTTAAAAATCCCTCAACAAGTGATTGAAAAGGGATCTTTGACCGTGCATCGCTGTCCTTTATGTAATCTCATTGACTCATCTCATTATCTGTGACTGAGAGGAGACACCAAAAAAAAAAAAAAAACACGGCCAGTCGTACAATAGAACATTTTCACAAATAGCATCAGAAACAGTCCCAGACATCTCTTCAGTCTTGTATTTAATCATGTTGTACAAGAATCAGCGAAACATTGGGTGTGGTCTGTGGTCTGGTGAACAATAAATTGAATTTCAGAAGCGATGTTACTGAGTACACTGAGGCAGCTTTAGTGGGAGTCATTTACAAGGTGCTTAACAATTAAGTAAAAACACCATTACAAAGAAGACACATAGGAGAAAGAACCGTAAGGAAATAGAACAATAATAGCACCAATAAAAAGAGTAACAACACAATAAAAGAGAGAGACCAGTAAAGCATTAAAGAGAGACAAATAAAACTTTAAAGGAATATGGTTAAAGATAAAAACAGTAAAAAAAAATAATGATAGATGAGAGAACAGTAAAACATACGGTCACAGTGGATGACAATAAACTTCAATAAGTTAAATAACAATTGTAAAAATGAGTTAAGATTAATTCATAAACTACTTCTTGATTAGTATTTTATTTAAATATAAGTAGTAGTAACTTATTTCAAAATATGAGGGTAAAATATTTGTTCATTTGGTGAGGTTATCTTCGGTATACATGCTGCTTTGTTCATGTCGCAAACGGTGCCAGTACATTTATCTATGTGTGTAATTTTATACTTAATGCTATGTTTTTCATTCTGCACATTCCTGAGCTGTGATAAGAACTTCCTCTGTCTCTGCTGCCAGGATGTTGTGTGATGCAGAGCGGGCAAGGGGAAAGTTTGTAGAGGTTTGTGTATTTTGCGGGTGACAACTGGGGAATTTTTTTTATTTTCATTTTTAGAAAGAACTGTTGGGCAATAAAAAGACAGAAATACCGTGTAGTTTCTCCATAATGTTGAGGTCACAGAGTCCACTCTTGAGATGTCAGTGGAGCCCCGACATTGTCACACATTTTCTTAGTACAGAAACAATTCATAAAAACCACGATGTGTACATATTCTTCCTCTTCCTTACAGACAACATACAGATTAAACATATCTCTGTCCCTTTCTTTCTCTGTAGGAGCTACAGTATGAAGAAGGGACAGCTGGAGAGAGACTATGCACAGGTAAGACCGACTGGATACAGTTCATGCTTAGGCAAATGTTTACTAAACTGATTTAGCGTTGCGCATCAATTTTAAGCTAACATCTTTGCAAATACAGTTGCTTCGATGGTGGCGTTTGAAATGATAGTATCAAAGGGTCTTGTGTGTCTTAACTTGTCTTAAGTTCAGCTTTTGTGGCTTGTATTTTGAGGTCCAAAATTTCTTGTGAGTCCAGTTACTCTAAGAAAGCTATCATTAAGACCATAGCCTGAGAAAGATTATGTAAATGTGGATTTAGTGTATTCAAAACTTTCAAACATTTCTGAAGCTTGACCCAAAGTTGTAGAAGTTGTGCATTACCTTAAGGAGTATTTCTGCTAAAACGTGGTTGTTCAGAGGAGCACAGCCCATAGACAGAGAACATTGCACTTTAAATGGTTTGCACAGCAGACTGTTGGATACTGAGTCTTTCGTCCCACAACTCTTTAACTTAAGATTCTAGGATCAAGTCCCAGCAGTCCAGTTTCTACTGTGGAACTGGGCTTGTCAATCAGGTGAAGGTAATTCTGCAGCGCGTTCCTTTCTTTGGTCAACTAGCACTTTGGCTTCGTTGGTCCAAGTCTTTCTAATAAACAGGCTGGATTCAATTCCTAGTCATTTTAAATGTGGAGTGCTGTGAACTCCAGTTATACATTTGAAAAGCTGACTGAATGGCTGTGCAATTAACCTTTTCTACAGGAGTTCACTCACTTACTTGAGTAGTTTGCTGGAAATATGAAAGAACTGAGAAATATAAGAATGTCATCAATACTCTCTTAATGCTTGACTACAAGGTTCAGCTGTTCTGCATTAATTAAGTACTTAATGTTTGTAGTTAAACTTCCAGATGAATCTTAAAATACATCGAGTTAGTGTTCAAGGATTTTTTTTTGTTTGTGACAACTTGCCATAGTTAGTTTGAGGCGCAAAACACATCAGATGAGTATAAAACTGAACTGAATACAAACAGTGGTAAATACATTTTATGTTTCTGTTTCATTTTTCATCGAGGATGAGTCTCTTTTTTTATACTCAAGTGGAAAATATGTAACGTGAAATTATTTTGATAGTTGTAATGAAGCCATGACTCTAATATTTTGCAATTGTGAGAACTTTAAAGTACATGTTTATCCACTAGGTTGATTGTTGGTACAAATAAGTGTGTGTGGAGCCAACTTCGATCTGGTGCTTGCAAAAATGAGAGACCTGCAGATTTTTTTTCATTCAATCTTCAGATGAATAAAACCTCTCAGATGTGCTGGAGGCCAAATTTGGTTTCATTTCCCATATTCTTCTTCGATTACTCACAGATGTGACTGTGTTTCCTGACCTCTTCCTGTCTTTCTTATTATTTCATCCTGTTTTCACATGTATGAAATGCCTCATGGTAGTAATGGATCTTTTAAATTTGACACAGCAAAGACAGGTAAATAAGCTCTATATCTGCTCAGCTATAGACTATGTAGTTTTATTTGCATATACAGCTTCTCATTTTTACCAGCAGCACTTCTACCCAGCATGCAGTTCGAAATGGTCCGAGTAGACAGGCAGGCAGGATTTCGATATCAGAACTCCCACTTCCAAACAACAGGAGGTCTGTCTTGGCTCATACAGCTTATGCATACAATCTCTTCCTCTTTCTCCAACTAGCTTTTATCTTTTACACAGCCGTTTCAAGGCGGGACTGGTGCTCCTTTATTCCGCCCCGATGTTGGGTATTAACACACTGAAGGCACAATGGGGGGTCTGTTGTGTTCCACCTCCACGGTAGTGGAGATAGTAACAGTGCAAAGGCACTGTGGAAAGGCAGGACGCGGTTGTGACGTTTTGACGATGTATTATGTATGTGGCCCAAACTGGAAGACTAGTAAAAGTAGCTAGTACAGTAGCAGTTAGCAGCTAAACCAAAGAAGAAGAAAATCATCTGAAAATGTCTTCAAACAGTACTCATTCAGTATAGCGATAAGGATTAGGGAGATCAGAATTGCTTTTTTACAAATTTCTTATATTTTACATTTACGTTTTATATGGAAAATGAATAAGAAAAGAATAGGCAGGTTAACTGATGATTGAATTGATCGTTTGTTGCAATGTGTTACTTACTTACTGCTTTATTGCTGCTTTAAAATGCTGCTTTCTGAGGCAATGAAATTGAATCACCTTTAGTTAAGTTCATGCTTTTATAAACATAGCGTTTGATCCCCTTGAAACAAAAGACTATTTTGGACTAAATGGCAAAATGATCCAGTGTTCAGACTTGTGGGAAGACATTTAGAATATTTCTGAACTCACCGGGTAAGAATGACTGCTCCCTCACAATGAAATTGTTTTCACCCATTAGACAGCCACTGTGTCGCGAGCAGCAGATTTGTCAGGACGTAGGAAACGAAAACATGTTTCCAAATAGAAGGTTGTGTCAGCATACCGCTCTTACAAAGCGGTATTCAAGTAGACTCCAAGCAGTGCCTTCCACCAACAATGTGAAATACTGCTCAACTTAAGCTTCGTTCACATGCACACTTAGATATGTACACATATCCACGCAGACGCCATGAGAGAATGCCCTCAGCGCTCACCATCTCTCGGCTTCGTGAAAAACATTGCAATATATTTCCCATGCAGCTCTTGAATTGCAGCAGTTCACACAAATAACCCGCGTTTTGAATTGTAGCCCTAATGTCCCGCCATACATATGAACAAGATTAAGTGCTTGCTTGTTTGTCTTCATTTGCATGAGGTTTGAATTATTAAGTGCGAGTTTCCTGTGGTCAACCCCTCTGGTTTCAGACACTCATTATCTCCCCTCATCCTGTCTTGCTCTCTCTCTCTCTCTATCTCTTGCCATTCTTCCTCAGTGTTGTCTTGTTCACCTTAGAAATAGAGGTTGCCTAGCAACCCCCCCCACCCCCACCCCACACACGCACACACACACCCATACACACACACACACACACACACACACACAATAGGACAATGGATTCCCTCGCACTTTTTAGGTGTGTGTGTGTGTGTCTGTGTACAGTGGTGTCTTTTATAGATGCAATGCTTCAACATCCGATAAGGTAACTCATTCTTGACTTGTACCGTGAAAACCTTTTATTACGGCATGTTTGCCCTTGCCTCTGGTCTCCGTTTCCACTAGACACTCAGTTAGTCTTCCACCGCTCACTCATTGGCCCCTCTTGGAGATACACAGACAAAAATTCAGCCAATCGGCAAGTCATACAGAAAGACAGATGGAGGGAAAGTGAGAGGAGGGGCGGAGAACAAAATAGACACGAGCAACAAAATCGAAACTGAGCTCGAGAGAAATTGCTGAGTGCTGGCACAGAAAGAGTGACATATAGCGAGTGGAGATGTTGTCGTTTAACCTTTGTCCTTTCACTCTGTCAGGACAGATCTACCGTCTGCGAAGGAGTCAGCCGTGGTTCCCAGCTGTCAGTCAAAAGCTCCATGTTAGTTCGTCAGAGTCTGCTATTTTCCCTGTATTTCCCTCCCACGATGAGCATTACTCAAATAGTTTTACGCTGGGGTCACACTTCACTGCACTGCCCAAAAAGGCCAGTCTGTTGTGGCAGTGTGTCTGTGTCCCTCTGCACTCCTATCATGCACGCTTGCCTGTAAATCTTCCTTAACATAATGGGTGTGTTTCATAGTCTGTAAGGGCTCTGAGTATATTGTGAATTCATAGGTTGAGTTTATATATCAGATTTGAAACAGCTGCACACACAATAGTCTGCAAATGTAAAAGCCACTAGAAATAGAGTTTTCTGAAATTCTAATTACGTTTTCTCATCTCATCACATCTCATGATTCCTTTTTTCTTTCCCTCATTGACACACTTTACATAACAATGCCTCATGCACACATTCATTACATATAGCCAACATTATGTATTTGATCTAGATAGTGATGAGGAAAGTGATTATTTGTATTTCAATTCCTTGTCCTCTCTCCCACATAAATATGCAGACATTCATCACATGCGGTATGTTTTTGCAACTGCAAGAATGCCATTACGGTCTTTCGTAATTGTATTTAGTCTATTTAGTAAACAAAAAAAACATAGTTCTGTATTCGCTGTAACCCAACCTGAACACAACGCTCACATACAAACAAGGCAGAGAGCTTTGGGACAGAGAAGTGCAGACAGGAAGAGATGGGAGGCAAAATCAAGTATATTGATTCAGGAGAAAGATGAGAAAGTAAGGTGGTTGTAAAGGAAGACACACAAAGGCATGAAGAAATGAGAGAGAGAGAGAGAGAGACAGCAGATAGAGTGTGACTGAGCCAGAGATAGGACAAAATAAGTGAGTGGAAGATTGAGAGTAAACAGAAGGCTGACGGATCAAGGTGACTGTGGAGCTGTTGGGCAGGGTATGCAGCTGAGAGAACAGCCACGAATAGGTGGGAAGAGCAGTGTTGAGGAGGCATGAACTATTGCAAGTCAGGATTTTGATATGACTCAGTATTATGACTCAGTTTGCTATTGTTTGGACAGCCTAGGCATGCCCGGACAAATTATGGTTGTGCAAAATGAAAGAGCAAGTCAACAGTAAATGTCGTGCAAAAGAAGTCACCTTTCAGGCCCATGAACAGCAATATTGTAGCTTAATTCTGACCTTTAATTGCAGCGTTTCCCCATGGACATACAGTATGTCGTTGAAAAACACCAGAATGTTGTTTTCACCACACAAATGAACTGACAGAGACTGATTGACAATGATGGAAATAATCATCGGCTGTGAGCTTATTTACCGAAATGCTTAGAATTCATGATATTCAGCCTTTCTTCCCCTTTCATTTTGTCTATCAACCCTTTCTCTCTCTCTCTCTCTCTCTCTTTCGCTCTCTCTCTCTTTCTCACATACGCACACACATTTGTCTCAGGATATCCTGCTGTCTGGGTACCCTGTTTGCCACACAGAAAACCAAAAAACAGGATGCATGCATGTGCCTGTGTCTGTTTTGCTGTATGTGTGTGACTTAAGGGCCGGCCCCACCTTACCCAGACCACACAGGAAGGGCGGAGGGGTTGCCATAGCAACGCGCTGTTCAGGTGGCTGTCAGGTGATGACAGCAAAGACCGGAGGATGGAGGGATGAGACGTCCTATAAAAAGAAAGGAGCTGGGGAGAGAGGATAGAGAGAGGAAAGCAAAGAGAGGGGAATAGGGACTGCATAGCAGTCATTCTGTGTCCTTCTCACCATTCAGTCATTATCAAGTTTAGCTGTCATTGCTCTTGCTCAGATGACAGGTCTGTCACCATAGACTCATCTCAGAAGCTTTAAGTTGTGTGGAGGTGCTCTTGTCTGATAGAGTCACTATAAACATAACTCCCACTACTTTATCTTTTGGCTTGTGAAGATAATCTATGAAATATAAATGATATATAAATAAAGGATAGATTCTCATTTTTACCTGATGCAATCACCACATTTCCACTTGCACATGGAAATATCTGCAGTTCTATGTTCTATGAATGTAGATCTTCTGTTCTATGCAAAAACACGTGAAGACATATAGCTGAAATTAATATTAAGCTCCACCAGTTTAAGTTACTGGAATCCAGTAGGCACACAACCAGGGCTTCAGAATCTTCAGAATGTTCCAAACCGTTTTATTTCGGTGCATCAGACGTAACGTAGGTAAACCCAGTAATGCATTGTAAATGTTACCTTCTTTGTTCATGTAAACAATGATAATTACTTAACACATTATGTAATCTGGAATGAATGAGCAGATAAATGTTTCCCCTCATTTAATTCACAGCACACTCAACAAGAAATCACAATAACCTTAATTTTATTTAAAAAAAAAAAAAAATCAATTAGTGCTCACACACTTTCTTCTGCCCTCATAAAAGTACCTCATAAAAAGTCACACTCTTAGAAACGCACTCTCTGCCGGCCAGGGGATGTTCAAAGCCAAGTCTACAACCTTTTGTTTGACACAGACACAGACTGTAGACACATACAAAAAGCATTCACACACACACACACACACACACACACACACACACACACACACACACACACACACACACACACACACACACACACACACACACACACACACACACACACACACACACACACAGATTAAAACAATGGGAAAATTGACAAGGAAATTATGTCATTAAGGGTGTGTTGTTGGCCAGCTTCACTCTAAATGTTCCCTCATCATTTTGCTCATTTCCTCCTCTCCTTTATTCTCTTCCTCCCCTCCTTCTTAAGTCCATTTACAGCAGAGTTGAAACAGAGTGAATCAGCTTCCAGAAAAAGCCCCGATCTCATATCACTCGTCAGCGTGTGTGTGTGTGTGTGTGTGTGTGTGTGTGTGTGTGTGTGTGTGTGTGTGTGTGTGTGTGTGTGTGTGTGTGTGTGTGTGTGTGTGTGTGTGTGTGTGTTTGGGTTGCCTGAAGTACAGCCCAGTGGATCCGGCAGGACAGCAGAGGTGTCAGCAGAGGTGTTAAGTGTAAGAGTGCGTGTCTAGTAGATGAACGGTTATAAGAGCTCTGGCTGCCAACAGCAGAGGGTGATGAGAAGCTCTCCCACAGCCCTTTCACTACAACTGTCACACTGGCAAGGACAGTGGCTTTCAGTGTAGAGTCTATGTTATTCCTACAGCTGCATTCAATGCAGCCATTATTTATGAAGTTCAGATCCGAAGAAGGCTCTCAGTTACAAGTATCCTCATCCCTCATGTCCAGAAAACCTCTCACAGTCAGATCATTATCTCCCTTTACTGGATATTAAAGACAAAATGTACATTCAATCAAGTACTTTACTTGAGTATTTAGTTTTCATGCCACTTTCTGCTTTTACTCCACAACAATTCAGACGGAAATATTGTACCTTTAACTACGATATTTAATAAAGTTTAAGCTCAACCCGCATGAAAATGATCCCAGTTCATACAGTGCAGCAGGAAGGCAGTTTGATCCCAGGCACTTCTATTGAAATTTTTATGTGTTGGGTCGCTCCTTCACACGCTTTCCATATTTCTCGAAACAAACACAGTCGCACACGCGGACACACACAGACTCGTACACACCCACAGTCACGCAGTCTTTCATCAAAACCATCCACACCCACTCCGCCCTTCCCAAAAGAGGGAGAGAAAGAGGGAGTAAGAAAGGTTAACTATTCTTGAAGCATTGGACAGAGCGGTTTCTGTGCCATGTTTTGTGTGTGTGTGTGTGTGTGTGTGTGGGTGTGTGTTGGTGAATTTACTTGGTATTATATGGGTGTTTTTCTGGCACTTACACCCTTCGCTGCTGCTACGGTTAGATAGATAAAAGTTACTCTTTCTTCTTGTAAGCTACCTTCATGGCAATATGACTCAAATTAGTACTGACCACTTTACTTAATTTGTGACAAAATATTTACTCAACTGCTGATTAACTCAAACTGGAACACAGCAGAGGTAAGGAGGGAGGAGTTGTTTTCTTCCTCATAAAGCCCAGCTCTTCCCTTCTTCTAGAAGATTTAGCTGGTGGATGCTGAGGGTCCCTGGGCTACTGTCTCCCCCCCAGGACACAAGCTTGTGTGTCAGCTGGAGGCATAACAAATATTTCAGCGTCAGGGAATAAGAGAGGGAGCAGGTAGATGTATTTGAGGACCTCAGTCCTCATTGCTATCTGTGAAAGGTAAAAAAAAAAACAACGAGAGAGAGAGAAAACAAAAACAACCAAGTGGCTTGCTTGATATCAGAAAGAAGAAGAAAGAAGAGAGGATGGAGATATGTGGAAATGAATGATGAGGCTTAAAGTAAGGGGTGAGGTTAGGGACAGCATATCATCTGAAATAGGCCTGCGAGAGTTCTAGACAGAAACTGAAGCAGAGAGTTGATGGGCTGGAAGACATAGGAGGAGATTTGCGAACGATTTATATGCAAATTCATCTACAATAGCGATGAAACAGATAACGGGAGGAATGCCTCTTGGAGGGAAAAGAGTATCAACACATCTCTAAGCGATTTAGGTTGTTGTAGTTTGTTCTTCTGGTTTGTTAACGGCTGTTTTATTAATGAGGGTTTTCTCTCCTACCCAAGCCCTACACACACTCATCCGCAGGCTCAAAGGGGCAGAGTGGCAGAGTAGTTGTCACTACTGACACAGTGACCTAGTCCAGAGGATGTAGGTTACCCGCTCTTACAGCGGGATTCTGCTCATACTCACAGGAGCTGACTGGCTGATTCTTTTTTACCGTCACAGAGCTGGAAACAGACAATATCTGGGCTGTGTCCGGAAACACGCGTAGCTTTTCAAAAGAAAATGTCACCTGATGAAGTCCAAAATAAGCCGTAGCAGAGCTGTTTACGCTCAGTGAATGTCTTACTATACAGAGAAACGTGTAAAATATGTACAGTATTTAAAGACAAATCTGCTAATAGTTGTTAACATTTAGTATTTCCCGTCTCAGTCTTCTTAAATAGCTCACATAGCCTTGTATGTGCCAAGAAAGGTTGTTATGTAATGATAACCTTCTAGCAGTACTGTCACAGTTTCTCAAGATCTCTGTACATCAAACAATAATCGCATAGTGCTGGAAAGCAGTTTGTCTTCTGCTCTAAATCAGGGCACAAGGGGCATTGAACTGCATTGCATATGCTTTGTGCGTGTATTGGGGAACTATCCTGATATTAGAATGTTAGAATTACAATTTTCCATCAGGTATGGGGGTCAGAGTATAAGTGCAATTATGCATTCCACGGTATGATAATCAAGAAGATCTCTGACTAAACAGAACTTCATGCTGTCTTGTTCTTGCCTTATTTTCTTTTATAATATTGGGAGTCTCTTATATATGTTATTATAATTAGATTAGAATTAACAAACTACACCAGTCAGAAGACAGGAGATAATCAGTGCCTCATTTCTACTCTTGTGCTTTCAGGCTCTGCAGAAGTTAGCGAGCCAGTACCTAAAGAGAGACTGGCCCGGAATCAACCCTGATGACCAGAGAACAGACTACAGGTGTGTGTGTGTGTGTGTGTGTGTGTGTGTGTGTGTGTGTGTGTGTGTGTGTGTGTGTGTGTGTGTGTGTGTGTGTGTGTGTGTGTGTGTGTGTGTGTGTGTGTGTGTGTGTGTGTGTGTGTGTATGATACATAGAAGTACACATTTACCATAAAGAAAAGCTAAATATTTGTGATTTTGCAACATTGCGATGAAAGCCTCTGTTTGATTGCTCCAAAATTCTGGAAAAAACATACCATGATCTATATATAACTCATTATAGTAATTATTTACCATAACTGAGGCTGTGAAATATAAAACCTCAAGCTAGATCCAATCTATTTTGAAAACCAGAAATGCATTAACTCTGCACTTTTACAGTTTTAATTGTGCTAGTTTAGTGTTTGTTGGTTCTCACAGCGATTCCACACAAATCTTTCACCCGTCAACGTTCTGTCTGTCAGGCTCACAGTCACAACCACATAGTGGTGTAAGGAACTGAAAAACTCAGCCACTCTGGAGGAGAAATTTAGGGTTGTACTTTTAGGGTTTTCCCAATCTCATGGGAATTCAAGTCACAAAACAGCAACCATTGAGTATTTTCTGGACTTCTTCTCTCCATTTAGAAATGTGTATGCAGTGTGGAGGTCCTACTTAGAAGGTACAGTGCAAGTTAGCCAGTCCAGGCTCAACGTATGTGACGACTACAAAAGCCAAGTGTCAGAGTCTGCCAAGACTGTTAGACTCTACAAGGAGCAGCAGCTCAAAAAGGTGAGCGAATGTGTGGGTTAGTCATTGTTTCCTGAAGCTGTCTTTGTTCTTTATCTTTCTCTACAGCATCTCCTGTGAACTCACACTGGGTTAACATGACTCATGTCAGTCTGCTGTTTCGCTTACATCTTGCATTGTTCTCCCTTTTCCCTTCACAGACCATAGATCAGTTGGGTGGCATTCAAGCAGAGCTTTTGGAGTCGGTGAAAGAGTTGGCCAAAGCCAAGAAAAAATACTATGACTGTGAGCAGGTTGCCCACGCTGTACGGGAAAAGGCTGACATAGAGGCCAAGTGAGTTCGCCACGGCGTATGTGTGTTAGATGTGATGTGCGTACAAACAACAATGCTATGACCAAAACGATTCCGTTGTTAGAAAGAACACCATCGGAAAAAAAAAACTTCACGGAGACAGAGTGCGTTTGTGTGAGAAGGAACAGAAGAAGAAGAAGTGGTATGCGTAATGTCAATGGTTTCAAGAGATCCATCGCAACATGAATTCAGTTTTATCTTATTACCCCGCCTCACTTTGTTTGGCTGATTCAGTTTCTTTTGACTCCTCTGCAAAGGTAAGGTAAGACGGATGAGGAAAGTACTTACTTAATGCAGACCTGACAACCTTCAGAAAATATGTAACCTTATTAACGTTAGACTAAAGGTACGTTATTTGTAAGCTAGCTTGCTTGTTCACCATGCATTTAAGTCAGCAAAACAATGTTAAGTTATATTTGTTCATTCATTATTATTGCTCTCAAAACCATAACCGTAATAAGAGGAGCTGATTGTGGCAGGATTATAAAAAAAACAAAGTGCATGTGCCACATAAAATTACATCAGTGTGTGTCATGTCTTTTGCACATTGTACAATTTCGGTGTTAGCCACCAAGTAGCTTCAGATTATAATGTAGCTAAACCTATAGTTACAAAGGCCTACATTCCTAGATCATTTATAACAGTGATTATTGATTATAATAATGATTATTAGTCCCGTATGGGTTAGGGTTAGGTGTATGTGTCTTATTAATACTTGACATTAACATATATTACATTATACATAATAAATTATTTCAGTTTCTATTAAAAAATTGAATGCAGTTCACTTAAAGTTTTCAGTTTGCAGACATATACAACGAAATATTAATTATGCAAATAAAGTTTTGACTTTCACTGTATATTATAATATATCCCAGTGCAGTGCAAGACATGTTAGAAAACAGGTCTGAAACTGGGGTTCACCCTCCTCTGAGGTGACGTCAGATTGTTCACACATGCTGTCTAGCTGTCTATTCTCAAATGTTAATATGCCATTTCATTAAAAGAGTTCTTCTCAAGAAAATTTGATTGTATTGTTTTCTTACCAGCCAATTTATATGTTAAATACCTTGAGTTGGCGGTGAGTTGGTGCGAAAATGTGAACTCAGTGTTGCGTTTACTTGACTTATTATGCTACTAGGTCTGGAATTCAAGCACTAAAAAAGAACAACATTCTCTCTGTAGACATTTAAAATACGCATTTTTGATTTTTTTTCTTTTGAAAGACATTAAAAGTTCTATCAGTTATTATTTGAAGCTTTGCAAGAACAAAATTATCATCAAAGTTTGATCCACAGCTGATGTCGTTTCCCTCCAACTCTAGGAAGCAGAAGCTATAGTGACATTTTCACTTCATTGAATTCTCTGCTTCGGTTATCGCCCGCATCGATTGGCTAGTCAACACTTCTTTTCTCCATCACTCAGTAGAAAGACACAGCCATAGAAATTACTGCATTGCCCCTGTGCATGAGTATGTGTGTGTATTTCTGTACAGGCAAATGCTGAGGCATTAGTCATTGTGGGGCATAAAAAACACACAGGAAGAAATTGCTGTAAATGTAGAGAAACAATCCTCACTTTATACTTTTAACACCATTTCACACATGTATCAGGGTAATATAAATAGAAACACACCACATGTACTCACACGTATAGGCAAGCGATAGACATTATCGCATGCTTGTAATGCATTTTGCATCTGTATGTGTGAGAGCTAATGGAATACACACACGGCTTGTTTTCATGCACATAAGTGGGGCACAGTAGCACAAAAAAAAAAAAAAAAGCATACCACACATTACACACATCCATGCATGCACACAGGCTCACAACATCAACGTGTAAGGCAGGTCTTTCTGGTGTCACAATCCATATAAAAGAAGATGAATGGATCAGGCTGAGATTTATTGCTGTCACGCTCCAGCCAGTTCAGGGTCAAAACATTATGCCTGTTCTGAATCAGGGGTGAGAGATCAGCGATATGGTATTTTAGAAATACTGCATCTTATTCTACTTTTGTTTGTTTATGAAATCTATAAGGGGGTCAAAAAATATGTCTGTATGAATATGCCTCTTTCAGAATGTATTATGCAGGAATTAATAACTTCATATGTATTGTATTTGTTGAACTAAGATGAGATGTGTAGATTTTATTTTGCTGTTTTGCTGTTTTTCAGGTCTAAACTGGGTCTTTTTCAGTCGAGAATTAGTTTACAGAGAGCAAGTGTAAAGGTAAGAGGGCTCACACAAGCACGCAAGCAAGCAGTCTCTTTCAAGCCATGTTATAAAAACAAAAATGCTTGTGTCTCTTCTTCTTCTCTAATTGCCCCAGAACCTAAAAAAGAGAATGATGTTCTCCACTTAAGTTTAAAGCACCGGTCTGTTACTGTAGTATTGTAATATCATCTGCCTCTCTTTCATTCCAGTTAAAAGCAAAAAGAAGTGACTGTAACTCCAAGGCGACACAGGCCAGGAATGATTACTTGCTAACGCTCGCTGCTGCCAACGCTCACCATGACCGGTACTACCATACGGATCTACTGCACTGCATACAGGTAATTACATAAACATGACTATAGAAGAACTGAAAGATGTGAGAGAGAATCCTTATCATTTCCCATGACTGTGGACATTAAAGGAAAACTGACGTTGTATAACACACAATGAGGCAGCTGAAATTTTAGTTTGTAATGCCTTAACAACATTTTCCTTTGCTACATGCACTGATTTAAGAGTCTCATGCAGTAATAATACCCAGAGGGATTTTTTAGGAATGGGCACACATTTCCAGGTCTGAAAATACAAAGTGGGGAGTTGGAAGAGGGATAGTTTCTCCAAAAGAAAGTGATGATTTTACAGTTTTGAGTCTTCAAAGAAAGTCTTGGAGTTCTCTGAATTTATTATTAGAAAGGGGCTTGTGTTAAGAGAAATCTTACAAAGCATAGCATCCTTACCAAATAATTGGTAGGTATGACATTAAAATTTGGACAACGTAGAATAAACTGTACCAAGAGAATATGATGCCAGAATATGTAAGATCATCAAAGAATGGGTGAAATAAGTTTGATGCATCCGTGATGTTTTATTATTGCATTATTTTATTATAGAGTTCCATCTGGTACTACAGTACATCGCCTTTCTGGCACATGCACAGAATCAAATCACAGGAAGAAATTCAACTAGAACATCTACATGCTATTCTGATCACAAGACAAGAAGTCCAGGGCCGTAAACTAATGTGGATTTTATATTGCCTTAATTTGTGCTTATGCAAACACACAGGCAAGCATGACAGATTGAGACACATACACACACACACACACACACACACACACACACAAAATGACAGTTTGCCCTGTGCACAGACAGGCACAAGTCAGCCACTGTGTGAAGTCAAACAGCTGAGGGACAGTGACGTCATACCTTTAAATACTGTACAAACATGTCTGGCGTATATGCACACAGACATCACATGTGGGATGCTTTCTTTGTCCCACCAATCATCAGTCTCTGATATGGTTCTGTTTTCACAGTTGTGGAACACACAGGCTGGAAGACATGCACATTAGATTGGCTGGGTGACTTCTTTTTCCTGCCTGTCTAAACCTTGAAATAAGATTTATACTAATATTAATTAAAAATGTAAGTGAAGCTCATTAATGTTCCTGCCTGCTTCTCTCTTTTATTTTTCCTGTTTGTGCAATTTCTTCAGATGCTCTCCACTCTGTCCTTGTTTCTGTGTCTCCTTCTCCCTCAATCTCATTCACATTGCCCCAGGCATGTACGCGCATAGATAGTATGGGGCCATTCTAAATAATAGATCTTTAGCTCCTTGTGACAGAAGGGCAAGATTGTCGGGAAATATGCACATACACCCATAGAGAATGAGGGACATTGCCAGAGGGAAGCAATCTGCTCATCCCCTCTCTCTCCTCTGTAGTTTTATACGTGGTGTTTACAGGTCCTCACCTGAAGGTCGCTGATAATGACGTTACAACAGGGGGACTGAAATCTGCATCACAAGAAAGTGCAGTGTTTTTTCACAGAGATATGTTGAGAAACACATTCCAGAACGATGTATCGGCAGCAGATATAAGAGTAATAGCAGCCATAGAATATTACATACACATCAAATATAACCAGAACACACAACAACCCACGGTTTATAGGCTTCTCTGTTTCTCACATTTTTAACACTGTCTCCATTTCTGACAATGTTTACTGTATATTCCTTCTATAAAATCTATAGTGATCTTTACATTAACATAAACACAATTTATTGGATATGGCCTTTGAAATGGGGACATACAGTACACTACTAAAGCCCCATTTCCACTGCATAGTACCGGCTCTACTTGACTCGACTCTACTTGCGTTTTTTGAATTCCCATTAGGTAAAAAGTACCCGGAACTACTTTTTTTAGTTCCACCTCCGTTGCAGTTCCAAGCGAGCCGAGCAGGTACTAAAATGGCACTTGAAACAGATCAGTGATTGGTCAATGCCCGGCACGCACGGAATATCCTACACAGCACAAATCAATGGCCGCCACACTCAAACAGCCAAGCTACTTTAGCGACCATAACTTTTTTTTTTTATTGCAGCCACTATATTGAAGAGGTGCAGACGTTCCTGTCTTAAACAGCTGATGAGAGGATCATAAGAGGTGGAGGAGAGGTGTGTGTTGCATTGAAGACTACGCCACAGCTAGAACCAAAGTTACTCATTATGCAGAAAAAAGGCTGCTTTCTAGCAGATTATTCAGTACATTAAATCATTATATTATCTGTAGTCATGCATTAGCATCTCAGTTGTTGTTTGAGGTGGGTCTAATCGGAACAATTTTGTGTAGCACTGCAACTGTTGATTATTTTCATTATTGATTAATCTATGGTTTATTTTCTTGATTGACCAACTGACTGTTTGTTTTGGAAAAAAAAAATCATGAAATAGCGAGAAATGCTGTCCAGATTACTCACTGCTCAAATCGACACCATCACAATGCTTTGTTTTGTCCAAGCAATTGTCCAAAATTATTAGAAATATTGTAGAAAATTTGAAATTTTGAAAAGGGAAAAGCAGCAAATCCTCACAATAAGGATGCTTTGCTAAGTGTCTGCTGTTCTCACATAAAAAATGCCCATCAAAATAGTTGCCAATTAATTTTTTTGTCAAACAGCTCTACTTCTGTGAGCTGCTGGGTATTTTAATTTATGACAAAGCATCACAATCACATCACAAATGACGTATCACTGTGTTTGTAATTGCACTCTACCTCTAAGTAGAAAGTGGCATGAAAAAAAATACACAAGTTTAGTACAAGTACTTGAGTGAATGTACATTTTGTCTTTAATATGCAGTAAAAAAAAAAGAAAGATTTCTTGACATGAGGGATGAGGACACTTGTAACTGAAAGCCTTGTTTGGATCTGAACATCACTTCATAAATGCTGCCTGCATTGCATTACATACATGCTGCACTGAGAGCTACTGTCCTTGTCAGTGCGACAGCTGCCATGAAAGGGCTGTGGGGAGAGCTCCATGTCTCCCTCTGCTGTTGGCAGCCGATGCAACTGTCCATCTACTTCAGGCAACCCAAACACACACACACACACACACACACACACTCACTGACCGGTGATATGGGATCGGGGCTTTTTCTGGAAGCTGATTCACTCTGTTTCAACACTGCTGCAAATGACCTAAAGAAGGAGGGTAGGAAGAGAAAAAAGGAAAGGAGGAAATGAGCAAAATGATGAGGGAACATTTAGAGTGAAGCTGGCCAACAACACACCCTTAATGACATAAATTCCTTGTCAATTTCCCATTGTTTTAATCTGTGTGTGTGTGGGATCTATGTGCATATTTAAAATCATGTTTTTGTATGTGTCTACAGTCTGTGTCTGTATAAGAAAAGTCAATGCTCCTATGAGGTTGTAGACTTGGCTTTAAACATCCCCTGGCCGCCAGAGAGCGAGTGCAGGTTTCGGAGACTGTGAGCTTTTATGAAGTACTTTGGCCAGAAGAGAGTGTGAGCGTCTGAATGTTTGAGAGAGAGTGTGTGTGTGTGTGTGTGTGTGTGCGCGTGTCTACAGTCTGTGTTTTGTTGAATTGGAATCTGAACCCCTTCACCTTCCCCTGCAGCTGTTAGAACGCTATCCAAAGAACACTTTTCTCACACACACACAACCACACGCGCTCACACACAAACCCACACTCACCTCCCCTGCACTACTTTTCTTCCTGTTTCTGTCGTTTGCTCTTTTATATGTTTTCAAATGCTCACTCTGGCTTCTCTCTCTCTCTCTCTCTCTCTCTAATATCCCTCTTTCTCTCTTTCTCTCGCTCTCTCTTGTATGATCTGTCTGTTTGGCACTGTGTCCCACAGCTTGGCTACACAACCCCAGCCTCCCCAGAGGAACACTAGTCATTTGGACAGCATACTTCATTAAATTGTCTTTATTTCAGCGCAACAGAACCTGTGAGAGCTGTCAAGTGAAAACAGCTCAATTTGTTTGCGTGTGTGTGTGAAACAAGTGAAACAGATGCATGAGTGAGTTGTCAGTCAATCACAGCCTTTACACTCGCACACATGTCTAGAGAAGAGCTCTAATCAGAGACCATAAGTGAAAACTGCTGTGTGGGTTATGTTTTTTTTATCACATCGTGACCTCAGGGCAGATTCAACATGTCCGACTTATAAATGCTAGTACTGTGTAAAAATAGCTCAATTTCATTGGAACTCTTATGCATTTACAGATTATATGTTTTTGAAGCTGTTGTATCTCTTACTACAATATAGTTATGACTATGGAAACATACATTTCATTAAGGATTTACTCATCCAAGAAACACCAGAAACGGTGTTGAAACCTTTACATTTAATGTAAAGTAAAACAAGCCAGTGTAACTTATGACCTACCATCCCTGAAGGGGTGTTTTTCCTCCAGGCTCAAAAACAACAGGGACAAGAAAGACACTAGTTTTTTTTTCCTGCACCCAGTTACAAAATAGTTCACCTGCAGTTTGACCCTCTTTCCCCTCTGTATGATTATGGAATTGCACTGAAGCAATGCATTATTCACTGTAACCCTTAGGTCCCTCCCTCTCTCTCTCTCTCTCTCTCTCTCTCTCTCTTTCCTTCAGGCGTTGGATGGCAGGATCTATGAGCATGTGAAAGATTACCTGGTGGCACTGTGTCGCACAGAGCTAGAAGCCTCTCAAGCCACACACAACACCTTCCAGTTCCTGTTGGACAAATCCACCAGGGTGAGTCAGACACAGACCCTCCGTACTCATGTGTAAAACTTGCTAGAATGGAAAACAGACACTGTGGGGAAAATCCACCAATGTGGTCGACGTCATGGCACGGTCAAAGTTCTTATTTTACCATAACAATGTGTGTCTTTCTGTAAGATTGATGGGACAGCTTGTCATTTCTAGATCATTTGTCATTACGAGGCTCTATTCTTTTTATATTACACGACAGGGAAATTGTGCCTTGGATTGGAATTTGGAAGCATTATTTGCATGCAGTATTTTAATAAAAATGTTTTATAACTGGTTTTCAGGTGCTCATACATGCCATATTTTTGTACTTTCTATCTCATGGAACTACTGAGCTCCTAGCCCAACATGGATGCCATTAAAGCGATACTCAGAATATCAATCCCAAAATCGATTTGTAGTCTTGGAGTGTGGCTTTAAAACGTTTGTAGTTAGTCAGTGTAGATTCTTAGATACAATGGATTCAAATATTTTCCACAGCTCTGGGTTAATTGTCTCCTTATGTCTTTCTCTCAGATAATGCCAGAGTTCAACCAGCAGTTTTACATGCAGGAGAACCCCGTGTTTCACAAAGCACACGACTTCCAGTTCCAGCCCAGCGAATGTGACACGGTGAGACATAAACATGCCAGCTGCACACACACATCCACTGATCCATACACATGCAGCCCTGGGCTATAGTTTGTGAAGGGTGGTTTGTTTCTGAGCATTCATTGTTTGTCTATGAACCTGTTCACACAGCAGAAGGGTCGCATTATTTCTATCTTCATCGGTTTCAAAGAGAGACACACACACAGATACCAATCGACCTCTTGTGTTACCACATGAGGGCTTTTCACTCGTCTTACCTCTTCTTTCCCCTCAAATATTGTATTTTCCATATGTGGCTAAAGTCTGTAGCTCATCTCAACCAATTGAATGACTGAAAACAAAATTCATGCACTTTCTATTTTTAATATTTTAGAGATTCCCATTAATACATGTGGGACTGAGAGGCTTGCCAAGCCAGAAATGAGAGAGCCAAGGCTCTGATCGTTCTTATTCTCCAGAGAGATCATGGGCTCTTTTGTTTCCAGCCTTTGGAGATTCCTTTATGTTACAGAGAAGTTGTCCGGTTAACTGCTGTCTGGTGAATCTACTGTGTTCTAATATTAATTATTTTGATGCCAGTATCATGCGCCCACTGGGAACGTTTTTTTCCTTTTCCTCGTAAGCTAGATTTCATTTTCAAATGGATCATTGCCTGCATGATCATAATGCAGTGATGATAATCATATGTCTCACCCCTCCTAGGGCCTTCTTACGTATTGCTTGCTTAAAATGAAAGAGATGTTTCCCAGTGGATATTGGTCTCAGTTCCTCTGTCGCTCTTTTTTCTCAGCTTCTTTCACTCTCTCTCTCTACTTCTGCTTGTTCATGTTTTCTCCCAAATTTTCCTTCCTTCTCTTTGCTCTTCTTTTTTTTTAACACAAACTGTTGCTCTAACATGTTTCTAAATAACAATGTGCTATTCCTTCCCTGTGTCTTCCTAAAAGCTGAGCTGACACTACAGGAGAATTAGCCCAATTTCACCCTGATTCACCCCTCCCAACAATGGGGATAGAAAACTGGTGTGGAACTTTGGTCGGTCTCCATGTTTGATCCAGATTGTCTGGCAGTGTGAGGCGTCTTACACCCCCCGTTTTGCTTGTGACCGCATTGGGGCTGTTCCACAAATGATTGAACATTGTAGTCGTTAAATCTGGATGATTACGTTTGTACTTTTGGAGCGAGATCACTGTAGCCAGTGAGAAAATACCCCAGAGAAGCCGATGGTGCTGCCAAGAAACAGTAAACATTTGAGCCTTTTAGGCTAATGTTAGCTAGCATACTACTGCTGACAGATCTTAAACCGACGCTCTGGCCTCCAGTTCTCACTGAAGGATAGACAACCCGTGTGGATTGCTTCTTCCCAGCCATTTCCTCATCCACACTCGTTTCTTGTTTTCTGACTGTGAAGTAGGCCAATCGATGCTTTAATTTAATCAGTCATATGTTTGCGTTACACAGAGATCATATAAGGCTGTGCATTCATCGATCCCTCAGGCACGAGAGCTTTACTGAAATCCTGTAGTGTGTGATGCCCCATTCTTTTTTAATCTTGCAGTATATACTATACGTTATGGATATTCTCGTTATGTGTGTGATGAAACCCGATTTTAAAACTCCTGTACTGTGAGCCCGGCTTAATCCTGTTCAACCTTTGCTAACACTTTCCTTTCATTAACCCCCTCCTTGTATTTGTGTGTCTGTGTGCTTGCACTGCTGCCACTGGGTGTGTGGGTGTGCGGGTGCCATGCTGTGTGTATGTGTGTGTGCCAGACTCTGAGCTCGGTGCAGCAGTTGGTGGACATTGAGCCGTCGCCGGTCAGTGCCATGAGAATGACCCTGGCACAGGTAGTCATAACTGTTGTTAGCATTCTATTCTTCATCCCTGACACAAACCATGGATCATCTACTCCATTCTTTATCTATTTTCTGTCTGTACCGGTGATATCCACTTGAACATGTACTGTACATGTATTGTCCAACAAAGCCTTGGCCAATATTTGAATTACACAGTTCACCTCTTCACACCTGGTACTATGAGTGACATTTTGCATGACACAGGTAAATACATCAATCAGTATATATGTACGTTAGGGGTGTAAGAAAATATTGATTCACGTAAGTATTGCAATTTTATGTTTTGTTGTACTTAATCAATTCCTAAAAACCCTGTATTGATTTTACATGAAAATATTAGTGGCCTCTGATCACTAATTAACAGTGTTGTAATCTATTTTCAGACATTTGACACTTTCATTCCAACAAAAAAAAAACTTGAGCTGGGAAGAAGTAAGCACATATTGCTAGCATAGCCACAAATAACACAGGCCTATTAAAACAATAAATCTATCAATATTGTGTATTATAATATATTTTGCATCATAATCCCTGCATCATGATATGTATTTAGTGTCGCTGGATTCTTGCCAGTACGCAGCCATAGTGTACAGAGATAAATGAGCAGCTTAACTCTTGGTTGGAATTTCATTATTGCTGTTGCCCTTCTAAAATGACTTACAAGCACCCTTGATGCTAATTCTGACACATGTTCATAATCAAACACAGTGCAAATAAAACACATTTAGACAAAAAGATTACATACACAGTTTAAAATGTATGAAAAATACAGGTTTACACATATTTTAAATCTTAAAAGTCAAATAACTGTAATGAATTAATTAGTTGACTTTGCCGGTGTCACTGACATGACAACACATCATTAAGACATTTAATAAATAACCCTCTCTGCCTCACTAGACTGCTTGAAGGTTCTATATATGATATTCACCACCACTAGATGTTGCACGACACCATCAGCGCCTCAGACCAAAACAAATGGGTGTGTGTGAGTCTGTGCCTGTGTTTGTGGGTGTGGGTCTAGAGAATGAGATAGTGAGATTAAGGTTAGAGAGAGCTACGGCGAGGCTCTCGTCATCATAACAATGCCGGATGTGGACAGTTTTTCTACTCTTTATCGGCCCTTTAATGACAAACGAACAAACTGTTGATTCATCTTTTTAAAAAAACGATTATTCAGCCCCTCCTCTGCCACTACAGTCGCAGCTTCCTGATGGGAACAGTTCTGACAGGGAATCAATCAGCAGGTAATCTTGTGTTGATAAAAACCTACGACAAGAACAGCAAACTGTAAACACGAACCTCTCACAACACACAACAAAAGCACTAAGAATAAAATAGGCAGTGACAGATGCACTGATATACCTCTGCCATCAGAATTTCAAAGGCGAGAATCTTATAATCAGTCTGAGGAAGAGGTTGAAATGAAATGCATGTTCACAGCTCATTGAAGTTATTAAAATAAAACAGCATCTTCTTATTCCTGGACATTCTCTATTGAATACCAGAGCATTTATCTGTAATACAGTTAAGATGGAAAAAAATATGACAGCGCTGCATTTCACGTCGATTTAAGCAGTGCTTCTGATCTTTGTTCTGGTGCTCCTAAAGTGTTCAGTAAGGAGCATCAGCCCTCCCCGGCAGGCAGTGTGGACCCACTCCCCTTTCCAAATAGAAAGGAGTGTAGCCATTACAGCATGACTAGCCAACTTCAACAAAAAGACTTTTTACTCAAGGAACTGGGAGGATATTAGTGCACATTCAGAAGGGCTCACATTGGACTATTTTGTTGTTGAACAAATATTGGTTGAGTCCATAACCATAGAAATAATGCGTGAAAGTTTTCCTCTTTTACTTAAAATCATCTCTCTTTCCTTGTACACATAATATTGCAGTCTGTTTAATAGCATAACATCTCTAATGATGTTTGGCCTTGTGCTGATATGTTTTTCTTTGTGTGGTTAATGCACAGTGTAATAAGTCTAATCATAGCAATGCATTTGTCACTTTCAGAAACTGAAGGCACTGCTGTCCGTCCTGCTGCAGGTTGTGCAGACGCATTGGAGTCCTGTACTCCCACTGCTTTTAAAAATCCATTAACACAGCTCACATAGAAATGATGCATCGACTCAAGTTTTGTAGGGCAATTTATATGGGGTTAGGTGTCACAGTAACATGACAGCAAAGAGCCACTGCATAAATTAGAATGAGGTGATGACATGCAACCTTCTCAAAACTCACAAGGGGATATTGATCCCACTGCAGGTCAACTGACAATGTGTCTACAGACATTTTTTTATTTTATCAGCCTTGTGAGAGCAGGAATCAGCCAATGCAGATGATCTCAAAATAATAATAATAATTAAATAATAGGCATTAATAATAGGCTCTAAACTAGAAACTAGAGACTGAAATAAACCAAGATTTTGCGATATGCGTCCTAAACGAATGAAAATGAGATTTTAAGCACACACTTTACCACCAGTGTATTCTGTTATTTCCATTCACACCTAACTACACATAGACATATTCTTTCTCACCCCTTCATCCACGAGGCTTCAGAATAACACGCTTTTCCAACAGTAGTCTGGAAAAACTGTTATTATGGGGTTGTTATTGAAGTACAGGATTATTAGTCCATTATGAGTTTACTGTGCTGCTCCTCACTTTTCCGTTAGCTTGTATTCTGACTAGCCATCACATTTCTATCACATTTAGAGTAGTTGCTAATGGTTTATTATGACCCCCAATTTTAATTAATATATGACATTGGCACTTCCACACATTTAGAATGCAGTCTAATTAACACAGTCTATATTTGCTAGAAGTCCCTACTAGGTCATGATAATTGAAATAAATGATGTATTTAGTAGTATACTACACCGTGCCCTACATTGGCTCACGCTTGCATTAGCCTATCAGCTTTTTTACAGCAACACAACATTTCAAAGTGTTGCCTGTCTGTTTTTTTTTTGGGGGGGGGGCTAGCCAGGATGCTCTAGGGGTGAATGTAAAGCTGATGAACAGAATGACGACTCAAAACAAACAGCTTCACTGAAAGGTCACATGCAATGAGAAAATTCGAAGTATTTTGCATGCATGCATTAAAATTTTCGCTGCAACATGTAGTTTCTAGAAGGCCACCTGAAAAAAGACACTCTTATTGACTCCATCAACATGACACCGATAGTTGCACCCAAACTATCAAAGCTTAGATTATTTTAGCTGCCTCTGCGACATGTCAGTTTAAAGCCACTTTTCAAATGTGGTCTCATGTCTCCCTACTGTAACTCCCATCCTTACTCCCCTGCCTGAATCCAATTAAGCTGCAAGTCTCCCATGTAATACTCTTCATTCACACCTATACTTAGCCAGATTTATACCCTCTTGTTACTGAAGCAGCACATAATTAATAGATATGATGTGCATTCACACTTGCAATTAAAATAACGGGTATTTTAGTCTGGGTAACACACTTTTATTATCAGATTATGGAAACATTGTTCTCTCCGGTCTGTGAACACTCAACAGCGACACTGACTGTATGAACATCCTGAAGCTCAGTTTGTTCTTCTTGGAAATGTTTTCTATCTATAACCAGAGTAGATGTCATGCTTTTTTTTTGGTGCTAATTTTTGAAACATTACATGCCACTGATGTATGCAGCAGAATGTACCAACACTATAAATATTAAGAACACGTAGAAGATTAGCTTCTGCATTGATCTCGGTCTGTCACATCACAAGGAGGACATGAATGAATAGATGTCACAGATTGAAGGAAATGAAGCAACTGGGACAACAGATTTATGAGCCATATTTATGGCAGATCAACATTTGTGAGTGAAGAAAAAAACATGCGCTAGTTTCATTTGGTATCAACACCTTTAGAGGAATAAAAAAAAAAGAAGCAAAAACAGAGCAATAAATAATACAGAAGGTATTTTGATTTTAAATAAGGTATATAGATGTATGATATGTGTGATATATACTGTTAAATTAATGGACAGAAAGGCCATCTTTACACATTTATCCATCAGTTTTTCTGAACATGTAAAACAGCTAATAATATTAACAACAATAATGATTTTACTCATAGTGATATAATTGTATTCATAGTAAGAAGCTGAATAAAAAAACCTTTTCAGGTCCTTTAGAATAAAAGGGTGTTGTCATTGGTAGACAGTAGAATAGTGACTGCTTGCGTAAAACTTTGAAACACTAATCTCCGTTAAAAAAAGCCACATGGTTTATCTGCATTGGGAAAGCCAAGTCTTCAACAGGCCAACATATGTGCTTATATTGGTATCCAAAAAAAAAACAACCCTGCTGTTTCACTTCACATTCACACATGGCTTTGATGTCTGAGATTTTTCCCCAAGAGAATAACAAGAGAGCTTTGCAACACATAATGTATAACCTGAGAAGGAAATGATCTTTCTCTTGCACTTTGTATCTCAATTAACAGCTTGTACATGCAACACATTTGTGCTGATATCACCACCAGTGTACTTATGTTTCTACGTGTGTGTGTATGTGGGTTTGTCTGTCATGCTGGTGTTTCTGTGTGTGTTGGGGGCTGTGTGTGTGTGTGTGTGTGTGTGTGTGTGTGTGTGTGTGTGTGTGTGTGTGTGTGTGTGTGTGTGTGTGTGTGTGTGTACCCACGCCTGTCTGGTATGCATGTATGTTTGTCTATATTAGAGTCGTCAGCTGGAGTCGGAGACGGGGACGACAGAGGAGCACAGTCTGAACAAGGAAGCCAGGAGATGGGCAACCAGAGTAGCCAGAGAACACAAGAACATCATACATTACAAGAGAGTAAGATGCACATACAACCACACGTACACAAGTGTGAATTATAACTGAGATTCATTTTAAAACACACACACACACACAGACCTTTTCTATTTAAAGTATGTGTTTGCATGTGTTGTTTTCAGTGTCTGGAGGAGTGTGACAGCCACGGTTTGCCCCCCACAGAGCAGGGCAGACTAGACCTGGAGATGAAGATAGACGACACCAAAGAAAACATGCGCAAAGCTGAGGTCTGTCGACATTTATTTTTGATCACAAAACTATTTAACCGAGGCTGTAAATCAAAGGTTGAGTTCCCTCAGCAACGTTGCCTCAGTGACTGCATTTAAATTGGACTCTTTCTGTTTGAAGTCTGGATGCTCTCCCTAGCCAGAGTCCATCCTTGTACAGGATGCAGGGGTATGGGGAACAGATGGGGAGAGGTTTCCTCTCTTCTGAAATTAAAAAACTATGAAGGTTCTCCCACAAACCATCAGTAAACAAGTATGAATGTTTATATATATATATATATATATATATTTATGTGAGTAGTTAGTGCAGAGTTGTTCTCATGACAAACAGAAAAAACTGTGTTTAAGAAAAAAACTAGGGATTGAGTCTTTGTTGTGAATGACAAATGTTTTTTCTCCTAAGATATACACTTAAAATCTGTGGTTCTAGTACTGTAAGTGTTGCATATTGTCGTAGATTCACTTCCTGCTGTAACACCCAACATTAACACAGCAAAGGATTCTTCTGTTTCACTGAAAATGTAAAATTAAGTCCTGCTGGGCTGGTTGACTAATTATTTGGTAAATCTTTTTAAATGCAAACAGTGATAGTTCACAGTCAATCTGCTAATCTGTTTAGCCAACAAAGCAGAGTGAAATTAGCAAACATGGCCCAGGATTAATCGATGCACCCTTTTCACATCAGAGGAGATGTCAGATCATTTCAGTTATTCAACCTTTCTTATCCACAAAGCCCAATAATCCCCAGCTGCACATGGATGTGCTTTCATTTTCTCAGTTGCAGACGTTTAAACACACTTGTATATCCGTCTCAATAACTCACCATGACAGTACACAGGTATAGCAGAACAGCTATGCAAATATGAGCTATAATACCCTGTAAGATATGATACTATGATTATTTCTTGATTTTCTTGGTGTTTTAGTTTCTTTATTATTTTTTTTTTTTTATCTTTATGGGACCTTAATTATCCCCAGTCACAATTAATGAATAATTAATTTTCTATTTTGAAAATGGATCTTTTTATCAGATATACTAATAACAAGAATTAACAGGGACATGGATGATTCTACATCACCAAGTTGTAAAACTTTTTACAATATGAAAAACATCCCTTAGGAAGGGATATGAGTTTTTCATGCTTGTATTTTATGTTGACTTACTCTGGAGTAGGCTTTTGTTTTTTTATTTTAACTCTTGACTAAGTTGCTAGTAAAGACCTAAGTTACTTTCTGCAAGATTGCCCAGGTACATGGGATCATAAATGTGTGGCCTTCAATTATTATCAACTCAGTAAGAGGTTTTTGTCTTTCTTCACTGAAATGCCTTCGTGGCGGGGGATCCTAAGTATTTCATCTTTGTTTAAACAGCCGAGACATTGAGAACAAATTCCCTTACGAGGGAGAGCCTCTCAAGGGAAGAGGGTAGTAACTAAAAACTAAATATCAAAGGTTTAAAGGCAGCAGCACACCTTCAAACATTTCCATCACACCCACCTCTTATCTGCAATTACAACCAGCATTACATGTGGCAACAAGCCTTTAATAAATTACATGCAGTTTTGCACTCAAGCAACAGGCAGATAGCAAGCAGACAAATATTTCAGACTACACAAAGAATAAGAGTAGCATATACAAGCAGCAAGACAAACAGGCAAAGCAAACCAGCAGTAGCAAGAGAATAAGAAATAGGACAGCATGGGACAACAGTCTGCCTCGTCCTCTTCTTGCTTCTTGTGTTCACACTCTCTCAACTCTCAGCCTTTTCACTTGCAGAGATATCTATCATTTATGTAGTCATCTTTCATTCATTTCCCCAAGTCGATTCTGTCTCTGTCCTCTTTCAAAAGTCTCTGTATTTGTGCCTTTCATTTTCATCTCTCTTCCTTTGCATTTGCTGAGTACATTGCCTCCCAAATACCTCTTTGCCTTAATGTAACCCTGCTTAATCAGGCTTTCACATATTTGGCACCCTCTGCTGTCAGAAAAACATTCCTCTGCTGATGCTGATCCTCTGTGTGATCTCTGTTTCACTATATTTTCCTCCTGTCATCCCCAAGGGTGTTTTTGCAAATTGTTGTTTGTGCACATTTCATGTCATTTTACCACTTACATTGATAGACATGCTGTTATTTCTGTCTATCTTACACTGCAAGAATATTTTCACAACTCTGTCAGTATCTTGAGAGCTCACTTTCTATAAAGCAACTATTTACTGCCACCCCATATTTTCCCTTGCACGCCCTCTCGCAGCCTCTCTGTTTCAGTGTCTCTTGCCTCACACTGTGTCTCTCCTATTCTTTGCTGGTCTGAGCCAGCACTAGTTTGAGCAAAATGATGAATATTTTATGAGCCCATTTGGTACAAATGGCTTCATCACAGAGCTCTTATCTCAGAATTATAAAGAGAGTGAAAGCAGTACAAAAGACATTATCCGGATTTGAACACAGCATTATCTGGATAGTGATTGTGCTATTCTTTCCTTACATGAAGTCCCATCTTCATCCCATCCAGCATGTTGCAGTAGCCTTTCTATCACGAGTAAGATAATGAGGAAAAGCATATATTTAGCATTTATGGATTAAAGTGCATGCTTTTTTTTTTAATCCAAATTTTAATTTGGAATAGTCTTTGGCATCATCAGCAGCTTGGCGTTTTAAGAAGCAAGCATGTGTGAAATGCAAGCTTAAGCACAGACAGTTGCTACCAGACAGTAAGTAAATGTGATAGCATAGTTGACCTTGCTGCCAGCCTCATCTCCTAATTTTTCATAGATTGCTTATGACAACATCTTAAATGCTTTGACAGGCAACTGGGGTTTATGTTTAGAGGCAATGCTCTGTCTGTGCTAAAGTTGTAACCATGTTCACTGCAGGAGAATCTGTGACAAGGTACAAGTTTCAGGTTTATTGGAGATAGGCTTAATATGCATAATGGAGTAGGAGTAAAGTCAGCAGGTATCCTCTTCTGACTCACAATTTTCCATCTGAATATTTATAGGAAACACACTGCAGGAGGCATAATATCAATGCCCTGAATCATGTAAACAGTTCAAGAGCTTGGAGACCTATTTAATAGGCATGCAAACTGCTTATCTAGGGTTTATGGTAATTTTAAGAATATGCCAAAAAATCCAGGGAGGCTTTTGCCTTTATGGACATAACTAGACACACCACTAGGTTGGATGGAGCTGTGTTCACATCGTTATGAGGGAACAATGAGGCGGAATTTAAATTTTTTTTGTAATATGCTCACAGAAGACCTAAAGGTCCTGTGTGAAGGATTTAGTGGCATCCAGCCGTGTGGTTCAGATTGCAAACAACTGAATACCCCTCACCTCACCCTCCTCTACGGAGGCCTCAGAAAACCTCATAGAGTTAAGTTTGTCCATTTTGGGTTACTGTAGAAACATGGCAGTGCCACATGGTGCACTCTCTGAGATGACCCGCTCCCTCAGTACATAATAATCAATATAACAAAAACACAATGTTTTTTTATTTTCAGGTGATTATACACATGCACACACAGCATACACAATACAGCATCAGACACACAGTATGTACTCACTCTATTCTCAACGCACCTGACCACCACTTCAATACATTCTGACTCTGCACACCAGTACAAAAGAAATAAATTACTTAACTGTGATGTATTTGGTCTCAGCATCCACCTATCCATGTCACTGTGCATACTAGGAGACCTGCTGAGCATATTTGACACATCACAAAATAGAATCACAACGTATTTTACTAAACTGGAAAAACAGAAAACAACTCACCATCTCACTGTAGTTAAATCTAATAACAGAGCAAGTGACACTGGAGCAAAACTCAGCCTTACAAGAAATAAAACACTGAACAATTTCATGAAAAGTATTCAAAACTCATAAATATCATGAGTTGCTGGTAAACTGATGCAACAACAAACTCAAACAAATGACATTTACATAAGGAAACAAACACAAGCGCATTCTATTGCAAACACAGGTCCCAGATTATATTTTACTACTTTGCATTTTTATTTGAATCCTCCATTCTTCTCAGTCATGATAACGTTTTACTGAGCAGGTTAACAGTACTGATACAGCCATAGAGTGATCTTGATAAAGGTACAGTATGTGCCAGTGTCCATTAAGAGAGCAGTCAGTCAGGTTTCATACAGGTTCCTGTTTTAAATCAAACAGGAGCCAATCACTGCACAGGACAGTCATATATTTGATTTAATAACATGCTTGTAATCTCTCTCCAAAGACAATAAAGTTAAAAGCTGAGGCTCGGTTGGACCTTCTCCGGCAAGTCGGTGTTGCTGTGGATACCTGGCTGAAGAGTGCCATGAACCAGGTGTGTTTTGTCTGTGAATGTCTGAGAAGATGTGTACTGATGTGCACTATACTCTCTCTCTATATATATACTGTAGATATATGTGTGTGTGTGTGTGTGTGTGTGTGTGTGTGTGTGTGTGTACTTCTCTTTGCGGGTAGAGACCTACACACACAGAGTGAAACAGTGTATGACACATGTTTGTGAGTGCATTCATACACACAATCCTCGCAGCCTGTGTGTATAAGTATTTTAATGCATGAATTCCTGTTTGCATAGTACACTTTGTGCATCTGTGTGTGTGTGTGTGAGAGTTTGCCTGTTTACAACATGTATAACCCCTCTCTGCATGCTGTAGGTGATGGAGGAACTGGAGAATGAGCGTTGGGCCAACTACACCTCCCACGATCCCTCACTGTCGGTGAGACACCTCCCGTCATTGTGCGTGCATTGCTGCTTCCCTGCCAAGCCAGCAAAGCAGATCTCATCCTGTTTTCACAAAAATAGAACATTTATTGATGGAATTTGAAAAACACTGGAAGAATTAATGAGGAACAAACTAGAAACATAACATAAACCCTAACGTGATCGCTATACTTATACATAATTACATACAGTAAATGCATAAATATTCATATCAGCAGTTTTTGACTTGGCCAAAAAGTACAAATCTGACTTTTAAGTTAGGGCACCATTTCACCACACAACATGCTGTAAATTGTTGCATGCATGATGGCTTCTTTTACTCACGTTAAACGAGAATCACCAGACCAATGAACTGTGTCTCTGCATGTTTGTTACATACTGTATCTACCATTAACTCATCTGTGTTCCCAACAGTCTGTCTTCTTGCACTTCACGAACACACCGTTCAATTTACCTTGAGGCAAATTTGCTGTTTGTGATATTAGACTGTTTAACTGAAATTTGACTTGACTTTAGAATCAGCACAGTCAAAAATTAAATTTCAGACTCTAAGGCTTATAATCATAGCCCTTTCACTTTTTATGATTTCACTCTAAGTGAAACCCACCCAGCTAGAACAGTTCTCCTGACAAATCACTTCCTGAATGATGTAAATTGCTAGATAATTGACCTCAGCCCTTTGCCTAATCATCTGCCAAGCCTTTTACAGCCTCTTAAAATGCCTTTACTTCCTCACTGGAATACTGATGTAGTCCTCGCACAACCTGCAGTTTTTGTTTTATGACCCTTAGCTTTAATGGCTAAATAGACTGACTACAGCTCTGAAGAGCGAAGCATCTTCATCACCTCTTAAGTGTTTATGAACACGTGACCTTATGCTATACATGTCGGGGGGGGGGGGGGGGGGGGGGGGTAGGTGGACCCTAGGCAGTTCCATATTCCCCCTCCCTCATTATTCACAGTTCATTATTAGATTATCATTTTCCCCTCCATATTAGGGAAATACACAAATTCACCCCTGCAGCCTGCAATGCTGCAGCCTAAAAGACAAAACTTCGCATACCAAACTTAATGTAGCTTTTAATTAGCAATCAATAGTGCAGCCTTATATGTTGTGTTCTTGTATGTGTGTGTGTGTGTGTGTGTGTGTGTGCGCGCGTGTGCGCGTGTGTGTGTGTGTGTGTGCGCGCGTGTGCATGTGCCTGTCACCAGGACTACACATAGTCGGTCTGCTCCACAGAGTGCATTTGTCACATGATATAGCAGTTTGCAGCCAAGAATGGGGTAGAGAACACTTAATAGAGATAAATACAGAGATGGAGGGATGGCAGGAGGAGTTGTGTGGTGAAAGAGGGAGACTGAAGAAAGCAAGAAGGAGGAGAATGAGCTGAGAAAAAGAAGAGATGGTGTAAAAGGGAGAGAGGTGAGGAGAGAGTGGTGTCGGAAAGACAATGTTGAGGTAAAAATGGATGCTGAGGTGAGAGAGATGGTGGGATTGTGAAAACCTGCAGAGAACACATTGAGGAATATATCATAAGATACTTGCATGAAGTAAAACTATTTTATTTATTGTTTCCATAGACAAAATGGTGTCAAAAACAAAGATTTGATTCAAGCCAAATGTTTCTAAGGTCTGAAGCATTTACATTTCCAAATATTTAAATACCTGCAAGCAGTTGGCAATGTGGATTTTTACATTTTATTTATGTGTCCTTTGCGTATTAGTTTTTTTTAAAAAGTTTTCTTTCATCTTTCTCCATCCTTATTAATAAGATAAATCAGTTTAAGGCTAGACTTGATGCAAACTCCTCCATCTGGTGTTGCCATTGAAAGAACAGACCAGGAGGCATTCTGAGTCTTTAGACATTATACAGCAGTTGAGCAGCGTTTGATTTTATTTGGAGTGTACTGAGCCTTTTAAGAGACTGGCGATAGCAAAGGCAGAGGAATTATGATAGCAAGTTGCTACAAAGGAAGTTCAGAAGGAACAGGAAACTGCAGGAGAGATCGTTAACAGCAGTTTACTGATAAGGGAGAGGTTAAAAGTGAATTATAATCCAGAGAGGAAAGCAAAGAAAAGCAAGGAGAGCATGAAGCGGGCGTTTCGCTCTGGCCTTTCTTCATTCCGCTCAACTTTATTATTACTACTTTGAAATACTGTAAGCCATGAACCATCAAGTCCCTCGGGCAGCCACTGCCTTCATTACAATATCACTTTCACAGTTATTACCTCCAGAACCAATCAAATCAGCCATTGGCCTGCTTCTCAGCTGTGCTGTTGGTACACATGCTGAGACGTGTTTTTCATGATACTTTATTGGGTTATTACTGAAATATGTGCTAGTCGATTTACGTTAGGGAGGACATGTTAGAGGCACTGAGGCAGAGCAGTGTACCTTTAAATCAATACATAAAGAGATTTGGATAATGGGACACCACAAACATGCAGCCATTAAATATATGACCTTACCACCCAGCCTCAAAATATGAAACTGGACAACAGGTTGTTCTGTATCACACTATGAATTCCACTGCAGAGGTTGTACTGGAAAATTAACACAGAGCGTTGTGGCTTTACCAGCTACAAGCAGGCCACAACAATTACCCTCCTTATTCTAATGCACATACACTGAAGTGTGGAACTCGCACACTATATATTTTCTAAATAATTCCTACAATGGGACAAAAACAGTTGTATAAATATCATGTACACAGCGTTCTGTTAACAATCCAATAATGCGACCTGCTGCTGTGGAGCAACTGCTATCTCAACAGCTATTGTATGTACCTCTGCCCCTCAGAGGAAGAATCCTACTTAAATTAGTGATCCCCTGACTTTTCCTATAGCGCCACCACAAGGTTGACATGATTTTTAGGCACGTTTCTCCAGAACTACACAATACATGTCCATTAAATTTGGTATACCCCCCCTCAGGATGAATCAGAAAAATTCTTCTTGATTCTTTGACTTTTCCTCTCGTATCCAAATTTCATTTTGCCTGATACTTTGGCCAAATCCCTGGAAAACCAATGCCATTCCCGTCAGCCTCAACAGTGCTTTGTGCTTGGTGCAAACTAGCAAATGTTAGCATACTAAAACACTAAACTAAGATGGTGAACATGTTAAACATCATTCCTAATAAACAGCAACATGTTAGCCTTGCCATTGTGAGAATGCATCCTATTGTTAGTATTTAAATCTACATTGCATTGCCTTTGTCTCCCCACTACGACAGTGAGATTAACCATAAACACTGTTAACATGTCTATGAGGCCACAGGCGTCTCCATACTCCTAGTGGCTGAGGCTCTTTGTTGAATCACAGATTTATCTGGTGATTAAAGGCTTAATCAGCATTGTGAGAATGGACTTTCATTTTTAATTTTAAATATAGAAAGTTAAAATTTAAACATAAAAGCATGGCGTGTATGCATTTCAGCTGTAAGAGTCTTCCCATGAGAGCTCTCATTCATTTATATTAGGACCACACCTGGAAGTTCTTATTGCCAGACAGAACAGATTCCTATTTGTAAAAGAACAACTTGGGATTTCGACTCATACAAAACACACAGTTTTGTTCTGCGCTGGTGTAGAGTTTACTGTGTCAACAGAAATATGATGACTAAACACAATGACCTAGGAATGGATAAACCCACACACACACACACACACACTCCAGCCCTCTCTCTCTCTCTCTCTCTGTTGTGGCCAGCTCAGCTTGCTGTTTGATGGATCTTTCTACCAGCTACATCACATGACCTTCATTTAAGCCAGTCAAATTCTCATGGAACAAAAGAAGGAGGGCCTGCATCATGATCATTACACATTAGCCTCTCTATACCTGTCTCCACAAAAACTATAGTATTCACACTGGGCAGGACAGCGTAACTCAGACAGGAAGGAAAAGGTAAGCATTGCTATAGCTTAACTCATGATACTAATAGAGGTTGTAAAAACACAGGAAGAGGGGGAAAAGGTAACAGGTGAGGGTGTGTCTTTGTTAAACGGAGAGAGCTTTGACTGGTGAACAAGCGCACAAGAGGTAGTGGAAGTACAATTTGGGATAAGAACACAGCAAGAGTGTGGAAGGCACAGGTGGTGATCAATGAGGAAGGACTCTATAGAAACCAGCCAAAACAAGCAGAGACGACGTGGAGTTTTTTTTAGCTGGACATCATATAGACGGTCAGGAGAATATGCAGAAATTATATAGCCCAACTTTATAGATATTCATAGTGTTTTTGAGTATATCCTATGTTAATAATTAAATATTTGATTGAATCAACATTTACAGGATCAATGTTTTTTTTGTATTTGAACAACCTTTTGTGTATTTGATCTGGACTGCCAGAGTGTTTATATACTCTGCAGTCCTAGAGGAGAATTTCTCACTTGACCTTGTGTTATCAGAGTTTTAGACTTTAACTGGCCATGTTTATGTGTTAAAGGGCACGGTAGACTTGGAGCGGGAGGAGGGAGAAGAGTGTGAAGAGAATATGGAGGTTTTCGACGACAGCAGCTCCAGTCCTTCAGGAACCCTCCGAAATTACCCCCTGACCTGCAAAGTCCTGTACTCGTACAAGGTATAAACCGACAGACACGCTGAATTCACACACGTCTGCAACTACCTGCTCAACAACAGCACGCAATATTACTCTCAATTACAAACATCCATGTACTCAGTGAGAGTAGATGAATGTCAGTGTTGCATTTTGGCTTTTTAAAATGTAGTCATTATGTAATTTATAAGTGTTTATGATGTGCTGAGTCTGGTGTGAAATATTGCTACTGTGCTATTTGATTGTCATGTCCATAAAAAGAATAAATCAGAGCAACCAAAGAGAACATACATGATTTGTTGTACAATGTTTTATGGTTATTTTATTCCCTCCAGCTCTTATTCTTTCTCATTCTCACTTCCTCTTCCTCTCTTTCTATATTTAACACTGTTGGTATGTCTCTCCCACAGGCCTCTCAGCCAGATGAGTTAACTATTGATGAGCAGGAGATGTTGGAGGTCATTGAGGATGGAGATATGGAGGACTGGGTCAAGGTGCACAAATACACACTCAGATGTTTATCTCATGAGTTCTGTATGTTCTGTCCTGTGGATGTTTTTTCTGTTTTCGTGCATGTTTTCATGTTGCCTTTGTAATTGCACTTCTTCATGTGTGTGTGTGTGTGTGTTTTCTAGGCTCGCAATAAGACAGGCAAAGTGGGCTATGTCCCAGAGAAATACCTGCAATTTCCGACCTCCAACAGTCTGCTGAGCATGCTCCAGTCCCTGGCTACACTCGATGCTCGATCGCACACCTCATCCAATTCCACCGAGCCAGAGCTGCACTCCAACTGCATCAATGGAGACACAAACAGTAAGTAGCCGGAAATAATTAAGCTGCATGCCCGAAGTTTGAGTTAAACAAACTATTTCCAGCTGTACCAGCGTAAATATTTTTTTTTCTTACCCTAATGAGATCATCATATGCCGCATTGAAGCATTTTTCTCTTTACTGCTCTGCTCGAGTTGCTCAGAATCCACCTGCAAACAATGTTGCAATGCAGAGCATTATTAGCATAAGCAAGTGTGTTTGCCTAAGTTGTCCTATCATATAAGGACAAATATTTGTCCCTAATGAGCCTCAGTGGATCAGAAACAAGTGGAAAGGCAGTCGTATAAAATAAGAACAAAACACCAGTGGTTGAAATTCTTGACCAGTTTCATATAATAGGGAGAGGCTGAGCTTCAAAGAGTGCATGCAGAATTGTCCAGGTTTTAGTGACAGTGGTGATGATGGAAGCTCATCCCCCCCTGAGTGTTCTCTAGTCATCACATGATCTTTCTGTCTTTTTTGTGTCTCCCTCTCCCCTGTGGTGTGTACCATTTTCTTTATGACAATCAGGGCCAGGCAGATATCTTATTCCTTCTTTGTACCTCTTATTTCTTTCTCTTTGTCTTCCCGTCTGTCTGCAGTGACGTATGTCCGCGCACTTTATGATTACGAGGGCCAGGCGGATGAGGAACTCTCCTTCTCCGAGGGAGCGGTGATCCGCTTGTTGAGCCGCGACACTCAGACAGACGACGGCTTCTGGGAGGGGGAGCTCAACGGACGGGTGGGCGTCTTCCCCTCCGTGCTGGTAGAAGATCTGACTGAGAATGGGGAGACCAGTGGAGGAGGGACGGGTGACATACAGGTATGTTGATGCATGAAGAGTCAGTCTCGTGGACAATGCAAATTTAGTTAGGGCGAGAAAACTCGAGCAGTTGTAGACGTATGGGACTTTGCAGCAAAATATCGAACAGCAGATTTAAAAGGAAACATACTTCAACTTAACAAGCTGACATTCAACTTCACTCTTCAGGAGCTGGGAATTTGTTCTTATCAGTTGTTCTTCAGGTCAGAAATACTAAGAACAGTGTGTGAACTACTTCGCCCCCCTGTCCCCTTCCTTCTTGGCTGTTGTCCAGTGGCTCTATCAGCAGGGCAGAGTTCACAAAGAGTGGATCAGAACTGCTGTGTTCCTGCAGTCCTCTGATAATAACCCTGAGCTGCAATCACAGAAAGATGTCTTATCTGTGGCACAGAGTGCTGCCCCATTAGAGGTTCAGGAACAGGAAGGATATAGCCTCTCCCTTCCTAGAACCCTGTAGATAAAATACACCAAAACAACACTTCTTCGTCTTTTAAAGTTATATGTGGGGAAGGTTGGTAAAAAAATTCAGAAACCTCCTAGTTGCCTGGTTTGCGCCTCAACCTAGTAAACCAAGGTATTCCATACAGCATCCCCAGTGTTCCAACAAACCCCTTCTCTAAATTCTAAACCTGCTCTAATCGATAAAGGGGTTACTTCCAATGATAATCCCACAGGCAGTTGTCATCCTACTCTGCTGTTCCCCTCAGCTTTATGGAGCATTGCAGCATCTTTAAATTTGTTTCAATTTGCCACAAGAGCTCACAAATTAACTCGGTGGTTCATTCTTGCCAGTCTCATAGCATTCCTTTTGGCTGCAGCAGGCAGCTGTGTTCACTGAAAAAGCTCAGAAAATCTACTCCACACTATCTGCTCAGCGCCGCACAGCAAACAGTTTGTGATAAGCCAGTGAACAACATGTAGCTGCTAAAGAGATCTTACCTTCAGGAGTGAGTGCAGACCAACAGCAAAGCTAAGTGAACGTGCATATTGGACTAATATTCAGCAGGTGGACAGAAATATGACTCAAATTAATGCGATATATCTGTTGACGTGTAACAAGGCAACCGTTATCTGACATGTTAGCCTTATTGACTTAAAAAGATGATGATAATATGACCATTATGGGTTTATAGCTTGTACGCTGCCCCCAAGTGGCCAATAATGTAATCTTTAAGGATCTATTTCTTCACATCCTTATGAGACTTTTATTTGTATGTTATTAATTGCAGAACCACTGGTAGTTTCAGTCAGTTACAGCTTGTACTGTTTTTTCTCCAACATGTTCATGCATGCATGTTGTCTATGTTGTTTTCTGTGAGCCAGGTAGTATTGCACAAGGGCGCTGTGGCTTAGCTGGATAAAGCGCCTGTCTAGTAAACAGGAGATCCTGGGTTCGAATCCCAGCAGTGCCTTTTTGTGGCTTAGGTGGTAAGAGCGGTTCGTCCGCCTATCAGAACGTTGGTGGTTCCATCCCCAGCCCCTGCAATCTACATATCGAAGTATCCTTGAGCAAGGTACTCAACCCCAATTTGCTCCCCGGTCACCATAAGGGCTGCCCACCGCTCCTCTATGTGTTGTTTAGGATTACATTTTTAGGGCTATATTCCAAAATGTTTAGCTGTGACTAAATGGAGTTGATTTCAGTTAGGTGATGGTCCAGTCAGCACATTTAACTTCATATAATCTGTGGTGTAAATAAAGAGTTTAGGACTTATTACACCAGGATCACAGGGGTGCAGCAAATTGACCTATTTCTCCATTTGTATCCCTTTCCCTAGATTTCTCCTTCTTTAAAGTTACCCCCCTCCCTGCCACCTCTTCCGCTATACGACCAACCTCCCATCAGCCCTTTCACCAGCCCCGAGACCTCCACCCCGCCTCCTCTCCCACGCTCACCCTCCACCGCACTCAATGGGGAGCACAAGCCTCCGCCGCCCGCATCTTCTCACAAGGGACCGCTACCCACCCACAGTAAGCCATGCACACACACACAGAAAGCACTTCTCTACAGCTGAAGAGATCATTGTGGCTTTTAACCGTAACTTTAGTGAAATGTCTCTCTCTCTGTGTCTCTCTGTGTAGATCAAAGCTCTGGTAGGAGTCCGGTGTCTCCAGGGTTTCCTCAGACACTGAGATTCACCCCTGAAGGAGGACCAGGCAAACTAAGACCTGTTAGTATGATAGTTATATTAGAAGAGTGTTTTGTGTGTTTCTATTTTCATGCTCCTGTCAGGGTGACCATTCATCTGTCCGTATGTAACAGGGAATAGTATATCTGCATCTCTTCCAAAACCGCTGGACAGAATTCAATGAAATTTCACACATGCTTCGTAGGGGCCCTGAAGGTGTGCATCTCATAATTAGTTATTTGTGATCATTTTTACATTAGTAGGCACATTTGAACCAATTTTTATATCATTTTAGTCACATATTTTCTATTTTACAATATGTTTTGATAACAAAACTAACACTCCTTTGATGAGTCCAATAATGTCTTTTCTTCACACTGTCAAGAAATTACAGCCAAAGATGAAGTAAATGAGTAAGAAGGGGTTGATTTGTGACTTTTATACATGTTTAACTTTTGTTATTACAACATATTCCGTGAAATGTATGACAGACTTTCTTTTTTTTTTCATGCAATGTTAACTCGGCCATTATCTTGTGTTTTGTCATGTTGCCACGTGGCCAGATCAAGACTTTAGACCTTCATAATAGTCTTCATCAGTTTTTTTCTTAAACGTCTATCTGCTATGTTTTCTTACAGGTGCGAGCTGCTCCTCCACCACCCAAACAGCATCCCCGCCGACAGCATGAGAAGAACGACAAGACAGAGGAGGTGGAGATAACATTGGTGTGACAGACAGACATAGGAAATAAAACAGGACGACAGACAAACTTATCTTACAGACTGGGGAACTGAACTGCTCTGACCTGAAGTCAGCTTAAATAAAGTGATATGAAGTAAACTGAACTGAACCACATCCGACCCCCCCCCCCCCCCGGCCTCTCCGCATCTTCTCTCATCCTCAAGTTGAGGAGGAGAACAGAGAAGGGATGAAAGTAGAATATATAATTAAACAATCTGTATTAGCGTCCTAATGAAGTGCAGCAGTAGCTCAGTAGCCGCCCCAACGTCCCTCTCTGACCTCCCCCGTCCTTCCATTCTTGCCTTAAAACTTCACCTCAATGGGGAGCCAACCCAAGCACACTGCAGAAGAGGAGGAAGAATGTTTAGAAAAGGGAAGCGTGAGGGAAAATGAATGATGCGCTTGGCAAATTTTCTCATATCTTGTTGAGCTTACTTAAAGATGGTGTAAGGCAGTTATTCTCTGCACAGGAAGATCATCCTGCTATGTCTGAGAAATTTCACTTTTTTACTTTTCACTTGCTAACAAATCAAAATGAAAAATGAGGAAAGTTTTTTTTAGCAATTGACAAAATGCAGCGAGTGGTTGTAAGACAAGACAAAAAAATATATAATTTAATACATAATAATATTGATAGAAATATTTAAATTGGAAGAAAAAGATAAATATAAGGGTTTGTACTAAGAAATGTAATCATTTATTTACACTCTCCATGCAACATTTTCTTATGTTTGAATCAGTGGAGATGGTTGTGTGGCGAGTTAGCCTAGCTAAAAACACTGAGCACCAGCCGTTTCAGCTGGCCAGCTAACTGGTCATAAATGCCATGAACATAAATAACTACACCACTTCTAAGTTGAACTTAGAATTGAGTTGAATAGCGTATAGCTTGGTGGCTAAAACACTTCAGCTACCACTATAAAAAAATATTCTAATCCCGCAGTATCTATTACTGATTAACATTTTATGCCTAAAACTCAGCTCCAGCTTCATAGCTACCAAACAATGCTCAGTGTCTTTAGCCATTACTGGTTTAAAGGAAAGCTGGCTCGCCACACCGTCCGACGTGGTAAGGAAAATAAAATAACCCAAAATAAGCTACTGAAGGATTTTATTATTATTGTTTTTTTGTCAGGGATCAGATAAATGTAAGCTTAATGAGAAAGAATTTAGTATAGAATTTGCCAAACATGTCATAATTTGGATTACATTTGGGGTTTAAGTAAATGGACAAAGAATCTGGTTGGTGTGTGGACACAGTGTCCCCCCCCACCAGCCCCTCCCTCACCATATATAGTCCTTATCATCATATGTATTCAATGTGTATTAGTACAGTACATTACTGTTGTCATAGGAATGTTATGCACAGCGTTTCATATAGACTAACTCAGCTGAATGGAATACCATGTCTAATATGTAGTGGAAGTTTTATCTTCATCTTATTCTGAAAGGGCATTGTAAATACAGTATGAAGGAGGGATGAAAGAGGAGAGGGAAGGAGGGGATGAAAGAATAAGAGAGAGAAAGGAGGCTGGATCCTCCCTTCTGTTCTTTTCTCCATCTCTCTTCCCGTCATTCCTCTCTTTCTCTCCCTCTTTCCTCTAATGTCTGTTCTGTCCATTGGCAGCCAGTGGCAATCATATACCCACACACATTACAGTTACATTATATTACACACATTTTGCTCTATCTTTAATCATTCTGTGACCCTCTGTGCGCTTGTATCACTGACGGATTCAGGAGGAGGCCAGTGGTGCTTTCAAAGGCCCTGAAAGTGTTGGTATTCACTGTATGGTGAAAAAGAAAAGTTTTTTTATTGAAATGAAGTCGACACTGGTCATATTTGGGGTCAGGAGTTTTTATTCATCACAGTAAAAACTGTTTAACATTATTCCTCACAGATCTAACTCCTCTCATGTTGATTTTATAACATATCCTTGTTAATTTGACATGCAGCACATTTGCTGGAATTGTGTTTCACTGTTTTCTTACCAAACAACTCCATCACATCGCTCATAAAAAAAAAACTCACTTAAAAACAAATGAACCCTTAACATTTCCACTTCGACATAATCGTTTTGTTTTCCTTATGTCTTACGTTCTATAAGAAACCATGCTAAATGGACAGAACAATATTCAAATGGAGCAAAGTACAATTCTTTTGTGTTTTTTAAAATTTTTTACTCCAAGTAAATAAATCACCCCCCTCAAATACCCTTCAAGCCTTTAAAACTCCTCGCCTCAAGGGCGGCGTAGCACTTTTATTTATTTGTATCTTCCCTGAAAAGTAGCAGTACCTTAAAATAGCGTCAGAATGGATGGAGAGTCTTTTCATTCTGATTCTGTGGTGGATCCTCTTTCATTTCAGTGTGACTGATGATTTATTTTATTGTTATTATTATTCTCCACTCTTCCAAAGAGATGGGGAAAAAATTGTAGACAATGTAATTTGGTGTTTTCCTTAACTTATAAATCAAAAACAGAAAAAAAAAGACTATTGAAAGTGATGTTCTGAATGAAGACTTAGAGAGAAAGTGTATTTTTGGTCATGTGATAGGCCTGGCTGTTTGCGAGTGTGAGTTTAAAGAAGAGAGGAGTCTTTGACTCTGAAGTTTGTAAAGATGTGTCCCAGTTCATTCCTACATGTTTATTTCAACCGGGGTTTAAGTTCATAGTGTTCACCCTGAGTACATTTCAAAATAAAACTTCAAAGATTGTTTGATTTTTGAGTGCAGTGTTGACAGACTGTTGTCCTAAAATGCAACACATGCGGCAGCTCCTCCCAGATGAAAACAATTCAAGCTAATTGTGTTCTTTTTGTGTGACAAATTCATACATATGATGGAAAACAAAACAATAAAGCATTCAATCAACTAGGATATTATCAAATTTGCAGCACATTTTGTCAGCACACAACAGTATATTCATTTCCTGTATGCAAACCGAGTATTAAGATAAGTATGGAGTACGTAGTGTAGGGTATTGATATGTAGTATGGAGTTGGGGCACAGCTTTAAGCTTCTTATGAGAAGAGAAAGTCCTGATCTGGACTCAAACTGCGTGATGCAAGAAATGAATGCAATACTAAAAAATCCTTCTTTTTTGTTTGCATCAGCTTTTAGAAACCACATTTTGTGTTGTATTCACACCTTAAAAAGTTGAGCATGTTGTTGTTATTTACAGTTTGAGAGACAAACCCACAACAGCCTCTCCTCCAGGACTCTCACTTCTTATTTATAATAGTTATTTTGAGGTTTATGGTTTACAGCAGCGTCTCACAGAATGTCCCAGCATTAATGTTCAATCAGTCTCTGTCAAATATGGCTTTTGTTGCCACTTAAAACATGATTCCCCCCCGATCCGCTACAGTGTTAAATTATTTGGAATGGGCCTGGTTTTGTTTTTTATGTATAATATGATAATTTTATTTTTCATCCAGCGATCTGGAGCAGCGACACAGCTGCTGCTATTTACAATGAGTCTTCTCTCTCTTCACAGACTGTGATGGTGTCAGTAATGAGAACAGGTGCAAAGGTCGTTCTGCATATTATTATTTGCTGTACAAAAAAAAAACAAAGTTTGTATTTATTGTGTACAAATGTTAATTAATAAAAAAATATTGAAAAGTTGTTCCTCTTTTAATCTGCTATTTTTCTGCATGTTTGTGTCTGATGGTCGGCCTTCTTCTGTGCATCGCTCCCACATTTTGAATATGTACATAATTTAGAATTGTGTTTTTAAGTGCATGTGACGTTCCAGTCACTAGAAGTGGGTGTGATCATCATAACACACTATAAACACCCGAGGACAGAATTTCCTGAGTGTAGCAGGAGGAAAGAGAAACAATAGCACAGAGGAGAAGCAGCAACTATGAACTTATGATTTGGGTCATTGAAGTTGCTCATGCTAAAAGGTTTGTTTAAATCTTTATTTTAACAATAACTTATGATTAATCAGAGGAAAACAAATGGATTTGTCTCCTTCAAAGTCCACCCACACATCGTCCTGTGTGAAACTCTATCTGTGCTCCAACCCAGAGGGTAAGTAGATGATTCATCACAATACCAAGGTATCAGCTTACTTCCTTAGATGTAGGAAATGAATATATGTCATCTGTTCATGGTTTATTTTGTGGATAGAGGTTTTTTGTTTTTCCTGCTCTGTATAGATAGCGTGGTGGAGCGCAGAGCTCTGAGAGAGAGTGTGTTCCCAAAACTTCGAGAGCACTGCAGACACACACGGGGACTGGATGTCAGGGTGAGTACACACTGTTTCTAAATCCTGCTCACTACATAGAAATGACAATGATAATTGTACGTCTGTTGTGCATCGCTGCTGGGAAGGTGCTACTTATGCAGGTGCTGTAGAACATGAAAACACTGTTGTGTCATGACCACTTAAAGTATTGGTGTCTTTTAGAGCTAGGAGGAGAATTCAGCTGTGGTCCACAGGAGGAAAGATTGTAGCTGACTCAACTCTACGTCAAAAGTTTAGCTTAATAAATCATAAGGTTGTTTCTGGGGTTTTTCCGTGATCTACTGAAACGTGCGTCTTTCCCCACGGGAATTAAATATCTGATTCAAAAGCATATGCTTCTATCATCTCAACTTTATTCCAACTTTCAACTTTTTATTAGCAACCGATTAAAATGAAAATCTTTATATCCATTTATTCAGTTGCTTTGTTCATGAAATATTGAACATGATGGTACCTGTGACAATATCAGTGGGCCATGAAAAAGTCTGACCAAGAGTCTAAAAGCACAAAGTTTATAGAATAAAATAGAATAGAATAAAATAAAATAAAGAATAGAATAGAATAGAATAAAGCCTTTATATACAAAGAAGTCCTCAGTCTGACTCTCTCTCCCCTTCTGACATCTGTTGTCAATAATTATGTATATATTATTGATGATTATGTAATGTATTATGGATAATTATTTACTGTATTACTGATGATCATATACTGTTTTATTGATAATTATGTACTGTATTATTGATGTGCCAGCTGCATTTCGCACTTTCCCTCCAGTGGTACTGTATCTGAGGAGATTTATTTATATATATATATATATATTTATATATATATATATATATATATATATATATATTTATATATATATATATATTTATATATATATATATATATATATTTATATATATATATATATTTATTTATATATATATATATATATATTTATATATATATATATATATATATTTATATATATATTTATATATATATATATATATATTTTTATATATATTTATATATATATTTATATAAATATATATATATTTATATATATATTTATATATATATATATTTATATATATATATATATATTTATATATATATATATCTTAGTAATGTTTATTTTAATATATTGCTTTAGGCCTAGTTGGCACTTTTTAATGCTTTTATTTATTATGGACACAGTTGCAATTTCTTGGTGAATGCATAATGAGAATAACGAGTCTATTCTGTTCTATTTATTGTCTTTGTATATGCAATATACAAGGAAATCAAGAGTGCCACTCCTGTTGGTGCATAAGAATAAAAGATGAAATATTAACGCAGCACACTAAACACAACATTCACGCATTCACGCAGATTCACGCATCATCAAAACTCATCTTTTCATCGTTGCACACTGCCAACGGTAGAATACAAAAGAACATTATTGAATATCTTCCAGGTGTCTGTGTCTTCACTCCATTCCACCCTTGTCTAGTTGAATTTATGTGTTAGTTTTTGTGGCAGTTCAACCAGCATGTTGTGCCATCTCTTTTCAGCAGCATGTTTAATTAGAAAGACGGAAGAATATCATATGTCACTGAGCCATGCTATGTCACCACCTGGCCAATTGTTATTACACCTCACTGTGTGCTTTTCATAACCAGACAATCAGTCAGTTCATCTCCGGTTTATTTTAATCATGATGTTGTGTGTCTGTAGGTGATAGACCCATTCGAGTCCAGTGATCCCAGCCGTTGGCCAGATGAAAAGACCAGACAGCAGCTGATTAAAGAATGCAGAGAGAGCTCAGCAGGACCTTTTTTATTGGTAAATAGTATTATTATTCAGTAGTACAGCGAGCCTCAGGCTCTATTGGATCACCATACTGTTTGGAAGCATTTAATTGTGTGACAACAACCCCAAAGGATGAGACATTTAATCAGTTCCTGTTGAATCTTGAGGTTGACAGTATTGTGATTGTAACTTTGCAGGCTTTGGAGCTGTCTAGGAGTTGGACCCAGTATCTTGTAGCTGGGAAATCACAAGTTTCATTACCACAAATAAATAACAGACACCTACCAACTTCATCATTTTCTCCAATACTGAATCAACACCTGTTTGACACAGCCTCGATATAAATTAATGACTGTAAGGATCCCAGAATTTAACACACAGCTGTTTGAGTTGTTTTACACAAAAACACCGAGTCTGATCATTCAGCTGAAGAACATTAAAGTCACACACATCCCAGTCTTTTCCAGAGGCTTGACATAATGTACAAAAGAAAAATAATTTGCTTAAAAAGCTTAATAAATACATCCCATCAATATATCAAGTGCTCATCGGGACTAAACAATGCCTCCTAAGCTGCTTTTCCCTCTGTGTCCATATGGCGGTGCTGCAGGCTCTGATAGGACATCAGTATGGCAAAGCCGATCTCCCCACCCAAGTGGAGGTGTCAGAGTACCAGGTGCTGCTGCAGCAGAGCCAGCAGGCGGGCATCAGCACCAAGGAGCTGGAGAGAGTGTACCAGAGGGACGAGAACACCATCCCTCCCTCCTTCTGCCTGAGACCTCCACGCAGATACACCTGCTGTCCCCAGGTGATAACACTGAACAAATGCATGTTTGGCCTCTGCGTGTGTGTCATCATTCAAATTGATTCTCATCTTAAGCAAAGTGGGGTGCAAGAACAGCTGCTAATTAAATGTTTGCTTAATTGATGAGGAAACATTTCCTGCTTTTCTACTTTTAGAAAACAATAGGCATTGAGAAATATGTTACCACTCTAAATATTTCATAATACCGTCATGAGTCAGTCTTTATAACAGATGCTTGTGTATTTCTATAAATCTGTTTTTTTCATTATATTAACTGCCATATGTCTTGCAGACCCTAAAACGTATGGAACTTATTTTTGTTCAGCAGACAGAGGTTAAGAAGGAAGAGGAGCTGAAGATGAAGGCTGAAGAAGATGAGTTGAGGAAGGCGTTTCAGGCCACTGTGAGCCTGTGTGTCCACAAAGGTCTCATGACCCCAGAGAGAGCCCAGAGCTTCTACAGATCAGGTGAGACATATGTGTGTGTCTGTGTGTTTTTGCTTCATGTTGAAATACAATGTCATTTTAGTGACTTTTTTTCTCTCTCTTCTTCTTCTTTCCAGCTCTTGACGCAGACCTGCGATTTGCTCTGGAGAACCATCCCGATGATGACATCACTGGGCGCTGCCTGGTTTACGTCCACAAAGTCATCAATGCAGAAGGAGAGAGAGAGAAGAGAACGATGAACTCCCAACTTCAACCACAACCAGAGGTGAGAGTCATGCATCGCTTTCTCATGAGCACTGATTTATTTGTTACCATACCAGTAACTAAATATCCTAACACACCCCATCCACAAGGCACTCTGAGCAATGCTCAGAGCAGCACATGCATTAATCCACTTATGCATAAATGTGACCCGGTGAGAAAATGCATGAGGTGTAGATGACAGAATGGTATGAGATTCAATGAGAGAAATGAGATTTAGTTGAAACGTCTCTCATATCTATGTTTCATATTGTTTTCTACCATAAAACTAATCAATTTAATGCTTTATAAATGATGGTTTTGTTGTCTAATAGAAATAGTTTGAAATGAATTGTTTACTTCAGAGGCAGGTTATCAAGAGTGTCACAGTGATTACATTTTTTTTTTTAATTCTTTATTTTCAGACTGCTTCCTTTGACCTAAGGACAAAACCCACTGATGGACAGCTACTCTCAGACCTTTGTGACAGCTTCCTCCCCGGCCTTGTCACTTCCTCCCAGCTTCTAGTCTACACCACCGCCACAGAGTGCGACCATCGCCATGGTTACACGACAGCCAGGAGGCGTGGCTATGCCAGGTCTCTGTGCGAGCAGGTGTATGCTGACCTGGTGGGGTTGATTGACAGCGTGAACATCTTAAAAACTGGTGAAGGCTCTCAGATTTGTGATGTGTTGGCCGTAGAGCAGGAGGAGCAGGAGGAGCTGTGTGACATCCTCTCTATGTTTTATGAAATAATTCGCCCAGAAGAAGAGAAGGTGATTATGGTGTAGATATTGGTCGTTACTGCTTATTGTTAAGATAGCAGTGTGAAGGATTTGTTATGTGGCATGAACAATGATCAGTGTAGGAAATCAGCACAATTCAGTGGTGGTCTTGTTATGATATATATATATATATATCATATATATGATGTATATTATTATTTATTTTCCTTGTGTTGTGACACTGATGAAACTTGATGCCAATGACTTCAGGTGCAATCCTGCATCGCTCTTTAATCTGTTGCAGGTCAGAGCCTATGTGCAGCAGAAGGAACAACAGCGCCCACTTGTGGTGGTAGGAGGCCCATGCACAGGGAAAGCAGTTCTGCTGGCACACTGTGCTCAACAGGCATGTGGACTGAAGTGTATGGAGTTCAAATGCACAACAAACATTGTGTTTTATAAATACAATACACTATTAATAACTAATGTATTGTTGCTTCTAAAATGCAAAACATGGATATCAAACAAACACACAAAATATTAGAGATAATTAGGGGGAAAAAAAATCTCTACAAGTACAAAAAATATTTCCTACAAAGACAAAAAAAAAAATAATTCGACTTTTGACATGATCTTTCTGTCGTGCTGTGGTCAGGATTTTCTCACAAATGTGCCAGCTCAAACCATATGAAGACCAAAACAAAGTGGCATTTGACGGTCCTACAGTGCAACTTACAGTTTTAAAGCAAAAATACCCATAATTCAGTGGTTGTATCCTTATATTTGAATATTTCCTGGTGTTCTTACAGTTCTGGTTGGCTTTTGAACTGTTACACAGACAAAGAAGACACCTGAATACGTCACATTGAGTTCTGGGAGCCGTCATGAACACAATTAATTAAGCAATTGTAGCTCTACTTAAAATTACTTAGAGCGATTCAAGAGAAGATTATTCAGGAGGAGTAAACCACATGACTACATCTTAGAGTCCAAGCAGGACAAATTACAGGATTCAAAAAAAGATGAAATGACCAACAAATAAATAAAACAGGTGCAAACAAACCCAAAGACAAAGCAATACCTATAAAACATATACAGGAATCTATACATCATGGCCTTGATATCATGTAAACAAGTGTTCTGTCTCTCTTTACAGATACAGTCTTGGCTACCAGACTGTGATCCTGTGGTGCTCACTTATTTTTGCAATCTGTCCATCAACCCATCTCCAAAGCACCTGTTGTTGAGCCTGTGCTATCAAATTGTCGGTAGATATCATCACAGCGGGTCTTTATCTGACCAGAATCTCAGCGACCGAGATGATCCCAGCTGTAGAGACAGCAATTCCATCTGTAGCTCGACGTCTAATCCGGATCATCACCATGAACCGACCACCAGAGAACGTGTTTCTGACTATAACCAAGACCTTCCTGTAAAACCATGTCCGGATCATTCTGGCATCTTAAAACCTGACATTTGCCTGTCTGAGCTTAAAGAGCGTCTCTCATCCCTCCTCTCCTTCATGCCTTCTACCAGACGCCCTCTATTTCTAATCTTCGATGGTCTGGATCACATGGAAAACAACTTTGGACCTCAAATCATTGGAAGCCTCCCCTCCACTCTTCCTCCCAACGTCAAAGTCCTCCTCACAGTCTCCACTAAGCGAACACAAGTCCTGCAAGCCGTCAACCCACAAAGTCCAGCATACGGTATGCCAGAGGGAAGTGAGGAGTCAGGATGTGAGTGTGTACCGCTGGGGTTAGCGGACAGGAAACAGTGTGTGAAGATGTTGGCGTCACTGCTGAGCAGATCAGGGAGGAGGGTGACGTCAGGACAACAGGCGCTGGTGAACCAGGCGCTGACTTCTTGTCGTCTGCCTCTCTACGCTCGACTTCTGCACCCACACACCTCGCTCTGGCACTCGGGTATGATTAATACATGAAATACAAGGACCAATTCATTAAGGAAAAGGCTGGTTATTTCTATATTTTTTACAGTCAACTTGAAAATGACCAAAATCAACAATGTGTTACTTTGCTTCCCAATATTTACATACTGAATGTTTTCATAAAACAACTGGGGATTGTAGTTTTTACCAAATGTTATTCAAAAAAGGAGTGAATAGTGCAATCGACTTTTTCCAGCCTTAGATTTTGTGTGACAGAGAAAAGGTGTCCTCAGTGGGCACCATGACATTCTGTGGGGCCCTGAGGACATGCTGATGGCACTGCAAGATTTGTTTCCATTTTATGATGGCATTTATATTTAACTACATTTCATCTTCATACTATGCTTTCAAAAACATTATAGAAATGTAGATGAATTTAGAAGGAGGATTTAACATAAAAAAACACCATATTTAAAATCCTGTTATGTACAGTATGCTGCAGCTGAGACGATTTTAAAAATATTGTTACACACTTTCTGGGAAGTTTTCCATTCGGTAGAACTTTCAGAGCAATTGTCAAAAGATTTTGTGCTAAGCTGTATCAGGCTTTAGGTACATAAGAAATAGTTGTCAATTTCATTGTTGGTTTTGGTGTTTTCCATCTAAGATAACTACCCATCTTTCAGTCTGTCCTTTGTTCCCTTCTCATCAGATTCAGATGTGACTGAATCGTCGCTCCCTGACGGCATCCATTCATCCATTTCTTTGCTGCTGGATCACCTGGAGCACAAGCATGGCTCCTCCATAGTGGCCCGTGCCCTCTCATACCTCACCCTCTCCAGGACTGGGCTCACTGAGGCTGAGCTTGCTGATCTGCTGTCCAGTGATGACAAGGTTCTGAATGAGTATGTGCAACAGGATAAGAGCCCTTCCGCCAGTATGAGAGTTTCGCAAATCGACGTGGAGACCCTTCTGTTGGATTTGAGGAGGTTTCTCATGAGGAAGACTGTTGCAGGGTTGAAGGTTTTGTTCTGGGTGAGCAGGCATTTCAAGCTGGTAGTGGCTAAGAGGTATTTAGGCACTCATGATGTGAGGAAAGAGATTCATTCGGCAATGGCGGACTATTTCAGTGGCCAATGGGCTTGTGGAATTGCTAAACCTCTTCTTGTAAACCAGAAATCTTCACCAAACATGGAGACTGCCCAAATTACTCTATCCATAGACAGGCAGCCATCCAGCCAGCAGTTTGTCTTCGCCTCTTCGTCAAAAGACGTTGGACGGGTGAACTTGAGGAAAGTCTTAGAATTGCCGCATCACTTGCAGGAAAGTAGCAAATGGGAGGAGTTGGAGCACGGGGTGTTATTGTCATTGGGGTTTCACCAGGCTATGGTCCGAGCAGGACTCCTAGGAAATCTGCTAGCCATGTTGGAGGATGAGGAGGGTTCGTCCCTCTTGCACTTTTCAAGGGAAAGAGCGCTCATAGCAAGCATATTGAAGTCTTGTGCTTGCTTACTGCAGAGCTCACCCCTGCAGCTGCCCACAGTGATGGAAACAAGCCTCTTCCCTTATCTGGAGGTCTTTCCTGCACTCAAGGGTTATGTCAGAGAGATCAGAGGGGAAAGAAAGAAAAGAGGTAAAAGTAGATTAGGAGTAGAGCTTTGCCCTGCTCCCTCCTCTGTCCCCTCCATTTGTTGTTTAAAGAGTAATGCCAACATTGGGGAAGTTTCTGTTACAGAAGTAGCTGGGACAGACTGTGGGATGGTAGCAGAGATCATGGATGATGGCACAGCTTGGTTTTGGAAAGGCTCCGGGTGTGATGTAGTCAGACTATCACTGAGCTGTGATCAGAACGAGCTGAAGTTTGCAGGATTGAAGAGCAGCGGCCAGTGCATACTGCTTTTCACGCGATGCAACAAGCTTTTCTGGTGGGATGTGACAGGCCCAGAGATGTTTCTACAGCTTAAGGCTCCTTTGAAAACATTTTCTGAACCAGAATCAAACCAACAAACAGCAAACAAAATCGAGGGGTTTGTTGCATGTCAGAAAAAGTTATTTATCTGGTTGAAAGATGAGAGTTTTGTGAGCATGTTTGATGTCTCCAGTGAGACTGTGACTCATTTCCAGTGTCAGAGCTGTGTGACCTGTTTGGTTTGCTCCTCTAATGGTTTTTACGTGTACTGTGGACAGGAGGAAGGCTCAGTGTCCGTATTTGACACCAACACCCTCTGTCTTCTTGGCACCTGTTCAAACTCAAACCACAACTCAGTTACATCGATGATCCTCTGTGAAGATAAGTGGGAAATGGCATGTGTTGACAGGACAGGGAATGTTACCTTATGGGATGTGACAGCCAAAACACAACCACCCAGATTTATCAAGGAAATCTTTACTGCTGATAAATCCAATAACATCCTCAATACAGATTATTCAGATGAAATCAACTCTTTATTGGTGTGTCAATCTCACCAGGTTACACTGTGGGATACATGTGACTGGGAGCTGTGGGACCAGTTCTTATCTCCTCAGGGGAGGGCCTTCACTCATGCTGTGCTCTCCCAGGATGGCCACCTTTTCCTGGCTTTGTTAGACACCTGTCCCCTCGTCTTGGTGTGGAGAGTCAGCACGGGGGAGTGTGTTCTCTCCTTAGAAACAAACAAGCATCCTCATACACTCCTCAAAATGTCCTCGGATGTCGTTTGCGTCGCTCGTGACGGCTGCTTGACCGTGTGGGACTCTGAGATGATAGACGCTGCAGGTGCAGCTCCAAAAATGAGATGTGGAGTGAAAGAATTGGTGGTTGAACGAACAGGGGAGTGGTTCTACACCACCGATGGATCGGAGATGGTGTGGAGATGGAGTTTAGAAACAGGACTTCCACACGCTAACCTCCTACATGAAGGTCCTGTCAAAAAGCTACGCCTGTCTCCAGATAACATCTACCTTGTGACACTCTCAGCAGAGGAAATTTACGTTTGGCAAACAGAAACAGGTCGAAATATTCTGCGTATGAGTGGCAGCAGAGCGTCAGACATCCTGATCACCCCTAATAATAACTTTGGTGTTAGCATTTCTGAGCAGCGGTTGTCTCGGGTCTGGAAGCTGGCACATGGGAGTATTGTTTGCAGCATACACCTGTACCTATCAGATGCCCAGGTGTCGCCTGAAAGCACCTTCGTTATTGGCCGTCGCTGTGGAGACCTGTTAGCTGCCAGTTTGTGGTCTGGTTCGATTAACAAGCGTTTCTCCTGCGTGGCAAGCTCAGAGCGTGTCGTTGCTTTCCAAACACTTTCAAAACACCCAGACTTTGTGGTGGTGATGGCCGCCTCAGGAGCGGTGTACACCTGGAAAGTAGCAGAGGAGACAGTGTGCAGGCATTTTCAGCTGCCATATATGTTTCACTGCCGACCACAGGACTTCCAAATGTCCTCTGATGGGAGCTACGCCCTGCTCTCCGCTGATAATGACGCAATCAACATCTTGGACCTATCTCAGCTCACACTGTGCTCATTCAAGGCTGAGGGTCCTGTAGTCAAAGCTTGTTTGGATAAAACCGGATGCTACGCTGCTTACATATCCAGCCCTACGCCACAGGAGAAAAGCTACGACTGTTCCCTGCATGCGAGGCCAGTCCTCACAGTTGTTCGACTCACAGATGGGGAAAGAATAGGAAGTGTGTTTCTGCCTAAGGCTCCGTTGACTCTGGTTGTGTGTAAGAAGCAGTGCGTGTTTGTGGGCTTTGAGGATGGGTCTGTCGGTGTTTACTCTATTTCAGATGTCTCGGTCAACAGGGAGGAGTCAGTCAGGTGCAGAGATCCTTTGAATAGTCAGTTAAAGCAATGCCCATTTGACAGAGCACCAGTCACATGGTTACCTCTTGCATTGCCCAATATCACATGGCCTTAGGATGATGAAACACTGTTATTGGACTGTGTTTTTAAAATGCATTGTCATACATAGACTATAAATGTGATAGCACACAAAGGGTGAATGTATATTTGCATATATACTGTATATATCAAGATATAAATAAATATACTTTATTACCTCCAACAATCATGTTTGTTTTTTGTTTGTTTGTATCTCAAAAAAATCAACAGACTTTGATGAAATTTTGCGTAGGGTTGGAATGAAATTTTTGCAAGTGAATCCAGATAGGGCCTTTTTGAATATTTTGCCAGTATCACGTGAAATAATAATAGGCCAATCAAAATAAATGATCGGTATCATAATCTGGATCTGCATTCAGAGTCAATCGAGTGGATTTAATCAATGAAAGGTAAGAAGTTATATCTAGATGAGGATACATTTTTCTTTCATTTTCCTCTGGTCGCCACGATGATGGTGATACACCTTGATGCAGAGACATTAACCCAGTGTCATTTCTTTGTGATATGAAACTTTTGTGAAAACAAAATCAATGACGAATCAGTTTGTGCCTACAGGATGCACAGCCATCACCTTGATAAATTTATTTGAATCTAGAATGGGACTCTGTAGAGCTCACACCTCCGCCATGGCTCAACAAGGCCTTTAAATTCAACCAGGCCTCATACAGACAAGCTGGGAGTGTTGGACCTCTTAAAGGTAGACTCCCACTCCACTAACAGCCCAGGCGTACAAAATGCATTCCAGCCAAAATGCGGCATATCAATTAATAAATATTTTATTATTCGGTCAAGTTTCAATGCATAATTCAAATGAAAACATGCCTAATGAAAGGGAATTCCTTGGGTAGATTTGTTTTGGATATCTCCTACCTTGCTTATGAGCATGTGCAAGCCAGCCGTGCTTGTCCAGATTTCTCTCATCGATCCTTCTGCTCTCCAAGTATTTACCAGTTTTGCTCTCCGATTCTTTTGTTCGCCTTTTCTATCTGTTATTTTAGCTCGTCCACACTTTCTGTTCTCCGTGTTCTCACAGATTTGAAACTTCCCCGCATGTGCGTGGAGCCTTGCTGTGGCCTGGAAATCTGGGGAAGCCCTAGGAATTTCAATATGGCCCTTTGTTTATTCATATTTTTTTTTTTTTGCCCTTCACTGGCTTAAAATCTGAATTGTTCTCTGTATTCCACAGTGCTAAAAAAAAAATAGGATCGTTATATCAGGCTGTAGAATAGCATTCGTCCTACTGAATAAAAATATTGTGGTTACTTTAAAAATTGATCACATGCCGTGAGAAGGAAAACTACTGAGTGGGAGTCTACCTTTAAAAACCCAAAGGCAGGCATACAATACTACACTCACTGAATGGGAGGTTCAAGTGCACACCTCCTAGGGTTTATTGTGATACTCCCGACAACACTTGACGGCAGCATCACTTTTGTGTTTCAATAGACAGAGAAGTCATCATTTCAGTCCAGGTGGAGAGATGGAGCGGATTTACTGCTGGGGAGACATTTCCAATGGGCCGTTTGGTGAACATATAGCCTTAAGTCCGGTACCCTGGACCATCCCCGAGGGCATAACCGATATTTGCTGTGGGGACCAGCACATTTTATTCCTCACTGAAGATGGAAGCGTCTTATCATGTGGCCACAACGCATATAGGCTTGGACGAAAGAAATGTAAAGATGAAAAGACACCAGGTAATTGAAAAATAATACCTTTTTTCAAAGATGGGAGCACAATAAGCAGGAAAATATCCGTTTACAGTAATGTTCCTAGGATTAGGCTTCTTATTTAAGCTCTTTATACTGACATTACGTGCAAGATTACTGACTTTCTTTGGTTTTGTTTTATCAGTCTAATTTAGGTTAGTAATTTACCAGTCTAATTTCTTAGGTGATTGCTTTTGCTGCTGGAAAGCGACAAGTCATTGCTCGAGTTTCAGTTTCGTTTCCTCCTCGTCATTCCAAGCACCGAAACTTAACTCATCTGCACTTTAACTTATGTTTTTATGTAAATCGTCTCCTGTCCCCTGGAATATCCAGATATTCCTGTTTATGTTTATTATGATTTATTTTGTATATTGTATTATTTGTTTTGTTTTTTCTGTATTGTCTGTCTTATTTATTTCATTCCATTTACCCCTTTATTTTATCCTATTTCATAACGCTTTTGTATTTGACGTTATTATTGAAAATAAACTTAATTGAAAAAACGAAAAAAAATCTGCACTTTAATTAGTGGAGTTCATGTGCAGTTGGACATTCGGGATATTGATGCGTTCAATAGCTTTGATGCTAGTCTTATTTATTGATTTACTGATGTAGCAGTGCATTACATTGAATTGGGCTCACGTGAATTGTTCATGTGAAAATTAACCTGTGGAAACTGTGGCTGTCGAATAAATTCAGATGAGTGAAAGAACACAGGAGGGATTTGAAAACGCACATTTTTCTCCTTTTTAATTTTTTGTTGTTGGCTCACATCTATATGTAGGGCAGGGTTTTTTTTAATAATTATCAATATACAAGGTTCGGTCACACTTGACAGGTATTTGTGAGTGGTCTTGAGTGTGACAGCACAGGTTTTATAGAAATACCCACAATGCTTTAATCCAATTAATCCCAAATGAACATTCCCTTGCTAAATAAAAAATTAACCTATTAAAACGCATGAAGATTCTGGAGAAAATGACACCTGCAAAAGTACCACAGTTGAGCCAAAATGACCATTATTGTGCCATCGACATGCTGGAGGCATGGTCGTTCATCAGACCAGTCGCCAGAGTGGTGAATCCTCACCATTCCACAATAGTGCATTTACACCAGATAAATAATAATATTGGATTATTTAGTCAGAGAGACAATGATGGATTGATCGCGCCCTGATTGACTGCATGTAAAACACCCAGAATCAGGCTCAACATATCCACCTGCTGCACCCTTAGAAACAGGTTCTGACCAACTACCACCACAGCAGCAGAGACCATCCATAACAAGCCTGTGCATCATAAAACAAGAAACCATCTGTGGCATGAAGGCCTCAAAGCCAGACGACCTTACACTGGTGCTGGTGCTGTCCTGATGGGATGCCATCATCATTGCCTCATGTGTGCACTCAGTTTTTGGAGAAGGATGGCAAGGCTCTGGACCGGCCAGCAATGAGCCCCAACCTACACTGTAAAAAAAAAAGTTGCTTTCCACTTTCTATAACATTCCAGTTGTCATCAGCTGTGCGGGTTTTTGTTTGTGATTGTCATCCTGTCTAAGGTTGTGTGGAGGGGATCAGTGATGTGGTGTCGATGGCTTGTGGTCAGGACCACAGTCTGGCTCTGTGTGCAAGAAGTGGACACGTGTTCTCCTGGAAGGCAGATGGACAGATGCCACTGTGTCCATCGTTCGAGTCTCACACACCATGGCAAGATCCCAGTCTGTAGAAAATATGAATGTGCAGACTTGTCACTAAACGTCTGCTTTTTCATTTTTAACCTATTTTCTCGTCATCCACATGCAGGCGGGTGCACATACCATTGCCAAGAAAAGTGATCCAAGTTGCTTGTGGAAAGTCTCACTCCCTGGTTCTGACTGAAGGTACAACAGTGAACACACTGATGATATTTTTGTGTGTTTATGTGGAAAATTGTGTGTAATTTTTCAAATATGTGGTTTTGTTTTCAAACCAAATCAAAATTACTTGGGGTCCATTTTGACCTCAGACCCATCCTCCCACCAAGTATCATGAACGTCCTTTCAAAAGTTTTTAAACCTGTTGACAAACTAACAAACAGACATGGGTGAAAACGTGACCTCATTGCTCGAGTAAATAATTCATTATTACATTGATGAGTTCAAGTAATGACCTCTGTAGCTTAATTTGTATAATTGCTAATAATGGTGTAGCCTACATTTTGAGAACAATCAATGAGCTCAGCTTCAATTGATTGAATTTGGAGAATATATAAGAATGCTAGATATTGATTTCACATGTTTTCCATCATCCTCTGAGAGAGTGTACAGAGTGTGTTTATGAAAAGAGTTGTAATCTCCACTATTCTTCACTTTTAGGAGGAGACGTCCTCTCATGGGGTTTGAACAGTCATGGCCAGCTGGGCCTGGGGAAGGAGGTACCAGAGCAGAGCACACCTCTCTTGGTGTGCGCTCTGACTGGCATAACGGTGACCCAGATTTCAGCCGGGGCAACCCACACTCTGTTCCTCACACTCCCAGGCCTGGTGTACTGCTGTGGGGCCAATAAATCTGGCCAGCTGGGGCTCAACAGGGTGGATGAGAAGGGTACAAATAATGGACTTTAACTTGATCACTTGTTCATATCAGTGAGAGCTAAATCGCCCGTAAAGATACAGCTCGTTGGTCAAATTAAGACCAATTTCACCAATGTCAAGTAACAGCTGCTGCAATGAGTGTTGAGATGCTGCTTAATATTTTAAAAATAGCTGATTTCTTTGTGATTTAGGATTTGAGACTTTTTATTTCAAACCAACCCAAAAATAAGTGATGATTAAAATGAATAATTAAATCAAACTAGGTCTGAGAAATGTCCAAAGAGAAAATGGATTATGTTACTGAAACATATTCTATAGTACTTTTAGCTGTATAGAAAACATTTTTGAAGAGGAAGTGTCTTTCATATTGTGTCTTTAATTGTGAAAAAAGGCTGAAAAAAACTCAGATCAAAATGTAAAACTATGAAGTTGTGATGAAAAATGAACCAAATTATGTTAATTGCCTATTTATTGCCTAAAATGTTTTTAAAAAACATGTTTTTTTTGTTTAGCAGTAATGTATCGTCAATCCTTTTTTAAATCCACGCCGACCATGAAATGATCGGGATCTATAGTCATCAATACATCCATCCATGATAAGCAGTTGTGCCTTTTGATACTCAGAATTTTCTACAAATTTTATTTTTCGTTGTTTCCATGGAGACATTCTTTTTTAGGGCGGTCATCTTGTCCGGAACATATCTACACATTCTCGTTTCATCAAACTTTAACATACATTAACCATGACAAGTGTTCTTTTAATGTAATTTCTTTTCTACAATCATATGTGTTGAGTTTTCCATGGAAAAATGACTCTGAAGGTTTGTCATTTTCTTTATAGCAAACATTCAAAACAGTATCCACGACTCTAGGCTCACCAAAGGAATGGAGAATATGTCACATACTGATGAATTTGTTGTACAGTTTTTTGCGGCGGTTGGGGATACGTCATCTTCAAATGACTCATCTTATTTCATATCTTTAACAGGCAGGTTCAACATCTGTATGGTACCCGCCCTCAGACCTCTGGGCGTCTCCTTCATAAGCTGTGGAGAGGCACATTCTGCTGTGTTAACAAAGGTACAAACTTCACCAATCCTTTCAGCCTGGTTCCCTGCTGCATATGTTGGTTTGATTCACAGAATCGGATAAAATTGCGTCGTGATTTCTAGGATGGCGAGGTTTTCACTTTCGGAGAGGGGCGCTATGGTCAGCTCGGCCACAACTCCACAGCTGATGAACTGAGACCCAGACTGGTTGACGGTCTTGGTGGACCGGCCTCACAGATTTCGTGTGGCAGGTAAAAACTGGGTGAACATTTAAAAAGTGCTTTAATTTAAGGAAGTCTTACTTAATTCTGGGTGACACCTTCATAAGATTCTGTTTAAAGTATCTAACTTGAGATGTTTAAGGGCCTGTGTCCACCAGAGCGTTTTTTTCCCAGCTGAAAATGCCAGGCGCTCTTCTGAAAATAGCCAGCTGGGAGCGCTTGAGAGCGCTTTGGAGGCGCAGCGTTTTTTCTGCTGAGGCTATGATATGAAATATTTGCAATTTTATGTTGCAAGTGGCTATTTTTGCAGATAATTTGTTTTACTTGCTCTGGCTCTGGATGAAGGGAAGGCTAGGGAGAAAGGACGGACCCGCAGGGTCAGATGTAGCAGTGGGTCTTTGTGGCATTTGTCCCGCCCCTCGTCCACTGTGATTGGATGGCTGGGTAAAAAAAGTGACAGTGAGGAGTGTAGTGTTTCACCCAAAGTTGAACATTTTTCAAATCTTGGCTACCAGAAAAAAAAACGCCAAATGTAGCGTCTTGTAAATATGTGGCACTCCCTTTGCAAACAATTGGAAAAATACACTAGCCTCAGGAAAAAAAGGCTTTGGTGGACACAGGCCCTAATCGAAGTACTTTAAGTGTACTTAATAAAATACTTTCACATCATTTTAAATTTCCCACTAAATTCACCATTGTGTTTCTCAGACGTCACACTCTGGTTTTGGCCTCCTCTTGCCAGCTGTGGGCTTTTGGAAATGGGACAAGGGGCCAAACTGGGACTGGCAGACCAGAGGACAGTCTGATTCCCACTCTGGTACAGCTTCCATGGGTCACTGATGCAGCAGCCATACCAAAAGGTATGTAAGCATGGACAGTGTGGTGTTGGGTAGATTTGATTGAGGTGTTGGGGATGGATCTGTCTTTGATCCTCTTCACATTTCCCTTCTTGAGCTTATAATTATCCCATGAGAATATTTCCTCAGTCGTTGTAACAAAGCTGCCAAAGACTTTTAAAGGAAGTTTTGAGTTAAAGATGGTCCTTATTCTTGGACACATTTACAGTTAAAGTATTCAGTTAAATTAATATCTGTGTCCTCAGATGGTGGTCTAAGACTAGCAGGTTTAAATCACATTTACAAGTGTATTTTTTTTATTTGTGTACGCAGACTTAAAAATAATGGCTGGGTGGGATACAAGCTTCACCTACACTTCACCTACACAGGTAATGTGTTGCTCCAGTTTGTCAAATACAGTATAGTTCAGATCATTTTTAATTTTTAAAGACTATGTTTGCGTTTTAGCGCTTGGACCGAGGACAAATAACTGGGCGGCTGGATGAGACAAAACTGCAAAAATGGCTGACAATGAGTGATGGCAACGACAAGGCTAAGAGGTTCTTTTTATCTGTGTTAACTGTGTCATGGTTGGAGTCACATATGAAATATCAGTCTCATATTCAGCAGCTACAGTGTTTTTAACAGCCATCTTCATTTCTTTGTTCAACAGAGAAATATTTTCATTGTTTATGACAAGTTCAAGTCTTGTTGGAAGTTTCACAAAAGCACAGTGAGTCCTTTATCCGTTTCCTGGCCGTGATGTCAGTATTAGAATGAAAAGACAGTCTTCATGTCATTAACCCATCTTCATCCTGTCGCTGCTATTTGTCATGCTTTGGATTTGGTACCAGTGGGCCTCCGTTAGAAGCAGGAGAGATGACTGTGGACCTCGAAGCTGCGAGCCAAGCTTTCGACCAGCTGCTGGCGACACCATGGATCAAAGAATCAGTTACGAACAGTAATTTAATGATTTTCATGCATCATTTTTTATTGAAGAGATTAATTAAATTACAAACAAATGCGTTCTGTGTAGACAATACCATGTCATCTCATAGATCTTTTTCCATCCAGATAAACCTTGCAGTCCTGATTGACCTGCTTTTAGCTTCAAGAAAGGCCCTAAAATCACCAGAGATCCTCCTGATTTTGCTGACGTGTCCCCTTCTCCAAGAGGACTCTCACGTCATGAAGACCGTGCTGCAGTTGGCCCTTGTTATTTTAGAACTAAATGAGAGGAGTCTGAAAACACTAAGTATACAACCAATCTAAACAGTTTATTTTCTGTCCAGTCTTATTGTCACAGGTTTGGAAAGATATGTAATTATTGTGCTAATTTTTCTGTATTAAATATCACAGTATTCGGCATTAAATATTAAATCTGGCCATGCAAAATTAAGAAATTAATTAAATTAATTTTTCTCTTTAATTAAAAGGTCATATTTCCCTTTAAATAGGTTCACAGAACCAGTGCTTACCAATTTTTAAAATGTACAGTATAAATCTATAAACCGTCATAAGACTGTTCTGTTCTTTAATAACTTGATATATGCAGTAGAAGTCCTATATTATGACTATGTTGTATTGTTTTGTTCTACAGAAGACTGGTGGTCTACCCTCACACCCTCCATACTATTGAAGCACATATTGGTGTTCAAAAACGCCCTGGCCTTCATGCTAAAAACTGGCCTACTGGAAACCCACCAACCAGGAGTGAAATTCCTGCTAGAGGTCCTCAAGCTGCTCTACAAAGTCAGTGCTGTGTGTTTTTATTGCAATCATCTGGGGATTTCGTGCCAGACCTATTTTAGTTTGTGAATTTAGGATCAGAAATGAAAGAAAATTAGTTACCCTGAGAGTAACCCCATAAACACAGAGGTTGAGCCCTGATCTATATTGAATCTGGACCTTTAAAGATAAAAAAAAAAAAACACGGCTCAGAGGTGATTGGTTCTAGCTTGTGTCAAGTAGTTTTAAATTTATAATTTGTGCTGTGGCTTTTTAGGCAAGTTCTTGGGAGTTTTCCTCTGCATAAGTCTGTAATTTTATTTTAAAGGGTTGTTGGAATATGTTTGTTCTTTTTTATCAGAATAAAAATTTGGACAGTCCCAGTGCTGATTAATCCATAATTGCAAAAACCGAGTGAAAATATGATAAACATTGACAAATAGAACCCATCACAGTCACCAGAGCACAAGATGATGTCCTAAAATTGTCTGACCACCATAGTATTCATTTTTTTTAATACATTACCTTACATAATGAAAAAAAATTTCTACATAATCTGAGTTGTCTTTTTGTAACAAATACACTTTTCCCAGGCAAACAAAGTTGGAAAGTCCTACAAAGTCCCACTGAGCACCTTTTACGTCAAGGAAATCCTTCAGAATGTGGTGCCATTTATGGACGTCTGTCTTTGGTGGAAATGTTCGAAAAAGGTAAAATAATTGACAGTACAATATGCTCAATGTTGCAGTATTTCAGAGTAGATACAACCCCTCCTCTCCCTGAATAAACACTCACCGTGGACTTCTTGCGACTACGTGCATTAGATCGTTTAAATATGGCTCTTAAGTTTCTGTTGGACTGCTTTTTGTTTTTAAAGGATGATGGCGACACTCCTGCCATTTTTTGCCGCTACCCATTCCTGTTGCCTCTGGATTGCAAGGTTGCAGTCTTAAACATCTGTTCATACATAGGGAAGGTACAGTATGGATTTAAAATAGATCATTTGTAAACATTTTCCTGAAGGTCTGCATTAATAAGTTACTTAATTTGATAATGAATTTTAAAGAATATCTATTACATGTAATGTATGATTATATGAGAATATTCTGTCATCAGTCAGATTTGTTTGTAAAGGAGGGTTCTGTAATTACAGGCAGTGCAACCTTTCACTCATGGCTGGACTACAGAGTGGCTTGATGAATCATTTCAACTTCGCCCAGAGTCTCCCCCGGTTATGGTGTTCCAGCTAACTCTGAGACGAACTCACCTGGTGGAGGACACCTTCAGACAGCTGGCTGCAGCTGACCATTGCGCCTTCAAGAGGCAACTTCAGGTGAACACGACTGCTTTAGTGTTGTGACTCTACTTTTTCATTTCATGGAAAGGTGGACACTTACAAAATACAGATATGAAAACATGCTAGTACCTGTTAGAAATGTTGTTTGATTTTCATGAATTACATACATTGTAATTGTAAAAAAAAAAGAAGAAGTATGGAGACTGACACTACTAGTATGTTTTTAGTAAGTTTTTAAGATTTTGCCTATCACTTGTAGTAACTGGTGTGAGGGTGACTTGTCAGAATAAGCTATTACAAATTTAGAGGTGACTGCTGGTTACAGTCATAAAATGGATGTCAGGTAGGCTGTGCATGAATATTTGCCTTTAGAAATGATAGTAAGAAATTTTGTTTTAATTTTTAAATTTACTTTTTTTGTTTTTAATTTCAATTTCTTATTTTCTTTTCTTTTAATATTTTTTTAAAATTATTTTATTATAAAAAAAAAGAAAGAACTGGTAGTAATTCAGTTTATGTTACAAAACACTTAAAAAATATTCTATCCTTCCTAGGTGCAATTTGTGGATGACAGGAAGGTAGATGATGTCAACAAAAGGGAGCTCTTCCTGCATGCGTTTGAAGAGTTGATGGATCCTGAGTCCGACATGATCATGTACAACGAGAGCAAAACTCTGGCCTGGTTCCCTCCAAGTGTAAGAGCAGCTGATTAAAGAGAAAACCATCCATTAAATTCTTCATATAGTAAAAACTAAATTAGATCCTTGACAAAACAGGAAAACTTGGACTTTTACACTCTGTACATGATGACCTATTTGCCTATTTGTGGCTGCACAATACTTTTACACTTATTGAATTGTATTAAATCCTAATCGTGTTTTTGTCTTCAACCAAACAGCCAAAAGTGGAGGAGAAGACCTATTTCCAGTTTGGTGTTCTGTGTGGCCTGGCTCTCTACAACCACAATGTTGTCTACATGCCCTTCCCACTGGTTCTCTTCAAGAAGCTGCTGAGACTCAAACCCTCACTGGATGACATGAGGGAGTTTGAACCTGTTCTGGCAGAGTAAGATTCATTCATTTAAATTTTTGTTGTACAGTCACCTCTGTCAATGTAGTTGGTGGAGGCCCAAGGAAGAGTTTATCAAATTTTGAGGCAGATCCAGATGGGTTTTTTTCCCAGTATTAACATTTTGAGGGTATATTTTGTGGATTTAGAAATTGTTAAATAATGGTGTCAGTGAAAAAAAAAAGAAGTATAATTTGGCAGCTAATATCAGTATGCAAAAATGTATTGTGGATCTTGGATAAATATATTTAAACAAAGTTATGGCTGGGGTAGTACGGTTTCTGTATGGAAAAAAACACTGCTTCCACTTATGGCACACCTCTAAAGATTAGGAAGTGTTCCCTTGATGTTTTGCTATAGGGGAGTGATGTTGGGGTGTTTCAGCTACAATTTGATCTTAGTTGCAAGTCTGTAGCATTATTATATTTTATTTCACAGTAGCAAATTTTCATTCTTTGATGTGTGGTAGATCATATGATGTAATCAGGTAATTTTTTGTCCAAGCATTGAAGGCATTATCCATGAAGTTACAAGCAATAATCTTCTAATTGTCCCCAGTCCCGTATTGGTAAAGAGTTAAAAAAAAAAAAAAATCTGGATCCAGATGTTGATCTGAATCACCACTAAATTATTAAATCATTAAAATAAGTAATAATTAAAATAGCCTATATTTCATTATGCATAATTGATTTCAAAAATATGGAAAAAAAGCATCTCACAATGTTACAGGAAGTGAAAAATATTCACAGATCTCCAACTTTATCTAGATCCACTTCAAAATGTGATGACTTCTTCGGTGGTGCATGCTCCACCCTTCCACCCAGTTTCATGACAATCCATTCATGAAAATGTGTCAAGTAGTTTTTGTGTATTCCTGCTAACAAACAAACAGATGCTGGTGAAAACCTTCTCAGTGGATGCAAATATTGCATTTTACTGCCTAATAATTTAATACCTAAAAATAATAAATTATGATATTTCTTTCTGTAAATCATATCCATGCATTAATTTTTTTGTTTGTTTAAATGGCTAAAAATTGCTTATAGTTTATTTCCTGTTTTGAAAAAAAAAAAATGACAATGTTTTAATGACAATGTTGTTGCTGTTGTTTCAGTCTACAACTTGATAAACAGTGATGTCGTCTGTTTGATTTGATTTGAACTACATGTGCAGGAAATGGCTCTGTTGAATTGATCTTTTGTTACTCACTCTGTCTTCAGGTCTTTGAGGTGCATCCTGGAAGACTACACTCCTGAGAAGGTCGAAAGCTCGGAGATTACTTTCTCTGTGGGTTTACTGAATCACAGCTAGAATGACTGACGGTCTTATTTCTTACTTTGACTCCAGTCTGACTCTAAGGTTCATTCATTACAGGTGACCTGGGGCGGCGAGACTGTTGAGCTTGATCCAGAAGAAAAGGGAAAACCTGTCACAGCGTCTAACAGGTATGTTTATAATGAGTTACTGCGTGTAACAATCTGCACGACAGCATCGATTTAGAGTCTGCCTCACAACCATTAATCTTTCATAGCATTTCTGTCAATATGTGTCTATCTCCCTAAATATCTTCTCATACAAAAACTTCCATTTGTATATTGGCTGATAATCGAGCAGTTGAAGCTCTAAAGTGGCTACATGCTTTGTCACACTTTCAAAACCCCCCCTGTTGTTGTTACAAGACATTTATTGTGCATCATTTCAAATTACTTTTGCATTATTAGAAGAGAAACTTAGAGGTCCAGGGAGCTACTTTTATAATTTTTACTTCTTTTTATAACAGGAAAGAATTTGTGACTGCCTTTGTCAACTATGCCTTCAATAAATCAGTGGAGGCAGTGTTCAAAGAGTTCAAGAGAGGCTTCTTCAAGGTGTGTGAAATGGACGTCGTGGACTTCTTCCAGCCAGAGGAGTTGCGAGCAGTGATTGTGGGCCAAGACTACTTCGACTGGGAGATGTTCAAGCAGGTCTGCTGAAAACCAGGAGCGTTTTAACTCTGAATCAGACATTTTTTATCTCTACACACTCAGTTTAGCTTCAGATAATCAGAATTTTATATTAACTTGTATCCAAAGATATTTTAACCAAGAATAAAGTACCAAAATATGGTAAACAAATGAACATTTTGCCAATGAACACCATGTGATGTGTTCAAGTGCTTGTAGGGAAGTCACCAAAGACTTTTAAGTAAGCTGACAAACAGCAAAAATGCAAGTTACATGCAAGTTGCGACAAATTTCACCGTGTCAGGAATATTGTCAGACTTATTTTCTGCATAGCTCGTGAACTTTAAAAAGAAGAACAGACAGATTTAAACATAAAAAAGGATGGTTGGCTGGTATGCTTAACAAATGATTCTGGAGTAATTGTACAACACATAATATGTATAATCAGCGGCGGAGTATGCAGATTATTTGCTGAAGTAGCAGAGCAACATTCTGAAAATACTCTATTCCAGATGAAAAGTATGCAAAATCCTACAGAAGTAAAAGTGCAGTGATGAGTGAGTGATATAATATGACATGATAAGATTGTTAATATCGATGCATCAACACGTAGGTAGTACTTTACCAGTGTGTCTGGTCAAATTTGGGTAGTTATTAAAAGGTAATTTACTGCGATGGTCTCCAACCAAGGGGTCGTACCCCTGCAAGGTGTGTCTGTGGGATCGTGAGGTGATTCATGGGAGAGGAAAACAGAAAAAAAAAAAGAAACCTGCCACACAATTTATTAAAATTTTCTTTTTATTAAATTAAATTTTCATTGCTTTTTTGCTTTTGAATATTTTACCCCTTTGAGCTTCAGTTATCTAAATTAAACCGTTTTTGAAGTTAAGACAGGAAATTTTTCTTTGGTCTGATGAAAAGCAGCAACAAAACATTTTCTGGAATGGGCTCACAAGCCAGAAAGATTGGTATCCAGTGGTTTACTATTTAAGAATATGTTGTCTTTTTTATAAGCTTTTCTATGTAAAATCTCAAAGTAGACAGTAGAGGGGTCATATAGATGCTGCAAAATAAACTAATATATAAATAAATAATAACATAATATAAATAAAGTGCAATATTTCCCTCTGATTTGTTGTGGTGGAAGTAAATATAGCATAAGTTAAGAAGCCTGCATCAGAATCGTACTTAAGTACAGTAGTTGGACAAATGTACTTGACATAACTGTATATAGTTTTGCAGTGAATGGCAGAAAATAAAAAATAAAAGCACCAGGATAGCCCTTTATACGCTTACATTTCTACATTCATTTGTCCAATCAGAACACTGTTTATGAAGGAGAGTACCATGCTGAGCATCCAACCATCGTGACCTTCTGGGAGGTGTTTGAGACGCTGACAGCAGAGGAAAAGAAAAAATTCTTTTGTAAGTATACACATGATTTACAGTAATACTAGAGTGATGCTGTCTATCAGTTCTTCATCCTGCAGTGTGGAGCCTCTGTCTCCCCCTGCTGGCAGAGAGAGTAATAACACAAACACTATTCTATTGCTGATGCTGTAATGATGATGTTGATGAATTTAATACGATCAGATCATTTAGAATCATCTCATCCTTGTCTTTGCCGCCAGTGTTCCTCACAGGCTGTGACCGCGTACCCTACCATGGTATGAAGATCATTAGGATGACCATCGCTGTCTTGCCTCTTGCCTCTGAGCTCAGCTTGCCTGAAAGTCTCACCTGTCATCACCTGTTGTTACTGCCCATGTACAAGAGATACCCAGTGGAGAAGACGATGGAAACCAAGCTTCTGAAAGCTATTTATCACTGCAGAGGCTTTTGGAAAGAAGACACTGGAGACAGACGTTAAGAAGGCTTCTTTAGAAACACGTCACTTAGTTTTAAGATGTTTTGTCTCTACATTAATCTGCCACATTGTGATTTTATTCTTCTAAATGTAGACAACTTAATGTCCCAAAGTAAAGCAGATTACTGCTATTATGTGTCCCGATCATGTGGGTGGGACAAAATCTCTCTCATTGCCTTTAGTCACTGCTACACCTCTGCTTAGGTCCACCTGACAGAGATGATAACCTCACCTTTTTTGACACTAAACATTTAGTACTATTTCTGTTCATGTTATACAAGCTTCAACTGCAAGAAAATGTTTTAAATTTGTGTGAAAAAGTAAAATGTTTGTAGTTCAGGAAGTCAATTTTCTCACCTCTTGGCCTTCAGAAACAAACTAAATAAATTACTTTACATGCAATACTGGCTTACAGTTTATTATCATGTTGGAGTCATTTTAATCTTTTTTTTATGTTATGTATAACCATGCCAACTATCGAAACACAATCTTCTAATATCCGACAAGGCCTGGTTATTCTTTGGCATTACCTTATTAAAAATATTGTTGACTATTTGCAGGCCTAATATCAACGTCAAGTAAAGACGTAGCTTAAAAACTGAAAAGCCCATAGCAGGATAAAGAAAATCTAACTTTAGTTTAGAATGTACCCAATTACCCATCAATGGATCATCTCGAGTCATTTCCTGTAGTACAAATGTATTTTATACTACTCACATTTGTGAAAAACAACTGGCATTAGCAGCTCCATCATCAGTTATGTCATTCCAATAATTTGACTTAATAGGCTGAATGCTGTCATTCTACTTTGACTGTGAGGGTTAGGAGCTACTCATTTATTTTGACAACAAATGTGTTTAAATTGCCTGTCACACATTTCTTTTTTGTTAATAAGAGGCTGCAACTTCAGGATTATTTAAATGAGCACTTTGACAAGAGTTGGAAAATGTTTTTTTTATTGGCACCTCAGTAAACTTTATCGATAAGATCCATCTGAGGACACAAAAATCCTTTATTTTGAAGGTTCATGTTAGCTCTGTTTGTTCTACTCTGAGTTAGCGTTGGCTACACAAAAAGCAGAGACGGCATATTTTGGAGTGACATTAGATTTACGAGCACAGTAAAGCATTTCTCACATTAAAATATTTCAAGTATCACAAAAAGACCGAAACAATTTCTAACAGAACAGACCGTCTCATCACTGTCCCTTTCTTCATTCCATCCAACTTTCAATATGAAAAACAGGACATAATTTACTTTGTTTTTTAAAAAGGACATCAAAGTCATCTGAACATTTCATCTGGAGGTCTACGCCTTAATGTGGCTCACATGGCTTCAGTTCAGAAGTCGTCAGGCAGCGAAGCTCATCCATCCATCAAAGTTCATACAAAAAGGTTAAGCAGATAAAATGGAGGTAAGACAACCCTTGTTTCCAGATTCAGTGTTAACAGATCTGCTACTTCTCCATACAAAGCAGGACATTTCATTTGGGACCAGGGGAAAGAAAAAAAAATGAACACTAGTCAAACATCGAAGCACGTTCATTACTCTTAAACCTTAATTTGAGTTCTTTCTTTTTCGTTAAACGGACGGTTAGCGTGCTTTCCTTCTGTTGGCTCAGACAAATCATGAGATATAACACTTTTAATACTTTTTGCAGAACATACATACTTAAATATTCCTAAAAAACATAATTACAAACAATTAATTACACAGCGAAGAGAAGAAACTCAAAGCCCCTCTCGAAGTATTTGAAGACATGACAAAAAAAAAAAAAAAGGCAACATACTTATAACACGGGACTCTGCTGCGCGAGAAAAGGCAGTGACGCCTCACATCTTCTTGTCTTGTAATTTGTATTGTTTTGCTCCATCCATACAAGCAGTGAGTCTTGTGAATATGTATTTCTGTCTTTTTACGCCCGTGACGTGATGGGCCATCATCCGAGTTTCATCAGCCTCTCTGACGTGTACATGTCGCGTCCGACAGCCATGTTTATCGTCTTCACCGCGTACGCGTGTTCCAGTCTTTATCTGACGAGATGGTAGGTGAACCAGTACATGAAGACGGGTTGTGCTGCTGCTATAGACATGGTGAGATACATCCTCAGCTGGTTTCGGGTTCCTCTCACCAGCCTCCCCTCCGCCGCCGACTCTGATAACAGCTTCAGACGCAGAGTGCGGATCTAGGGAGAGCCAACATCGAAGGCATTCTTTAATCAGCCATTAAACAAACCAAGTAATTTTTTATTTTTTTTTTTACTTTGGAGATTTGACAACATTCAACATATTCATCAAATTTAATATATATTGAGTTAGTAAAGCTAAGCATTTATGAAATTTAAATTTTTTTTTTTAACCTTTGCTCACATTTTCACAAATTAAAAGATCGGAATGGCCATAAAAAGGAAACGAGGGTAGGGATCGCGATCAGCAGGGTATTAGTACGGTAAAGTAAAAGACGAAGGAAGGCAAGGAAAAGGTCCAAGAAGCAAACATCTTTCCAGCATATGGAGAATTTCATTACACGCAGCGCCAGGGCATCTAATTGTACATCTGTACAGCAGACATCTGGACTATGTCTTCTTTCTGGCAGGTGTTGCTGACAAACAATGGAAATGATTAAACCTCTCACATGTTCGTATATGTTGCTACTCACCATAAAGACAAAGATGGCAGCACAGCACCACAGAAGAGAGAGGTAGTACGCTGGCCTCCCAAACAACAGACCTGCGACCACCCCTATGATCATCCTAAAGAAACGGAGACAAGAGAGACCCACACAGTCAAAGGGTAGGTATAGCACTAACAGAGCCTCATATGAAAACCAAAACTAAGACATGTTTTGTGCTTCATCATCATTGGATACATCAAAGTATCCAATAGAAAAGGGCAAATATCTGAGCAAAGTAAACACATGATGAAGGAAGAGGCAGAGAAGCGGCGGCAACACAAACAGGGAAAAGGGATGTACAAACCCAACATATTTGTAGCCAGAGAAGGCCAGCAGGTCTATGGTCGTGAGGTCAGTGTTCACCGTCACAAGGTAGAGAGACAGCAGGACCGCCAGGACTTCCATGATCAGCCACACCAACGTTGAGCTGGCCTGAACTCCCAGCAGCTCTGGTGAAAACCTGCACAAAATGATACAGTCTCTATTGATTTATATATTGTGAACGCTATATAAGACTTCAGTTTTAATGCGTAATCAGCGTGTCATGGTTCATCCTAATTATTATCAAGCTGCAGTGACGTTAGTGTTTGTTTTAAAACAATTCATCAATCTATTGAAGAGATTTATAAAGATATTTTTGCATAAACACTGACGCTGAATTTTTTTAAACATTGCAATTAATCCATCCTGATTTGGTTAATTTGTAATAATAGTATAAAAAACAAAAACAATAAAAAAAAAACCAGGACATCAGCTGATATTGATCACGCCTTTGATAAAGAATCAAATGATCATAAAGCATTAAATTAGCATGTCTTTTCTAATCATGCGTCACACTGATAAAAGCGTACCTGTTTTGAGTGCCGAGGGCCAGTCCAGCCACCAGGATGTACGTGATGAAGCCCATGGCAGGGATGTAGAGATCGGGAGCGTTCACGTCGAAGCGTGGAGCCACGGGAGTGTCCTGCTGGTAGCTCACCTCCCAATTCTACAACACACACGGTCACACACTTGGAATTCTTTTGTGCCTCCACCGGACAGTTAAATTTCAGTTCATGTGCATGTCTGCCCAAACTAAAATACTATATCTAGTGAGGACTTTGAAGGGATTTAATAAAAGGTACTAAGTGTATGTTTTGGTGATGCATAAGTTATTATATTTACATGTATGGTTCCAGTGAAAAACAAGCTGTCTTCACTTAGAGATTTGACCGAGGAGTACAGAGGACTAACAAAGAGCTTCGTCACATGGTGCTACAAAATCGCCTGAAGCTCAATATGAGATAAATCAATGAGCTTTGTGGTGGACTACAGGAAGAACAGCAAGGCCTCTTGTCTTTGCTGTTCATCAGGGAGAGGAACTGAAGCGTGTTTTCTGAGTGGGGCTCTCCCAAGGGAAAAAAAAAACAAGACTCACTTTCCTGGTACTACATGCTTGTCCAATAAAACCAAAATATGAATGTCGCTGAAAAGAAGGTGCAAATTCGAAATCACGGAAGCTTCACACACATCTTCAATAGGGCAGAACAGAAGAGCAATACAGTCATCGCAGTTTTATTTGACACTTGGGTGGAAAATTTTAAAGAGCAGGCATTTTGTCCAGGAGCATAGAAGGAAAACCTTAAGAGGCCAACGAAGAAAAATCGACACATTTTCATGTGAACATTGTCTGCAAATGCAGCAGGAATTACAGAATAATTTGTATTTAGCAGGTTTAAACAGACTTACCTCGTGCATGTAAGGGAAAACTAGCAGACCCAGCTTCCTCCCCACATACAGTGTATCCACGGCAAAGTAGTATTTCAGCTTCGAAATTGGGATGAACCTGTCCAGCTGAAACAAGCAAACACACAGACAATCAAACATGATTTCTTTTTTGATGGGGTATGTTACATTTGAAAATGTGAAATCATTTAATGTGGCCTTTCTTGACAGCCAGTTTTGGCCTTGACCTGATGTACCACTAGGCTTTGAAGGCCATTTTGTGGGAATAAAAAAAAAAAAAAAGACCTATTCATGAGTATGTCTTACATTTTTGTCCATAATTTCCCTTCCCTGGGATGCCAACGAGCTGCCATACGCCATGGCCAGGTTCGACATGGGGTCTGATAGGATGGACTGGCCAGGGTGTCCTGCTGCTTGAGGACTGCCCTGTTGGTTGCTGCCAACATGACACATGAAAACTCATCAACTCAAAGAACATGGCGGGTGTGTCAACTAAAATAATACAAAATTTTTAAAAAACAAATCACATCTTTAGGAGATGATGCAAAAGACTGCAAAGCTCAGCTAACAGACAGTAAATTAAAATACTCATGTTTTCCATCTGTTCTTCTTTTAAGGGCTTTAAATGCAGTCTGATTTTTTGCTTAATGTGTAATAGGACACAAACATATAAAATGCAACGAGACAATATATTCAGAATATACCATTTGTAAAAATATAAACGTTCTACAACTGCAGGATCAATCATGGGTGAGAGTGATCAATAGTTTAATATCCAATCCAAGTTCAGCCTGGATGGCAAAACTCCCACCTGTACCCTGAATTAGATCCAGCTGCAGCACCACTGGTGTCCTCAAACAGCTGGCTGCCTCCTGGACCATCCATAGTGTTGTTCCTTAGGCGTATATTGGGCTCTGGATGAAAGGGATAGATAGATGCGTCAAACAAAGGAGCAGATACTAACGTCTAAAAATCACTTACAATTTTTAAGGTGCTGCAAAAAGGGTTAGGGGTTAGCACACCCTAACACCTACTTCCTTTGCCTCTGTGCTGATTTAAGTTCGGCACATCTTACATTTTTTATGTACATGCGTTCAAGTTAAGTGCGTCCACCTCACTAACACGTTTAACTTAGTGGCTATAGTGAAGATTTCAGCTAAGAAAATGGGTGCAAATATCCATCCATCCAATTTCTTCCGCTTATCCGGGCCTGGGTCGCGGGGGCAGCAGTCTCAACAGAGAAGCCCAAACCTGCCTCTCCCCAGCCACCTCCTCCAGCTCTTCTGGGGGTACACCAAGGCGTTCCCAAGCCAGCCGAGTGATATAATCCCTCTAGTGGGTCCTGGGTCCACCCCAGGATCTCCTCCCAGTGGGATATGCCCGGAATACCTCCAAGGGAGGCATCCGGGGGGCATCCTAACCAAATGCCTGAACCACCTCAGCTGGGTGGAAATAATATTTTCCTAAGCAATTTCAGATCTTGGGCTTTATGGAGATGTTGATTGCACCATACAAGCTATATGTATGTATGTATGAATTTTTATTTAGTGATTTGGGGGGGATTCTACTGATCTCCCCATCAGTAGTTGAGGAGAATGCTGCAATGCGTTTTAACTATGAAGCTCCAGAAATGTTTTGCAGACTAACTTCACCAAACTTTCCATCAGTTAGGAGGGGAGTCGCTGATGGCTGTATTTTCATTTTTGGCTGACGTGTTCCTTTGAGCGACTAACGCATAATGTACTCTACAAATTCACTTTAAACAAATAGACTGAACTTTGTACAGGAACGACAAGCGGCGAAAAGCTATTTGAATACATTCCCAATGACATCAATACACACAATAATATACAATAATCTGTCGAGTTAACTTTGTAGAAGCTTACGTACATTTTGGTGATGCGTAGAAATCTGAACGAGATACTTGTATTATGGACTTTATGTGACGTTAGGTAAATTAGCTTGTTAGCATTGTTAACCTAGAAGATGTTTATTAATACGTTGTTGACAAACCATCGGCTAATTATTCCGATGTATTAATCTTAGACTGTCATCGAAATTGGTGAACGCTAGACCTTAGAACTTTACTAAAACTAACATTTTGGTGTCTGTTTTTACAAGTTGTTACACACGGGTTGTTTGAAGCTAGTTGCTAGCCTCACCCACCTGAAAACGCTGAATTGCAGAGAGCTAGCAAGTAGAATGTGAGCATGCAGCCGGTGATTTTAAAGACTGAGTTGATCGACAAAATCACGTACGTAACTTACGCTGCCTGAAGCCACTTTGAGTTGCAGTATAATCCATTTGTTGGCAGCAGTAGCCGTCAGTTCACGAACTCTGCTGAGATGTAGTTTCCACTAGTTAGCAAGATACACTGTGAACTTAGTCATTCATAAAATTTACACGGAAGTAAACGTTTGCTTTTTCTTCTTCTTTGGTTGTAATGATGTTTTGCGGCAAACACCGCCACCTACTGTATGAAAGTGTCCTGATGTCCATCCTGACAGATTGCCTACATTTTGAGAGTTTTTCTTACCTTGTTTACTTTGTCTTCAACAGCCTTTTATTACTTCTACTCATTTTGTGCTACTTTAAATATTGTACTCCATTACATTATAGACCCAACAGCAGGAAGCATCCACAAATAAAAAGCACTCAGAGAGAGCATACCTCCGATTCAGCCAATGTTACTAAAACCTGATCAATCGGAAATAGTTTCCAGGTAGTTTACCATACTGTGACCAAATACATATTGGCCTCCCTCCAAATATATATTTTAAACTCCCGGATCTGGATTATGATCATGAGTTTTCCATGCCTGGACATTTTTATTTTGATTGGCCAATTATTATTTTTAATGATGTTGACAAAACTTGAAATAGATCCTATCTTGCAATGTTGAAGAAAGTGAAAAAAAAGATACACCATAAAACAAAATTTTATCAAAATCAGTTGACAACATTTCAAGATGTCTTGCGGACAATCAAACAAACAAACATGGGAAATCACAACTCTCTTTCGTAGAGGTACGGAAGTCTAATGACATAATAATTACAGGGGCCATTCTGCACAATATTCCTACTTTTAATACTTTAGGTAAAGTTGTTAATAATAGATATACATGAAATATAATTTTGAATGCTGTGTTTTTTACTCATAATGGATTATATTCCACCAGTAGCCTCTCCTGCTGAATGTTGAGATAACACATTTCTTAAATACTGACACATACAGCCAAGTCTAACGTGTTGGTGCTTCTGTAGTGATTGATAGACCTATTTAATATCCAACTCTTACTGATACTCAACTCATTAGATGTGTTTGTCATTTTCATACGCTATTTGCTGCCTGAATTGCTGGTGCATATCTTATGACCAGCTCGTTTAAGCCATAACAACTAAGGGAGGTCCACACAGTAGGCTTGAGTTAAAGTAACATTTAATTGAAATAATGTTTAATGCAAAACCATAACAAACAGCTTTATGGGATGTGAGGTCAGAGGTCAGTGTGTGGTGGAGATGTGGGATGCATGAAAAACTATGTGTGGGTGAAACTGGTGTTGTATGGTGAAAAACTAAGCAACAAACAAAGAGGATGGCAGGAGGTAAGCTGTCCAGGTAGAGAGAGAGAGACACGCCTGAGGAAGCCTGGCTTTTATGCTCTTCCTCACAGGTGCAGCCAGTCAGCACTCTAAGATAGGTGGGGTCTCCCAGCAACCGGGAAGCCAAGCCACACAAACTGCGCATGAAGTCAGGGTACAGGGGTTTGTGTACACCTGCAACACAAAGCAGCCAGAAACACACATACGGCCGGGGCCGTCACACATATCAGCCACTAAATTTGCATATTAATGCAATAACAGAAACATTGTGTTGACACAAGCTTGGAAACTGCAATGTGATTAAGAGACACCATAAGCCATCATAGTGCACAATAGACAATCATAACAGCAGATGCTTCCGTATACAGTACACAGTAGCAGCAGTGAATTTTGATTCCCGTAAAGAGAAACGCTGAGTAAGGAACAGGAGCAGCCACATTCCAATATTCAGCTGTGCCACGTTCTTAGGCTTACAGTAAGTGAAAACAATAGATAAACATTGAGTAATCTGCCTCTGCCTCTTTGCCTCTGCTGACCATGATCACTTTACCCTGTAATACGGTCATCCAAAAATCAGAATGTGAACATGTGAATGAGTCAGTTCTGTCATTTTTAGACTTAACAGCATGGCTCCAGGGAGTCCAGGGACTTTTCCTTGAGCTTCAAAGCATTTCTTTTGTTGTTTTTTTTGTTTGTTTCTGTTCCCCTCATGCTTAAAGTCACTTTACATATTCTGTGATTTTGTTGTTTCTTTTTATTCTAACAGCATCCACTGCATGTCTGTCCATCTTGGGAGAGGGATCCCCCCCCCACCCACCACCCCTTAAAATAGAAAACAGGTTCATGTTCAGCCTGCTATTTATTTTTGCCTACAAGCTACTTAGTTTCATACTCTGACCTTGAAAATTGCAGAAACATTTTATTATTTACATGACTTGTATGTGACATTAATAAGTCCTCATCATAACAGCTGCCATCCTCTACCAGCTCATTAGATAGAAGCCTGTGCAGAACTAGGTGGACAATGACTGACCAGCTCCCCCTCATAGGGAATGTGGAGTCTTCTTGCCTGATATGTTGTTTGATTTCTTGGTCATCTGTGTACAACATCTTGAAGAGATATCGGTTCATCTAAATTTCATGATGAGAAAGAGACCTGGTAACACAAGATTTAACAACAAATGGACTCACTATAAGCTAATTAAAGAAATAACCTTTATTTAAAATATTTTCTGTTTTTCGTTTGAGAATTTCCGGGAACTCAAGACAGCTATCCTTTTCTGAGTAGTCCACACCTCATTGCAATTTTCATTCTAATGTATTTCCTGGTATAAACTCTAGACAGCTTTCGGTTTGTCTGGAATGTGAACTTGTGAGTATAAACCTGTCAACAAAGCCAGTTAAAGACCAAAGCGTGAAAGCTTATTTAATGTGCCTGTAGCTCTTCGAAGTATCATTGTTCATAAGCCTGCCAGGGAGGAAGAAGAAGTTTTCACACATTAGACATTTGTGTGAACTCCATATCCATGGCCTCTTTTGTAAAGAAAACTCAGATGAGTGCTGCGCAAGTGTCGACCAGAAGATACAGAGGTAATCTATATTTTCATGCCTATTTTAGACTTTAGTTTAATTAACTCTGCTTATTTTTTTGCCATTTTTTCATTGATCCTTTTCATGTGTGATAAACACATCTGTATTGAATTACAGAAAAGTAACTACAGCCCAATCATCTGACATAAAAACACAATTTATTAAGAATGTTGATTTATGTGGATTTACAACATAAATACAGTATAATATTTTAAAATATAATGATATTATATTAGAGTTATTTTGTACGTCCATAGCACACTCTGCATTATGTATGTTATGTATACTTAACATAATACAGTTACCAGAGGTTAAAATACATATTATCAATATTTTATATTATTTTCTTTTTCTTGCCAGTTTTCATGCTGCCATGCCTTCATTTGGAAAATTATTTTAGCACATATTAAATGTTTAGGCCCTAATCCATTTCTTACATGTTTACTTGAAAAGGCTGAATACACTTTTTATCCAAAGCTTAACAGACTTGTCACGTCCAGTGTTGCCATATCTTACAAAAGATATGAGCAACCAGGTCTATGGAAACGAGTCCAAAATAAGTGACTAGGCAAAATTTTATTTCTTTAACATTTGATCAGCAACCTTTTCAGCTCTACTGTAAATTGTAGTTTGAAGTTAAATAAAACCATCTGGCCAACATAAACAAGGAATGACAGATGAATGAATAAATAAAGTAAAGATTTTACAATAAACCACTTTTTGTAGCTTGATCAGCTGTAATGTGATCTTCATGATTTCACTTTCAGTGTGTCCCTTTGCTTTTAATGTTGTGTGTATGAGGAGGAATGATAGTCAACTAGAGACAAATGAGTCAATATTTCAGAAACTGTTCAGGTATTTTTTTGTTGCTGTTTTTTATTTATTTGTCTTTACATATATATTGACATGTATTTACATGTGTTATTGACAGATGAGTCTCTATGCTCTTTTATAGCGTGTGACACTTAATTATTATTTTTATATTGTTTGTGTTTTTATTGTTATAGCAACACTGTTAGGATGTGTTCTTATAGCCAGGTGCCGAGTCTATTGAAAAAGTAACTTTAATCTGAATCAGACTTAAATAAAGTTATATGAATAATGACATTTGATCACAAAAGATGAATAGATGTATTTTATCTATCATAAACTTCTTTGAAAATCTCCAAGTTACATGTAAGAGTGTGTATTTAGTATGTAGTCAGTTCAATGGGATGAATATTTGAGGCTATAATATTTACTGTATGTTTATACAGTATAGTCTATATTTACTTTCTTTCTTTTAATCTCATCCTTGAATTTACACATTGTAGATGAAATATATTTGTACTGAATTGAAAAAGACAATAATAGAGAAGAGCTTAACACACCCAAATTGAACATACACAAGTAGAATACAAATCCAATTGATACACAAAGGATAAAAGGACACAAAACCTGAACTGGAAAAAACGTCGAATTAATACTAATGATTACATTCAATATTAAAGCTGAATTTTGACTTGACTTGCCTGTCATATTCTGCATTTCTGCCCTCTGCTTTTGTGATGGTTACAACGATGCAAATATGCAGTAACTCATATAAAATATGCCAACATCCAACAGTTTAGTCTACCATGCCATCTTTACATTGACTGCTCCTTTTTTTCTGTAGTGTCGCCATCTGCTGGACTGGACCAGTGAATGTGGGACTGGTACATGGATAGGTGTATTCTATGAGGATACACTTTAGTCCTTCTCATATGAAGAACAAACATTTCACATAATTTAATACTGATATTAAAAGAGTGGAATAGAGTGGCTAAATGTCTCTGCTTCATTTGTGATAACCGACATATACGAGAATAGGAACAGGATCAGCTTCTCTGGTATGACGTCACTCATCCATTATTTTATTAGTTTCAGATCACAGTCATCTGTTCTTCATTACACCCATTTACCTGTATTACATTAAATTGGAAGGAATATTTTTTATTTATATTTTTTGGCCAAGTTAGCTGCTTCCCCTCCTTTTATTTAGGAGGTCTTTTCATTTATTTAATAGTCTTTTCATGCAAAAATATCACAGTGGTATGGTATTCTCAACAATGGGTGTATTCACACATGTTTGGAGGGAGCATTTCCCTCTCTTTATTGATTTATTTGTATAAAGTCATTGTGAAAAGGAACTGGACCAGAACTAAATATCATTAATAAGTATAGTAATAATAAGCAAGTACTGTAATAAGTAAGTATAATACTTTTCAATGGCCTGGAACAAATAAATTGAAATCCCAGCGCAAAAACACTCAAACTCCCAAAAAGAAAGATTTACCAAAGTCTCAAACTATTACCTGTCACGGCCAATGTATCAACCATCCAACTGAAAATCTCAACCAATGTGTTTGAAAGTTGTTATTTCATTATGACACAGTTTCCTGATTAACAAAACAACTTCTAAACAAAAGCATTTCCCATATTCTTTTGTAGATTTTGATCAGAAAGGAGAAATCCGAATAGTGCTGCTTGGAAAGACAGGAAATGGGAAGAGTGCATCGGGAAACAGCATCCTCAATCGGAATGCTTTTAAGGCACAACTCTCTCCATGTTCTATCACGTCAGAGTGTGAGAAGGCCAAAGGAACGGTGGATGGATTCACGGTTGCGGTTGTTGACACGCCAGGAATTTATGACACAAAGTACACCGAAGAGGAAGTGTTCAGAAAGCTGAGAGAATGCATCTCCCTCTCTGCACCTGGTCCACATGCATTCCTGATTGTGATCAATTTGGGAAGATTCACTGAGGAAGAGCAGAGAACTGTCGAACTCCTGCAGCTGGTGTTTGGAGAAAAAGCTGTAGATTACTCCTTGGTTCTCTTCACCCATGGTGACCAGCTGCAATCCACAACAATTGAGGAGTTTTTCGGCCGCAGTGACCAACTTAGCTATTTGGTTGCAAACTGTAACCAGCGGTATCATGTCCTCAATAACACAGTTCACAATAAACATGAGGTATCTCAGCTGCTTGCGAAGATAGTAAGCATGGTTTGTGATAATGGAGGAATGTTTTACACAAATGATATGTTCCTGGCAGCTGAGAGAGCAATCAGAGAACAGGAGAAGCAGATTAGGATGGCCAGTGCCGAGCAGAAACGCAGAGAGGAAGAACAACTGAGAGCCAAATTTGAAGGAGAGCAGCTGAAGGTAGAACTAGATAATCTCCGGAAAGAGTACGCCACAAAATCAAGAGAAAAGGCAGAGAAGAAAAACAAATTCATTAATCCCGGTTTGGTTTTAACAACAGCTGAAGTAGGTATTGCAGTCGGGGCTGCTGCTTGTGTTTTAGGAGGTCCAATTTGCATAATCGTGGGAGGAGTGGTGGGTGGCTGTGTTGGGGCTCTGACAGGAGTGTTTTCATCAGCAGCAGTAGGAGCTATGAAGAAGAAATGCACTGTTCAGTGAAACATATAAGGTCTGTGTTTCCATGATCGGTGTGGTAAAGAAATGAAGTGTCTCACCTCTACTGTTCTGCTGTTCTGCTCTTTTGGATCTTTTCTATGGCTCGGGTTTCATTTGAATATCTCAGACACAATGTTCGAGGAGGCAGTTGTTTTCTAACATATCATAATTTATGATACACTGTATATATATATATATATTATTTACTATTTTCATGATGTGTGTGTTCCCTCAACAGTAAACCACATCAGAAAACAGACAAAGAGACAAAGAGCAGCTTCTGAGTTTCTTCTGTGTGTGAAGCCTTTGACGGGGATCGGTAATATTTTCTTTAAAAAAAAAAAAGTGTCCTAGTGGCCACAGTGACATCAAAGTGTGTGTGTGTGTGTGTGTTTTTTTTATTATTCTTTTTTTACTGTTGGGACAGATGGGAAGTGGATGTGTAAAGAATTGTACACAATAAGAAACTAACTATAGCTGACACTTCTTGTTTAACTGACTACTACAATTTTCCTTGTTTGTATTTATACCATTACATCCTTTATTGTTTTAAGCTTTGTATACTGAACATGGGAGGAAGGGAGGGGGTGTGTTTTGTTTTGTTCCCCTCTTTTTTGCAATGAAAATGTAAATTGCGTTTTCATATGCTATATTTTGATATCCTATGTTTCCAAAAAATAAAACATATTTGACATGGATTTTGCACGCTAAAAAGACGGAAAAACCACTGAGGGCAATTTCATCTTGCACAGACTTTAACGCATTCAAATTGTGGGGTAAAAGGTTGGACATACAGTATGTGTGAATAAAATAAAACTCAAACACTGTCAATGACCTGTCTCTCACTCCACATCTCATCTAACACGCTCTGCTGACAGCAGGACACAGTTGTACTGTACATAAAAGAGTTACCAATTGCTCCAAAGCAGCCCTGCATCACTTGCACATCCTCACATCCTCACACATGGTCTACAAGTACTCGCTCTTACTTGTAACACAAACACAAAGACCAGAACAAGAGACTATTTTAAGGGATTTTATCATGTCATTGCCAGTACTCCAAAGGCCACAGAGTACAATAGAGGTCTACAGCTAACAGCTTGGTGTGCAGTGACCTTTAAGACATGTAAGTGGCTCGGGGTGAATCTGTCTTTGGAAATTAAATTCAGCAAAGTCCATTTCAAAGACAAGCACAAGTATCTGCATGTGTGCATGGCTGGATTTGAGCAACACAAAGTATTGTGTGAGATGTTTTTTTTTTTTTTTATAATTCTGAAGCCATTCCAAAAGGAAAATGCTCTTGATAAGTTACACGGGATTCATGGAAATGAAGTGATATAGTTACGGTTTGGTTTTGCACATCCTGAGCCTAGAAGTGCATTTTCATCCACCTGTTTGATAAATATTTTTGATGTGTGCAACATTTGTGTGGTAATGCTGGAAAATTAGGAAAACAAACCAAAATATCCCAAAAAAGTTTGGTGGCAAAGGAGTTGCTGTAAAAGGCAAAATGCAACTAGGGAAACAGAGCTAGGGAAGGAATAGTGATTTGAAGCATGTGACACATAAGAACATGTCCTCACTCTGAACTTGTTAAATATGTCAGCCTGGTCTGTGTGCATTACATTAAATGATGACGCTCTACTTACACCTCTTTGCAAGTGAAGGGCATCACAGACAAGCATTAATCATTTATATGGATAGAATTCAAAATAAAGCTTTTCTGAGGTTTTGGAGTGCTGATATTATGAATATGAAGTTTAATTGCATTTCAGCTTCATTACTACTTAGTTTTGGTGCCATAACTATTTATCATAAAATATCACAGTTTAGTTAAAATAAGTACATTAGTTACATAACATAACATGTTAATTAAAGGATCCAGATGCCCTGCAGCCCTTTTTTTTCTGATCAATAAAAATTTGCTACAAAGACAAAGCAACAGTTTTACTTGAGGTGTTGATATTAATTGATTATTTCTCATCAATAAAACATCATAATAGCCATTAGTTATAACCCTTTATGAGACTGAGATGGATGCAAGAGATGGAGAAACAAACATACACAAAGATAATTTTAATGTAAATTTCAGATGGAGATGAACAAATTCAAGGATCTACCTTTGGGATTATGAAGTTCATCCAAAAGTAGTGGCGGGGAGATGCGATAGCAGAGTCTGCATAGCTTACATGCAAAAGCCACATCAGCATCCATAATGCTGCAAGGTTTGCCGGCATGCTTCAAGCGTATGTTTACCCCTGCCTCCCAACAATCACATCCACACAGAAAGAAAGAGAGAGAGAGGTGGGCTGAGTGAGCAAACTCTTCCATGAAGCATGAAAGCAAAGCATTGTGTCACCATGTAGCACATCTGCAACTGCACTCATCAGTTTTATAGACGTTCCTCGTAATCTTTCTTCTTCTTCTCTGTAATTCTTTGAAGTCAACATTCTTATTTTCCCCCTCCAAAAAATATTTTTCTTACACACTCAATCATGGATCCAGGGATAATGGATTTATCACTAATGGTAAGGGAACAAAATTCTGTTCTAATTCTTACGTTTAAGACACTTGGGCAATAAAAAAAGAAGTTTTTAACAATTTAACTAGGAATAATGTACTGCATTGTACAGCTGGTTACTTTTTGGAGGATATTTTATGTCACATGATTTTTATTTCCCTGTGACTGAACTCTAACCATGTTCAGCAAAGGAAAGTATAGAGCAAGTACTGTAGGTCTGTTTGGCAGAGCTCTTTAATGTTTTCTTGTGTGTTTACTGCTTTGGTTTTGTTTAAATGGTGACTTTTTTTGGATGCATATGTGAAAGTTTTAGGATCTTTTTGTTGCCTAGTGTCAAATTATGCAGAACTCACAGCCTTATCTCACAATAATCTGTAACTCACTGAGGTTATGTTGAATAAAACCAAGTCACTACAATGGTGCTTTTTTTTGCTGTCATACTGTGAATTGAAAACTTTTTAAATGAGTGGAGCGTCCATGATCAATAAAGACATGTAGGTCTGTTGCATTTGGGTTGAGAGCAATTTTGCTTACAGTTTAATAACATTTAAAAGTTGAAGAGAGATATCGATTGATCAATTAAAGAAGTGTATCAAAAGCAACAAAAGGGACGCCCCTTTTTAAAAGCATGCATTACACACATTTTTCAGTTTTGTATGTTGCTGTGGACTTTTGACTTTAAGTGAACGGCTCAATATGACCCTGAACACAAAAGGTGTCTCATCTCTATTTGTCAACATCTCCCCATGAAAAAAAAAAACGTTTTAAAATGTTACACAAATAAAAAAATGTGTTGTAAAACTAATGTATCTTATATCTAGGTTTTTCCAATGTACATAAAAAAGTTTGAACATCTATTTTTTTTTTAAATGAGTGAATGATCCTAATAGAACCATCATCTGTGAGAGGTGAATAAAGCAATTGCACTAAATATTAATTGAATTGTTAGTTATGGGCAAAAAAAAAAGAAAAAGAAAAATTTTGAAATTTATTCCCAAGTAAGTGGATTTTTCTGCAAATAAGCAAATATTCAAAAATAAAGTGACTGTTCAGTGTTTTTCTTGGGGTGTTTGTTTCTTGCTATTAGAGTGGCTGCAGCACTCTCATTCATTTGCTCGCTCTGCATTGTGGTAAAACATTCTTGTCCCATTTTCTTTGCATTTCCCATTGCTTGTTTTTTTTCTCTGTGTCTCTATCTCCTCTGAACTATGATGTAGAGCTTAGAGTAGCCCAAGGCAATACTGTGATGGTACTATAAAGGCCTATTTATGAGGTGTAGGCCTATGCAGCCTATGGGCATGTTTTGAAAGCATGCATTGTACCCTGGCTTTCAAGTGCAAGCATACAGAAAGTCCTGCTTTTACTGCATTGAATCGCTGCAACTTTATTGCTCAGTTCACAGGAGGAAGCATTCAAAAAGCTTTTCCTTTTTTGTCAGAAAGCAATATTGGCAAAAGTGTGGTGAGGAGTACATTTTTTTTTTTTTTACAGCTATCTGTATATTAAATTAACAAAGTTTAAATGAAGAAAATTGAATGTGTAACATGAAACAAACAAAAAAGTCCAATGCATGTGTAGGGAAAAGAATTCATGAAGCAACTTTAAGAGATTACTTTCTGTCAAATACAGGTAAATTGCGGTCGATGTTAAATTACAGGCGAAAAGCTTAAAAAGTGTGAAATGGCACATGAATTCATATACGATTCCATGAGATCACTTCTACTTATGTGTGAAATTACGCCATCTGCTGGTTGTACTGCAGAAAACAAATCATTTTTGAGCATTGCTCCATATCAGACATGGGATAAAGGTGCACAAGGAGTGAAAATGTACAACAAATACGAACTTACAAGGTGTCTTATTACATGAGACATGCAGCAGTCGTGTTGGGCAGATGAGTAACGTATCTCCTGTCGTCTACCCTGTCAAACTGTGGCAATTTGATGGAAAATCTCCCATGATAACCATCTTCTCAAAGGTAGTAAATCAAATAACCCTCTGTGCAAAGGCAGACCTAACAAAGGCAAAAGATGCTGCAGCCTTGCCAATTCTAAGGGGTTAAATAGAAGGCAACTGGACTTCTTTTTTACTTTTTTAGTTGAGGTTTCCTCAGCTCTGAGATGTACCTCTTAGAGCAGAAGTCCAGTTGACTTCTATTTAAAGAAGATGGATGGATGGATGGATGAAGAGATGCCCCCTTGAAGTACCTGATAAACTCTTTATCTGATGGTAATCTGACCTTACTCTCCATGACACACATCCTTTGATTGACGTGACTTAATTAAAACCATTTAGCATTCACTCCAGGGTTAGCTTGGCATAGACAGGGACTGTGATCCAGTCTTCAACACACGGTTAGCCTCTAGTCCCTATCTCAGCTCAGTGTCTTGTTCAAGGACAATTGTTCTGTGGTTGACACGACACAATCAGCAAAAATCAGCATCAGTTGAAACAGGATGCAAGCAGGATGCGTGATGATTGACATGACTTACAAATATAATAAATGTTTTCATAAAAAACATATGAAAGTATAATTCACCAGAATGATGACTTTGTACTGCTCCTGCACAAAACATATAGTTTAATTGTTAACTCCACGGTGCATTTCAGTGACCTGAGAGCCTTTCAGCTGAAAAAAAAGAGAGAAAAGAAACAAGCAAACAAACAGCAAACTTTTGTCCAGCCCCTGTTAAACAAAGTTTTGACTGCATGGTTTTCTTTTGCAAGAACATTGAGGAGTTGGCTGCAGCGTTTAGAGACAGTTAGCGTGGAGTGATTAAGGACCACACATCGAGCACACCTGATTAACTATCCAAGAACAGATGGCTATCAGATGAGGCTTTCCATCAAACTCCCTCAGCTGGACAGGGTTCACGTCTGGAGCAGGCTCAGTGACAACAATCTGCTTTCTGTGAGGAATATTTAGACAGAGATAAACTTTTACCCCACAGTTCATGAGTTTTATTTCTTACTGGCTGTGTGGGCAAGCTTTGGGAAGACTGGTCTGTGAAGGTTCTCATTCATCCAGGTTGTGGTTATGATCACAGGGCTATTTTCAATTACACTGCATGTTTTTGGACTGTGGGCGGAAGCCATACAGACCCCAGGTCTGGACCTGAACCTGGAGCCTCCTTAACGTTAGGCGGCAGTGCTTACCACTGCACCAGCCATGGTATTTCTTTCAGTTAATTCAAAAAACATGTTTGTCATAAACATTTAAGTTTTCCTATATAAAATGAGAATTTCAACATCGTAGCTTTAGATTTTTTCTATCAGTGCAGGTGCACTATAATACACAAACATTACCATATAAGGCAAAACCATGTAATTAAACCACAAGACATCCATTCTCATGATTGAACTGAGTGGATGTTTTATTTTCCGTTTTCCTTTGCTTTGCAGGCCCATTAAAAATATCCATAAAAAACCGAAAGTCCCTCAGTAGCTTGAATTAATTAGATCCTGAGGGGTTTATATGGAATAGGGTTAGATGTGTGTAGCATAACATACACAACTCATTTTCTCCTTCCACAGCCTCATGTCCCCCTGTTACTGTTTTCCTTTCATTTCAGGGGCACTAAGTAGCATTTACATTGATAGATATTTTAAATACCTATTTATCTACCTTAATGTTCAGTCAGCAACATGTTTTAGTTTCAGCATGCTTCACAAAATGTCTTTCCCACCAAGAAAATGAACAGTCTTGGTAATTTTACAGTTCAGATATGGGAGACATCCAAGGAACGATGCCTATATTAGCGTAAGGTGATTTTTTTTTTGTAGAAAATGTGAATGCATCTCTACAGTGATCTGTTCCTATGTTATTTCAGCATAGAGATTTAAAATAACCTCTTGTGCTGAGAGATTTTTACTGTGCTGAACACATTAAGCGTACAGGCAGATGAGTCACTCATGGCACGCATAGTATAAAGTCTGTAATGCTTTATTCATTCAGGAAGGATGGGATGACAAATTAGACACACACGTCAGACGTGGATGTTCATACATGACTGCACCTCTGTCACGACAATGCCAACCTACACTTTGAATCAATGATTCGTCTTCCCCCCCCCCCCCCCCCCCCCTTTTAGACATTGTTTGGAGGAACTTTTTACTAAAACCAACTTCATACAATAACATATTACATCATATTTAGTTTGTTTCATCATTGACTGCATATACCTATGTTGACATTTCAGTTTCATGTTTGATTTCATAGATATAAATTAAATTTTCTTCACCGGTATCAATAAAAGGATAAGATATAAGATAAAAAAAACAACCTATTTTACTTAATGGAGGAATTTCAGGGCCTGTAAAGTCTTTAACATCATTGCATAAAGTATATCGTGAGTGCGAAAGCTTATTTCTAAAGTACATTTAATCATTGTTGAAGCCTAAATTTGAAATGCAGTAAATAATACATTAATCCTCTGGGATGACTTGGTAGTATGATATTATCTCTACTGTCATATTTCTTTGCCTATTTTATTAGAGGATTAGAGTAATCTCTCTGTCACACAGCATATATATTACTTGCATTGCATTAAATTATAATGTGTCTTCATTCACCTCCCAGAAACATCACAGATAAAGCAGCCTGTGCACCTAAAATATAACAAAATAAAGAATTTTAGAAAATAAAATATTTTCAGCAAGCTATAATGCTTCATGTGTGATCTGCATATAATGTGCTTGTGATGGAGCAAAACTTTTATACAACCTATACAGGACGCTATTATGTAGATCAGTTTCTTACAAGTAGTGCAGTCCTATTATATACTGGTATGATGAAATTCGGTGGGAGGACTGGTCTTGGCCCAGAACAGACCCCTTTAAATTTTGGCACAGATCCAGATAAAGAGATAAAGATTCTTTCATTCTCAGGGAATACTGAATGGGTCTTGGTTTAAAAAAAAATTCAGGCATATTTAAGGAGATGATATCGATGGGTGTCTGAAATTTGGTAGGACCCTCACCAAATTGCACACAATTTGGATCCATCAGATTTAAATAGTAGTCTGTCCTGTAAAAACACTTAATGGATTATCCCAGGAGATCAGCACTTTTTACATTTACAACTGACTTCTGATTTGTGAAGAGGGAACAGCTCCTCCGTCCGCTGCCTGAATTCACTAGTTATGACAGAACTGATAGGACTTATTTCTTTGACAAGAGGCCAGCTTTCATGAAGTGCACTTAGTAGACTTAACATCTCAGTGCATGAAGAGGCTATTAAGTCTGTTCAGAAAGTCACAGAGTTAATGGAATGGAGCTTAACAGAGTGTGAAATGAATGTATTGTTCTGTACAGTGAGAAAATTGGAAGGGCAGTATGTATGGGATGCTCAGTGTCTGTGTGCAGTGTCTGCATGTATATCTTTGTGTGCATGTTGTATGAGTGTTTGCACAATTCTTCCGTAATAAAAGTGTTTCTTGCATTGAAAAACCGTATAAATATGGAACGCCTAACCGGAATTATCTTTGTTTTCATAGCAAGTGGAAATGATACTGACAGAGGGGTGTGACATGTCAGGGAATGTGTTGTTTCACTTTCATACTTTGATCTGATGGCTTCTATTGCTTTCTCATTTTCCCAAAAATTAAATAGTGTTCATAGTTCTGACAACTTGACGGAGGCGCAGCAGCTAACACTGAATGGGTGGAGCTTAGCTAAGGGTCTATTCATCCTAAGCACTCAGTCATAAACAAACAGAATTAATTTTCAGAATCTCACCAACTGTCAGGAATGAAATATTACCAGAAACAGCCAGTCATCTCACAGATGGTCTTTTTGGTCATGCAGGTCATACAGGGTCATCGGTATCCAAATGAGACTATTTCATGACCAGTTAAGGTTCATTATAAGTACACGATTTGAATACTTCTTCCAGCACTGCATCATAGCATCATAATACAACCCATTTTGAACGTGTGTGCATGTGTGTTCTGCTGTACGAGAGCGACCAGAGAGAGGCCCATTCACATAAACACACGTAGCATTAATGGTTCAAAAACTGGACAGGGAACGTTTAAGATAAAAAACAAAACAAAAAAAAACACTGCAGTTGGGGTTAAAATGTGTACTGCAGGGACCTCTATCATCGTGGTTACAATAGTAATCACTGAATAAGGTAGTGGAATGATTGTAGTCATGCATAAAAAACAATGTAAATAGGAAGTCATTATGTTGTTTTGGGATATTCGACTGATCCTGTCGTTCTTGGGAGATAAATAAAGTTAGAATTCTAAAAGCAATCTTATGGACATCTGCATGTGAATGCTTACAAACATCTGCATATATGCACCGTTGCAGCTTTCAATAAGTGCATGCATGACTCTTTATGTGTCTGTGTGTGTGTGTGTGTGTGTGTGTGTGTGTGTGTGTGTGTGTGTGTGTGTGTGTCTGTTTGAAGCGTGAAGGGTCTTATGAAAGCTGAATAAGGTCACTTAATGATGTCATGAATGCTGTTCTTTGCTCGTCTGTCAGCCTCTGAAGCCTCCAGGAGAATTTAGCACAGATTCAACCAGCCATGAGAACTAGCCTCTCTCGCTCTCTCTCGCTCTCTCTCGCTCTCTCTCGCTCTCTCTCTCTCTTCCTAACTCTGTGTCTCTCTCTCTCTCTCTCTCAAGTGTACTCTTCTTATTGCTCACCATAACCTACAGACCGGACACCTCCACCTTCTGTCTCTCATCTTCTCGCTCATCTCTTCTTCTCTGTCCTCCTTTCTCTCTGTTATTCTTGCTCCTTCTGTTCTTGTCATGAACTCAATCAGCTCACGTCCCCTCCGTATATGTTCTAGCAGCAGCACTTTCTTTTCATCACACGGCGAAATTATGGAAATTATTTTCAGCTTCTTCTACTTTTTGATTTAGCTTGTTTGGCATCCATTATTTCAGGGCATGCTGATAGCATTAATTTCAAACGCACTGCTGTTCTTCACACAGCTGCTGCCACGGCTGTAGACTGCCGTAAATAACGCAAATGTCAAATAGGGAAAGAATAAGCGAGTAAGCTCCAGGGATTTCTATATGTTTATATGTATTATAAAGAATTTGATAAATCTGATGTTTATTACATGACAGGGTGAATGCACATGTATACATACTGTATATACAAACACACATCTAAGACAACATCGAAATAAAGTCCTTTACAACTTTACACAGGTAGAAATCACACAGTAGAGAAAACAATGGTTCATTCACTATTTTTTTTATATCTCTTGATCCTTTCTGCCTTTTTCCTTTATTTCTGTCTTCCTCCTCTGACAGATGTTTCATAAAGAAGAGGGACAGCTGGCTGCTACGGGGCTGTTTATTCACCCTTTCTTTCTTTATCTTCTGTCCTCCCACTCTTTTTTTTTCATCCTTGCTTTTTCTGTGGACGCCGTCACAGATGGAGACCCAAATTTCTAGCCCCAGAAATATATATTTAGGGAATTTAAATATCAAATGCAAATATATTCCTACTCCTTTTGCCCAGGATTAAACTTCACAAACTAATGTCTTGAGAAACAAATAGCTTGTGAGATGGCTAGGCTAGGATGGATACAAACACTTTTGCATTAACATGCAACCACATTGCCACACAGAATGGATGTGTGTTGCATCCATATGCAAAGGTGCATAAAGATGCAACACACATGCACAAACACAAAGATATACATAGAGACAAACCATATACACATGCACTACCTACCTCTAAGCCCCCACGGGACACACACTCACAGATGGGCACAGGAAGCAGTCTCTTATGCCCACTTATTATACACAAAAGACTTGATATGTCATGCACTAAAGACTTCTCATATTCAGCAATTTGGAGGATTGAAGCTGTATATGTCTCTAATCCAGCAATCTCTGCAGCCCTACACGCTATACCCTGCCTTGATGGAGGGATGGAAGGATTTGGAAGCTGTCAGGGATGGGAGAGAGGTGAAATGCATGATGAATATTAGCAGAGGTGAGGAAAGAACGTGCACAAGTAATACCACGATTTCACCTGTGATGACCACAGGAGTAAATGTGATAAAGAAAAAGACAATTCATAACAAGGACATGCATGTATGTAGATATAGAGAGATGCACACAGAAAGAGAAAACAGGAGGACAGTGTCAAACAAAAGTTCAGTTAGGAGAGAGACAAAGGAGAGGTAAGAGAGAACACGAAGCTACGATAAAGACAAAACAGCTAAAAAAGGAAAAGTAGAAAATATGGAGACAGGCAGTGAAAAGGAAAGAGGACAATATAGCAAGAGAAGACATGATGGCACGTCATGAAATTACTGCAGTTTATGCACAAATTTCCTGATTTGATAATCCGTCTCTCCTTTCTCTCATTGTTCATTCTCTTTACTTCTAATCTATATATTTCTTTGCCTTTGTCTTTAGAAGCCAATAAGAAAGCAAACGGTGGCAGTGAAGACACTTTTTAATTTAATAATTTATAGTGTTTGATTGAGGGCAAACAAAGTAGAAGGAGGATTTTCTTTCCATCAATAATTCAAAACATTCTGCCCCATCATGTCTTGTTCCAAATTATTAGTTTCTGAGATAAAAAAAGGCTCTGCACTGAGTATCAGCAAAATTATTTCACTTATTATATGAGATCTGGCGATGACATAAAATATATGTTGAGGAAGATGTTTTCTGCATTGATACACAGAACATTAAGCACAGAGGCACAGAGGCACGTTTTCTAACCTGTGCATATGCATCAACCCATGCACACGTAGGCATGCTATTAATATTTTTACACACACAGTCCCACTGGACTCAGAGAAACGCAGGTGCATGCCATATGTGTCCATGCGTGTAAAACACACAAATACACACAGGAAGCCTCATTCTGATTGACTTACTTGCTGTTACCTGCGTGTCCACACAGTCTCAGATGTGGAAAAGCTGATCATGCTATGATCATGACGGCCGTGTGCTCACAGTGCTGTTGGTACAGTCGGATTTAAGGGGTTCTGTTCCATCATGTATGCAGTCGCCCCGTTGTCCCATTTTTTTGTGGTGAAGAATCTTTCAACTTTCACTTTGCACATTGTGATCTGGCCAAAGTGACTTGAGAGAGACCTTTCTAGTAGAATTGACCATTTTCTCCTTTTTATTATTTATTTATTTTTTATTTAACCTTTACTTATCCAGGAAAATTAACCCGTTGAGATCAAGGATCTCTTTCACACGGGTGACTTGGCCAAGAAGGCAGCAGCACACGTCATAATTTACATCACAGCACAGCGTACAAATACAATAAATATCCTTTATTAAGGCATCATCTTGAACCTTTTTAAATGCTGACTGGTCAAAAGCACCAACTGCTAGGCTGTAATGGATTGGTTGCACTGCAGACCTGTAGACATGTCATAGCCGGAAACTCCTATTGCTGCATTCCACTTAGAGGAGGTCCTGCTGGGACATTTAATGTAACTGAGAAGTAGTTACTGTTGTTAAGTCCACCAGTGTTTTTCCTGCTATGACAAGTCAGAATGTCTTGCTGTGTTACCAGTCCATTGTACTATTTGCATCATCAAAGGAGGGTACTATGCGCTGACGTCACTTTCCTACTGGAACATTCCTCCTCGGTTGGGCTGAGAGGCAAGAATCCTGCAACATCCCTGACTTTAGTAGGGGAAACTTCAAAACTGGGAGTCAAATAAGCAATTATCTTCAATTAAATGCAGGAACCAGTAGTCTATGGACATTAACATTTGGCCAGGAATCAGGCTTCTTTCCTCCTCATTTATATGTATCTGATTTTGATGCACAAAAGGATATTCTAGTTTGTGCAGATATTATTTCATAAGAACTTGGAGACGCATACTTGCAGCACTGAGGATGCATGATGACCGTATACCTCATTGCCATATCCACCACCATTAGGACAACCCTATGAAGCTGAGGATGTCGGTTTGACCACCAGTGAGCTTCTTGACAAATGTGATAAAGTCTTCGAGGATTTGTTGATCATAGATGCTCAACTGCAGATCCACATTTCAGTAACTGGATTCCAGTTGTTTCTGTGAGCTGCAGCAATTTGCTTCTCTTTTCTTCTCAGTGAATGAAACCACAGCGATTTCTGCCCACTGTGATGCAACGTGCAAACCTTCTATTTGGAACGGACATTGACACATTTCTCCTAATCTATCCAACAAAATCAGGTTCTATGTTATTATGAGGTATGGCTGGTATAGCTGTTTTAATGCTTCATCTGTGGTTCACATGCAGTCAGGCTCGAGGCTACAAACACCAAGGTCAGCTGATTCAGAGCACTGCACACTATGCACACATTTCTATACACCTACACGTTTTGCTGTGTTCTCTCTCTCTCTGTGTGTGTGTGTGTGTGTCTATATCACAAACACTTCTTTACACACTGGTGATCACAGCCGGATGTATAATCTGCCGCACACACGTGTTCTCACAGTGTGCATTCAACTCGCTGGGAGGGATTTCTCTCTATCTCTCTCCCCGACTTAACTCCCACTATCGCTCTCTGTCTCTCCCACACTGAGTTCAGTCTCTCCCTCTCATGAAGTGCAGCTCCTCATATCCTTTGGATGCACTCGGTCCAAGTCTGAGTGTCGGACGGGACAGACAGGAACAGCATAACTGATCTCTTTCTGCGCATACGGCCGGCAGCAGGTACAACTTTGTTTCTCACTAGCGCAAAATATGAACGCGTCTCTTTATCCAAGCTCACATTCTTAACAACACAAAGGAGTGGGGAACCTAAATGATTAAAATGGCCATGTTTTAGAGGTGACTTTCTCAGTTTCAGTGGTAGGATGGCTTCATTCAGGAAGTTTAAATGGCCTGAATGGCCTTGTGTTTTATGAACATGATCCTGAGTCTGGCAAATAACTAGGATGTTGTAATGTTGTGACTATTTTTCTTTTGTAACCCCTTGTGCTTTTTGGCTAGCTCTTTTTATGTTATAGAATTTCATGATGTATGGGCTCCGACCTAACTACCTGCTATGTTGCCAAAATAGCACAAACCAATATGAGGCATTCCTTTTGTCATGTACCATAGCATCCTGTATGCACACACAGTATAGTGTCGGAGCCACAGCAATAACATTTTCTAAACAAACATTTTTCTGCATTCCTGTTTTCACCAAAACGGCTACTAATAGATTCGTCTTTCTGGAGGTAACAGAATTCATGTGAGAGTGAAACTTTTCAGTCGTCCGTTTGACTTTTGGTGCTCTATATAATAAAAGAATATGTGACTTATTTGGATGAGAAGCTCATGTGAGACATGCTTAATATTTAAGCACATGCATGTATATCAGCGGCACACATAAAACACATAAAAGTACCTGTAAGTGGATGAACTTTCTTTCCACCTACAGAGAATATATGATATGTTAGGATGTCTATAAGGTGCAGCCATGTATGAGCTTATGAGCGTTGGCACGGTAGCAGCGGTCTATCACTTCCTTAATGTTGTGATGTTTCAGAATGGACAACAGTGAACACATCTCTGATTTCATCAACTGGCTTGCCTTAAAAGTGAATTGTTTTTTGTTGTCTTTTTGAGGTCAATTTTTAAAAGTTCTTTTCCACTCTATTTTTTATGCTGCTGTCTACCCTTTTTGTGTTTTACTATAAGAATCACACTATGTGGGTTCTGAACTGTCTATTATTACAGACTGGTGTCAGTTTGCTGTAACACAAACCTGGTATGTCGTCGAAATAGCAGCCATCCGTTATGTGAGGAGTCACCTTACTTCATGTTTTGATTTTGTCTTTATTTTCCTTTGTTTATCAATGTAATATATATACATGTCTTTAATCCAGTGCAGAAAGAGTGAAATGACTAAATGTTTTGATGCCCAAACTTTATTTGGATGTTTTTGGTTTGTGTCTCTTGGCAAGTTTTTTTCCCCAATATTCTTTTTCTTTTTTTTTTGTTACAAAACTACAAAAACCTCTGAATTTTTAAAAGGATCCTGTTGAGGTCTTTCTATTAAGTAAAAAAAAGAAAAAAGTAATTAAAATAAAGACTGAACAGATTGAACATAACCAGTAGCCTGTATAGGTCAGTACCTTATATAACTGTAAATTTAGTCTTAATGAACAGATTGCTGCTTTTCTACACAGCTTGATACTTAGTGCAGTCACTGTAAGCGTGTGTGTGTGTGTGTGTGTGTGTGTGTGTGTGTGCGTGTGTGTCGCCTATGTCTCGGAGCCTGTCGTGTTCCCACCACTCATTTAATATTCTATATATGATGTAGATGCTTAGTAAGGAAATACAAGATTAATGGATAGAAGTACAGGCTAAATGTAGTATCAGTTTATCTGAGCTGGTTTGATTTATTTAGCCGAGTCTCTCTTACGAACCATTAATGCCATGCAGGACTGTGAAACATTAAATGCGAAGAGTTGATAAGCTGACATCTGCTTTGAACATAGATTACAATTTACAGTTTAATATAAAGTGGATACTGTGGGCGTAGTGAGCAGCAGGAGATTCATAAGAATTAAGTTATCTTTTATTTATCATTTCCAAACATGCCTGTCTTAAATTTTCTTACAGGATTGTCTTTTTTTTTTTAAACCTCTTGTGTTTTCCAGAGAGCGACTCTTATTTGAGGTGCACATCTTCAATTCTGAAACCAATGCTGTCAGCAAGAAATGATGTTTGGGCTTGTCTAAAAAACCACTCAGCTCAGTTTCCACTGAAAAACCTCACATTTTATTTTGACTTCTTAATAATATCATCTTCCACTAAAGTAAATGAAAAGTGAGATTATTATTCATTTAAACATTCGTTTTCTATAACTGCTAATCCTATCCCAGCTGACTTCGGGTGGGAGGCAGGGTTCACCCTGGACAAGACTCCAGTTCATCACAGAGCCACATAGAAAGACAAACAACCATTCACACACACACATTCATACCTACGGTCAATTTACCTATATTGCATGTTTTTGGTGGTGGGAGGAAGTCGGAGACATGGGGAGAACATGCAAACTCCACACAGAAAAGTCCCAGGTCTTCAGGTGGATTTGAACCCAGGACCTTCTTACTGTGAGGCAACAGCCACCATGCCACTGAGATCACAACATGTTCACTTAAACTGCCATGATCAGTTGATTAAGCAGAGTTGCAGCGTGGGATTTAATTTCTTTGGTCTTAGAACTCATCTGTGTAATAACACTTGCACATGGTCACACAGTCACTGCTTTTGTGATTGACCTTTTTGGTGTTGTCCAGGCAGGGACTTTTCTTTAACGAGGAGGTGAACATGTGTTCCTTTGCTAGAAAAGGTTCTGTCTGCAGGTTGTGTTTATATGATTTGATAGTCATTTCCAGCATGTTTGCATGCTTTAACTTGTACTTTTTTTAAAACAAGAGAATAGCAAACAGTTTCCTTTTTGGAGGCGCTTTAAATTAAATATACATATTAAGTGGCTGATGTGAGGGCTCTTAAAGTTTTCTCATAAATTATGCTGCTATATATTAACTGTTGCTACATTCAGGGGCTGTTTTCATTTTTGAGAAGGACTGAACATGCACACGCACAGATGACGATTGTCTCACAGTAATGAGATGAGACAGTTGTGCATGAATAATGATGCATACAGGAAGATGATGATCCTGTACATCAGTGAGAGTCAATGTGTGCCATGTAAAGTGGTTGGAAAATGCAATGAGAACATTTATTTCTAGCTATGTTAATCTTCTCTTGTCCTCAAGCTTCCACTGTTCTCACAATGTTCAGGAATACAGAGAGCTGTGTTTTGTTGTGGCCTCTGGAAAACTACAGTAACTCTAATTTGTCCATAAATGATTTGAGACTCAGTACCGGCATATATGTGAGGCATTCATCAGTGGCCTACACCTCCACTCAGACAAGTGGTGTCAGATAACCTCATGTCACGCTCCCAGTGATCCCCTGTTGACCCTTCATTTAAAATGGACGACTAAGCATTACCGAGGGCATTGCTCAACGTATTTCATCCAGATTGTTCATTATAGTCAGTAGGAAACTATTTTAGACTAAGTACCTCCACCACCCTGGTGAAGACATTAGCATCTAATGACAGCAATAAGCACTTACTGAGCTTTAGCACATGATGTATTATAATGGATTTCCCTTGTAATAGTCAGTGATAGCAAAAGAAAAAAAAAACGATTTTTGTTTCATTACCCTCAGGATGATGGGTTTTCTCTGGGAAAATTTTACCCTGAAGTCACTCGTAGTTTGTGTTCAGAGGTGTGGACGGGTGGATGAGGATACAAGAGAAGCCCGGGAAGCACTTGGGCTCAAACTAAACCTGACGCTCGAAGCATCCCAGAGTCACACCAGAGGACAGCCAAAGCTATTTATCATCACAGACGTTTGGCCTCAGCTGCAGTCTCACTGACAGAGTCACTGTCATTTATTCATCTGCTTAATGAAAATTCCTATTCTTCAATACATTTTTCTTTCTTTTCAGGCGTGTTCTAGGACTCTAACACTCTTCTCTTTCCATGAATCTATATACATAAATATCAATAGCATTTTTAAAAAAAAAATTTGCTGACATTTTAAATATTCACATTTTTGATATTTGCCCCCTTGTACTCTGGGAATTAGTGGAATTTAAAGGTATAAGTAATGAGATAAAATCAAAACTATTTGCATGGCTAAGGACGACTAGAGGTACGTGACAAAATATGTTTTTATTTATTCACAATGGCCAGAATAAATATCGACATTGCAGCAACTTTTCCCAGCATTGTCGGACTGGACTTGTATTTATTGAAAGTCAGGTAAGAACTGCAGAAAAACACTTTCAAGTGCTTGAGCCGCAAGTTATAAAGTCAAACTCACTTGAACTTTTCATCTGTTAGAGTGAAAGCCGCAATTATTAATGGTCGCTGAGCTGTCTGTTTGTATCAGACTGTTGAGGCAATAGTTCTTATATGTCAGAGTCTGAACCAACCTTTGTGCTTCCTGCCTGTGTTAATGTCCTTTTTGCAGCGTGTGTGTGTGTGTGTGTGTGTGTGTGTGTGTGTGTGTGTGTGTGTGTGTGTGTGAATAGTTACAGAAGATTACGTTCACACATCTGAGTTCACCAAATGCACACGAGCATCACACCTCTGGAATACAAAGCTGGCAGCAGAACAAGCACCGAAGAGTAGAGGTAGTCAAAGAGTATAAATGTGTGTGTTTGTTGTTGTCAGTTGTTCGTTTCTTCTTCTTCCGATATTTTAGGTAACTATATTTATAGCTCCATGAGTCTCTTTCCTGTCTGTTCTGCTGGGTGCTACGGAAGCCCCCCAGGGACACAGCACGTCCAGCTGAGATAAAAATCCAGATTTGTTATCCACTTCACTTGATTTTTGTTGTTGTTGTCTTTCTCTTCCATACTTTATATGTAAGAGCACGACATGTGAAGCATTTGTCAGACGTTATTAATCCATCTGAGAATTAATCCCCTTGAGATCCTGATTCTTTGTCACTGTGCAGTACAGCTGCCTGGCGATCGGGCACAGCTGTAGGGGTTTACCTCCTGAACAGAACATGTTATTGTTCAGCCGAGCTTCCTTAACATTGTAAGATTTATTTAAGACTTAATGCATCTGTTTTTACCACATTTAGAGCTAAAGTTGCACTGCATTTGGCAAGGCATTGTCAATATAAGTGATTCTCAACCTTTTTTCAGTCACGGTGTCCTTTCATCCCAGTCTAAAATGTATTTATTTAGAGTGTCCCTACTAATATCCCAATATCCCAATATCCCCACTGTAACAGTTTGGATTCGTCTCAGTGAATGGCCTAAAACTTTCTCCAGACTTTAATCTGAATTCCTCCCTCTTCCTCTCTCCTGACAGCATTTCCCGGCTGTGAGCGGAGCCTTCATGGATTCTCCCTACAATGGCAACACGTCCTTGCAGACGTCGACCTCCAACCTCAACGCCGGCTACTCTCGACCCTCAGAGGCAGAGGATGATGGCAAAGTGTCCAGTGACACCATTTGGCTGTGGATCGCCGTCCTGGCAACCATCGGCAACATAGTGGTGGTGGCTGTGGTTTGCGCCTGTGCCTTCTGACAAGACGGAAGCAAAAGTACTGCTGCTGTCAGACAATGGGAAAATCTTGTATAGGCTGAAAGTATATATTTTTCCAGGAATGATGTAAAATAGCCTTACTGTTAGATTGATGAGTAAGCTTTAATTTGAGATTCTTCTTTCTTCATTTTTTTAACAAATAAGAGCAGCTGTAAAGTAAAAATAGGGACCAGGAAACATTCATTAATTTAACCATATTGAAATAATGATCTAATAGAGACACGATAATATCTAAATCTGTAAAATTCAACAGTGAAATAATGTTTAACAAAAAGGCCTCAAAATTAAGGTTGAACACTTGTAACATAGGGTCACAATGAAGGACTTTAAGAATGGCTACTGAAGCAGATCTTACTAAAAGTACTAGAAAATGTCACACTGACCACATAAGACCACTCTCAGACAGATACCATGCATGTATGCCCAAATAGTTTGCTGTACATTTGATCAGACTAACCAGCAAGAAAGCACACAGTTGGACAAAACACTTATAAAACAAACCCTTTTATTTTTTATGTTGCCCAGAAAATATCAGTTTAGGTGGAAAATGCTGCAGTCATACATGAACTTAACTCATGTCTCTGCTGAGCAGCAACCTTTCAATCCCAATCCTTATACACAAACACAAAAGCCTGAAACTGTGAAGAGCTTATTACGTGATATTACTTTGAAGGTTTTCCCGATTTTAGCAATTTTTCTGTTGTTTTCCTGGTATATCTACTACTAATAAAACTACAGACAAATGCATAAAAAACACAATTATATTCAGAGCTGATCATTTCATGTGTGCTTTAAACATTGGCAAAGTAAACAGCCGCTCCCTTAAAACGTTAAGACAGGTGAAACTACATTCAGATGAACCTATTCTCAGATCTGCCCTTTGTGGTTCAAGACTCGAAATGGGTCACACGGATGCTTGTTTTTTAATGAGGGTCCGTCTTCTAGCAAAATACTACATTTATTCATTTTCGACTTCAGGCTAAAAATTTTTAAAAAAAGCTGTGGTCTCATCATAATGGGTCAGTCGCAATGGTCAGTTGGTTATGCAAGCCATGCTGCTGTTATATAAGCTCAGTGCTGGTTATACCACAAGCTCAGCAGAGCGAGGATTAAACAAGATCATAGCCTGATCTCTTAGTGGGAGCAGAAGCCTGAATGAGCTGCACTGCTGAAGCTGCATATGAGGTTTGAGCTCAATAACATCTGTAACATGATGATTGATCAAAGCACCGACCTCCGAGCTGTATTTGTCTATACTATTCATCTCTATTCTATTGTTTTTGCTCCTACACTTTAAGCACACAGTATATTTACTTGACTAATTCTGCATTCTCTGGCCAATAAGAGGAATTGAACCTTGCCCAAGTCCCATAGTCATAGTCCCTAATGATGCTACTACACCTGTCATGCTTTCTTATCTTGCACGATGCTAAGGCTATGCAGTTGTAAAGTGGTAATGATGGTAAAATTTACCAGCTGCCTAAATTTCTCAGTACTAACATGTTTATTTGACAGAATTGAGTACTTAAAACAGCCACCTTCATTATTTACATTCATTATCATATTATTAGGTGTTTTCTTAAATGTGGATGAGACATGAGGTAGTCGGATACGGTTAGCGATGACAATGATGTGCTGTGCTTTCACCGTGGTGCTTAAATAGCCCTGAGCCAAAGAACAAATGCTGCGGCCACTCCAGCCTGTCGTTCACAGACAGTAGCGTTAGCACAAAGCACACACCCACAGCAGCGAACGGTAGCGGCTGGGCCCGGTGGCCTTTTCTGAATCGGTCATGACAGCGGTTATGCTTCTGCTTTGGCTTTGGAGGGAAGTCTATAGGGAAGGAAGAATTTTAATTTTTACTTGGAGACTTGCAGAATCTAGCTTTCCCTTGCTGGTTTTGCAGAGAAACCCCTTTAAGCTCACTCTTCATAATGAAAATTGACCTAAATCCACTTACTGGATACATGATATTGGGATAAACGATTGACTCTAAAAGATTAATTTGATGATCCATACAGAAGACAGGGCAATAAAGAAATAGCACTGTTTTTATATTGTGGTGTCCTGCTAGTGCTAGTCCTACCATTAGCTATTAGGAAAAATGTGAGATTAAAGTCTAATTTCATTCTGTGCTACGAGGATGTGTTTTGCTAACTTAATGCTATCCCTGATGCAATGTTCACACCGAACGCAAAGCGAATTTTAGGCGCAGTGCGATTACATACAAAGTTAACGCAAAGCCACGAGTAGATATACAAATATAGACATGACTTTAGCGCCAGGCTATGCGAATGACAGGAATTGCGCGACACAAATGGTGCGAAGACACGTAATTCGTGTCATTTGCATCTCTGCGTGTGTTGAGTCAAGTGTTTACTTTGGTCTTGGTTGATGATGGGACGAAATGGTAGAAATTAACTATGGTGTCCTTTGGGTTACTTGCGGGGGGAGGTCAAAAAGTAATGGCAAGGAATCAATATAATTGTTCAATTCTTTGTGGGTTTGTCACCAAGAGCGAGCCCTTTCACACGCAAGGAATCATACGATACATTTCTATATATAAATATATTTACTACAGCCACTGTAAAAGTAATTCTAACCCAACCACTATGTTTCACTAAACCCTGACCAAAACATTTTTAGTACCTAAACTGAACTAAACCCAACAAATGCCTGTGTCGGATCAGAAAACGGTTTTACTTTGGCATTTCATTTGACTTATAACATTTTAGAGCCACAGCCAGAGAAGCATTTCGTTCTGCTCACAGGGGCATCAGATCAGAAAACATATAAAACGTGTCGCTCTGGAGTGTAAAAGCACTATTATGTAAAGACTAGCATTATGTACTAATGCCATTCTTCATGTTAGCATGCATCTCAGAAGACTTATTCAGCATAATTTTCTGCATCATGTAGTTTTAACCCAGTGCTGTAGGAATGGCTCATGCAGCTATATCATCATGCAGAGTCATCCACCGCATGTGTACGTGTTTACACATAAGCATGTGTTTGCACATGCACTTCACCGACTCTAAGTTGAGATTCAGCCTATTTAAGTTGCCTAATTGTCCTGTCAGTGCTCAGCAGAGTAATGAGCTGTAATGCGCCTCTCAAGCTTACTCTCCCCTTTTTTTCTTTTTACTCCCTTCCTCGCTCGACTTCCCAGTGGGAAGTGTGCCCCCGGTGGCTATTAGGCTGGTCAGGACGGATCACATCACTGTGGTCGACTTTAATACAAAATGATTTTACAGACAGACTAGAGCTAAGTTCGGCAATCAGAGACAAAGATAGAGTCTAAAGAGCGGACAGAGATATAATTTGTGACATTAGTCATCTGAGATAAGTGTTGTGATGAGTGAGGCATAAAGTAAAAATGGAAGATGTAGCAAAAAAAAACAAAGATAATGAGGGAGTATCCATTTCTGGCATTAGTACTGAGGACAACTTTTATTTTCTGCATAGGATTCAAACACAAATGAGCGTTAGAAAAGCTCCTAACCACTGCATAACAACTACCAGCAGCTGTGGTCTCTGATTGGTCGAGGCTCAGGTGTCCACTGTTCACCACCATCTATAGTTGACCTCATCCAACTCCCTCACCGTCCAACCAACAGCCAGGACCTACTAATCTGCATGGACCTACACTATAAACCATTGAGACATGACCAGTGGCTTTTGGAACTGAATCAGTTGACTCCACTCAGACACACACATGTCAAAATGAGCCTCTGATTATGGACAAGATGATCTACAGCATCCTCCAGCCAGACAGTTATTCACACCATCTTACTGCTGACGAGACCTGCCTGCTCAGACACATGGAAGTGAAGGATAACACATCTGCTATGCTGTCCAACTCCAAATGCTGGCTAACAACCCTCTAACTCCAGTGATTCAACCAGGAAGGAGGTGAGAAGTGAACCAACCCAGTTAATGGTTTGCCCTCACAAAATGCAGTAGGCCACCTCAAGGAAGGGGAAAGCAGACACCTCTTCATTTAAAAATATAAGAAATCGTCACTAATTGGTAAAAGTCAATGGAAGCTTAGCATCAAAACCTGTGCAGATTCAAATAGGATCAGATTCCTTTTTTCGGTGTCACGGTAATAATTAGTACAAGCTAGAATTAAGAGGCATGTTAATTTCAGCAAAGATACACTGTGTATATTCCATATTTGCATGCTTGCTTTTCTCTTTGCAGGCTTTTCTGAATAAAATCATCGCTTTAATTTTTTTCTCTCCTCTTTTTCACAAGAGAAACGAGCCTTAATTCTATTGGATAAATGACAAACACACTTGTGTCGTTATCAAAAGCTATAGTTGAGTAAATAGAGTAAATAAATGAACAGTAGATTGCAGTGAAGTATACGAATTTTGACATTGCATAATGAATATTCAAACATTAAAATGCCTTTAAAGTGCATAATAATAATTATAGAAATGAACCTCTTTGCTTTGATTCTTGCAAAAGATAATGTATCTTGATTTAATAGACTCCCAGGTGTACAGTAGTGCCCTATGTGAAAAAAACTTCCCCCACACCAGATATGGACCCAAGATGGCAGTATAATCATGTAGCTTACATGATCCAGCAAACTGAACTGACAGAGGATCTGTGCAGCAGGGAGTTCATTTCTACTCCCGCATTAGATTGTCTAAAAGCTTCACAGTGTGTTAACAGGAGCTTTTCACTACAGGCCAGGTTAATGTTTCCCTTCTTTGATGAATGTAGTTTACACCTTATTTCTCCAACATCATGAACTCCTTATCAGTTGTAGAATAAAGCCTATCAGATCAGTATTATTCAGAAACATCAATGCATGTTGCATAATACACTCTATGTACCCTGTGTCCTCTTCCCTCATCTCTGTCTCTGTCATCTCATACATCATTTCGTACATGTGAAACATCCAGAACATGAAACCCCTCCTATCCTCATCAGACCATCTATCCATCAGACTCCTTCTATCCTCCATCTATCTTGTGCTTTCCTCTTTCCTTCCTCTTTCACAATTTATCCAATTGGACATTTATGTGCAGTGCATTTACAGCCTTTGGGGCAGAGCAAGTGATACATATAAGGATAGCACATCTACACTTCCTCCCACTGTACAAAAATAAACCCAAAATATGACTACTGCCATCTGGTGACATCATTTGGAGCCAGAGTTTGCACAGAAATGATCGGGTGGTGGTAATCATGCTTACTTACTTTTTATTGGATCCAATCACTGATTGAAATCAGACTAATTAGAATAATGAAGACTTGAACAGACATCAGTGTGATAAGAACTATTGAAAATGACAAAAATCAGTGTTGAGAAAAATGTATTTACTTTGGGTTTTTATTTTGGCCCATGTCCCATCTGCAACTTGGAGGGGGATGGGTGTAAGATCTGTACAGCACCCATCCACCAGGGAGCGATCAGGATGTTTCGACATCTCACATTACATCATATTTTGTTTCATACATTTTTTTAAATACATTTTTAATAAAAAATAGTTGAAGTTACCTGTCAAATAGACTACTTGTAAGATCATACAATATAAAAAATATACAATTTCCACAAGGAATAGAGAAGCTGGGTCATAAAATTGTGATGGAAAATGTCTCTTAACGTTTTAACTTGTGCAAGAAATGTTGCGAAACTTTTTTATCTGCATGTTTCGTTTCCTGCCTACAGAAATCGACATTATCGATATTCACAAAGGGACTGCTATCAAAATCTGAGAGAGGTGACAGCAAAAGTAGTCAAGGCACTAACCTCTCTCTGCTCCTCCTTCCAGGACTACAAGGAAAAAGAGTACATGGAGACACGTGTGTGTCAGGGTGATCGTGTTCTACTCTATGCCACCATATGGAATGGATTTGCATGAAGGCCTGTGGAGAAACTGCAGTGTGGTGATGAGAGGAAATAAAGGAAGGCTGACAAGGAACTGTCTGAAGATCCGTTCCCTTCATAAATGTCCAATACCAGGGCGATGCTGAACATTTAGGATAATTGGAGAATGTGAAACAGTTGATTATATTTCACCGTTCAAATCACATGACTCCTCATAAATATTGTGTGTCTGAAAGAGACAGCTTAAGAAGGCGGACTCGTTGTAATTCAAGAGGACAGTATGGGATTAGAAGGCAGATACTGTTATACAGATAAGACGTTCAAACTGTGATGCGACCTTTAATGAAAAACATCTCCTGTCTTCCTGAGGACTGGCTGATGCATCTGTACTTCTGAGGTATAAGCTTTGGTTCAGTTGAGGCTTCACTGTGGAGGCTAAAACTATCCAAAGTTAAAATGCTGGTGTTGTAACTTACAGATGGTTTCAACGGGTCGCTAGGCTAATATGTAACAGAAGCAGTGAGCAGGAGGAGGAGCAACATGCTAACACTGTAGCATTACCAGCATTACAGCATTGTGTGTAGCTCACTTCTTGACATGCATGGCTACCAGCAGATTTCTCTTTTTCCCTCAAATGATGAACTGTCTGCCTCATAAATACCTGTCAGTCATTTACACTTTGTAAGATTCATTAGTTAATATAAGCGTCGGGTTTTGCTTTAGATTTCATTCAATACTTCAATATGTTTTTTCTATATATGAGTTTAAAGTTGTATTTGAGTAATTCCTCTCTTTGTACATTTTCAGTCATGCCATGAATCATATTTCCTTCATCTTCAAATGAAACTTTGTAACGGTGGACCTTTCTACTGTATCACATATAGAGTCTTCTGTTATATAAGTTCATTAAATGAGTCAGAATATGAGCTGTTTGTCTTACCAGGTTTGTTTATGTCACTTTAAACATATTGGAACATCATGTTATAATGGTAAAATGTGTAAAACCTTTGTTTCAGAGGTCAGTGCAGCTCTACTTGTGCACTAAATAAATACTAACTCTACTGCTGCCTGCAGGGCAGTAAAGGAGCATTTATAAGGAAATCCAGCTCAACTGCAGGAGACAGAATGGTGAATAATTAATACTAATATTATCACATTAGAATATACAGTCATATAGTTGGCCTTTTACTTTTTAATGAGTGAAATGATGAGTTCAGAGTTGTTGGTCTTGATATCTATTACTGAATTTGAAATGACAGGACGTCATCCTCACACTGATTAAATGTTAATTAATGGTAATGCGGCTTCATCTTGATTCAGCTTCTTCTGATGGAATACTTTCCTGTTTCAACTAATGAGTGAAGCTCCATCAGACATAAGAAGAAGAATAACAGAGGTATATATATATCTATATATACATATATATATATATATATATATATATATATATATATATATATATATATATGACGCATGTATTACATTTAAAACGAACCTTACAAAAAACATTTATCATTTTTATAACATGCATACATTTTCTGTATATAAGAAAACAAGCAGACGTGGAAATGCATTTCTGGATGAGCTATGCGCTAATGAATTTATATTTCTTTCTTTCTTTCTTTCTTTCTTTTGTCAGATAAGAAAAGCCTGATGACAACAAAGCATTCTGGGTACACTTGTGTGTGTGGCTGTGTTTTGGATCTTAGCTCTTCAGGCTATACCCCCAGACTCTCCATCTGTAGTCCTGCCAGCCACAGCTGTCTTTGGGGAAATGAGAGATCCTCAAATACATACAAATGAATGAATTCATGCACAAACCGCAAAAACTGTCCTACATCGAGATCATTATTGAACATTGATTTTTTTCTAATATTCAAATGTTTCATCAAGGTAACAATGCTTCTCTAAGTCAAACCTGTTTGTACTTTATACTTTGTCATATTTAATATTATACCAGTTAACAAATCATGATGATGGATTACAATTTGTTTGCTTTTTTTTTGTTGAAAAGGTTCTTTTTCCCTAAATGAAATTACTATTAGAACGACCTCATTATTACTGTGGATGATATATGGCTGTAAAGTGACTGAGTGGTTACCGTGACCGAGCGCAAAGGAAAAAAAGGAAATACTCAGAAGTATTTTTACAAGTAATAGATATCCTGTGTCTAATAACCTTGAGGAGCAGATCACACTTTGTACACAATCTGACCTTCACAATGACCAATATGGAGAGTCATCAGTGGAAAACACTGAAGATATCATTTGCCATTGAGTGCTTTTACATTCAAGGTTGTAAAAGCACAGATCGTGAACCTTTAAAAAAATCCCCAAGTCTTTGGCAGGAGGCTACATTTAATGCAGCATGTGGGTCATTCCAGGAAAGGAAAGAACAAAGGCATTAATCACTGTTAAACAAATACGTTGAAAGATGAGGCAACCGTTTCAACAGCCAGACTGTTTGGGTAACATAATTTGACAGGTTACAACTCCTTAGTCTTGAGAGCAGGGCTGTCTGACCCAGCAGTCTAATCAGTGAGATAAAGAAGATTACCAGAATCAATTCACCAGAATTAAGACAACATTTACGGCTCTGTCTACCATAGTTTTGGAAAATAATAAATAATTCACCTCCCAATGTCGAACCATAGGGTGGGAATCTTGGCATCACATTTCCCCCTCAATTGAACTTTGTCAATAAAGTGGTTTCAATCCTGGTTCTTTCAACTGAGAAATATTGGAAAAATAAAAAAACACTGACATGAGTATTTGATCTGGAACGCATCATCACACCTTCAATTCCCTTTTTACCTGCCTTAAAGTCTGACTTCAGACTCTGACTTTAACCACCATGTAGTGACTGTTAACAAACCAAGGACATAAATAGTGTAGAACACGTTGGTGATAAAAGCAACAGCAGAAATGTAACACAATGCAGGGCTTTGCAGAGAACGCTGCCAGAGAACGACCACAGCATTTGCAGCAACAACAGCTCATTATGTGGATGTAAGAAATTAAAACAAAGACAGAGACACGCAGTCTGAGAGTCAGCCTGCCTTGGTTGGCCAGCTTAGTGTGTATGGATGTGTGTGTTTTCCAGTAAAGAATGACTCACTGACTCAGTCACTCTAATCATTTTGAAGAAATGCTTTTTAGGAGGTCTTATGGCACAGATCCAGACTTAGAACATATGATCTTCTCATAGTGTCATAACTTTCATTTTCCAGTGCAAAAGATTGCGGATTTTGGAAAATGAAGGAAAAAAATCAACAAATACTTTTTTGACAGTCAGTGATGCTGATAATCTGATCCAGGAGGACGCAGCATAGGTGATTAATTTCATTGTAACATATCCGTCTCTGTGGTGTTTTTATTTAAATGACTCAAGTAATGACGCATCAAAAAAATAAATAACTGATGACACATGGGAATCCCAGGATCAAGAAAGAGCTGAGTCGACGTTTTTGGTGTTGACTATCCTAACCAAATATCCCGAACCACCTCAAGTTAATTGGACAAAACAAAAATCATCTCTAATTAGGTTTGTGAGGAGCTTTTAGGAAAACAAATTCTGAGAGCGCAGCGTGATAAAGTGTCCGACAGCCAGCCGCATGGGAGCCACTCTCTGACCTTGAAGGAGGCTGTAGTAGAATAAGAATTAAATACAGATGGTGGCGGCATGTCTGCACACACAAACACACGCACACACACACACACATATGACATAAACTAGTTTAAGATACATACAATAAACTGTGACACTTTATTAACAGTTTGAAAAGATTTGATTTATGTTCACAGTAAAGTTGCCTCCATAGTCAAAATAAAACAGACACTAGAAGAAGGGCACTTGGATACCTCCACCTGCAAAAAAACAAATTGATGGATTTGCACCTTGATACGGATCAATGTCAAAATCGATCCATCTCTTCTCCAGTCCGACCTCCACCTCCCAACAAAATTTCATTGAAATCTGTTAAGAACTTTTTGAGATGCTAACAGACAAACAATGATAACATAACCTCCTTGGTGGAAGTAATTAAATCAGTGAGAATAAACAAACTGGGGAACTAAGAGGAAATGTGATTCTCTATGTTGACGCCATATCTTCTAAAATATCAACCTATGCTAAACAGATTTTTTGGTCAGCTGGGGACAGAAAAATAAGCTGAAATGAAGCACTTAGATATCATCACATTTTACATTAATGAGTTGATGAACATGAGCATTTCAAGCAGACACAGAGCAGCATGAGCATTCACTTGGAACCCTGATTCTGGCTACCGGTCAAGTTCAATATTCTCCCTCTTTGTAGCTCTCTTCTGTTCTCCACCACCTATCCTTAAAAGAGGTATTATGTTTCTTCACCAGATAAACACTCCAGTTTATCAGGTGGTCACTAATTGTGTATGTCTGCTGTTTAGTTTTAGTTCTTTTAAGAGCTGTTTGCTAAAAACAGCTGCCTGCTGCGGAAAAAGTGACCTAACAAGAGTAATGAAAGTAAACCAATACAGTACAGACATGGGCCAAACAAAAGCAATTAGCTCAAGGAGGTTAAATGCTTTATAAAGCCGAAGGGAACCGCAGACTTCAGTGATGGTTCTTTAGTACATATGACTGATTTTAGCTGCTTTAATAAGTTATACGAAAAGGATAATTTGCAGCTACAAATAACTCGAGCAACAAAATTACATATAAATAAGACAGTTCTGCTGTTTGATGTACGATTTAGATCTGTGCCTGGAGAATCCATTGGTCTCCCACCAATCACACACACACACACACACACACACACACACACACACACACACACACACACACACACACACACACACACACACACACACACACACACACCAGTGTGAGAGTCTGTCTGGAAATGGTAGAAACAAAGAGGAGGTCTGGGAATGCTGAAGAGGGGGAGAGAGGTGGAAAAGTTGCAACTTCAGGGCAATATGGACCGCATGCTATGAGAAGGAATGCATGTGTCTTTGTAGGAGAGTGGGAGAGCAAATGAAAAGAAGAGAGGAGGAGGAGGAAAGAAGTGACGAGGGAGGGATCTAAGCCGGGGCTGCAGCGTGGCGCAGTGTCTGAATGAAAGAACCTCTCTCTCCCACTCTCTCCTGCTGTCTATATGCATGGCTCATGTCTGCTGCAGCAAATGAGCACATGTCCAGAACAAACAAGGCGAGCCTCTCCAAGTGCCTCCGAGCTGAAAGTAAATATTTTGCAGAAACTTCAGCTGTCGGCGCAACTTTGACTTTTCCAATGCTTTTAAAATTTTGTTTCTGACTCTAAGAAGATGAATTACTTTTTAGGAGTATGACAGCTTTTTTCAGGGGAGATTGCTTTGCATCTAACTTTCTCCTGATTTCTGTAACTGGAGGATCTATTTCAAGAATTTGTGTTGTGATCCACATGCATTTTTCTTTTTTTTTTTGGAGATATGCTATAAGAACTGACGAGGACTGAATCTCTCCACACATCAGCGGGACTTTGGGACATTGGAGGTTAGCAGCTCCTCACATTACCTTGTCATCTCCTCCCCATCAAAGGAATTCACCGGATCTGAATCAGTTTGACCTCATTTTGACATATTTAAACAGAGAGTGATTCTGTGCATTTTGTAGGCCTCTGGCCAACTTTCAGGCAGGTGTGATGCTGGGTCAGTGTGTTTGAAACACACAGTCACACGTCTACGCACACACGGTTGCCTGAAAGAGCAGAAATCAGGACTTCAAGTGAGGACATACAATCCTTTAAACAAATCCAGAAAACTTTGAATCTCACATCTGTCCTTGATGGATGCTGCTGGAGATGTAACATGTACACTGTCCTCATTTTAGTGCAACATCACATGCAATCTGCTTTCATTTTCTGCATCACTGGTTCAAGAACCAAACTATCCTGAACTGAAAGACTGCATCTTCCACACCATGACCCCACAGACCTTTCATTTGCAGCATGCCTTCCACTCTCACCTCCTTCTCCCCATACTACTGTTGCTCCTCCAGGCCTGGCAGGGGTGCTGTCACCCCCAGTGTTTAGACTACAAGCCTCCATTTGAGCCACATCAGCCATTGGCGTTCTGTAAGGAGTATTCCAAGTTCGGATGCTGCAATCTGGAAAAAGATGAGGAGATATCGGTCCGGTTTTACGCCATCATGAACAACTTTGACCATTCAGGTTATGTTACCTGTGGCAAGTACATACGCAGCATCCTTTGCCAGGTAAGAGAAACATTTCATTATTCTAATGATGATTGTTATGATTGATTATGTGGCCAAGCTCTCATCTTCCTGGGCATCCAAATGTTGAATATTTGTTATTAATTGCATTTGATTTTGATGTGACTCGACAACATTTTCTAAAGCAGAATGCAATCTGAAGCTAAACGCAGCTGGAAACAGCCCACTCTGGAATCCACATGAATCTTTTCCACTATGTGTCCTAGTTTCTGTACGTCTCTCATGCAAAGTGCGAATTTGTCTGACCGCTGATGTTTGCAGTCCCACCTCGAAAACTTGGTTTTGATGTCACCAAGACGTCTTTAAGATGAGAGCAGTGTTCATACTTTAAGTTTATTCAAAGTTGAACATTTATACCTTCAGTTTGTTTTTCAGGTAATAATAATAGCATTTACTGTACTGTATATTTCAGTGGATACCAAACAAACGCACAGAGACTAAAAATACATGTTTCCGCCTCTCTCCAAGGGAAGCTGTGGTGTTTTTATGTCAGTGAGAACCTGTTCTGAAAAAAGTACAGTAACCAACAAAACAAAGTTGGCTACGAGGGGATGTTGACATCAGTTTGCCAGCACTTAGTCATGCTTGGAGAGCTAAACCACAGCCTTACCTAACCTTTACCGGGTTAGACAAAACTTTACAATTTTTTGACATACTGGTACTATTGATGATAAAATGTGTCAGCACACCAAATTATTGACTTGAAGTGGTCAAATAAAACGACTTGGCTCACATTTTCTCATGTAATCCACAAAGACTAAACTAGGCTTTACCCTTCCGGACTCCGAGAAAACTTTGTTTACTCTCCTCTCACATGAGACACAGGAGTGAGTTCGACTCCAGACTGTTGGAAAAGATTCAGCGCAAGTTAAAAGCTCATTGTTTTCCTTTGTGATAATGCACAAAAATGCACTTTTAACTAAATCATCACCACATTTGGAGTTGTGGATGGGGAAAATGATAAATAGGGTCAAAGAGAACAGACGAATGGTGAGTGAGTAATGCAGAATTGTGCAAGACGAGGGTTTCTTAGGAGTAAAAACTGAACGTGCAACACCTGAACATAATTAAACTCCCTACAGTACAAATCTCAGCATCACTTGTTTATATATTTTTTTCCTCTCTCTCAGCTTGCTAACCTTAGACAGATCCCAGGACTGAGCTCCCACCTCTCCTTTACTGGCAGTATGAGTCCTTGAGGCCAGTTCCACCCACTGATTGCATAATTAGGTGCTGACTTGCAGCTCTGTCTCTAACTTGCAGATTTCAAGTGTAAAACGAATCATAGGTGCAGCGTAAATTCAGCCCGGCATATATAATCTAGTGAAAATGTTCATTCCAAAACGAAAACGGCAAAACAAACAGACTGTCCCACAAATAACACTTTCAACTTTGATAGGTGCACAACACCAAATCCATGGGAAAAAAAACACATTTTCAGCAGTTTAGTACATCAAACGCTACGATAAGACAGTGACAAATCATCTGACTGCTACAAATATAGGTTTCTAGTCACTGTGGTTCTTTCCAGGCGGTGCAGGCCATGTCTTGAATATAATGACAGTGCTGGAGCGTACATACGACTGAACAGTTGGTCGAGTTTAAGTACAGTGCAGCAGGAGTTCAGAACAATTTGTGATACTTAGAGAGGACTGTATTTTTACGTGCTGGCCTATTTTTAGTCCTCAAGCTCCTGTAGAGAAACTATTTTAATGAAGCTGTCATTTTGCAGGCATTTATCAATTTCTCAAATGAGCATATTGATCTAAAACGTTGTCATGAATCTGAACAAAACCATTTTGGTCTGAGCTACGTATGTGGCTGCTCTTTTATTCAGTCATAAAAAATGCTTTCTGCCATTTGTTGAGATTTTTAAAAATCTTATTTGGAGCTGCTAAAGGAAACCCACACTGTGGTCGCCAGGTCCCTGGTTGATAGTTTGAGGTAAAGGATGCCTAAGAGGTGGTCAAATTACCCCACTGCCAGGGTACTTGTGCAGGGTAAACCCAACAAACTGAGGCCCTCTGTTCCAGCTGCACTGCAGGAGATTCCTGACACTTATATCAATGAGACGGTGAAGAGAGAGACAGACAAAAGGGAAATGAGTAAGTGTGTGTGTGTGTGTTTCAGGGAGACAGGAGGGAGATTGCCATCATCCCTGAGCTTAACTGACCAAACAAACAACCATTTCCTCCTCTGGCCAGGGGTGCAGGATATATCAAGTTCCTGCTAGAGAGAGGGGCAGAGAGAGGAAGAGCAAAAGCAGCGAAAATAGACAGAGATACAATGAGGCATAGATGAAACAGAAACAATCAATGAACTCATACAGTTCATTTTTTGTGTGCAGCTGTGTTACAATAATGTGTTTGTTCAAACTGCAGCTATTGCTCACCCTTTCCTTCCCCTGTCTTTTTAATAGTAACACTCAATTATTAAAACAACACAACCCAAAGAGGCTACTTCAAAGTCATCCAGTGAGCACTTAAAAAAACAGAAAACCAAATTATTTGTTTCTTCTGTTGCATTTTTAACTTTAACACTACCCCAGAGCTGTTTCTCTACACTGTTTCCTCAGTTTAAAAGCTGATGTAGCTGCTCTGATAGCAGCAGAAAGATGTCCAAGTTTCCAAACGGCACATAAATGCACCATGCTACATCAAATCTCAAACACACTTTGTTTTTACTATCATTATTCTCTGCAGATAAGTTCTGGGCCTTAACATTCACATCCAGTATCTTACTACAGGTCTGATTTACTCTAGTTGGATCAGGTCTAGTCTCGTAGGACAGTTGAGGCACAGACATTTTTCTCTTCATCCTGCTTTTATTAGCACCCTCTCTCCCCAATCAACCAGGGGAGCCAGAAATACAGACAACCGAAAAAAGGCATTTTACATTCCTGCTCAATTTTCAATTTCACTCTATTTCAAACCGTACAGCCGAAACACCAAATTATAGCAGTTTGAAGTGGTGCATTGTTAGGGTGCAGCTGTTAGTAATTACAAACATTTATCCTACCCTATGATAGTGAGAGCCAAAATAAGTCTCTCAGAACAAAGGCTGTTCCTTTTTTTTTCAATTTCAGTGGGTCAATTAAGAGAATTAAGAAGTAAAGACAGTGAACCAATGAAAGCCAGACCAGTGTTTCTCATCCTTTCAGTCACGGCAGTCTGAATGTATTTTAAAAAAGGTACATTCTCCATCCACTCGTACATAACTTTCCTTTGAATAGTTAATATGAAATGTGTCACATTAACTGGGATTTGAACTTGACACATATAAAGAAATAAATATGGACATTATTTATAAGAGAAATAATAATAAAAGACAAGAGTATCCTGGTCTTTAAGGTCCACGACTGCTATATGTACTCCTCATAGATGACAGTGGGAATTCATCTCATGTGTGCTAAATTATCTAAACTTTTTTTTTGCTTCCTGTCCCTTTTTTGCCTACAGCAAAATGCTGAATACTTTCTGTCTGCTAGAAAGGAAATGCGTGTCACATGATATATCATTATTGCTTCCATTTAGATTTAGGCACACAAAACATGACAATACTGCAGTTAATTGCCAGCCTGGGATCGTATTTTTGTTTTGCCAAACATTTAATGAGTAAATAAGTGATGTTTGGGCTCTGTATTCCTGGTGATGCTCACTTAAGCTGATCTGGCACTGAGCAAAAGAACATCAGTTGACCACATGATGGTTTGGGTGTCGTGACTTCGTGTGCCTGCAGCTCACCATTCTGGGTGTGGACGGTGTGGTTGTGACTTAATAACTGACTGGACCGTCCTGGGATCCATTTATACCAGGCGGCACACAGACATCCTCTATATAACCCAGGTCTGACCAGTCATAGTAAGGCACTGAGGAAGCTGTGGTGGAAAAAGTATACAAATCCTATACTTATCATGATCCATACATCTCCTTAACTCTATACCTCTGAGAAAAAAACATATAGACTTAAAAGAAAGTTAAGTATAAACAATGAGGATAATCCATACAGACGAAACCTTAAATAACCATCTACACACAGTGACACAGATTTAATAAAAAAAAAAAAAAAAAAAATCATCATCTTTCCGTTGGCAGGAGTGTTCTCCATACGCAGCCCACCTGTATGATGCTGAAGATGCTAACACACCTATGCGGATGCTGCCCGGACTGTGCGGTTATTACTGCTCTGACTACTGGAACCAGTGTCGGTACACACTCAGTCTCCTCTTGGAGGATTTGGGGAGCCCTCAGCAGTTTGCAAACCTGACTGCGACGATAGAAGAGGATCGCAGAAAGTTCTGTGACTTTCTGGAGCTGAAGGACAAACAGTACTGCTATCCTAATGTAGTTGCAAATGCAGGTATGGTGTACATGCGTAAGACAGCAGGCCTACATACACACTCATATGCTCAATCATGTCAGATCTAATTATGAGGATTAGTTGGGGGGAAAAGCATATTTGATTACTCCTAACTACTTAAAAAAAAGTGCACAGGTTCTCTTATACTAAGGAAACAGGACATAAGCTCACTGGCAAGAACCCTTTATGTGCACCACAAGGTGTAGAAAGTCATTATGACATAGAAATGTCTTGTTTTGGTCCAGTAGTATGTAGAATCTTCTGGACACAGATTTTTATAGCAAACTGTAAAAAGGCAGGGAGTTGTAGGAATCAATCCTTTGTTTGAGCGGTGTAATGATCCGTTAAATCATTTTTCTTTTACCCCTGGTTTCCATCTTCTGTGTCATCTTTTCTTTCCCCAGAGCTGAATGCCAATCTCGGCTTTGTGCGCGAGGATCCCAAGGGATGCCTGGAGTTGTGTTTGCAGGAGGTTGCAAATGGGCTTCGTAACCCTGTGGCCATGATCCACGCCGACGACGGAACTCATCGATTCTTTGTGGCGGAGCAGCTGGGCTATGTCTGGGTGTATCTGGCCAACGGCTCCCGGATCGACCGCCCTTTCCTCAACCTCACTGATGCTGTCCTCACATCGCCGTGGGCTGGCGATGAGAGGGGATTCCTCTGCTTAGCTCTGCACCCTAGGTTTATAATTTTCACAAAAGCAGTACCATCAGTGACCGTTGTATATGGTGCTTTATTCACAGTTGACTGCTGCTGATGTGTGGAGTACGACTTCTTCTGTTTCTCTTTTGTCTCTAGGTTCACCACAGTCAGAAAAGCCTATGTGTACTACTCTGTGTCTGTTAAGAAGGAGGAGAGGATCCGAATCAGTGAGTTCACGCTGTCACCATATGATGACAACCAACTAGACCACTCCTCAGAGAGGTAAGGAGACACGTTCACACTCAGGAGGACGCAAGTGGAAACAAAAAGACAGATTTTTTTGTGTTTTTTAAAAATATTTGTATTGATAATGCTAGACTTTGTGTTGTAATTAGAAATTTATAAGTTCTTGTATTCATATGTGTGTATTTGTAGTCTTTAAATGCATGAATGCTGGATGTGTACATTTGCCCACCTGTTGTGTGTCTTGGTTCAGGACTATCCTCGAAGTAACAGAGCCGGCATCCAATCACAATGGGGGACAGCTTCTATTTGGTCATGACGGGTATCTGTACATTTTCATTGGTGATGGTGGCAGAGCTGGGGACCCATTTGGAAATTTTGGTAACTCACAGAACAAGTGAGTATGAGTTAATAGATTTAGGTGTTTGAGGAAGAGGCATGGTTATGCTGATTTCAGTATTTCTTAAAATTCCTCAAGTTGTAACTCCACAAAATACATTTTCATGCTACAGCATCCAACCTGAAAATCAGCAGCACATTTATGACATGAGTCCGGGAAATAACTGACTCGTGATTGTTTGAAAAAAAAAAAAATCCCTCAGCTTCAGCCTTATATGTAATTAAAATGTATGGGGGAAAAAAGATAAACACATTCTTTGGATTGCTCAAAGAGGTTGTTGAAATTGTAAGTGATAAAGGTGCTCATCATGTAAAATACTTTATAAGCATATGTCTAGAAGCAGCCAGTCAAAATGCGGAAAATGAGTTCCTGTCTAAATCAAACTCCAGGTAAGTCAAGTCTAATGAGAAGGCTCAAAATTGCAGACTCTCAAGTTGCTCAGTGCTTAGTATAAATTATATCTTTTTGAAGGCTGGTTATCTTCCACTCAGAAAAATTCACTTAAATAGAGGATCTTCCTGGCTCTGAACCTGTTCATTTAATTTAAATGATCACTTTAGTGGAAAAAAATAGTAATTTGTGGAGACAGATTCTCATAGATATGTTTCATTAATACATACCAAGCATCTCTTTAATCCCAGTAATCAAATTACTGTACATAACCTGGGCTTCATGGAGATCTCAGCTATGTCTCCTTTGAAATGAGGAATGCTTGGACACTTTTGGAAGGGAGCGACATTGAGCAGACTATGAAAGATAAATGAAGGAGGAGTGCGACTGAACTGTTTAATGATTCAGAGGGACTGAACTTTTACATTATTTGAAGCAATGGTGGTCAAATGTCTGAATATAGAGCATGGCCTCATATTTTCTGTTCATTCTCAGGGCAGCATGCACCTTCCACTTTATATTTGGATTAACCAGGCAGAGAGGAGAGGAATGAAAAATAAAAGAGTAGACCATTGCAGTGCTTGTTGGCAGTTGTAACATAGTTTAAACATGAAGGAGAAGAGGCATGATTTGTTTATGCCAAGGGCAGCACGCAAATAGTTCATAAAAGCAAGGTTTTTTTTAGGGCATGATTACCCTGTCACTGCATTGGTAAACATTACTCACCTCTCAAACAACATGGCCTCAACATGACAAATAATTTGATTCATTCAATAGATAGGCTAGCTGTAGCTTAAGGCAATGTGTGTCTATGTTCATATGTTGACATGAAATGACAATATTTGAGTGCTGTATACATATCTTGCGCTGCTGTTATGTGTGGTTTATTTTTTAATTTTTTCTATTTTTGTCATTCGCTTATCATTCGATCAATCCACAGTGACTAAATTTAGATACAGCCCGAGGACAGAAGGAAGTGTAAATACACAATGCACCATACTCCAAGACAACGCAATTGTTAGAATAGTGTTAAGACTGTGCAGCGGAAAAATCATTCAATTGAAGACCAAAGTAAGATATGCCTATAATATAAACTTTAAACGGCTAGATTAATATAGCAGCTCTATGCCAGAACAAAAACAGCCTGCGGAGGCTTAAGCTAAACATGAATATTTATAATACTGCATGTGCATCTAAAAAATCTGTCCAAATTAGAGCAGAACTGGAGGAAACCCTCTGATGAAAACATTAATTTTAGTTCACCCCCAAATCAAAAACACATATTTTTCCTACACGAAAATGCTCAAATCAAGATCTGTGTCGTGATTTCTGATTACTGTTGAGTTCTTCAATTGTATTGTTTTGTATTATTTTGACGTTGAGCATCTAGTTCTATCTAGTTCTACTTAGTTGGAGAAATGGCAGAAATCTCTATATAGATGGATAATAGCATTACAGGTAAGAGAAAAAAATGTTTTTATTTGAGACAGAACTGTCCCTTTAGGTGTCAGCAGCAGGTTATTAACACGGTTTACTGAACATTTACTGAGGTTTTCCTGAGCTGCTGAGTTCTTTTCTGCAGTCAGTTAGTGAGCGTTCAGCTCTTTAGCTCTTTCTAAGGGGTTTTGTTGACACGGTGTAGCTGTTCTGGGAATGAGGGAGGATACGCCGTGCCAAGTCTAATATTTACACCACACATTGTGGACTGGTACGGGGGAGTGGGATGGTGGGAGGGCACAGAAACATAGAATGTGAGGGAGAGAGAGTGAGAGGTGTGGCGGAAAAGGGTACAAGGAGAGAGGAAGGAGGAAAAAGATGGAAAATCAATGAGATGAGCTTAAGACTGGAAAAAGATGGAGAAGTAATGAGAAAAGAGGCAAAGAACAGCCTTTTAGAGACGACAACTTTGATGTGTGGACAGAGAGAAAGCAGACAGTAACCAAAGACAGGATATTGGATGGGGAGGAAGACGTGGGATATGAGGAGGAATGGAAAGGTTTCGAGGTCCAATGAGTTTTAGAGGTAAAAACATAGATGGGAAAATAAAAAGTAGGGACATTTAAAGCAGAGGAAGAGGCAGTAAGTAGGAAAGGAGGATGATGAGACAGTGTGAGGAGGTAGAGAAAGGAGCCTCTCTGAATCTTTCTCACTATCTCATCTCTTCTCGGGATTGGATAGGTCAACGCTCCTTGGGAAGGTGCTGCGTGTTGATGTGGAGAACAATGATGATGGCGCTCCGTACAGTATTCCCTCAGACAACCCGTTCCTGTTGGAGAAGGAAACACGACCTGGTACATCCGTTAAAATTGTGATGAATGGGACAATTGTGAATTAGCTTCTCATAATGGGACTGTAGTGGGACTGTCTGCTCTTACTGAGGGAAACATGACTCAGCAAATAGATGAAAGTCTTCTTAAGCACTGACATCTTGAAGCTATTACTGATACTCACTTCATTCCAGAGATATATCCGTCGCTTTCTGTTTACAGCCTCATAATGGACATATGCTAGTTTTTATCAACATGTTTAAGTCTTTCTCTCTTTCTTTGCAGAGATTTATGCCTATGGAGTTCGCAACATGTGGCGTTGCTCCATTGACCGAGGTGACCCTCATACAGGCCAAGGCAGAGGCAGAATGTTTTGTGGTGACGTAGGCCAGAATAAATATGAAGAGGTGGACATCATTGTGAAAGGTATATGCACTTTAAAAAAAAATCATGAATACCTTTGCATTACACTGACAGCATTCAATTAAAATTGTCATTGTCAACTCATCACAACACCATATACAATAAATGGCAGAAATCTCACGAGGGCTTGGAATAAACATCCAACTACAGCCGCTGCTGGTTTGTTGTTTTTTCCCAGTATGTTTACTGCTTTATGGAAATATCCACAGAGAATGGTTTAATAGAAGTTGAACTAACTTCAATCAATTTATGTTAAAAGGAGGCAACTATGGATGGAGGGCCAAAGAGGGCTTCAGCTGCTATGATCGAAAACTCTGTCAAAACTCCTCACTAGGTGAGACCAATTTCATTCACTCCATTAAATAAAACAAATATTTTCACTGCACTTTTTGAACTTTTCACAATAAGCAATAGTTTGTATTCAATGTTAAAGGATGTAACTATAAATTTGTTAAGTGTTTTTTTGCTGAATTTAATTTTGATTCATTTTATTTCATGGTCACGTTCTCCATGACTTTTCTTATTCTTCATCTTTAGAATGTGTCAGTATAGTATTGTCTTCTACTTCTTCAGTGTAAACTGATGTGTGGTTTTTATCTCTAGATGACATCTTGCCTATATATGCCTACCCCCACAAGTTGGGAAAGTCCGTGACGGGAGGCTACATCTACAGAGGTTGTCAGATGCCCAACCTCAATGGACTCTACATCTTTGGGGACTTCATGAGTGGGTATGTTTTTCTGTGAATTTGATTTCATATCCCACCACTCACTAAAGGGTCCATGTTGAGGTTGGGCTAATTGCACCATTATGTTAATACGCGTAATTAAAAACTACATTGACGTTTCTTTGTCCATTGATTTTTTAGTGAAACCCTCTCCTTTTTAGTGAAGCTACTGCAGCATCAAATATTACATGTGCAGCTTAAGAAACATAATTTAAATTATATATAGACTAAGCTGCACTTATATTGTGCTATCGTGCAGGGGCTTGATTTCATATTTACATTTAAAACGCATGTGTCTGCAAGTATTTATGGGTTTAGATGTGTATATATATATATAAATATATATATATATATATATATATATATATATATATATATATATATATATATATATATATATATATATATATATGTGCTTATGGACCATTTGTGTTTTAGGCGTCTGATGTCTCTGAAAGAGAATGTCACCACTGGTGAATGGAAATACAATGACCTCTGCATGGGGAGAGACCAGACCTGCAGATTCCCCAAACTCATCAACAGTTATTACAAATACATCATCTCCTTTGCTGAGGATGAAGCGGGTAATAACTGTGTGTTTCTGTGTGTGGTTGCTCATTAAGTAAGAAGAGAGAACCTGAAAACATGCAAAGAAACCGTTGCAAACTACAAATATACTGCATGATTAAAAGTAAAAATGCATTAGGTCACCGGGGTGGTGGACAGTTTAAATGAGAATTAAATGTAACCAATATTTTTAAAGGGTGTGTTCCCATTAGGTATATTTTTTTTTCATTTGTGGAATCATTGATATTAAATTACAAATAACCCCCCCTCTACTGAGTAGTGAGGGGACTCAGCAGAGGGCTGGGATTGACTTTAAATCTGGTTTGCATTAAGGAGGCTGCTGATTTACTCGGAAGAGAGTTGCAAACATTCTGGTGGTCTTAAATAATCTCTGTACCTCCTCTGAAAGAGTCTCTGAGAGGATTTAAATTGAAAAGTTCAAGCAAAGTTTTTTTCTTTCCCTTTTCTCTAAACACACATTTGTAACTTGTATGTGTTTCCTCCTCTCTCTTCCCTCTACTTCTCATCTGTTTTTCTCTTTCTCATCCATACTAACTGTACATCTCCCTCCCTACATCGTCCTTTCTTTCTCGCCAAACTTCTCTCCATTTTGACATTGAGTCTTCCTCTTTGTATTTTACTCTCCAGCCATCTCTACCTGCTTCACTGTCTTTTTTAAAATTCTGTCCATCCATTCTAGGTGAACTGTATTTCTTAGCCACGGGAGCCCCCAGTGCCAGAGCCAGAGCAGGAATCATCTATAAGATAGTCGACCCTTCCAGGTAGCGAACCATTACAGCTCATCACTTCAGCAACAAATGCACTTCATCATTATCTACAGGGGTGTGTAAGAGGAAGGAGTTTAGTTTAGTTCAAGACATTTCGTGTTTGTGCTAATTTCTTTCTCCCCTTACCACACAGGCGAGCGCCGCCAGGTAAATGCAACATCAAGCCTTCGCCTGTTAAGATAAAGGGAAAACTGATTCACTTTCACCCCAGACAAGGTGAGGGAAATTTTAGAATTATGTTTTTTTTTTCTTACAACACTTGGTAATTACCTTCTTTTCCACCTTCAGTTTCTCAGTGTGTTTTCCAGCTTTTTTTGTGGCTCTACCAAAACCTCATCAGAGCTTTATCTGTTGAATCCTAACAAAATAATAATCATGTCTATTATTCCCATTATCATGTCAATGCACAACATGTGGATAAATGATAGACATATGAATTAAAGTCTGGATAGGCTTTTTGCTGTTATAAAATATGTTCTTTTTTTTAAATTTCGTTTGCAGAGTTTGTAATCGACAAGAGACCAACCACGACTCCTGTACCGACGACAACCACAAGAAAAACTACAACCACAACAAAAACTCCTCCGCGAAGAAAAAAGCCTATAGTAATTATAAAACCACCAATGCCAACCAAAAAAACATTAAGAAAAATGACGCCGCTTCCACCAACAGCGACGAGACGAACGACAACAACAAGGACAACGTTAGCAACAACATTAAAACCAGCAACTATACCTACAACTGTCCAGATGCCAACAACTACTGCCACAACCACACCCACTGGTAGGCCTACTGGTGCACCTGTTTACCAAACCAGCTCCACTGTTTATCCATCCACTAGTTCCACTGTCCACATAACCACTAAGTCAACTGTTAGGACTACCATTAATCCCACCAGCGGACCAGTGCACACCTTGATGCGAGGAGAAGCCACCAGCATCAAACCAGGTGGTTTCTTCCTCTCTGCTCTATTTTTGCTTTGCACTTTAACATGCTTATAGCTAAATTAACATTTCCCAACATTTCAGGCATATTTTCAGATCGAAGATTTGGTGCAATTCACTTTCCTGTGATAAAATATATAACTTACCTTTTCAATAAAACCATGACACTTTTATATGAGAAAATTAAATGGCATTAGCACAGACTTGTTGCAGGGGTCTTAAAAATGAACAGTGATGATGTGTAGAAATAACACCATACAAAAATATGTAATCTAATTTAAGTAACAGAACCTTGACGACAGTAATTTAATTTAATTTAATCTATTTAATAGTTTGGCAGCTAAGTCACTTATATGTAAATACAGATTGGGAGATCAGCTACCTAGTTCTCAGGTATTTCAGAGATTGCTTACTTGCTGAAAATAAGACTGTAACATATTTATTTTAACTTACTTTATGTTTTTCGCAGCACAGCAATTAAAAAACTGTTCTACAATACATTAGAATGACTGAACTTTTACATTTTTTTATTGTTTTAAAATAACAATCAACTTAATCAAAAAAATTGTCCATCTCAATAAGGAAATGGTTATATAGTTTATAATAATAATTTTTTACCTTGGATCAAAACGCACCCTAACAGTTTTTTTTATGCTTCTTATTAGTCTTTCCACTATGCACTGGAAAAGTAGAGGAACAGTAATGTAATTACACTCCAGTTGTTAGAGACTTAATAGAGTAGTGTTCTAATGTCTGCACTTTTGCACGTCTCGCTGACAGACTGAAAGAAAATTACCGACAGGTTTGCACACACACAGAGAGAGAGAGTGAGGATGAGCTGCACACACAAGTTAGTTACAAACTCAAGGGCACGGCGATTATCTTAAGTGGCATTCAGTGGCAACTTTCAAGTCTAAAGCAGGATAAATGGTGCTTATTTATGTGTTGGGTATTTGCACTATTTTAATTTAAATCAGGTGCTTTGGCATTATTGAATAAATGGTTCTGCAATAAGCCTGAGTTTGGACATTCATCTTTGTGTGTCTGTGTTTAAGTCTTTGCTTTAAATGGCTTTACTGAAATCTGCGCTTTGTAAAACATTTTCTCAAATTACCACATTTGGGCATGGGCTATAGATATGCTCAGTATTGAGAAGACACTGATTCACTTTCTGGCACAGATGAGAAGATCAGCAACGGCCAACAGCCAGTTAGCCTCAGACTGGAAATCGCTAGCCTGACTCCATCCAAATTTAGCGAAATCCAGCTAACAGCAACAATAAAGGTCACTAACTAACTAACACAGTTTGCGTTTACTTTGAAGAAAAAACAAAGTAAATACTTGTGGCTTTTATGGGGTATAAGTCTGACTACCTTTTGGTCAGACGCTGTTATTTTCTGAATATAGGCTATTTAAACTTCGGTTTTAATGTAGTAAAACCAAGCCGAATATCTTTTTTGAGAGTTAGAAGGTGCATTCTGTTGCCTTACTCTGCAGGAAGTAAGTTCATGTTAACGATACAGATTTGAGAATGGTTCTCTTGTTCAACTCTGCAAGAATGCGAATAAGCAAATTAACCAAAATGTCACGGAAAACAAAAATTCTTTAGTAGATTGTAAATAAAGAGGGTGATTCTGTCTCTCCCTCAGGTTATCGCACAACCATCATGACTGCAGCCTTCTCTAGGATTGCTCAAACCCCAATCAACACCACACCTCCAACCAGGACACGTGGGAGACCCCTTCAGCACACCCCTTGTACCACTTCCCCACCTTTAAGGTCCCCACTTCCCTCTCCATCCCCATCTAAACTATCTGGAATGGTTGTAACCTCTGCACATTACCCTGGAGCATCCACCACACCACTGCCACCATATTGGAGGCAGAAAACGACAGCTTCTGGATTCACGTCGCAGAGACCACCAATCCACATGACGCTGCTTAAATCACAGGAGGAGATGCTGAGGCTTGGAGAGAAGCTGGAAACCGCTGGAGAGCCTAACCAAGTGTATAAGAGACCTCGAGGAAGAGGTCACGGTCAAAAGAGAGGAAGAAGACTGCGGGCTGGCTCAGTGCGTCTGATTAGCGCTGATGGCTTATCGGATCGAGGAAGAGTAGAGATCTTTATCCGTGGCCAATGGGGGACAGTATGTGATGACCTCTTCACCACCAAAGCAGGTACTGTAGTGTGTCGACAGCTCGGCTTCACGACGGCCTTGGCAGTGATGAAGAGAGCTGTGCTGGGGGAGGCAGACAGCAGCGTCCAGATCCTGTTGGATGACGTGGAGTGTGAGGGTGACGAGAGGTCGCTGCTGGAGTGCAAGAGATCCAGGGTTGGGAAACACAACTGCTCACATGGGGAAGATGTTGGGGTGATCTGTGGTTAGCACCAAGGGGTGAAAAAAGAAATGTATAGAAAGGAAAGGAGGAGACGGTGGAGTGTTATTTGTAACAGGAAGTAAATATAGGAAGCGATTAGATGAGAAAGATGCCAGAAGAAGAGATTATTTGAAGGAGGTATAAAAGGATATTAGACAGTCAGTTTTCCATTAATTGTATTTTTCTATGTTTTACATGATATTTTATTTTTCATTTCACATCCACTGAATGTAAACTAGACAGGCAGTCAAGGTGCAATAATCAAGACATGTGCGCCATCAACTGTCCTCAGGGTTCTCACAATGTTAAAGAAAGTGACAAAAAAATCATGGATCCACCCCTTTATCTGGATCTACTCCAAAAATAAATACAGTTCCTTCTCTGTACAAAACTTTCTTCCACTGAGTTTCATGGTAATCCATCAAATAGTTTATGCATAATTGACAAAAAAGTTTTAAAAAAAAGTCTTATCTTGCAATGTTAAAAAATGTGTAAAAAAAAAATTCCTGCCATATGCACAACCCTCCTACCAGGTTTCATGAAAAAAACGTCCAATAGTTTGTGTGTTTTCCTGCTCAGAGACAAACAAACAAACACACAAACAAACAAACACACACACACACACACAAAAAAGGTGATCACTTAACCTCCATGGCGGAGGAATAAAAAAAAGGTCAATGTAAATCCCCTTTTTTGTGTGTTTATTTACACAAACCTGACACATTTCACCACATTACTTTGCTATTCTTAACCAAGGTGATGTCATGGAATAAGATCAGATTTTGCTTTATTAATCCTGAAGGAAATTCTTGTGTCAGAGGTTGTTACTAAAGTTACAATAACTGCACAAAACAATAATAGAACAAAAAAACAACAGTGTTAAATTTTAGTGAAATATAAAAAATTAAAGTGTATGAGGAAAAATGCAAAAACCACTGCCTAATAGAATAACAATAGATATAAGATACTTTAAGAGAGTAAACTAAAGAATAAACATAAAGTAAAAATAAATATAAAGTAGTACTGACGATGCATTTAGTCTACTTCTTTTAACATCTTAGTCAAGACACAGGAGGGGATGAAACAAGTATGTTCCCTTGAAATAACTGTGGTAACATACTGTCTGGTTACCGACCAAGAGTCCAAACAGTCATTATGTCACCAAGCTTTCTGGTTTGACTGGGCAGTTTGAAAAAAATAAAAATAAAAACCCTTACACAGTCTCCTTATCTTTATCCCTGGTAAAGATAGCGACAGTTGAGTAAGAGTGTTATAAGAGCGTATAGCTGATTGGTCAGCCCGGACTCTTGTGTGAAACTTGAATCATATTCTGGCTGTCTTTAGTGTTTACATACTGACCATACATCCACGAGGTATATAGACAGCATTTTCTAGTAAAACACTAAAGATATCTGTGTTTTTGTACTTTATCATTTCAACAGGTCTGTTTTCTAAAGCAACTTCTCATAATTAACATTTTGATGCCTTCTTGAATGTAAAAATTTAGACTTTTAATAAGGAAATGCTGGACATTTTGTATGATGAATGTAATAAAATGGCTCCAGTTTTATATACAGTAAATAGATGTGAAGGCACAGAGTGCCTGTGATATGAATAAAGTTTTACTGCAGACTGACTTCATTGTTATTCTGTGTTATTTTCTGCCAGTGTACTCTATTGTGCTGAAAAATGATGACTCATGTTGATTTTTCTCCAGATGCCAGACACACACACACACACACACACACACACAGACAGACAGTTCTAACCATTATGAGGCTATATGAGTAAGATGGGGCCATTAGTTCCCACAGATTTCTAGTGTTTACAACAGATCCTGGGAAACAGATCTCCAAACACACATTTTCTGACCTTTGACATCGTGATCAAACCTACAGCTGTGACTGAATAGCAGTACGATTTGAGAAGGCCAATCTTCCATCACCATGCACTGGCCAGACGCTTTGCAGCTGTCAACAGAGCAACACACATGTGACCAGATGGAGAGAAGAAAACAACACAGTACTGTAATGAACCCCAGGTATTGCAAGTGTTCTGCATGTGTAACTCACTTTATTTTTGAGAAGATGCCAATAGGCGTGTAAAGTATTCAACAATATCTTGCGATCTGAAAGAATTTGTTGGGGATGAGAAGGTCAAGCTGGCTTTTCTTAACAGCTGATGTTTTAAAATGTTTAAACCAGTGTCTTACAGTCACTGTGGAGATTTTTCTCTCATTTATGTGTGCGATTCTTAACCTTAGAAGTCTGTTACTTTATCATAAATGTAAGTGCACAGGCTAAAACTGTAACATGTAACATAAATAATATAACATAAACATATTGTGGGACAAAAGAAGCAGCAGATGGTTTTGGCATAAAACATACCATTGTGGCCATAAAAATGTCTATTTATATTGACGTCAAAACAAGAGCTGTAAGTCAGCGTATGAGCTGGAAGGACAGGTTCAAGTGTTCTTCTTCCCTTCAACTATCAGGGAAAGAACAAGCTGGCCTAAATAAAAAGACTTAAATACTTATCTAGCACTGACATCTGTAGGTAGAAGGTTTCAAGTCCACTGAATGTATAAAACACCCAGGAGTGATGTCATTTTGTAGGGCAAATGCTTATGTTTTTAATGAGAAAAAAACACAAATCAACACATTTGAAAACATGCTTTGAACATTACGGTCATCACAGATGAAAAGTATAAGATGTATTTAAAAGAATAACATCAATATTTTATGAGCGAAATCAATTGCTTATAGATTGCTTACAGATGCAACAAAAACTACAAATCCCACTTGCATGGCATCCTATATAGTTTTCCAAGATTTTTCCTTATTAGTTTTTTGAACAATGATTTTTGTGTTCGTTTAGCAGTAATGGTGGTTAAGAATTCCATGTTTTCATTGCTCCACATGCTGCTGTATGTTTAAGACAATCTGTGTTTGCCTTTGGGAGTGAAAAACGGTCCTCTGTTGCCTGTCTGGTGGCTTATTTATATTATGACTCTAAATTGTTTGTTTATTGACTATACTGACCCATTTAATATCCATTTAAGACAAAACTTCACTACTAAAAAAAACGACTTCATTACAGAACAACCTGCAGTCCCAAACATCAACACACGGGGGAGCTATAACTGTGCAATTTATTAGAGCTGCATCTTTACACAGTGGCCTCTTGTTTACTAAGGTTTATGTTGAAAAAATAGGTTTGCATTTTTCTGTATATGGTAACAGTGATAAACATTTACATTTTGAACATGCACCTGTGCAGTATGTTTGAGTTATGATGGTGATCCTTCTGTTGTGCATGCAGACATCCTACAAATTAGCCTTATATAGTGCATGTCTGCATATACGTGTGTGCAGCACGCTCTCATTACAGCTTTGACTTTAGCTTGAGTTAGTGCATTTGTGTCGTGATTGCTATATTGTATATTAAGGAGGCAGACAGACAATGAAATTAAAAAGAGAGCAGAGGGAGAGAGGGAGCAGTAAATGACTGTAGTGATGGTAATCTTTGCTAGCGGACTGTTAAGCCTAACATTAATTATGTGGATCTGTTAAGATGATGAAAATCTCTGAACTGGAAAAGAGTCAAAAGGAATTGACTTGATGTCTTATTGATCTACAGTAGGCTTACCACCCTGTCTCCTACAGGATCACTGTAGGGGGAAACATTTACATACAGTTATGTAATTACCTGATCAAATCTGTTCATTACATCCCCAAAAAAGACCAAAACACAGAACAGGAGTTAGAGGCGGACAAGAGGAGGAGGACTGAAGCAGAAAAGCTGAATTAAGTAGCCTGCAGTTTCACAAGGCTTTTGTAAAGAAGCACACACACACACACATGGTAGGCATGCATGAGCACTCTAACACACAGATACCTCCCCCTGGTGTCTTGTCTTTAGTTCCTAATTTAGCTCTCGCTCTCTCACACTGTCTCTTTTCCCTGTCTTACTCAGTCTCCATCTTTCTTTTCCTTGTGTCTCTCTCTGTTCTGCTCTGCACAGAAACGCTTTTTCACAAAAGCAGGTTCGGGTTTGTGAAATGAGAAAGGGGAAAGAGAGGGAAGAGACAGATTAAGGAAAACAACAGCCATGTCTGATCAGGAAACTTTGGAATGATCAAAAAGATTTATGTTCTGGCTGCTCTCCTGCCTGTATGTGTCTGTCTGCAGCCGAATTAGAATGTGTCAGTAATTTCCTCATTATCTGTCAGTCTCTTCCTCTCTCTCATAGTTAAATCTAAAATCCACACAAAATAGGCTAGAGTTGCTACATTTCTAAAATATTTGGTAGGATTAACCACTGCATCTATCTTGCTCTCTGTACCATACGCAGTATCCCTTCCTGCCATGTGTGGACATTTATGCCATAAAAACATGGCTGATATTAGACTTACATTTACATAGATGCAAAAATACTTGGGAATATCAACACCCTCAAAGATGACTTCATGGTATATGTTGAAGAATGAATCATATTTATTATAGAAGATGTGCAAAACATTAGATACTTATGGTTTTAAGATTAACAGGCCCAAAGTGGTGTTGAATCTTGAGTTGATAGAGTCATGACAGGGAATGTTTTATTGACCCTAAAATCAGTCTCATCACCCTTAATAATAAGACTTGATTTGTCTATCTGCTCCTCTGCTGTAAATCTGTATAACCTAATTAGCATCTTGGATATTAGTCTAATGACATATTGGAGAAAAAGGTGGAATTAAAAATGCAAAATAGCATTCAAAAAACTGAAAGAACTGGGTAGTCGTTGGCTTATGAGTGGATAATGACTAAATAAAGACTGACATTTATCCCATGGCCTGGAGTCTTATAGACATTCAGAGACGTGTAATTTCTAGTATAACCTCTTTAACCAGTTCACCCAAATAAATGTCTCCTCGTCTGACACTCATACACAAGCACAAACATTTGTGCAGACACACACCCTTCCCGTTTGACTGACTGCACAGATGGTGGCAAGGGGTGATGCCAGAGGCCAAAAGGACAGCTATAACCAGCCACACTCACACACAGAAGAGTGACATGATGTCATTAACACATTTATGCACAAATGTAGTAATAGACACATCAGGAGAAATTACACACACACACACACTGGAAACCTCTCTCTTTCTGCTCACACACACCTAATGGGGCTGATGTTTTATTTATTTGTTCTATAGACTCGGTTGCTGTTTGTCAAATTGAATTTCCATTTCAAATGAGAGCATTCTTTACCCAACATGTGGACTATGTGTGTTTGCATACGTTTGAGCGTGGCTCCAGTCACCACACATATTCTCTCTTCAATGTTTCATCAATTTGCAGCTGTGGTCTCACACTGCAGAAAACACCACTTTTATTACAGTGCTTTCTACACTTACACTGTTACACTGTTGTCCAGGTATGCATGCATAACAAAAACCATGTTGTGTGCTTGTTTTTCAGCAGGATGTGTGTTTGTTTTTGTCAGCCAGATGGAGTGTGCATGAGCATGCATTTGAAGAAATACCAATGCATTTTTTTTTGTGTGTGTGTATTATTCATGTGTCAAGGTTATGAATGGTGTTCACAAGTCCTGAGAGCATTCCACTTCCAGAGCCTTGTCCACTGTGTTCTCGAAGCTTCTCTTAGTGAAAGGGTGAGGCAAGCAAAAGGAGAGCATGAGAGAGAGTGGGGGAGGTAGAGAGGCGGTGATGGAATATGGGGGGGGCAGAGACAGACGGTGAGGTGGGGTGGGAGGTAGAGAAAGATGAAGAAGGAGAGGAGATGGAGGGAGAGAGTAGCAGACAGAGGCGAAAGCCAGAGAAGGACAAATGCTAAATAGGGAGAACAGGGGGGGAGCAAGGTGGGAAATGAGGGAAACATTGTAGGAGAGACAGGGAGAGGAGGGGGAGGAGGAGGGATGAGGGATGCTGTATTTTAGTGATAGCACAGACTGAGGCTGCAGGAGCAGACAGAGGGATGGAGAGAAGAAATGAGAGGTAGAAATAAAGAGAGAGGAGAGGAGCAGTGCACAGCAGGATTTCCATGCAGGTAAAATATCAAACAGCTATAAACTGATTACAAAATATTTCTATGATCTATTTTGAATACTAACAGATTTGACTCATTTGTGGATGAGAGAGGCCTTTTCTTCCACAAAGGCTGCACCAGAGATTTCCTGGATGTCACAGAATAGTGGTCAACCTGTCAAACGACTCCTCCGTAAATCCATACATTCTGTACCTCCATCTTTTTCATCCTCTATCCCCCATCCATTCATGTCTCTGTATCCACTCATCCCTCCATCCATCCATTCTTCCTCATCATTCCTCTCCCTCTCCCTTCACTCCATATCCATCTTACAATCGTTTCTCCATTCCACCCACACACAGGCTTCCTATACCACGACCTCCCCCCTCTTATCTTCATCCTCCTCGTCCTCACCCAGCCTCCTCACTCTCCCTCCATATCTCCTCCGCTGTCACTTGGACAGATCCCTGGGGGCATCTCTTTTTTTTTTTTTATTCATCTCCACATATCCCTCATCTGTGATCGTTCTCTGTCTCTCTCTGCTGTAGTTGTGTGTTTTCAGGAAACATTTACCACTGCTTTAGCATTTCTTTTGCTTTTTTTCCAGACTGTGACAAACATGCACTTGACGAGACAGCAGAAGGGGGTAAATAGAGGAGAAAGGAGCAAACTTGCATCACTGACCACAGCAGGGGAAGAGAGACTTCTCCTGTCAGATGGAGAGAGAAGAAACCACATGTGATTTAGCCTGTTAGCGGCTGTGCCAACACAGACAAGCATTTAGAGGCAGACACCTTCCTCTGTTGGGGAAAGTGAGTCTCTCTCTTCCCCTTTTTGTCTCTCTGCTTGACTGTCAATCCTATACTGTGCCTCCATCTGTCTCAGCAGAATGCAGAGGTGTCATTTCGGTGCTAAGGACGAAGAGAAACGCTAAACACATCCTGACGTGAAGATGGAGAGAGGAGATGAAAAACACAGAGGAACGTTTGCAAGCTTCTGGAAGGAAAAGGGAGGAGTATGAGTCAGAGCACAGCAGCTGTGATATGTGTATTCTGCATGCAAGAGGAGAGGTAGAGGGAGCTCGGGCAATAATGACAGAGACATAGGGAAATAATAGAGAGGACTTGAACAGAATTGAGCAGTCGTTCGACAGAGGAAGGACAGGTTGAGGACAGAAGCGGCCACACTGGCCCCACAGCTTGCTGGAGGGAGGAGGGCGAGAGGAGGTTTAGTTTAGAAAGTCGATGGTTTAGTATGACTGAAGAGGGTTGAGGGAAGGTTGACTAAAGGTTTGCTGGAGGGTGGACAGTGGACAGAAAGCATAAAGGGCAAACTTAATGAAAAACTGCTGGAGCGACAGGGGAGAACGTGTTGGGTGACTGTGCCTTGCCACAGGGTGGGAATATGGCTGATGTTTGCGTATAGGTGGACAAGCTTTAAGACAGGACACGGTGGAGCGTATAGGGGTTAAAACAGAACAGAAGAGACCAAAAAACATAGGATATAGATAAGGATCGTGTCTGGCCAGATCAGAGACCAAAAAAAAAAGAGAGACAAAGAGGAGAGAAAGAGAGACAAACACTGTCGAGAAGTGAACATCTCATGTCCAACGACAGGGACGTGGGAATTTGAACTGTTACAGCAAAACAGCAAGAAGTTCCTGTTAAATATTGATGCTGACAGGCCACTCTGGAAAGAGCTCGCTCCTTGCATCACTGAGGGGGGGGGGGGGGGGGGGGGGGGGGGGGGGAAACAGAGAGAAGCAATCAGCTGATTTTTCATTCTGAGGGCTGTTCACACAGGAATAGACAAGCTTTTATAGCCAGCCATGTGTGGTTAAGTTGAGATGTTGCTACAGATTAAGACAAGACACACAAATTAGCTGGGACTCTGCCTCCAGAAGTTGTTTTTTTTTTTTGGCCAGCTGTGCAGGTTCTTGAGGGGGAGTAGAGTGACTACAGGAAGAAGGACTGGACCTTCATTTTGGGTGGGAGCATCAAGGACGAAGATTGCTGACATTTGAGACCACGTCGGTACGAGAGCAATTCCTTTGTCTCTACAAGGAGAAGCGGCTCTGGCTGATGAATACAAATGTCTGTTTTGGACTGACACACTGTACCTGCGTTGACAGTCAGTCTGAGGTGCATCACTGCCCGATGAGAAAAACCAAACACTGCTGGAGCATTCCTAAATGTTTTCTCCTTTTACTTTTGCCCTGGACTGATTGCAACTGTCATATGTGTGATTTGGCCAGTGGAGGATTGCTGTTATGGCTTGAGGAAATGTAAGTGTGGGAATGCTCTGATGTGCATCAACACGATGTAAGCAGGATGTACACTGTGTTCATATCTCCATGACTAAATAATCGTGGCGATGGGTGATTCTCCCACTTGATGTCATCAAGAAAGACTTCCTTCAGTCTGACCTTAACTTCATCATAATAACGGAGGAGGACACAACGCCACAGACTCCATTTAGCTGCGGATAGACCAGCTGCATGTTTACGTGTGTGTGTGGCTGTATGGGGGCATAAGGACCGTCGGGGGGAGCTTGTGTGGATCAGGAGGTGTACGTGTGTGCACTCCGAGACTTGATCCGCGCTGTGTCTAAGTGTATTTTCAAAGTAACGCCTGGAGCTGTCTTTGTGTGTGTGTGTGTTTGTATATGTGTGTGTGTGTGTCGCATGGATTTTCCCCATCGGCGACAGAGCTGGACCTGAACAGCAGCAGTCAGAGGGGGGACAGGGAGGAGGAGAAAAAGGAGGAGAGCGAGGCGAAAGAAACCAGCAGGACGGATGGGAAGAAAAAACTGACAACATGCTCGGATAAAGAGAAGAAAGAGAGGAGTTTTCGGCTGCCCCCGTGGTGCAATGTTTGGTGAGTACAAGTCCCTGCATGCGCCGTACACCTCTATGGTTAGTGTGCATGTATCTGAATGCATGCACGCTGCATATCCACCAATGAGCATCATGCTCCCTCAGGAGGTAGACCAAGGTCAAAGGTGAAAGATCAATTAAGGGACTCAGACTTCAGTCGTACCAAGACAGTCCATGTTATTGGATCTGCAGTCTGTCACTGTCCACTGAATCACATAATTTAATGTAGGTCACATGATACTGTGCCCAGTGGGTCACATGACTTCCAGCTCGCACCTGAATGTGAACTGAGCCAACCCCGTGAACCAAGGCATGTGGAACCATATTGGACGCCTGCATACACTCATATGTTATGCTAATATGCTACACGCCTGTATACAGTAATCTATTTCCCTGCATGCCTGTTCATCAGGTAGCATTAACTGATTGTCTTTGAATCAGACAATTGTAATGATCAGAGAAGACACTGACATGACTGTTAGCGTGCTAATGTATGGCTCATGTATGGATATGGCCCAAAACTCGAACAATCCCTTCATTTGATGTGACGTCTGCAGCTGAAATGAGAGATGATCTACAGTATGGACTCTCCGTCCTGTTAATATACTCATTATTGCCTCTGGATGAGTAAGGCTTTCACTTGTTGAGTATCTTTTTTCAGACAAGCTGTGTCTCTGTTTAGCTTGGTGCCTTTGTGAGATGCTTATCTGACATCACAGTTGCAAATCCATCACATGCTGCGGGGTAATGCATAACTTTCTTGTTGTTTTGCAAGGTTTCTACAGCTCAGAAACTCTTGAAGCTTCATACATCAGTCTAGTTTATCGAGTGCACTCCTAAAATAGTGATAAAAATGTTATCTCTGTTATTCTGATTCTTATCAAAAGCATAAATCAGACACACAAACTTTGGTCCTCGTTGCATACTTTCTCCTTCACTCCGATGCACTTCCTCTCTCCTCCTGTTGTTGTGATTATGACACATGCAGTATAGTCACTACATCCACATCTTGCATAAAGCATCATTCTTTTTTCCCCCCTCTCAAACACAAACACACACACATCATTAAAGCACACATAAACAAATGTGTAAGCAGGATGGATGTTGCTGAGGAGAAGTGACAGTTTCCTCATGGCCATCAGCCTCGTATTATACAGCGCTGGCCAGTCGAGCTCGTAATGAGGCTGTGGAACGTTTCGGTGTCATTCCCACACCGTCACTCTGTGCATTGGCTCAGTGTGCATGTAATGAATTTGTATTAATGTGTAGGCTTTAACACGACTTTGCAATCTGCTAACCATAGGGTCCCACACAAGCTCTCTTTATGTGCCTACGTTCATGTGTCATTGCCCTCTGCAAAGACTGAGCAGAGACTGGATTGTAGCAAATACCAAAACTGTAGGCTCACTGATTGAGACTCACTTCAAATCAATGGCTCCAATCTATACTTACTATTTCTCCTTTTTCTCATCACTACCTTACAGACACGTTATAGAGCGTCACCTACAATTCAATTTGTTTTTATATTGTATCTGACATTATTAGTGTTACCAATAATCAGATATGTCAGTCTCAGTGACAGGTGCTGATTGTTTGCCTGAATGAGCCACAGACATATGACAGATTACCTTTATTTGTAAGGCATTTTTAAGGCATTCTATACCTTTATAAGATATTGGCCTGACAGGAAATTATGGAAAAGAGTTGAAACAGAGGTGTGGCTGGACTCCAGCTTGGGATATTGCAATTATATGGTCCGCATGTTAAACCCCCTATTATACCCCTAGGACACTCCATGACAGGCTTGTAATGAACAGGAGACTAGGAAGATAAGAGCTTGTAGGGAAACGTGAGGAAAACCAGCTGAGTTTGGAGAAATTTAAAGGAGGCCTCTGAGGCTGCTGTTATCAAGACAAACAAAGAAAAACAGACATAGGTTCTAGTTTACGGAGGCTGTTGGTCATGGTACTGAACCCCAAAGGGCTCCCAATGATCGATCTGGTGCATGAGAGAATGTGTGAATGAGAAGCAAATTATAAAGTGTGCTGTAAATGCAGCCATTTACCAAGAGTGCTTTTCTCTTTGCAGCTCAAATGAAACAGCTTATGGATGACAGATGGGTTGCAGGCAGTGTGGTCTTTACAATGCTGTCTAGCTGAATGTAAAATTTTGTTAAATATTAAAGCTATACAATGCATTTAAAAATGAAAATAAAAGTATTCAGTCAATCCAATCATATTTCTGAAAAATCAATATTTTCTAAGTTACTAAAATGAACTAGAATGAATTCTGTCTAGAGGTGAATTGTTATTTGATCTATTATCATGAGATCTACTGATTGTTTCCCTTCGATTTGATCAATTGCAGATTTAATGACTTTGTCAGCTTCTAAAAATATGTTCACTGTCTATTCTCTGTTCTGCTGCTTTAAAGCTGTCTTCTCTCCTCTCCTGTCTGAAAAAGACAGTAAATCATAGTTAACATTAATAAACTATTTTATGCAGACAAAATAATTCTTCATGCGTACTGGAATGCTGAAACTGCATTTTTATGGAAATTGATGTATCCAATCATAAGTTATTATTCATAAAAATAATGGCTCACTTTTTCTGCAGAAGGCAGGCCTGCTTTTGCCATATCTAAAGTAATTCAAGAGTGGAGCTCCAAATACGTTCTAACGTGGACTAAAGCAACACTGTCTGTCAAACTGACAATCCTATCTGGCATTCTTTTCTATGTAAAATAACCACATCCAGTCTAAAAACATGAAAAAGCTGGCCTTTAACATTTCTGTTTTCTTGTGATTTAAGGTTATGTCATGCAAAATTGAAACTAAACTAATAATAAACCAAACTTTTTTATTTTATTTATTTTATTCATTACTTATTGACCATGAAAAGAGGCTTGAATGTCAATTTTCATTCTGGTATTTTCAAATTCAAATTAAATAACCACTTTTTTTTGTTTTTAAATACCCATTTCTGAAAAGAAACTTGAAAGATCAAAAGAGGCACTGACTTAAGAACAACACAGGATGATGGAAAAGTCAAAACTCTTTATTTCATTCTCAGTTACTCATTAACAGGATTGGAGTCAATGCCAATCAGTCCAAGCATAATCGTTGAGGACATTCAGTACCAGATCTACTCTACCCACACTGCAGTAGTGGCTAAATCCAGTTCACACAAGTGTATGTGAAGCTTTTATACTGTGTTCCTCTTGTTAATTGGACGAACTTGTGCAACAGTGTGAGCGTGTAGATAAAGTGCATTTGAAGTGGATAGCTCAAAAGCTAACATTAGATAGACAGTAGAGCATTTCAGCAGGTCGACCTCTGAGTATGTCATCACATTTGTACTGTACTTTCTACATTTGCCTGGTTGCCTATTAATTGGTCTGTCCATTTCAGTCTGTCTCTGCTTGTCCACCACCTTTATTATTATTATTATACATTAAAGCTCATGGACCCAGATGCAGACACTGGAGACACTGGAGACAGAGCTGCTGGAGTTTAAGTCATTTTAATATCACAATCAAGAAAACGCTTACAGAGGTTTGAGGAGGTAAAGTGTCAAACTGGAAGAGTAGTCCAAAACAAACCATATCCAAAGGGGGTTGGAAAAATATCTGAATATGAAAAGTCCTTAAATATATAATGTCTGAAAAGACAGAAACAAGGCAAAAAAAATTCCAAAACACAAGGAAAGGCTGGAACACTTGGCCCAAGGAACAATGCTTTTTTTTTGCTAATCTGCTCCATTGTGCCTCCATATGACCTTAAAACCTTTGCCCCGTGAGAGGCTCGAACTCTCGACCTTCAGATTATGAGACTGACGCGCTGCCTACTGCGCCAACGAGGCCTGAGAAACTGCACATTGTGGTTGAAATCTGTTGTGGCTGTGATGTTATTGTTGTCTCCTGCTGTGCTCACAAGACAGATAGGGTTCTCGTCACATTTTAAGAGGTGATCAATAACCATTCAATTCATCGATGACCTCGGAAGCAGCAATTGACAAAAATGTCTTAACACAATGCCCAGATTTAAGGGTTTACTTTGTACATTGGAGGTAGTGCCCGACTTGATTTACATCATGCTTGAGAGGAGTTTAATTGATTTTTTGAAATGTTAGACGATTGTCCCAACAAGATAATTAGAGTCCCTCTCATGTGTTAAAAGGTAAGCACGAGGAACAGTTGCCAAATGACCTTAAAACAACGTCTAGGCTACAGATGATTGTGAAATCACTGAAAAAATGTCAGACAATATCAATCAGCCAAAATAGTCACATAAAGGCTACAATCACCTTTAGATGCGCCAAAGCCTTGACAAAAGCAAGGGAGCGAAGGTTGGTGGAGACTTATACCACATAATTTAAACAAAAATTAGTTTTTCAATGGCTAAACTTAAATATATAAGGTACCCCGCTGCTGCATCAAAAAGCAGCAAAGACTAGAAGGCTAATAACACACAGATGAAACTGACCAACAATCACAAAGGCAGTAATACAGATACACAAGGAAATGAACATTCAAAATAAAAAGCAAACAGCTAAACCTTTAGTAAAGAGCCCGTGTTGGATCAGCAAAAGGCTCTACTTACTAAGTCTTATTGATAAAAGCTTAAATTAAACATTTTGTTAAAATGAAATGCTTGGTGAAAGGATTAAACGTCCTCAGAGAAAATGTTACACGTGTAATGCAGGACAAAATAGTCCTTCAAGAACATTGGAGCTCATGGTTATGGCTGCACTGATTAGTGGTTAAAGGCTATTTCAGGAAAAAAACCCACATCTGCTCACATTTACCTATACGCCAAAGTTATTTGACTTGACTTCTTCTTCGACTAAAACGATCCCCTCTGTCTGAAACGCATCATTTAAAATGCATCTCACAGTCTCTTTCCATTCTAGATATTTCCGCGAGATTACCTTGGTAAAGAATCGCAGAGTAACCTCTCAGACTCCCACAGTAATGCACATTACACTGCAGATGAACCTTCCTCATGGAATTTATATCACACCCCACATAAATTAATTTGACAGTGAAAAAAGCAGAGCAGCTATCTGCACCAATTCTGATGAATATTATGCATGAGCTTCATGGGGCAGACTGCCTTGCTTTGCTCATTCAGGCCATTGGTGAACTCCTTAGTGCTACTCTGCATTTACAGTCTGCATAGCGTAATGGTAGGTTGCAAAAAAAGTTTATTTTAAGATATTTAAGTTTCCAGTTATGATCGTTATACAATGACTTAAATCACACATTTAACTATACGGCTTCCTTATGCTACCAATCCCTCTGATTTGAAATGTACACACAAGAGCTTCATCTGAAAAGCACATGTTATGAAGTGCCTGCACCTGTGACAATACTCAAAAGTCATAATAGCAATTAATAAATAGTATTTTTCATGTTAGAGTTTGATCATTCATGCTCTTATATCTCGTTTAGACTCCTGTAACTCTCCGTTCGCATGCTTGAGTTACCAGAATGTGCATTAACTACAGCTTGTACGAAATGCAGCAGCCAGATTCCTCACCAGAACCAAAAAGAGAGAGACCCTGTTTTAGCCTCGCTTCATTGGCTACCAGTTCATTTTAGAATTGATATAAAGATTTTATTTGTAACTGTTAAGGACCGTTCTGGTCTCGCTCCCAAATACATCTCCGATCTCCTGACACCTGATGTGCTCGGTCGTAACCCGAGGTCCTCAGCCAAGGCTCTGTTAGCTGTCCCACAATCTAGAATGAAGACCAGAGAAAAAAAATGGGGATACAAATATTTCTACTTCTATCTTTACGGCCCTGAGTTTTGAGGTGTGCCATGCATTCCCTCTAATTGGGTTGGAAATAATTACATTACACCGTTGAATGGCTAAACTGCATCAAAAAAATAGTGCTACAGTTTGTCCGTGTCCTTACCTTGCATGCACATACATGCACATACATGCACATACATGCACACACGTGCATAGACACATACACACCCGTGGGCTGCCAGAGCAGCTGCTGGATGTGGAAATGTTTGTCCAGCAAACCAACGAAATTAAAAGATAGAACAAGTGGAGAGTCGAGTGAGGAAAACATCAGAAGAGGAGGCAAGAGAGGAGATATTTCTTTTTGTGTTTGCATTGATTTCACCTCATATTTAACCAAGTTGTGATCAGGGAGAGGTTGAGGTTCATAACATTATATCGTGCAATACTGCATTTTCAATTATCTTTATTAGTCTGTGCTTTTATTAAAGGAATAGAGAGTATAAGCTGACGTAACTGACCAGAGGTCATTACTGTGGACAGTTCAGTGTAGTGGAAATCTGACATCCTGTGTAAAGCCCAGGAGTCATTCTTATTTTAGCACACACTCACTCACACACACATACATTCACACTGTCCTCTTCCTCACCCCCCTTTCTCTCTGTGCTCTCAGAATGTCTCCAAGTACCGCAGATAATTCTCTCATCAGCATCTGACCTCATTCATTTTTAATGGACTCCACTGATCCCACATCAGCGCTAATGCCCAGTGAAAGATGAGCAGAAAGAAGAGGATCCAAGGACTTTGCTTTATTTACTTCGTTGCATTATGAAGTGTATTTATTGTTCATGGGATATCTATTCATTAAAAAGGGGATTTTACAACCTTGAATCCACAAAAAGTGGGGAAGCTCTGTAAAACTCCAATGGATTTCCTAATCCTTTTCAACTTTCATAGACAATACATCTATAGTTATATACCTCATCGGCTTCGTTGATTTTTGTATTTAAACACATGCTTATTCTGAATTTTATGTGCAGCAAAATGTCTTAAAGTTTAAATGGGGAATGGGATCTGAAAGAGGTGAGCAAAAAGTGAAGGAAGGAGGGAAAAGGAGTAGAAAGGAGGAAAAGATAGAAGTAAATTGGATGTACACCAATTAGAGGGGAAAGACGACACAAAGTTCCAGAAGAATGAGGAAAGCGGAAGACAAACTAAGGCAATATCTCATTTCATCCTCTGCTGACTTTTTACACATCTGTGATTAATATCCAATGCTCAAATGTGTGTGTGTGTGTGTGTGTGTGTGTATGTGTGTATGTGTGTAGGTGTGTGTGTGTATGTGTGTGTGGAGGGATCATTTTCAGCTATTAAAAATAATTAATTCTCTCTCACTTTTTCTCCCTCCCATCTCAATTTGCCCCTCTCCTTTCTTTAATTCCATCTCTGCCCTCCCCTTCGCCATTGCCTCCACCTTCCCTCCCTCCCTGTCTCCATATCAAGGCGTCGCGCCCTGTGGGGGTGGGGTTCTGTGATGGTAACCATGGTCCCCGGAAGCCGCTATGTCTGCAGCTCTCATGCAAGAGAGGAAGACTCCGCCAATGACCGCGAGGAACGAATTTTAGCCGTGTTGGGCATCATTGGAACCATCCTGAATCTTTTAGTGGTCATAATTGTCTACATCTACACCTCCGTCACTTAAGACTTGAGTGAGAGACGTTGGCATTGTCCCCAAGTCTTTTCAACACTGCCACCCTCCTCTTTAGGTATTTACAAGACTGAGAGGGGTTGTTTTTTTCAGAAGAAACAGTAAAATGTGAGGATCATTGGTAGCATTTTCAGCTGGATAGTAGCCATGATGATCGTAGCCATATTTATCTACCCCTGCATCACTGCTTATCCCTTAAGACAGCTTTGCACTGTGAGCTGAAGACAGCTGCCAATCACAGAGAAGGAGCTACAGGCGAAATTATCTGCTCTTCCTGCCACTTTTAAACTGCATCCCTCCATTTTTCAAGATAATTTCACACATTTGGACGTTGAGTGACCGCTCACAGTATGTCGAGGCTGGTAACGGCAACACGCTTGTGTGTTGACCCATGAGCTCTTGTGTGTTTTTTTAATTTGATGGTGTTTGTATCTGATTGTGCTGCATCTTCTACTTTGTCACATGACATGTGTGGTCTCTGTCTTTTTGAGCGATCGAGCTCCTTTGTGAGATTTAAGATATTATCACTGCCAGTTCAATTTATCTAAACAGTTTCACAAACGAGGAACCCTTGAGTTAACGCGACTAAAAACTATTACAAAAGGACCAAAATCTCCTGAGAACCTTTACTTGAAAAGAACAAACACACAAAGATACAGATAATCCTGCACATCCTTTGCTAAATCTGTTCCTGTAGTCAGTAGAGTCAGTCAAAAAAGTTTTACATGGACCTAACGTGTCCACACCTGAGCACACCAGAGGAGAGATTCCTGGCTGTGCTAGGTGTCATCGGTATTGTGCTCAACCTCCTGCTGCTTGTTTTTGTCTACATGTACACCTCCACCTGATATCTGTGATGAGATAAGTCGCCACACCAGACAGCACCTGCGTCAGCCAGGTGTGCCAGTGACCACAACGTGTTCTTCACCCACATCTGTACATAAACCACATCCTGTGGCTCGTAGCAGATTTGGGGGAGGATCTGATATTCTAGGTGGTTTATGTGCCTAACAGTCGGATGATACTCTAATAACATGGGAGCAGAAGGTGAGGAGAGAATTCAGAGGCAAAAGCAGTCACACCTAGAGAGTGATAAAAAGAGATTCGTTCAGGCACTGACACTTTACATAATGAGCCATTGGTGTATAAATGAGTGTTTTTGTAGATACGGTGCACTTTCACACATATGCATGATGAAATTATTACTTTAGCTTGTATTACTATAATCTTTCTCACAGTTTGACATACCTGATGTAAAGACTGACATTTTTTGCAGTCATTTTGTTTGTTTTACATGCTTATTGATGTTGAAAGCGCCCAGACATGGAAGTAAACGGCATCAGTGTTTCAGTCTGCGCAGCAGCTCTGCATACCATCAAAGATCTCTCTGTGGAAAGCCGGTACCACCGAAAAATGGTTAATTTCCTGGTGTCATGGGTCTGTGATTGGATCTGTAAGCCCGGCACAGAGCTGCGTCGGAGACGGCGAAGCGAGGAGCTGAGTCTTTGTCACACAAATCAAGATAGCATTCCACTGCAGCACAGCATTAACACAAGAATCAGGTTGAACCGGTATGGATCGTCTGAAAAAAGAGGGCATAAAACCTCCGTGCAAGGCCTCAGCATCTGTCTGGAAACTCGTGAAGGCACAACAAATTCCCTGGGATCGGGGTACAGCATTCCCACCGAGGATGCATGTCACTGCGGATGTGATTTTAGGTTGGATCCTTGTGCCTGTAATGGAGGAGCAAACCTAAATGCAGTTGACATACGAGCAACAAGGACTGGCTTGAATTTACACTTCATCCTCATCATTCTCTTCTCCACCAACAAGCTAAAACCAGAGAAGACATAGTACTGAGAGGACCCACACGACTGTCTGCTGCCCTTTCACATAGCAAAATATCTTCAATGGTGAAGACACAACGAGGAACCCAGAAACTATGACTGCTCACTTAACCTTCAGTTTTACATGTTGGCTTGTGAGAATAAGTATCATGATTTTGATAATCATTGCATATAGGATGTCTTGCTAGATTGTGTATGTATGCTCTTAGTTTTTCGTGTTGGTCTGTCATTGTGTATTTTCTTTGGGCTGGTGAGTTTTGGACAAAATGTTTGGGACGAAACTTAAAAAATTCCCGTGAAAATATTCTATTTTTATAAAGAGTTGGTAGTTCAGATTATTTCTCCATGACCAAGTCTACAGAATTTTTTTTTTTTTTGGAGTTCCACAACAGTAAAGATTAATTAGATTGGATCACATTTCAATTAGCTCTAATGCATAAATAATGAAGCAAAGGACTCTTTTCTTTTTTTTTCTATCTCATTTTCTTGAGGACCCTTTTTGACAATTTGAATCCCTAAACTTAACATTAGTCTAATTCTGTGAATCTTAAGCAAAGGCTTTTGAAGCTCAACCCATTGATTCTATTCATGATGTAAACGTCACCGAAGTAATTGCTCAGATTCAGGGACATGGTGGTGTTACTAAAAAGATATGTTAAACTTATCTGGAGAGAAAAATTAAGACAAGCTTTCATTATTAATAAGTTACAGTAAGTTGAAAATGTCCAAATGTCCAGCTAATCTGTAAAAAAAAAAAGAAAAAAAGAAAGAAAGAAAAAGAAACCCATTTTGCCACATAGCGAGATCTTAGGAATCAGTTCCAAGTGATTCAGTTGTGAAAATGAAAAACACAAATTCTAAAAGAAACCACAATAACACTGGAACCAAGCCTTAAGCCCTCAGTCAGCCCTTTGAAGAAGTGAGAATCGGCCCAAACATCCCAAAAACATTTTCACTCTCAGTACCCGACTCAGTTCGGCAGACAGACATAAAACATCCCCACGTGTCCCAGCTATTTGCCTCTGTCTTCATGATTTTCCACCATCTTTCAGCACACATCAGGAGTTCCAACACATCAGCACCCTGAGATTGATGTGACATGTACATTTACTCCCTGTCACGTCCAATAACCGTACAGTTGGGTTTGCTGAGATAAATCCATTTGAAGCATGCACCAAAGCACAGTATAAGCCACCTTTGGGTTGCCAGACGTCTGCTGTAGACATAGTTGTACAGAAACACATCCGAAAATACTTTGGAGATATTGTTGGTTTACTGCTAGGGTCACTTGATGAACTAACAAAATGCAGAAGCAACTAACGTAGCTCAGGTTTACCAAGATATTGGTTTTATTATAACCCTCTCTAACAAAGTTCCCTTTATAAGCTGTCACTAACGGCTTTATTAATGTTTGATCAATAATAAACTCATGCTATAGTTTAGTAAGAAGCCAAATAAGAACAGCTTTTGGGTTTCAAAAACACTTCTGGATTTATAAGTTGTAAGTAATATATTATGACATCTGTATTATAAGAAAATTACTCATCCATGAGCATTATTAACATTAATAACTGAATTATTGCCAAAGAGAGAGAATAAACCCACAATAAAATTCCTAATAAGGGTTTTTAATTCATCTACAGAGTTTTAGGAAAATATTTATTGATCGTTGCTAAAGAAATTGGTTACTACATGTGAATCCTTTACGGAGGGTGCCTTTTTCGAAAGATCAGGGTAACTGGTCTTACCAATTTGAGTTTTCCAAGTGCCAGCAACTAATTTTGGACCAAAACAACTGAAAGACATTTATTTTGTACTAATATTAAATCTTTTTAATTTAATCTTAAAATGAAAGTATATATTCAAATCTCTCCCACAATGGTTAGGCAGTATATCAAACCTAACCCATGGCTATAGATACCTGAGATAAATGTTATTGTGTTCTTCGCATGCAGTTTTTGGTTAAGACCATTTTTAACATGGCAAACGCACTGCCAAGCGGACCAAAGTTGAGGAGAGAGCCTAGAGGGCGATTTTTGGCCATCTGCTGTCCCAAAAGACATTCAGTCACCTCCTAAATGGCCACACACACACACACACACACACACACACACACACACACCTACACACACACACACACACACCTACACACACACACGCACACATAGCATGGAATTTAAAAAAAATGCAACTCAAATGTCTCAAACTTTTATATTGTTTAGGATTTATTTGATTCGATGGCTATTTGTGGTATTTAATTTTTTGGTCATTTTGCAAAGGAAATAGAATAACATATGCACACACAGCATGTTATGGAAAAGCCTGAGGAAAAGCAGGTGCATTGGGGTACCACTGGGACTCCTTACCACTGCCTCAGGCATGGATTGTTAAAAACAAAACACTGAAAACAGTAAAATCATGTTCAGAGACAAGCAAATCTTCATTCTTATTTGGAGCCAGTCAGTCAGTGTTATGTTCAGCCAAGGCAAAGACGGATCCTCATGTTTTTTCAAGATGTATGAGTGGAATTGATTTTGAGCCTGAGAGGGCACATTGGATGTCAACTGCCTTTGTGAGACCAGACAAGAGAAAATAATGTTGACAAGGGTTTTCTTGAGATGTTTTAATGCTACTGCAGAACAAAGCTGAAGAATATTGAAGTAGATTTTGGCAAAACAGAAGTTGTTGAACAAAAAAACACCAATTTGCATATGAAGGCTGAATTGTTGCTGTCGTGTAGCCTTTGTTAGGCCCAGATTTTGCACAAATTTGAGCATAACAGATTCCAATTTACAACATCTTCCACAGTAGCTGTGGCACATACTGTGAATTTCTCCTTTTTTTCACATTTCACTTTTCTTTTGACTACAAATTATTTCCTGAGCAGGTATAGAACCAATGATTCATGTGTACAAAGCCTTGAGAAATGATCCTTAAACCACAGCTTTGTATTGATATGAGAGATGCCCAGGATGACTCCCCCATGGAAGAAAAGAAAGTGCATCCTCTAGAGATCATTTTGTCCTTATTGCAAATGCTGTGATGCTTTTCATGTAATGAATACACACACACACACACACACACACTCACACACACATATATATATATATATATATATATATATATATATATATATATATATATATATATAGTAATGCCAATAAAAAAATGAAAAACACTTTCAAAGAGTTTGCGTCTCAATTTTTAATTTAGGTGCACATATATGATACAACTCTATAGGAAATATTGTAACCTACTTTTGACTCCATTACATTTATTTTCTTCTATGAGTTAGTTATCTTGATGAAATCCACAACAGGCCCTTTGTGGAGGCCCAACCCCTGGATCCGCCCATGATCCACAAATTATGAAAAATAAGACCCGCATCAAAGTAAGAAATGTATTAATCTATTAGTAATACGATAGTAATCCAATGATTTGATATACAATTACCTGAAAAGGGCCAACAATAATAACTACTTTGCTTTTGTACTTAAAGTATATTTTGTTGCTAATATGTTTGAATTTTTACTCATGTAAAATGCTTTTTCTTCCAACAGTACTTCTATTGTACACTATATCTTAATGGGCAATGATATGTGCACCACTGGGGATTTTTATCCTTCTACCCTAATGGTTCTTAAATCATATCAGGGATGCTGCAAATCCTCTCAGCTGACAAGAGAATCATGCTGAGCAACTAGGCAACTAGGCCCCCAAATTCTGATTCCTAATCTATGCAGGATCTTGGAAATGAGTTGGAATAACTACATTAAGGCTAAAGTCGGGTCTAGTTGTACTCACACTTTAATCAGCTGGATTCTGTGCTTGGTGCTGTTGTTCCATTTAGCTCCTCTGACGATTTCTGTTCTTGTTTATCCTTCTGGCTTGTCAGTAAGATGCATCCTAATTCTGTATTGTCTTAAATGTACTAGCAGCATGAAAACAAGGTCAGTACCCACAGTGCTGAGCGCTATTTAAGTAGCATAGTTTGCCTTGGCAGACCTGTGTTCTTATGTGCAGCCATGTTCAGCCAGCCAGATAAACTAACAGTGTGTCCTTAGGCACCCCATGAGAGAGCCACTGACCTGGCTAATATGGGTGACTGTCCTCTGCACACACACAGACACTAATGCATTTCTGTATACATGGAACAGACAGCATACTCACCAGGCTGTAGTCCCCAGCATAGATTTGACAAGCTCAAATGTATAATCTTATGATTTAATAATCTAGTATCTCTTTCCTCTCTTCCTGTTTTCCCTTTATGACCTCTCCTCAGAGCCTTGGCCCATTGTTTGCTGTGCTCCTATTTTAGTCTTTGGTTAGTTTGCCAGCTCAAGCATGAACCCCATCCCTGGCTTGGAGCCTAAAGCCACCGTCACTGGAACAAGGAAAGATGTTTTATGTAAACAGTAATATAATGTCCTACTTGCTTGATGAGTGTAACAATTCCCTTAAAAGTCCACCCAGCCTTGAAGAAGATACCCACTGAGTCACATTTTTTGGTCATGTTTATTGTTCCTGTGCTATTTCAGCTGCACCTAGGACTCTATTTCATGGACGGTCTGGACAGATAAAAGTCATTCACATAAAAAATGAAAGATTTATATGACCCCTGGAAGACATCAGGAAACTAGTCCCATGACAACATAGGTATTTTGATTTAGTTTACCAGCATTACCCCAGAAGTTGAGTCATACTATTACTTTACACCCCTAGGCCATAGTTTATCTCATACCATCTTGTCAATCATACCTCTCACATATGCTCAGTCTGAATTTCCTGCTGTCATTGTCTGGCGCTGTCAATTGAGATATCAGCTGTTCGAATCAGCTGGTCACATCCATCCTCTAGCACCACCCAATCTGCACAGATTCCCCAACTTCCCCTTTTCATAAGCCTCTTCAGCCTCATCAGTCTCAGCAGTGTCATCATCATTAGGTCCCCTTCACTCATAACCAACTGAAAACACCAAAGACTTTCTGACAGATTGGATATAACATATTATCTGCTGCAATAAATATTATCTTTCCTTCATTCATGTGTCTCTCCTGATTGAAATAACATTATTTTTGACTGATAAGTTAAGTTATCAGTCAGTTAACTTAAAAAGTAAGACGATTCTCTGTGTAGTTGGTGGTTAAAAAAGTAACCAATAGTTCAAATGTTATTGTGTTTTCAAATAAATTTGTAATCTTTGCAAAGTACTAAGTTGAGATGCTCAAACATATAAAATTATTTTATTCCTTGTCTTTACAATAAACAAAAGTGATGGGGTGGCAAATTTACATTTACATCACATCATTGTTAATATATTTTTTTTGGTTCTCCCTTGACTACTGGCAAATACAGATGTGATGTTCCAGCGAGGAGAGAGACCATTTCTTTCAGCTTTCCCATTCAGGATGGGAGATTTTTTGTGTTTGTATCAAATTATGTTATTTGTAGATGATTGAAATAAACTTAAAAAAAACAACCAAAAAACATATTGCACAACTGCATGTTTCCTTGTTCCAATGTTATTTCAGAGAAGACGCTTTATTTGCCACATACAACCATACTCTGTACAAATGTAGTGAAATTTGTTCTCTGCTTTTGACCCATCCCTGAGGAGCAGTGGGCAGCGCTTACAGCCCAGGGAGCAAATCGGGGTTTAGTGCCTTTCTCATGAATAAGCAACGATATGTCTTTATAATAAGATATTATAGGAAGGATGTGATCAACATTGGGAAGGTGGTGATTATCTTCATCACTGATAACATGTAATGATGTTGATGTGATTTTTGTTTTTAGTCCTGATGGTGTTTTCAGTGTTTGTCTGCATTCCAAATTATTTACCACTCATGCAGCCCTAAAAGGAAAGCCTGGAGCTGAGTCAGCACAGCTGGGACTGAGGGATACACACACACACACACACACACACACACACACTGGTAAGAGAGATTAAACACTAGATATTTGAGGATTTGAGAAATGCATCTTTAGCTGAAAAGCTGGTTTCTCAAATGAAGTTTGCAGACTCAACTCTCTGGGGTCTCATTTTACTCATCTATACTTCTCTGCAGGCCAAAGTGTCACTGATCCATTCGAGAATTGCTTCTTTTACTCCCTCTATGCTCTGCTGTCCCAGAGGGGCAAAGATCAGGTAGATCCCTTAACATACACATACAGTTATTGCTGCAGTAATTATGACCATTTTAGTCAAGGTTGGAAAACAAAACAAAAAGAGGGAGGAAACGCTGACATGAAATAAACAATGCAGTTACATAAACAAAGATGTATGTATGCTATGCATTTTTAGTTCTAAAGGTCTTTGCTATTGTGTGGCCGGGATCATCCACACAGAATTGTCATCGTTAATTCCATGTCCTTTACAGTAGACACAAACGATATGAAAGTTAGTTTAATTCAGTTTATCATAGCAATAATGAAACATTTTGTCCCTCAATTTTGAATATTTCTTTCTTAAGCCTAAATTTTCTAGTTTCAAATGCTAATTAAGTCAAAATATTCTTTGTATCGGCTACACTAGTGGTATTAGATGACAAATGGCCTGTAAAATCTTCACTATGACCCTCATTAACACCTCACCTAACACACTCAGCTGTCCTTCTAATGATGCCTCCCTGTTATTAAGGTTCTCTAATGGCAAACACTCTGCTGCTTCTTCCACTTTAAGCATGATGGATGTGAATCATGATACAAACACACACAAACACACACGCTGGCAACTACGAACCAACTTTATTATATCCTGACCCAGAAAGAGCGATTTGGCAACCGAGCAGCTTCTTTGCCTTGTGTGACAGTCTGTGTCATTAGACTCACAGCAAAAACAGAACAGCATCCCTTTATCTGCTCATTTATCACAGATTTGTGTGTTTCAGTCGACCTGGGGAAAAACGATAGACTCCAAAAGCTACCAGTGGTGCAAAGTGCTGCTGGTCATCATCACTGTGACTGTTTGGATCTATTTGTCTTGGGACTGGAGAGGATTAAGGTTGGAGAAGTTTTTACTGCACTCTGAGTGAGTTTGAGGGGTGAGAAATGGAGTCCATTACAGCAACTGAACTGAGGAATGACAGAGGAAAGAGAAACAGCGGAGAGGTAAATTTAAAGAAAAAACATTCATTATTTCATCAGGGGAAAGATAACTCTGTGTTTTTTTTTTCTTTGTTGCATTCTAACAAAATACATGCTGGTTGGTACACTTTTTATGGCTATATTGTTATCACATAATTATATTAGACAGAGAATGGAATTGAATTGAATACCTATAAATTATTGACATCAAACTTTTACTAAGTACAGTTTTGTCCTATGAACTTCTTTTGAGTATTTACATTATCTTACACTTTATACCTCTACTCCAATATAATTTGAATATTGTACTTTTTAATCAATAAAATTTATCTGAGAACTTTAGATCTGAATCTTTGCAAAGTCAGATTATTACTATTATAAGTTAAGACAAGACAAAAAAATGTTTTGATCCCTGTTGTGGGATTTTACATACAGCATAAACCAATCACAAATTAGCTTGACCTTTTCCAGCTGCAACATTAAAGAGATTTACACATCAACACATCAGTGATTACAACCCCATAGTATATACAAATCAAAAAACAGGACATTTTATATAATGAATATTTTATATTTTGCACTTAAAGTATATTTTCATGCTAAGGCTTTTGTACTTTTGCATGATTGATTAATGCATACCTGAAACAGTATTTCTACATTATAGAATTGCTACTTTATTATTATCTTTTATTGAAACTGGAATATTGGAAAATGGAAATAAATAATGGAATTGCTACTTTAACTTAAGCCAAAAAAATTTATTCCACTAATTAATTACACATAATTATGGAATATAAAACGTGTGGAGACACGGACTTTATAGCTTCAACAGCTAGAGAAGTCGTTTTGTCTGCTTTGTCTGTCTCAATGGCGTCATCTGGTGGTCACAACATCGAGACACTAGAGGTTAATCTAAAAACTCCAGCTTTGATTGCATGTAAATTGTGCACACTGACCAAATACTCTGCATCTCTGACTCTTCCAGGAGGCAGAACCAGTCAGCATGTTTCATGAACCTGCCAGATGCAAGGTGGACCTTGAACATATCCTTGGCATTGTCAGTATTGTGGGCACAGTCCTCAACCTGCTGGTTGTGGTGTTAGTGTATGTTTATACAATTGTCTGATATGTGTGCTGAGGGGTGATGGATGGACTTGCAGTGAGGCTGTTGGATCGGACATAAAGATGTATAAATGGGTCATCACCTAATTGATGGATGGATGGAAGAAGAACCAGAAGGAAAGGAGACAGAAGAGTGCCGAGGCAATACAACATAACATTACTAACAAGGCAGGCCTATTGCATCATCAGAATTCTCTGCTATTGTTTGTGTTGAGGATAGTTTCAATATAAGACTGATAAGTAGATGAAACAGTAAAATCTATTCATAGACCTTTATTTTCATATTGTAGGCCTATGTGTTTCCTTTTTCCGTTTGACACTATTTGGGTTTTTTTACACAGTTTTTTGTAAAATGTATTGATAACCAATAAATTCAAATTGAGAGAATTCCCCACAATTGTTTTAATTATTTCAATCTCTCCTCTCATTGAAAGCTGCATCAGTGAAACATCAAGGCAGCAACCATGGGTTGTAGTTTCTAATAATTATATCTCTGGGCATTGAAAACATTTGGTTAAACCAGTTTATATGATTTACATTTATTTTACAATTGAAAAAAAAGAAAAAATTATATAAAATAAGGAACGTGTACAAGTCAGCCTCCTTGACCCATTTCGGTGGACTAGATAATGAAGATAGGAAAGGATATGCCTTTTAAAAATCAGCGTATAGTGGTTTAAAGGGCTGTGATGAGTTAAACTGAAACTTGCAAAAAAAAACATCAGGAAAAAAACAGACATATCAACAAATTCCTTTGTTAAATGACAGAACATGTTTTTCTTTACTCTTATTCTTTACAAACATCCTCACAATTTCAGACACAGGACAAAGAATCCTGACAGCTAAATATATACAGTACAGTGTGTGACTATTGAATATAATAATTAAGTATTAGTTCATGTGCATAAAATGTGTTTTTAAACTCTTAAGTACATTTAACATGCATTTCTTTCCAGTTTGATTCCTACTCTGACATTCAAAGAAAGCATACCAATATTGATATTAAAAAATCAGAATGATATGCATATTTTAAAAACATATAATTATTTGTTTCTTTAAGTTTGAGGAGCGATCCAATTATTTTGATTACTTATGTTAATATCAGGCAGTATTTGGCAGCTGGTGATGATGTCGATCTTCTCAGACACAGCCTTCAGGTCATCCAGGATTAATCTGATGCTGTGGGAGGCATTGATGATGGCACTCTGCGAAGCATTCAGCTGAGCTGTTGCACTGTTCACCTTCCACAAAAACAAAGTCAAACAATTACAGCCACAAAACTAATTAAATGTCGACATGCCAACCATGTTTATAACTGGCTGTGGCAAGATGCTTAGCATAGGATTGACAACACAACAAGACACTTGTTGAGATACAAGGGACAAAGGTATTGTCTCTAAACATGAGCCTCTTTCTGACTGATATGTGATTTCTATCCTTTCTAACTTCATGCCTCATGACATTATATCATAAGCCTACTTTGTTATAGCCATCTTGGATGCTCAAATCGATAATTTGATTTTTCTGTATTATGCAGCATTGATTTGATTTATTTTACTGTACAGAGCAAAATACTTGGTGCACAAATATGTTTAAGTTGACTGGAGAAATGCAGTGGCCTCTGTAGTCATGGTGTCGTGTACCTCTGTATGCCTAATTTATAAAATAAACAAGACGTGTCCATCTGCGTACCTCTTTACTGGCATTGCCATAAACATGCCGAACTGTCTGTCCGACATCATAATATAGCCTGCTGTTAGATTCCTGCAGCTTCTGTTGTAAGAGGGTCTCACCTGGAAACAGAATTACATATTGGAACAAGCATGAAATACCCACCGTCCCCCACCACAGGTGAGTTTTATTGAAGATGGGCTGAAAGAAGTTATATAAGTTGTCCTTATTAATTGCAAATCTGAGAAAAAGTTACATTTTCAAAATAAGAAAAAATAAATAATCATATACCATATACTATATACTTAAAATTCCCAAAATATCAAGACACCTCTCCAGTACACGGTAAATAATGTTTTGTGAAAAAAAATACTGTATTGAGCAGTTTATGAGTTATGAGCCAGAATCAAAACCAACCACCAACCTTTGTCTCATCATAATCATCTATTCTCCTCACCATGTAGCCTGCGTGTGGGGCTTGGCCTGTCCTCCACTACTGACTGTATATCTGGATGGTCTCTAACTACGATAAGAGGCGGCAGGTCTCTGCTGAGTATCTGGGAGCCCTGTTGGCTTTGTGTAGCAGCTTCGGCCGTCCGCTTCTCCTCGCTGTCACTGTCTGTTTCAGACGCCTCCCCAGGAACCTAACAGCATAAGAGACCACACAAAAAAAAGACAGAAACTTTGGTTGAAGATACTTTTCTCCCTGTTTCGCTCTCAAACACGCACGGGGAAAAATGTCTGGAAGATCACCTTGGCTCCCACTGTGGCAGTCTGAGGAGCAGACATGGAGGTGATGTAGACCTCATCATCAGAGTCTGTCTCGGAGGCCTCGCCCTGCACCACTATCTGGCACCTGCTGGACATGACTGCGTACGCACGGACACACGTGCACGAACGACTACAACACGAACACACACACACACAAAACAAAACGTCGGTAGCTGCATTGAAACGGTTATACTGTAGGTGAGCAGCGGTAATATTAAGTGATACAGAGAACAGACGGGGTTCCACATTTTGCTCTCAGTTAATATAATAATATTAAGTCAATTAATGTAAATCTATAATGCAATGTTAGCGAAAACCTCAGTGTTACATACCGAATATGTAGTTAAAAAAACAAAATTGCCAGACCTTCTAAGTACTTTCATAAACACAAATCACATGAGCAATAAGGAAGTGGCTTGTTTTCTATCGCCCAATCCGGACTCAGGAATTATGTCACGTGATAAATTACGTTTCATAACACAATTGGAACATTGTAAGAATAAAGGCATGCGTCACATACTCAAGAAAATGTTCGTAATGTGAGCCGGCGTAAGCCGAATTCTAACCTCATTTTCTGATGCAGGCATTGAGGTGCGAGGTTATGCTACCCACTATTCGAGGACAATGTTTTTTTAATACTAGATGCGTATTTCTTACATGCTTTTGGTTAAGGAGCATGTAACATGTAACCCACCATTAGCGGGTGCTCTTTCACGTTATTCTATGGGTTGAGTATCGTTAACTCCGCCTACGTGAATACTCCTGCGGAGTACCCTGGTATTAATATCGAGTGCACCTGAATAAGTGGGATTGTGTATACTTTGTGTAGCCTACAATTATTAGACAAGTAATTTGTAATAGATTAACTGTTCATTTTATTTGTTTTTAGATTATCGGCAAGTTTTTCCACAAAGACGCTCATTACCGATATAAGAAAAACACCTGGACATTGTTGCTAACAAGCGACACTTGCTAGCTGTCTTTCGCTATATAGCTTGCTTAGCTTAATGCTAAACTGCAAAAAAAAAAACATTAATGCTAGCGTTGCTGTTTTTATTTTTATTCTTTGAAGCACGGCTAACTAGTTGGTGAGAAACTGTTTGATTTCAGCGTCACATCGGGCTGTTTACTTGACTTTTGTGTGTTCATCAGAAATGGCAGACGAGTCTCTGTTTGACTTTCTCCATATGGAGATCGTGTCACATGTTTACATGGAACAGCAATCAAGTAAAGGAGAGATGGACAACAAGGTGTGTTCAACAAAGATATGAATCCATCAACTAACACATGATGTAATGTTACATGATCACTTTAGCCTTGAGTTACATTGTGGTCTGAAATCCGCTTGAAAAAAACGCTTCCTACTGTAATGTCAACCATGCTAACTAATCAACGCATGATTAAAGTTAGATGTACAAAAATTGTCATAATGACCCTGCGTTTCCCTCTAAAACAACATGACCATTTTATAGGACACAACAGTATAATACACATAGAGTATAAGACACAACACACCTGTGTAAAGCTTGTTGTAGTCCATTTACCAATTCAATCACTTGAATTTCCTCTCTCCAGGACAGAGCTGCCTGTGTGTCTGTGCTTGAGAGCATGGGCTTCAGGGTGGGACATGGACTAATCGAGAGGTAAACAAGTCCTCACATGTTGCATGTGTGTGCATACAAGTGCTGTGTCCCATGCATCCTCACAGTTTAATTGTCTGTGTTGACGTCTGTCTAGGCTGACTCGGGACTCTCCAAGCTTCAAGGATGAATTGGATGTCATGAAGTTCATCTGTAAAGACTTCTGGACAAAGGTGTTCAGGAGGCAGGTTGACAACCTCAGAACAAACCATCAGGTGAAGGAAAAATGTAGAATAACAACATGCAGACTGCTGCCAATAATACATCTAGAAATCAAAGGTACACCACCACTTTCAGTTGTGTGTGGAGTGTTTTTAGAGAGTTGTTGCCCTGCTACATTTATTTCTCTCACCAGTGAGATTTCTGTCATTACAAGCTCAGTGTCATTATGAGTGGTCCTGCAGAATCTCTGAAATGGAAACATGAAAATGGACTTTTTTGTTATTGATTACTGTTTAACACGGATCATCGTGGAAAAGAAGAGCTAAGAGTAGTTTAGTCTTCATTGAATTCAATTTAGATGATTACTTAAAACCCCTTCACACGATAGTAAACCTTTTAGGCAAACATTAAAAAAACTGAAAATATACACGTTACCTTTGGTTATAATTTGTTATTATTGTTTGATACTATATATTGGTTTATTCTCTGCCATAGGGTACCTATGTTCTGCAGGATAACAAGTTTTCTCTGCTGACTCAGCTCTCCAGTGGAAAGCAGTACCTGGATCAGGCTCCTAAGGTTAATGTGGACACTCTTTATCACAAGCACACACAAAAAGACATTCCCACTGCCATCACAGGGATCAACTAGACTGCTATAGAGCCAAATAAATCAGAATCAATCTCATTGTAACTAAGATTACTGTGTGTGTGTGTGTTTGTGTTTACTCTCTCAGTACCTTTCATTTTCATGTGGTGTGGTGAGAGGAGCTCTGTCCAACCTCGGGCTTGACAGCGTGGTGACAGCCGAGGTCTCTGTTATGCCATCCTGTAAGTCGTATCAGAATACCAGTCTCATGATGGGTAGAGTTTGATCACATAATTGTTGACAACCAATAATAGCTAAACTCATATTAATGTCTTACTGCCTTAATAGTTGTGTGGTCAGTTAAATCCGAACATGTTAATCAGATTTGAAGTAATCTTGAGTAAAAAACTTATTTTTATTACTTTGGATGTATCTATTCAGGTCTAAACAAATGGTTAATCGCCTTTATTCTGTCTTGCCAGGTAAGTTCCAGGTGGTGATCCAGAAGTTGTGACCTGATCCTTTCTGCCCCATGAATGGGGCCCTGTGGGGTTCTGTAAATCCCAAAGAGAGGATAGTTGTTCCTGTCCAACCACAGAGAGAATCAGACACCACCCCGATTTCCACAACTGGGTCAAACAGGAGTAGCTAGGTTCTGCAGACATCCAGGTACCATGACGGGCCATAAGAGGGTTAGCAAGGGTTCACCTTCTCAGTGTGGTACTGCCACAGGCAAGAAATGTTCCTTTTGTATTTGTACAGATGTATGATGTTCTCGACAATGTCATTAAATGAGCAGCACATAGCCCTGACTGACTCCACTTAGCCTAGCTTTGAAAACAAAATGTCCTTTTAAATATAGTAAATCACATGGTAATGTGATATTATTTGTGTTGTGTTGCATGTGTCGAGTCCCCAAATGTAAACGGACTGAGGGCTTCCCATGAAATAACTGAAAATGGAAAAGAAAATCAACATAATTTAGGATGAGACATCATTTAAAGTGATAATTTAGGACTCTCAACTGCCATCTCTTTTGGCATCCATCCACATAATAGCCGCTGAACCTTGAAAACATGCATCAGATGCAATATTCATCGCTAGTTTCTCTGTCAGTACACTAGGCAGCTGTAGCCAGCTCGTGGTGCTTTGCTCTGCCTTGTAGCAGATTGCCTTTAGGAGCTGGGTGTTTCGTGTATGCTGGTGGACATTTAAAGTTCGGTTCATCTTAAGGCAAAATGCAAATCTAGGATGAGTCACTGGTACAGGAAAACATGCTAGATGATTCAGTGTGCCTATTTTTTTTTTTGTTTGTTTTTTTGCTTAGTACAAATTTGGAAGTTGAATGAATCTACTTGGTGAGCATCACTCTGTTCCCGTGTAGTGATGATGGTTCAAGCTGCGTTTACAGGGTTATTATTTATTGTATAAATGTGTGTTTTCTGCCTTTTGCACAGCATTGATATATGATAACATACAGCATACAGTAAACTGCAAATGTAATTGAATCATCTTATAAAGTTTTGAAATCACATGACATGGATTTGTGGGCCACATTTGTTCGTGATAGCTCTGCGTCTTTTAAAAGTCTCCTCAGTAGGAGTTTTAAAACGGCTTGAAACTGGAAGATGTGCGCTGCTTGTCGTGCCCTCACCGAAGGGGGTAGGTATAGTAAGGGGTTACCAGTAGCAGGGACACATTTTCTCGTTTAAGTTACTTTGTTTTCTCAACATTTTCTCTGAATGGAGTAACAATGAAAGGAAAAGAGCAACATGAAAACGAGGCACGTTCTACGAGGAAGGACAACTCATTTAACACGATGATAATTTGATAAAGTCACCTCTCTGGTAGATGCTGTTGCCTCTTCGTGTCACTAGAGGGACACATATAGCTTCTATTATTTTCATTGCTACTGTCACTGTACCAGTATGAACCATTTTGACAAGTGTTTCCCTCCAGTGTTTGTCTGGGAGACAGGAGAACCCGTGTTTGAACATACTTGGCTGTGCGGTGCCATGAAAAACCACCCTCGTCAATTCATTGGGATTAATAATCCTAATCTTGACCTATGTTTTCATTTTAATCATTCCTTTTAAAATCTATCACTAGCAAATCCCCTAACATTGCAGAAGCACAATACTACACTGCTGGCGCACCCCTTTCATATATGCCTAAATACGTAATCCAAAATGTTGGGTTAGCACTTGAACTAGGTTATGTCTATACTTCAGTCCTTGAGACAAGAGCTCTTGAATGAGCTTAAGAAAAGTTAAATAAGTCCCCTGGTTTAAAGTAGACTGTCATTCTACCCCTGCTGATCTGCATAGTGCATCAGAGCTGACAGCATGATGTGTTTGTGTAGGAATGCTGCCAAGAAGAAGAAAAAAACAGTCAAGGAAAGTGAGATAGACATCTGTGTGAATGCGAAGCACCTGACTATAGCCCACGATTTGGCCCATTTGTTGCAAGCTGTTAAACACTTTGCACAAATCCTCACTGGAAAGGAGGGGGGGGGATCAGAAGGAGAGATTAGAGAGAAAGCCTGGGGAGTGGGGAGCGCAGAATTGTTTAAAATCGGAGGAGAGGGTGAGATGAGGAGAGGGGCCAAAGAGGAAAATGAGATGGAGAGAATGAAGAGTCTCTACAGGAGGCTGGAGCAAAATGAATGGTCGAGAGAAGTGTAGCAGAAGTGGGGAGAGCGGGGGTGTAGAGGAAGCAGTGTGGGAGAAGTGGGTGATCAAAAAGTTCGAGGAAATGGTGAGGATGTGAAAACAGTCCAGCATCGGTACCTAAAGTCTCAGAATCAGTGTGAAGTGAGAGAATCTGGAGCTGTTGGTACAGTGAATCTGATGGATGGTGGTAGTTCAACAACAGCTGTTTTGTGCTTCTCTCTCTATGGGGCTTTACCCCCCCCTCCTGCTCTACCCTGCATCACAATAATCACCAATACACTCACAAAGAGTAATGGTGAATGGAGGGAGTGAGAGCGAAGGGGGGGGGGCGTTCAGGGGCTAGAAGAAAGAAAGAAAGAGGGAGTCGGAGGGGGGGTGGGGGGTGTTCAAGTAAGACCAGCATTCTCTATCTCAAATTGATGACTTACTAAAATTCAGCACCAGTGTCCACATAAAACTTCAGTAGTGTGAGAACTTAACAGAGACTGTTGATCTGGGCTAGTTTCCTGAAAGCAGCTCACTTTAGACAGAAACTAAGTGAAATCACTAAATGCAATTTATTATAATTGTTGAACCCAATTTGGTTGGTTAGCTGTTAGATTAAAATCTGAGAATCAGTATTTTTGATGGTACCTGGATACTAACCAAAGGACGCTATGAAATGCACTGTAGCTGATTAGTTATAATTATTTCACATTCAGACATGTTTATTCTTAGTCGTTAGCTAGGTTAATTAACAATAGCATATCAGTAACAAAGCTGATTCAGCTGGCAGGGTTTGGGTTAGTTTGTTACTAACCCAAGCTAAGGCCCAACAGGCCTCTTTAATTCAATTAAGCCTAATTCACAATCAAACTCATAGCCTTGTAACCATAATTTACAGGGCAGATTACCCCATATGTAAACATATTTAAATCAGATTTAAATATTGTACACACGATATAGATAGATATGAACACCCTAAATATGCCAGTTTTATTTTTAAGATCCATGCATTATTCCCTAAGAAATTAAAGTAAATGTTGCAAAAAAAGAAAGAAAAAGAAATGCACCAAAATTTAATGGGGTCTATTTTGCCCCAAGACCCATCCTCCCACCAAGTTTCATGGAAACTTATTCAGTAGGTTTTTTTCGCAATCCTGTGGACAAACCAACCAACCAACAAGCAAAGGCATGAATGAAAACAACATAGAGGCAAAAATCTGTTGTATTATTTTAACTTGGTCGTCGGGGCTTTGACCAAACTTCGGCCTTTTATTTCTACTTGTGTGTTTCATTCCAGAATGATTTGTAGAACAGGGCTACAATACTGAAAGAATACACTAGAATATGTAGAGCACATACGTACAGTGCTACTGCCAAGTCCAAACAACATGACATGTCTGTTTAGCTCGCCTGACTCATGCTCCACCCCTCTACAATGTTTGAGGCGCTTGGTGCAGTTGTTTGTGCAGAATTGGAGAAAGAGGAAGAAACACCCTATATAGCAATGTTAAAGAAAGTGAAATAAAATCATGGATCTATATCCTAATCTGGATCTGCAACTAAATTGAATGTGTTCTTTCCTGACCTATGCCTTATCCTTCCCCCAGGCTTCATGGAAATCCAGTAGTTGTTTTTTTTCTTCATAATCCCGCTGACAAATAAATAAACCAACCAGCGGGTATGGGTGAAAACATAACCCCCTTGGCAGCAGTAACTAAACCACAAAGTCTCACTGCCTCGAAAGCTCAGAGCAGATCCGAACAAACCTGCCGATGACTAACTTGCTGTATTTAACAAGTATGGTCTCACAAAATGCTGCCCACTTTCATCCTCTCAGAAAACGCCTCGCGTCTTTATTTCACAGCCTCTTTTCAGTCCCATTATCAACTTTCTTCCTCTTCTCCTTCAGCTTCCTCCACTCATGCATAGTAAGAGTGTGAGTCTCTGTGTCTCTCTCTCTCTCTCTCTCTCACACACACACAGACACATACTTTATTTCTTGGGGCCATATGTTGACCCGTGGTGGACCTGAATGCAGCCATCTGCCTGCTTTTCCTATGTCCTACAGGGCAAGAGTGTGGGAGAATGTCTGTCTCAGATACAAAACAGCACACACACACACAGAAACCATAGGAGCACACACATGCCTCTAGCCCTTTCACAGCCACTAATCACTCACAGCCAGCCCATCTCATGTTAACAGTGACAAGATAATAGCTCTTGTGTGTGCATGAAAGAAAGATTCCTTCAGGGTCAAACCGTGATTTTTCTTAAGCCCTGTTCAGGCCCCAGTTTGGTTTTAAAGGCAAGTCTGTTTTCCCGATTTAAAATGCATGTACAGTATGACAAGTATATTTCCCTGAATGTGGCACTCAATAAATATACAGTAGTTGATTTCATAGAGACCAGTTAAGTTTTGTGATTCAACGACACAGCTCTGCTGCACGGTGTAGAAAGTGAAGAAGTGAGAGGATGTGACTGAAGTGAGGGAGGTAGGATGGAATCAGTGGCGAGAGAAGGGAAGTGGGTTAGGAGTGTGGGATTGGACAGATTAAACCCCAAACAAAAGACTTCTTATCTCCACATGAAATCTCAATGGCATGACAACACATTGACTCATACATACATGGAGACACACACACACACACACACACACACCAGGGTCTCGCTATCCTATATTAGACTGGTTGTAGCAGAAATCACTTCATTTTTGCTTGAATTACATTTTCACAAACATACCATGTATATGTGAAATGGTCCTTGAACTTTGGTAGGTAGGGAAGTAGAATTCCAGAAGACCCTGTTTGTTTTTTCTCCAAAACTTAATAGTAAACTCTTGTATTTAGAGGAGTCAGGGGGGAAAAAAAGTGAGTGAAAAGAGTGCTGTGCTCATTTATGTACCGATTGGCAACACCGGTCTATAAGCACATTCCTGAGACTGCACCACATAGTAACTACAGTACATGATTTCTAGCTCCCGTCGAATTTCACCAGGAAATATCGAGGACCATGTTTCAATCTTGTAGTCTCTGAAAACTATTCCTGGTGACTTGTGTAAATTTAACACTCCAGTAACACTGAAGATCTTGAAAGCTTTATATACTGTATTGTATTTTTCCACAGCATGATGCATATTTTTAATGTCTTCCTATTGTAGCCGTCCAGTGAAAACCATATCCCAGTAAGCAGCGATTTGTGTAAGGGATCAGATAAACTAAAGGTTTATGAATTATGTAAAATCGCCTGACTTCACTTAATAAAGAGTAAAAACTCAAAAACCGCAATTAAAATTAAATTATTTTTAAAATAATTGGATCAGATTTAATGTCAGAATGTTTGAAGGAAAAAGGGCAACAATAACTGCCCTCATCCAATTTCTGTTGCTTTCAAGGAAAATGCCATCATATCTACACTCGTCTGAAATGATTCATACAGCATGTGTAGCTATAGTAAAGGTCTACTGGTGGATCGTGATCTAAAATGAAAACCATAAATGGCATCTCATTGGTTTCCTGCTTGCTTCCTTCCTTCCTTGATCTTGTCATATAATATGTCACAAATGCTTCGACGTTTCACAAATTCTACTGTACAGCCACCATATTGAAATTAAACTAGACAGGAGTCTCCTAACCCCAAGCACCCAAATTTAAGGGTTCTTCGCAGATGAGCAAACATGTCTGTGCAGATTTTTCATGTAGAGGATTAAGTGAGATTAAGCAAAAAAAAAAAAGTAAAAAAAAAACAACTTTATTTCCAGTACAAAAAAGCAAACAAAAACCAAATATATTAAACTTGATACAAGCATTAACAACTCAAAGTACTCTATAAATACGTTAAAATAAATTAAAGAAATTAATTTACTAAAGGTAATCATGTTCAACACTAAACAGGCCTCAAGCATGTTGATGAAAAGGCAATTTTAAATAGACCAGTAACAGCAGTGTCTCTTCTAACTAACTACACAAAACAGCCAAGTAAAATTTCTATAACAGTAAGCATACATACCCTAACCCTACAGAACGCTGGATTTAGCTCTGTCAGGCAACAGACCTGGGTGCACAGTTCACATACTGGTAACCAGGACGCTACACATTCATAACAGTACAAACCATAACAGGAAGAATTAATACTGAATGAAAAGGAGAGATGAAATATGGTGAGTGGGGTGGAGAGTCGCAAAAACTTTTTTATTTATCAAAAATGGTCCTACCTGTGGGAAAGGGGGAAAAGAAATCCCACTCTTGGGAATGTGTGCATTAAAGATCATTTAAAATACAGATTAGCATCATAAAGTTTTTAGGAAACATGCCAGAGGTAAAACAGGACTTTCATGAAACTGACATTAATAAACTTTACTTCTATGCCAAGTATCTTGTAACTCAGTTCAACTCTAGATCATGTCCGTTAACACTAACCAAGATGCTAAATAAATAATGTGATGACATTTTGATCCATCTTTGACTCTCAATCTTTCAGTTTTATGCATTGCCTGCTGCTTGTTCAAACACGTTAAAACAAAATTCCTATGTGCTGCTTTACAGATGAAGACATGTCAACGTGAGATTTGAAGAAGTATGATCTAGCATACTTGGCTTTTTTTAAATTTTGTTTTGGTTATTTCACTGGTGGCAGTTTGTCGAAGATGCATGAGAGACAAAAAAAATTAAAAAAAAACATTTGTAGAAATTTTACCAACATAAGAGAACACTAGCTTACTTGACTTAAAAAAAGGACTCAAAACCCACCATCACATCTCTCCTTACAAACCAGCAAATCTTGTTTCAACATTGTAACATGACCTGTTAAATAACACTACAGGCACTTCAGTTGTTTAAAAACTTAACATTCGGGTTCAAGGTCAGTAATCTAAACACGAGTCAGACTGTACAGTAATGAGAAAATAACTTTCACTAGCTTATAAACACAATACTGTGTACAGTTACTGAAGAAAAAAGAAGCAAACAAACATAAGTCAGTGTGTGTTTTTACCACCATAATCAAAGCTTTTGTGGCTGATAACGGATGAGTCACCAGCAAAACCACTGGTTACCTGTGGCAGGGCATGCTCCTTTCTTGTTCCACATTTTTTCTAGCGGTTTTTAGACTTTTCAATGCAAGGGAAGGAGTTGCAACAATTTCCCCCGTTCATTACATTTGATGGCTCATTTGCGCATGCAGCCTGCTCCACAGGCAAACCCCGCTGTTTCGCTGCTGTCCTGCTTTTCCAAGAAATGTTTGAAGTGGCAGTGCCTATAGATAAGAGTCTCTGTGTGATCGAGATATAAACACGTCTTTGGCAAATAAATGGTACATTTGGACTCAGAAACAGGCGACACTGATCGGCCAATCACATTGTGATTACAATATCTTCGTTGCAATCTGCCATCTCAGCATACTGTTGTGGTAAAGCATCTTAACACTTCCAGCACTATTAAACTTCAATGTTGACATGTACTACATTTTGGTGGCAACACACATTTTAGTTTTTCTATCACTGTAGCTATGCCAGTGACCACATAAATCTTAAGGCAAATCCCTCTGAGTGAGCTGAATCAGTCACTGGGGTCTTTATTTTCTCTGATGCCATACGGGTGCAAGGAATGTCTGAGTTCTCGGTCCAGTCATTGAGTGTGGTGATGTGAATTTATAGGGGTTGAGTGTGAGAGCATTGTGTGTACTGCATATATTGTGTCTTAAGGGTATCCAGGGTCTGCGTGTCTGTGTCTAAATTTATTTGAATATGTATGTTTGTGTTCTACCAAACTGCAGTCTAAAGGCAGAACCCAGTTGCATCCTCTGGAACGGAGAGCTGACTGAATACCGCCAGACGTCTGCTGCTGGCTTCGTTGATGCCACCACAGGATTCAGAGCCACTGAGCGAACTAGAGGAGCTGCTTCCATCTTGGTCCTGGTCTGACAGAGAGGTGTAGGACAGGGATCGGACACCTAGTGGCCCTGGAAAGATCCCAGTAGCACTGGGACTCTGTCTCAGGGAAGGGGAGGTATTCGGAGACAGCCCACAAGGAGAACAGCCGGAGTCTGGGGAAGGCAGGAATGGAGAGCGGGGATCTGCTGCAGTGGCCTGACCAACGGGCTGGTATTGGTGAGCAGGGGAGGCCTCGAAGGCAGAGTCAATCTCGAGGAAGGCTTGAGAAAGTAGGTCGGTAATGTCGGTGCTAGAGGGAGGAGAGGCTGATGGGGCGCGTGTGAAAGAAGCACTGGCAGGAGAGGGAGCTGTGAGCGCAGGCTGAAGGAGTTGCTGGGGAGCAGAGGGAAACCCAGCAAAACTGAAGCTCTGTCTGACTAGAGGAGGTCTGTGCAAGCGGGAGGATGAAGGTAGCTGCTGGGCAATGCTTGAGGAGGAGGAAGTGGACAAAGAGGAGCGAGAGATTGTGGGTGTCTTTTCTTCTTCATTGTTGTGAACAAAGTGGCAGCGCATCCCATATGGGCAGAAGCCGATGGTGTGAAAAGTACGACATGGCTCAGTTTTGTATTTTGGGTGTCTGCTCAGATCCCGGAGCTCTTCTGGCCCATGTGCAAACTGGCACTTCCCACCATACTTGCACAAGCCACTCTCAGTGAAAGATCGACACAGTTCAGTCTTATAGCGCGATGAGGACGAGGAGGAGCCAGTGTTCAGTGGAGTGGGGCTGATGTCACTTTGGGAGTGCTTTATGTTAGTCCCAGGCCAGCCAAGACTTACTGCTGTTGCGCTGCTGCTCTCTACCATGCTGATGGAGCGTTGGCCAAAGAAGCCCGTCTTTCTCCATTGGGTGGAATTAGCCAGCCGGGAGGACAGAGGGCTTTCTGACTGCTGCCCCCACTGGCTGGAGGCTAGAAACGCACTGTCTGAATGATCGGTGGGGAGGCAGGAGAGAGATGAGAGGGACAACGATGTGTTGCAATGAGGCTGACCGATGAAACCTGGTGTCCTCATTGCCAGACCGAGGGATGGTGGTGGTCTGCTCTGCTCACTCAAGTCAAGATTCAATAACTGCTGTAAAAACGACAGACAACACAGCATTAGCCCATACATTTTACCATTAAAATCAAGTGTCACACTTGAAGCATGTTTCTTTGATTATAATGATTATAAATTTCTATAAACATATCTCTTGAAGTCTTCCATGGAAAGTACTATAAAATGAACAGTTGTGATATTGTCATGGTGAGATAGTGATATTGAACACTTACACAAGGACGTAATTGTTTGCAGTTTCCACACTGAACACTGTTACATTTAGCAAATGTAAAATACTGTTTATCCCCCCCCCCCCAGCCAGCCAGCAGGATTTACTTACTTATCCAACAAATTTGCCAGTTATTTAAATTATTGTTTTTATTTATTGATATTCCAGCTTTCAGTTGCATGAGAAGTACAATTAATCTAGAAAGCATTTTTCTCTGTACTGGAATACTCGTCAAGAGAGATTTCTGCTAAGTGTTGTTGAAAAGGTGCAAGAACTGAACAAATCAATGAATGAAGAATCATGCTCATGGGTGACAGGTACTATACTGACATACAAGTTTAGGTGAAAACAAACTTTTGTCAAATATTTACTTTTGAGTTGTAACCTTCTGTCAACCCCTACAATTATGGGTTTCTCAAGTAATATAGACTTTGCAAAGTTATATATACGGCATTGCAGTCCATATCCTCTGGTGTGTCATTATCTATCCATTTGTACTTTTTCTTACAAATTTCCTCAGGGCCTAACAGGCACAATTTGTCTTATCTAAACAGCTACAAGACAGAAATAAACCTGAAAAGTCAGGAGAAATCCAGTGAATTCTGATGCAATATTCAAGGCCGTGTAGTATGCTTTTAGACTTGTTTATGAACAGTTCATTCAAAAGAATTATGACATACAATAATAAGAGTGCGTTTAATTTGCTAACTTAATTATTAGACGGATTTGGGGAGTAACAGCTGACAAACCACATTTATCACATAAACAGCGTAAAAATTCAGCAAAAACATTTCCAACCTTTATAATACACATCGACAAGAACGAATCATGGCGTCGTACACACATGCTGACAACTTTCTTTGTGATGAAAACATCTTCAACAAGGACAAGCTATCGTACAGTACAGCATGTTCCTATGCACCACATGCATGCCTGACCACAACGCTAGTTAAAAAGGTACAAAATTAGCTTCGCATTAAGTAGCATTCAATAAATTTAGCACCTTTCCATGTTAGCCGCACAACTCTAACATACAACGTGTTGCTGTTTTAGGCATGAAATTAGCTCTGGTTGTTGACGTTAATAACGGAGGTGTTTCGATTCAACTCGCCAGCTTTGTCTATCGTGAATGGGCCACTGAGATTACTAGCCAATATGCAGACAACTAAATAAACTATTTGGCGACAAACTGACTGACTACCCAAAGCTAAATCACCAAGTTAGCAACCGTTAATTATTTAAGTTATACAGTTTAATGGGCTCATGTTGTTACGAATCTTAACACCAGCCTCATTGACGCTTTCACTTTGTGACAAGTTCACTTTTAGCTTCATACCCCGGCTAACTTAATTAAATTGGCAAAAGTAAATATACGTCTTATCACTAAACTGTTAACACGGGTCAACAACAATATTCGCTAAAAGAGACTTGAAAAGATGAAGAAACCAAAGTTAGCGTAGTTAGTTGTGTAGCTAGCTAGCTAATACCAACCCCTAAAGTTAGCCAACTTTTGCTCCACTCTCAACTTTTCCCACTTCGCGCTCAACTTTTTTGCTCTTTCGTTTACCTTGCACATCATCTCTTCCAGGTCCGAAAACTGGCTGAGGGGGTAAGATGGCATTTTGCAGAGTTAAAAAGCGTCGTCCGATCGCGTCTGCCCCCGCAGTGATAGACGTGGGGAACTCGCTAGCATAAGTTGGTCAGAAGTTTGTAGTTGTGTGTATGCTGCTAAACAAGGCCGAGACGTAGACCACGTGTGGATTTAAAACCTAACACTGCTGTTGGCCACTCCCACTCCTCTGTGGGTCAGACAGCCGAAAGTTGTTTTCAGCAGTCCTCCAACAGCAATCAATGAAAAGTAGTTTTATCCGAACTATTTTGCGCTCCTTAAACTTGAAGATTAGCATTTTAGCATTTAACTAGTTTGTAATATAATAATAAACTTTATTTGTATTGCACCTTTCACACAAGAAATGCAGCTCATAGTGCCTTACAACAAAGAAATTACATGAATATGAAATTACAAAACAGAAAATGCGGAAGGAAAATACAAACAGGAATAGGAAATACATGTAAATAGTAATAGTAAAGTAGAGATGCATACAACCGTGATACTAATAGGAGCAACAATGAGCCAAAATAAAGATAAAAATGAATACTGAATAATCATTAAAATTAAGTTAAGAATAGCATATAAAAATACAGGCAAACAAAGGTCTATTAAAAATATCTATATACAGGAATGTAATATATACAGGAATGTAATTTTTGTGGTAAAAGTGGTAAAAGTTTTTGTTGTAAAAAAAAAACTGTCACCATAAAACATGTTTATATGAAGTTATTCTACAGATATGATTTTGTCTGCTGAGGTGTGTAGGTCTTGTCTGATATTTGCATAAACCTAAAATAATATTGTCATTGATTTTAATATTTGATTAAATATTTAATATTGGCATTACAACTAAAGCAATTTGCACTTTTAGCTGATCCAGGCACCCTATAATGTCTGCTGTCACATGGCAGACGTTCACAAAACTCCTTAGTGGTTTAACGCTTGAGCATTAATTTGTTTATTCCAAATAATCTTAAGCCAGATAATGTCGATATGTGTAAGTCATATGATTTCTATCAGAGGGGCTGCCATTATAGAAGCTAAACAAACTAAAGAAGAGCTATAAAACAAAGGGAGCCATAAGGAATAGAGAGCAGACAAGCTACCCACAAGAAAATGCAAGCACAAGGACAAAGGCTGGGAACAGGAGGGCTGAACACATGGGTAGAACAGAGTGGAGACAGGCTAGTGCTATGACACTGACAAGGAGGAGTGAAGTCTTTGATTTCAAAGGTAGAAGTGTGAAAAGCACCACTGCAGAGCAGAGACATGAGAATATCTGTCTTAAAACAACACACACACACAAACCAAACACCAAACATCCATACAGGTCTGCCAGGAGTGACATTGTCACACCTCTGGGACTATAAGGAGGATTGTTGCAGCATACCCAGAAGCCTGACGAGTTGGTAAACATTTAGCAGCAACTACAGACAAAAAAACCCCCAAAACGCTTTCAGTTTTTTTCTTCTGTACAGTTCAGTGCTTCCAGTGACCAGATATAGAGCAACACGAGTTAAAGATGACATTTAAGGTGTACTTTTTGAAAATCAGCCAAAGTGTGAAACATTATTCCCAGTTGCTTTTTGTTGACGAGCACCTACAAGTGTAATCATTGCATCTTCTTGCGTTTGTTTGAAACCTGCTGAAATGTATTAAGGCTCATCAAGAATATATGTTCTTTTTTTTTCTCTCTCTAGTTGTTCTGATCAATTCTAACTGAAAAGTATAGGGATAAAAGCATACTGCCCTCACAGGATCTCTCCAAAGTGAAAGAAAAAGAAAGAAAGCAGTCACTGTCAATAAAAATGTTGAAACTCTGAGGCCCCACTCTGATGAAGAGAGTTGTTGAAACCTGCTCTTTGGCTCCGAGTCTCTTCAGAAAGATGAGTTCAGCTGAGAACAAAGCCTGCCGAAAAGCTTTGTTTTGCTCCAGCCAAGTGGTCAACATTAAGTGTGTGTTTTTTTGTGTGTGCATACATGCTGGTGTTTGTTTGCCAGAGGGCCTCACACCCCCATCTCATCCCACCCCTGCACTGTGATGATGTAATGGTCCACTCTCCACAGCCTGAAGGTTGTGTCGGACAACAGCGTTTTGACTTGTGTGTGTGATGAGACGCTGAATCTGTGTCTCTTGGTGTGAATCTTCATTGCATGCCTCTTTTCCGCTCTGTATCTCTTGGGCATTCATTTATTTTATCTGCCTCAGAAACCAGCCTCTTTAGTTTACATGAAATGCAAAGATGCTGTATCATCTGGTTAAATCAGACTGCCTCAAAATCCAATTAAAATAGACTACAGTTCTCACCCAGCATCAGAATGCATCCTAAAAATATTCTTATTGACCTTTTGTCAGATTTCATGTCCTCACTCACAATTCCTTTCATCCCTGGGAAACTGACCCCATCATATTTTATTCTGCATGAGTAGCCTAAATCAAGTTGCTGGGTTTTTGTAGTAGATTATGCATACTCGAAGGTTAGCTATGCACTTTTTCAGGAGTCAGAAACGCATTTTCCCTCAAACTGCATTATGGGAGGGAATCCCTTAAGTGTACTGGGGCCTTTTTGCCCTCAAAGGTGGATGTTAGAGGTGACAGGGTATTAAACCAATGTTAGTCACCAGGCAGGCCGCCATGACACTTCACATATGAAGACAACTTTACAGACCACCTCCAACTATGGTATGATTGATGGCTTCCAGTTACGTCGAACGTCGGAGGTCAAGAGCTGGGAATGAAGCCACACCCGAGTTGACTGCCTTCCAGTTCAACAAGGCTCCAAGAAAACACTCGTCGTGCTTGCCCTTTCAGAATGTAAACCGTAGCAACATATCCAGAGGTATAAGTTGGACAATATTATGTGTACCACTGATTTAATGAGACACAAACATGTCAGTAGTGCTAATAAAAAGTATATTACTGAAGCTTCCACTACTGTTGATACGCAGTAGCCATCTTGGACTATGAGGTCGGGGGTGATGCGGTTCCTGCGACTTTCCGAGTTGGAAATCCGACTACGGGATAATGCACCAGATGATCCCAATGTGCATTTGTCTGTTTTCACTCCTGAATTTAACTGATCGTATGACCTAAGGTGCATTTATTGCCAATTGTGAACAAGGCCTACTTATAATGTGACTGACCCTTAGATGCTTACTCAGTGAGAAACTGCCCTAATTAGTACATTGTCTTAAGAGGTTGGCTCGTGTGTTTGTTTGCTACCCTGAAATGAAGACCACCATTGTGAACAACAAGCCATTAGCACGATGTCAACAACACATGTGCCTTGGGGAGAACAGGGCCTTCTCTTAATTTGAGTAAGTAAAGTCTTATCTGTAAACAAGCTATTGGGTTTGCAAGTAGAGTTTAGTTCTTTAAACAAATCCCTTTTGGGTGAGGTGGGGATTACAGAGAAAGAGAGAGAGAGGGTGGGGGTGCTCTCTGGAGGAAAGGGGGAGGGGAGAAGGGGAGGGGGAGGGGAGAAGGGGAGGAGAAAGGTAGAGAGAGATTTGAAAGGGAGTTCTTGCTTCTTGTTGAGTCCAGCTGGGCTCGAGGGCCTTTGGAGCACAATGAGCTCAATGAGCTGCAGAACTAACTAACAAACTAATGGCCCGCCCTCTGCGACTCTACCCCCCCCCCACACACACACACAGACAAACACACACACACACACACACACACACACACACACATGCTCACACATGCATACACACAAATGGTGGAAATAACAGAGGGTGCTGAATGACTGGAGGAAGCAATCAGAAGCCAGAGATTGTTTCGGTCTGTACAGGGCTGTTGGACTTGGGTGAAAGGGGGACTGAGTATACTCCACCCTCATGTGAGTGGGACACATAAAGATACTAGAGTGAATAGAGATACTAGATTGAATAGCAGTGGATTGCAGAGGGGCCCATTAAGAATGCCCATGTACAGGATCCAGAATTTTGTGCTTTACTCCTGGATCTGCAGCAAAGTTAATCTATCTACGGATTTAGGACCAATCAACCTGATGCATATTGATTTTTCTGTCACATCATCGTCACACGGTGACATAATTAGCCAACTCATTAGGAAAGTTGGTGAGATCTCTCATATCACAATAGATTTCCTGAGGTGACATTGCACTGTGGAGTTGACAGTTGGCAGTTGGGTGCCACTGTTGTACGCCTAGTCGAATAGGGTGTTTTTGAGGAAATAGGATGATATGGAATAGAGACAGAATTTTTCTGTAGACATATTTGAGAGAATTCTTGCTGAACAAACACAGCAGTGTGTTTCCATCATAACAGGAAAAGGAGAAGGATGTCTCAGAACTAGTTAGAGATATTGCCAATAGTGGAATTGCCAATTGTCTTGTAAAACCATTTGTTTTGCATGTATGTGTCTCACACACACACACACACACACACACACACACACACACACACACACACACACACACACACACACACACACACACACACACACACACACACACACACACACACACACACAGTTGCACAGTCAGCCTATTGAAAAGCACATGCATTCCTGCACAGGCTTCTTCAGATAAGAGGCTACTATTAACAGTGACATATTAAGGAGGGAGGAGGAGGGGTCTGCAGACCAGATGAACATCTGCTCCTCTTTTCCTCCCCTTTCTTCAACCCCCCTCCTCCCCACCCCCGCCGCCACGGCCACTTCTTTCAGGATCTAGGAGGAGAGTTTCCCTCTCAGGGACATTTTAGAAACTACAGCTGTATTATGTGATGTTATGAAAAGCAAATGATCACCAACTTTTCATCAGATATTAGCATCTATGTATACTGTGTTACAAAAATACCCATCAGCTGTAACATAGTACATTCCCTCCTTTGTCTTTTCTTAAACCTTTCTGTCAAAAATACCTACCAACGTAGAAAAGCTGTGAAGGAAATAATCATCATTTCATCAAGTAAAAGTCGTGATACCACAATGTAGAAGTACAAAAGTATTAGAATCAAAAACAACCAAAAGTAAAAGTAGTTATTATGCAGAATGGTCCTATTTATTCAGAACCAAATGTATCGTGTCAATGGATCAAAACTGTTCATGAATTAATATGTTAATCACTTTCATTTATTGGATGATTTATATTTCATATGAATAATCTGAATGTGCAAAGTAACTAAAGTTGTCAGACAAACGTAGTTGTGTAAAAAGTACAATATTCCCTTAGAGATGCCTGGAATGTTCATTTATGCATAAACACATCACAGCTATGACCCTCACTCTTACTTCTGCTATACCCAGACACCCCCCCCCCCCCGCCCAAACCCATACACACATGTGGACACATCCAGAAAAGCCGCACAGTAGGGTTCTACTCACAGGCCAAAAGGTCATAACCTAACCTTTAACATCTGACATCACCCAGCCTCCTCCTCCTTTCCTGCCCACTGGAATTCACTCCTGTGGATTCAATTAGAAACAGAGCAGGGGAGGGAGAGAAGGAGAACGTGGAGGGTTAAAAACAAGATAACAGTGACAAATGTCTGCAAAGGGTCTGGCATAGAACAGGAGACAATGATTCAGGGCGGAGAGAATGTGAGGGAGTGATGGGAAGAGTTGAGACATTAGATCGTTTGGCCCATTTGTTTTGGTGGGAAAGTGTCAAAAAAGGAGTCAGCTGTGTACAACAGACATACTGGGTTACTCTGTGGTCACAAGTGTGTGGATCCCATATTTGTTGGTATTTCTGATCTATTTTTCATAGTGTAGCCTAGATGCCCTAGTTCCAGATGAAAGAACCCCCAGCTTCTCTCCTCTGGCAGGCGCTAAAGAACACTGTATGCGGACACCACCCAATGTGACGGTTATCAGTCAAATAGTGGTTACCTTCCCACAGGCTATCAGTCTAGCAATAATTAAAATCTTTCAAACAGTTTCATTAACCGTCCAACACCAAAACATACACTCACTTATATTATAGACTATTATCTTGGCATAGTTGTGTAGATTACTGCATCTTCAGCATTTTTATTTATTTATTATTTCTTACTTTTATTTGCACAGACTTTGGTGTCCTTGTTGGGCGTTTCTACTCCTGCAAGTACATTGAGACGAATGAAAACCTCGACCCCTGAAGCCATTTCTGATTATGATTTCCAATAAAGACAATTCTGATTCTTATGTTGATATTCCACCTATATTCATATTTTCTGCATTATGATTCATATTCTTCTGTTTAGTCTTCTGTTTTAGCTTATATTATCTTTTATTTTAAATTCATATTTATGTGCTTTTTTTTGTCTTGTGCTGTTTTTATATATTGTGTTAAATCCTTTTGTGTCTTATGTGAAACACTTTGCATCTTGTTGTTGTTGAAAACCTCTTTTCAAATAGATTTACTTTAGTTCACCTTACCATATGTATTGTGTTAAATTCTTTTGTGTCTTATGTGCAGAACTTTGCATCTTCGTGTTGTTGAAAACCTCTTTTCAAATAGATTTACCTTACTTTGACATTTTTGTGTGCTTCAAACTTACAGGCAAGAGATTCGGAGAGGCCCTTCTCTGTGTCATCATGACATCACAGGCGTAGGACTGAGGGATAAAAGGGGAATAATTACACAGGTCCCTCATGTGAGGAGGACCCACAAAGAAATGAATAGCTGTGGATACGGAGAGGAGCCCAATATGAATGCCAATGAACAGAACTGGAAGACTGCAAGTCAAACCTTATTGTCTATTGATAAGACCTTCCCAGAGGAGAATGAGATGCTTCACAACCACATATGGGTTTTAAATCTTTGTATGTTTGGATGGTCACATTGTGGTGTAATCTAATACACAATAGAAAGGGTCAAGCTGACAGTCCAGTTGGGCATAATCACCTCAAATTAATACTATTTTATATTTTCAAAACTCAGTAAAACCAGTTTTCTATAAAAGTGCATGTTGAGCTAACATTGGCAGAGCCATGACTATTATCCTATATCATTGTGCTAAGATTCTACTGGCATTTTCTTTATTCCAATGCCCTCTGCTGGATTAAAGGATGACTTCAAATCAGTGCCACAAACACAGACTGTGCCATCATCCTCTCTAAACAGAGAAAAACAGATTACAGGGGTCCAGACAGCAATGTGCCACAAGGTTACTTTTGTTGTAATAACTAGAGAGATGGCTACTGTTTTAACTCTGTACATAAAACATTAATTTATTTATGATGGAAAGTGGCTAATCCTTGTTTTGAGAATATGTTTTTCTGATAAATAGTCATTAGAATAATCAAAGAGAGAAGGAGGCAAAAAAAGACATATTGTTTAGTGTAACAGTATTATTACAGTATATATATTATATATATTACAGTAACACATCCAACTTCCAAGATCACGTGATTTAACTGCCTCACAGAAAAGTTTACCACCATCTATTAGAATTGTGACGTGTGATTCATGTTAAGACATTAATTGTTGAGCATGAGAATGAAGAGAAACGTGTGTAAAATACCACACTATTAAAAAACTCTTTAATAAAAAAAATATTTTTTTTGTAGGTCTAACCCACCAACAGGGGGAGCTGTTGCATCATGTACACAGTTTTGGTGGACTTCACCAAGTGGGTCAAATTGAGATGGCTAATTCAGTTTCTGTATAAAGAAATGAGAAACATCATCTGTATATATATATATGTGTTCATTTGTTTTTCATGCGTTTGTTCAGGTTGTGTCATGTGTCGACTACGATACACACGAAGCAATAGCGTTTATTGAGAGGAGGAAGCTAAGGCAGGCAGCCAGAGCTGCTGAGTGGGCACAGAGACTGTTAGGCAAGGAAACTTACACAACCCCTGTGCCTGGAAGCGAGCCACACAACTCTGTGTGTGTGTGTGTGTGTGTCTGTGTGTGTGTGTGTTGAGCAACAGTTCCTGGAGATCCTCCTGAACCCAAAACAAAACAAACAGCCAAATCTTTGTTCTAATAACACAGACATGGTGGCTTGCGTCTCTGTCGGCCTCATGTGTGACCATAACAAGAAGCGAAGCCTTAAATATGTATTTTATTACGGAAAGTGAAGAAACATATCGACACACAAAGAACGTGATTAGAGATTTGCACTGATTTATTTATCTGATTTCATCATTCATTCATGAGAAATTCAGGGTGATGTGAGGCAAAATGGAGTGTTGATGCTTTAAATCAATAACAGGAACATGCTGAGGTAGGCAGAAAAGTGAGAGAAAAACAAGAAAAATAGGGGGAGACGGAGAAAACAAAAAGAAAAGGGTCCTGGAAAAATATAATCATGGATAATTTTAATATTTTGAGTAAGAAGAGCAACGAACTAATAATAGAGGTACAGGTGTAGAGTGTTTGTGTGCCCACATGTGACAGAGACAGAGTGAGAGTGAGTGGGCTGTGTGCATTTCAAATATTGCACCTTGAAATAATGACAAAAAATATTTTTCCTAGTGTTGTCACAGCTGATTTTAGTTTCAAATCCTACTCAAGAGAGATGTTACTTAACTGGGAATGGAAACTCATTTGTACAAATCAACTTTAGTGAAACCTCAGAAAAGGATTAGTTTTGTAATGACCTCAGAATAGCAGAGATGAGGTACATTAAAATAAAGACAAACAAAAAGCAGAGTGGTGTTTTAATACTGAAGTGTAGCCAAATGCGGGATGAGCGTTTATCAGGAGATGTGTCGCAACAACATTTTATTTTGGAGAATTTCAAAGGAGGAACACATGCTGCCATTTGTCTGCTACTCTGTGACGTCAGACATTTTTCTGTGTCAGATTCCTCAACGTATTTGACTTTTGGTTTGCTGGTTCTTCATCAGGGGCTGCTAAAGATGAAGAAAACCCAAAGGAACGACATCATCCAATTAGAGTGTTTTGTGAGAACTTAAAGAGAACAGAAATGCTGAATGTTTGACATACTGTAGATAAGAACTGTTTTACGTGTTTTTTTGTTGAGATGAAGCTGCGATAATGATGAGATAATGGGTGGGAATGTTCCTTAACAGATTACATGTACTGACAGAGATGTCTATGGATTACTCACTGCCTTTAAACCTGTAGCTTAGGGAGTGTTGAAACACTGAGACTTTAAACTAACAAAATATCACATGCAAACTCGCTGTATCACAAACATTTAGCAAAAACAGCAGCACAAATATTTCCTTTTGAGAGTGTTATGAGGCACATAGTGGATGTTCCTGCTGCTGGGATATTTGTGAATAGCTAATGAGGTCCGTTGTACAATCCAAACAATGCCTCTTTAAACTGCTTTGCTGCTCTCTATAAAACATCCTTAGCAGTTAAATCATACAATATTCAATGTGGATTTACTGTAACTGATGTGTGCTCATCTCGCACCCTTGTTGTAAAGCATGACAGACACTCATAAGGTGTAAGGAAGTGCATCGGCAGCATCTTAATGTGTGTATTTGTGTTCATATGTGGTATCTAAAGCATTATGTTTTGAAATGGAAGATTTAACAGTTCATATGGTGTTATGCCTGTGTGAAGCTTATGCAATAAGGACGTCATGAGGCAAGGTGTATTAGCTTGTGTGTATTTTATCAGTGTGTTTATGTATGCACAGTTGTATACACATGCACTTTGCAGTGTTTGGCTATTTCTCTATCTAGACAGAAGTGGGGCATCAGGTTAGGCCATTCATTTTCTGTTGGAATACAATTCCTTCAGAGTAACGCAGATTTTCTTTTACTCCCGGAACGTTACAAGTTCTTTGCATGTCGGCTGTGAGAAGTTTATGAACAGCTGCAGACTTCTTCATTTGAAAGCTATGTGCATACACCGTCTGAGACGAGCTGTCACATGGTGATGTAGTGTGTTTATGTTTGTTTGGAAAGAGAAAAGTGTTTACCGGTTGGCTCAGGTCAAAAATGCTGGAATACTAGCAAATGTGTGGATGTGAGGGTCAGTGTGTGCGTGTGTCTCCATGCGACTGAATGTGAGCCAAACGATGATTTCCAGTCTGTATATTCTCACATTCTGCCTGTTCGCCTGTATCCAGGCAACAGCTCATAATATTGATCAGTGTGTTTGATCACAGGGATAGTGATGGATATGCAGCCTCATATTAAATGACGTCTTTAATTTATATATTGGTATCCAGGAAACTTGATGAAAACAGGTCTTGTGTGTGTGTGTGTGTGTGTGCAAACCTGTTTCTGTGCTCATATGGTGTTATTTATGTGTTTTCCCTCCATTCCTTGTCTTTACTCGCTGACTTGACCCAAGACCCTGAGATCCGTTTCTGCATGTACATCCCTGTGTGTGTGTGTGTGTGTGTGTGTGTGTGTGTTTTGTAGCAGCTTGTGTATCTGGTAACTGTATGTGAATCATGGGAACAATGCTGCCAGTTATTTTTGTGATTTCAGAGTCCCGATGACGGTCTGCTTGGCTCATGTGGTTGCTGTGCAACAAAAAAAGAAAAAAGTGATGTCAAATATTTGACCTGGTGGGATGCAGCAGATTTAAAATATCATCTCAAAGACACATGTGCAGTTTGTCATTGAGGCTGTTCATGCCTGGCATTATATGTCTTTGGTGATCAGATCACATGTACTTCCAACAAAAATCTAACCAGGAACACGGTGGTAATGGTGGTCTTACTTTGATTTAATAATAGACATTTCAGCTGTCTTAAGTTATCTAATTCTCTCTCCCATTTCCTTACACTGTTGAATGATTTCTGGAGTTAGATGCTCAACTGTATAATTATGATATTGGAGGTTTGTTGTATTTTTGAGCACAATGTCTTGTTGGACCCTTTCTCCCCCTGTGGAAATGACCAGATGTACATATTGCTGGTCGTTTTCCATTACAGGATAGTACCTCCTCGGGCGCTACGAGAAACCACTGTGGTGTAGTGTTCAACGCGACACACACCTCTTGTCCACCTCTCACGATCCATGTCACAGTGATGGTTATACGTGTGTGTAAAGCTGTGGTGAAGGTGTACCCAGAGACAAGACGACACTTTCCCGGGAACAAACGGGAGAGGCTAAAAGATAAACCTTTGGGAACAACAAAATGATGAAAGATTTCAGCACTAACACTTTGCTGCGTGCCAAACACTCAGCCCAGCATCATCAGAAGCTCTACTTCTGCATTATTATTTTCTGTTGCGGTCATCATTGCGTCTAAACCACCTCACGCAACAGGCCACTTCCTGCCTCACCTCTTTTCTTTGTGTGGATACATAGACGTAGACTGTTTTTTTAAAGTTCCGAATAAGAGCTCATTTGCTTTGTTTCGTCACATGTGGTTGCTGTACAAGCCTGTTTTGTTTGTGTGTATTGCCATTTTTTTCATTTCCTGACAAGGTCTTTCTTATAATGACAGTTGGTTCTAAGAAATCCTAGCCTGTGACGGGGGGGGGGTGGACGGGAGAGGGATACATGCAGCAATTGTGCTGTTTATTGTGTTACAAAACACAGAGAATCTCAAGTTGTGCAGTATAATACAATACTCCTAAAACAAAAGTAGGAAGTTGCATGGGTGTATAGGTATTTATTGTGTCCATTTATGCATTATTTTGTTTGTTGCTCCTCTCCTCTCCTCTCCATGATGCTTATTTTCACAAGAAGGAATTCAGCTGGTCTCTGCACTACTCGTGTCACTGTGGTATGTACTCTTGGGAGGGAAGCCAAAACTGTATCATATTCACCATATCCATTCCTTTTTCTTTCAATAACCAACCCACAGACAGTCACACACACACACCTACACACACACACACACACACCTACACACACACCTACACACACACACCTACACACCTACATACACACACACACCTCGCTAACCACTTTCTGCCCACCTGTACAAACATAGCAGTGTGTATATGAGCATATGTGTGTGAGAGCTTCCTCACAGAGAGACCTATTGTCCTCCAGGCTAAGATGTGTGTGCTGTGTCATGAATTGGCTTGGCAGCCACAAGCCCACTGCTTATTTTAGCTTGAAACTAAAACACTGGACCTAAAATAACACATCTACTGACAAGAAGCAGCTGAGCTGCTCCCTCAACATCAAGGTTTTGGTGTTTTAAGGATCAGGACATAAATCACAATGTCTGTGACACAGACAAATATTGGCACACTGTGGAGAACACAAAAATTATCCGAGAAGAAATGATGGTGAATATCTGCTCCCCGATGATGGCTAAGATTTGTGTGCACCTCATAAATTACTGTAGGTCAATTACTTTGTACTTCAGTTATTACAATAATGAGCTGATAATGAACCCAAATAAATATTAAAAAAGTTATATGTATTATTTTATCTATATGGTTGGAAATAGAAAGGATTTGCTTTTTCTGTTGGAAAGTCTGGGTTAAGATTTAGTGGCATCTACTGTAGTGGATTTAGATTGTAACCAACACACCTCACCTCACTCTCCCCTATGGTGGCATAAAAAGCCACCGCTTGGTTTGTCCGTTTTAGATTGCTGCAGAATATGGAGAATATGGTGGTGCAACATGGTGGACAATGTGAAGGAAGACCCTCTCTCTCTAGGTATAAAAGTCTCATTCTAAGGTGACAAAAACACAATTATTCTAAGTTTCAGGTGAGAGTGATGGAAATATAGTTATAAGGGTTGGGTACATTTCACATTTGGACCAAGATTGGTAGTTGGAATTTGGTGCTGGTACCCAATGGTGCCTTTTATTTGACTTTCTCTTTAGTAGTAAAAATATATTTTCAGCAGTAAAAAATACGTCACCAAATATTACAATACACCAGTGCTTCAAAAGAGGAAGCTGTTCAAAGATGTGACGGCAGCTGGAGAAACTTTTGCTTTATTTCACTTGCATAACAAGAAAAAAACACTGAAGAAACTGATGGAAGATGAGAAGAACAATATTGGAGTATAAAAAATATAAATGACTGTCAAAAGGAGCACTGATAACAAACAGTAGGGGGCAGATATGCCCCATTGCATTAGATTTAGTATACCTTATTCAAAGAAGAAATGAAGGTATTTGTCATGATTACCGCACTGATTACATATTATAAGTAGAGTGTATAATGTTCCCCTGAAAATCAATGCTTAGCTAACGTCATCCAAGACAGTAAAAAAGCCCGTTCATCTCCAACAGCTACTTGTCCTACTAGCTAATTAATTAAATGAAGATGCCAATGAAGTTGTCAATACCTCAATTAAAGTTTCATTTATATAATATATATATATATATATATTTTTTGACCAGGTGTTTCCTCAGGTTAGCTGTGCTGCCCTGGCCAGCTTTGCATTTCACGTCCCACACCGAGGCTTGTCTGTATGAATCTTTCTGGCACACAAACGCGCTCTCAGGTACTGAAATTTGGCCCAGATTGATTAGGCGTGAATCGACATTCTGTTGTATTGATGTAATTTGCTTAATACCCTTAGAAATACTGAGTTTGTCACCTAACCCCAAACATATGAATGTTAAATTACACTTCAGGCCCCAAAGCTCCGCAAATCCTACACAGTCGACCTTAAAATGTAGAATCATATCCAAACATAGCGTTGTGTATTTGCTCTCACTTTGACATCCAGTGAATTATAGTGGGCTGCAAGCCTAATGTCTCCTGAAAATCATGAGCTATTAAGACCGAAGAGAGAGACAAAACATGCTACTAGAATAACAATACAGGTTTTGATGATTCAACATTGTGTCTTACTGAGCTTATAACATTTTAATCATTTATTTATTCATTTATTATATCTGGAAGCCCATTTGTGAGACTGGAGACATTTCAGTGGGGCTTACTGGGAGATACAGCAGTGTATCATCAGTGTAGCAGTGGAGTGAATTATTGTGTCTCTGTATTATGTGGCAAAGGGAGAGAAAACCAGGGGTACGCCTCAATTTAGTCAGGAGTGAGGGGATACATGGTCACCTAACATAACATTTTCGAGTTGTGAATAGGAACAGAACCACTTTAGAGCCGTCTGGTCAGCTGTATGCTGCATTCAAGTCTAGCAATACAAAGATGGGATATAACACAATCAGCTATTCCTAAAAGATCATTTTTTACACTGCTAAAAATCCTGACTGACATGTTTCATAAAAATGTTTAGTCATAGCACTTCATGTTCATTTTCACAAGGAGTTTTGCAATAAATGGCAATTCTGTGATTGGTAATTGCTGCATTCTGTTGGCTGTCTTTTTTTAATGAGCAGCTGCACACAAACCGTCTCCAACTATTCTGGGACACAGCCAGAGTGAAAAGAACTATTAATCACAGAGCAACCAAAGGGCTGGCACATCCCTTACTTCACAGAAAAATGTAGGAGGGATTCTATCCATGAAGTTTGAGCAGCCTAACCAAAAGTCAGTTGAAAGAGACTTACATAAAACTTCATATAATAGCCCAGGTGGGGCAGGGGGTGCCAATGTGAGTATAAGGTGTTGCGATTTTTTATCTGACTAATTCTTTTCAGGTTTAAAAAGTACTACAGTTTGTTACATAGATGACTTTTGCTGATAGTAAAATTGATAGGTTTTAAAAGACGGTCCATTTTTAAAAAGGACTCTGGGGCTGCGCTTCTTAGTGTGAATTAAAACAAAGAAATGGTTGGGCCTCACATTTCTAACCTGTTGAATGAAATAAATTGTTAAGTTTTTCATTTGTTAATAATGTACCTGAAGCCTTGTCTTCCTCCTCCTCCGCTCTACCCTTCTTAGAGTGTAACTATAACCAAAATTGATTTCAAACGGACAAAAGACTCTATTCTCCAAATTCTACAATCATTATTTGTATTATCATACAATTCATTTTTGGTGCACACTCCACACTGTAAGTGCCTATCCAGAAAAATACATATTGCTGTGATTTACACTCTATACAGCTTAAATCCAAGCTAGGCCTCTCCTCCTCAGCTGATGCTTGAATTGTAATGGTATTTAGCCTTTCACACAAAAATCTGTTTTTGGTTTCACGTGCAGGTCACACATCTGTTGTTAATAATCCTACTGACGCAGTGTTAATTTATTTTCATACCATATTAAGAAAAGGGCATAAAAACAGGAAGTATGAAGTCTAAAAGGAGAAGCATGTACTGCGAACAGGAAGCATGCATGGCCAACAACAACATGTATGGGCCAGCCTGTTGTGAAAGATCTACCAATAAGACAGATGTGAAATTGGCTGGAGGGACTTTTTTCTTCTCCCCCACATGCTGTTGTAACTGATCAGTTCATGGCTATAGTTTATAAACGTCTGACATAAGACATAAAACTAATATATATAAATTTGATTAATTATACTTACTCACATGTGTTGTAATATATTAAAGCCCATATATGGGCTTCATACTAAACTGGGAAAAATGAAGATCTTCAGCTGAATAAATCTTAATGAAGGAAGAGTGAACGTTTTCACCACAGCAAGATCGATACAATACAATACAGTAAAATGAAATATAAAGCTCAAGACTGACTAATGTTTTACAAGAAGGAAGAGAAAAACAAGTGACACTTCTACGGCAAACACATTCAGGTAAAGCCAAAAGGTCAAAGAATTTGATGAAACACATCTTGTTCTCACGTTCATGGTTAAGTGGGGAAGGCTTTGGGGTTTAAAATGTATAGCATTACATTTTTTTTCTTTATGACATTCACATCTAACTCAAGAAAAGCTTAATGCAAACATCCTTAAATGAGACAAGGAACTGCTTTATGCTGTTAAGTGAGATAACTAGAGACACTAGATGCTAGAGACATGTGAATTTCCCAACTGTGGGACTAATAAAGGGATATCTTATCTTATCTTATGCTATTCATACACCATTAAGTGAGACTGGGTGGTAAAGACAGTTTATTGATGCATGTTTTGTGTCTTGATGGATCAGTTCTGTCAAACTCAATAAGAACTCTTGAAAGAAAGTTGCCAGCCATGCTATTAATCTTCATATATGCGCCACAGGCCATAGGGTACTTTTTCTGTTGTTCTAGCAGCCTGCTCATCAAGATTCACTTCCTGTTCCGTAAAAGACCACAGCAATAACATAAAATAAAAAATAAAAAAATAAAAAATAAAAAAATAAATAAAATAAAATAAAATAAAATAAAATAAAATAAAATAAAATAAAATAAAATTAAAAATTAAAAATATAAAATAAAATAATATAAAATAAAATATATATCTTCATGTTAGTTTTACAGATTCAGTATATGACAAACTTATTTAAACTTAAATGCACAGCACAAGGATTTTAGAACTTTTTTAAAACCAAAACAATACTTAAGTTTCAAAATGTGGCAAGCTCTCCTGAGGCCTTCATGGGAGTAGAAGGGGATTTCAAGACACGTTTGAAACACAATAAAAGGTTTTCCAGTGAACTGGCAATCTAGCACTTAGTCAAGATTTCCTCCAGGTCTATCGAGCGTCCCAAGTCACATTCACTGGTGAAAGTAAAAGTGGAGCGAGGACTGGAGTGAAAGGAATGAAGAAGTGGTCAGGACAGCTCAGAGGGGGGATCTCAGGGAATTTCTGCCTTCTCCCTCACAGTTTACTAGCTCCTCTCCCCCTCCCCCTTCCTCCATCTCCTCCCCCTGTTCCCTGTGTGAGTGTTTGCGTCAAACCACTTGGCAGGCGCAAGAGTGAAGTCGGGAGAAAAGAGGGCAGGAGGAGGAGAGTTCTGTGGCTGAGGAATGTGGCAGACGGAGAGAACATGGCTATAAAAGGATAGCACTTCCACTCTGTTGCTGTGATGTCACTACTCAAACATTTCCTCCTTCCCTCTACTGACACTGCTATTTCTCCTCATACTGTCATCCTTCGTATTTAGCTTAATAAGTATGTCACCCTCCCTTCCCAAAAGCACACAAATATGAATATTTGGGACGCAAGAAAACTTCAATGCGCCAAGCATTACAAGAAACCCATAAGTCCTTGGACAGTAGAGGGCAATAATGAGACATTAAAGAGGACGTGAGGTCATGTTAAACAACACAGCAGACAGATTAATAAGTACGAGCCTACAGACTTTGTGTTTGGAGATTGTTAAAGTCATATTTCTGCTGGTTTTGTGACAGTTTCAATAAGTAGAACTAGTTTAAAACTCTTTTTCAAGTCCGCAACAAACTGCAGGAAACTCCTAAGTAAAGAAGGGGTGTTTCTAGGGGGAGTATTGGGCTCCTAGTACCTCTTTTTGTGTATTTTAAGGTGCGTTAACCCCTTAGATTTCTATCTTTTCCAAGAAAATAAGGCAGCGCTGTCCAATGACCTACTTAGTCAATGAGAAGTTACATAACATAGGCCGTCATTCTCTGGACTGGTTGACGAAGGTTTGGGGTTGAAAGATTTCTCAAGTATAATGCTTAATCTGCAGGTTGTGACAGGGAGGCAGGGAGGGGAGAGGCTGTGTGGAGCTGTAAGGCTGAAACTGACTGCACACACCAGCATATTTTACAGGTGGGAATGTGACTGTGTGTGTTTGCAGACATGTCTATCTACTCTTGGTCTGCTGACTGCCTCACATTGAAGTGTTCTAACTAAACTGACGAAACCAGTATCAAAACTGAAATCAGATTGCTGACAGAAACTCATTTTATCCGCTGATAAAAACAAATTTCCTTTCCTTCCACTTTTAATCCCTCTTGACCCTCCATCTTGCTTCAGTTTGATCTCTTACCTGGCAGTTCACAGTCAATTCCAGTCTATCAAAGCACTACTTGTCTTTTAACTTCACTATACAGCAATTTCCCCTCTAGAACAAATTGTCCTTGTTGTTTTCAATTATACGTAAATGACTCTTGTCCTTTAGAAACCTTTACTGACGTTTTTATAGATATCAGTGTATCGCACTCTCCTTCTCACCTTTATACATTATAATATGTAATCGCTTTAACAGATCCTCCACCCAGGTTTGAACTTTATCTCTAAGGGGTGTGTATGTGTGCTTGTGTGTCTGCTCATGTTGTGTGCTCAGGACCAGTGGTTGATTATTAACAGTTCCACAGAAGGTGGTGGTAATGTAAAGCCTGTGTTAAGAAGGATCTGCCACAGTGTTTAGGTTAGAGGGTTGAGGGAATATGAAATAAATATTAAGAAAATGTAGGCAATGATCAAATTATGTATTTATACTTCAAATACTTTACAGAGAATTATGCACCTTCACTGTCATGATGGAAACACACTGTGTGAACTACATCTAAACCACATTGAAACTTTTTCAGTGAGCTTTATTCTGTGCCGTGGAAATCATTTGAGTATTTTCATACACTATCATACAAAGTTTGTTGACAAGTGATAATAAATCTAACTGAATCTACAGTATAGTGTCAGATATAAGCTGTGTAGTTTGGTGAACTTTAACCAGTCTGGTCTTATAGAACAGCCTGGGGAGTTAATATTTGTGAACACACAAACACACACTTATCCCTTTTTTTTTGTCTTTGAGGTTTACTCTTTGTGGTCATTGTCCATTACCATAGCAACACTTCCTGCCATTGGTCCAAAGGGGAACGAGGGTTTTGGACACAATGCACAATAGGTTTTTGAGTGTGTTTAGTCAGTGTGTTACTCATATATATTTTTAATCAAGCATATTTCAGCAGTACTGAAAATACAGACATTGGCCTCTGATATTGCTGCTGATATTTTTCTTGGGAATTCATCATCCAAACAATTTCAGTCTCCAGGATGTGCTTCCTTGGGTCCTGAGCAATCCACCAGCCATGACATAGTTGGGTCACATTAACATTTTATAACCTAAGTGAAGTCAAAACCACAGTCAGTTTCTGTGGACTGACCCCAGATTTGACATATACTCTATCATTAGTGTGACTAGAGGTGGTGTTTTTTTTCTCCAGAGCGAGCGACTGCTGACTGTGTATGTGGAGGAACACCAAGTGTAGCCATAAAAAACCAAAGCACAGCAGACCCTCTGGCAGATTCACAACTCCATTGGCTATCACATTCAACTCAAGAGGAAAATTGAGTTATGATGATGTCAGCACTCCCTAATTGGAACCAGGATATTTAGCTATTTGGGACCAGATTATTTCCAGGAACAAATGTGTTAATTTTGAAAGTCATATCGCAGATGCCTGAAATGTGTGAATTTAGCACAACAAAACGATGTGACTTTGCTGGAATGTAAAATGTCTCGTCTTTCTTCATCTGTTATGGAAAACATAGCGAGAGACGGAGAGCGAGCTGCACCAAAATCTCAAAAACCTACACAGTGTGGACTTCTGGCAGCAGTAACACTCTGCCAATAAACATGTCACAAAGATCTGAGGAGCTTGCGCTGGGTTGCTTAACACAAGATCGCACTGGAGGCATAACGGGAAATTGCAACAGGGTATTTTCATGAACTTCCTAACCTGTAAATGTGCCTTACGCAATCCCATGTCCATAAAAGTTTCTGTCATTAAGCATCGGCAGTTCAGCTCAGGAAGCAATCAACTGAAAGCTGGAGATGACAGCGGCTGCAATTTCCCAGTGAAGAGAGTTTTACTTGCAACGAAAACAGATTAGTACACAATGTCTGACATAAAACATCTTCCTCAACGTTGTAATCAAGATCAGCCAGATGAGTTGGATTCGGTGTCAATGACTTATGTCAAGTCTTCCAAGGTGTGAAGCCATTTGGGTTAGCCTGTGATTTCCTGGATGGGATGTTTTTCACAGATCAAAAAAAGTGCATTATATATGTCAACCCAACTCATGCTGCATTGACAGATTCTGACCTGAAATTGTGTAACTCTGTCCTTTAACTATGACTCTCAATATTGCCCAACGACAAAGTTTGACCGGAAGAAGTCTATGGAATTTCCCAAAATGTGTTAGATTTCTCAATCATAGAGCTTACTTCAGAACTACCTCCTCATATGTAATATGTTTTGTATATTACCTGGGATTTAAAAGTGGAGTGATAATGTGTATACGTGTCACTGTTTGTGAGTTGATCTTTAAATGATGACATCTGCCCTGTATACACAATAAAGACACTGCATGCAACAAAACACAGTAAGAGAATGAAATAGAGCAGAACAGATTATCAGAGTATCTCATGCAACAGGCTATTCTGTCTCTGTATCTGTGCATGTAACCTGGAATAGAACAGAATCTAAAAATCAAGTCCCGCGTGTTTTTAAAAATTGCGGAAATCTTCTGAATTCTCAAAAGTCATAATGGTAGAGATGAATAGAAAAAAGCAACTGTAAGTACTAAAATACTGCAAGTATGAGAGTATATTGTACCATTTTATGCTGTCCTGATTTACAACTTTTCTTTTACCGGCGGTCATAAGACTAATTAAAATAGTTTATTATTAACCACCATTAAAAAGTGGCTGAAACTGTTTTCTTCAAAAGCTGAACCTCATTCCCTTTCTTGAATGCACTCACTGTTTACAATATAAGGTCAATATTGTTGACTGTACAAACAGATCAATTAAACTGTATGTTAGTATTAATAACATTGCAAAATAAAGGTTATGTGTACCTTCAACCATATCTTAATATTTACTGTTAAATTTCCATAAAATTTCCTAAAGGTACTATGGGTGAACTGAAGTGTACATGTGAAAATGCAAATTATAATTTTATATATATATATATATATATATATATATATATATATATATATATATATATGGTAAGTAGCCAGTATCTTTTACCCATGAAGACTTCTTGTGTGAGCACCTAGTTCTCAGTGAAAGACAAATCACTCAAACAACAACAGCATATATTCATTTCTTTATTCATAAATTTATTTTGTCCCTTTCAGGCAATTAAAAATATAGGATTCTCTTTTTTACTACATTTTCTCACATTGGTATTTCACAGACCTTGAATATTTCTCCATAAATAACGTACAAAATACATTTCTTTTTCTTTAAACACAAATAAATATCATAATAAATATATTAGTTAAGTTAAACAACACAAGGCAACCAATAACCGAAAGGAATACTGCCGTGTTAAAGTCCCTGAACCAGGTTGTCAAACAAACAGGGGACAATAAAGATGGGGTGCAATTTACAAACTAGCAAAACTAACAGAATGTTTTACAGAACCAAATCTTAAAATGTGTGCCAGGCTGCAGATAATTAGATCTAAACTCACTGACATACATTTGCTATTAGCACACTTTGATCGGTCAGCATTCTGCAACTTACACCTGCACCCCAGGTCTCAGAAAAATGACGCACACACGCACACACACACGCTCACACGCACACTCACGCACAGAGCAGAGTGAAGTATGAAGCTTTGGTTGAATGCTACAGGGAGACATGACAGTTTCTCCCATTTGAATTAGCTGTAAAGTGCATATCACAGATAAATTGGCATCAGCGACACATGTCAGGTGTCACTGATTTAAAGCTACTGACTCAAACATACTGTTTGTGGCACTGAGAGTAAATATCCTATAAGGCAGGGAGAACATTTAAGGCACAGGAATTAATAATTTTCACAAAAGATAAGCCATTTTGATCACTATAGATTAACAGTAAGTACAAACTAGGCTATTTACTGGTACTGTCAAGACCTACAGAGTTCATTTTTTTTTAATGGAAGACCACATATAAAGGTCTAATAGGCTATGCAATAAAGTATAAAAATAGAGTCTTATAAGATTTGGAAACTAAAATGATCTCAGTATGTGTAGTTAATCCAAGAAGAGTTCCATTTTTACAGACATAAATTAAGATCTTAAAGTGTTATTGTGTCATCAAATGTTGACTTGTCTTGATCAGTTCTGGGTCTGAAGAAAATTCAGATGAACAGACAGTTAACAAGGTGTCTATTCTCTTCTGATCTTTCCCTCTGAATCGGCTTAATCAGATAGGGACAGGCGCTCAAACACAGTAAGCCTCTTGCTGGCTGATCCATCGAACGTTGGAGACTCGGTTCCACTGGAGCCTCCGCTGCTGCTGCTGTAGCTGTCCTCCAGGGAGTCCTCGGAGGAGAAACGCTGGAGCCCAGCAGGCTTCGTGAATCCTCCGTGGCCTGCAGGACCAGGAAACAGCTTGCCGTCTTGGTGGTGCTTGTCCTCCATGCTGGTGAAGGCCCTGATGTTGTTGCTATTAAAGTTATTTCCATGGCCACACACACAGTGTGAAGCCTTTGGCTCCAGGATGACAGGAATGTTGTGGATGTCTCCAGTGCTGGCACGGGTCTGATAGTTGCCAAACTGGAATGCTGCTGCCTCCCGCTGCAGGGAGTCAACAAACACTGGAGAGAGGAGATCAGCAGGAGGTGGAGAAACAGAGGGAGCACGGCTGAACCCCATGTTAGGATCGTTGAAGGATGAAGGGAATGATGGAGGAGGTGAGCTGCGTGAGGAGCCTAGGAACCCAGCGAAGCTCACACTCTGACGGAGCTGGTGGCGAGTTGATGTGGGACTTGGCTGCTGCTGATTTTGGAATTTGGTAGACTGTAACGGACCTCCGCTGACTTTGTCCTCATGGATGAAGTGGCAACGTGAGCCATAAGGGCAGTAACCAAAGTTGTAGAAGGTTCTGCAGGGCTCTGTCTTGTACTTGGGGTGGCGGTACAGTCCTCGCAGCTCTGCCTCGCCATGTGCAAACTGGCACTTACTGCCATACTTGCAGCTGCCGGTCTCCTGGAAACCACGGCACAGTTCAGTCTTGTAACGATTAGCAGACACCATTGGTTGGACCTGGGCTTGAAGGGTAGACGAAGGAGGGAAGCCCGGTGGTGGAGCCACAGTAGTAGAAGGGCCTGAGGGAAAAGCCTCCAGATTCTTCAGCTGTCCGAAGGAGGTGAGCAGGCTGCTGCTGCTCTCGGTCAGGCTCATGGAGCGGTCGGGCCTGAAGGGTGGCTGTTTTGGTTTAGATACAGGGCCCTGGCCCCAGATATTGGATGGCCACAAAAGGCTGCCATTGTCATCGTAGTTGACATGCTCGGTGCTCAAGCTATGGCTTGAGGAGGCAGGAGGGGAGGGGGCAGAGAAGAAGGAGGATGACCGGTTCAGTCGACTCTGACCTGGGGCTTTGAGCTGAGACTGTGGCGGCAGCAAGGCATCATCCAGCGTCAAGTTCATAAAGTTCTGTAACAGATGGTTGAGCAAGTTAACACACAGGCACTGATACTATGCATTTAAAATCAGGACACTGTATGTTAAATATTCATCTTTATTTCCCTTTTTGATCCCCAATTTCTCCAACAAGTCTCTTTCAATTTTTGAGTCTTAGATTCAGCTAAATATAACTTCTCTTCTATTCTAGAGCAAAGAAAGAAAGAAGATGAGAAATTAAGAAGGCAATCATTACAAGAAAAAAAGACTGTTCTTATAGACAGTATACAGATTAAATGTAGATAATGGTGGTTTTTGAGTGTTTTCTGTTTCTCATGAATATTCTGTTAGTGAGATCCCGGTTGTTGTTTTTCTTCTTGATCTCATAGAAGTTCAACCTCCCACTGTTTCTGATCTCATGATCTCTTTACATTGAGACATACTCTGTGACTAAACTATTAAAAGTTTAGTCACTGTACAGTTAGTGATTCCCAGAAGAGAGAAAAAATGAGCAGGATTACACAAACACTACAGGAAAGGAGTCAGAGAGCTAACCTACTCTATATTCATGAAGACTGCCTTTCCAAAACAAAGAGAACATTTCGCCAACTTTGACTCACCTTTGTGAAGATATCGTCAAGCATTTTGGACATGCTGTACCTCTTTGGCCAGGAGGAGAAGATTCAGGTCTGATCCACAGTTAACTGTTTGATACCTGTGTCCAGAATTGAGTTAACTCTGTGGTCTGCCGCCTGGCTTTATAGCCGCCTCAGAAGGCCCTCCCAGTGTCTGGGAGGAGTTTCCACTTGCTATGTTCCCGGACAACCCTCCCTCTGCATCAGGTTTCATAGTGAGCTCAGAGAAGGGCGGGTAGTAAAACAACAAAAAAAAAAAAAAAAGAAAAGAAAAAGGAAAAAAGAAAGAAAACTATATTTATAGCTAGCTGTGTGAAATGCTTCAATTTCATAGGCATCTGAAAGCAAAGTGGTTTATTTACGTTGCTCTCATGCACTCTCTCCACCTCGGCCTGATCTACATTTGTTCTACTTGTGATTAGTTGTATTCTGCATCTTTTCATTCCCATGCATGATAACAGCTTTCATATATTTACAACATATGCATGCCTATGACCGATGCTAGATTTTCAGAAAGTGTTAAATCATCTTGTCGCCTATCAGTTTCTGTGTGTTTTTACCTACAGAGAATGCAGAAAGTAGAATTAGTAGAAACATTTGGGCTGGGAAACAAGATAGGAGTGAGTAAAAAGAAACACCAGGGCCAAGTAAATTAACCCAAACATTGGACTCACATTTACTACAAGTTCTTTTTTCGTGTGTTTTTCTTCAGGAATTCAGAGAAGCGTGGCGGCTCCCCCCCCCACAAGAATGTACTATAGTAACGTGTGTGTGTGTGTGTGTGTGTGATTTGATTGAGGGTACAAGTGCAGACACAATCAAGAGTTATTTCCCTTACTCACACATTACAAGGGCTGTCTTAAAACAGTGTAATTTGACTTTCAAGGCTCTAAAAATGTCACACACTCTTTTCTTATGCCCTATAAATACACTTACAGCACATTAAATCAGTCACAGTTGGAACGCAGCTTCATTATGCGACTGACTCGGATTATTTTACTAAACCTGCATCGGTGTGTGCATTGGTAATGAATGAATTAAATCAAAAGACTGACATGATAAGAAGTTATTGTAATTTAGCAGTGAGATGTTTGGGGTGAGAGTGTGGTAGAAAGATTAAAAAGAGTATCTGACCCGCCAAAATTCCAATAGCTCACCAATAAATCAAATTTACAAGTTTCCATTTCATATCTACAAGGCTGTAATTCGCAACACTTCATTATTTTCTGCCACCGCTGCATGTGTCACCTTCTCGCATGAGTCACATTCAATCCTGGCAGTGACAGCGCATATGTTCAGCATTACTGTAACGTTTCTAAACTTGCACAACATTTAAGATTACTGAATGGTAACAACTGACATTTGTAAACAGAGAGGTGCTACCAGAAAAACTGCCAGACACAACCTGAGGCCAATACACAAAACACACAGGGATTCTCAAACTGTGCAGAAAGCACCGATGAGTGAGCTCATGAATAGTAATCCATGAGAATGTAAAATCAAACAAAACTTTATTTGTCATACTGCAATGTCGGAATGAAATGTAACTGTTAGATGTCAAATAAAGTCTGAAGTCATCGGTCTGTCTCTAACAAATGATGATTTGAAGTGGGATTCTGCTACTAGACGGCCATTTAAAAAGTATTCAGATCCAAAATATTTCAATTCATAATAGTAAATACAGAGTAAAATGGAATTGAATGTCTGGTTTCAAATCATTTCTGTTTTTTTTTGGAGGTGCAGGCACCACTGTAAGCTTATTCAAATCATATACATACATGAAGTCATCCTCTGCTTTGAATGGGAAGCCTTTTTGTATTTTGAAATGTAAAAAGTAGATATCTCACAACTCTGCTGGACTTAAAGTATAAAGAAAAAAAAATGAAAGAACCCATATGAAGAAATGAAACATTAAAATTAGTTAAATGACCCCGTCTGCTCCAACAAACACTGAACCATCCACTAAAAGAGCACAACATGCCTCTGTTCTCACTGTACTTTATGTGTATCCCCACATAATAAGTCACCATACATGTGACTTTATAATTAGAGTTTTGTGTGAGTTAAAATATTGTATCTATTTTTAAATTCAATTTATTTGGGCTTTTTTTTAAAAACACACTGACATACTGTTGCATTCAGCATTATGTGCTGGTATCTCAACCCACAGACCCCTAACAGAGTCAGATGGACAGACTGACTAGCCATAGCCAAACAGGCCCTCTCAAGTTCAGCTATTAATAACTGTTGCTAGATAAAAATAACTTAACTAATTATACCTGGGGGCATTAGATACTCAGGATAATCTATAGTGTGTGGAAAAAATCCTCGCTGTCTGTCAGTTTTCAGACCTTCTCTCACTGTCCTGTCAGTGATTCCGAACAGCAGTGAGGGCAAATAGCTGCACTGACAGGTGTGATGGTAATATGTGTTTTTCTGTGATTTGTGGTTACATTGCTCTGCCTGTTTCTGTTCAGCTCTTGCCTCAGTTGCGTGGAAAGTCACTCGAACAGGGAGGGGCACACACACACACACACACACACACACACACACACACACACACACACACACACACACACACACACACACACAACCTCTCAGTAGCATTCCTGCCGACAGTAGCTCTCAGGTTGTTGTTTTTTCTTTTGCTTGGTGACTAAGCAAGCGAGTGCTCAATGCCAAGTTTTCCAGAAGGGTTTTTCTTAAGTGACATACCAGCGTACATGTAGTTTTCTAACATGTTAGGGCACGGCCCCACAACAGTGCGTCACTGATGTTATAAAAAAAGAGTGTAGGTATGGACTGTGGGAAAATCTGTAATACGAGAAATGGAGGCGATAGGTTGCACAGCTGAGAGTAATTTATAGATAAAAAACAAAGAACACACATGAGATCTAACACAAGTGGGACAATGGTTGAAACGATCATGTGTTTAAAATGTTTGATTTCTCATTATAAAAAAAACATATCTAGCATTTGCAAATTTCCACAAGTGTTTCGGGACCACATAGTACAAGATTATTCCTCATATGGAAAGCCCCCACCTTTTAAACCCTACCCACTGTGCTCAATTTCATTTTCTTTTCTTTCAACTCCTCACATGAATCCAAACATTGAAATCTTGTTATTCCATAGCATAAAACCTTATTTGTTTCGCTGTGCTGTCCTCCAATTAATGACATTTTTTCTTATATGTCTTGAATAAAATCTCCTGTTTTGGTACGAATCTAAATCTATGTAAAGGAAACTGATATTACGCAAATAATTATGCACAAAATGTTGACTTGAAACATTTTAATTGCATCTAAAAAATTATATGTAATTTCATCATATCATATTCATGATTTATTTATCATATTGCGACTCATCATATTGAGTCGATGTGAAATTAACTGATTAAATTAAATTAATATAAACAAATACACAGACCTAATGTTCTTATTCAATAATGCTATTACATATAAAGTTAAGGGGGTATTTAATATAAACATAATGTGTTTATTCAAGTGTTTATCATAATAAATCAGTGTAATACATCACACTGAAGTTATTCAATTTATACACATTGACTCAACATGATAGAGAAACATTCCATTAAATGTGACCCTTTACTTTGAAATATACAAATATACACACATACATATATACACACACATATACATACATACATACATAAGATATAGATCTAATTTTAATTTCAAAGTAAAGGGTCACATTTAATGCAATGTGTCTCTATCATGTTGAGTCTGATGATGATGATGATGTCTGCTGAATATTCAGAACATTTCAATTTAGAATGAATTATATAGAATATTAGATTATCAAAGGTAGGTTCAACTGCTTTGTGGTGCTACATACTGTTAAAAACAATTTAATAGTTTCTCTTCCTTCAGCTACAGCCTCCTTTATGAAGTAAGGCTTTTATAATAATGCTAATAATTATATGACTCGTTTCAGCATGACAATGGTAAAAAGAAATCGTACCAGCGGTGCAGGTCTTTGTTCATGCATCACAGACTCCTTTTTAAAGAGAGACTCACCCTAATAAGAGGGAAACTGAGGGGAACTTTTAAGAGTCTGACTCACCCTGGATGGCTGCAAACTCCAAGTCATGATCGTAATGACAGCCAGGTCAACATACAGAGGTGATGCTATGGTTTCTGTGTTAAGCTGAAACAAAACTGATACAGACGATAATAATGAAGGAGATATATTTTGATATTTTATTTTTGAAACATGATTGTTTCAGTCGCTGGCTTTAGAACATGCAACATTATAACGCCCTTCACTCTTTTCTCTTTGGCTTCTTTCTTTTTTCATCCACTTACATGAATCTGCTCAGGTTCCGTTTCACGCAAAGGCACTGCCACAGACAGTCTGTACCTCTAATAAGTGACACTTTGCAAATATTTAACCCCGCAGAACATTGCTATGGTGATATGCCAAACATTGCACGCATAAGCGGGCAACAGTTACTAAGCAACAGCCGTTGAGCAGGTTTGCTAAGCTAACATGGCTGCCACAGGTATGTGATGGGACCAAGCTGCTCATGTCTCTGAATCTATCGGGTGATTCATCAGGATAGAGATAGCTGTGGGGGAAAATGTGGAATGGGAACATGAGGAGGGAGAGTGAGTGATTTAAGTTGGTCAGTAGCCCATGGTGATTATGGGAAAATACCCCCCAGTTCCTCTCTCTTTATCTTCTATATGACATGTATCAGATAAGGACGTTTCTGTTAGGATCATTTGATAATAGGGACTGTGGACTTTGGAAAATCATGCAATGAACACCCATTGCACCACAACGCATTGCAAACGTGCAAACACATACGTTACTATGAGGCTTGCTACTCCTTATGGGACTAACTCTGAGAGGACAGAATTTCTGGCTGAGGTGACAGTGCCAGTGGCTAAAGTCACAGAGCAGTGTTGCGTTCAAGCAGCGGAGGTGTTGCAGTAAATGACACTGAATCTTTTGTCACGTTACTATGTTTGACATGGATTCTTGCTCATTATATCTAAGAGAACAACAACACTATTTTGGATGATAAAAACTTTGGCGATATCCTCCGCAACTTGACTTTCTTGGTTGCTTCATTTGTTTATTTACATAAATAAATGAATACATGAATAAATAAATAAATAAATAAATACATGGATTCTCCTCCGCGACGACAAACCAGGAAAAACCAACAAAGCCTTTAGACGATATGAAAAGTTACACCCACTTTTTGGTATGCTTACAACAGGGTGTTGGAGACTCAGAAACGCAACTGTCATAAGATGTGGGGATTTCTCTCTCTGTTTACATCAGTCCATACACTCAGTGCATTATGAGCATCATTACCAGAAGTCCAGGAGGCAAAACAATGACTTTTTTGTGCATGTGTCACTTCATAGAAGCAACAGGGAAACAACGAGTGACTGAGAATCCCAGTCCCGTGTTTTCCTTTCTCGAGCATTGTACTGACCCATATACAAGCATTTAACTATAGCCTGTTTCCTCACTGCTCTCTCTCTTCCTCACTACTGTACACATTTAACCACTTTATTTCTATTTCAAATTGTGTTTATCTGAGTTAATCATCAGTAATTGAGATATTATTAGGGATGTTATATAAAGAAGGTGGGGTTATGAAACACAGCAATGCCATGGTTGTTTGATTCTTATTTTATCTGGGTTGTTTTTGTTTGCTCCTATATTCCAGTGTATTCATTCACTCATTCATTCGGTTTCTGTACTTTGACCATGTCTTGCCTGACTTCAGTGAGAAAAGCCAAAGCTGTCAGTGCAGCAGTCATGTTGGTCCTTTTTCATGTGATCATTGTGGGCTGTGGTGTTAATTGGTGCTTTCTTTCACTCCAGTTTATGGAAATATTAATGACCCAATACTAATGATCTTTTTACAGTTCATTTCATATCTGAGTTTCATCAGTAATATCCATTAAGTTCATTTATGCAACTATTTTGAGAGAATCGCACAGAAGATCAAAGATGTGGAGCATTAACAGAATAACAAAACAGGATAATGACCCGGAGGAGAAATGAAGGTCACTGCCATGCTATTAAATCATAAATTATATCTTCCGTTTGAATCAAGATAATTTTCTTGAAAGGATGGTAATGAATAGACAGGCATGAACTCTATTTGAGGCACTCATGTTACCTCAGCTAGACACTGGACCAGTCAGACTTGTTTGTGCAGAATTTCCTCTCATGTGATACAGATTAGCACTCAAATGCAGTAGTAAAACACACACACATTTTCTTTCCAGACAGAACAGAGAGATGTCCTTGACAAACGATACAGAATGTACATCTGTATTGATTTGGCAAAGCTCATTGAATAAGGACATAAACTCTGCCCCCTCTATCAGTATATACGCAAGTGTGGTTTTGGAGGATTTTCTCCTGTGGGACAAAGTGTTTTACAAATGTTCAAATAAAATCGTAAAAATGAAGATTGCTCTCTAAATTCTCTGTGTGACGGCGGGAATTGCAGACTAGGAAAACACTTCTCTTGAGACCTGTGTTTTCCAGCATGAAACTTTGTTGATAGTTATTTAATAACCTTTTGCCTAAGGGGGTCAGAAGCGGGACATTTCTGGTAAATGAGACATCTTGAGGATGCATGTGTTTGTTTCTAGGGTATTTCTCTGCAGAGTTACACATTTCTCATTCTCATCCCAAACAAATTACTCATTGTGAGTACTTTCCCCAACTCGGGAACAAACAGAACTTTAACAGCTTTAGGCTACAATGCTTCACACTGACCATGAAGGATCATGGCACAAAACCAACGTAACACTATTGTTGTGGAATTGATTTCATCTTCTGATGTGATGACAAATAAATTAACACTTTTCACAATTCATAAAAAAGCAGCAGAAAGTTCAAAATCAGCCCTTTGCGGGTTCAGTCATGTGGACGCAGCAAATATTTGGCAATGAGTCCTTGAGGTCCTGACCTGTCAAGTTGTAGAAAGAGAAGCAAAAGAGGGATGGATGATAAGAGTCATGGTCTTGTGCAAGAATGGGTCATGTTGCAAGATGGAGCAACAACTAGTCATAATTAAAGGAATTCAAATAGTACAACATGTACCTGCCCTTTACAAACAAATCCCTCAATAGCACTACGATGAAGGCCCTTCTCTCTGATGCCTTTGTTTCAATGAACAAACCAATGGTCGTATAATTTTGGTGCAGTTTGAGTTTAGATAGCATAATGTCTTCTACGTTGACATCGACACAACCGCAGTGGGGAAATGAAGTTTCAAACGTTTTGGCAACAACAAATATGGCGACAGCCGTCGGAGGTTGCGATAATGTACCCGGAGAGTTTTTTTACACTTTATCGCTTCACTTTTTTCTTCTTCTGTGTTTCCGTACATATTTGCCGTGCCTTGCTTGAATTGTAGCTACACTGCCGTCAACCATTTCCGCTGGTATTTCTCCGTTTCCTCTCCGTATCGGTCTTTAACGTAGAGCATAAACGGGCCTTTGTCTGAGAAATACATAGAGTGAACCTGTGAGTGCATTTATATACGCCTCCTAGAGTTTTATGTTGTACAAATTGTGTACATGCATTGTCATTTTGTATACTTTGAAACTAATAGGGTTGGTAATGCTTTGCTACAAACTACAATATAGGGCTACGTCCTTCACATTCTATTCCTGATCGGGTTTACCTCTCTGTCCTTTAGATGTGCGACAGCGTTACTCTATCTGTTGAAATCCTTCCAAGTGCAAACACATATAAATATGTTAGTAATATGTTGAGCTATCCTTTAAAAAAACTCAGCGTGTTGACATAGAAAATGCTTTATCAGCAAGTTGTTGACCTATCCCGCTGTGTGTGTGTGTTTGTGTGTGTGCGTTTGTGTGTGCGCTGCAGGCTCTCAGCTCAAGGTCACCACTGTGTGTTGTCACTAGATACCCATGTCCGTTGCCACATTATGATTCACTCAGCATAGAGAGGTGTTTCCCATCTGCGCCTGCTCTCTGCGAATCTACTGTAATTCAACCACAAATAAAGCTGGTTGGTTCAGTGGCCGCTGTCCAGGTCTAATCCCGTGTTCACTGAGCACGCAGCAAGAACTCAGCAGATGTTTTAGGGTTTTATTTTTAGGAATATTTAATCATGGGGTTCTTTTGCCAATGTACAATGATAAAAGTATGAGGAAGAACCTTTATTGAATACAGCCTTCAGCACGTTGTCTGTTTTTGACTTCAGAAATAGAATAGTGGGTAGTTGTAGTAACTGTACACTGTGTGTTTTGCCAGGAAGGTCTTTAGATTCTTCCAGTTACAGGAAATCACTGACCTGCACTCTACGTGGAGTATTTACAACCCTAACCTTTCATCGCTCTTATCATTCACTCATTATTGAGCAATACGGTTGTTACAGAGTAGAATAACCTTGATGCCGGCTTCCAAATTTTCACTCTATAGCGCTTCGTATAGTTTCTCCAGCCTGTGTTTCATCTCCTGCTGAAGTTCTGTTATTTCTCAAAACTTTGCCGCCCCCCCCCCACCCCCCTCCCCTCCCTCCTCCATTTCCCTTTCCACTTTTGCAGAGCGGCACAGCACTCTTCCTTCTCACACGGAAATAGGGCCAAGATGGAGCGAGGCAGAAGAATGAGGGGGGAGGGATAGACGGGAAGCCACAGACGGAAAATTTAACAAATGAAACAAAATGTTCTCAACTGCTGGCTGAATCAGCTGCCAGGAAATGAGCTCGGGCTCAAGGCGAAACTGCAGTAGTGTTTATAAACTTCCCTTTAATTATAGATGAGAGGTGAAATACATATCTAGCAAAGAAAATGTAAATTATACATCAACAGTGTCACATCACATTAGATTTTCAGGAAATTTCCCCAGGAACATTTAAATTAGATTCTCACCCCACCATCAAACAGCCCCCTCTGCGAGAGAGAGAGTTTTGTTTCCTGTGAGAAGGCTACAAAGAGACCATGGGGAAAGGAGATGAATATTTTCAAATATCTTCTAATAACTCCAGTAATACTGCAGTTTTCTAGCTAATGCACAGAGTATTCTGTCTGTAAAGGCTATTCAAAGTGAGTACTGTTCATTTAATAGCTGAAGAAATGGTAATGTGTGAGTTCATCCAGACATTTGCGATAGGTTTATTATTCCACCACCTGCAATTTAAATGATGAGAAATACAAGTCATATTAAAAACCCACCTAATTACCAATTACTACACATTTTGAGTTTTCTGGTAATAATTAATGACAAGGATACTTTCTTATAGAATAATAGAAATATATTAAAACTCAAAACTGAAATTAAAATTTCTCCAGTCTTTTTTTTTCCCTGTCCATGTTATGATGTTACTCAAACTCTTGTTCAATCTGTTTTGCAGCCAGTAGAATATATGACTAACACCAAGCATTGTTTATGTTTTGTATGTTTATTATTTATTTCTAGACACAGTAATACACCAAATTCCCCACTCTCTCCTACTGCATAAAATGATTTTATGTAATCATTCCATGTGATTTAACATATTAACATATTGACTTTAATGAATTGTGAATTCATTAAAGTGTGTTGTTTTAATGAACAACTTTACCTGTAATTAAAGTTGAAATTAAAAGAAAAATGTCTTTGAAATCAGGTCATGCTTTTAAATAAAATCTGAAACGTTTTTACTTAAACTTGAACCAACCGTCATCAACCAATAGCATCATGACATCCACCCATTAATCAATCTTCAACTGCAAGGGGCACAGAACTAGCATTGGTTTCATCATGCTTTCTCACTTAAGTGTGAGCTAGAAAAGAATTCTGATGTCATCATGAATTAATTCTGTCATTTTTTTTTACTCATAGTATCATGAATATTTGGAGTCGAACTCTTATAACCCACGTCAGTGCACAGTCTGCCTCTTTGATGTTACGCTATCTTATCCCTCAGGCCTGCATGCCAGACCCAGCTGATAACACCTCCATGTGTAACCCTTATTCACTGGTATTGGCCCTATACCTTTCACGCTGACGTTGAAGTATTCTGCCCTTTGCTGTGTGTCTGTCTCCCTCCCTTCTGCTTCTTTAAAAGGAAAAGTATGTTCCTGGCTGCACTGCAGGAACAACACACACAAAGAAAGACGGAGAGATCAGAATGCGGGAAGAGGGGATTTTCACAGATTTTCTATGCTACAAATGTAATTATACACGAGACAGCTACAACTTTTCATATATTTCAACTACTAAGTCAAAGTTTTTGACTTTTTATTCTTCTTAGATTCCCAAATTGTGTCAACTGAGCTAAACCTTTGCAGACCTGATAGAAATTGAATCACGATAATCACAATAATTTACACCACTAGTGTAAAAATACTAGTATTTACTTGTACTATTGGGAGAATAAACAGATGCAAAACAAATTAGTCATAGGGATTAGAGTTTTTTTTTCAACTTCATAATATCTCAGCTTAGCTTTGATGATTTTTCTTTGCCCACAACATCCATAATAAAATTGCAGACTTATTTAGCAGACAGCAACACAAAGAACAGTTACAATTAAGTGTCTGTCACAAACTGAATGTCAACAGCTTGCCTGTAAATTGTTTGCAAATCTTGCCCCAAAAACTTGTGCCAATGACTCAGCTAGCTTTGCTTTTTCACTGCCAGACAATTCAAGAAATTTGGAGACAACAGTTCCCCTCGAGGGCGGATGGTGTGATGGGTCGCCTGAGGTGATCTGAATAATGCCTTGAAGTCTCTGACCTTCAATCATTTTAATGGGCCTGCAGTCCATGGTGATCCATTTGGTGATTGCATTTAGTTTAGTTGTTTTTTCCCTGTTCTCAGACTTGCAGGGCTGCACTCTGCCAGAGTAGTTTGACGCACGGCTTGGTCTTTGCTAACATCAGCAGAGGAGTGTTTTGCCTGAAGATGAAACATCAGACTCGTTTGGTGGAAAGACAGCTCATCACCTGAACATGTGCGCGCAACTTTGGTTTTATTTAAAAACTTCCATCTAAAAGCCTTTTAAAAGGAACTTTTACACTCAACACATCTGAGGATGTCTCATAAATCCTTATGTTAAACATTTATGATTGTCACAGGTTTCAGTAATACATGAACACATTCACAGCCTTGATATTTACACTTTTTGCATATTTGTGTCGAATGTGAAAAGGAGGTCTAAATAAATAAGTTATTATAAGAGGGCGATTTAGGAGAGAGAACACAGCAGGACACTGAAACTCCTCTGTTCATTCCCTCAGTTCCTCTATCTCACATACACTTTGTATTTCCCACTACACTACTATTGACACACACATGGAGACACAAAAAAACCCACACACATACATAGAACCTCAGCTGCGTATCCCACAATCTCTCCCCCTCACATGCTACCTACTCACTCCTGCACATTTGAAAGGCTCCCTTGTATTGTGTGTGAAACAGTATGAAGGTGCAAAGATGTAACGGGGAAGGTGGTGTGAGTGTGTATATGCGAGTGTGTTTTTCGCACCGATGGTAAAATCCCAAGATGATGTTCATATGTCACATTCCAGATCCTCTTTGGGAATCAAAAAACAGGAAAATGCACATATTGAGAGATGTTACTGTGCAGAAACATTTACGCAGTTGTTCCCAAAAACAGGCCTGCATTGAAGACCTCACACTCAAGTTACATTGGACACAATGCACATGCCAAAAAGCATTGGCACACAGGTTGATATACAGTATCAGCAGCGGCTGCTTTATAGACACAAATACTTCAAAGGTCCTGCAAATGGTTCCTCACAGGGCTTAAATGTGTCTCACTGGGAACTGTTGCAGAAAGCTGAATAATGACTGTCCTTTGTAGCCTTTTACATACATTGTCAATGCCGGTGTTATTTATCAGGTTTCGTCCTTATACAGTATTCAGTCAGTGTCGATGCTGAGCTAATGCTACTTTGCTTTAACCTCAGTTTCAGGCAGGATTGACTCGACTTGTCAAACTCTTGCGGAAAGACTAGTCTAATAGTCTGGAGTGCTGTGATGTTAATGAAAATGTACAATTATTCACACTGTAATAATAAAAAACAGATGGTTGGCATGTCCCAAAAACTGTTGATCATGTTTGTCAGGTCACACCCAGCTTCATTACAACCAGATGCTCTGCTTTCTTCACCGTTTTGTTTGTTCATGTGGGAAGTTACAGATTTCAGACTTCCAGATTGTTTCCAGTATATGTGCCAAAAGAGATTTTTTTTTCTACTTTAGGGCTTTGCTGTTTATGACAGCACTGTAAAACTTTTCACTGGAAATTTATAGTAATTAACTCTCACCAGCTTCTCCTGCAAAAAAAAAAAAAAAAAAAATATTTCTTTTACAGTTTCTTACTGTATTTTAGAATTACAGAGTATTACTTGTATTCTGTATTTAATGATAATTAAAGGACTGTATTTACATAGCACATTTCTATAACAGACCCCTCATAGTGCCTTACAACACAGCCAGCATTCACCCATTTCCACACAGAGGCTAGTCCGCCTGCTCATCAGGAGCAATAATCATTCACGCAATCAATCACGGTGATCGAAGCAACGATCTTCCAACGGAGCCACAGCTGCTCCTACAAAACCATATGATGTGTCTGGTGATAGGGCCTATTTGTTGAGCTCTATACTGAGAGAGGTGCGTTTGAAATGACCTGCCGCATTAGAAAAGAGAGCTCTGTATGTCAGAAAAAACAACTCCCTCTGTATTCTTGCACCACTTCTGTAGCTAGCTAGTAACTACATGTTCACAACTGTGACCTCTCCACTCAAAATGACACTCAAACATATATATTGGGTGTGGGGGCAGTGCCTCAACTTGTTCTGTCCAAATTGGACAGACGAGCATCACCCTTCCCCCCTGGGAACTTTTTTTTGACTGAACAGAATTGTTACAAGGATCGTCTGCTCCTACACCTCGCTGTTGCCTCAAGCGGTGCACACATCAAATCTGTCCATTCATGCTGCAAATCACAAAAAAATGAACTGGCTTTACATTATGAAGTGTGATTTATTTATCAATTGATCAAATGCTGTTGAAGCCCACTTTATCCCCCAGCGGGAGGAGTCGTGACTTATGTTACTCTGTGGAGGTTGTCTTAGCAATGCAGCTGTGACAAAAAGGTTGCAGCGTGTGTTTCATTTTCAAATTTTAGCTCCAAGACTTTTCTTTCACCTTCCCATGATGCTCTGCTCTACAGTAAAATGTACAATACATTCCTGTAAATAATGACAACCTCTTAAAGCTGTAATACCATGTTATTTCTTCCTAATTGCACTGCAGTTCGCAGCCTGTCACTGTATGACCTTAGTACAGCAGAATACTGTCCAGATTTCATTGTACTTGTTCATCAAAGTTTTACAGTGAAGTCCGGGGTTCTTTGTCTGTTATTGTGGCTTTGCTGTGGAGCTCAAAGGACTGTGTGAACAAACTGCATTTGTTGAGAAAAATGAGCAAAATGTGGCCAACAGATTTTTATTCATAATCTCATGAAAAGCTTCAACACCTTCTTTGTGTTGCTTACTGGGTCAAAATGCTTGGATTTCAACACCCTAACACATGCTGTAAAACACACACACACACACCCACAAGCCTCGGGGAACCATGTGGAACACAAAAAAGAACTGAATGTCATAATTTTTACAGTGACAAGAAAATAACTATAATACTGTCGATCATTGATGTGTTCGAAGAGGAAGAGAGTTGAGGAATGAACAACACTGAATACAAACAAACACAATAAAAATAAAGATACATACACATTGTGTACAGAAGTAACACAGGTGGTAGAGAAAACAGCACTGATCGTTACATTACAGCCATTGATCTTTGGATGCCTGTGTTTCTGTTCAACCTGGAAACGAGTTCTTGGGTGTGGCCTGGCATTGCTCAAGGTCTAATGAGGCGAGGTCTCATGACATCAGCAGGTGAAACCTGTTTTCAGTTTGTGGCAGGAAATGATGCAGGCACCAGTGTGTTATTGTGCATGTGGGTACAACAGGAAAGCAGTTGTTTTATCTCCAACATGGCTTGTGTGGTCAAACAATGAGGTAAATGATCATTATATACTGTGTTTAAAGGTAAAAACAACCTGGACAAAAAAAACAACAAAAAAAAACAAACATAGTTGTTGATTCTGTATGAAGTTAAACTCATGATAAGGTGGCACATCCGTTTAACAGCAAGGCAGGAGTGTTTTGACTGAGAGCTAAAATAGTTGTTGGGCAGACCACATTATATAATGGACTCTGAGTCATTGACCTGTTTATATGACAGACAACACACACTCGAGAACACACACATGAGGACATACACACACACACATTTGGTGAGTCAGTGGGGAATGTATGCTATGTTGGTTTGTGAGTGCACAGCATGAGGACAGCAGCTGGGACGCTTCATGTTGGTGCTTGACAGGCTCAGAGGAATGCTCAATGCTTCTGAACTGTCATTTGAATCTTGAACTTATATTTTGTAGAGCCAAAAAAAACAGTGAAATGTACCGGCTGTTGTTGAAAAAACAAAATCTGTTATTCAACTTACGAAACGAGCTTTGAAGAAAATATTCCCTTTATGGCATTCCTGCAATATCCAGTATCAGCAACACAACAATTTAATAATAGTCCATTACAATTAAACATAGTGTTGTAAAAAAGAAGTATAATTGTTATATTGTTATATTAATATTTGTTTTTTTAAATAGTGATGCATCAATTCGTAAGAAGTATTTTACTTTTGTAGTAGATCATGGTTGACCCAGTTTTAACTACTATTTATATAGAGATAGATTTTTTAAATCCCACGGTTCCCAACCTATAAGGATCGACTCCCTCCAATGGGTTAAAATAGGGGTCACGAGATGACTAATAGAAACTAAGATTCTGCTACAAAAATATGTATCATACTAAACTTTCATACTTTTGTTCAATCTTTGCTTTGCTTTATAATTTTGGCTGATTTCACCACTGGCCTTGAACACGTATCTAATAGGAAACCATCTGAGAAGGTGCAGTTTGTTTGTACACTTCTTAGATATTAAATGTCTGGTGGAACTATTAACAACTCATTGACATGTGAAACCGGGGCCCCCAACTGCTTTTTATATAAAAGGTCACAAGTCAAAAAGGCTGCTTTAATTTTAAACCACGTGTTAGATTGTATGTGCTGATCAAACGTTTTTTGTTACATCACTAGAAACTATAGTTCTCAAAAGAATGTACTTAAAGGTTCCCATTAAAATGTACATAGTGGAGAAGAAGTATAAGAAACACAACAATTAAATACTCAAGTAAATTATCTGTGTTATCTTGTGTTAATGTGAGTACTTCCCTTGTTTGACACTGAAAAACGAGCATCCATACATTTATCCACTTGTTGACAAGAGGCCTAATATTAGCTATATGTAATAACAGACAGAGAAAATACAATACAAGAGAGCAACTAGTGTGTGTGTTTGGCTTTCTTATATCAGTTTCCATCCTCTACTGTCATAAGATTTATCACTTCCTGGAATCAGCATCAGAATACAGTGAGAGACGATTGCAGGAAAAAGTTTGACAAAAACTGTTCAAAAAGTTACTTTCCTGGCAGGAGAGGGGTTAGAGGGATGAACTTTAGTAACTTGCCAACGTTTTTATCTTCACCATTTCTTGTCTTTGAGAGTTTATTTCAATGTTTATGTTCACTCTTTTCTCCTTTTTAGCTGGTCGTTACAGAGGAACATATCATGCAACATTTTACAGTGATGACAGCTGTGTTACCAAGCAGATCAGTCCATATAATTATTACCTTACTGCGGCTGACATTGTTTCCACTCACTAAAAATATCATCATACTCATCGTGGATAGATGGATGCCAATCTATTTGGAAATAGCATGGAAATATTCTACAGTCATTTGGAAAAACTCATAATACGAGGATAATATTTTTACACAAGTCTATGGTGTGAAAGAAAAAGTACTGTAACCACAAGGCTGCTGCAAATACTTCAGTGACAGGAATCAAGGCTGTCTCATGATCTCATAAGCAAACAAATCATAGAACTGCATGATTCACGGGAATGAAGTCGTGAGGTGGGCGGGTATATGCGAGTACATGCAATACTTGATTAAAATCACTGCTAACTTGCTTTATGTGCTAAAACGAAATGCTTCAAGATTGCATCAATAGTGTGAAGGTCTTTAGTGGCCTATGACTCTCCTGTGAGAGCTTGAGCCTTTGTATAATTTGTTGGGTGTGAAAATAGAATGAATCCCTTTTTTTCTTTTTTTAATTAAAAAATTTAAATCAAATTAAAATTAAAAACTTAACTACCTCCAACAACGTAGAAACTCCATTCAAACATCAAAAATATTTAACTCAGTCAATGCTATGACTTTTCTGAGTTATACCTGTCAGAAATATTCCAACGTTTCTGTCAACATTTTTCCCACCAAAATAAATAGACTGAATATTAGAAAATCCCACATTTTCACAATTATTTTTTATTATTATTTTTATTATTTTTACATTAGCAGGTATTGCGCTGAATGCTGAGACCTTGATTGGGTGACATCAGAATGGAGAGGAGCTTAAAAAATATCCTAAGAATGTTCTTGATAAATTGCATCAATCCCACATTTGTGACTGTGTCATAATTTTTACATAGTAACATAGGAAGATTTGTGCTGATTATATCAATGCTTGTATTGAGGCAAATTGATTATAGTTATATAAATATTTATCTATTTATTATAGTTTTGCCTGTACTATCCTATTAACAGTACACACCATGCATGGAATCATTCAAAATAAAAAAAGTGTACATTGAAATATTTTGCTGACATGTGATGTATTCTGATAAAACCAAATAAACATTTTCCTTTTACAGTATTTAGTTATTAGACATAACTTGAGTTTTTCATCTTGTCCAAAGTGCAAAATAATGTAAGAACAGGTACTTTGGAAAGTTGTAGAAAATTTGAACTCTCAAAGTAAATATGCTTTTAGAGAATCTAAATACAAAACTGAATGCTGTTACTGTTAGTTGTTGACTACACACTGGAACTATGTGTGGTCTGCTGTGAGAACTTGTACATTTTATGACATGCAGGGTGGAAAAAGGCACCTTTCGAGGCCTTTGAGACCCCCTTCATTATTTGTGACATCATGGTCTGAGATTTCCTCCTCAGCGCTTTTTGTTTTGATATCAGAACATCAGTGAACCATGTTAGAATACAGTAACTGTACATTGCGAGCCACTTTCCTTCAGTTTGAGGTCAGCACGAGACACCAGGAAAATACAGAGAAGTTTCCAGCTACTTTTAACACACTTTGTTTCCCACCACCTCACAGTTCATTTTCCTTCCTTGTTCTGATGCTACAGAGTGTATGTATGTATGTGTGCATATTCTGCAGTGTTAAACCACAGTGACCAAGCTCACATGATGAGGACAGGTACCATCAAAGAGTAAACCTGCAGTGACTCATAACTCTTGATTTGAGTCTGCATCACATGAGACTGAGCAGGTTCTCACATACTGTCCCACTTACTGCACGCCTTTCGTGATTTTACTGCTCGGTGTAATGTTTTGACATTTACTGTCACTCAGGTACCACTGAAAAAAAACACTTTATTAAGGGGCAAAGTCACTCCAGGACAAACACACATTTTAGTTGAGAGCACTTACAATGAAACATAAAGTGAAATGGGTGTATATGGAGGTTTTTCCCCCAACAAAACTCTTATCTATGTGACTTGAAACTTAACACGAAACAGTTTCTCAAGGGAACACCATCTAAATGTGTGGCTGCAAAGTGGTTATATACTGTATGGTATAATGCATTATATATCCAATACAACTATGGCTGACAATGTCATGCAGTATATCCTTAAGTAAAAGTATAATAAAAAAAATAAAATAATAATAAATAATAAATGTTTCCCTTAACTAACTAACTAACTAACTAACTAACTAACTAACAAGAGCGCTCAGAGAGTGCAAACCTCCACCAAGGCCAAATCACTTTTGTTCAATTCAACACATTCAGAGTTTGTTAATGCAGCCTACTTTACTGACCTGTTTCTTTCAGTTGCTGATGTTCTCAAAAATGCTGTCAGGTTAACTCAGGTAACATTGTTAAACTGACATTTCTGAGTCAGCTTGCTCTCTTCATGACTCTTGTTCCAGTAAACATGCAACAACAGGGAAATGAAAAAAAAATATTATGAAAAGGGCAATTATGAAACACCATAGTGAGATGATGTCATGTAATTATTTAAAAATTAAATAAAATTATTATTCAATTATTATTGAATATTAATTATTATATCAAATTATTTACAATTAAATGAGAGTTGTCTGGTTGGTTGCCATTATTACACACCCTCATTACACACCCCCCCCACACGCCCCCACACTAGTGAAGCCATAAAGGGCAGAGAAAAGGCACAGTGACTCTGCTCAAAATCAAAAACATCTTGATGCGTCATAAGAGGAAATAAATTAGCTAGTAGGTGTGTTGTTTGTGTACATGTATGGATTGTGAATCACTGCTCTAAGATTCCTCCAACATTGATGTCATCACCTGACCTAGATGACTGGACAGAGATGGAAAAGCTGATAGGACGGCTTTTATGACAAGGATTACTCCAGATGAGAGCAATACAGCGCACAGTAATGTTAAGTCATGTAATCTGGTATAAATTGGCCAGGAAATCTTTTTCCATGATGGAAACCTTGAGCTAATTCAACACATGACTTTTACACAGCAGTCCATCTATTTGACTTGACTAGTTTATATGGGCTTTGGTAATATGTACTTATATCACCTTGCAGATGCAAATTGTTTCCTTCAGTTCTGTTTTAAAGATCCATAGTCATTGACTATGCAGTTTGTTCCCTGGTAAGTGATTGCATCAGTGTTCAGTTAAAATTCACTATGTACAATAGTATGTGAACCCATCACAGTTTCCACCGCCACAACCTTCAAAGTTAAGTCTGGTTTCAGTTCTTCAGTCCAGGAGTCGTTTCCGTATGTGGCTCATCCAAGCTGCCATGTTCAGAATATGAATATGTTTACAGTTAGCATAGTTGGTACTGTTAATGCTACCAGCTCAACAAACTGTTTGGCTTTTAGATTCTTTTTATAATCTTAAAAAGAGGTAGTAATGTATTGTGAATCACGGCTGAGCTGACAGTGCTCTCTGTAAACAGTGTGACAAAGGTGATTCAGTATAAAGAGTTCACTATATATAGGCCCTGCTTACACGGCAACGTTTTAGCTGAAAAGTTTTTTTCTTTGTGTGTTTAAAACCTTCTGCGTTCACACGACACAGTTTCTGAAACGATCCCCGAACACACGGATCCGCAAACACGACTGAATACGCTGTAGTGTGTATGCCAAGGCGGTGGTTGGTGGTGTAACTTTTCAAAATCAACACCACAGAATAAGATCACAGTGGTGGTTCAGCAAATACTGAATACATACTGGCAGGAACCGTAATAGGCATGCACGAAGCAGGGCTGTGTTGTCATCGTTTTTAGCCAGAGTTGTGTTTTGCCCATTCATGCGACAACGATACGGTGGCGTTTTGAAAAGTTTCCACTCTGGAGCCAGTTTTTAAAAGTTTGCGGTTTCAGTCCCTGAAAGCGCCGTTCTCTTATAAACGGATGGCCAAAATGCAACAAAAGGTCATCGTGTAAACGGCCCCTTAGTGTAAAAGATTTGTTCCTACATGTACTGAACAGAGTCGGCTTAAGTCAAGTGCTCCAAAGCAACATGTGTTGATGCTCAAGTGAAAAGATATTAGGGACATAGTAGTCATTACAGGAACAGAAGAGTAAGTCAGGTGATATAATTATGTAATGACAAAGTCAGCAAAGGGAGGATGTCAGGGTGGAGGGACAGGTCAACAAAACAAACAAAAAACAGATCACTATTAATTCCCTGTAACCAGCTGCATGTATTTATTTTTGTCACCATTAAAAAGAAGCTCTTGGAACCTTAAGTACATATTATTTGAACCCAAACCATCATGTTTGCCTAAACGTACCCAAATCACCCCCTTTTAATATTTTAGCTCATGTAAATGTTACTGTAAAAAAAGAAAAAAAGAAACAAAATCCTGAACAAAATCTACAAAGCATCCACTTGTTCAAGTCAGATGTCATATTATTGAGTAAAATAGATGTTCTTTTAATACATCTGTTGCTTATCTGTCACCAGTTACACACCCTAAATATCAATAGGGCCCATTTAAATTACTATTCTAGTTTTGTGTTATGTTTATATGTTTCAGTACTGCCATTATTCCACTTTGATCCATATTCATTTGGTAACCTGAGTCCTTTAAATATTCAGAAATTATTGTAAAAAAAAAAGGGGTGGGGTGGGGTATTGATTATACTGTACAAACCTTGATGATGTTTGATTATATCACACACTGGCATATCATGTCAACTGTATGCTGTAATAGAACACATTTTTTAGCTACATTCAAAAACTATGGAAAACTCTACTAAGATCAACAAGAGATGTGGGCTCTGAACAATTTTAAACAACAGCTGAAATCTATTTACTTTGGCTTTTATTTCATGATTTCCTCCAATATTTTATTCTTCTTAATGGTTTCTATTTCTCACTCTCTTTTATATATCTTATCATCTCCTGTCTTTTTATTGTCTAATTCGATTGTTTCATGTGTCCATGTGCCATTTCCTTTTGTAAAACACTTTGAGCACTTGTACGAAAAGTTATTATTGTTATCATCATTAATGAAATTTCTGTCACGTCTTCAAAAGTTCAGCCATCGCAGACAACAAACAGGCTTTGCCCTGTCACTGTCACTGGCTGCCTTAGGGAAACAGCAGCTGCTAAAGATGTCTTTTTTTGAAGCAGGAGCTTCCTCATCTAATTTAACTCAGTTGAACAAAAATGTGTTAGTGTGAATGTGTGCACTGTTTCTGCAAATCGCAGTCCTATGGAAGCATTTTCAAAGGTTAACTTCCTCTTGGTTATATTCATTTTTAGCTTCTGGTCAGCGTCACGTTGTGTGTATGTGTGTGTAATGTGGGAAACATCTTTTTCCATATGTTTCAGAGTATGTGTGCGTGTGTCATTGATCTAACTCTGCTCCCCCAAAGTGAGAAACTGATCGAGCCATTGATTATTGAAGGAATTTACTGGCAGTAATCAGAAAAGCATAATAGCAATAGTAAAGGTGGTTTTGTGTGAATTTCCACTGGTTCAATATTCATTTCACTTGACATGTTGGTTTCAAACCAGGACATTTTAAATGAAGCCAACTGGCTGGTCTTTCTGTAAGTGTCATGTTTTGCAAGTTAATATTGTATTTGTTTGGCATCTTTTTGTGTTCAAGTATTCCTCTTGTGAAACAGCCTTTTGGGGTCCAAGAGAAATATATACTGCGGTCATCTAAAGAACTCTTGTTCCCGTCACAGTCTGTGGATGTACAGCATTTGATCGAGACTCCAAATCATTAACCTCAATGTGTCAGACTGCTTTTATCCTTATCTATGGGGGCAAACTATCAAGCACGCAACACTTCTGGCTACATCCCAATGAATGATAACATAGGTCCAAAACTGCAGACTGTGGCACAAAAGTGATAACAATCAAGACCTGAAACTCAAACACCAAGAAAATTCAACATCATGACAAGGGATTTTTTATGGGGGGGGGGGGGGGGGGGGAGTGGGACTAAAACTGGAGTAATAGACTCCACAAAAAGGTTAACTAATTACAGTTAACACAAAAACCTTGTGTTAGAGGAGGGGCCAGCCTCCTGAAGGTAAGAGTCACGCTGGGCTAGAGGGCTCCCAACATGTGTTTACAACATTTAGGTCATGAGGATTTGCTCGTTAACCACTGTATGTAGAGGAAAGTGCTAAGTGTCCACACGTCATATGTTTTTTTTTTTATTTTTTTTTTTTACAGTTTTCATTGTGGAAAAGTAACACTTACCTATTCATCAAACATTTTATCAACCCCACCTCTTCTGTCCCTTTTCCCGTAAAGGTCAGGCCGTTAATTGGATGCGGTTATTATAATTCAATAAAAATGAATTGAGTAAGGCTAGACAGTGGTTCTTGGCACTGGGTTCTTTAAATAGAGAGACAAATTAAGGCTTTTACTGACACAGCCACAGTTCCTTGTTAAGTCTGGGTGCTTATGAGGTCTTGTGGTTTTGTGTGCGTTTTATTATCTCAACAGATTCACTTACTGTATGATTTTGTGTGTTTTATTCTTCTTATTTATTCAGTCACTTGATCAAATGATATACATGTTTTATTTTCCCACCGGTCCAGTATACATATCTCAGAGGGGTTTGTATACTGTGGCTCTTCTTGTGAGTGCATGTGCTGGTATGTGTTATTACACCGGGTGAGTATGCACAGTAAATTTAGGCTGACGTCAGAGTGTTGCTGCTGGCTCAGTGGGTGTATGTGTGTTCATTGGTGGGTAAAGTCCACACATTTATCATTTTATTCCATCCCCGTTGAAGAGTTTTACGACACCAAAAAGTCAGAGACATGTCTGACAATGTCGTATTCACCTCCAGTTACAACACTTAGTCTGGAAAATCTCCTAAGATGGTCTTTTTAACCCACATATAAGCTTATAGGCTATTGTGTCAACAAAAGTGCACTTTTTCAAACATCAAGGATGATTTGAGCGCGGTGCTCTTTCTCAGGATGAATCAGTTAAAAACCACTGCTATTTAATAATGTCCTGGAGGCAGTGATGGCTGTTGATTATTTACCAGGGTGGGGTGAATGTTTCCCCACAGATGCAATGTTGGTATCAACGTTGGTGTGTAGAAAGTAGCCAAAGTGCAACTCTGCCATAATCATTCTTTTGTTTCCCACTGCAGCATAAAAGAAATTACACGTTTTTATGATATCTGGCAACAACCCAGATCTGCAGCTTGCACAAATCAGCGAAGAGAATAATAATGCAGCAAACAAGTATTTGCTGGGTAAAGATATACTGGAGTCAAACTCCACTCCTATGTGGGGGTTGTAATCTGAGCTTCTCTGTTCTTTGTTTAGATAGCTGGGCTGGCCACACATGCATGTTAGTGCATCCGTATTAAGAAATCATATTACAGCTGAAGAGTACACGAACATATGTTTCTGAAAATGTTTAAGGTGAGAATTAACATATAGAGATATGCTGTAACAGGATCTTGGTTTATAATTGATCAGGACTGCCTCATTTTCTAGTTTGATCTCAGACGTGAGCATGCATTTCAAAGCATGGCACAAAATGGCAGAGGCCTGGTCATAAATGTTCTTATTTTACAGCTAAACAGTACACTAAAATATGTTTCTGACAACATTTGAAGGAAGAAATAGGCAATATTGTAACAGTAAGTGACATACATTTGTTTTTGTATGATATGCTGGTGCTTTAGAGTGATATATAGTGGCAGTGAATGTTGTATATTTCACCTTTAAGAGAGAAAGTATGCTTATTTGTATTTTTTTTTCTTTTCAGCAGTCCTCTGGAGGAACATTTAATTAGCTGGCAATTGAACAGTCTGTGTTTTTTATGGATTAAATAGCTTTTTCTGTCCAAACTACTAAAACTGTACACTGTGTACAGGTTTGAGTGATGTTGAGAGTTTGTTAGCTCTTCTTTTGTGTGGTGTAAGGTGTCACATTGAAAGCGCACAGTCATAAATGTAGAGACAATTTTAACCGACTTAAGACACAGTGTGAGTCAATTGTTTCACTCTGAGTCGTCTGTCTCATATTCACAGCCATCTGTTGACTGCACGTTTCGTCACACGTGTAATGACTGGCTAGAGAAGAAGCGCCTGTACGGTAAATTATTTAAACACATTTTTTTTCTCCATTTGTTTACTTTCATGACTTATTATTTTAGCCCACAGCAAACACACCCCAGAAAACATCTGTTTTTCATTTGTTTCGGCAAAGCTCCCTCCTTGTGATGCAGGCCACACATCTCCTGCTGTTAAGAGAGGATTACATTTATGAGAAAGGTTGTGATATTTCAGATATTCGTGATCAATCACACAAACTGTTCTTTTCTACCAAATATTATTCTCCCCATGGCAACAGAGTTGATGATATATTACATATTTGCAATAAACTGGTCCAGAGAAATTACATTTGGTGAGGGTACTTGATATAAAACATAGAACAATAAAAAAAACAACATATTTCTAAGCAGTCTGAGTCAAAAACAGAACAATACAGAATACTTCAAAACTTTTTCTTTTTTACAGGCCTCGTGTGGTCGACTATTTATTGGCTAGGACCACTTGTCCAAAAACCAGTGGAGTTTTTAAATTTTTTTTTTTTTTACCCTTTTTGACCAGTGTGCAGTGTTATGAAGGTCAGTAGGAAGAGGTCCTAACCCACAAGGATGACCATGAGTCAGAGAGCAACAAGGTGAAAATTAACACTCAAATGTAAAAACCAGGCAGGCAGCAGATAATAGCTAAACTTAGCCAAAAAGATGATAGACTGGGGGGCAGAAATCCAGGCAGACAGTGGCAGAAGTTGGTTTGTGGTGGGAATCAAACCAGACATGAGAATGTTGGACAGGAATTGGTTGATGTTATGACCAGATTGATAAAACAAGATATCATGTTCGTGAGATTTAGAGGTGCCCGGAGGATTTATTTATTAGTTTTCAACTTTGGACAGCGCCAGGATAGCTGTTCCCCCCTGTTTCCAAGTCTTAGTGTGAGGCTAAGTTAAGCAGCTGCTGGCTGTAGCCTCATAGCTGGCATATAGACATGCAAATGGCATCAATCATCTGACTCTTGGCGTGAAAGAGAATTAGCACATTCCCACAAATGCTGAACTCTTCCGCATCTTCATAACTTCACTCAGGAAGAGTGGTTCAAGGAACACTTGAAGTTACTGTCCACCACAATCCCCTGATGCAAGTACCATTAACTGTGTGAGGCACAAATGTCTGCATGATCAGCTTTAACACTTGGATGCTAGTGATCCCTTGTGGACTCTCTGCAACAACATGCAGCAGCTGCTATCTGGGCCGAAGGTGAGGCAATAAGGCTGTCAAACAGGAGCAACCATGTCTTTGCTCACATGTGTCCAAGTGCGATTAAGTACAGTACATTATGTACCAGGCAGGCTTTTGATTTGGTTTGCATTCGTTCCTCCCATGGAACCTTCCTTCCCTACCACACGAGGGGCCTCACTTCCTCTTCTGCAAGCCTTTCCATTTCCTCTCTGTCTGACGCAGAGTTAAGCTTTAAAAGCAAAAACTGGTTAGACTGAATGTTATTCATGCAATGACTACAGATTTCTGCTTGTGTTTTGTAGCCAGCAGACAGTCAGGTGTATCACCTGCCTAACCCGTTTATAGCATCTGTCATATTGACACTTTGGCAGTGTTTTTCATTGACAGTTCTGTATTGTGAATGGCTGAGAACATACAGTACACTATGGGGAGTTGTTTATTCTGTAAAGAGAACATCTTTCGACAAACATCTTCCCACAGAAGGAGTACTATTCAAACAAAATATTCATAAACATGTCAGTGTGCCTGAAAGCTGCCAACAGAAGGGATTAATTGCCATTTTAGTGCAGGCATGTCTCATTATTAATACTGTTTAAAGGACTGAAAAGTCAGTATGAGGTCAGGGCTTCACACAAATTTGAATTAATGTAAATAAAAAGATGGTGCACATTAACTTTCTTCATTGATTTAATATTTTCGTTTACGATTTCATAGAGCCAGTTGAGCTCACCCACAAAACCCACAGCAGACTGTATAATGTTGAAGTTGGGTTCTGTGTGAGACTAGGCCTCGTGATGTAAAGCCAACCACAAATACTGGGCAAAATAATCTCACTGAATGTGGTGAAAACGGCATGGGAAAATAACAACGTGGTCGTGGAACGGACACAAAAGCAGAAGCAGAGAAACTTCTGACATTTTTGCCACACGAAAATGTTTTCCTATCTGTCTGTTTATTTTGAAAGGACAATTTACTGCTGTCATGGCTTCCACATTCCACCTGTCTAGGACAAATTTAGGTCAACTGTGGTGGAGGAAAGAACAGAGAACAGTCTGGAAAATATAATCATGACAACAAGAAATTCTTAATAAACAAAAGCATACATGCATGTACACCATGTATGTACATATCTATGCAATATTAGATGTTGCTTGTTTAATACACAAGAAAGACACATGAAAGGTGTGATGTTACTTTTCACTTTGAGACTTTCCTCCTTTCTATTTGTGTTTTACTTGATGTGATGCTGCCACCTGCTGCTCCACGTCAGAACAGCTCCAGAGTCAGTTAAAGAGGGTACACTTCAAATTTACTAGTAGAATATACACACTTTGTATAGAGAGACATACTTGCTGGATTTCTCACGCAGGTCAACTTTAACACAGAAACACAGATTTGAGATTTTTTCTCTCTTTTTTTTTTTTTTGATAAATCATGCCCTTTGTGTCAAAACCCTCTCTTGATAATTCGATAACAATGAAAGGATCTAAAATCAAAAAAGCAGAAATAAACACAGGGCCTAAACATTTAGGATCAAACTAGAATTTCACTCAGTAGCCAGCATACAGTCCACTTTAATTAACCAATACTTTTCCAAAATCAAACTCTTAGCTAATACAAAATCCAGTTTCCTTAAATTATGGTTCCAGGGCTAACCATTTTTCATCCATCCACACCAAATTGCACACACTCATATATACCAACCAAATAAATATGCCAAATAAAAAAAATAAAAAAATCAAGATCCATGCATTATTGCTGGAGAAATTAAAGGAAATGTTCAAAAATGCCTTATTTCACAATGTTAAAAGAAAGTGAATGAAAAAAACTTAAATTAATAACTCCTGGTTTCCCCCCTTTAGCTGAATGCACATTAAATTTAATGGGGTCTATTCTGGTCCCAAACCCCATCCTTCCACCAGGTTTCAAGGAAATCCATTGAGTAGATATTCTGCTGACAAACCAACCAGCAAACAAAGAAACACTGATAAAAAACACAACCGCCTTCGTGGAAGTAAATGCTGTGCTGTATATGGAAATTCAGTCAACTAATAAGTTGTGTTGTGTTTTTCATCAAAGTGCTCAATGAATTGTTGTGTGTAATGAGATGTAGATGAAGATCAGTGTCTGCAATTGTGCTTGTTTAGGCTCAGATTTCACTGAACTATGAGGAAAAATATGTAAAATCAGAACTGCAAGTTCCCACTGTTTGATTTGTTGATTGTTAAAATTCTATTTGTGACCATTGGCCTGTGTGTCGAAAACCAGCCGAACCCACAGATTTAAAGCATGAATGTCTTTCAGTATAACAGTGAAACGTCAAACTAAAGATCCATCCATCCATCCATCTGTGTCTGTGTGGGTTCCCTCCGAGTTCTCCGGCTTCCTCCCACCACCAAAAAACATGCAATAGAGGTGAACTGGTGACTCTAAACTGACCACAAGTGTGAATGGTTGTTAGTCTTTCTATGTGGCCCTATGATGGAACTGGGGACTTGTCCAGGATGAACCCCGCCTCCCACCCAAAGTCAGCAGGGATAGGCTCACATTATTTTCTCACAAAGATCTTCACCAGCCAATGCAGACAAGGAGCCAACTCTAATATACTGTAGGAAATAACCCAACATCTGGCTGTGCATATTTCTCCTTGGACACAAAATTCATTTGACTCATTTTTAAGTCCCATAGAGCCCTCTGTCATGACTCAAAACAAACATTAATGATCTGCATTGCACTGAGTCACAGTGAAGTGAGAGTGAAACTGCAGAAAACATTGCCACCCAGCTCATCATATCTTACCGTAGTATTTAATTAACAACTCCATTCTGGTTTCAGGCTGAGAAATAATTGTGACTCCTCTTTATTCTTTTCTCGTCGTGATAAGTAGCAACTTAAACGTGATGTTATTTCAAACGATATTTTCAAACGATTTCCTGCATAAACATGACTGGACCAAGAGCAGCCTGAGAGAGAGAGTTCATGTTTGGATTCGCAATTAGTAGCTTCCCCACATAAAGCCTCTAAAAGGCAAATGTGTTTCCCCACATTGAGGAGCTGAATCATTGCTACAACGCACACGTCTGTGTTCTGACCTTCTTAGTGAAACTGAAATTGCTCGGGCAGTTTTTGCAGGTGTTCATGTGCGTGTGTCTCTGTGGGTGTAAACTTTTCAATCTTGAATTCTACCCACTCGTTTGGCCTTACTTGTGTCTCTCAAAGACTTTGAATGTTGTTGATTTGTGTTTATACGCTGGGGGGCATAGAAAGGTGTCTCAAGCCCACGATTTTCAAAGTACCACCCCTTCCTGAACAAACACACAAACATGTAGATCTGAGAACACATAAATCAGCCATGAGAGATGCACTTACATAACCTCCTCACCACACATTCACATTTGAACCATTACACAATTTCACAAGTGTCTTCTGTAAACATCCAGGAGTGTACTGGAAAGAATCTCGGAGTTGTTTTTCATCAGACGGCCAGGCAGCAGAGGGCGAGAGCACATATGTGTGTGTGTGTGTGTGTGTGGTGTGTGTGGGGGGGTGGGAGAGTGAGAAAGAGGACTGGTGTCAAAGGTTGTGAACTGGTTTGACTGCACATCCACACATAACTTACATTGCATGGGTATCAACTTGATGAATGACCAAGATACACAGCTCAAGATTAATTTTAGAACTCACCCACCACTTAGACTATCAAACTCTTAGCAGCTGTTATGACTTTCTGTGCAGGAATATATGGAGAGAATTACTTGTATTTACCAGCAATTAATAGTATAGTAAGTATTACTGTGGCAGAGTGCAGTTAAATATACTGACAATGACAAAAAAGGATGTTCACACTCATGTTTAGGCTGCAAGAACTGAGTTTGGGTACTGAGTTCTGAATGTGCTCTGAAAATCCCAAAAGTCTTTTCAAATCATTGAATTAGGTATGCAGCAAAAATACTCCTGTAAAATTATCATTTCAATTATTAAGTATAAGCATTAAATGTACTTAAAGTTTTACAGTAAATTAATGCAGAAAAATGTCCACTGTGACTGTCTTTTCTTATTACATAGTGTATTACATCACTATATTTTTATTAAGCAGTAGCTATTTATTGCAACAATGTGTTTTAAACTAGTATTAAACCAATGGTCTGTGAAATGCCGTATATGTACAATTATGTGGTGCAATACTTTAGTTGAATGTTATGAGAGATTGTGCAAGATTGTTGTGGGAGTTTGTAAGGTTTTCATGTCAGGTCTTTGTGTATGTAATGATCTGTGTGAAAATCTCACTGACACACAGTTTCCCTACGGGGACAATAAAGTACCTACCTACTTATCGTTGTGTATTGATTTGTGTTCTATGCTGCTGTAACAGAGGAATTTCCCCCTGTGGGTTGAATAAAGTATCTTCTTATCTTATCTTACTAATATAAGCAGGATATTACTGTTGTAGTTGGTTAAGGTGGAGGTGATTTTGACTTATTTTGTAAATGACTGCAACTTCTGGTTATTTTCATTTTACAAGAACTTATAGAATAATTCACGTGTCTGAGAAATGAACAGGGAACAGAGGAAATAGGAGGATCCAAATGCAGAAATGGTGTCTGATCATAAAATGAATATGGAGTACCAAACAGCACAAATAAATTGAGGCAGGCAACGGCAAAAAAAACCCCCCCGATGACAGTCCAGTAAACTCTTCAGATGGTCACGGTGTTAGATTCAGGGTCATCATTTTTTGCCATGACTTGAACAAGAAAAATTGCAAATGTTGGTCAGAGACCAATTAAAGCTTGGAATCTGACGGGGAAAGCAAAATGAATAAATAAATAACACACTGGTCTCATTGCTTGGATGTTGTGATGAGTCCCTAATGTGTTGGTTGCCATCCACTATGATACATTGTTAAAACTGGAGCCATTAAGGAAATTGGACTCAAAAAGCACAAGACTTGATTTAAAAGCATGGTCTTTACTTGCCAAAAATAGGTTTGGTACACAGGTGAGCAACATCAGACAAACATTATAGAGGAGATGGCAGAGTCAAAAACCAGGCATTCCATCGAACACACTAGGAGTTTATATAGGAATAGGAAGTTTGTATGGGAATCTGCACACCTGGTGCTTCACTGCCTAAGGCTTTGTACACCGACATCTGCCCTCGACATCTATACATCGTACCAGCACTAGCCTCACATCTCCATCCTCTCACCCGACTGAAATGATGCCAGCATCCACCCTTCCACCAGGGCTTTCATTCATCTACTGTATTCTGGCATGAGGGCGGCCCGAGGGACAGCAGGCAATATATTTATTTCCCTTTCTAATTGTAAAAGTTCAGCCAGTGGCTTGTGATACACAAGCACCAGCGCAAAACAACACAATCTAATCAGAATATCCAGCAAGAATGTTTTAAAGCTACATAGAAATTGTTACTATGCAAGCTGGTAAAGTTGTAGCGAACAGTGAGGCAGCTGTTAGTTCCTCGCTTAAAATATGTTCCATTATCCACTTGTGTGTGTTTTTGTACCTCTTGGGAGCTGGTCCATTTTTCAACGCTTTATCAACCAGAATCTCAATATGTGTTTATCATAAACACAGTTCAGAGCTTTGCAATTGTGTTGTGCGTTTGCAATTCTGCTCCCACATAAGAGCTAATCCAAATGCACATACTGTACACTTCATCTCTTTGTGTTAGCAAGTGTGTGTCGGATGTGTGTAGGTAGGTCGGCTTGCATCCGAGAGGTCTGCGTGAGCGTGTTTGTTCGCCTTCCGTCCTCAAGTTTGTCTAGGTCTGTGTGTTTGTGTGAGCATCCTCATGTTGGTGATGTACATGCGTGGGCTTTTGTGTCCATGGGTGTATCTCCATGGAAAGCAGGATATCTCTATTTTAGGTTCTCACGTTGACAAAGCAGCATGCAGTTGAAACAGTATATGCTAGCAGCTCAGTTGAGCCGGGTTACGTGCGAGCATGGTTGCGGATGTGTGTGTGGGTGTGAGAGATTGTGTTCTTGTTAGGGGAAGAGACAGTTCTGAAGATTGCATTCTGAAGAAAAGGTGTAAAAGGAAATAAAAGCCTTTAGAGAGCAAGTAACATTGAATGAAATAGAGTGAAACTGGACATTCAATCACATATCAGATGCTAATGCAGTGAAATAAAAAGTGATAGAGTAGAGAATTGCACGCTGTGGTGCACAAAAACTCACTCGATGTATCAATCTCCCGAACAATCTACAGACAAGAAGGCAATCTCTGCTACGGGTTGTCCCAGCAGTGTACCTCATACCTCAAGTGTGAGACAGATTATTGCATGAGTTTGGTGACATATGGATGGAATTTCAGACTCTTGTTTACAGTGTTGGCTCTGCGTTGCAATGTGGAGCAGAATACAATGACCCCTTTGAACTACAAATAGAGCCAATATAAAATGATAAATATGGTGTCACAAAATGTAATGAAAAGAAAAAAAAACAAACCCTAATAACAAACATTGCATTTGTAGCCAAAACCTAATAAAGCTTATTCCACTGTGCCATGGAGAAAATACATGAAATACAGTATAGTGTGTCAAGCTGATTCAGTGACTGCCATGATTGGACAATATGCATGATTACTTTAGTGCTCAAATATTGACAGCTGCAGAATGGTACATATGGGATTGCACTATTGCAACCATTTGCACTATGCACATGCACTATTTACTCATGTGTGAGTAACATTAGCTGGAAATTACAGTGTCCACCACGAAACCATTCAGCTGTTTTTCAATTAAAGTATGCAATTATGACCTGTTTCTATAGATATCATAATGGCCTTAGATCCCTGGTGTTTTTGGCATACATGGCTGTGAAGGGATCTGTGACCTCATACATTCAGGCCATAGTGAGATACACAAGTTCATGCTCTGGCATTCTGTCACAACAGGCTACTTGGCTCTAATTTCCCCACACTATGCTGGTCATCACCACACCCAAATCACCAAGTCACTTCACTTGCTATATGATATCCTCTTCTTTTGACTTCTAAAGCTAAAGTCCTTCTATTTCCCGATCGTCATTTTTTTCTATTATAACATAAAGCCCTTGAAGCTGACATTCCTCACTTTTGCTTTCATGGAATTTGTGTTTTCCAAGTCACCCCAGATAATTGCCAGTTTCGACAGACGCTGAACTGAAACTTTGGCAAACGCACCCTAAATTATAAGTAATGCTACAGAGGCAGCATTAACCTTCACAAACCTGACCACCAAAACCCCAGACAGCTGGGCCTGCTGTTCACACAATGAGATCTATCTTAGAAGTCATAGAAACCCACTTCAGCAGACTTTTGCTAGGGCAGCATGTGGAGCAGGCGTGTGAGGAAACAACACATTATTTTTGTATTCATTTGAGATAATATCTGTAATCACTCACCTGTTGCCTGTGCTGTTCAGACTATAATACTACTTAATACTTTACAATAATCTTTGTATTTCAACAACCTCTATGTTGCTTTTAGAGTTCAATGAGATCAAGTCAGATCAATCTTGGCTGAAGAAAATGTCCGTGGTTAAAAGTGTGATATGCATCATTCAGACAAGACACAGGCAAGCCACACAGATGTCCACATGCATTTCCTGTCAGTGACATCCTGAGATGACTGACGCAGATAAACTTGAACGATTGAGAGTTTTGGCTGCAAAATGTGTCACTTTGTCATGCATACCGTGTAAATTTTCTCAGACAAGAAACACGTGTGCAGCTGCTGGCAAACTAGTGAATATCTGCTGAATAGGAGAATCTCCCCAGGAGGCTGGGGTGGTCTTTCTGCATATTCCTCCAGGGTCTGCATGTGTCTCCTCTCTGGGTGTGTCAGCTTTTGCACGTGGTCCAAAGACAAAGGTTTATTGGGAAAATGTGAGCATGTATCTCCATGTTTTAGACCTGTGATGAGCTGGCGACCCGTCCAGGGTGTACCCTGACACCCGCCCGGCTAGAAATATCTCCAGCTCCTCATGACCCTGCAAGGGATAAATGGTAATAGATACTGGATAAATGGGCATTTTAAATGATGTGTTCACAGGTAAAGGAGCAGTGGGAATTGTGAGATGTCTCTTAATCTAAAAGGACAGGACTTCAGTACTCTTGTTGTTATTATTCCTGCTATTAGCAGACTTTCTCAGCTAAATCCTTCTGTCATAGTACCACGTTAGAGCAAACTGGTGTCTATTAAAATGCAGTGTGCTGTAAAAATGTTTGGCAATCACATACAAATTACTTATTAAAATCAATTGTGCACGTACACTGTATTTGCTATCAAAAAAAAAGAAGTGAAATCTGTCTGCACGACAGAGCTTAGATTATGGTGATATCTTTTGCAGAGAGACACAAGAGATTGGGCCAGGGCAGAGTGGAAGCCCGATCACGGCCTGGTGAGGATCCAGTTTAGGAGAGGCTGCGGGAGGTCAGGCAATGGAGCAGGTTCCAGAACAGAGCCAAGTGAGAGGGGTGGATGAGGCAGGACGCAGCTATAACAGGAGCTGAAGTCAGGCCAAGTACCTGCAGGAAGAGGATAACAGGAATTACAACTTGGAAAGCACAAAGAGTTAAGATCATGCGAATGAATACTTCGGTGTTTTGGAAGAGTGCTGAGGTAGGACCCATGGCTTTTGAAGCAGAGCAGGATGATGATGATGATGATGATGGCTGGCAGCTGGTGGACTCCTGCACACCCGACTCCTGCACACCCGACTGCGTTCCTGTAAGTAAGCACATACACACAAGGTGTTGCTCCTTCCCCTACAGCTGGAGCTCTATCCAGTGAGGAGTGTCAAAGAGCAGTGAAGGAGGAGCATGTCTCTTAAGTTAAGGCGATGGGAGGTGTCACCTTAAACAAAGCATTGATCTGTCAGAGCCATGAAGGTCTATTGTGTCATTAATCATTAACAAGCTAAAGACGCCACAGAGAAAAGAAAAGACTTTATTCATCAATTTAAGATTGCATCGTTGTTTGGCAACAAGATTTACCCTCCTTTTTGACTCAGCGATGTGATAGAGGCGGAGGCACGTACTTGCTGCATTGACTTGCTTGAACTGAGTGGGGCATCCAGCATATGTGCTGGCTGAGCCCTTTAAAGTGTGCAGAGTCCGCCCACTCGGTGCACCACAGGCCAACGAGGCAAAGCTGGAGGACCTGACACTAATGTTGATAATTATTATGCAGGATTCACCCCGGAGACAAGTGTTTTCTGGCAGAGAGCGATGACCTTAGACTTGGAGGTGCTGACTCTCATGTCAGCCCCTTCATACTCAGCTGCACACCGCTTCAGTGTGTGCTGTAGGTCACAGTTTGACAAAGCCAATAGAGCCTCATCATCTGAAAAGAGCAAAGGAGCAATTCTGAGGTTCCCAACCCGGACACTCCCCTCACCCGAACTGTGCCCTCAGGCCTTCTCCAAGACTGGATGAGCATTCTCCCATGATGCCCCCCTGCAACCTGCAAGGTTAAAGAGCTGGTCCGCCGTTCCTTGATTATGGCAGAATCTGCATTGCTCTTCCTGAATCTGAGGTATGTATATGACAATTGGTCGGAGCCTTCTGTCCAGCACTCTGGAATAAACTTTCCCGACAACTGAAGCACACCTGTTCACAGGAATGTGGTTTTCAAATTGAGCGTTCAAGGAGATGAAGACATGTTTCATACATCAACAGTTTAGAGTAAATAGCTGTGGATTGCAAAGTACAATATGTGATAAAAAGCTTGTATTATTTTGTACTCAAGGACTTTTTTGTGCATTTATTAGAATTTCATTAAGTTTTGCTGATAAATGTAGAGATTTTGCCAAAACTGGGCTCTATTAATTTTTAAAATGGAAATAACTAGAGTGACAATTATGTAATATGGGGGGAGCTTTTTGTTAATTGCATTGCAGGCTTGTCTGTTCAATTGTTCACCGTTGCTGCGGTTCATTTTTTAAACACTAGATGACAGTAATACTTTTCAGAGATGGAAAAATGGCGAGAGACAGAAAACAGAAAAGAGGTGAGGCAAGAGAGGAAAAGAGGGGAGAATGGGTCAGCGAGACAAGGAAAGGGTGCACTGAGGGGGCAAGAAAAGAATGGGATGGATATGAAAGGACTGAGGGAGGCAGAAGACTGGAGAAAGTAAGAATAAAAGGGGGCATAAAACAGATGGATAGAAAGACAAGATGGCTTGGAGGGAGTGTCTGAAAAGCAAAAAATGGAAGAAAAAAAGTACATTCGAGATACAAGATGCAGTAAAGGGCAACTATCTGTGTGGGATGTAGAAGAAATGGATTTGAATAGACAAAGATTGGAGGCTAAATAAATGGAGACAAGAGGGGATGTGTCTTGTGAGGCAGAGACATCAGATACCAAAGTGTTTGGCTAATATTTAAAGTTTACTGTTCACTCTGGGTGTCCTGCTCTCATCAAAGAAACAAATTAACTTCAATTCTCTACTGTCTGTTTTATCTGATTTCTTTCTCTCTCCAACTATTTCTCTCTCTCCAAAAAAAAAAAAGACAAGTAAAAGTTTTTTAAAACTTTTTTATTTTAAAGCATCCATAGGACATTATAAGCTCATATTGCAACATCCATCCAATGCTCTGGGGTGGCAAAGACTGAGGCTGACACTTGGACAGTGCTTTAAAACAGTATGATATACAACACAGTGCTGGAGGTTGTGTCCATTTGATGTTTGCCACTGCAGCTGCTGCTGCTGCTGCTGCACTGCACAAAGGCTAGAGGAGTGTAGGATGAAATCAAATAAATCAAATTTGTATTGTTTGAACAGTCTACTGGCAATATGCACTCTGTTAAACTTTATTATGGGGAATGGAGCTGCTAACCAAATCTGACAACAATTACTTTCCCCTCTGCTGATGACATTTTATAGAGACAGACATATTAATGAGCTGAATCCATTAAATTGATAGATTATTTAGGGAAATACACATATCCACTTTCTTGTTGTGTTCCAGATGAAAAGATCAATAGCATCATTATATCTGTCTGCAGCGCAATGAGCAGAATCAATCTTGGCAACGCACATTTCTGAAAACCACGGATTTAATGGAAGCTTTACTTTTCAGTTGTGACACTGTGCTTAAGGCCTGGTTACAGGATTAAGGCACAAGAACCACTTGGTTAGGGTTAAGAAAACACAGACAAACACAGCTGCAAATTGTTCCGACAAAAATAAATAAATAAAATAAAACAAAAATAAAATCATCTTCAGGAGTTCTCTTATGGCTAATAATAATAGGCTACTGACTTTTATTGCAGATGTTTTTATTTCCAATATTCACATTAAGATATAAAATGCTCCACTATGCCCCTCTACCAATCCTCATATCAGTTCCAAAGGTTATCCAATAATTGCATTATTTACAATAATTTAAAATATATCCACAAAAAAAATTGTCAAATCAAAATGCTTGCACGCAAATAACCCTCCCGATATTTTCCGTGTGACACAAGTCAGATATACAAAACTAAAACCTTGTCTGTGAAACATTGATCCAAAAAAAACATTTGAAAAATTCTCCCTAGATAGGCTTTAAAAGCAGCTCTAAAATCCCCTCCCTTCCTTCTTCACAGTGGAAGTGGCTGTGGTCAGCTCCAGTTCATGTCAGTTGTCATGCATTCGAGTAAAGGCCAATTATAATGGCAGGGAAATGAAATAAACCATCTGCTCGGGCTTCTTAAACCACTAGTTTGCCAAAAGTTGTATACTGTAGTTCACTTCCTGTGAAGTGAAGGGGGTTAAAGAAATGTTAAAGAAATTCACCCATTTTAAATGTCGTATAAAGACTTGACACACATTTCTGGAAACATTAAACTTAGTGTCAGTATCAGAAAAGTATGACTATATCAGTATTTATATGGGTAATGATAGAAACTATCAAACCCAGCACACTATTTTGTGTTGTAGATCTTTCTTAAGCGATTCATTTCTTCAGCGTAAAAAAGGCTATTACTCTTGTAAACGATCTAGGCATACGATGAATCATCTGACCACATCTCGAGGCAAAAGCGACACCAGTCCTGAATGGCCACATCCAAAGACGGGGTGAGAAGCTACTGCTATCGCTGTAGCTCCCTCTTGGCTGAATGACATCGCCTCTTTGATCTCTCTCCAAGCCGCTCTCTGCTTTTTTGCGATCTTTCGTCATGGCACGATCAATCAAATGACTTTTTTTTCCCCTCTGATTTGTTTTGTGTGGGATGTTAGAGAACTCGACGCTTGACGATTTGACCAACACTTTCTTTGAGGTATACGAAGGCCTTGTGACTTGTAGACATGCGGCGATGCTGGGAATGACAGTGCATAACATTTAACTGTGGTTATATATCTTGACACATCGGCTGTGAGACTGTATCAACACGTTAGCGACGCGTTTGAGCATAAAGAACCTTCATATATTTTTATTATAGTCATTGTGAGCGTACACTTCCTACTACATTAGTTTCCTCCTAGGAGGAACTGATCCACTCCATGCACCTTTTTTTCATCATGAAATTGTCAGGATGCAGTGGAGTGTGTTACTTTTAGAAAACGTTTTATTGGTCATGACTGAAACCACTTTTCGTAAAAACCTCTGATAATGTATTCCTCCTTATTCCACCCTTTCAGATACAGCTTTGTGGTGTGCTGCTGGCTGCACATTTTTAAAAAGTCAGTCGAGGACAGGGAACTGCATGCACGCATTAATAATCCTGTATGAGTCTCTCTATTTCAGGCATAAGGGTCTAAGTGTTTCTGTGTTTGCACACTGTCATGACTCACACACCTACTTTTTGATTCACATAATACACACATTTATGCAGCCTCATGTGGCTTTCTTCAATGGAAAACATGATTCTGACCCCTCATAAAAGTTATATTGATAGATTTTAATGTTATTGAATTCTTCTCATCTTTTACATGATTTAAAGTAATTAGCAAAAATGATGTCAGATTTAACTCCTACAGACTGTCCTATACTGTCACTTTGTTCTGGAGGAGATTTTCTACTCTTTTTAGTTATGCGGTGGGCAGCATGGTGGTTAACACTGTTCCCTCACAGCAGGAGGGCTCTGGATTCATATCTGGGCCTGGGGCCTTTCTGTGTGGAGCATTCCCTGTTTCACCATGCGTTCCCTCTGGGTGCTCATCACAAAGGCAAGACACATGCAATACATGTGAATTGGTGGCTCTAAATTGAGCTCACATAGTTTAAAATTACCAAAAATCAAACAACACACTTAACTTTTAAAAAACACGTCTTGATCTAAATTCAATAATTTCGTTCAACAACTTGACATCTAATAAAGTAAATGCAACAAACTGTTTTTTTTGTCAGTGTTTGGATGACATGGTTATTAATAACTTATTAAACCAAAGTTAAATAAATAATAATACATAATATTACAGTTTTTCCCCATGGCAGCAGTGAATTATCCAACTCTGACTTTCAACCTCTCTGACAACTTCCATCCATTTCCATTTCAATCATACTGATGCACTGGCAGAGCCATCACGCTTATCAAGTCATCTCGTATATGACTTAATTACATACACACACACACACACACACACGAGATGTTAATGGTGAATCAATTATTCACCATTAACATCTTGAACGATCACAAATATACAGTATTAATATGCAATAACCAAAACCAACTGCTATCCTTATAATCAAAACAGAGCTGCAGACTTTACCTCTGCCTTCTCATCTAAACAGTGAAATGTGGCTTCTGGTTCTTGCTTCTTTATCTCTGGAGCATGATAGAGGTCATTTCAAACTAAGTTATATGCGAATGGGGCTTTAACTGCTCCATGACGCTGACAAACTTGGTCTCGTGTGCTGCGACCTCTCCTCCATGGAATCTAATGCGGGAAGACAGCCTCAGCCCTACAGGCTCAGTTTTCAGAATTTCTGGGCTCAGTTTTCCATCCACCCATTTTCAGTAACTGTTTATCCTGTGTATTGTCGTGGGGGGGGGGGGGGGGGGGGGGGCGCGCGCCTGGAGCCAATGACAGCTGACATTGGGCGAGAGGTGGGGTACACCCTGGACAAGTCGTCAGTTCATCACAGGGCCAACACATTCGCATCTACCGGCAATTAAGATTCACCAATGCATGTTTTTGGGCTGTGGGAGGAAGCCGGAGAACAGGCAAACTCCACACAGAAAAGTTCCAGGCCATTTGAACCCAGAACCCTTCTTGCTTTGACTACCTACTACGCTACTGTGCTGCACGTGCTCAGTTTTAATTGTGCAAATGCAGCGACAAGTGCAAAGTTGTTGGGCAATACCTGCTATTTTGGTTCAAGCATAGTTAGCAGTGCAAAGTGCAAAAGGGCTGGGTACAGCAATGTAGTGGAGATAAGAAGAAGAATAGAAGAGGAATTGTCTAATTAATGAAATTGGTATGAAATAAATGACATTTTTGCAATTGAGTTAAATATCTTTGCAATTATTAGCATTAGATATTAGGTAGACAGTCATGGCTGCAAGATGATGTGTCTGAAAGACTTTGGTGCTGCTCTGACATTTGGGGATTTGAGTGAAATATCATGACATCATTAAAGTCAGACATCATGATGACCCAGACCTTTGCTTGAGGAACGTGGACAACTTTAAATTTAAAACTTTTCCTGTACATCCTGACCTTCTGTCAGTTTCGTCTTGGATCTAAAAACTAGCAAATCTCCCACTCTTCATCGTCAGTAGCAGATACAGTACATACAGTCTGCATACCCCTCATTTAAAGAGGCAGCAGGAATACCAGTGCTGGAGGCTAAGCAAGGTACTGCTGTGCAGCTTCAGTTACCTGTCAGTAAAGAACTCTCTGAAGAGGTAAAGTGTTGAAAATATTCTAAATTTAGCACACACTTAGTCTCATAGAGATTTTTTTGTTGGGATATTTTTTAGGTGGCTCAAATACATTTTTCTACTGTTCTAGTCCACAGAAGTACATTGATGAGCTTCCTACACCAGTACTCATGCTGCTGATCCAAACTGGAGGTGTGCCAAACCGCTATCTGTGACTATGGCATAAGTACCACATACAGCCCCACTTCAACAAGGCCAAACACTTTCTTAGAAGCTCCATGCACAGCCATGGCTGGGCACAGCTTCTCAAAGCTGCACGGCCGTAGATGCTACTCTAGTCTTTTTTAACAAGAAGTATTTTTACTCACACTTTTCCTTTTGTGATACATATTAGTACTACTCTGGCCACAGAAGCTGCACTTGAATTCTTTACTTCTGTGGTACTTCCCCTTAACATAGTAAAACAATCTGTCAAAATCTCTTTGAAAGTAGAAATTATTCGTTTGCCTGGCTAAATAAAGCTGAAATAAATGAGTAACACTTTCCCCAGTGTTTGCATTCTATTGCTCTTTATTCAAATGCTCGTCTCTAATTCATTGGTAATACTTATGCTTGTACCTCATGCTACCTGTGGGTGGTTGGCACTACAGGAAACAGACAATAAAAGAAAAAGGAATGGCTCTCCACACAGAATGTGCTGTACATGAGTAATCTGCTTTGATGACTGTCCTGGTGTGGGTTTTTCATAAATGACATAAAATGAATGGATCTGTGCAGCAGGACAAAAGCATTATTAAGGGACAGAGAGAACAGAAAAGACAGGAGAAAGGGCTCGTTCTGAGTTAAAATCCAAGTGAAAATGGAAGAGAAGATAAAGCAGAGGGGCTGGAGAGGCAATGTGAGAGAGAGAGACGGAGAGGGTCGAGTTGATAAAAGCACAGGGATGTGTTTGTGTGGGAGCATCTCCAGCAACACATGTCAGTTTGTTTATGTAATATAGGACGTGCCTCCTAGCATAGTGTATATGGCTTTGTGTGTGCATGTGTCTGTATGTGTGTGTGTGTGTGCATCTGTGGTGTTTCGTCTTTTGTCCCTCCTCACTTGCACTGAAAAGACACGCATTCATCAATCCCATCAATGCGTTCGACTCTTGGGTTTTCGCTGCATTTCTTCCCTTTCACACTCAATTTCTCCACCCTGACTTCCAAATGCAGCAAATGAATATATACAGTAGGTAGCGTGGAGCAATTTTAGATTTCACTGTGTTCCTCCTTCTCCTCTCTCTCATGCACACTGCAATGCACGTATTTCATCCAGTTTTCTTATCCTCTCGTGTAATTTAAACGGCAGTTTCTTTTGCTCGCCTGCTCTTTGCACACTTTGTGGTTTTATATAACCATACCTACCTAAATAATTTCAACCTTCGTTCTTGGTCCTTCCATTTCTTTCCACTCTCTCCATCTATACACATCCTGATGCAGTCTGTTCTTCTTCCCTCCTATTTATCCCTCTCCTCTTTTCTCCTAAGGTCTCCTCCTTTCTTATCTCTTTTCTCATTTCCTTCCTATATGTAACTCTTCCCTTATCCCCCTCTCAAGTCCTCCTCCATGCCACCTTTTCTCTTCCTTTTTCTGGTTCTTGTTTCCCTCTTTGCCCTTCTTTGTGCTCCCATCTGCCGGTTCCCTTCAGGCCGTTCATTCTTGCCATGACCTTGGACACGCTGTGAACAGTCCACTGACATACTTCACTCCCTCTGGTCTCTCTCTAAATGAGGCCTCCTCCTTTCAGACATGTAATCTCTTTCCTCCTTTTTTTTCCGGAAATATTTTCATTCTGGACACTGACTCCAAATCTACAGTGATTACAAGTAATTTATCTCTTTCATTGTCTGTGTCTCGCCAACCTTTTCTCTCATATTCTCCTTCTCTCCAGAGTCATCTTTCCAGTAACAACAGTATCTCAATCTAGCTGGTCCTTACATTACCCTCGTCCTTGTCCATAATTCCACACTACGAAAGGAATCTGCCGTCTGGCACATACAGAAACCTTTGAATTATTTATGTCTACATCAATAAATCCAAAGTCACAAACGATTAAACTGCATCACTTCTATAATTCATGACCCACTGTTAAAAGGTTTTCACCTGTCAACCTGATTTTCCAGAGAAAACCATCTTTTGCTGTGCCATATGTCAGGCTGCCATGCCTGAACAAAGACACTGAAAAATTGCTGCCTGATGAGTTGTCTGTGTGATGCCCCCTGCTGCCAAGCAGCTTGTGGACCTGTTTCAGAGATTGTGAAGGACACAAACACAACCACACCCACACAACCTGATTAAAAATAGCAATCAAACAGCAATAGCAAATGACAGTGGTTTGGAAATCAGGAAAGATAGGTTTTTTTGCCTAAGACATCAAGATGTTCAAATGAAAAAGGTTCATAACAACATATAATAAGACTAAAGTTTGGCAAGGGTCCTGATCATCACTTAATTTACTTCAATTTTTCAAGGCTATGGATCCAAAAGTATCGCACATGGCTCCATATGCAGTTTTTCTTTAATTTGATGACGTTTCGGCCCTCAGGCCTTCTTCAAGATCATTACAAAAGGATCAAGTAAAGACTATCAATTGCAAGAATCCAGCAAAATGCACCAAGATGCAGGTGATGTAGTAGGAGAGTCCAAATTGCAGGAGGGTGAGGTTGGGGTGGGTGGGTTCATGGGCCAGAGACAGCTGCTTAATCAGTGGTGGGTTATTTTAAGCTATATACCGTGCTGTGTTGTTTTGTACGTTTGTTTTGGGAGTCGGTGGCAATCAACCTGTTCAGTCCTTTCGGTATGAGGACACGTTGGACAATCACAGCTTAAACATTATGAATATGGTATCATATATTTATATTACTCAAGCAATTTAACTGCAATGTTCACTTGCACATATTTGGTGAAATGCATTGATGGGAAGCCAGTGACCTAATGTCACCTGCCAGCTGCTTTTCATCAACAATGTCTCCTATGTTTTAGCAGTCCAGCATTCCTGTGTCTTATCTGCCTGAAATATTTTTCCTGATTCTTTGAGCTGCTGCCAGTGTTGTTCTGTTTGGGTGCCTCATTATGCCTGCTTATAATGTAAGCTAGTTTTAGATGAAGCACACATGGAGCCTTGTCACTTGCTGTCCCAGGCTTTTGTTTGCTTTTGGGTCTACTGTACACCTGGTGTAATGAAGTTGTACAAAAGCTAATTCAAAGTTTCAGGCTGTATCTAAAACAGCACAACAAGCTGATTTCTGTGTGACCACCAGTAGTATGAGCTCAAACCCCTTATGTAGGTGATCATGTTTTTGTTCTTCTATTCATTATGGGTAGAAATAATGTGAACCTGAGGTTGCTTCTTGACCAGATTAAATGTAATCATTTGCAGAATTTTCAGAACACTGAAGCGTTATCATCTTGGTTTCAAATTCAAATGTAGGCTTTCACTCAGTTCTAATGAATGCAAAGTCTTCTCAGCAAAATCCCCAGGAACAGGACTCTGCTCTCTGATATTATTAAAAATGTGCAACCTGGGTCTCTATTACCAATAACTCTGACAGGCATTGCTACGACTGAAATATAGAGATGTCACCCTCAAATGAGACTCATATTATTTCTCAGTACAGATGAATAGTGCATCAATGTGGTCTCACAGTTTGGAATAGATGACTCGCCTTATTTATTTATGGCTCGAGACAAGGTGATTCATTGTGACAAACTGTTTTGCCCCTGGCCAGATTAATTAAAAATTTAAGTAGCAGAATTATGTGGCATTTGCCTTCAACTGAAGCTATTTAAACCCTCAGTTTGTTATTTATCTTCATTGGGCTCGCTCAGCCTCTCCTTTGGGCACTGTGTTGATGCCGTCGGGTTATACAGTAAATCGTGACCATGGTTTAAATCCTCGGTTCCTGCAGCAAGCGGTGGAGTGAAACAAGCAGACTGCGGTATTTCTACAATCCATGTTGGCTTCCCTCAAAAAGATGAGTGAAGGAAACATACTGTACTGTGGCCATAAAACAGCAACGGCTTTGGAATATAACAGTGGAAATGCAATTATAAACAACACTCACGTTGTGCACTTTAGCAAAGTAAAAACACACAAAAAACAGTAATAATAATTGTGTGGCCTGGTGGTATATATAATTTAAAACTTTCAAGAATTTTTTTTGGTGATTCGAATACATAAATATGACCTGTTAACTATTAATTATAATATGAAATGTATATGCTCCATGTTTTCTTTTTAACCCTAGCTCCTGCTCAGCTACAGTCAATCAAAAGAATTAGAGTCCTGTTGAATTATAAACTTTGGCATTATGTACAACATGATTGGTTTATGGGCTAAATACATCACAGTCAACTTTATGACAAAAAGCCTGCTCATTAATATTTATAATACGTCAATCAGATTTAAGAGAGACAGCATGAAATCTGCCATCTGACAAAGCTCCCCTTCCTGTTCCTCAAATATTAATGCAGCTGCCTGCCTGCTAAATCATACTTTCCTCCACATCCTTTTCTTCAAAGTACAACTTTAGCCATAAAGTGGTAAAATGGCTCAGAAACGTATATGATAGTGGGCAGCTCATCTTTAAAATCAGTTTTAAAGCTTTCTAGGGATAGTTTGCAGGATTTATTGGTTGCTGATGATAAACCATTCAAAGTTGGCCATGACAGAGAAAGAGGAGGAAAGTGAAAGCAGCAGAGATTGAGCGAGCTACATAATGAGCCAAACCTAAGCAGTGAAGTTGAGAAATCAACCATTATTCAAACGCTCCAGAGTTTGTGAGAATAAAGCCAAAGTGCAGGCTTCATATTGTCCATTTTTTGTCTCCCCCCTGCATGTCTGTGTGTGTGGTTGGCCTGAGACCTGATGCTCTTTACGACAGACAGAGGGCAGAAGAAGGACACCGAGACACCAAGGAAACCTGGCTGCTAACTTTTTCAGTGTATCCAACTATGATTGGCTGGGGCTACACACCGCCGCCCAAAGGTTGACGCCCAGAAACATCAAACACAGTAAGAAAATAAGAAAATACAAGAAAAGGAATCACACATTTCTTGTGGGTTATTAGCGATTATTGAGAGACTGTTTTTGTATAAGTCCAATTTTTAAACCTTAAATTTATTGATTTATGTATTTGTTTGTGTTTGTTTGATTTATTTTTGTTTGTGTGTTTGTGTGATTGATTGACTGACTGATTGATTGTTTGATTGATTATTTGGAAAATCCTGCATGATTTACCTTTACCTAAACCTGACCAAAAACAATTTAATGTTTGACCATTGCAAAAAATATTTGTTCTGTTTGTTCTTTTAATTCTGTCCTTTTTGTACAGCAACTTTCACTGTCCAAATGTTTAATACACCTAGTTAGAACCAGGGCAGCTCCATCGACACTGTCCTTCATGCCAACCCAGCATTCCCACCAGTGAAGAGAATATGAAGAAAAAAAATCCATAATCCATTTATTCCGTGTGACAGACCACATATTTTCTTTTCTACTTGCCTGTCTTTTGTGTCTACTAAATATTGACAGTTAACAGTTGTAGTTTACATTTGAAAATGTAATTTGAAAGACAAAGGAAATTAGTTCATAGGTCCAGGTTTCAAGGTCAAGACTATTGTATACATAAAAAGTGTCTGCATGTCACTACTTTGAGTCTGAACACTGAAAGCCATTTACAGCTTTTGAAAGTGGTGTCGCTTACTGTTGTGCAGCAGTCACCACATGGTACAGCTCATCCACACAACATACTTATTTTAGCAGACATGTCAGCCAGAGGAAGCACGATGCATTTAATGTTCCTCTGTAGGGGGCAAACTCACAACCTTTAGATTAATATCACAAACAGCCACACATGCATCTTGGCACAGATCAGATCTTACAGAAATAGGGACGTGCAGCTGTCCATACTCTCAAATCGACAAACCCAAATTGGCTTATAATCCAGATAACATGCTGTCACTACAGAACATATGGGACATGCACCACAGAACTCCAGGGATACATACCAGTCTCTGATTAAAGAATCATAAGGCTTAATTCAGCAGATGTTTTCCATGATTCACTGCAATGTCACATATTTAATGATAATCCAGCACAAATATGGTGACTGTCTAGCCCAAAAAAGAGTAATGCAGGAAAACCAGATTTCTTGTGTGTGTGTTTTGACTCCCATCTGCAAAGGCATAATCAATCTGTCCTCTCTCAACAATGCTGTTGTGGTGCTAGTTATGTTGCATTGTTAAATTTATAATCAGCTGACCAGATGGGGAGTCCAGATCCTGCTGCACTCCTCTGGACAGAGACCTCAGATGTTGTACGTGGAATCTGCTGGAGCCACAGCAGTGTTCCTTTTACCACTGGAATCACCTTCAACATCACTTCCAGCTGTTCCTTCAGCCCCCAGGTACTTGTTGACCTTCCCGTGTTCCTTCTTTCTGATGTTACTGTCAGCTGGGATTGCACCATTAACAACTGCCCTCTTCTTTCTTTATTGAAATTTCAACAAGATTATAATGGGTTGATAAATCAAAAATAAAAAAAAAGATGAAGATGATAAAAAATGTCCATGTTTTTCATTATTTTTACATTGTTCAGAACAGAACTGATGAGCAAAACAAACACCAAAAATATAATATAATGTAACGTGATATGATATAATAATATAATATATACATTTACACATACATACACATATACATAAAATAACCCCTCCCATATCCTTCCCACCCCACCCACCCTGGGTATGTACAACAGTTGTATAAGGGAATCTTGTAATCATTTGTTGCCATTGTGAAATGTTTTCTGTCTTTGGTGGTGCGTGCTGGCAGCCCAGTGTTCCATGCTTGCCATGTCTATTAAACAAGAAGCCATCTTTGTATATTCACAGAATGAGGAGCTTTCCATCTACAAGCTATTAATCGCTTGGCAGCTCTATGTCCAGCTAGCCAGAGACGTCTTTGCTTGATACATACAGGGTCTTAAATTGGAACTGTCATTACGTAGTAGGACTTTTGGCAGGTAAATAATTGTTTTGATCAATATGCACGACAGCATCTCCAAAACCCTCTTCCAGAACTCTGCAAAAACTGCCCTCTTCTGCTGCTCGTCAATCTGGAACTTCAAGTCCCTCTGAATCTGAGCTCTATTGTTCTCATCCGCTCTCACTTCTACACACTGTCCCAGACACTTGAATAATACTTTTCCAGCTGGCATCTTACACACCTTGCTACATGTGCTGGACTGTCTCTGGGGCAGCTTTGCACAGTCTGCATTGTAAGTCCTCTCTGCTGTGGTAAACCTTGTGCTTAAGGCCTGTTCTTGGTGCTTAGGACCTGTACTTGGGATGATCAGAGCTTTAGTGGATTTCTTAAACTCGTCAGTTTCTCTTTCTGCCGATGATACATCCCCATAAAGGGTCTTAATGTTCCACAGTAGTTGCTCTTCCCCCCTCATCACCTTTTTTATTCTGCTGCCTGAAGCGTGCTCTTAACAGTTTATCCCGAGGAGGCATTTTCCTGATGTACTCATGCATGCTCCTTTTTTCATCCTGGATCAGGCCTCTGACACTCAGTAATCCTCGCTCTCTTTTCGTTGCTCGTAGAGTCTCAAGTTGCTAGACTTGAGTTCTTTCTCCATCAACTAGTAGCTAGTGCTTTGACCCCCTGGTGCCCTTCTGAACTTTGCTCATGTATTGACTCGTGCCTACTCAGCTTAGCTGCTATGATGCCTGAAAGGAGTTTCCATGTGGTTGTTCTTGGTGTTCCTGCTCCTAAGGTATCATTCCATCGATTTAGAACTAATACAGTATTCTCAGGCCTTCTCCATGTGTGTCTCTTTGAACCCTGGCTCTACTATTCCAATTATATTACTGTTATTCCTATTCCCTATTAATTATAGCAGCCATCCAGCTATGGTCAGAGTTAACAGAGGGCACGCTCCACTTGAAATGCAAGATTTTCAAACTTGTACAAATGAATATACAAACCCCCCCTCAAAAAAAACAGTATTTTGCACCATACGGCAAAATCCAAAAGATGCTTTGAAGCGACTTGAAAGGTTGTGTAGATTATTACCATTCATACCTTCCACTTGTTTGATTTTTTTGTTTTGTTCATATTTTCAGTGAAGGAATTAATTTGCAAGATGGATGGCACTAGAAATAAATATGCACATAAAGAAGCCAAACACGGTACTGGGAGAGACCTCATGCAGACGGAGGGACTACAGAAGGACATGATAACAAACAGTGGGGGTTATGAACTATATAAATTTATGATATTTGATCCTACAGAATTTATTAGCAGTACTATTGATACTGCAAATAATTATTATTGCAAAAGGTGAAATCCACCAGTTTTTACACATCAAAGTCTGTGCAGAGGTCTACTGCAGTAAAGATATTTTCTTACTCTACTCTTCTTACTTACTCAATTTATATTCTGATTCTCTCGCTGAGCAAATCATCTTGTTTTTGTCAGACTTTAAAAACCATTCGCTTCTCTGCTGCTGTCAGGAGTCATTTCAATGTCAGATCGATTCGACCCACGTTTCACTCCATATTCAACTCCTCCGTCAGTGGAATCTTTTCATCTCTAAATGTAAATTGTAGGGTGCGGAGCAGATTGAAATAAATCAGCATACTGTAATGGCTCTTGGTTTATTTTAAGTGTTTATTCAGATGATGCATATGAAAGTCTGCTAGCTGTTATTTAAAAGATCTGTATGAATACACTGTAAATACATTAGTATGTGGCGGTACTTGGCGGCATCAGACGCACCGATACATAACGTCCCATAAATGCTCAATTGGATTTAGGTCAGGGGAACGTGAGGGCCAGTCAATGGCATCACTGCCTTCATCTTCCAGGAACTGCCTACACACTCTGGCCACATGAGGCCGGGCATTGTCCTGCACCAGGAGGAACCCAGGGCCCACTGCACCGGCGTAAGGTCTGACAATCACTGAGGATTTCAGTGGCTACGACATGGAGGTCTGCGTGACCCTCCAAAGAGGGGGATGATGTCCGATAGTGGGGAATTAAATTTGGTCAATTATCCACAGGGGTAAAGTATTTGGGGCTGCGGGTGCGGGTACTCTATATAAGTTCCATTTACAAGTCACAACTTTGACGGTTTTTGAGGAGGTTGGAGAGAGATTACACAGCGATTACACAGCAATTGGATAGTGAGAATACAGTTATTATAGTGAGGGATAGTGTGTGACTGAGCTTTGATTGTGACAGAGTGGATGTCCTTGTGAGTGAGTATTGAGGCGTGTATCTGAGAGAGATTGGTATTGGTTTGTTATATCTGTGTATTCGTCTCATTGGTATTGTATCTTGTTGTATTTGTTTGTTGGTGTGTGTGTGAAGAGGTGAGGTCAAGGAGGGAGACAGGTGGGTTTAGAAAGGGGGAGTAGATAGGAAAGACAGGTGAAGGTAGCTAGGGTGAGACAGGTGTCGAAAATAATGGATCCTAAAATAGTTCGAGAGGTGCTGGATTTCAAAATCCATAACCGGTATCCTTAAGGTTTGACCTACAAGGAGAGGTATGTCATCAGGAGAAGAGCTGACTCCTTCAGGATAAAGGGTAAGGGCGCATGCCATGTGGCCCTTAAAACAAAGATAATTTGCTATGGTCCAACTGCCAATAAATCTAACGTTCTGTGTATGACATTTAATTCACAGATGGTGCCCTGTACTACATCTACAGGCGCAAAAAGAAGAGGTCAGAACACCTTGCCAAAGCTAACTCAGTGTTTGAGGAGTTTCACTGCAGTCACTTTGGTGGGCATTGTGGAGTGGAAAAAACAAGACCAAGAGGGCAAATCTGAAAGAAAAGAAACGGCACAATCCAATAGAGGTAAATGGCAAACACTGTCTGTGTTCAAAAACATCTGTGATTTCATTCTCATCTTTTTTTTTTTTTTTTCTTCCTCAGGCAACAGAGCCTCTCGAACTGGTTGGGATGGATCTGGTGGTTACAGTAACAAATGGTGGAAACCAGTACTTCTGTGTCATGGTTGATGATTTCACCAAATAGGCAGAGGCCGACCCACTCAAGAATAAAACTGCAGTTGAGGTGACAAATTGTATTCTTGATTTATTTTACAAATTTGAGCTCTGCAACAAGGTAGAGTAGTGATGGCTCATTTGTCTCAGTCTGTAACCATTGCTGTTTGTCCAACTAATCATTTTAAGGTCAACTATGAGTTGTGTGAAAGGCTCAGTATCAAGCGAAGCCTCTGCTCTCCCTACAATCCACAGACTAATGGCCTTGTGGAGAAACTAAATGGGACGATACAGCGGTATATTTTGTTTTCAATACTTGAATCAACTTGATTTGCTGCTCCTTGCGGAGCAACTTTATTATACGCATGTAGCCAACCCATTTCTCTTCTCTTTGTCATGCCTGTATTTGCATTGTAATATTTGAGGTGCCTGAACAAAGTGGTGGCTGATCCTCCTCAGTACTGGGACCATTTCCTGCAGTCCACCATGTTTGCACTTTGGACAAAAAAGCAGCTGACCACCAAATACAGCCCGTATTTCCTAATGTTTGGGAAGGAGGCAAGATATCCCGCAGAGGTGCCAGAAGAGTACAAGGTGAGTTATTTTTATGTTTATGTCATCTTTGTCTGTATTTTTTCTCTCTATATCCTCTTCTTACTAATTGATTTGTGACAGGTCACGGAAGACGAAGTCAGCAGCCTGCTTCTGTCAGAGGACCTGTGGCCAGGCCTTCAGAAGCAGGAGTCGACATATGACGAAGTCAAACTGAATATGGAAAGAAGCACAGAGAAGGTACGTAAAAAGAAACTGGAGACAGGCCAGGAGGACCATACACAATCTGCACCCCAACCACAGGGGATTACATCCACCTGCCATGAGGCCCGAGAACCATGCAGAAACATGTGAGTAAACTTCCACAAAGTACACTCTGAGTTATGCTTTTCTTGAATAACTTTCATATTTTTCTTGCAGTGATCACAGACGTATCGGCAGCAGGGAGGAAGAACACTCTGTGGTCCAGAATAGGGCCATATAAAATCTACTCCGAAAACTTCAAGGACCTGGCCCCAGGAATGGGATTGGAGAGTGAGGTACTTCCACTAGTTTTACCAAACTTCAGATAAATTAACCATGATACGCAGTTGTGCTTTGTGACATTTTTACAACATTTAGTCCTCTTCTCCATCACATATCTAAAAACAGCATAAACTACTGTTGACTGACTGAGGGAACATCGGATAGGTCATATTCTGATGACTCTTGTTTGTATTAAACATTATTGGTTTGATATTTCTCTTTCAGAAACTAAGAACAACACTGGATCACCTGTCACTCCTAGATTGTGAATGGCTACTTCTCAATAGTGGGACGGAGAACAGGTACTGTCATAATAGATGCCTACATTATGACCCAAGTCTGGCAGGGCTCCCACAAACTCTACAGAAGGGGGAGTGGGATGTTTTACCTTTCCAATATAATGATATTCCATAATTTGTAATGTTTGTTAAATTGTGTTTTTTTTTTATATTTTAGCTCAACCTCTTAAAACATGATGTGGCACCTGGAGCAGTTTGCCAGCAGGGACACTGGACACTCACTGTAAGTAATAAGTGTGAACAGATTTCAACAGAAACCATGAAAACCTCTGGTGGAGGAGGGGTTGGGTCACATATCTAGTTGTATTCCCAGAGATCATGTATCTGAAGGGGGTCCTTGTATCTGGATCCCTTTGGGGTCATACAGGCACAAATTGATCACTGCAGGGTGACTGAAGTATCTGTTATCACACTGATGTGTTCATGCACTTTGAATATTGAGGGAGTAACAGAATTTTCTTCTGTTTCCCGAGGCTGACATAAGCCTATACTTGTGCATTAATGTTAGGATAATTAAACTGACCTCGAATTGAAAAAGGATCTCACTTTGTCTGAAGTCAAACGGATACACTGATCAATCCGTTCTGTGTAGAGCTCTGGTTAGAAGAAAACGTCCTGCTGTAGGAAAGTGGACATGCTCCACGACAGCCCACCCAAAACAGCAGACCCCAACATCATGCGGGGTGTTTGTGTGCAAGGTAACGATGACACGATCACTTTGGCCATCCATCGTTGAAAAACTCATGATTGTGCTTAATTGAAACCATGTTAGCTTGCAGAGCAGATCCTACAAATGGACACGGTCCAGTACCCAGTGGACCAGGAGGGTGTCACCCAGTTGAGGCTGGACATAGCAGGGACCTTGGTGAATGACTCAGGTATGCAATACTCTACATGGGGAAACTTGGCTGTCTTTATTGACATGAGACTGCATTCATGCATATGTCATTATTTTAGATGATCTGTCCCAGCTATGTCGTGCTTGTGGGGAGGAAAGTTCAGGGGCAGACCCTGATGAGTGGGTAAGAGGATTAATTCAACTGCTGACTGACGTTTGGCTGGAAGACCAGGATCCACCATGGGATAGCTCACTTAAACACTGGGTGAACTGGCACAACTACACATCTTTAACATGTATAGATTAATTCACCTAAACTTGACTCTACTCATAAAGGACCACAGCTACGAATCTGACACTCAGTCACATCAATAGCATATAGAAATGTCTGAAGATTTGACTTCTTAATTTTGACCCTTCTCTGGATGACTGATGTGAACCTGACAAAATGTTTGACATTAATCTGTCGTCTTGTTTTTTCCCCCCCTTTCAGATTGAATGTACCATCTGCAATCTGTGGTACAGTTTGTGTTGGCTGTCCCTCCACAGAAGGGGACTACGTTTGTAGAGGGTGTGAAGTATAAATAAAGTCTTGATTACTGATCATTATTGTTGGCTTTCCTTTCATTATGGGTCACGTGAGCAACTTAGCAAGAAGACAGAGTTAGATGTGATGCGTTTTGGGTCAAAAAAGGACCCAAACGCAGACAACACAGGGGGCAGAGAGTGCAGTTCAGGGATTTAATTAAATGACAGTCACAAACCCACAACAAAGGCAAAACTGTGCAAAAACAGGAGGCAACAGAAACCGAGGCAACAGAAACCAAGGCACAAAATCCAAAAACAAGAAGCAAAAACTGAGGCAAAACAGCAGGACAAGGCAGGGTAAAACAGAGCATAACAGACCAACTGACAGTGAACAGGAGGAAACACACAGACTAAATACACAGGTAAACGAGAGGAGATGAGGAACAGGTGGCACAGGGAGGAGGAGACAACCAGAAACAGGTGGGAATGATCAGACAATCACAGTGGAGGGAAAATGAAGAGGGGAAACTTAAAGGGGAAGACATGAGGAGGATACAATAATAAAAAAACTAAGACAGAGCAAACATACACAGGGAAAGGGAACGAACCGGAACTAAAAACATAGAAGACTAAAACACAGACAGAGGAACCAAAAGGGTAAAACAGATCATAAGAAAATAAAGGATTTAGGTGGATCTAAATGATTGACTTTAAAGTGATTGAAAATGTGACTGTCACAAGATTGTCTAATAACTATCAAATCCAATGGACTCACATATTGATGACATGTAACTTCGATAGATAACCCCCCACCTCAATACTTAATGCCTGTTAATGCAAACCTAGTTCACAGTAGCCACGGCCCGACATCAGCCATATGTATGTATTGATATATGCAACTAACACAAAACATTTGCAACAAACTAGGACATGGGTAATTGTAAGGTTATGTAAACATAAGCTGCTGGGAAGTTCAACGTGAGTAAGACATAAAAAGTGGAACAATCTTTGACGAGCAATGTGCAGCACAACACACACACAAAAATATATAATAAAAAAAAAATAATTATATAATAAAAAGTGACACAGAGGCTCAAAGATATTACCTGGAGAAAAATGTGCATAACCATTACAGTCTCAGCATTTAACTGTCTTCATCAGAGGAAGAAAGCTATTTATTCACTCATATCAACAGCACTACAAGGAATGGTAGATGATCTAATTTTTTCCGAGTTGACTGGGAAGATTAGGGACGGCTTTTAATATATTTAAAGACAATCCTAATCAGTGCAGTTGCCATGGCAATGTACCAAAGATTGCATGAGGAGGCTAACCAACTTACTAATTAATTGTGCTTCTTTAAATCTTTAATCCGCGGTCCTGAAAAACTATGAAAGAGAAAAATGATTTCTTTCAGCATCTGGTCAAAATCAGAACTATAAACAAAAATATCTGTATTTATAAAACTAGCATAAACATGTTTATGATGTGTTCAGTCATGTGATGATCACACTGTGTTCTAAGGATTGCAGCAGTATATTAACAGCTCTGTGAAGCTGCACATGCTTACATTAGCATGCTTCATGCACACAATGATGAAGTGTGGCATAGCCTGATAATATATACCAGTTTTGTCATCTTTATTTAAGCATGCAAACACTTGCTTATTAGCACTACACAATGAATGCAGTGAACAAACTGCAACCAACAGAGATCACTATCCTAGTGGAATTCGTCTTGCTTTGCCAAAAAAATGACATTTACATTGATAACCTACTTGGGTTGTTTCAATTAATCAATCATCTCATTATTCTATATTATGGCTGGTATTCCTGGTGGGCTGGCATGGTAACCTGAGACACAGGGAAGGCACAGATTTAACTGAAAGTTAGCCAAGGCATACGTAATGAACTATCTGGCAGCGTCTGTGGATGTCTGAGCTGGAGTCAAACACTGCACAGGCTTGATTAGTGATCAGCTGCAGGTGTGCAGGTTCCACAGCTGCAGGCAGTCAGGCGAGGAGGGAAACCAGAAGGCCACGCCCAGCATGCACACAAACAGAGAGAGACGGACTGGATTACAAGGAAGAAACAGCAATAAGACGCAACAACTGAATGCCTGAGCTGGAGTCAAACACTGCACAGGTTTGATTAGCGATCAGCTGCAGGTGTGCAGGTTCCACAGCTGTAGGCACTGCAGGTGAGGAGGGAAACCAGAAGGCCACGCCCAGCATGCAAACAAACGGAGACGGACTGGATACAAAGAAGAAACAGCAACAACAGGTAAACACAAGGAGGGAGAGGCAGAGCTGATACCCTAACACGAAATGAACTTGCAAGCCAAACATTTTTGCTTATGGAGTCATTGGACATGACTCACCGTACTGAACACAACTTTTCAGCTAAGCTTAGAGGATAACAAGGTTCTTCCCTCCAGTAGCACACTATCACATTTTAATTTGATTCAGCTGACAAAAGATTTTATCTCAGTGGGACTATATTATCTTCTATGTTAATGCTCTGTACATTTCTGCCTCATACGTTTCTGTTCCTTTGCCAATTGCTAACCAGCACGCACATGAAAGACAATACTGCACATGCACATATCTTCCACAGTCCTTCCAGGGTTGGTGGTAATCTGCATTTATTTTCTTTTTTTTAATGTGTTTGTTTGATGGCTGTTCTTCTGTTTGTCTGCACACAGAATATTGAGAGGGTAGCTACCCCCTTGCTGATCAGCAAACTCATCTATCATTGCTAATTTTTTTTGGCATGTCGCTACAGATGTTCAAGTACAGCAATGGAGTGAAGTCTCTCCATCTGATTAATTTTAACAAATATTTTCAACAAAATGGATAGAGAGGGGAGCAAAGGGCAAAGGAGATAACAGAGATACAGAAGAAGCAATTTTGTTGGTGCAATCAATTGATGTTTGATCAAAGTGATCAGGGAGACATATTAAACTCTCAGCTTGATCTGGAAAATGCTAATGATAGTCATTTATACAGGTTGGAGTTTAAAAAAAAACTAGACCTGGACTTTTGTTTCCTGCATCATGTCATGATGCATAAATCATCTCTGTCAATGCTGCAATTTTAAAAATCAACAATTAAAGTAGAGGCCTGGCTTGGATTTTTCTTTATTTCTTACATCATTTATTTTACATCTGGTGAATTAATATGTAAATTTTTTGTCAGCTCACAGACAAAAGAATACAGCCTCATAGATAAACGTCTCTTAGAGAGTGCGGCTTTGGGTAGGACTGGCAACAAACAGCGCATCACAGCTGCACAACTGCCTGTTTCGTTTAGGCATATAACACCAAGCCGTGGCGCTCGAGAACAAATGGTACAATTGATCTATGCTCCAGGGACTTATTCATATATCGTCTTTGAATTACCTCGTGCAATTATTTTTGCATTTGTGCGGCAAGCTGGAAGGAAATCAGTTTTGATAAATTGTGGTGTTGTGGGATCAATTCATCGAATCAATTCGTGACAGGCTTCAGAGCCACCATGTGTAATTGCTGTGTCTGGGAAAAAAAATCCCCCCTGAGCTTTCTTTCCTTTTAACCTTTCGCACATACCAGCGCATATCTCTACATGTAACACTTGACAGTCATACTGATTTACTTTATGCAGCACAGGCATTTATCAATTAGTGAATCAATTAGTGACAGTGCTATAATGTGAGGTGGAGACAGTCAGTCTTCTCAAGCAACATTCTTCTCCTTTACTGTTACAATAAAAACTAAGTATATAGAACTGAGTAATAGCATACACAGAACAGCACTCCTCTTCCTTGTGAGGTAATGAAAATATTGATGAATGCATTTCCCAAATGCTGGACTGGCAGAGGATGAATGAGGGGAGATCAAATTTGCAGCTGGATTCACCACAACTTTCCTTTTGCTGATTCATTTGTGTCCAAGAGATCCTCTGCACTGTGATTTTGTTTCTAATATAAACAGTCTAGAAGTCTTCTCTGTATATTGACTGTTGGATGGCCCAAAAATACAGCGGAAAACAAAAGTGTGCATTCAGCCCAGGCCTATAATTTCATGCCTATAAATTTCGACTTGGGTGCAAATCTGTCTGCCAATGTGGGTTCCGTCTGGGTTTTTCCAGCTTCCTCCCATAGTCCAAAAACATACAATATATGTGAATTCTGCTCTCTAAAATACCCATAGGTGTGAATGGGAGCAAAATGTTTTTTGTCTTCGTATGTGTTGGCCCTGTGATGAACTGGTAACCTGTCCAGGGTGTGTACCCCACCTCTCTCCCATGCAATGTCAGCTGGGATAGGCTCCAAAACTGGGAGATAAGGAAGAACTCTGGAGAGTAGGACAGCATGCATCCACATGAAAGAGTAGCATTGTTAAAATTGGATCGAATCCAATTGATTTTGGCAAATTTGAACAACGCAAGAGAAAAAAACGTTTTCACAGTCGACTTGGGAGGAAGCGGATACGGATAGGCACGGTTTACAAAGTGGTCAATAGTGTAAAACAGGAACCTTAGACTGAGCATGTTGTCGCTAATTAGGCCAGCAAAGCAAGCAACTCTTATATTTTGGATGAGACACACATCGTCAAATGCCCCCCCCAATCAATCAATAATGAAGGTTTAACATTAGAATTTCAACACCGTTATGTCACTTGGGTGAACTATTCCCTAATATACTGGGATATTTCCACCTGAATGAATATTTGAGTGTTAAAAAGTTGCATATTTAACTGGCGAAATATACAACTTTCTTCTTCTCTTGCCCTTCTGTGAACTCTCATCTTAGTTTTGCCCACAGCCGTGTTCTTTCCTGTCCCCTGGAAAGTGTGCCATGCTGCCAACACTTTCCCCAGCACAGACTCTCTGGTGTCTGTCTCACTTGCACACATCGTTATTATACATCTCTCTCTCCTCCTCTCTCCCGCTGTTGTCTCTCCTCCCCTCTCACCCACCCACTTTGACACAGCAAAGGCCAGAAAAACACCACTGTTGAACAAAAATGGACCTGCTGCCTGCAAAGTGTTGCCAACTGTCTCCTATCTCTCCAGGCCCCTGGCTATCCATTCCGCATGTCCACCCCCAGTGCCTCTATGCGCTTGTTGTCTCCCCCCCCATCCTTTCTGTCACCCTAACTCTTCTTCTCCCCCTTCTCTCTTCCACTATCATCTTTTGCACTTTACTTTACATGACCTTTTTCTGGCACTGTTGTATCTCCTCTTCTTTCTTCCCTTCTTCTTGTCTCTGCCTCACAGGACCCAGAAAAGATGTATCACTTGAAAACGAATGCATTTTTTTCCGTGGTCCCTTAATATGATAATGCAAGTGTACGAATAAAGGCATTGTTGTAATTTTGAGTATTTTAAGTGATTTAGTGGTTTTATTTATATTAATTATGCATGAAAATAAATGTTAAAAATAAGACCTCATCACTTGCAGATTGACATTAATTAGATACACATTTTAAGAGGCACAAAATTAGTATGATTTTAACAATCTTATTTCAGATGTTTTTTCCTCAAAAGAAACGGCCCATCAGGCGACTGATGTAAATTTCTCCTTAATACCCCAGGCTCTGCAGCCGATGACACAAATACATATGTTGTGTCCTATACCACACATCACTGCTTAAAGATGGCAGATCGTAAATTGTTTGTCAAGCTGTTTAGGTTGCTTCTACTCTTGGAAACACTTTCAATCTAGTAATGTGAGAGTTGTGCGCCATAGCCAACATCCATCTATCCATCCATGCTGGTCCATTTGCATCTTATGACAGGAACCATACTGTCCACACACAGAGGAAAGTGGCTAACGCATTAGGTTCATGTTTGGCAAATACAAATTCTGCAAGGCACACAGATGCAAGAGAAGGTTAATGTGGAGGCAAGCATTACAAGCTCTGCATATATGTATACCTATTTACTGTGTGTGTCTGGAAGTCTGAAAAATGATGCATAAGCCATAAGATAATATTTAGATAATAAGACAAGAGAAAATCATGTTTGGTAAACAATGAAACAAAAAATAATAACATTTTTGGAGTTCAATGACAAACACCCATTATAAACACCACAATACACAAACTAATGTTAACTCTTTAATTTTTGAGTGGATTGGATTGTTTTAGATTTCCGTATTGCATATAAAGACAAAATACATCTTCAGTTTGGTTTCAATTTGGTATTTGTTTAAGCTATTAACTGCCATCAATTTTACCTTTTTAAAAAAAAAAAAAAAGTCAAGCAATTCATCAACAAAGTTAATGACTGTAAATCAAGAGGTAGATGTTTATTCTTTCTTTAACCCCATTATTTTAGTGTCACTATTTACTATTTCTGACTGTAGCATATCCTTATTTTTTCCTGTTCTGTTCTCAGCCAATTAACATTCTTTGTCTCAGCCCCTTGTTTTTCTCCTCTTCATCTTGCTCCCTCTTTCCTCCCTTCTCTCTCATTATTGTCCACTCGTTTCCTCTCTCTCTCTCTCCTCCCCCGTGGTGAAATTCAAGTGCCAGTATGCATTTGTATGGCCTAATTTGTGTCTATCTGTATACTGCAGCATGTACATGTGTGGTTTGCATACTCGCATGCTGGGTTTGACCTTGTGCGACCAACTGTATCAGAGCTTCTCTATATATTTCCACAGGTGTACACAAGCGTCTGCGTATTTATGTCTGTGTGTGGGCATTCTTACGTGTAACATTTGTCCTTGTGCATTCAAGCATATCAGCATTTGTCAAAATGTTCATAGGTGTGTATGTACATGTTTGTGGGAGTGTGCGTTTAAGCCAACAGGGCACCTGCAGGTGAAGTATATTCAATTTAGCAGATTCGGTAGAAAGCAGGTCACCAGTCAGACATTGTTTAGTCAATACATGCTGCGCTCAATAGATACACACAAGTGACAATGCAAACAGTGAGTGGAGGACAATTTAATCCACTCGAATGAAAATAAGAGGTAATGACCGGCTTCTCTTTTTTTTATTTGCAGCATGATATGATTGAATTTCTACTTGCATACATTGTGGGTAAGGGTTGGGTATCGTTTCAATTTTATAGATTCTGATTCTGCTAATCGACTCCGAAATGGCAAAAGAAAAAAGAAAAAAAGAGGTTAACCAGCAGAAGTCTGAGGCTAGGATGCAGACAATAAATGAGCTGAAAGCCCAGGGTGAGTGATCTACATTAGTCCTCTCTCCTTCCCTCACAGCACAACAACAATTCAGAGTGCACATTGCATAGTTTTAACGGTCGCAGGGCCTAAACACACTTTAGGGCATAAGGCCAGACAGATTGCTCAGTTATTGAGAGATGAGATGAAAATAGATATCATAGCCTTCCTGGTTGACATGTCATCACACCTAAATGGCCTTGACTTAAAAGTATGGGGCAAAAACAACTACAAGGCAAACAACTGTGTGTTTTGAAGCCGTCCAGACTCTCCAGAGGAAGTTGGGACTTTATCAAAAGTAGATCTCCAAGAGGACTGTACAGATTTTCCAGCATGAAATAAATTCAGAATGAGAGGTTTGATGTTGAGTTCATACAAAATCCGGTTGGAAACTTCTGCAATCGTTTTGACAACTTAAGCCTCGGAGAGCAGCTCCTTCTTTTCATTCAGAACCCCTCTCTGGTCAGAAATGTCACCACATTTTCACAGGAGACTAAACAGATTTACAATTGGCCAGATAGTGGATCTGGATATTTATGTCTTTATTTTTTTACGCTTTATGCTTCTGTCTTTAAGGAATTGTTAACCTCAATTCAGCCTAAACTTATTTAGCTATCATTTGAAGATGCTATGTCTTATGAAAGGAAAGAATTTGCGATGCAAACTTAGATATGAAGAGTTGTTTTGCGCTGAGGTGCTGCATTGTTGCCTGTTTCAGGTTATTAATAATTTCATATCTTCACCAAAACAGGCAGGAATACAGAAGACTTCAAAAGTTGAGACTTCGTGTTGTCAAAGACTAGTAATGCCAAAAACATTTTACTGCAAAACTGTGGACATTTTATACTTTGTTTAATAAAATGTGAATCAATCTGATTTCTTATGTCTGGTTAAGTTAAAAGTTAAAGCAGAGCAAAATGTGTGTGTGTGTACATATGTGTGTGCTTTTAGTTTACTAGAAGCTGATGTAATCTGAGGAGGTTGTGGGTGTGTGTGTGTAGGCATCCAGTACTATTGCAAGCATCACAGAAAGTGTGTTCACACTTTTTCTGTTTGGAACGGTTTAGTCAAGCTCTTGAACATGTATTCTTTTAGTGTGGTTCAATTTGAGGGTGAGAAAAAAAGCCCAGAGGAACATTGTACGCCCACTGCAGAGGCACATGAAAATGTGAGTCTCAGTCCTTGATGAGTATTTGGGCTCCACCGGAGGGCTGCGATTTTATTTTTTGTTGGGTTTTTTCTTGGTTTTACCTGGTTTAAACACAACAAAGTAAAAGACACAGAAAAATCTATCACGCATTTTCATAAAACCTATTTTTGTTCAAATCCAGTGTTCCAAGAAATGGGGAGGAGAGTAATGAAAACAGAAGAACAACAGAGAAGGAGAGTAACAAATATCGAAAATCAAAGAAATGGATGGAAAAGTGCTGGAAAAAAAGGAGAGAAAAACGTCAAGTGGGGCAGCTCTCTTCCCAATGCTGTTATGTTCCCCAGAAAATCCTGAGAGAGCGTGCATACTGTACATCTTGCTTTTAGATTAATGAATCTGCATCCAAATCTCCTGGGGAAAGCTCTGTAAAAAAAACAATCCAACAATTATTTTTCTCCTCCTTCCTTGTTTTTCAGAGAAGCTCATACACACTTTGAACCCACACAGACACACACATACACAGATACAGAGCTGCTGACCAGCTCCACCTTGTCTCTCTCCTCCAGTCTTGCTTGCTCATGCAGAAAACCAGCATAACCCAAGAGGTGTGCTGCTGCAAAGCCTTGCAGGAATTTTAAGACACGTAAAAAAAAATAGCACTGGGCTGCTTCTGCCAGAGAGGTCATGCATCTTCTAAATGTGTTTTGACACAAAGTTTCAGGTCAAGTACTTTTTTCTATGACAATGACTAAGAGCCATAAAAATGAAACCAGGTTTCTGGGAGATTAACACAGGAGGACATCAGATAATGTAGGTCGTGCTCTGAAATAATCAGGGGTACCACTTGCACACACTATGTTCCCTGAAAGAGGCATATGCCACTTTCCATGCAAAAGTGGGAATCTATAAAAAAAATTGCATGAAAAATATGGGCACCTGTACATAATCTCTGAAACATTTTGGAGACAGTTGAAATTGGTGACACAGATGATGAGGTGATGGATTTAAGCCAGATTGCAATAGTTCCCTCTCCCTCTGTGTCTTTGTATTTCCTGTCTCATGTTAGTTTATCGTTGTATCCTCCTTGACCCTCCAGTGTGTAATTGTCTGATGATCTCCACCTCTGGTTATCCTCTCCTCCCTGTGCCACCTGTTTGTCATTCCCTCGGTATCCCAGTGTATTTCGTCTGTGTGATTCCCTCTGTTAATTGCCAGTTTTTTTCCTGCCATATGGACTTTAGTTTTCAGCACCTTTTCACTGCTGCCTGTAGTTTGAGTATTTTTTTGTTATTAAATCCCCTGAACTGCATTCTTGTGTCTCTGGCTTTAGTCTGCATTTGGGTCCTCTCTTTAATATTGCTGAAAATCTGACACATGATATTGATTTGAAGTCATATCTCAGAGCTTTAATATGGAATGTATAAATTACCAAAGTCTCACCGAGACATTACTTATGATTGGATGTGTCGAGCGCAACATATGAGGCAGATCCATTTGTGCACATTTCCAGGTGAATTGTTACTTATAAAAGGGAACGATGCCTGCAATTTTTAATATAGGTCCTATGCACTTCTTTATAAATGAAACCTCTGGTTATAAAACCAGCATTTTTTCTTTAACCTGGTTTATCAACCTTTATTGTATTTTGGAGACATTTTTCTTTGCAAATACTACTATAGTTGTAACTGGATGAACTGATCCATGCATGTAAAAAACACTTTCCTCTCTCATTGTCTCCAGAGAAAATTCTTAGACCATTAAAATATTTCATGGTGAGCTGGCAGGTAAAGCTCTACATGAGACAAACTAGAGGATTCATGTAATTCCATCTCATCCCCATTTTTTTTCTTACTCGATCAAAAAAACATCGTCTTTCAGCTTATAGCCTGTGGGGTGTGGAGCACTGAAATGGTGACAGGTGTAGACGATCTAAGAGAAAGTAATCAGTATTTGGTTCCATGAAACTGCTGAGAGATGCAGTTCATTGAATATAATGAGGACAGCCTTGCTTTAAGTTGCTTTTGCACAATCTCTATCCATTATTAAACATTAAAAAGCATTGTTTTTATTTTTTACACGTAAAAAACGTGTGTGAGGAAGTGTAGTAGATCTTCATTAAACTCACCAGTCATCAAAAAATCTGCATCTGTATTTGGCTTTGTGGCTTTGTAATTTTTAATTAAGTGTTGTTAACTCTGACATGACTATTATTTCTTCTTTGACTCTCATTGTTACCAAGGGTTTGTTCTCGTCACTGAAAAGCTTCAGCTAAAAGCCTGTCCAATCAATCTGGGGTCTTGGTCCTGTCCTGGTCCCAGACCAAACCGATTACTTTTCTTTGATACCTTAACATTTCTTTTTTTTGTCGTTTGTTCCCGGAATGTGAATTGAGAAGTAAGCATTGTATCCATGACCCTGTTTACACCTGTCTTTAACTGTATCCGATTTGGGATTTGGTAATTCTTTACACTTTTTTGAACATTGCAAGACAGGTTTTTTTTCTTCTTTTTGTCAGTTACGTATAAATTAAACACGATTACCACGAAACTGGGTGGAAGACTGGGTCAAGGCTTCATGGGAAATTTAGAATGATGACTACAATTGTTATTATTAGTAGTAGTTGTAGTAGTAATAGTAGAAGTGGCACTATTGCAAAAATATTCTATTCAATTTCCTGAGTTTTGGAAAGTGCTACGTAAATACTTTCCATTTCTAGAGTATCTAAATGTCCTCACATCACTGCAGCAATTCTTCTTTCCAGTTGCACCAGTTGGTGTTCTGTAAATTTAGTGAAAATGGAATAGGGAAAGAATATATCATTTGTAAGACCTCTAACAATCCCTCTGATCTCATTACATGCTCCGTTGTTTAATGGAACCCCTGAAGAGTCTTCGGTGTGTTGAGGACGATCCATTCAGCGTTGGTATTGGACTTTTTGTCTTTTGACGTTCTTTGATATTTTTAAGCTTTTGTTTTCACACTCGAGGGAAATTTAGATAAGCTTAGAATGTGAGTATTCATACACCCACACCTCCTGGGATAAATACGTGCAGTTTTTTTGGAGTTGATTTCGTGCAGCCGGTATGTCTCAGGGCTCTGTGTTTATTTTTTGAAAATGGAAGACAATATGAGATTAAGGTCTTTTTTAGAGATTAGTCTCAAGGAAGAGAAATGGTGTTTTGCCCCAGATTTACCTACTGGCTAACAGCTACAGTTTTGCCACCTCTGGATAGATGAACCTCAGTACACAAAAAACCAACAACCTGTGTACATAAACTTGCTGGGAAACAAAACGACACCCAGGCACTCTCTTGCTCCAGTGGGCTCGAAGACGGTCTCAAAAGTAATTCCTCCTATTGGCTGGCCTGGGTGGGTTGTAGACTCCATGTCAATATTTGAAAATTGCGCGATGTGGTTAACATCAGATATCTGATTTTCAGAGGTGGGTAGTAACAAGTTACATTTACTCCGTTACATTTACTTGAGTATTTTTTGAAAGAAATTTACTTCTAAGAGTAGTTTTACTGCACCATACTTTTTACTTGAGTAGATTTGTGAAGAAGAAACGCTACTCTTACTCCACTACATTGGGCTACACTCGACTCGTTACTTTTTTTTTTACCATTTATTCTACACATTAGATATGCTTTATTTTTGCCAGAGAGATGCCGCCAGTGGATCTACCACATGACTGTGTTTCACCAATCAGACGTAGCAACAATAGTCACATGACTCTGTTTCACCAATCAGACGTAGCAACAATAGTCACATGACTCTGTTTCACCAATCAGACGTAGCCATGCAGTCACATGACCACACACAAACTGTGGCTGCATAGCGGCACGAACTCCTCACACGTAGCAGACAGGGAATGAAAAAACACATGAAAAATGGCAGAGCCAACTGTCTCCAATGCTAAAACTGAAGAGGATGAACACCCCTGGCCTCATATACAAAGCATGTTTCACTTACACACAGTGCAAAAGAACAGCTATATAATGCGGTGTCTTCTGTGTCTGCCAAAACAAACCCACATTTCAGCATACAAAAACTCAACGTCTAACCTGAGGAAACATGTCGCGGTAAATTCCTTTTTTGCTGTGTTTAGGCGGATGTTGGGCTTGTTAGGTTACAGAATCCCAGTCTGAAAAAGGAGTCGTTCCTATACAGTACCAGTCAATAGTTTGGACATATCTTCCCATCCACTTGAATGGGAAACTGTCCACATTTTTGACTGGTACTGTAGACCCTTTAAGTGTTTGTAAACATTTCGTTAAATGGTGCCATAAGCTAAGCAGACCACAATACATTTTCTATGGAGGAATGAATTAGCGTTAGCCACCAACTATCGCAAATCATGAATGGTCAAGATGGTTTTGGTAACATTTTTTATTTTATTATTTGGAAATACTGGAATTTGCACATTATTTTATATTTTTGTCTGTCTGATTACATAATTTCTAAAAAATAAATCAGACATTACGATCAAACAGTTACTCGGTACTTGAGTAGTCTTTTCACCAAATACTTTTTACTCTTGAGTGATTTTTTGGATGACTACTTTTTACTTCTACTTGAGTAATATTATTTTGAAGTAACGCTACTCTTGCTTGAGTACAATTTTTGGCTACTCTACCCACCTCTGCTTACGGTACAGTCCATTTACTATAGTAGTATTACTGATACTGTTGTGACTTTAACGTGGCATTAGACTGCACCTGCACAGAGATGTGCAGAAGCTTGCAGAACATGTGGAAGAGTGTTTCTTTGCTGCTGTCACTGAACTTAGGTAGTTATCAGTTATCTTCTTATTTATGAAATAATGTTTCAGTCATGCCACAACCATCACTCAGAAAATTAAATTAGGAAAAAAAAGAAAGTATGATGGAAGTGAGTCCTGGCTTGAATTCAGCACGCCATTGATGATGATGCATGACTTCTGAGAATAAAGTCAGAATTCTGAGAATGATCAATACGGTACATGGCCAGTCTTAAATATGTTGTCCTTTTTATTCACTTAAATTCCCCATAGATTTGGTACAGCCACTGATTTTGTGATACTTCTGAGAGGAGACAACCCAAAGTCTCATGAGTGGATTTACCGTATGACCACTCTCAGGCCAAGTAGTAAGAAAGACTGTCACGCAAACCTGTCAATACTTGTTTTCTAATTTACCAAATTTTTCGGTTTTGTTCATTTCACATTTTGTTAACTTCCAGAAGTAAAAAAAAAGAAGCTTTTCTCTTTACAAGGGTTATCCATAACCATTCACTTCAATTGTACTTTCATAAACTTTTATTCAATGCTAGGATATGAACCAAGGTAGGCTGATGGTTTAATTAGCAGCTTGCAAGCTAAATCTCTCTAAATCACTCCTCAGGAAACGTATTACAATAGCTGAGGGTTGGGGGTGTTCCAAGAGTTTTCATAGGAACAATAAACATCCAGCTGTCCATTAAAAATGTACCGATATCTCTTCTCTTCCTGGTTTGTATCTTTCTAGTTGTAAGGCTGATAAAAAAAGGGCCATTGCTATTGGACAGAACAATCTGCATAGCAACTGGCAGACTAAATAAGATAAGGACCACCATTTAATTTGGTATAAAGATTCAAACCACAATGAAATGTCAGGTTTTTGTTCCCTTTATTTTCATGTTAAAACATTTTTTTAATCACAACTCTGATTTAGTGCAGATACAAATCTCACAAGTCAATTACAGGATGTTAAGACACTTAAAGACTCATGAATCTGCAAGAGTAGACAGAGAAAGATGACATTCCCAGAACTGAAGTCTTTTAACGTCAGCAGTTCAGTCCAGGTCAAGCAGCACAGCTTCATGCTTAGGTCCTCAGGGAGTGGTTTTTGTTTGCCACTGTGGCTCCAAAGCAGGGGAAAGCTTCAGCGCTTGTCAAGTCAGGGGCCTATAAGTGGAAAAAAAGTGGTGATTAACAAAATAAGGTGTGACCAATTCTAACTTCAAACAGTGTCAGGCTTGTTGGAAATCCTCACCATGTTGGCATTGGCAGTAGTCTGGGGAGCCTCCCTCATGGAAAAGCCATTGGATGAGCCACGTTCATGCATGGCAGCATCGCTATTCCTAGGAGGCCTCAGGTAAGTCAGCTTTAACTCAAGATCCTCAACCTGCCAGAAGTGAACATATATCAGACCTAATGAGCAAACTGTAAACATTGCAGAAAACTTTTTGTAGTACCTCCAGCAAATATTAACGCTTGTCATGGAGTGCAACTTACGTAATTGTCCTCCAGGTTAAGGAGGTGTTTGACGGCTTCGTCCACAAGCTTGGTGGGACCTGAAACCGTCACAACATCCGGATCTGCAGCTTCACGATGAGGAAACCTGATATTAACCTAAAAACAAAACAAAAAAGGTTCATACTTAAAGGTTAATAAATTCTATTACCAAAACTAAACATTTAATTATATTGACAAGTGCAGAGGTGATGTTTAAAAGTTTGCAAGTAAGGATTTTAGCCAGACAAGAATGGGCTAACAAGGTATAAGTGGGGACACAATGAAAGCTCAAAAACACAATGCAAGTAAATTGTCATGTAGTTTTGCTACACTGACAATAACATCTCCCTTCCTGTCTGCAGACTCACCTTAAACTCATCCATAATATTCCTGATTCCTTTGCCCTGGGTTCCAATAATCCGGCCATGGACCCGGCTGTCCAGGAGGATTTGCTTATAGATCACATCCGGAATGTGATCCATGATGGCCTGGATGGCATCTCGTGCAGCTATGGCTTTGTCCTCTTTCCCAGTAATGGTTATCAGATCCTGTGGAGAAGCAAATTCAACATGAAGAAAAAACTGAATTTAAGGGCAAATAAAACAATGTCTTGTACTCTCCCATAATAATCTATGATACTGACTACCACAGTTATTGATAACTCCTTTTCTATGAGTGTTCTCATCAGTAATGTCATGTATGAAACGGTAAATTGTCACCACCCGCGGTGCTGATGAGGGTCCACTTTTTGACTATATCCATTTTGATATGTAATTTGATATGTAAAGTTCTGCAGTAATACCATACCTGGTGTTCATCATTCCTTCGTGGGAAATGGATTTTAACCTCATTTTCAGTGCAAATGGCTGTTACAGTTGAACCCTTGCTGCCGATGATTTTGGCATGATACTTTGGGTCCACAGTCATGGTCACTTTAAAGTTGGTCAGCGCCTGTAAAGGAAGTTGATGTAAAGCATTACCAAAGTTAATACATTTAGTTTTTTCCTCCTTCAAGAAGTTGTCAGCTGATGTACAGCCACAGAAGCAGCTCTTTGCCATTTTACCCCTACCTCTATGCCCCAGTTAAATGGCTGCCAGTTTAGCAAGTTCAACAGAAGTTCATATATTTTATCATATTTTATCATTGGAGACATGTATACCACAATATACCACAATCTCTGTGTTGTTTTCCTGGAGACAACGAGACATTAATTAACCATAGGTGGTAGATGTAGACCCAAAGATTAAGAGACTAATATGATATTAAATATATATATATATTATTATAATATATATGGGGACTGAGACAGAGAAGCTGTTCTCCAAATATGAAGTACAATTAATGGGTTGTGTGTTTAGTAGAGAGAAATCGCCAACATATACTAGCTGACAGTGGTTACAAAATGCATTCTTCAACTGACCTTGGGCGTTTGTTGGCTAATCTTGGCCACGGTGTGCCCATTCTTGCCAGTAGCAACGGAAACAGTATGGCTGCTTGCCTGCAAAGGGAAACGCATTCTTAAAGTTATTCTTCAGAGGTTTTGTATCAATTTCCCAATGTCAAAGGTCAAAGATCATTCTATAAATATACCACACCTTGATAAAAACTTCCGTGAGAGCCTGAACCAGACGGCCTGGCTCCCCTCGAAGGATGACCGTTTGTGAGGTGCTGCTAGAAGGTGGGATCTCTACGGAGACCCCGGTTTTATCCAGGATCTCCTGCAGAAATTTTCCCTGGGGGCCAATCACAAACTTGTGCTGTGATTTCTTCAGCTCCACTGCAATTGAAGTGGTATTCTTCTTCTGCAAAAACTCAACGTCTAACCTGAGGAAACATGTCGCGGTAAATTCCTTTTTGGCTGTGGTTAGGCGGATGTTAGTCTTGTTAGGTTACAGAATCCCAGTCTTTAAAAGGAGTCTTTCATATAGACCCTTTTAGTGTTTGTAAACATTTCGTTAAATGGTGCCATAAGCTAAGCAGACCACAATACATTTTCTATGGAGGAATGAATTAGCGTTAGCTAACTATCGCAAATCATGAATGGTCAGGATGGTTTTGGTAACATTTTTTATTTTATTATTTGGAAATACTGGAATTTGCACATTATTTTATATTTTTGTCTGTCTGATTACATCATTTCTAAAAAATAAATCAGACATTACGATCAAACAGTTACTCGGTACTTGAGTAGTCTTTTCACCAAATACTTTTTTACTCTTGAGTGATTTTTTGGATGACTACTTTTTACTTCTACTTGAGTAGTAATATTTTGAAGTAACGCTACTCTTGAGTACAATTTTTGGCTACTCTACCCACCTCTGCTGATTTTAGATGGAGACGACAGTCATGCTTGCTAATGTTTCTATGTGTGTATGAATATACTTATGCAGCTAGTCAAGCTAACTATCCATCAGTAGTAATTGTCACCAGCTTCAATTAGGTACTAACCACATTGACAGTGAATATCTAGATTTCTTTTGTGCCTCAAATCTCAGTGTGAAAGCGTCAGTCATACGGTTGATTCTTGGCGTAATTGAATTTTGATTTGCGTGTTTGTTCATCAACAGGATTAGGTTAAAATTACTGGCCTCTATCATAGTCCAGGAAACAAGCCATTAGAGAAACAAAGCAGCAGTGGTCGAGCTAGACAGCGAATAATACAAAAACGGGAATGACAGTGAAATAAAAAGTTAAAAAGCACAAATTAACCCTCCCAAACCTCTCTACACAACCCTACAGCCTGTGCACTGCATTGTAATAAGATGACTATTTCAAAAAAGTATTACAAAAAAAGTTATTAAGGCTAAATACAGTTTTTCAGCTTGAAGAACTTATAATTGATTATCTGATTTACTTGAGACACGCAGGGTCTCTGCACCACCACCACTAGTGCGGTCATAAGTGATAACCGAGAGGGGATGCTGATGCTTTAGCCACACAAACCATATTTTGACATAGATCTAATAATTTTGGAAATACATGCAGACATATAGTGGCTGCATTTTTGAAGAGCGGACTACTGACTGGCAAATGCACCAGTATTTGAGAGCCCTTCTAGTTACTTATTGAAAACGAATACTAAACTCAGCATTATGGGTCATTAAGGCAGCACACCTGTCTCTTTTTTTTTGAGAAAATAAACACAAATAGATAAGGAGAGAGACACATATGCACATTTTAGAATTAATGATATTGAAATGCATTCTGGGTCTGTTCAAACTGGATGGACCCCTGCAGAATTCAGCTAGTGAAGTCTATTAAAGTCTTTTATGCTTGGATGATGCAATTTAGATAGTAAACAAAAAGCTAACTTCATGCCAGTCCACCAATATCCAAAACAAATAAACCCTGCAACCGATTGCTATTGTTGTAAATAAACCAATAACGCCAATGCCCCTGTGGTGACACACCCACACATAAAGGTCCATCAGCACACAAGTATGAAAAGATGCAGCTGCCACTTTCCCCCTCCCTATAGCTAGTGAGCATTAACAGGTTGATTCTAATATAGGGGGAAGAAATGATGATCCCAATGGTAACATTACTGTTCATAGCTGTGTTTTTTTTGTTTGTTTTTTTAAACTAAATGAACCCACAAGGCTGTGTGAATCTTTGCAGGGCAGGCAAATAAACAGCATGAAAAGCCAATCTAACTTTTAGTCTGCGAAAGATATCCTGACATGACTCAAAATCACACAAGTGCCTGAACAATAAGACTCCTTGCATGCAGCTGATGAGCTATAAAATATGTTGAGGATGTTCTGCTACTGCTGGCATCCAGTTAAGACATAATTTAATTTGCCCATTCTGTCACTACGTCCTCTTTGTGTGTGTTTGTAACTTATATATCTACAATCATCACATCATTATTCTGAACCCAAGCTGCTGATGAAGCTGTGTGTGTTGAAGATGTTGCAACTAAACAAGCTCATGAAGACTTCTTCCATACACCAAGCAATAATGTCACTGGCTTAATGGAACTCTTGGGAGTCACACACAATATGCAGCAACACACATTGTGATTACTCTTCATGATAGCTCTAATAAAGCTCCTCTGCTGATTCAGATTTCTGGGTCAGGGTGATGTGTATGTTTCTGCCTGTGTGTGTGTGTGTTTGGCTACATCTGTGAATTACACTCAAAAGAGTGTCATGATCTGGACAACCAATTAAAAAAATCCCCATTGAATACATTTAATGAATGTCTCATATAGATAATGCATGTTTTTTTGTCTCTTCTTTCTTTGAGTATTCTTATTTTAACGAGAGGATTCCAGTGAGGCTCCTGTCTCCTTTGCAAGACAGCCTTGAGTGAGAATAAATGAATAAAAAGTAGTCCGAACGATAAAAATAAATCACAAAAGGAGAATAATATTTTAGAACTGAGTGGTGAGAATAATGTCCTCTGTGGAAACAATTTCATTTAAATGTTAAGACCTTTACCCACAAGCTGTATTTCCCCATGCCATAGACTTAAATATATTTTTTGAGCAGTTGTTTTTGTCATTTCAGATATGTTGCTAAAAATCATATCTTTTGTTTTGTTTGGAGGAAACATTCCCCCGACACCACATCTTCAGATAATTATCCCACTGTTCTTTCTCTTTTGCCTCACCCAAAGCCAGCACTCCATGTAGAAGCAACACTGGACACAGGAGGCGTCTCATATCTCTTGAATAACAGTTTGCTTCCTGGTAGTGACATTATAAAATGCAGAACAAGCTGCCATCAGAGACGAGAAGGTCAACAACGTCGTTAAAGTCCGATGTTTTTGTTTGACGTCTGGAAAATGGTCAAATGACAGGGCCATGATGAAACAGGGAAGGACATGTAGTGACTGCAAATGTGGGTGTTTTCTTCAAGACTGTTTCACGAATCCCTCCCTTCTGTCTAGTCCTTTCTCAATCCGGGTGCTGTAACACCCTGGGGTGTCATCTGACTTTGTCAGGGGTGCCATGACAAAATATTCTGATGTTGCTGACATCAGTGTTTCGTCCGAGGTGTATGGGGCTTTCAAGATACTCTTTTTATGTACAAAAACTCAGGAACTTGTACTCTTATTGCCACACAAACGTTAACTCAAGGACAACATAGCGACCCTGTTGCTTTTTTCTGACGTCACAACACCGCGCCGGCTCTCAGGTATCAACCAATCAATACAACGCTTACAATAGTATTAATTTCAATTCCAAAAAATGACACTTGCAATGAAAATGCAGATCATTACTCGCTTCATACATCAAAATTGGTCTCACACGTCCCTTATTATTGGCAGGGAATGGTTACTGTTTTATTATGTGAAGCACTTTGTTACATTTTACTTGTATGAAAAGTGCTCTACAAATAAAGTCTGACTGACTGATTGATTTCCCCATGTCACAACGTGAACATATGTTTCAGCCTGTGACTGGTCACCCAGCATGTGGTCAGAATAATGCAATGCAACTTCTATCTATTACACAATTTTAAGTACTATGCAAATACCTGAGACAGCACAACTAACGAAGAAAGTCAAAGTATTGACCTTTCATCCTCTGCTTATTCATCTACAGCAGGTGAGTTAGTTTAGACATTTTAAAGCAGAGGTGCTACATGTTATGTCTTTAATTATAAGAGCAACACACAAAATGTTTGGGACCATTTGCTGCAGTAAATATTTAAATAGTTATGCAACTATTTCAAAGTAAACACATATAAAGACAGTCTTTAACGTGGATACCATACTGGGGTCAAAGACAGTTTACAAAAACATCAAAAATTATATGGAATCTTACCAAATTGACTCAGGGTCTTGATCTTGTATTCATTATTTAATTCCTTCTTAAAAAGGTCCTCAAAATTGATCTGGCAGTTCGCTGTCTGGCTGTCTAAGACTAGTGGAGAGGCATAACTCGCACCCATCAATGTACCCTCTCCCATTATGGCTGCAATGTTTCTAATCTGCACCACTTTTTTCAATCCTGTCCCATCCAATTAAGCAGTACACTCTTACACTATGTTAAAAAGGTCAAGTATCACAACTGCTCATGATCGTATTCCCCATTCTGCATGAAAGGTTCTAAAACCTTTTGAACATAATGGGATGTCAGTACCATAAGGGCTGAGGAGTGTGGTAATGCCACAGCATAACACTTTGTTATAGCTTCAAGTTCAGTGAAGTGATACCCATACAAAAAGCAATTTTCTTTTCTTTTTTTTGTTTTACTTTACTGTTATTTTTCTCTACTAATGAACTCAGAATTGACTTGGCATCATTAATTTCAGCTATGTTTTAATCTGTTATAAAAGTAGGAAATCATTCATTATGAAAACAAAAGTTGTGCGGTTGAACTGATTATTTTTCTGGGACCAACGGAGGTTATTTTCAGTCACACTTGTTTGGTATCTTTGTATTTTTCTGTGCACCACAGTAAATGGGTGAGCGTGGTAAAAAGTGTGGCACTGCCAGACCAGTGGTCTACTGAAGTCTTGGTACCAAGAATGAGTGTGTCTTGCGTACCCACGTGTTTCAGAATTATTTAGTGCCTTAATTTGGTGACGGCACACCCATATAAACCTCTGTAGAACTACAGGAAATCCCTTTTCACATGTTTTGTTCTCAGGTGAAGAATTATTTTTCAGAAGGCCCACTTCCAGCAAATTTTCAAAGATAATTCTGAGATGCAGGATGAATACAGGCCCCGAGTGATTTTAGTGACGGCACTCTTTCTACTTGATCTGATAAGAAACATTGTCGGTGATTAGAAATGGACTCACTGTTTTGTTGTTGCCAGGACTCACTTCCATCATACCATTTTAAGCATTAATTTAATTTACTGAGTGATGCTTGTGGCATGACAAACATTATTCCATAAATAAGAAGATTCTTTCAGATGGTGACTGCTTGCAACTGCATGTGAGAACCATTGACCATAACGAACTTCAGGGGCCATTCAGATTTCACCCCTGGATCAGCCCATGATCACATCTACTGCTAAGTTCTGAATTTCTCATTTTATTTTGTATTCTGGCCGCAGGAATCAATGCGATTACTTTTCAAGTCTGACAAACTTTTCTCTCACTGATGGAATAATGATGTTGCCAAGTTATGTGATCAGTACTTTACAATGACTCATCCTGCACATCGTAAAAATGTAACAGTGCTCCATTTCCAGCTGCAGATATATAAAATTGTTTTTTACTGGCCTCAAAAAGTGATCAAGTAAGTCTCTGTATTTTTCACCAATGGGTGATAAAACCATTTTTTGATTGCCCCTACATCCCAGTCTGGGATGTGTGTGGGAATGCATAAGGATGAGGCAAGAAGCAGGCAGTGAGATGAAAAGCGAGTCATTTATTGATACCCACAATGAGAAAATCATTAAGAATGGGAGAAACTGGGATTCGGGATTAACAAAGGTCAAAATTACTTCCCAAGAAAAACTCTACCTAAATCCTAGCATGAAGGAAAAAGACAAAATTAACTATAAACACTCAAACTAAACAGAAACATGACAAAACATCGTTCAACAGAAATGGCAGTTCACCATATGCTTCATGCTAAATAATTTGAAACGGAGTGAAATATAAATATTTACAGGTATGTTTAAGGGTTTCTAAGCATTTCTCTGGAAGCTAAATGTAGCCTAACAAGCACAGGCAGCCCGACACATCAAGGCTGCACACAAAACACATTAAGGCCATCAGTAAGCAGTTCAGTACACAGATCTCACAAAACGTTTGCTGAAGGACGAGGAGAATTGAGTAGTGCAGACTGCTTCCCTCCGTATCCTCAGAACAACCCAATAGCCCGAAACACTTACAGTACATTGGATCTTTTGCTTTGAAATTTTGCTTTCAGTCTGTTTTTGAGTTGTCATTTTTCTGGGATCTTGATTGGAAATAAATAAGTGATTGATATTTTTCAAAAATCATCTTAGATTCTAAGCTTGTGAAAAGCTCTGAAGTAAAAACAGAGAAACAGAAAGTTGTTTAAAGGTGTTGTCTCTCATAGACACTCCCGTCGTGAGCCCTTTGACATCTGGGCCGCATCTTTAAAATGCTACGTCATCTGCACTGTGCTAAAATGGATGGCGAGACAAAATGTCTAGGATCTCAAAGCAGAGGTCCTGTCAGCTCTGCTCTCTTAAAGGTCACATTGCACATCAGTGCATAATAGAAAATGATGTCAAAAAAAGAAAGTGAGATTAGGATAGTGACTAAGATAGTTGGAAGAGAATAATGGTGGAATGAAAGAGAAAGGTGGGGGATTACACAAAGGAGATCATGTGAGATAAGAGAAGGAAGGGTGGCAAGAACAAGGTGTCTGACAGAAACTGTGACACAAAAGATTATGGACAGATTCTCAGAGTTTGTGCTGGAGGAAAGAACCCAGGGAAGAAAGACGCTACAGAGAGGATATATTTCACTGCATCTGACCATTTCAAAGGAAATCCTCTTTCTTGTCCTAACAAACAAAGATACCAAAAATGCATCATGAAAGATAAGCCAAAATATTTATTTCATTGTACGACAGAGATGTACATAAAGTGCTGCGAGGCTGCTCTGTAACCAATATCCCTTAAAAAGTATTTTAAAAAAATGTATATTTTGCAGCTCAGGGATGTTTCTGTTTCCATAGTCTTGAAAAGAAAGGACTAGCATCTCATTCAGCTGCCTCATCAAGCCTGTGGACATATCGGCACTGGATGCAATCGCTGCTTGTCAGCGCTGATACATGCAAATCCAAATGCCAGGTCAGGCTAACATTGGCCTGTAATTTCCCTTGCTTACGGAGTTGAGCTGTCAGTTTCAGTGTCATACAGGCTGGCAAAATAACAGCTTTTTGGCTTATCCCTGGTGAGAATATAATATTCTGGGCAAAGACGAAAGCTGCAAAAAATGCTCTCGGCGTATCGCAGGGAGTGCCTCATTAATGTAAATGATCAGGGACAGAATGATGATGCAAGACACCAGGTAAAATGGAGGTTAAAGGAGAAGGTTAAATACCTGATACTTAGTCAGAGCCGAGAAAGCCTCTTGGATGAGGTGAAAAATCTTCAAACTGTAAATTCAACCTTTAACTGCACAGGAGTTAAAAAAAAAAATGTATCCTCTCTTTAACCAGGAAGGTCCTGTTGAGATACAGGATCTCTTCTTCCAGGGAGTCCTGGTCAAGATGGCAGCATAATTACAAAGAATAAAAATACAAAACAGACAATGTATCATCATAAACCACATGCATTATAAATAACTTATACAGAGGAAGACATAAAAGAAGAGAGGCACACAGGCCATACCAGAAATATTCATAACACTGTCCGTTACAGGCTAAAGTTATGTAAAAGTTATACCAGTTGTCCCATGATATAGACTTTTCCTATGAATTTCTTTTGCCATAAGTTGATATCTATATATCTATATCTATATATCTATCTATATATATATATATAGATATAGATAGATATATCGATATCTATATAGATATAGATAGATATAGATATATAGATATCTATATAGATATAGATATATATAGATATATAGATATAGATATATATCTATATTTTTTTTTTCCAGCCAATGGCTGTAGATGAAAGCAGAGCTATGACCACAGACACTGTCATGCCAATGAAAACAGACTCCTGTTCTGTATGGCAGTCTTACAGGCTGGTATTCCCAAAATCCTCTGAGGATAACGTTGTCTCCTCTTGTAATTGACCAGTCTGGTGATAATTTGAAAGGATAATGGATTCTTTTCACTGCTGATATTTTAATAAGTTCCCTGAATAAGATCTCTCAAAGCAAAGTAAAAAAAAAAAAAAACCCAAACATAAAAGACATGACAAGTTGAAGGAGAGATAAAAAAATAAGTGCTGTCGATGGAGACATTTCTCGCTGTAGGTTCTAAGCTGTCATCCTCTCATTTTGTCACATGTCTTGCTATTCTGTAACTTTTCTAGGACATGATTAAGTCTGGTGCATGAATCTTAAAAATGTTTCAAGGCTTGGCACTTATTTCTTTTATATATATTTCACTTTTGTGCTGAAAAAGCCCACTTGGGAATGCCATATGCTTGTCTCTGATGATCATCAAACAAGACATTGTGCAAGCTTTCTTAAACGATTCTCTCAGTGAACCTTGTGACAAAATTGCTGCGGATAAAAAAAGGTCCCCAGGAAAATCTGATATCCCTGGTCTGTTAAAACATTATGATGATTCACAAGCAGTGAAGAAGAGATTTCACCTAGACTTACATGTATCCTGGTCTTGTTTAGGTTGTGCCTACAGTGTGTTTGATATAAGTAGGTGTCATGAATCTCATCCTAGTTTTTTGGTTCCTTTTAGTTTGAAAGGTTTATGTTATGAATTAGTGCCACTGCTTCCTGTTTTAAGCCTTATTCCATGCTTTGTCTTTTGCTTTACACCTCCTGTTGTCTTTTCTTGTGATCTGTTTTGACCTTTGTTTTCCCCGTCTCGTTTTAAGTCTCCTGTTTTCAGCTCTGGTTTGTTCCCTCTCCCTCTGTGTCTTTGTATTTCCTGTCTCATGTTAGTTTATCATTGCATCCTCCTTGTGTCTTCCGCTTTAATATTTTCCCTCCAGTGTGTGATTGTCTGATTGTCTCCCCCTGTGATTTTCTCCTCCTCCCTGTGCCATCTGTTTGTCATTCCCTCGTTATCCCAGTGTATTTAGTCTGTGTGATTCCCTCTGTTGTGGACTTTGCTTTCATTAAATCCTTGAACTGCACTCTGCCCCTGTGTTGTCTGCATTTTGGGTCCAGTACTTTGAGAAACCTGACAGTAGGTTGTTCAGAAAAGGTTCTATGATCAGAGACTGGATTGAAACTGGAATACAATCATTAATTTTAGAAGGACTGGACTGGACTGATAACACAACTGCACTTTATAAGAAAGGCCAGAGCAGACTCTCTGCTCAGGAGACTGAGGTCTTTTGGAGTACAGAAGGCACTCCTTCAGACATTTTTCGACACCGTGGTGGCATCAGCCATCTTCTATGGAGTGGTCTGTTTGGGGCAGCGGCATCTCGGTGGCGGACAGGAAAAGACACGAGTCCAGCTCTGTCCTGGGATGCCCCCTTGACCCGATGGAGGTGGTGGGAGAAAGGAGGATGATAGCAAAACCGTCATCCATGATGGACAATGACTCCCACCCCATGCAGGACCACTGACAGCACTGGAGAGCTCCTTCAGCGACAGGCTGCTTAATGCTCCTTCACACACTTAGGGTTATCAGGTCTTTCCTTCCTGCAGCTGTCAGACTACACAACCAGCACTGCTCCCAGTAGACCACACACACAATATTTTGTCTGTGCAAAATTTTGATATATTTCATATCTCCTCTTCTTTACAGTGTTTGCATTTTACATTTTCCTCCACTGTGCTACTGTAACACTGAAAATGTCCCCGTCGTGGGACTAATAAAGGAATATCTTATCTTATCGACACCATTCTTTGCCATAGCACGAGTAACTACACAAAATGAAAATGCATCAGGGTGCACCTTTGCTATCCCCCCCATCTTCAATTCTGGGAATCTCCCTAACAATTGGATCTGGGGAGGTTGTGACTTTATCACCCGTCAAATCCTTTCCCAAGAAGAATGTCATTCCTTCCACGGGTATACCCTGCCTCAGGGCATTTTCCACAAGAACCCGTTACTATGTCAGATTCCAACATCACATTGAACAATGGTTCTTGAAATCAATTCATCTCTTAAAAGGTAACACACCCTTCAGTAAGATGGACTGAGATGCTGCTGTGTCCTGCAGTATTGTCCTGCTGTCACTAATGCCAAACTGATGAGCAATTTGTATTAGGTCTGCTTTTTTTTCACAAATTGAGTGCCTACCAAGTGGGATTTTCAATAAATGATTCCAATTGAACTCCATGGTTTGTGCAACAACCTATTAATTCAAGAGCGACCTACGGAATACCTGCACAATAACAGGTTTATTTCATATATCCCCGAAGATCCCCCAATTGTCACTTTTCCCCAGAAAACAAAACCTGGTAGACGAGGGTCGTGTGCAAACTAACAAACTGCATGGTCACCAAAGTAAACAGGGTCAAATCTAAAATGGGCCCCTTGGGTTCTACAAGGTGTCAGTGGAAAATATAATATATATATATATATATATATAATATATATATCCCCCAAAAACCACCTACTGATTATATCACAATAACAGACAAATTGTCCCCAAATGAAAAGGAATCACAACTGGGAGTCCATGGAAAGGGGGGGGGTAACAAAATAGTATAGAATGAAAGCTGGCTGAAAGAGGAAATCCCTCCACACAGTTTTAAATAAAGAAAAAAAAAACTTTCAACACACACAACTCAAATTCCCACTAAAAACTGAAACACAGAAAGCCAACTGGTGGTGTTGACTCCCTAGAGACACTCAAACAACTGAACTGGTAAAAAAAACCAAGCTCCTTAATTAACTTCCCAGCCAGGCTGATTACCATCAGCTGAGGGAGAATCACAGGTGCACCCAATAGATCCTGACGAGCAAGGATGATCGAAGCCTGCAAAGATATCAGGATTCCACTGACCATAGGAACAGACCACTGGGAAGGAGGGAGGTGAAAAGACGAGCAAAAACAAAGACCAAAAAAAAAAGAATACAAAATGAAGATGAAATATCGTTTAATTTTGTACACATTGATTTCCTCTTTCAACGCAAACGGGCTAAGATCTGCAGACAGGAGACAGCAAACCTACACTATGTGTGCTGGGGACATAATATGTGTGCAGGAGACCCATTGGGATGACGGATGCATGGCAATCTCGTTAAAAAGGGGCGTGGTGGATAAGGTACGGGAGTGTGTGAATGATGGGGACGGGAGGGTGAGAGGGATTACTTTTGAGTCTATGAGCAAAAATGTTAAACTTTTGAATGTGTCCGCACCAAATGAGGAGAGAGAGAGAGAGAGAGAGAGGTTTTTTGGAGGGATTGGGTGGGATGTGTGATGGTGAATGTACTGTATTGTTGTGGGTGACTTTAATGTGCGGTGTGGTAGATTGGATGTATCAGTGAGTGCGAGTTTTAAGAATGATTCATCGAGGAGAGTGTTGAAAGATGTGATGAGAGAGAGAGAGACTTGTGTGATGTGTGGAGAGAGAGAGAGAGAGAGAAATCCAGAGGGGAGGGCTTTTTCACCGAGTGGGATAAATTTAGTTTTGAGCACTACGACGCAATAGGTAGATAAGATAGGGTGGAATAGATGATAAAGTCACTGCACTTAGCGATCAAATGCTGTTAGAATTTAGTTTAAGTCAAGGGGCTGAGAGGAGGGGTGGGTGTGGTGTATGAATGGTGGGCTGCTCAAGGATAAAAAGGTACAAGGAGAGAGTGAGAGAGTGTTTAAGGATGAGGATGGATGAAAGTATGTATGAGGATGACACGGGGAGGTGGTGGGAGAACTTCTAAAAAGAAGTCAAACAATTGACAATAGCATACAGCATAGGAATAGGAAAGAGCGGGGCAGAGAGAGTAAGGAGAGAGTTAGCTAGAATTAACTATATGGGGGTTATAGGAATAAATCCAGGGTTAGATGGTATAATAGGGGAGTTTTATGTAGAGTTTAAGGAGGAATTAGTACCACTATCAGGGAAAGTGTTTAAATTGATAGAAGAGAAGGGAGAGATGCCAGAAAGCATGTCATACACAAATATATGAGGTAGGGATAGATGGGATTCTGTAAAGCATTTCTACAATAGAAAAGTATGTGATAAGAAACTGGAGCAATCTTTCCACTCTCTGCTGGCAATTTGGCACAGGAAACAGAGTCAGGGGAGGAAACACCTGGTGCTTTAATGCCTCCTAGAAGATTCCCTTTTCAATCATAAGATGAAGAAATTGTTAAATAACATAATGTAGGAATTGTATAATGAAAATAATGATATTGAGCGGTGGAATGAAACAGTTCTGTATAAATTATAGTGAAGAAAAGAGATGGAAAGAAACTAGAGAAGAAAAAAATTAAGATATCTACTTTCACATGAAATATTACGAGTAGATGGAGTTATAAATAAAGGTAGCGATTATTACGAATCATAGAAAACTAAACTAGAAGTTATAGAAAAGAAACAATGTTGAGGCGCTGCTGTAAGAAGCAGAATACAAAACAATGTACAGCTTTTTTTCTAGGTCTAGAAAAACAAAAACCAACACAAGTCTAGTGCTTGTCCATGATGATTATAGTGGAGTAGAGCATCCTGTGGCATTTTTCTCCAAGCAACTGAGTCCTAGTCAGGTGCGCTACTCTATAGCTGACTGTTTGTCACGAGTAAATATTTAGTCAAACAAGATTGATGCATTTAATCTGCTATATTGATTGTTTGTTTGGACTAATACGTCTGATTTTGTGTTACAAAAATGCAAAATGTAGCAGAAGTTTCTGTTTGTGACTCTGTCACCCATGGTTAGGTTTAAACTGCCTATTTTGGTTGCTGTTTTGAACATGATTTGGTTTTGGGACCTGTTCAAACATCTTGAGCCATCGGTTGCTGTGAGCAACATTTATTTATTTGTAGTTGAGACCTTTGTTTTTCGTGCTATGCCAACACATCTGTTATATTTGCTGTCTTTAAAGGGGAGAGAGGTGTTATAGTCAGAGGGATCCTAAAATCTAGGTCACATCCTTCGATCCCTCTTGCTCGTCAGGATCTATTGGGTGCACCTGTGATGTTCTCCCTCAGCTGATGGCAATCAGCCTTGGTTGGGAGGTTATATAAGGAGGTTGGTGTTTCCTGTTTGGTTGGTTGAATGTCTCCAGTCAACACCATCAGCTGGCTTTCTGTGTTTCTGTTTTGAGTGGGAATTTGAGTTTTAGTGTGTGGTGGAAGGTGTCATATGATCTTTTTTTGTTTTTATCCAGGGTTTTTTTTTCACAGAGAAAATTAACAACAGGGTAATTTGTCATCGACTGATGACTGTATAGTATAAAGAATGCAAGGATGTCTCATTTAATGGCTGTGGCATTCAGGAAAGGAACCATATTGTCTAGCGAATCATATTCATACAGTTTAAGCTCTTCAATCAACTGAAGCTCTTTTTTTTGTCCTCTTTTACACACACATTAAACACATACATTAACATCCAACAATTTGGAAGTCATACCAAAAGGGTCATTTTTGACTACCTAGACTATTTGAGGTGACTCATGAGTGAATTTTCATATGTTCACCTTCTTTTAGTGTTTCAACTTGTCAAAACAATTATTGTGTAGTCGCTTATCTAATCCTTTGTTTCTTTTAGCTTATGGCATCAGCATGTCTTCAATATGTCACACTGCTTGTTTTCTTGTCTCTATGCCATCTGTCCTTATCCCTATTAAATCTGCCTGTCTGCCCGATACCCATCTGAATGAATAAATCATTAGGTGAGACAGTTCATGTGAGGTCTCAAGGTTAAGTGCAGCAATATTATTCACTCATGGTTGGTTCACTTCACACCTCCAGGGGTAAGAGTCCAACAATATTAAAGACTGGTATGCACTGTGTCCCATGTTCCACCTCTTAGAGCACAGCCACGTTATTACACTTCACAGTTCCATACAGTATCTGTGCGAAAATCCAACTTTTTAGAATTTAAATTACTTTTATGATGATAGTAAAACTGAAAACACATATAATGGATTTTGCCCATTTCCTGCTATCTGTGCTGTTTTTCGATCTCATCACTGTGGATGATTTTTATACAATAAAACATGACAGCTTATGATTGCTAATCCATTTCTCACACTTGTTTTTCAAATGAAACGTCTTTACGCTATTTGAAAGTTGACAGACAATTTTAGACATAATTGTGTAAAATCCAGTTTCTCTTTAATGTCATATGCAGATAGCTTGCGATATGCTGGCTTAAAGGAGTTGTGATTGACAGAAGGGTCCATGTTTTGTCATCAAGATGATGCTAAATCACTAAGCATCCAGTGGATTTCTGTGCTGATATGCGACTCACTGTTGCCACGTGGCATGCAGTGACAAAAAGAGTATTTGACATTTTCACTGCGAACTTAAGAGTCTAAGGAAAGAGATGTGTGGCAAATCAAATCATCAGCTTTAAATCCTTGTGTAGATCCTCATTCTTCCAAAGGTTAAATCAGAAGCAACTGGAGTTTTATGTTTTTTAAGGAAAAATAAGTCCAGTTGCTTCCTATTCCACCTTTGGTGATAAGTAAGCCCTTGTTCTAAAGTTGTTTGAAGATTAAAAAAAAATACAAAGGAATAAGAGTATGTGTTGTAAAATGCAATTCAAAATCAATTTACCTCAACCCGTTGTTGCTTAGATATTCGAGCTGAGATAAAGAAAATGTGTCACAACAGGGTTGCAAAATAAAAGTATGCAGCCTGGCTCACACTTTAAATTGCTCCTTCTGTCTTATATAAAAAAAGCTCTGAGCATTGTCAGTGTGAGTGTTATAACACAGCCTCTTTTGGACTGTAGAGAACAGTGTGTCTGATTTTTTTTGTCTAGTTCAGTTTCCTTATAGTGAATTTGGTTGACAGCTTTTATTCTGCACGGCTATTAGACTCTGCACGGCTCACTTAAACCCGGAACCCGGCTCCAGCCAGCCGCTATACACAACCTCTGTTTTATTACGCTCTGATTGAAACAGAAGCCTTGTTTTTCCATCAAATATCCACTCAAAGAGTTGGTATACACAGCTATCTGCAGACCACCTGTGTACAGTGTTTGTGTGAGCATACAGTTGATGCAGGCATGGATAGACGTATACACAATGAAATTAACTAACTTTACTTGATCTCTGTGCTTTATGCTAATGCAGTGAGTACAGGTTAAGACCATTACTCCTCACCAATGCCTCTTATAACTGTTTGCTCTTTTTAATACAAATTTTTGATTTAAAGTTGAATTAAAAAAGTAATTGATTTAAAGTAATCTATGACAATTTGGTAAAGGGTTGATTTGGTAAAGGGTTGATGGGGCTAAATGCAAGTGTAAATGACTACAAAAATGCACCATTTTGATTGCAATCGGACTGTGTGGTTCCCCTCTGTGACTGGCTTCCGCAGGTGACATCACTAGTCCGTCCCTCCTTGTCCGTGTCTGCTGAGCCCTGATTGGTGTGGCATTACAACCAACCCACGAATCCAGTGGATGCAACACACACGGAAGATTTTGTGTACCTGTGGGGGAGTCTGTTTTCTTTATTCCTGGAGTTGGGCAAGTTATTGCATTACATGTACTGATTAATTATTTTCACACATGTAGGATCACTTTTGTTTAGTTACACTAGATTTAGGGAATGCTGGTTTCTTTTGTTTGGTAACAGTGTCAATGCTAAAAGGACCAAATGGGAAAATCCATTCATCAGTGCAGGCCATGGTGGTTATTGTGGTAAAAGGGTGGCAATAATTTTAAAAAATGTTGAAAATTTTTGTTTATATAACCAAAAAAATTGTAAACATGGTGTTAAAGTACTCAATAATGACGGGAATCTCTCACTATCTCTCTCTCTCTCTCGCCTTCTTTACTATCTGCATGTTTGCACACAGTCTTACATGCCCGAAAGTGCTAATGTGTAAAGGCTTTTTAAACCCTATTACACCCCTCTCTCAGTTCTCTTTATCGCCCCTCTCTACATTCACTAGGAAGCCTTAGTCTCTTCAGCCCCCCCCCTCCAGTTTCTGTCAGTCTAACTCATGCACACAGTAGTAACATTCTGATTCACAGCTGTATTCACATGCTCAATTATTAAGAGAGTCAGTTTAAAAAAGATCTGCTCTGCATCGCTGTAAAAAAACCATTCTCAATTTCAGCCGCAAGTGTGAGAAGAGACGCTATCGAGTGAGGCAGAAAAGGAGGGAAGAGAAATTAGGGCAGTGATTTAAAATTCTGTTTATGAATAACTCTAATTGCTCGATAAAAGAGAGTTCAATTAGCCACTGAGGGCAGATAAGGTGGACTTTGTTTGAGCGAATAAAAATTTAAAATTTGGTCACCATTCCTTTTGAGTTTTGGCCATTTTTTCTGGTAAAGCAACTAAACCCTGAACCCAGTGCAAAGATCTTTGCAATATTCTGATCTTTGACAGCAAATGTGTACTGCACTGCCTGATAATGACATTTTTCAACACCTATTTTGCACTTTCATAAGCCTTTTTAGTAATCTCTATATTATTATAGGTCATATTTATATACTGTATGTACAATAAAGAAAAGCTCTTTACATTTATGTTTCTGTTCTATTTTTTATGGCCATTCTTTGTTTTTTTGTTCTGTTCTGCTATTTTCTGCATTGACCCACTTTCCCAAAGAAATCATACTTGAATTGGTTATGGCACTTAAGTCATATGCAATTTGTTATAGTGTATGACACCGCAACATGGTGTTTAGTTCTAAGCTAGCAATTTTAAACTCACAAGTACTTCTCCATGCTCTTCTCCATGTCCTCCTCCTGTTCCAGTATGTTATATTTTAATTATGTAGTTGCCTGTGTAATATTTAACTTCCTGAATATTTCTGACCGAAAGAAAAATAAGTTTACATTTTCTGATAGAAATGTACCAGACAGACAGTAAGACACACTGCACAGATCATTCAATTCAGTATAATCAAATTTTCCTGAAATTTCACTTCCCGTATCACAGTTATCAGACTTTAAGTGCCTTCCTTTAATGGATATGTTCCTGGGAGCACTTGAACTAGTGCTGACAATCGTGTCTTTGCATGGCAGCATCATCAGTGACATTAATAATAAACAGCTGGAAAATGTTTTGGGGTGACAAAAGCAAACCGACTGATAGTCTAGAATTGTGTAACTCATAAAATGTTTCCTTTAAGTAGACCTTTTATATTAACTTAAGCTGTTGCGGCTTGATCAGTTATAAAAAGAGAGGAAGAGGGGAAAAATACATTTGGGAGGGATCAATGCTGTATTCTACAGGCATGTTGATTAAAGTATTCATAGGACTGCAGGTGGAATAAAACTTAGTACCTTTTTAATACATTTTTTTAATAGAGTTATTAGTTCAGGGCTTCAACTTAAAATTTGTCATTGTTGTTCCTTGTCATTATTGATTAATCTGACATTATTTAAAAATATGAATTGTTTCATTTCAATTGCTTCAGTTGTTGCTGCTGCATACACTGGTTTGCTACCGCCTAAGATTCTATATAATTAATTTTTTTTTGTAGTACTTGATCAGTCTATTGAATTCAATTGATCACTTGCAACTAAACTAGGATGGCATGGAAAAAAAGATTTATGCTTACATTCATAAATACAATGTACATAGTGATACATATACTCAAATGCTCATTGCATTGCTGTGCAGCCAGGTCCCACTTATACACTTGTTCATTTTGTCCCCTCCCTCCGGCCCATAAACATTTCATAAGTGTGTCGAGAGACAAGATCATCCTTATCAAACATTCAGTCTCACACGGCAGGTAAGCCACTCTGTTCCTGCCCTCGCTCACGCAACAACACACTCACTTCCTCATATCCTTGATGTGAAAGCCTCTTTGTGAAGGGGACAGGAGGAGAACACTTGGAAAAAATGCTCCCGTTTCCTCACGCGTAGGATGTACAGTATGAATGTGGAAGACCACATAAATATTTAAATTAAAAGTGCACAGGTAAATCTGTAACCCCCCCATTCCCCGTACACATACACCCCACACTCATGGGTATGCAAATGTTTGTGGGTCTGTCTGAGACTGTTGATCTCAAGGAAACATGCACATGCACTCCAGCAATCGCATGCACAGACAGGACTGTGCACACAGTAGTGGAGATGCATCGATGCATGTATGTGTAGGAGTTGTATTTACCTCTACATCCTTTCTCCCGCCCTCTCTCAACAATATATGTGTTTTCTGTGCATTTTTTAAGAGGTTAGTTGTGTAACATGTAATTTTGGTTGTTTTTTTTTCCTCAGTCAGCAAAAGCATGAAAATATTCTTTTAGCGTACCGCAGAAGAGGTGGGGATGAAAGGAAGGGGGGAGGCGAATAAAGGAGAGGAAGGGATAAGATAGAGGACGTTGGGGCAGTGTCAGGAGAGGACAGGCAGGAGAGGAAAACGGTGGGTGAGGAAGAATCGGGAGGTGAAGAGAAAAGGGAAATAAAGGGGAATAATGAGTGTAAATATTTGCCTTAAGTCAACAGTAGCTCTAATCTAACACTGCAAACACAAACAAAAACACATGTTCTCTCTTTGGTGTTAGATAACACAGCAGAATAATCAGCAGGTGTCTGCCTCTTCTCACTGGCCTTTGGATGAGAATAAAACAATACATGACATGCTCCTCCACCACCACTGTTGTTCGCCCCTCCCTCTTCTTACTCTCTATACTCCCACATTCTTTCATCACTTCTCCATCTTCCCTGCATTCCACCCACCCTCCTTCCTCACTCCCACCCAACTTCCGTCATCCCTCCATCACTCACCCTGCCCTCGCCGTTAAACTCCGCTCCTCACCTCCGCCACCGTCTCCCACTGTTTTCCCGTCCTCAGTGTGACTCCCCTCTGTACCTACATATTTTTCTCTCCTGTTCAACTGAGCTTTTTCATCTTCAGATTTCAAATATCACTAAACGGTTTGCACACATGTACACACAATACACAGGGCGCAGGAGAGAAAACAAAACATCTTCCCACAGAAGATCCTTGGTTATATAAATGTTTAGCTAGGATTACTTGACATTTCCTGTTTATTTTTATAATTGCTGTGAGGTACGAAGAGCAGGAGGTTGATGTGAACTGTGGCTGTGGCACTGAAAGTGTTTTTCTTACATAGAAAATCTATGTTGAGAAAATTAAGAAAGATACGGGCAGATGTTCCAACTGATATTGCTGTGATTAAATTTGACATTAATTTAATGGATACTATGGTTATGACATTTATGAGCATGGAAATTAAAATAATAAACTCAGAACAGAAGTTGCAACACGATGACCTAATTTTAGCTGTATGCAAATTGGGTTGTTTTTTTTTACCAGTTAAACATGATAAAATTATTGTACAATGAAAATTATTGCTGTTTTTAGCTTTACTGGATGCTTTACAAAAGATACATTTACTAAATAGTAACATCACCCTTTATTTGTTCTCATGTACTGCATATGTGAAATGTAGTGCCTTCAAAATACACTTATTGTACAGCAACACTGTATGGAAGTTGTAGAGGAATAGGTTGCACACAAAACGTACACATACGAGTATAATTGTTTGAATTCTTATTCTTTACAAAGTGGATTGTCCTTGAAATTTCTTTTCACAACATACAGTAGTCTTGTGTGAGTTTGCGTGCATGAAGGCAAGGAACTGAAGGTTGGTCAGCCAAAATGATCCACATGACACAATGTAGTTCATCATTATGTCCCTCTACAGAAAAAAGCTATTGTCGACCAGTGATTTCTCCATTTTAGAACAAAATGAGGAACCTCTATAAAAAATTTGAATCTGCCATGGGGTCACAGATCCTCCATCTTCAAACTAATTTGTCACAATCAGTCTTGCCGTATTCTGAGAAAGCAAATTGACAAAGATCTTTTTTTTTTTCAGGGCCTGGATTAAATTCTTTGACTATATTTATTTAACCAACTTTATCACTAAACACTGCAGGGATCTGGTATCACTGTGCTCTTCATACATGTGATTGAACTATTTCCTGATATTTCTATTAATTCTTGAAGCCATAAGTCGAATCCATTCAATAAAAATAGAAAAATGCAACACTTTTCATTGATTTTGCTGGGGGGTTTTTGTACACAAGATGTAAAACCTGTCCAATCCTGGCTGACAGCTCATTTCAAGCCCCATTGGATGTTGTTATCAACTTGTTTCCAGATCTCTGGATAGATGATGCTATTGTAACTGATGGATATAATGCCCAAAACTATGACAATATGACAGTCTAACCTGTCATTTACAGACAATAAGTATGAAGTGATGCAATTGTAACATCAGGACAAACTACAGACAGTGATGTGATATAACTGCAGATCTTTTGTTCTTTTTCTTTTTTGTGGCACATGTTTTTTATAAGATAAGATATTCCTTTATTAGTCCCACAGTGGGGAAATTCTCATATGTTGTTAAGCTTTTATATGATGAGGGTTTATGAGATGAGTTCCAAATGAAGATTTAAAGCCAATATGACTTCAAATTACACACAAACGTAAAGATATTTTATTTAGAAAAGGTGTGTAAATTGATTAAAACAAAACAAAAAAAGTCTACTCAACATGTAATACAATCATTTTGAACCTTTTTGTTTTTGGCCACACACTTCACACACTGTTGAAAAAGGCACTTCTTCAATAATACATAATAAGATGGCACATTTCTTACTGCTGCACTGCTTGGAATATAACATGTATTAACTCCATAAACACAGGAAAAACTGCTAATCCAGGGGTGCACATAACATTTTTGGTCTGGGTCTCAAAAGAGTACCTGAAGATGTTCTTGGTGTTCACCTTTTGCACTACATGAAGCAGCAGTGACCTAAAGCATGCTTAGTTGGGAGCCACTGAGCTGTAACCAATATTAAAGGATGGATGGATTAGAAGACACCCCTGTAATGTTAAAAGGCAATGCAGCCTACAGGAACCAGTTGAGGTGGATTGATATATCAGTTTGTGTCGATGGTGGGTGAATGGAAGTGTACATTGTACATACAGTACATTCAGATGAGCTAATAGCTGATCTACGCATCTCTGCAAACTATCAGTTTCCTAAAACTTGCAGCAATTATGAGTCTGATGTGAGATCAGGACAGAAGTGGATACGTCATCTAGCCGCATGCTTGCATGCATTTATACACACAGAGCATAAATAATCCATTTCTCCCTCTTCAGTCTTTTGCCTCTTTTCCGGTGCAGCAGACGGTGCAGTTCCTCTTAAAATAAAAAAAAAAAGGAGCAGAAGAAGGAGAAGCACACAAATACTGATTTGGAGGTTGGTCACGATGGCGATGATCAAGGTTTCTAAGAGTTCGGCTCAGCCCTACAGCTTTCTTTGGTTGATATTTATTATCCATCATACTCAAGTGGAATTAAAAATGGGATAGTTCTGAAACAGAATCCCTTTAGGGTGGGCTGGGGACCTTCAGCACAAATTTGTTAAAATCTGTATTATTGAGCACTTATCCCAGGTAATCCATCCACTTGACTGGTGTAGAATAACAACATTTTGATTGAAGATCATCATAATTGCACAGCTTTGCTCTGGACTGGTCACAATAGAATGGTCCTCTGAAATGTGCAGTTCTATCTTGAACAAAAGACATCTATTTGGCAAAGAACTATGGACGTAACACATTCTTTACATTAAATTGACTAGGTTGTGGAATGTTGGTCCTCTCGTCTTCAGTGGCCATACGAAGATGCTGCAGGAACTGGAATGGGTTGAATTATTTGCGCAGTGCAAGCTTTTCAGGTGATTTCATCATCGCTTGTTGTTTTGACGTGCATTTTCTTGAAAGGTTTACTTGAACTAGTGGAACTGCTGCTTTCAGGATTTTAACATCTCCATGCACACAGTAATGTCACTTCCGTAAATATCATGAGACATCTAGGCAGCAAAACTAAAAAGCCACAGTTATGAACGTGACAGGAAACTCTCTAAAGGGAAGCAGAATAAAACTTTAAGCAAATGAAATATATGTAGACAGTCCTGAACAGCAGTCAGGAGGACAGCTGCATTATTGTGAGTGTGACCCATTGGGCTGTATGTAGAAAAACAAACTGACTGATCGAGTCGCCATTTAAAAGATGGAAATAAGCTGTAGTGGCTTTTGTGCAAACGTTCTTCATCCTATTTCATCCCCACATCCTGCTGAGCTTCAAATATTCACTTTTAATTCTCACTGAAGCTTCATAGCCACACAAATGATATTCAGGACAGCCCTAAGTAAATACAGCATTTATGCCTACATGTATAAAACTGTATATTCACCAATACACACTAAGGGTAGTGTTTTAGTTTGCATTTTAGTATTTATAACGCTGCTTCCCTCTAGTGGACTCCACCCATGTTGGTGCAATTGATGTCAAAAGAGGCCATGAAATGACAGGACTGACACAGGTGGGGAAAAAAGGAAAACATACTAGTAAGCAATAAACCTGCCACTCTACTGGGGAACAATCGCTCCGGTTGATTTGCACTTAAATTAGGGGCCTCTCTATGAACAAATTGCCCTTCAGCTGCATCGCTGTAGGAGAGACTGTGCTGTAAGGCAGAGCTCTCATATTCAGCATGACATTCTCACTTGTCTACCTTGTCTACCATACCACATACAGGGTAGCACCGCTTCCGGCAATTCTCCATTAAATTGTCAGCGATATCAGCTCCTCAGTAAGCGGCAGTCAAGAGACTCATCATGGAGTGGAAGAGAGTTTACCACCTCTCTGAGAGTTGAGCCTTACAGTCCGACCTTATGTTGAACGGATGTTGGATTCATCCGCTGAGGATGATGCATCCTAGACAAATAAAAATATAGCATTAAGAAACTTGGGATTCTGCAAGTTTGGCAGCTCTTGATTATTTTGAGAAAAACAAAAACAAAAAAAACCCGCTTTAGCTGTTATCTTGTTTAAGAAGCTGTGAAATAGATTGCATGCTTGCTCCTGCGATTCTGACTGAGAATTTTCTGCATGTGGGTGGAAGTGCCAGTTCTGCTTATGATAAATGTCTACTATTTACACTAAAGGGGTGAACAAAGCAATCTCAATTAGTTGATTGTTATATCACACACACACACACACACACACACACACACACACACACACACACACACACACACATTGAGTACAAACATACTTATTCAAGCTTTGCCTAGGTACTGCTGCTGATTAATGCAGGCAGAGGCTATTCTGCACAGGAGCCAGTGGTACACTAATTTACTGCACAGAGTCAGACAGAGGATAAGGCATAAAGGAAAGTTGGCAGCGTCAGTCTAATCAACCAAATCAACTGAGCAGCTTCTCTCCGCTTCAGTCTCTCTAATCACAGGATTTAGGTCACAATTACACTCTTGTCTTGATTCCTGTTCTTGTTTAGTGTGTGTAGATGCTATGCATATGAATGTGTGTGATTGTGAAATTATACCGTGTGTCTGTGTGCATGTTTGACAGAGGTTTATTCTTGTTTCAACACAAGTTAGATGATAACGGAAACTAATTATTTGCAGCTCAAGGCAGACTTTGTAACTTTTTCAATCCACATCTGCTGCAGCCAGAATTATGGCATAGTTGCAGGAAATAAAAATGATAAAACATAGCAGAAAGGTATCTTGTTATGCACTAAACAAATATGGAGAAAAATAAAAGTTATCCTACACAGCTGTGGACTGTCAGTAACGTATGCTTCAGTCATCCAATTTAATTATCAGTTTCAGGAGAGAGAACAGCAGAAAAGCCTGCCAATTTCCTGACAACCCCTCAGCCTCATAGCCTCAGACAGCTGTTAGCTGGTGTTAGCTTCCCAGCTGATAGAAACTGACTGAATAAAGTAGAATCAGCACACTGATCAGATGACTTCCAAAAGATAATGTGCCATCAACAAACAGTGTAGATAAGCGCGTATAGAGTGTTTTTGTATTCTGTTCCAGATGCAACTGTTAAATTCAATGCGAGTCAGGTGTCAAACAAGAGATAAGCAGAGACACCTGCAGTCACAACAGTTCAATAAGTTGCAGCATGTGCTCATATAGTGCAGTATTCACATCACACTTTGCGACTATTGTGACTCGAGACAGCTAAAGTAGCCAGCTAATATCTGTTACTTTTATACCAATGAAGATGGAGCAGCAAAAAGTGGACTTAACCCCAGTGATGTACTTTGAATTAATAAAGCAATCTTTAAATGCAATCATTTACAGGAGAAGGGCTGTTATTTATTTTTTGAGCATTCTATTTCCAGTGGGCAATAATACATTACACCATTTGTATGGTAACATGTTCATTAATGCTACGACTTAATAATTAAACATTATTTGAGATTACAAAGGTTATCTTGCATGTGCATGTTTACCACGGGCACAGGTTTATAATCTATAGTCTATAATCATACAGATCATACATCACTGATATTTGATTATTTGCAAATGTCTTTGGCAGCAGCATGAAACACAATTAAAATGGATACCTTGTCATTCTCTAAATGCCTGTTGCAGCAGCAAAAAGGTCAGGTTAGTAACAACTGTTGACACTTTGAGTCATATTACAGTTTTTCATTAAAAAAATACTTTTACCAGTGTAATTTTGCTGAGAATAAACACACTTCCATTTTCAGGTACACCCTTCTCTATACTTGCACAGATATACATTCACACCTGGAAGCTCCCCAGCACAACCAGAGAGAGATCTGTTAGCCGGTGAGAAGCTCCTTCGGAGCAGCTTGAGGTTAAGTGCCTTGTTCAAGGGGACCTTAGCAAGCTTGACTCTCCCCCCCCCCCCCACAGCCAGATTTATCCTGCTCGACCTGCTGGGATCAAACCATTGACTATGTATTGCATGAAGGTTACTCCTTGTTAGTTCTGTCTGATAGGAAACAACCGAAAAATACCTAAGAGCTCCCGTGTGGTGGGCACTAAGTACATACATGTACCGTTATTTTGTTTATGTAACATTCTATTTGTTGTCTGCTGTATCCTGTCCCTGTACAATCTTTGAACCTTTGGACAAACAGTTTGTTGTGAGAGTCCTAATATGAATTTGTTGTTTTAACAAAAAAGGTATGGTTTAAACCAAACAGTAAAGGTTGATAAAGAGAGTACACAGCTGCAACAATGCATCCTGATTTCTTTTTTTTTTTACAGACATTTTTTCAGTGTTTCAGCCCTTATTTGCATATTGTGATACATGCAGCTTCCCCCTCTGAACTGCATGCTTTTAAGAGTGACACGATGTGCTCTCTCTATAGACGCCCTATAAAACAAGTATAGATTTGTTTAGACCATTACTCTGTCTTTAACAATTGTGCTTTTTTAAATGTGTGCTATTACGTCTGGGGCAGCAATTGTTCTCCTATATACACCATACTGGAAGGTTTCCAGACACTGTGAGTTGAAGGTTATGTAGTTGTAAATGGCTTAGAAGATTTTGTTATTTTAAATCCCAGCAGCGGCGCCAGAGGAAGTGAAACTCTGTGTACTGCTGACTAATTAAAACAGCAGCCAGGTGGTGTTGAGTTACGTGACCCGAGCTCGATCCGCCATATCAATACCTTAGGGGAGCTTCAGAGACTGACACAACTTCGCTAATGATGGGGGAAATGTTTCATCTCCATCAAATCCCACCCATCAACTCACCCTGTCTGTCTATCCCTCTTTCTTGTCATGTGTCTTCTGTCCCTTGCCTGTCCTGTCTGTCTCTCACTCGCTACACTTTCTTTCTCACATTGTGTCCCTGTCTCACCTTATTGTCCATGCTGTGTCCATGGCTGCAGTAGCTTAATGACCCACTGCTGGAGGTAGAAAGCAAGAGCTCTGGGTCTCTGTTATCTACAACACTGACAGGGATGAGTTTAACTGTAGTGTGTGTGTGTGTATGTATGCTCTGTGTTAAGACAGAATATACATGTGGCGGGGTGTTGAGCTTTTTGATCTGTCTCACATTGAGAGAGGATTCTGCAACAGATTTGTGTGTTTGTAGACGTGCGTGTGGATGAATAGTGCTTATTGGGATACTGCAGGACAAGTTGAAATGTGAAGCAAATAAGAGAAGGAAAGGCATGATTTAAAAAAACAAAAACTGTTACACTTGTATGTAGCAAGCATGTGTGTCAGTGTGTATTTGTATATGTAATGAATGTGTACATTCTGGACTTGGAAGCACTTTTGCACATATACACATCTGTATCCAAGACTTTTTCCTCCGAACAGATGAGTCACTGTTTAGGATGCTGGCCCATAATTGAATGATGAATGGGCCTGCTGGCCAGGGGTCTGCAGTGTGATTGGGTGGTTTAATGCTAGCTGGCCTCGGGGTTACTGTGTGTGTGTGTGTGTGTGTGTGTGTGTGTGTGTGTGTGTGTGTGTGTGTGTGTGTGTGTGTGTGTGTGTGTGTGTGTGTGTGTGTGTGTGTGTGTGTGTGTGTGTGTGTTGTTTTTTTGCCAGACTGACAGTTTCCAACTAGCTGGTTTAGACTTATATAGTTGGCTGCTAGCTTTTTAATAAAGTGAGGCATTTAGTAGCTAATGAGCCAGATATTTCCAACAACAGTTGGTGGTGACTAAAAAGTTAAATATGAGTGGATTAGGACTTCCAAGTGGCCAGAAACACAACTTACTATGTTCCTCTGTAATTGCTGAATGCATAATTTCTTTCCAAAGTCCCCAAGTGGCTGAAAAAAATAAGTGGCTGAAGATGTGTGTAAATGGTACATTTACCCAAAAGCAATATCCTGTCTTATCATGGGTTCCTGTAAGCTTAAAGAGAAAAAGGTTATTGTTGATGGATCTTGCGAGTCCTAAAAAATTTAGTAATGCAGATTCTGTCATTCCAACAATGGACTGATAACAGAATTGATAAAGGATGAGGCATTTGTGTCCCTTTACAAACAATACATTACCACTATACAGAAACTGCCATACATAGAGAATTTATATCTGGGATCAAACCACACAAGCACCCAAACCATGTCTCCAGACAATCAGAAGATCATAATATAATGCAACATAAAACATGCTGATTGTTGTCTACAACACTGCCAGGGATGAGTATAACTTAAGTGAACAAGAGATTTATGTGTCACAAAAAGAGCATACATACACACTAAAGTGGATAAAGATAGACAGGAAGTGGTAATACAGTATTTCATGCAACAATTTATGATAAATCACCTGGAATAGAGTCAATAATCAGGTTGTCAAATTCCAGCATTATGTCACATCCCTCAGCATCTTATCCAGATGCAAAAGAAGAAAAAGGCACACAGGGTTTCAAACTAGCATTACCTCTGCATCAATATGAGATGATCAGATAAAAACTCCACGACCCAATGCAGTTTTTAAAGCGAGGATATCCCAAGAGGGTGTGAGTTTAGTGGCAGGTCACACATACCACATTTACCCAGGAGACTGGGTTTGCATCCCATGTGACAAACCAAATGTCACAGATCTTTTCCTAAACCTAAAAGGGTTGTTTTGGTGCCTAAACCAACTAACAAAGCAATTAACCAAAGTTTTGTTTCACATTTACCACACGTTAGAAAGGCTGAGTGGCAGGAAGGATTTGCATGTTGTGCATGCTAAAGGGAAGGGGTTACGGGTCACACAAAGGAAGCCTTGTGCATGTGGATGAGATGACAAGGAAAAGAGCATTCGGCATTTGATGAACCAGGATACGAATGTGTTGGAATATCATACGCTAATGATGCCAATGTAAGAGTATGCAAAGGTGGAGCTTTTTTTCATGCCTGCATTCTCCTAATCAGACTTATTCATTCAAAAAGAAAGCAAGCAATACATATTTACCAAATCAAAGAGATGTTAGAGATAACCAACCAGTCTAAAAAATAAAAAAAAAAATCACAAAAAACTCCCCATGCAGTTAATTTTTATAGAGAGAGAGAAACAAATGAGAGACAAATGGTCTTCAGGCATACAGAATAAAAAAATAATAATAGAAAACTCTCTCTATTCTTTAAATCCCTCTAGGCCTATACAGGTCTATGCCATTCTCCTCAGGCTAAAGAATCCGTTAGAATCCTTTACCTCTGAAGATGTCGTCTTACATCGTCACCTGCCTTCGATTGCAGTGTAAAGAATGAGCTGCTGGTAACCATAGCGGCATCGTCAGCACTGAGCTTCTGGGACTCCAGCCAGGAGTGTTTTTGAATAGCTCAGAATCTTTCGAACAAAAAAATGTAATATATAGGTACATTGTGTAAGAAAATGTAAATAACTTAATTCCTGGATGAGTGAGTTCAGATCAGTTCATCTCAATCTGCATGTACGCTGATCCTTCCACCAACCACTCAAATAATTGATTATCTCCGATTTAGAGACTCGCAGCACGGATATTTTCTTCCACCTCTACTGGTCCCTGTAGGCTATGTTGCTTTTTATGACCCCGGCATAAATATGGTGGGTGGATATAATCATCAGGATGTCCATCCATCCGTCTGTTATCATTTATTGTCAGGGGTATTTATCACAAACTATACATTCTAGCGTCACCAAGCTTTGCTCAAACAGTATATTAAGTTCTTTTGATAATTTAAACTTTTTTATATTTTATTTTATTTTATTCTATTATTATTATTATTATATATTATTTTCTATTTTTTTTGTTTTTTCATGGAAACATGATATTTACAGTCTGAAGGCTGGCCATCTTCTCCACGGCATATATCCAAAATATACAACTACTAGGATATGACAGATAATGATGCGTTTGTTATGACTCGGTCCGTCCGATGCATGAATTAACCGCCGTTCCTGTGGATACAACTGCTCTCTGCACATCAATAGACTGGATGTAGAGACTGAGGGAGTCTGCTGGGCTGAGTGACATCATCTTTTATACAAGCGTAGTCATCTGAGAACTTCTCATGACATGGACGAATTTCTTACTGAGGATTATCGTAGTGCAGCTGAAACAACTAAGATTCCAAAAAGAAAGCGAAGCCTTAGATAGATCATGCAGTCAACTCGAGCTGCACTGCTGTAAACACAGATGAAAACATGACATGGCTCATTCTCCTCATTCATCAACACACCCATCCAATTTGGCGGTCTATTTAAGCTGCGACAATTTCCCATCCCTCCCTCTGCTTGTCAGTGCTGCTGTTGCTCTGTGTGAGTATTGCCTGCACGTTCAGCCCCCCCTCCACCACCCCTGCATCCACCTGTAGGCTCCAGTTAAGGGGTGCTCAAGAAGTTTGCTCATCACTCCCCAATATATCCATATAAACATATCATATAATGTCCCTGCACAGTGCAGAGAAATCACCATGTCTTTTAGCACTTGGAGTAGCAGATGCTCAAAGAAAAAAAACAACTTTCTAGCTTAGAGACTATAGTGGCCTCCCACAGCAGCTGTTGACAACTTCTTAGTAAATTTAAAAAAAAACAGTTATTGATGGGCACTGGTCCAGATGGGGTTCTGTACATCCCAGCTAGTGGTTTGTTACCTGTTGGGGAGAGTATTCATCATATCTCCTTTGTCACATCTTCGCATTAGTCATACCTCCACTGATGCTGCCATATATAATACCCTTCAGACTATCTAGGTGTCCCCACAGAAACACAGCCTTCTGGCCTATAAATAGAAATGTTGCCAGGAGCATGTGTTCTTGGCATTGGTACATTACTCATAATCTCTTTAACACTATTAAATGGATTAGTAGATGCTCAGCGGTGGTCTTCTCCTATTGCACTCTGCGGTGCTCATGTGCCAGAGTGTAGTAACCCAGCCTTTGATACCTAAATTATAAATACTGTGACTAATATGTACAAAGATTTATTTGGTGCGAGTCGTTAAAGCCATTGTAAGTTGGAAGTGTTTGGCGTGTCTGAATTTAGAAACAAACTTCTTTTAGATATTTATTTCATGTTCACCTTTATCAGACTTAATGATTTAATTGTAAGTCTCTGGACTTAGTACTTCAGGCACACTAACATCGTGTCAAGGATGTAGTTAAAAAGTAAAAGTCTCACAAAAAGTTTTGACTCACACTTGGTCTTGGAAAGAGGAGCAAACCAGAGTGGAATGCAACGATTCCTAACACAGGCCATTAATTGCCAAGGACACTACAGCATTTATTTTTTTTATTCATATTCATATTTAGTCATTTTTTAAAAATTTTTCATATAAATATAATGCAGTTTGCAGCATCTGGAGGTCATGGCTTAGGTCACATATTCCTGTTTAAATCTTACCACAGCAAATCTTAAAATCACAGTAAGATTTCTTGATAAATGACACCAGCCTCTGATACTGACATAGGTAGTCAAAACATGAGGAAATAAAAAAAAAAATGTCTGGAAAGCATGAGCAGGAGATATTACCATCAATTCATCACTGGATCTGTGTTTGAGAAATGGAGACTGAAAAAAAAATCCCCAAACAAGCCCCTAAAAAGGATTTGCGATGCTGCATTGGTTGGTTTTCATCATTTCCAAGTAGGTGAACTACAATTTATCAAAGACTAGCCTCCCTCTTGATTTGCTGTCAGGGGAGTACTCATTTTTCTGTGCTTGGCATAACGTGACAGTGCATGAAATTCATGAAACTTTGGATGCAATATCCACATTTTGTTGCTCCACAGGGGGGCAAGTAGACAACCACTGGGGGTCTTGGCCTGCTGTTGAAGTAGCAATGCCCCATAGCAATATTAGTGTTTTAACGTGATGTAAACACTTTCATTTGTTACAGCGCACACAGAAATGTGCCACATCGCATTTGTGATCAATTTTTAGTATTTGTTGTATCCTCTTGGGAGCCATTCCATCCATGGGTGCCAGCCTCTACGTGCATCATGAAGGCTCAATATGATTCTCAAATACCTTTCAGTCCAGGGCTTCCTACCTGTGGTGCTACTACACAAGACAAGACTACCAATGTGCCTATTATATTTATTAAAGTGTTTTAGCCTGAGTCTCTGGTCAAGAGAGAAAATAAAGACTCTCATGGCTCACGATTTTAAATCTTTTAAGAACTTCTGTTAAAGCAAAAACCATAGGTCCAAGTACATTTATCAAAATTTGTCACAACCTGACAACCGGACCACGAAAACTGGCAACCATCTATAGTGAAGCTCTGAGCATTAGACATTTTTTAGATGACTGTTTCTATTTTCTTTGTGATTGTAGGGACTTACACATACATACAAAGAAATTAACCAGGCAAAAATACATTTCAATATTTCCAGTGTCGACATGGGCTTATCTCATAATGACAGATCCATGGCAGCAAGCTTGTTCCCATGTAAACAGCACCACTATTTCTAGATTCTGGAATAATTACAATCATTTCTCATGGCTACATTTATACCCATAATGGTTTCTTTTCTTTTCAAATGGTGAAGATTTCCACATGAGAACCAACCAGTCCACAAATGTATTTGATCAAAGTTTCACACTCTGCTGAGTACATATGTATGTAGACGAGTAAAACATTACAGTTAAAAGCAAAATCCAGCCAGTTAAGCTTATGAGACACAAGAACACAATAAGAACAACATAAAAGATAAAGATGTAATATATATTCATATGTACAGCAATGAGTAGCTGCAACAGGTTGGAATAAATAGGCGATTGTACATCAAATAAATAAGTTGATTATAAGGCTGCATATTATTCTCAGTTCATGCCATGTAAATGAGATTGTAAAAAAAGAGGGAAGACAAACAGAAAATAAGTAGTTTGTTTAGAAATGATCAACTATTGATGATCCAATGAAAAAAAAGGACTCCTTCAAAGGAAGGCCAATCTGCAACACAAGCAGAGAACAAAAGTTAAATCAAAGTAAAAGGCTAAACAATAAATAGCAATAGCTCCCTTTCTTCTGTCATATAGCCCGCTGGCACCACACCACAGGCAATCAGGGCTTTTGAAGGCCCCACCCCTGATGGCTAAATGGCTTCTCCTGCAGGTTACGCCTCCTCTCCTCTCCTGTGGAGAGGAGAGGAGGCGTAACCTGCAGGTGCAAAAACACATACGAAACATTGGGGCCGTAACAAAGCCGATTCAAGAAAACAAAGTAAATCAAGATGTTCAGCAGAGAATAATGTTTTACACTGTTACAGTATAATAAAATACTGTTATTATGAGGAATGCCTCATAATAACACCTCGTCAATGTTAAAACAAACCGTAGATATTTCTGTATTTAGGAATTTAGAATCACTCAACATAAAATTTCGAGGAGGGGTTGATCACAGTAAGTCTGTGCTGCTACACCGGACATTTATGGATCTCATAACGCCAACACAACCAACCCACACAGACAGCCTAAGTTAACTGCATGCTACATTTTGAGGTATATTTCTTTCACCATTCTCACGTGAGGGACAGAACTTAACAACTGAGCAATGATGGACGATTCAATAAATGTTTGTGCCAGTCTCTGCAAACTGTTGGTCAATGGAGGCTACTGTGCAGCAAACTGGATCTGAAAGGACATTAAACTTGTGTATCGCTTGTGTTTCTTTTAATCGTCCAGTGTTCTCGGGTCTGGTGGACCCACACTATTGGGTTTTTAAACAATATAGCCGTAACGATTGATGTAAAACATTTTCAGCAGTGAAATTGGGCGCTCTGATCTGTGAAATTGAGCGCTCTGATCCAAACAACTTTTTGCTGACTCAAAGTTGTGGGAAACATCAGAGCAGCACTTGATAGGTTTGTAGTTGACAGAGTCTGGTTATAGGATTAGCAATGATTTCCCAAAAGCCAAATATTGTTGTAGCTGCTTCTACATTGACTCTCAGGCTTCCTCATTCATAAAGGAAGTCTCCTCCTGACCTACAGGCGTTCAGACTCAATGTACTGTAAACACAGACATCTTTTGGGGTCTTTCTCATTCCCCATCCTCCTTCTCTTAGTCTGACCTTGTTGTTATTTCTTTATTCCTTTGCTTTCGTTTTGTAAAAGAGATTTGTTTTATGCACTCCTCGAACTTTAGGGAAGCAACAAGACCCTGAGCACCACTAGAGGCACTGCATTATTTATCATGTGCTAAGATGACACAAGTGGAATCAGAAATAGTTTTAAAAAGTTTGGTGATGCTATAGCAGAAATAAATATTCATTCAATCCCCAAGGTCAATTATATCATACTGGTTTCACAAGGAGCTTTTGATATCAACAGTAAAATTCCACAGAAATATTTTGGGATCATTCTATTTCGGTGTCGGCGCCAAGTGACGGAGACGATTTTGCGCTGCCACTGGAGCTTTTCTGAAAATAAGACACTTTTCTCCCCTCAAACATGTAGCTATTACTTTGAGAAAACATCCAGGGAGCTGGATTATTTTAGTAAGAGAAACAAAAAACAAAAGAAAAAATTGTCCATATAAATGAAGTGACACGGGGACACATCTGATGAAAGTCGGAACACCAAAATATTTGGCTTTAGCACATAAAAAAAAAAAATCTAAATAAATAAGCTACAAGCAACTTTTTTTTTCCCAATTCATGAATAAATAAACAAACCAAGTGCCGGTGTTTAATTGACCTTGTGTCCTGGGATGAGAGTAAAGCTGGTCTCAGCGTACAGGCCTGATTTCACCCCGATTCAACCCTCCTGACAATCGTAGGAGAAAGCTGGTCTGAAACTTCGTTCGGTTCCCATTAGCACGGATTATTTAGCAGGGTTTCTGCAGGTTTCAAAAAGTTAAATATAAGACTTGTTAAGACCTTTTCAAGACTAGCATGAATTAAATTTAAGACCCATTTCACATCCATACTGGAAAAAAGTATGCCAGGAAACATGTTTGATATTCAGGAGTTAAAATCTGAATGATTACATCAGTACATTCCAAGTGCAATCACTATAGCCAATGAGAGAGACGTCCTGGAACAGCTGCGAGAGCTGCCAAACCACAGTAAACATTTTAGCCTTTTAGGTTGACATCAGCTAACATACTGGCCCGTGTTGACCACATCTTCGCAACCATTTCCTCATCCGCAGTCATTTCTTCTCTTTTCTTGCCTTCCCACTGCAAAGTAGGCCGAGCATTTCAGCTACTTCATCAGTCATTTTGTTTATGTTACACAGCTGCTTCTCAAGAGATCACACGGTGCATTCATTGCTCCCTCAGGCACGAGAATCTTTATGAAATCCTTTACCCCATTATTTTAGAATTTTGTAGTGCGTGCCTGAGATTCCGGAGAAGATAATCTGTGGAGATTCTCGTCATGTGCCAGATGAAACCCAATTTAAAAAAGTTGGTTCGGATTTTAAAACTCCTGCAGTGTGAAACCTGGGATAAGCTACTGAATTTCAGACTTGAAGAAAGTTTAATTAACGAACCAAGCCAACCTAAGAGCTCTGAAGCCTTGTAAAGCAGAGCAGCCGCCAGTTGTTTGAAAAGGTTTTTGTCTCGTACACAATCTTGCATTCCCTAATATAATCTGTCATGTTCCAACTGTTCCACTTCTAAAGTGAATATGTTGTACCCAAAGAATTGATTAAATAAATTATGAAATTCTAACATTTCATTTTACTTTCGAACAAAATATATCCCTAAACAAACAGCCAATGATTTAAATAATTTAAGTTTCATGAGGTAGTCTTTGCGTGTTGTTTCACTTTCTGTCGTCTGTGTTGCCAATCCTCATTGCTGTTGTGTCTCATCCGTTATTTATTACATCGTCCCATCTCACAGTCCTCTGTACAAGCCTCCATTATCATTGCTCACTTCCCCCCTGCTTCATTTTGATCATCCTGTTCTCTTGCATCTTAAGATGTGAAATGGATGGACACGGCAAAAACTAGATATCCTTCCATTGCTGTCTTCATTCCTCTTCATCTTTAAATCCATCCATGCTTTAGTCTCGAGGATGTCTTCCATTTATCATGTATGCGTGTCTTTGTGCTCAGATGTGTGACAGCAGACAGAAGCCGGACAAAGGGATGAAAATAAATATGGATCTACACAGAGCTGTCTCTTATCCTTTCTTGGCAGTAGCATTTCTATTGTCAGTGAAGAGGAATACTGCTAGCTTCATTGAGTGTAGAAGTCACATCTTAATTATTGTATGTACAGACACTAAATCAGACCAAAAAAGTCACTAATGCTAATAAAGAAATGTGACTCAAATGAGAGACATAAGGAAATGGAAACCGAAGAAAAAGCAAGCGGTTATTTCAATGGCTAGAGGAGAAGTGGCAGATGGAGTGAAGGTCAGAGAGGAATCTGAGGGAAGACTTTATACTAAATGGGTGCCAACTGGAAAACTGACAAGATCATTTGGAACTACCAGGGCGATCAGAGTATGTTGGGTTTGAATTGAACACACTGAGCCTACGCTTGACTGAAATCTGAGTGCCATCTTGACTTGATTTTGTTTTGGCTCACAGCACAGAAAAAAAGAAGTGTTACTTCTAACAGCTCCAAACGAAGATGGTCAATTTTGCAGAGGTGGTTGTGGTTTCATTTTGAGACAGGGAGGGAAGGAAAGCAGTACTGATGGTTTGTTTTGTTTTTTAATTAAAAGCATAAAAGATGAATTGAACATTAACATCTTCTTTTTGCCTTGTAATTTGTGATCTTTCTTGCATAAAAAGCAAAAATCCACTTCAGGCTCTGGAGGCTCTGCAGTGAGTTACCATCTATTTTTTTTTTTTTTTTTAGCAAACAGCTCTTAGAGGTTGTAAAATCAGTGTAAAAATGCCCTTGTGTGGTTTGAAAAAGAATTCTTCCAGCTCCACTCCAATCAGCCATTCTAATTCTGGAAATGACAATTTTGCAAAGCATGTATCATATGTAAATGTTCCTTTGTCAAATTATTACGCTCCACTACTGATTTAAGTCAATCAGTTTTGGCTCAATTTAGCTTCACCTCACACAAAGCAATCCTAACAATCCAACATTCAAAAGATGATGTTTTTAATTCATTTAAAAATAGAAAGCAAAATGCAGGAGAGAAGGTTCTGGAAGGATTCGATCTTTGATGAGCAGGGGCACTAATGCAGTTTCAGAGGCAGAAGCTCAAATCATTTTCCATTTTCACATTTTGAAACCACAATTTAGACAAGTACAGCAGAGGAAAAGGCAGGATCGGGTACCTGAGGAGAGCATTTGAGTGACAATCGTTCCCTGAAAGAGATACAAGCAAAGGGAAGACAGAAACAGAAGAAAAGACAGAGGCAACAGATCTTTGTGGATATAAACAAACATAATATGTCAATGAAAAAAGTGTGAAAAAGCATCAAAATCAATCAGACAACATTTTGCTTTCAACACACATTTCCTTGAGGTGTGTGCTTGCTGTGTGTTATGGCAAGGGCTGATTTTTTTTTTCATTTGTTACGACAGAGTATTAGGGCCACATTGACAAAAAAATTAAACAAATAAGATTACGAGAATAAAGTCGTAATTTTACGAAAATAAACTCGTAATTTCTGTCTACCCATTAGAAGGGGAAATATGGCCAGCGTCAAAATAAGGGACATGGAGCATCTGGTTAAGCTTTACTTTGATATTGGTCTGACAAATAAAGAAATATTCAATCTTTTGGCACATCAACACCACTTAATTATAAGCATCAGGACTTTGAAAAGGTTGTGTAAGAAACTGGGTCCGTTCCAAAGAAAGAACCAGACTTGGAGGAAATCATCTCTTTTGTTGAGCAGGAGATGGCTGGCAGTGGTCAACTGCAGGGCTATAGTTGGTTGCATCAACGTGCTATTCAAAAGGGTTTCATGGCTTTGCAAGAAACAGTCAGATTGGTCAATAAGATGTTGGATCCTGAAGGAGTAGAACTCCGGCGAACTCGGCGTCTCCGGCGGTGACCTCCTGCATAGGTCCCAACGCCTTATGGCATATGGACTCCTATGATAAATTATAACCGTATGGTACATGTATTAATGGCTGCATTGACGGGTTTAGCCATCACATAATGTGGATGGAGGCTTACACATCAAACAGTGATCCCAAAGTAATTGCCAACTACTTCATAAGCACAGTGACCCTTATCGGAGGCACTTATTCTCGTAAAATTACGACTTTATTCTCGTAATTTTACGACTTTATTCTCGTAATTTTACGACTTTACTCTCGTAATATTAGATTTTTTATTTTTCAAGGTGGCCCTAATACTCCTTTGTACTATGTTAAGATGCAGTTTGTGTGTGCATTGGAGCTACTTTTTACCATTTGGATTTATGCTACTGGGGAGTTTGATGGTAGTTTGAAGGGAAATCTAAATCTTATTTCTGTTTTTTGCAATTTTTGAGCTACACGTGATTTCATGAAAGATAGCTGGAAAGATGGTTCACTAGCCTTAAACAAATTGCTTTTCTTGTGTAGTGACCAGGAACACAACATATCAGTGCATAAAAGGTTCACTGATTGATCTTAGACGTATAAACTTCATGCAGTAATGTAATGCCCCTACAGTAAATACCATTGTCATTAAAATGTTGTGGCTAGATTATTGCCTCAGTTACTTCTGTACCTTCCCAGTCAATATGCTTCACTATATTGGGCTGCATTTTATTGACAGGCAATTTTTTTCATTTCAACCTCATATACAATTGTGGAGGAAGAAAAATGAAACAAGCGTCTCTCAGTGAAATTCAATACTACAGAGCAAACAGCACAAACAAACTTTATGACTTCATTCACAAATATAATATTGATAATAATTTAATACAGTGCACACATTTGCCTGATTTTTTAATCTTTCAAACATTGAAAGAAATCTAACAGTACAAAGGAAAATATGCAAAATGCCATATCTTAAAAAAAAAAAGCCCAGTTTCATTGAAATCTGTCAACAAGTGTTTGAAATACTTGAAAAAAGGTACAGACACCAACAAGAGGCTTTCTAAATACCTTGGCATGTACCTGTCATGTTTATTTGAATTACAGTACAGTTATAAAATAATAGAGGCCTGCGGCCTCATTTAAAGGGATCCATGGTCCCTGCTTTCCCCTTTTTTCTTTTGTTGAGACACTGACTGGTAGAATGTTCAGTCCATGAATAGGAGGTCAAAGCCTGTGAGCATCTGCTGTGTCTGTGTAAGGCTGGGGCAAGTCAGAGACTCAGTGTACCATGTGAATCAACCTGATGTGCAGCAACTACCTGCTTGCCTTTGTTGTTAACCGCATGACCGATCACACAGAGGCAGAGGGATGGAAATGAGGCAAAAGACGCGGAAAGGAAGATGGAGGAGGATTGGGTTGATGGAAAGTGAGGTAAAGAGGGACAGTGAGGGAAGAGTTGGAAGAAAGGATCAGAGATGAGGACAGGTTTGCTGTTGGCTGCATGACTGGACACAGGAAAGACGAGAGGGAGAGGATGGAGGAGGAAAAGACGAAGACCAAATGGAACGTAAGATAAAATAAAATAGTGTGAAGGAAGGAAGCACTTTGGTTAACTTACATTGAAAGAGAACAGGATGGAAAGATGAAAGGCTGGAAAGAACAGACACAGGTGTGCCTCAGTCCCTCCAACCAATTTTCACTGACTGTGACTGAAGGATATACAGTCATGCATGATTTAAGATGGGATGTTTTTAGAAAAACATTAGAAGATTGAAAGGTACAGGGCAAAGGGCTGGAAATAGTGCATTTATGCTCCTTGTACCTCGTAAAATGGATAGCTCACATTTGTTGCAGTCACAGTTGAATGTGGTGGAAGAGAATACTGTAGGTTAAGAAAAATGTGTCAGGCAGATATGTATTTAGAGCTGGAGACTGAAGTCAGCGGCCAAGTTTTAAAAGTACATCTGAAAGATGTGCAGAAAGTCATCTGGCCTACTTTGACTTTAGCTGTGCAGTAGCTACAGTACGGTTGTTTAATTTAGCAATCAAGGTCATTCCAAAATTATTATTATACAAATATAATCATTTGCATTAAATAACAGTAATGATATATAACCATTATTGTACACAAAAGGCAATATATTACTATATTACTTTTAGTATATATTAACAACTGAAAAAATTCAAAATCGAGCATAAATGTCTTTTTGGAAACTAAGGTTCTTTATCATACCTGACAGTGACTATAGGACATGTTATATTAGGTCTTTCATCTTGATTACAGCTTACTATATAAAGACCAGTAGGAATCCCCCAGACAAATTAATCATCCTGAGATGCTGAATACGGCCTCAGAGAAAACCTGTCATCTGGAAAAATAGAAAAAAAGGTCTCGTATGGTTTTTTATTTTTTTGGAGGATGAACAAATGTAATTCTTTTGTGCAGGAAAAACATGACAATAAACTGTGAATTTAATTATATAATTGTCTGCTGTGTACAGAGAGAAAGACGGGAATCTTGTGGTGATCACATGCAAGCAGCAATAATAGCGTGCATTATTTTGCAGGTATAGGACTTCGGTATAGGCGGTCCATTAGAGTAGTTAAGCTTAAGCTAACACACAAAAGAAATCTATAGTCTCTGCCAAAACGCTAGGCCTCTTGAAGTTGTTCGGGTGGCAGCTAGCATGTGTGTCCTGTCTACCTCATTAATCCGGCTCCTTTCCTCAGCCTGGATGGTTGCGTTGGCTGCTGTATGGTCCTGTCAGCAGGTATCGGTCATCAACGTGGCAGCAAGGAAACAGTCGACTTGATTGAAGAAGAGGAGGAGGGCTCGGCGGCTGTCTGTTTCCTCCTGAAGAATGTCTTCTACACTTCTGCAGGAAACTTAGGGGAGACAGCTGGGTTGTGCATTGTCACACAGACACAGTCGGTTGCTTGTCCAGCGAGTTCAAGACTGCAGCCCAAGATAGTTGAATCAAACCTTTGGGAGTGGGTACTCCCTTTCAGCAACAGTTGCATCAAGACAACTGATGCTTCTTGCAGTGGCAGATGTGGTGGCAAGTGTTTGATATTGTCATGGCCACGTCACTAGTGCTCACCTGGTTTCCAGCACGTCTCTTCCAATGGGAGTTTTAAATCTGAGCAAATCTCACAACTAGGTGAGATTTACTGGCCTGGCTGAATTTTAAGTGCACTTTCCTGTTTCGTAAGCCCCATTGATGCATAAAGGCTTTAAGTTAGTCTTCAGAGTTTGCATGTAGGCCCCCCTATTCTTTGAGCACATGGTGAGCTTGACAAAAGAAATAAATCTGACATTTCTTTTTACTTTCTTTTAATCCTGCTGTGATTTTGTGTATTGACCATTAAAGGTCCACAGATGCCTGCAAACCTTGAATTAAATTAAAACAGAGAGACATACTTTACTGCATTGCATAAAGTCACTGTTGCAGCATGGCCTGCAGACACGTGTTTACCTGGGAATCATGAAGTGTTAAAAGTTTTGATTAATTTTGAGTGAACGTGAAATTATGAAAATCTATTTATATTTTAGACGAGCGAAAAGATGCTCTGAAAATTAGGGATGTGTGTGCATTAGTTTTCAAATATTTGAATATTCATTAATTAATAATAAAAAAAAAGATTAGTATACGCAATTATTGTTTTGTCCTAAAAAAAAAAAAAAAAGGTTTTCCCTTGTTTTTACCTGTGCCTGGTGGTCCTGAAGTACCACCAGAAGGCTATTAACAGAAGAAGAAGAATGCACTATGATTACAAGGCAGACAGAAGAAGCATGCTAGCTGTAATAAAGTCCGGTGTGGAACTCCTTTAAATAAATAAAGGAAAATGAGTCATCCCACAGATGATGGCCAAAGACATGCTTCCTATCAGCTTTGTTGAAGGCGAGGATTTTCGCCATCACTGCAAGACCTTAGAAACTATATGATGGTAAAGAACGTGAGCTACATGATTAATTCTAATTGTCTAATTAGAATATAATAGATGATATTGTAATGTTCTAATTGTCTATAGCATAATTTACATCGACATTGCTCATCCTAACAGCTATACAATAATATACAATGTGAATTTAGGAGTGGCATTATTATGTGCCATTAAGTATTGCATTTGACAAAAATTAAAAGAGAGCTTTGCTTAGTGTTTTCCATTTTAAGTATTTGACAAATATTTAAGCTACAGTATTACTAAATAATAACTTGTTTTGTGAGAAAATAACTCAAGTTAGTTACCTTGAAATCTGACTACAAGACAGGAGAACAGGATGAACACAAAAATACAATAGTGAATACAGCTGCTTTCAGATTTATAGGTTTGTTCCACCAAGTCATGATAAAATTGCTGCTTGCTGTTTTGTGTCACTGTATTTTTGAAAATGCCTCCTCTGCCAAAGCTACTAAAGAGTTGGGAACCAAACCCAGGTTGTTGGAGAGAATCCAAAACTATCACTACAACACTGAGGTTACCATCCACTACTGTGGTTCAATGCCTAATAAGTGATCCCCCCCCCCCCGATGTTGCTTGTTGTTCTTTTGCTGTAATTGTTTGTGCACATAAAAAAGTGTTTAATTACATAACATTATATTAACTACACATTTTAGATAGATAAGGCCTGTGCAAAAAAGTTGATGCCCGCCAGCTGCAAAGCACAGCTACAAGTTGATCAGTGCTCTTCTAATAAATTCCTCAACTCATACACACACACACACACACACACAAACGGATACGCACAGAGAGATGGCATGTAGGACAGGAAACGGGGGAGGAAAAGATGAATACAGTCAGTCTGAGAGCTAATCAGTGCCTCACTAATGGAGTTATGCAGAGTCATAGCTCTCTGGTCTCCTATTTGACTTGCTGTCATCTGCATATCATTTACATACAGTTACCCTGGGCAACAAGGTGCAAGGGAGCCAGGGTGTGTGGGTGTGTGTGTGTGTGCGCGTGTGTGTGTTGTTGAGAGTGTGTATGCTCCTGTGTATAGTTAAGTAGCGATGAGTGCAGTGTAAATGCTGTTAGATAGACCCATTAATCATGTTTTTTAACCTCATCAGGAACTCCACTCACACACAGACACACACAGACACAAGCAAAATGAGAAACACTGAGAGCTGTAGAGAGAAAGACAGAATGAGGGAAAAAATGAAAGAAGCCTTAGTGACGGCTTTCAATAGTTCACGACTACTTCTGTGTATAGCTACTTAACTAGCTAACTACTTATTTTCTGTGTAAAGCGCATTACCTCATATGCTTGTAATTGTATCCGTTGTGGTATCCTGCAATGTTTTGTTGTTCTGTGGCTCAATCTTTGTCCTATATGACTTCTCCGGTTTGTCTCAGTTGTCAGTCATCACTAAACTTCACTTACAGACACTGAAACATCTGGATGGGGTGGTGATTAAAGGTAATGAGCTGGGAAACCTCCCTTTATTCCCTTGCTGTGCTAAATCCTGCATGACAATGACCATCCATCCAGCTCAAATGTCCTTCCGGATTAACACTAAATTCCCTTCTAGTCTTCAAGTAATGATCGGAAATATCGCACGCACTAGAAACTACAAGAATGAAACGCACTCAGTATTTTCTGCATGTTTGTGTGTGTGTGTGTGTGTGTGTGTGTGTGTTACCACTGGGGGTATTTGACATGACTTATTTCTTCAACTAGTGTATGGTCATGCATAGTGTGGGGTAATATGTTGGAATCTGATAAAACATGTTTTTAGTGTGTAATGACATAATTATTGCGCAGTGTCTCAGCAGGAGAGAGAAAGTGTGTGTGTGTGTGTGTGTGTGTGTGTGTGTGTGTGTGCTGATTTAATGGAGATTGGAGTGGAGGCTACAAGAAAAACGATGAAAGACAACCCCCGAGAAAAGCTGGAAGTGGTTCTGAGAGATGTGTAGAGAACAAGAGGCGGAAGGAAGAAACAGAGGAGCAAGAGAGAGGGAGATAGTTGTTAGAGAGGTCTAACATAAGTTCTCCAATTAAAGAAACGCTAAGTGGGAGATAAATAGAGGAAGAGACAGAAAGGGCCCTAGAAGACAACAGATGTTGTGGCTGGACAGTTCTGATTTAGTTTGGATTAGTCTCGGTGAGGTGGTGTCCACAAACAGAGAAGAGCACTGAGATTTATTATAATATGTGCGTGTGGTGTGTATAAAATGTGCAAGGCGTGAATTATAAGAGACCGCGAGAGGCTTCCATCCAATAACCGGCACAATAAGGCCAACTCAGTAGAGCCATGTGGGTCCGACAACTATCTAGGTTGCTACCATAGGCTGCTATGTAGCTACTGTATGTCGGGCTAACCGAGGCACACAACATGCATGAAAGATGGCTTCATCAAAAATGAGAAAACTTGACAGTAAAAAAAAAACAATGAATCTTTTTTTAAGCTAAGAAGTTAGTTCTTTCCATCTTTAAGTGACTGTTAAGCTCGGCTCAGCCTAAAGGAGCACTTTATTAAGTTTTCTTTGAAGGTGTCATGTTTTTATGGCCTGAGAGGAATTTATTTACAACGCAAATATGAAGAGAGAGATTTTGTTCAAATTCGCCCATTTGTGGATCACCTGCTTTCTCACCATCCCTCTGCACACACACATGACTCACTCTCTGTCAGCCTACCCCTTTGTGTGTTGTCCTCTGTATAGCCTCTGCCTTTCCTTCTCTGCCCATGTCGTCATTTATCTTTCTTCTTCACACTTGGTGTAAATGGACAGCATGAGGTTGGCCTGCTATTCATCTTTTGTGCAATGTGTGTCTGTTTTTTTGTTCATTCAGTGCATATGATGCGCATTATGACGTGAGGACACAAAGCATGACTGTGTGTCACGCCAAAGTGTCAGGGTTGATTGATTCTCTGTAAATTAACATGCAAACACGCTCTCTCTCTCTCGCACACATGCGATTACATATGGAGAGAATAAGGCAGATTGAATTTCTTGGTGCTAAACACACTCAGGCACTCTGTCACACATACACAGACAGTGACTGAGGCTGCCTTCAAATCAAAAGCATAAGGTTTTCACACTTCAAAGAGGAGCAGAGACCTGGGGCAGACGACCCAACACAACGCAGAACTCACTATGTCGGCTCTCTCTGTGCACAAACTAAAGTAAGCCTTTGCAGGATATTTAACCCAGTCTCACAAAAACACTGAGAAGCAGATGGATGGTGCCCCGCCTCTTTTCAATTCAATTCAATTTTATTTGTGTAGCACCAAATCACGACAAAGGTCATCTCAAGGCTCCCAGGTCCTCAGGTGGATTCAAACCCAGGACCTTCTTGCTGTGAGGCACCATTATCATGAATAATAATAATAGCATTGGGCATCAACCACAACCACAGCAGTGGATCCAATCACACAGCACTTTGGTCACCAGAGAGCAGACATAAGTGATGCTAGACTGACCACATGGTGTGCTGTGGAGCTTTGATTCCACTAGTCTACTAATTTCAAGGTTATTACTATTATTACTGCTAAATAGCTAGAAATTAATGGACAATTTTGCAACAAAGACCACATTTTTGACCAAAGTCTTTTACGGCACTGCATGGTGTCATTAATATGCAACACATTTCTTTTAAGAATATGAGTAGTGAGACATGAATTGTATTCTTAATTCAGATTCAGATTCCTTTTATTTGTCATTTTCATGTATAGGTACATAGAAACGAAATAACGTTTCACATTTAAAAAAAATCACCTGGCAAGTTAAAAGGCTTTCAGTGCAACATAAATGCATAAATTGAATTAAATAAATTAAATAATAAATTTCAAAAAAAAAAATTTAAATAAATAAAAAAAAGCAACATAACTCAGAACAAGAAACCGAACATGCACTATGAGGCAAGAATATGCTCTCAGACGAAGAGGGCAGTTTGACTGGTAAAACCAATTTCCAACTTCTGTCTGGAGACATGCTCTGTCCATCTGTCAATGTGCCAATCTGACTGCTTTCACAAGCTGTCAATACAACATACACCTATTAAAGACGAGAGGACCAGAGCTGCGGGAGGAATTGTAAACAGTTTTAAACTCACAGACTGATGCTACACTATCCACACACGAGACACACTGTCTCAACACCCACACTGAAAAAAAACATGTACACAGTTACACACCGCAGGAGGTGGTAAACACTCTGTAATTGGATTGCTAACAAGCTACCTGTCAATCAAAACCATCCTAAGTTCACATCAGTATTCTGTTCATTCTGGTTCAACTCTGCAGCTTTTTAATCAGCCACATTTTGGTGTAGATTTTCCTTCCTGGGCCGTCTTTGGTACATTTAAATAAGTACATTATCCACAGTGAAGATTGTCAGTAAAAACAGGAGTGGAAGGTCTCAGTTTGTTCACTTGATTTAGTGAGTTTATAGGATGCGTTCTCAAACACAAAGACGCTGTAGGAACAGATATTAGCAACACTTAAAATAGCTTACCTTACTCCCTTAAAAAAAACCTCTCTAAATTCCCTGCTTGGTCAGAAATGACCATTTGGACTAAACTGAAGTTGCATTAAATGTCTACTGAGTAGGATTTAGTAGCTATTAGCAGTAAGGTTGCAGACTGCAAGCGTCTGATAACACTCTCACACTCCCTTGTCAAATACAGGAGAACCTCTAGTGGCCACTTAAAACGTGAAAAACATCCATCTCTAAAGTCAGAATCCACCATGTTACACCAAAGACAAACCAAACACTAAGATTATGTACTGTTTACATTTTAGGACCCAAGGAGTACCTTTTATTCACTGTTTGGTCTCCCTGTAATACAGCCGTGATTCCAAAATACTTTGGACTCTGTGTCCAACTGATAAAACTGGAATATGATGATTCGCTAATCCTTGTTGACACATTCAATTTAAAGCAGTACAAAGACAATGTTTAATGTTTTACATCCTCATGTTCAGTGATTTCTGTATGCTTTTTTTCAGAATTTGATGCAAGCGACAAAACCAGATGAAAAAAGGGGATTGGGTTCACGAGGCTGGAGACGAGGGGAATCAGAGATCTCAGGCCCCAGAGCCTGGATGGAGGCACAGCTGGATTCCTCAGTTGCCCAGGGGCATGATGGATGGGCGGATGGGCAGATGGGATGCTCTGCACAGAGGCTTGGAAGCTGCCTAGCTGGACTGATCTGAAAGCCTGGCAGGGGGAAGCCAGATGGGCCGTGCTGTTGTGGAATACAGTACAAGCTGATTGACAATGTAGGTGGAACCGCTCAGAAGGTGAAGATGGAATGCCTCTGGAGGTCTGGCTGAAGGCCTGCAGTGAAGGCAGGACTGCTCTGGAGACCAGCTACACTGTACATAGTCGGAACCGTCCAGGAGAAGGGTGATGAGTCAGGTGTTATAGACCTGAATCTGCTGTCTAAAGATCTGAGCAGGCAAGAGAGAGAGGACTGCAGGACTGGAGGCCAGTGACAGTGAAGGTGGCCAGTGGAGCCAGGGAAACGGCAGGTTGCAGAAACACTAACACAGGGGACCGCTGCAACACAGGGACTGGTGACTGCTGCTGCTCAGGTTAGTAAAAGGTCTGTCCTGGGCTGCCGTTGGCAAACAGGGACATGTATTAGTGAAGGGGCAGAGGTCAGCTGGGCCACCAGCTGGGGACCAGACAGGAGTGTTGGGAACTGATGGTGGTAACTCTAAGCCCCCAAAAGGTGCCATCAGACAGGAGGCAAACCGACTCAGGAGCTAGTACTTTCAAAATCTAGCAGCCGCTGAAAGAAGGTGCAAATTGTTGTAGCAAGGCAGATAATCAATATAGAGTTAATATATGACTGGCACCAGGAGTGTGCCACCATGCAAGCAAAATCATTCTTCCAGAAATGACTGAGGAAAGACCACCAGACATTCTGTGTCTGATGGGTCCATGTTGCTCTGATTGGACTGTCAGGTTTTAGCAGTTCCTGGTTCCAAATACAAAAAAAACAACAACAAAAAAAAAATCAAGCAAACAGGTTTAAAAAGAATAGACAAAGTGAGCTTTAATAACAACCAAACAACAAAAACTGACAGGCAACAAAAGCAGAAGATGCAACCAAAAATCAAAGGAAAGATACGTAAACTAAAGAAAGAACAAACCACTTAAGCGAAGGGAAACCAGACAGGAATATGGGAGGAAGACACAATGAGCAAATGCAGGAAAATACAGACACTGACAACTGAAAGAGGGAAAGAAAATGGACAAAATACAGAGGTAGCAAATCAGGGACAGGTGAAACTAACTGGGGCAATTATAAAGTCTGGGAAAACACACACAATAACAGGACATGTAAAACAGACCCTTATATGGCATGTTCTGTTTTTCATTATACACTTCTGAAAACATCACTAACCTTATATTACATTTCCAATAAATTCCACTGAATCCTTCACACTGAACCTTTGAAAGAACAGCAGGAAAGCGCTGCAGGCATGTGTCTCAGGGTAGAGTGATCTTGGGACTGACAGCTCATTATCCCTTGCAGTTCATGTCTGACCTTAGAGCGGCTTCAGCGTAGGTAAATCAAGAGCAAGGTCATAAATTAATAGATACAGTGAAATAGACACTTATCATATCTTACAGTACATTTAGACTAACATATTTAGTCATACTCTCCCTGGTAACCATGTGGCCTCTGAGGTCTTTAGTCTGACAGTCCCATATTGTGCTATTGGTCTAACAACATGCACTTATGAACAGGTGATCCAAAATAAAAATGGTTATGACTCATCTGCATGTTTTTATCCTACATGTGGTCCTATGATCGTTTTTCCTTCTATTTTACCTCATATCAGAAGTGATGCTTCCTAACTCTTGGCATGAAATAAAACAACTGATTATGGTTTCTCAGTTTAGAGGATCAGATAGGCATATATATGGTCTAATGATGGGGGCCAAAAATAATTCAAGCTTGTTTAAATCATGATTTATGAGCATTTTCAGACTAGTTTCCTGCCAGCAAACTATTAGAATGCAGCTGAAATTAAGAGGCTTCGCTAATGTAAGCCCTTGCCATATTTTAAGTGAGTTCAATGATGTGATGATAATATGCAAAGTGGCAAACTGCCAGCTAACCGCCCTGCTGTATGAACAAATTAGGGCTTAGCTAATCTTCAGTTTTTGTCATGTTGCTGTCTCTGAATTCCTAATGAGTGCGATGATAGGGTGATCATATCTTTCGCAAATTTTCAGTAAAGCCAGAATGCCAGCGAATTACGCAGCTGGAGAGTTGGAGAGAAAAAGTACAATCTCTTGCTCTTGATTTTCATTCAGTGTCAGTCTCTCCCTCTAGACTTTTCTAAATCTGGACTTCAAAGACAGACAGAACCAGAAAAATAGGTAAAGAGTTTGACCTTTGAGTATTTCATGACTCAATGTCCTATAGAGAAAAGCCTGACACAAAAACTTCACAAACCACTAGAAAGTGATGACTTTACCATGTGGCTGTCTGTGTTAAATGTAGCTAAAAAAAAAACAGTAGTAATAATAATACCTTTATATTTGCACATTCCATTCAAAAAGATGGAATTATGAGCCTCACAACAGATTCGAAATGTTGTAATTTAAAAAGAAATGCTATATTGTATTCCAGGTGGGGGTTTTTTCTTTATAGAATCTGCACTTTTACAGTTGCATTGGATCCACGCGGTCGAAAATTAGCACCTGCCACTGGCCAAATGCAAGTAAAAATGTGCTTTCATAAATAAGATGAAAAAGGGCCACCCACCATTGGCTGCAAACAACTGGTGGTGACATCCAGTGTATGGCTGTCAATAATTGTATAGCAATTATTTGATTCTATAATTGACCCTTACGCTCTGCCCTTGAAGATAATTTATCTAGCTAGTTACCCTGCTCGATTACCATTACCATTGGTACAGCTATTCTATTTGCCAACCAGAAAAAGAGTTTAAGTATGTGTGTGTGTGTGTGTGTGTGTGTGTGTGAAAAATAGTTTATGGTAGTTTTTTTTTTTACCATCTGGAAACAAAATCTATTTATATAATAATGTGAGGACATATGATTTACTATGATTTTGTTTCATCTAACTTCAGTTGCAATTGCACATGGATTGACATATTTCAATTTAAGCAGTGGTGGAATAAGCCCATATAAATGGTACATTCTAAATACTCTGTCAAATATGAATAATAACATTTATTTATTTAGCTAGTTTCTGCATATAAACCTGCAAACTCTCATGTGATGTATGTCCATGCCTACTCGTGTGCATGCATGTGTGTGTGTGTGTGTTGGTATCCATATGTATCTCTGTTTGCTTCAGATCAGCTTCATGTGCTGAACAACTCAATGGATGCCTCATGCATCACTGACTGTGTTCATACGCACATCACATAACTCATTCACAGCATTACACAGTTTCCAAAAACAAAATGTTACAAACAATGCCTTCAAGCATGGGTTTGAGTATGCTTACTCTCACCTTTGTCTCTTATCTCTGCCAATATTAAAGGATATTCATGGTTTATTTCGATGTTCAAGGTTGATTTATTTCTGAATCTACAACACGGGGTTGTACAGTGAATGGAAGCTACAGTCACTTTATGCTACTAACAAAACACAAAGGTGCACAGAGGGTGAGATGAGGAGTCCCGCAGCCTTAAGAAAAGAAACTGCTCTGTAGACTGGTGCTACGATAGCAGATACTTCTGTATTGCTTGTCAGACAGCAGCAGGGTGAAGAGGCTGTAGCTTAGGTGGATGTCGTCTTACCTTTGGGCTCCACGGAGAGACGTCACCGATATCATTGACCCTCGTCAGATGGGCACCATTGATACTCTGGGAGGTTTTAATCACCTCTTGCCTCGTGCACAAACCAAACCAGTTTGTAATGTTTCCAGTCAGAATGTTTTCTACTGTAGGTCTCATTTGTAAATGTAAACCAGAATTTAGCACCAATATTTAGCGTCCTTACATTTCCTTAAATACATTTATATCTGAGCCACTTAACCTGGTGTATTTTTTCTATAAACGTGGCTTATATCCCTCTTTGGGTCATCGTACCAATGCACATGCCTCCTCCATTGTAGGGATTCTGGATAACTTGGTGCGGAACACACATTCTTTCATCTAACCCAGTCGCTCTCCTTTTCCCTCAAATGTGTAGGTTTTCCTTCGTTTTCTCGCTTTCTTTCTTGAAGCCACCTGCAGGTGGCAGACAAGAGGAGAGGAGGAAACCAAACAGGACGGATGGCGAGCTGAGGCAGATGAAAGAGGAGGAAGGCTTTTTTTTGTCTTAATGTCTGTGTGTTCATCCATGTGAGGGAAGAACTGGGATGCAGGCCAGACAAAAGACTATCAAAGAAAACACACCACACCGTGAAAGTGTAGCACATTGTCACACACACACACAAACAAACAAACAATCTGCTTATTGGTAAAAGGAAGAGGAGAAAATGAGGAAAGTAAGTAATGAGAAGGCAAGGGAGTAAGAGGAAAGGGAGAGGGGGGGGGCGATGATAAAACTGGTGTTCAGCCGGAGGGATTCAGGATCTGGATAAGAATGAGGGATGGAAAAGAAGCAGAAGAGTCTACAGGGGAGAAGAAGTAAAGGAGGAGGGTGGGAAGCAGAACTGATACAAGGGCCAGCAAAGGAAAGGATGGGAGGATAGAGATTTTTTTTTCCCCACTACCCTGTTCATAGCCTTTGAGATAATCAGGCAAACTCTAAGACAGAGAATGAAGGAGGGATGTAACCACATATAGCCTGACATATACAGACAAAGAGCTCAAAAACAGAGGGGTAGGGAGAGAGAAAAGGTGATAGTAGCCACCCTCCATGCCCTTCTCCTTGCCAGGTCCTCCTCCTCTCCTTTCCTCCTGCCACTCCTTCATTTCATTCAATCTTTCATCTTCCGTGGATTTTATTTTTGTGTAGAATTGTCTTACGTTTTGAAGCAACAGGAGCTATTGACAGGACAGTGTTGACACAGTATGGAACGATCTTTAACTTGACCCAGTCCGTCGTGTTTTTGAACAAAGTGATCAGCGAGTTCATGCACAATAGCACTGGGGTCATAACTGTAAATGGAATGCATTGGAAATGTTCACAGTACCTGTCAAATAATAAAACAATACAGTAGTTTAAACCTATTTTTAGTTCAGGTATAAAATCCTTATTTTATGCACAATTAGAATAAAAGTTACACATCGACATTGAATTTAAATGATAGCTTAACACTTTTAACATTCACATTTACACTGTGAACACTTTGCTGTGGATAATTTATTTGTGTAACCACCAACAATGACTCTTGCACACATCAGAGAGAAAGCTCTATTAATTAAGCAAGATGCAGTACTTTTTACTATACACTATTTAGGGCAGTCAGTCAAAAATATCTTTCTCTGCAGATTTAAAGTAATCCTGCTTTACATATTCAGAAATGGTGATGACCTGTAACTCTCAAAACCTGAGATGATTCATGTGAAATGATTTTCTCAAGTGAAGATGTACAAGGTGTGAAACTCGTTAGTGTTAACCATTAATTTGCCTTTTGTTTATGAAACAGCTTCTCTACATTTGTTAATTATCACAATATGCCTTCAGATGTGAATAAGCTATCATCTGGGATTTAACAAATTGTCTTGTAGATCCATAGCATACCCCCCAAAAAAAATAAAAAATGTGTTGCTATGCCAGCCAATAAGGAGGATGAATAGGTGTATCCTGACTAAACCCTGAATAACAGTATATCTACTTTTAGATGTTCATGTTTGTTTGTTTTTTCATTCATTCTATTTCTCTTCTCTTTGGCAAGGTGACAAAAAAAAATGTGCTTTTTTACACAGATTTCCCACAGAACCTAAAGTCACAGTTTACCACCTGGGATTTGAGAAAGTTTTAAAAAGAAAACTTCAGGAAATTCAATAAATATTGTTTTTGTTACCTTCACACTACATTTTCCTTTTCAGTTGGGGAAGTAGCAAAGAGGCAGTGTTGATATGGACCTATTACTTTACCAAGATGTTTCCGCACAAACCTGTCCTCCTCCTGAGCACAACACAGTCAGGTCTACATATGATCATTTTCTGATGTCTCCTCTTCCTCCTCATCCTGACATCATGAAATACCTTAAGATTACATATTTTTCTCACACACCCTCCGACTGCCTTGTTTCTGCTTATATACCTAAAATCGTGAAACACATGAAATCAACATCGCTTTGTCGTGCAAAATGTCGTATTACCATCTTATCTTATTATTCAGCACTCCTGAGTTATCATATAAATCTCAGGCAGTCTTTCTTTCATTATTTGTGCTCTTTCAATAGCACAGTGGCCGTACCATGTACTTTACAGCAATGATTTGACCATTTAATCATTTATGATTATTGTTTTATTGCTCTTCATTTCAGTCATAACAGCAAAGCTTTTCTACCACAGCAAAAACAAATTTCCCATCATTCTCCCTAGTTTTGTCCTTTACCTTCACACTGTACATACTGCTGTAATAACGGGCATATTTTTTTTAATGTTTATTCCCAATCAGGGGTTCCTCGGTCTCACTTCAAGGTTTGTGGTATTAGAATTTGAGTATAGAACATTGAGCCATGTAGTCATAGGCATTTTTTTCTCACCTATTTTTCCACACAGTATGTTAAATGCTGGGTTTTTGTATGTGAAGAATGATTGAATCACCAAGGCAACACGTTCTTTGTCAGTAAGAACTTCATGTTCTGTTTCCATCTATTTAATCTGGGTAGGCATCCTTGAAGTCAAGGTAGCTCAATGAATTATGCTTATTTCTGTAATTTCCTGGGTCATATTGTTCTCTTCTCCACCTCATTCTCTCACATGGAAACATAACCCTCCACTAAGCGTTTCCCCCACCTTTCTCAAAGAACACAAATTGATTCTCTGCAACAGTTTTTCTTAATTTAATTTGATCTCCTCTTATGCATTACCTAGTTTATTTCTTTTACTAGATTTCCTCCTTTTATTCTCAGCCATGGTGTCCAACACAGTACCTACTGACCAAAACAGAAGAAATGGTGTATGAAGTTTTTTTTTTTTTTTTTCAAATGGCAAGAGTCAGAAAAAAAATTAAATCGCTGTGTGTTGATTTAGCAATGGTGAGACAATGAAATGCAAATCAGGAACTCCAACAGATTAATATTTTTATAGACTGATCTGACACCTAAACATCAGTCATATAAGTCATACTCTTGCTCTACAGGACCTGCTGGATGATATTGTGCTATCTTAAGCCAAAGTTGTTGCCAGATCCCCCCCTGAGTCGCACCCCGTTGGCTTTTTCATGCAGATCCAAAGTGGTTATGAACGTGACCCATCTGCTCTCATGCATCTCAATCAATAATTCACTTGCGTCAGGGTGGCCATTGGAGCCATTAGATGCTATTTGCTAGTAATTCTGTTCATATAATCGGTGAAATGATGAGGTATAATAATTAAAGATGAAATTATTATATAGCCTATAGAGGCAAAAATGCTAACAAATACTGAACAAATGCTGTATTGTCCTTGCTTCACAAAACCAAAACATTTTTGAGAGCACTTTTACTGCAGCAGGGATAAAACCATACTAAATAACCAAAGGGAATCTGGTCAGCATGAGTGCTGAAGGTAGTTAAAGGGTTACACATCTATTTTATATTGAAATGAACAAGTTCCACTGTGTTTAGTTCCCCCGCACCTTCAGAAATGTAGCCGACTGTACAGTAGATTGTTATGCTGCTTGTTATACTTTCACACAAGTTGTGACACCTTTTCGTTTAACTTTGAGGAAAAGGAAAAAAAAAAAGATGTTAACACACACACACTAACAGACACACACACACACACACACACACACACACACACACACACACACACACACACACACACACACACACACACACACACACACACAGAGTGCAGGCTGCTGCTTGCCACCAGAGAGGCAGCTGAGTCAGACAGAAACAGATGTTTAGACTGGAGCAGGTGGAAAATGTCACTGATATTGCTGATGTCTCTCTAGATTTCAAAGGTAACTGCAGTCAAATGCATGGCACAAATGTCTTATCAGAGAGGGCAATCGACGCATTACAGTACAAGCTCAGGCAACTCAAGCTTTATTGTGAAGGGAACTTCTGTTTGATGATTGAAACGGGACAGACTGCTGCCATACATTATTACTGCTCCTTTTGACTGTTTTACAACAAATTCTTTAAAACCTTTTTCTTTTAATGTTGTATTAGCCAAATAAAATATAAAGGTATGAGAAATGTTGTATGTTACTGCTTTAAATTGTAATGTCTGTCTGTAAAATCTTTTTAAAATGATCAGAGGTTTTTGCTTTTGCCCTCATTGGATGATGTTCAGGGATAGACTGAGCAGAAATAACTGTAGTCAAAGTATAAGTTATTCTGTATTTGAGCTACATTAGACTCACTGCTGATATGATCAGTTGTAGTGATGTGTGGGTCAACCCATAACCCATGGATTGGCAGACAGGTGGCTCAATAAATAACACGGCAGCATTGTTAATAACTTACAGAATAATTTACAGAAACATTCCATGTAGTCATCCACCTTCTCATCCCCTTTCTCTTACTCTCTCTACAGTATGTCTCTCAAACATACATCATTTGCTCGTGTGTGAGAGAGAGAGAGAAAAAGAGAGAGACAAAGAGTTCATGTCTTTAAGGGTTACTTGTTCTGCTCTTTTTCTCAGTCCTCAGTCCTGACAATTGCGTACATATAGAGCATATAAAATTGGTTGTTTGCAGGGGTGAGCTGGTATAAAAAAAAAGACTGATCCATCCTTAATGTAATCTTTGTTGTGTCTGCACTAATGTTTAGTACAAGTTAAAAGAATGACACATTGTAGTTCCTAAAATAGCAAATAGAAGACAATGACTTGCACAATTGGAATAGATGTCAATGCAGAAGATGCCCTTATATTTTACTGGGAGCAGTAGGACAATTCTATAAATGTATGTTCAAGAAGTCGGTTATTTTATACTCAACTTGAACTTTAAAGAGCTGGCAGCACACCTCGGGTTACTGCAGTATCATGGGTAAATGCTGTAATAGGCATTCAAAACCTGTCCTCCAGAAGTCCTTATTACTTCATTCAGTCTGGTGCAAGTATGACTGAGAAGTTCCACATGTTCTTTAAATACACCATATGTTTTTATTACGGTTGGCAGTTGTGTGTTGGGTTTTCAACATCCATGTTCGGTCAGTGAGCAGAGAGCAGCATTGCTAAATGACATTGCTGATGGACAAAATGAATGGGGAACGATGCTGCTGATTAAAGGCATTTTTCATGCGACTCAGTAAATGCAATTGGTGACATACACAACTCAAATTAAATAGTTCATATCACTTTGCAGTGCATACTAAACTGAATGTGTAATTTGCAAATTTTCACACACTAGCATCTTGCAGTTAAAGCAGCATATTAGCTTTAAGCCAGTAAGTTTGGAAATGGAATGTGGAAGGGTTCATTGGTCCAGGAAAATTATTCCTACTGTAGTTAAGGTGAGCTCTGCTGGACTTATAGAATTATTACTAAATTCTCTCTGCACTGTCAGACTTAAGGATTGAACCATGATCAGTTTGAATGTAAAGGCAGCAGCTAATTAGGGATGGCTGATGATTAAAGAATCCTTTAAGACAATATGGATTCAAGTCCTGTGCATGTCTGAGCTTTGCATTTGCGCTCTAAATATCACTCTAGTGTACTCAGTAGGATGCTACAATGAAATATAACATAACAAAAATCTGTGAGAAGTCAGTAAAGAAATATGTAACACAAATGGTGATTAAAATGAACCAAAAACAAACAGAAAAACTCTTTTAGGCTTTTAATTTCACTAAGCGTATATCACAACAGAGAGTAAGAGATCAAGACTCAGGGTATGTTTGTTTGCTTTGGGATTATTGTGATTATATCATTAGTGAATTCAGTTCTTCTCTAAATCCTTTCTTTGCTGACACATAAAAGTTGAGTGGGCGTAGAAAACGTCAGTACATAATTCATCAAAACCAACTAAAGAAGACAGCAGCAAATGATGCATCTTCAATGAGAGGCTTATTTTTTTCGTACTTTTTTACAGCAGTATATCTCAGTTACTTTATAAATATTGTTAAACATTCAGCAACTATATTCAGAAAACACTTCAACACTTGACTCACTGCTATTTCATTTGAATGAATGCTGTGTCAAAATATTGTCAAACCTCACAATACAATGTAATCCAGCGGCATTATGGTGACAAATGAGAGCCAAAAGATTAGTCACTCTAACAGAAAGAATGGTAAATAAAAAGTCTCAAACTGAATTTATTTATATTGCACAGCAGGGCCCCGTTCATATGAAGGCTGCTCAGTGGCATAACTGTTTTTCAGGGTTTGATTCTGCTGCCAATTTTCTCCAAACAACACCACACTCCTTAAACGGAACTGAACAAAAGAAGTTATTGTATTGGAATTAATTTAAACTTTATACTCTTTAAACAAATGTAAAGAGTAGCATGACAGCATAATCTCAAAATTAACAGAAACCACCCCCCCCCCCAAAAAAAAATCTATTTTCAAGTTTTCCTCTCTGTAAACTTATTTAAACTGCCCCTGCAGCAACAGTTAATCCCATTTTCCACTTGAACGAGGCCTATGATTCTTGATAAATGGAAAGTGCTGCGATAGAAAAAACAACAACTCATGAGTCAAGACATTCAAAGGAAAAAAAAAAGAAAAAAGTTCCAACCACAATGTAATAACTTATTTCAACAATAAAATCCATTTTGTCACCAAAGTTAGAGACTTCTCCCTAAAGATTAGGACTGAAACAACCTCTTCATGGTCTAACATCCGGTAGTGTTTGAGATATTCTGATGGCAAGCCTCAGATATGGTGTTATATAAAGATAGATCTATCAGGGTGAGTGGTGCTTGCAGATAAGGAACGGTGGCCTCTATTGGGCGCAAACACACATATGCAGAGCCCTGAGATGACTTCAGCCACAGGCAATAATATCTCAATCAAGTCCTTCCTCTCAATCTAATCTCTGCTGTGATTGGCTGACCATATTGTTTATCTTTGATATGATCATTTCGATAGGGCTGTCCTCTAACTAGACTCTGATGACTTTGCATTTTCTTTCATACCAGTTTACTCTTCTGTAAAGAGCCAGATTGAAGCATTAGCACAGAGGACACTAACATTATTTAATCAATTAATCTTTTACGCCCATGCATATTCAGTGGCTATTTCTAAGCAGACTGTAAATAAAAGTCAAATTTCAAAACCCCCAAACAAATGAGAGGGCTGTCATTCATTTTCAGCCACTCCTGAAAGCCTAGCAGAGCATTGCGTTTGACAGCAAAGCATCACAAAGCTCCGGCCTCTTTCCGCTCTGATCTATACTCTCCATTAGCAATGAATAGAAGCTGACCTCTCACTGTAAAAAGCCACTATGCCCCAAATCAAACACCAGCATCCCTTTCTGTCTGACTCACTGTCCAGCTCCTCACAACATTCATTTAAAAACACTTGGCTGACACAATGAAACAAGGGCAGCCTCTGAGTCCTAGGATGGTTTTATGCTTTCTGCTAAATTGGATCCAGTGCGTAATAACACACCACTTCATGTCATTTATTTTGGTCAAGCACAGACTTTTGCTGAAACTTCACTGGGAAGCAAGACTGGACGTTTGAATGTGTTATTTAAGGAAGCATTTATATAGATTTTTTTTTCCAATTTCATACACTATTTACTTATTATAACAGTGGATTGGTATCTATTTTATACCTTTCAACAGCATACCATATTTGTGCCGCATGTACACATGCACCACCCACCTCTCAAAACATGAATTTGATTTTGAAAATCACAAGGAAACTCCAAAGCACTCTCTTTTAAATCAATTAAATAGCCTTCTTTTTTTTGTAATGCCATGGTCGTGTTAGACCTTACAATACAAAACACAGTGTGACAGTTTGACTTCCTGATACAGGCTTGGTTGAAAAGAGAGTCCCTTGGAGTTACCTTGTGATTTTCATGTCGACATTTGTCCCTATCCGAAGAGATCCTCCAATAAACTCAATTTGAGTCCAGGAAGCGCTCCAATCCTTGTGTTTTATGCCGTAAGCATACATGTACAGATGGAGTCCAGACAGTGCGTGCGCTGACATCTGCCTATTTCCATTTTCGAGGACTGATGAAATTGACTAAATAAATGTGCTGCACACAATCCGGAGATGATTCACATTCCTTATTAATGATGTGGGGTGTTTTATCCAATGTCCTGCTGTGCAGTTGGGAAATCAGATATAAAGTATGAAGTCCCAGCACAATGAAGGAAATGAAAGAAATGATGTGACATGAATCAGCATGTTACACTGCTTGGGCAGGTCTCCATGCTGTTCCTTTAGATACAGACTCCCTGCAAGTCCCCTGCTTCTTCCTGCCAAACGCAGACAAAAACTACATGCTTTGACAAGGTTTGGCCCCAATTAAGCCGTTCTGTGCATAGAAATTATGAAAATATTTTCTTTTTTTAAATTCAACCATCATGTCTATCCTCTGTGGCTTCCTCACACCAATTCTCTTCTCTAGAAAATTTGGGTTGGGAGAGAACAGTAACTTTGGGTTTAATTAGTTGGACTAAACTTGATGAGGTCTTGTGGTGCGCATCCAACTTAAGCTGAAACCAGGGGAGAGCAGAGTTGCTCAGTTATCTCTCTCTGTGTGCCGTCCTCATTAAAATACATGTGAATGTTGTTTGTGGTTGATTAAACAAAAACACGACGAGGCGCTGTTGTTATAAATACTGAGCCCTGCTGATAACAAACATGTGAGTTTTCACCCTTACTTAGAATTCACCCTTACTCCCTTTGCTTATTGTCTCTTACAAATTCATCCAGTCGTCTTGTTGAGGGATATTGCAAATCTTTCCTGTTGTGGAAGGACAACTCTTAGCAGCAGTGCTTCAACTGCAGAGTAGTTTAATAGTCAGGAAAGAAGAAAAAAAACACACACACACACATGGAGCCATAAATTAAGTGTCGATTCATTCAGTGAATAAAACGGCAGCTGTGTGAAACGTAGGCAGAGGTGGTGGAAAATACATAATTTAATTCAGTGTGTCATTCCTCCCCTCTGTGTGTTGGAGTTGTTATGAAACCAGAGGTCACCTGGTGGCTCGGATGACTTGAGCATGTGCAGAAACTGATATTTGCTCAATCTCATTTCAGCTGAGAGTTATAACTTCACTCCGCTGTGAGAGGCAGACTATGTGAGATGCGGCATGTGTCACGTGGAGGAACACTGGCATGGAGGGGCAAAGAGGGGGAGGGAGGTGGTATAAAAACTGTAATGGAGCAATGTGAAGCCCTCATCATGTCATCTCCTGCTCAGTGCTCTAAAGGAGAGTTAAAAGGCACCCACCTTTAAGCCTCTCTCTCAAAGGGATAATCGTTTGTCGGATTCTACATGTGTGCGACCCCATTAAAACTTCATGCGACACATCATGCATCTTGCACACATCTGATCTAAAAATGTGTCAATGCACACGAGAAGCCTTCAAAACAAACTGAGATGTGGGGAGGCGGCTACACGGGTCATGCAGAGGGTAGCCGGTGCAGCATTTATCTGATCCCTGATCAGTTTAGCCATCTGAGGATCGGCGTGGTTGAGATTGCGGCATGAAAAACAGCCCATCAAGATGAAAAAAAAGAAAAACAAACATTTGTCATTATCTCATAAATCCTTGAATTATTTCATTTATTAACCTTTTTTTATTTTAACAGATTGATTTGTTTGATACATTCGTACACATATACATAGAAATGCAAACACATATACAGTACAGGCACATACACACAGGAATGATTTGAACAGGTACGTCATTAGTTAAGGTAAAATCAGATTAACTCACATTTGCAGACAGTTTTACGAGCCACCATTTACATTTGTCATCCATCAAAACCAATTCACACCTTTAAAATTACAAGGAATTCAGAAATTCATATGAAGTTGGCCAGTTTACACCTGAGTAGACTGCATCCGAGTGAAGGCAGTCCTCGACGGCACAACACATCCAGAGGTAGAGGTAAGACAAAGGGTCGAAGGAGAAGGGAACGTTAAACACCTGCAAATGAGAGTCAGCTAGAATTAGCCTGGCTTTGAGTCTGTTTCAGGGTATTAGCCGTGTGTGGCTAGTTATCCTGACTCTGGCCAGTAAGACTTTATATACAAATATATCTCACTTAGTTAAAATAAATCATTCAGTCACCCAAGGAGCAGTCAGACGAGTAGTAATGGCACACAGAGCAAATACTAAAGAAGCAACTCAAGCATGGAGGAGGTCTTGTTACTTCGGCTCAAACCTCTGAGTAGAAACTTTAACAGCTTTCAACACGCAATTTATTCTAAAAAAAACCTTTGTGTTCGTATGCAAATGTGTCTCTGTGGATGTCTTTTCTGCATGAATGTGCGTGTATGCATGCCAGAAGGTCTATGTTTGTATGCATCTGAATATGCTAGGGATGATATCCATATGTGTGTGCATCTGTGCACACGTCATTTGAGTGTTGTGTGTGCAATGGAGGTCTCTCATTCAAGGCTTTTCTTTTATAAACAATTAAAAGCAGGTTTTCTATCTTTTCTCTTCCACTCAAGCTTTGGATTCAATAAGAAGCAGAACAAAATGATAATTCCAAGCCAAGGGCATTTGGACCAAAGTTATTTTGCTCTTTGTATTTCTTTTTAATACCATAACACTGACATGTGTCTCTCTGTGCTTTCATTTTATGCGCACTTTGTCAAGAGCAGTACATGACAGGAATTCAGTATGTACACGAGTTGCTCCTGTAGAGGATGGTCTGATTTAATGTGGAGCACCTCGCTGCATAGATTTACATTTTGATACACAGGTAATGATTTCCCTTAACTTTCCATTGGTGGAAAAGTTCATATTAATACCATGCAAAGTTGACATAAGTATTTGTCTTAATTAATTAATTCAGTACCATAACTGATTATTTTTAACCCAGCATCACAGTGATTTTGATTGGATGTTGTCCTCCTAAATGTCTCTTATTCTATTCATACCCTTGAAAGAAAACTTCTTTTCAGTTTAGTACTTAATTCACAGTGGTGATAATTACTTATCAGGATGTTTTAGATTTAGTTTTCTGCTCCAATTCACCTCCTACTCCAGCACTCAGAGTTGAATCAAATTCCAATATTAGGAATGTTTGTCAAAATGAGACCCCAGGTGGCACCTTTCCTACAGCTGCAGATAACTCACGGGGTGACTGTGCGTTCCTCTTGTTTCATCCTTTTCTCCATGTCTTTTTCTGTCTTTGGGCTGCCGTTATGTTGAAGCAGTCATTCCTTTTCCGTCGGGAAAGATATATTTTACTTCTCCTTTCATTACACATCATTTACTCTAATTCTTTCATAAAGAACATAAGAGGAGGGGAGAAGGAATGGAGTTAACAGGTGGTGACGAGAGCAGAGGAGATGGAGAAGACGGAAAATGGTGAGGCTCTTATCTGGCGCTGGCGGCTTGCCACGAACGTAGGAGCAGAGCACTGAGGAGAGGTGTAGAATTCTGGGGAGCAAAATGGAGTTGTGTAGAACAGATTGGGTATTACTGTTGAGAGGGGAAAAAAACAGAGAGGGAGAGAGATCGAGAGATGAGGGGATTGGAGGTTAGGACAAGAGGGAATGGAGGTGAAATTCTGAGGGGAATAGATGAAGGGAGGATTGGAGTGATGGGTGAGATAATAGGAGAGGAGTGTAGGGGGCGTGCAGACAGATTTAGGTTATGTACAAGAAACGTTAACTGATAGCAGGAGACAAAAGAAGCACACAAGGCCGTTAAAAGGCCCTTTTGTTCAATGGAAACAGGCTTAATGTAAAGATTATGTCTGTAATGTCTGCATGGATGCAATAATGTCATGCTGGCTCAGTAGTTTAAATACTGCACGATTTGTTTTTCACTAAAATCTATAAAGGGCATGTGTACTGATTTCCCAGTTGCAGTCACAATGAAAGACACAGTGAGAGATCCACTCATGTGCAGGAAGGCTTCATGCTGATGTCTCACCAAAGAAAACCTACAACTGTCATCAGGAAGGACTGGATATTGGATAAGGAACTGATCTTTCTTTAGTCAACATGATGTTTGATCACTGAAGTCCCACACTGAGACTTGTGTTACGCGTCACCTTAACATAAAATGCACCTTGCGTTTGTTCACATGTGAGAGTGTTAGTGATTTTATTTGCTACTCAGGGGCAGCAGGAACAAGCTGCAAACCCAATACGATTACCTTATGAAGTCAATTTTGCCTATTTACCCATTTAGCAGATATGAAGCAACGTTATCATTCATTTGAACTCTGTTTTGTTCTTCACCAACTCCTGAGAAAAATATCCGGCTCGAAAGCTACTAAATTATCCACTACTTTCACCAGCTCACCGCTAACTGTGTCTATGTGCAGTTTGGTGCTCTATCGGAGCTTTTTCTGCTCAAAGGGGCTGCCTGCTATGGCCAAAAATAACCCCTCATTTGATCCATTGTTATAAAAAATATACTATGGCAGCTTAACCAGAATTTTACAGTAATTAACAAACCCAATTAACCTGTAATTGCACATTGTGGAAGTCTAAATATAAATATTCTAATAAAAAAGGGATTCTAATCAGTAGCTTGGAGTTAAAATGTAAACATTAGGATCCATATAGATTTAATTCTTTTCATATAGTAAAAAACAACAATGCATCATATGATGGAGTAGGAGGGAATAGTACTTAGATGAGTTACATAAAATGGCATTATTCTTTAAAGCATGTAGATGATTGGCTTGTTATTTCTATATTTATCCATATGATTATATCTTTTACATCCACCCACATGAAGCACATTTACTACATTTACACATAGTTCAAAGTTGACATTCAGTGGTGTATGTGGCAGAAAAATCTAAAATTATTCTCCTAGTATTTTGAGCTCATTGTGTACAATGTGTATATTCGCCCTCACTGAAACGTTGTCATGTTGGGTTGAAAATTATGCGTGGTGTTTTAAAAATGCTTCATTATAGATTTTCCGTCAGACATCATGGAGACAAAGAAAGAGAGAGAAAAAAAATGCAGCCAATCAAGTTGTCCAGTTTTGTTTTATTTTATTAGAAAAATTCCACGCACCATAAAAATTACATGTACAAAACTATAAGATTTGGAATTGCTTTATGTATACATACAAAAGATAAAGCCCAAAAAAAAAAAAGTAAGGGGGACACAGAAGGAGAAAAAGTGAAGACAAAGCGTTAGTGTTCCTTTTTTTTTTTTGTGAGTTTCTTCTGGTATGGGTCAAAGGTCTGAGGTTCTGTCTCTTTGCTCTTCTGCCAACTTGCTTCTTTGCATGGAACCATATCAATCACGATGATAACGATGACAGCGGGGAATGGCAGTGAATGCAATTAAGTGCACATATGAATAGCTATACTTGTATATCCGAGATGGTATCTGAGTACCACAGATCCCATTTACACCGTTTTACCAGCACGTTGACTGGATCAAAACATGAAAATGATGAGAGGGATAAATCACCGGTGTTATTTCTACAAAGGAATAACTGTCAAACACACTCTAGAAGAAGACCATCAAGAGCGATGTTATCAATCACGCTGTGTGCACTTAAATGCATTCCAATGCAGGTGGTGTAGTCACAAACAGTCGTTCCGTGTTTTTCTTCACATTAAAGTATCTCCAGTGTCAATATAGAACTCTGGACAAGTAAACTTATTCAGTGTTGATGATGATTTCGATAACATTTCAGATCATATTAGTGTGAATGAAGACTGGAGGTCTTGGTTAACTTACACCCCGCTACTTTTTTCATCTGTTTCTTTCATGACTTCAGACACGTGGCTTTCCTCCTGATCTCTGGGTCTGAAAGGCAAAAAAAAAAGAGAAAGCACCTTGCATTTAATTGCGGCATACTGGGGGGAAAAAAGCAGTTCATTTTGTATGCTTTTGTCTTTGTCTCAAAAATAAAATATGAATCATTAAAACTTGTGAGTCATGGCTTATGGCTGCAGGAGTTTGGAGTATGGAATGAAAAACAACTGACAAAAAAAAAAGAGATATAAAGTTCCAAACATGGGAAATGTTACAATGATGTGATGCAAAAATGAATATCTGAAAATGTGAGATTGCAAAGCAGAGTTCATGAACACTGGATAGCTACAGCTGCTACATATTGTCAGCCTTGGGCAAAAATAGCTTCAAGAGATGTGCTGTTGTCATGGGCAAAATGCCCACATGTGTTTTGGTGCATGTATACTTATGTCATTTCTTTTTCTAAACAAGGCCACAGAGCCAGAGTCAAGTGCCTTTATGTGGATCAGAGCAGATCGAACGCTGATTACACTTCAAACAAACTAAGAAGAGTACTTCATCCACTTTAAAATGCAAAGGGATGGTTTTTGATAAGAAAACATCTGCAACCCAAATGCATTCCTTTCTTGTATTGTTTGCTGTGGTAACAGTAGCGTGGTAATAGTCTGTCAGTTTTTAAGGCTGAGGGCAAGAAGTATTTTCTCATTCATCTGTTAAATTTGCAACCTCATGCCTCCAAGTTGTCCACCATTGCTGACAAAACATTGGTGAGCGAGTGCTCAGTGGGAGGAAAGCCACATGAATTCTGATGCGACTGTTCACACTGCTGTCATAACAGCAGGGATCAGATACTGATTTAGGACCATGTATGAAAGTAGCCCAAGCCCAAGAATTGAAAAGATCAGACTCCATGGGATTTATGTTGTTCTAAAAAAAAAAACAACAACAAAAAAACACACACATCTGAGTCATACATGAGGCTGCTTATGTGAACATAGCCTAAAAGCCCCTGGTATATATATAAACCAACAAAACTGCATGACGTGGGCTGTTGATTCAACCGTTAGAAATACATGAAATACATTCTGGGGAAAAATGTGTGATGGAAGGCAATTTGCCAGCCCACCATCCTCCTTGTTAAACAACCACCAACAACTCTCCAGCCATTGGCCTCATTAGTACTGTAATGTGAGCACATTAAAATTATTAGCTGTCACACTATAAGTGGTCCTCTTGGGGAAATCTGGTGCTATTTTTAAATTGCTCATTGACTGGCTGGCAGAAACAGAGTATAGTTAGATGTTATTGGTAAAAAAATAAATAATTAAAAAATAAAATAAAATCGACAAACCAATCCCTCCAGCAGTCCCCCAGTCTGACAATGACAAAAAAAAAATATTGATTCGTCCAGACAAGTAAGGTTGTACTTAATGGGAAGAAGTTGGCGGAATGTGTTGACAATGTGTGACAGTAATAGAAGAGAACAGCCAGCAATAATTGGACAGTGATATAGAAGTTACTTAACATTGTGTTACTCTATTTCTCCTAAAGACTGTTTCAAAGTGTCAGTGTTTCTAACAGGAGGTCCTTGAACATGGGCCAACTTCTATCGTTTGTAATCCTCATCAACGTGTGGAGCAATGGACAAGTAGCAGGAGCAGTGAACGCATCATTAGAGGAGTGAGTCTTCAGGTGGATGTGACAGACTTCAGTAATGGTCATTAAACTGACTAAACGATATGTCCTACCTGCCTGATACTTGCACAATACAATGGATTGAGAAATGTGTGCATTATTTGTATTTTTTGCAATGATCAAACAATCATCACTTCCTGGGTGGTGCTATAATTTTGCACCAGCGAAGTAACACCAGTACACTATAGCTCTGAATAGAGAGCGCTCTTTAGTACCACCTGTCACATCAGTGAAATGCTTAGCAAAGTAACAGTCATTAGCTTTTACTCAGTGGACAGTTTCCTAATGAGCCTGGCGTACCAAGCTGGTAGTCCTAAGAGAAATCCACCTCCCTTTGGGTGGAGCATATATGCAACACTCCTAATATACCTCCAGTATGTTCCCTTTACGACATGATTTACATTTTAAGGGACAGTGACGGTAACACGTGTACATTGAAGCAAAGACAAGTATATATGATGATATATGATCAGGCAAACTTTACATAAACACATTAAATGATTAAAGGAAAGGAGTCTATACTGTATTTTTTACATTTTTAAGCAATTGTGGATGAATGTATGAGCTAAATCATCATGAGCTCTATCATCATGATCATTATCTCAATTCACAGGAAATGCTTATGTGATTTTTAGAACGATGTACATGTCCTTATGTGTACAATTAAACTTCACAACAACAAGCCCACTTTTGCAACAACATAATAAAAAAAAAAGTTTTGTAAATACAACTTCATTTGCAACCCTCAACCAAACGTGTAAGAAAAAAAAAAGCAGTTCCTGTATAAAAACAGAGCCCTGGGACCACTTTACACTTTAGAGTGAAAAAACAGGAAAAAGGATGAACTTGAGCTTGAACTTTCAATGTGACAACAGCTGTGACTGCAAGTCAACACCTTCTTGTTCTTCTTGACATTGTTATGTGAACATTCTAATTCAACTGGTGCACTGTCTCACCAGTAGCCTACTTTAACTCCAGTATAGCTCCAGACACACCAAAGTTTGTGTCACCACATATTGCCTGTCACAAAGTTGTACTTGAACACACTGCAAAGACAACAGCTGACGGCCAAATAGCACAATATGTTCTGTGCTTGGAGAGGAAATAACTCTCCACACCGGCAGGTGGTGTTAGTCTGGTTGACAGTCATAAAGGAAAACCGACAGATCCAGGATGGCAGATATACAAACCGTTGTTATGATATAGCAGCATTTGCCTACTATCTTTATTCCTGGTGGCCAAACCATTGTAAAAATATTTGCATATTGGGCGGGTTGATGAAGAACGAGAAGAGCTGTATTTTCCCTCTTGTTTGTGGCTGTTTTCTTGCTTTCCTCACAGTATTTTTCCTCTCTTTCACTAATTTATTTTTAGCTGAACAACCAATCAGAGGTATTTCTGTTACTCGTGGGCTCTGCTGCCAAAGCAAGATGCTAAATCGAGCGACAAGTCTTCCACAAGGCCTGACTAGTTCCACACCACAAAAATTAGGCCCACAGATACTAATCAGCAGCCTATAACATTGACCAACGGCCAACGGTGAGTCGGGCCCAAACACATCCCATCCAGCCCCTCGTTTTTTGACTGAATGTCCATTGTGGGGCCCTCTATTGAGGTGCTGCTGTTGAAAACAAGTTATGAAGAGTGGAAGGGTGCCCCGTTGATAATTGCTTCATGACAAAACAATCAATAAGCTACTGTTTCTACAATTGCCCAACTAAATTCTTCCGCCTTTTAACACGTCGGCCTGGCTTTCTACACTTAAACTAGATCTGAAAGCTTGAGCAGACTAACACTGACAGTTTGTAAGACATCGACTCTCTAAAGGGCTACAAATTCCACTCAATATTGGTCCAAGTGATTAAACCACTGCTAGTTCTTCCTAATGCACTGCAACATGTGCATGAATTCTACTGACATTAGACATGAAAGCACACCCTGATTACTGCCTACACGTTAACGCGAGCCGCAACTTCATCTGGCATATATTTTTATCATAGTAGAACTATGATAAAAATTATTTAAAACGTGTCTCATCCTATCTGGACATGGAGGAAATAGCACTAAGATGGTTTCAAGTAAAGTTAAAGCAAAAAAAAAGCAAGCTCATTCGCAAACAGCAATCCCAGGAGTACATATTAAAAATAAAGCACTATTTAGCATAGGGAGTTTTCTGATTCATTTTTTTTTCTTCAAAGACGGAGCAAGCAGCATGTATTATTTAAAATGTCAAATAATGATGCATTTAATGTTAAAACTGTGTGTTTATATATACGTATGTGTGTGTGTATATATATATATATATATATATATATATATATATATATATATACAAAAAAGAAAAAAAGAAAACTACACCTCATATTTTGGTCCACATTGTGTATTTAAAATTGTAGTCCTGAGTAGACAGCTCCACATATATATGTACGTATATATATATATATATATATATATATATATATATATATATATACGTATATATATATATGTATACGTATATATATATACGTATATATATATATACGTATATATATACATACGTATACATATATACATACTGTATATATATACATAGTATAAAAATTACATCATGGGATTTTTGGTAAATCACGCATATTTCCAAAGACTTATACCCTAAAAAACCTTTAAAAAAGGGACAAACCAAAGATCACCACATCCTCACAAAACAAACCTTTACACATGAACCCATTCAAACGAGACACCGAGCCCAAGCTTTTACAACAGCACTGTATTAAACTGAACATTTAGCAGCAACAAAAAAACACAAAACCACATCAGCTCAAGGGGTTTTTTGAGCTTAAAAACAACACCTACCACTGGATTACCTCTGACACCAGTATTTGAGTAAAGCTTTGCATCCGCCAATAAACCAAAAGGGCATGATGGAGCACTTAATGCTTCTAATATCTAAAAGACTCCATTCTCTACAGTGAATTCAACGCTCTTGGTTCTCAACATCATCTCATTCTGCAACAGCGTTTCCAATGTAAAAGTGCCGATACAACAACCAAACAGCTGGTCTGAAGCTAAAACCTTAAACCTGCACAAATATTTAATCCAGCAGCAGTCTCACTTATTCCCGGTCTGCAAGGAAGGAACTGTACTGCTGTTGATTTAATGGGTATTCCATTAAAACTTAACGTTATGTGTCACTCATAAGCCTCATCATGTCGGTTCAAGATAATCTTATTTATATAGTGGCAAATCACACCAAAAGTTATCTCATGAGACCTTTCACATAGAGCAGGTCATAGACAACATCGATTCCCAACATTTCCCAATGAGCAAGCACTTATAAAGTGACACTACATTTTACTATGAGGGACTATTTCTATTGTGAATACAGTGTAAAAGTGGACATATATAAATAAACTAACCCACTACAGCAGTACAGGGTGCTATACTAATCTTTCTATTACCTTACTACACTGTATACAAAGTACAATATACTACATTAACATTGGACATTTTCATCCTTGAGTTAGCACAGGGAAAACACAGCTGCAGCCATTTAAATGGAAATTTGCCCCAGGTATTTCTTGTATCATTTTGTAACCTGCTGAATGTTGGTTTCTGTTATTTTTGTATTATTATTATTTCTTTGCATCTGTATCCTGAAGGGGGATCTTGCATCAAACAGTTCCAATTTTGTGTCACTAACGCGGTGAAGCAAACGTACGTCAGGAGGCAGAGAGAGAGAGAGAGAGAGAGAGAGAGAGGGGGAAAGAGAGAGTTGTGAATGTTACACACATCAACTAATGCTGAGTGGTAAAATCTGCAGCATCCAATTATGGCTTCCCTCTCTGCATCCTTTACTCTCCACGTCTCTTTCTGTCTCTTTCTCTCTCCGAGTCGCTACACAGTTGACTTTTACAGGTCCCTGTGTCACTAAATGTCAGCCAGTTTCGGTTGCTAATGTGTTTAATATTTCAAATGGATATAATTACACAGTAATTGCTGTGCCCTCATTTGCATCAAGGGCTCTCAGTTCCAATTAACAATTATTCTGCTGTCCTGAACCAGAAGTTTAAATCACTTTCTGATTTAGAGTATAAATAACATGTGGGCTCGACTGAAGGAGCCCACATATTAACAATTTTTTTTTTTTGCAAAGCTTGTATCATTTCTCAGAACATCTATGGATGCGTAGTTCTCAGAGAGCAGATGATGGGAGGAGTATGATGTTTTGTAAAAATGGATGTTTGACTGAACTGCTGCATGAAACAATCGGTTTACTGATCTCTGATTGCTTCCATTTCACATTAGCCTACCCTGCCTCTCTATGATTATTTCTGAGTTTATTTTTGATTTCGATGTATTATTGACCTCTAAAGAACTAATAACAATTGAGAAGTAAGTGTAGAGGGGGGGGGAGGGCACACCCCATCTGGCCCAGGTGTGAGTCTCATCTCCTGTAGCACAAAGTGGGAGTCATCAGAGATGGTGTTTTCAGCTTTCAAATTCACATTCTGACATCGCTCTATTTGACTGGATAAGGGCGGCGAGCTCTAGACTTCTTATATGCACAAATCGACAACAGGGCTTTGAAACAGCTGAGTAATCCTGTGCTACTGACCTTCATAAAATGACACTGGAACACTGAGACCAAGATGTTCTGCTGAACGAATCCCAGTGGTGCTCACATTTTAGTTGCTGAGCCTGCCCTGAAAACTGTCTTTTTTCTTTTTTCTTTTTGAGGCTACTTCTATTTGCAGCTTCCCAAATGCTTCTCCTCGGCGGATGACTGAGAGAAATGTCAACTTTTTCAGTATGACTGACACATGAATCCATCGGCTGAATAGCTTGCACATTTAATAAGGGGCACCGTCATTCATGCGGAAGAATCAACACATGCTCGGTGCACACAAGCATCCCCGTATCGATGGGAGGTCGCTGGATCTATCCACGGAAGACCTCATTTGACTCTCTGAATGTGTGTCCCATGTGTTAATGTTTTTCTTCAGCTGTACACATCATGTGCCTGGCTCTAAAGATATATATATATAGATTTTTTTTTTCAGCCATTTAATTTAAAAGGGAATAAGAGGTCATACAATAACAGGCACTGAAATAAACATGCTCTGTGTGTATGTTGTGTCATCTATTATTCATACTACTGTGTGTTTCCTTTGTGAGGGACCAAAGACACCTCACAGCACAACACAGCTGCAGTTCAGTACATGCTGTGGAGTCCTCCAATACATCCCACTCAATGTTCTCCTTCTGATTTCCCCTCTACGACTCATCTTGTCCTGTTCTCCAATTTCTCCTCCACCTCCTGCGTTACACTCACCCGTCGTCATCGCATCTCTAGTCCTCATTTTCCTCCTCATTTTCTGAATCTTTGTCTTTTCCCTTCCTCCTTTATCTCCTGCTTATTTAGTAAGCTGCTTTTCCCTTGTGGCTTCTCCCACCCATTTTATCATTCTCGCAAAAAAACAGTTTAAGTCATGAAAAAATTATTCAAGATCGTCACAGGAGCGTCTGTACATAACCGAAGATCATGTCAATCTAAATTGAACATGTGTGTTTACGCCACTGCGCCCTCCTCTTCTGTGCCTTTCCCTCCATTGTATAATCAATTTTCTTTGCCATATTCTCACTTTACCCACCCCAATACATCAGAACCTGTCCCTGCTCCATCTCTGTTTCTCTCCCCACTTCCTGTCCTTCCTCCACGCTTCCTTCCAACTTTCATCTTTTCTCCCATTCCCCTGCCTCTCTCGTCATGCTTACCGCAGGCATCGTTCACCTTTCCATGCTATTGTAGGACACTCATCTTACATGACCACAGGTCAGACAACACCAGGGTGTACACACATGAATACATCCCAGAGAGGCACTCTCTCATTTGGTATAATCTACATGTGACTGGTCTCCGGTTCTTCTCTAGAATCTTTCTTTGTCAAGCAGCTGGAAAGCTGTGTGTAATGAGTGCAGCATCCAGCAGTGATGTGTGCTGGAGAGCCAACTGTCCTTTTTTTTTTTTTTTTTTTTTAGATATGTAAGTGTTCCTGTGTGTGTGTGTAAGCTTGAGAGCCTTATTCATAGGCAGTAAGACATGGTCACGTCTAACTACATCACTGCCACATCAGCAGCTGTTGTAACTAAATTGAAGTCATAGCAGGGCCCATCAGCTCTTGGGGAGACTGCAGAGACTGCATATCCTCTACATTAAGGTTGTAAAAACAACCAGAGTCTGTATGTTTCTCAGCGAGGCCGTTTTAGCTTTTAAATGAAATAAACTGACTGAACGCTATAGGAGGGACCTCGTAAATGCCGCTGCCAAAGAGCCACAGATGTAAGCTGTCACATTACATGAAATCATGCTACAGTTCACATGCAATGCTTAAATGAAGAGTCATGGTGCAAAATAAAACACGTCTGGTTCATATCATGTAGTGATTACTATTACGACAGCAAAATTTCACTTTTTTCTGCAAATTGGTCTTTGGCAGAGCAAGTATTACCCAATGTTCCCTTTTTCAGTCTTGATTTTGTTTTTAATACTACAATTCACTGTCACTGATGGAGCCCCCTTTATGCCATTTGCAATCACACAAGAGGAACATATTTCAGTCAGGATAACAGGCTCTTAATGTGCCATGGTGACCACTCCACTCTGGTGAGGAGGCAATGACAGTGAACAATGTCAGGGAGGACAGAAGAACATGTCTCAGTCATTCATCACCATCATCATAATCATAGTGTTACAGGAGAGCCTAGCAAGCTTCATTCACTTTTATGACTAAGAGAAAAGAAAAGGGAATAAAGCCAGGATTTATCTTTGGAGGTGACAAGTGCACACTACTTTTTTTCTGCAAAGAGATCCTCTTGCAAACTTGACAGATTTCCTCATGCAAGCTGCGCACGACTCCGACAGCATGACAACATGTTAGAAACAAAGTAAAGCTGTTGTGAAGTGACACGCTCTATTGTGTATTATCATGCATTATCAGTATAATCTGGCCAATATTGAGCAAAGCCTGTGCCGTCTGAGGAGGCCATTACAAAATCTGCCATCATATGTTTTATAATGACATGCAAATAATCATTGCTTTAAGCTAATGAGATGCCAGGCAATGTGTTTTCTATGAGTTTTACAGTGCCTGACGGGATAAATATTTACATTTCTTAAAAAGTTAGAAAGACATGAATTTATTTCTTCCTGATAATTAATTTGATTATAACACAGTTTTTAAATGTCCTTTCTGCCTACTGTAAATCACTACAGGCTAAAATCTATTCATTCCATCACAACACCTTCATACCAGCCAAGGGCATGGCCAGTTGAAAAATCTAAAATGCTCAATATGATCCGTATTCCCCTTTAACTTTGAAAAACAGTAAAATGGAGCTTTTTTCATGCTTCAAGTTTGTGTGTTTGTCTTATGTCGTCTCTTTCTCTACGGTGTGCGCGCCAATAGGAAACGAACAAGATCGCTCAAACAATCAGCAGCAACAACGGACGGAGAAGACGTTTGTTTGTGTTTGCTTCTGGTGTCCGACATTCTGACATCCGCCATCGTATCATAGCGTTTATGCTGTCGTGAGAGTCACACACACAGTTACACACAGTTACACAGTCACGTTGGTTCTTGTGTCTGTTTAAAAGACCAGACACCTGACTGATTAATTGCTGTTATTACTGAATAAACTATGAGAGTGCTCATGCCAGTCTTAAGGTAAAGTGGAGATATGCTGTCATCACTGGTGGTCCGTGCAACATCTTGTAACATCACTTAGTGGAGAAAATAACATCTTTGGTCTGCGGTCTATTCAAAACACAGCAGCAGTCACTGTTATATAAATATGTTATCCACACTTCACAATTCACATTTCCATAATAGCATGTCCAGATGACAAGTCCACTGATCAAGCAAACAAAACCTGTTTGTTGTCGTCCATTCGGCTTTTCTCCTGTTTTCCTTTTCCCATTCAATAAACATCCTCTGAACTGTTTATTTATGTGGGAGTGTATTCGTGGGTATCAGGCTGAATAAATTACTGTTGGCAAAACTGAAATTAACTTAAAAATGTGAAGTAATAATGAAATATATAAAATGTACTTAGTCAACACCACTGAACGGCCCATTAATCCAATTCCATGTTACACAGAACCGCTGCAATTAAATAAACTCATATCCAGTCATAATGAGAGAAATGCATGACAATTATAGGCAGTGGTAATTACTGAATGCTGTATGTAGTCTGAATATAATATATATATATATATATATATATATATATATATATATATATATATATATATAGCTGTATGGATACTAGGTAGTCTGTAGAATCAATTGATGAGGGCACTTTAGCCGTTACTTGATTTGTTGCTTGTTTAGACAGCAGTTGTGCAGCATGAACTTAATATGGCCTAATTATCAAGGAACTATTAAACTACTGCTGTGCTGTTTTTGTTTACGCCCACATTCAGGTAGGAACTGAAGACATAAAACTTTTATTTTTCCAGAGGTTAATAGTTGAATAGGTTTCAAATTCAGGCGATTCTCTCGTCTGCAGGGAGCTACAGAAGATTGCTGAAATAAGATGAATACTCAACAAAGTATTCTACTGGTGATTATTATTGGTGATAAATGCATCACTTAAACTTGACAGTGAAAATATCTGTAACATGGGGAGCTTTCCACTCCTGCAAACATCAGTCAGGAGCCTCTTTCCATGACTAAAGTGATATTGCTGATCCCTTGGCAAATTACATTCCTCAGGCTGTGCTGTTAGCTCATAACCATATCCTCTCCCAGCATATTATATTTTCCACCAGTTTTCGATCACTGCCTCAGGCGGGCAGGAGAAAAAAACAAAAGCATCTGATGGATGGAGCGAAGAGTTGCACATGAGGAGTGACTAAGATATGAAAAGAAGAAGGAACAAAGAGGAGGCTGGGGATACATTTCCCACCATCTGTTGTGATATTGTCATTGGAGAGTAGTAACAAAGTGGATCACTTAGCCAAGGTGGCTCTGTAACCATCTAGCTGACAGCAATGGGATGCCACTTGTTAAAGGACTGCCCTCATTATGTTACAGATCACTCAGCAGCAGGAGGAGACACTGTAAAGTGTAGGAGAATCTTTAACTATGGGGCAGGACCCAGAATTGGTGGACAGCCAAGGTGACTGCCAGTGGGTTCCCTTATGTCACATTACTTATTACAAAGACCCTTTTCATTTGGCCGCTTGTTTGCCTAGGGGTCATGGGCTAATCTGCAGTTTACTCACCTATTTAAGTGGGCCTGAAGAGATGTGAGACAGGCTGGAAGGTCCTCATCGGTCCCCTCCAGTAGAGTCGTAGTTCCTGGAGTAGAAGAGTGGAATACACAGACAGCCCAATAGATAACAGACCTGTCTAAGTCTGAGTCTGGATTAGATCCCTGCAGTCTGAATCCTTTAACTGTGTAAAAATCCAGACTCCACTGGTTCATTAAGGTCTATCCTGTTCAAACCAGTTCACTCAAGTTTCCTAAGAGGGTTCAGTCAGGGTAAAGATCCAGCTCCAGTTCAGCCCAGCGAGGATCAGCTCAGGTCTCTTAAGTAGGATTGTATTAGCCCAGATAGATTAGCATAGTGGAGCCACTCCAAATCCTTTATGTTTAGTTGTAGAAATAGTGATCCATAATTATTTTGAGTGTGCGGCACGTCCAGATATGCAAACCATTTTTCCCTCTATGCTTGTGCAGTCTGACACAACGTTCACCTTTTGGTGGGTGTCTGTTTTTACCATTCACTTGGTATCTGTCCATACATGTTGATGCTGCTCCAGATGATGAGTTCATTGATATTTTCCATCAATTTGTATTTTGAGAAACATGCATATGCCTCTTATCGTTGGTCTTTAAATTGCCTACGTCCACTGTCTCCGTTTCCACACTGATAGAGATGTTTCCTGCAGCCAAACATCAGACATCGGGCCTTGACATGGTTGTCCAATCCAGACACAAAAACCAAGATTAGCAGTTAAAGGTACACCAGAGAGTTCAGGTCTATAACCTCATGATATCCATGGACAGAAAGTAATGGGAACAGTAAACAAGAGATACAGGAGAGGAGTTTTAGGGCCTTCTTCAGAGTTTTCACCAGCTTCTTCCCTGGTGGTGACGTTCATTCTCCACACCTGCCACTCAGATCAAAAACATCAGGGTTCTAGGAAACAGGAGAGCAAGAAAAACAAGATTTGAGAGCAGAAAATGCTGCTTTGGCTACTATTTGGAAGGAAAGGGTCGTTAGGGGAAAGGGCAACATCTGGGATCTAAAAAGCAATATTTAGAAGAGCCTCCCTCTTCTAAAAAGAGAACCAAAAATAGGGATCAGGACATTAAGTCTTGAGAAGAAAAAAAAAAGGATAGATAACAGAGGCTGGGGACAAAATGTTTAAAACAGTAAAGGCCTATGAGACACAATTTAGCACCTGTGAAATCTGTAAAACACCAATTAGAATGATAATGGCACAGAGCATTAAGAACATCACATATGGAAGGAAGAAACTTTTAGTGGCTTTAACTTCTGTTGCTCAGTGTCACAAACTAGACTTCATTCTATCCAGGGGGCCTGATTAAAAAAAAAAAATCCTCCAACGGCTTCTATTTCACGTTTTTTAATAACTTTTAACTGTTGTGACTTGACGGTTTAAGAACAGCTCATATTCACAGACAAAACTTTTGTGTTTTTTGGTGAGTTAATTAACTCCGAAGGGAAAAAAGAAAATGAAACCAAGGTTCAATTGTCATGTTTTTTTTTTTTCCAGACTACCATATAATTAAGACTTCTCTCTGAGAAAAACAAATGAAAAGAGTGTGGCTAATTGAGGAGGTTTCAAATAGTAGTTTTTTTGTTTTTTTTTAGGTTTCAAAGTTGCAATGAAACGTCAGGCTTCGTATCCAAATGCCACTGGAAGCATGGAGATGAAACGCATGCCTGATAAGGAAGGCATCCTGACAGCGAAGCGTAAAGAAGTGCAACAGCTTGGAGAATGATGAAGCTGCTCTTGTTTCAATGTTCTATTGCCGCAGCTGTTATTTGTAATGTGCATGTTTGTCAGGAGAACATTTCTAAACTGTATTTGTCAGGAGGAATATTTCTTAACTGCATTTATGTACAGCCAGCACTTATTGTGTCAGTTTAAGAATGAAGCAGAGTCTTCTTAATGCCTCGGACTGTATTCATCCATCACAACCACTGCACATCTCCCCTGTCTTCTCCTCCATCATCCACCTCTCCTCTTCCTCTCGTCTTCCCCATCACTCTTTGTGCCGTGCCGATGGATAAGGAGACGGGGTGGTTCAGAGAGGAGAGACGAGAAAGTGGCACACGGAGAAGAAAATACTGCAAGTGTGAGTGGTGAGGAGATGGATAGAAAGCATATCGCAAATGAAAAATAACTACACAGACGATGTTGATATAAATTGAAAACGGACAGGAAAAGGAGCAGTATTATGGGATTAAAAATGAATAGTAGGCTTTTCAAACAGAGCATTAGAGAAAAAGGGATGAGATGACACATAAACAAAAAAATAAATAAAAGAAGATATTAAAAATAAGAAGAGGCAAAGTAGAACTTGTTAGCGGTAAAGTTGGAGCTAGTCAATAGGGAAGGACAGAGGGTAAAAAGGGGGGAAAGTTCTGAGGACCAATAAAGAGACCGAAAAAGATAAATGGAAGAAGAACAAAAAGTAAATATAGGATCAGTTCACCCACAAAAAAAAGTCATTTCCCGAAGTGGTATCTCGCCTTGCAGGTAGTTTTGTCCTGCAGGTGGGTTTAATTTACTTAGATGGGGTGGCTTGTGGCTCAGGATGTCGAATGAGTTGTCCACTAATCTCTGGTTTGATCTGCGGCTCCTCCCGTCCACATGACAAAGTGTTTTTGGGCAAGACACTGAACCCTAATTCTGTCCTGATGGACTGGCCAGCAGCACCTCTGTGTGGAAGTTTCATCACCAATTGGTATTTGAGCAAATGAGAAGCCAATTGTAAAGTTCAGTCCATTTACCATTTTGAAATACCTGTCCTTGAGATGCCTTTGAGCTGAACGTTACCGTTTGTGTTGCTCAGCATAGAGAAATCACATTTTACAAATAAGCAAAATGTTAATAGTTTTCATCCAATTTCTCCACTTCTGTCTTTTTTCACTTTCATGTTCAGTGAGGGGCAATGTCAGTAAAACAATTATTCCCTCATTCCAGCGTTTCAAATGTGCATGTTTGATGCTTCATTTGTCATATATTATATCAGCTGATTAGCAGATGATGGGAATGTTTGCAATTTTTTGCTGATACAAAGACTTAAATTATTAATTTATTATTTAAATAAACAATGACATTTCTGTTCATTGGGAAATTGGTTAATCAAGCAGTTGTTGCAGCTCTAGAAAGAAATACTGTTGTTGAAATTCTGTCGCTGTGAGCTCCAGAAATGAAAATTCCATATTGCTTTATTGAATCGCGAAGGAAGCGCGATTCTCAAGGATGGATACCTCAAAAGTACGAGGGGAATATAAGAAAAAGTGTTTTTTCTTTGTTTGTTTTGTTTTGTTTTTTGTTGTGGTTTGTGTGAACCCAATCAGAAAACAGACAATGACTAATAGGAAGGGTCAGATGGCAGCATTCTAAGACCAGTAGGAGCAGACAGGTCAGGAGAGGTGACACATAGGGAGAAACTGTACAAAGAGAAGAGGAAATAAATGCAGGGAGTTCTTAGGTTTTAAGTTACTCAGTGTTGGTGTGCTCTTTTTTGTTTGGCCAAGAGACCTTCAGATCTTGAAGTTTCTCCATTCGACACTATGAGGCCGCCTGACATCTGCTACTGGAGCCGTCCAAGAGACAGGAAGAAGGGGGGAGAGAGAGAAGGAAACACAGCCAGAGCCAGAGGAGAGCAGGAGAGACATGAAGAGGAACAATAAGAAACAGTGAAAAATACTGACACAGATGCAGCAAAACAGCAGCAAAAATGGAGAAGAGAGAGAGAGAGAGAGAGAGAAGCAAAAATTGACAGGACAGATAGGTGGTGAAGAAAATCCAGACAAGAATGTGACAGAGAGAGCTTGAGAAACACAGTGCGGAGAGGAGGAGAGAGGGAGATTCCAGGAGATGGATTCAAATAGACAGACCAAAGTGAAGAATGAGGCTGAGCATACAGGATGGCACTGACAGGAGTGATGATAGATTAAAATAATCCGAGGACAGACAGGCTACAGGGTCATGGATGGGCCATGGGGAGAACACACACTTGCACTTCACACAAACTCACACACGTCCTTGTGTTATCCTCGACTATATTTGTATCTGGCCTCACCTTGTAAGAGTGTTTGCACTGGCTCAAGGCGGTTAAAGCCTGCACATAACAACACACACATCTGCATGCACAGACCTGCAGGGATTTGGTAGCTGACCCTGTGTTTTACACACAAACATCTCTGTATTACTGTGAGGACATTTTATATACTTACCTTAATATTAGCCAAACAATAATTCTTAACGCCTTATATATAGAAATGGCGATCTGGTCCTCACAATGCAAGGAATACATTACACACACACACACACACACACACTCATATTCAATGTTTGGTTGGCTGCTCTTGAATTAACGGCACTTTGCTTGACATCATCATAATATATATGTGTCAGGTATATAATAACGGCTAATGCTGGTAGAAAATACCCCCACTTAGTATTCAGGTTAAACAGCAACTACTGGATTTATGCAGCATCCCCTCATGAGCCAGATCTCAAGCTCCAAGTCAGACCTGACTGAAAACATGTTCCCAAGTGTGCGTTTGATTATTTCTTTTTAATTAAGGAATCTGCTCTGATTCCCTGTGACTTCACTCCAAAGGTAAAGTGTCCTTCCTTCTTCCATGCAAACAATGCATTAAAGAATTCAGCAGATGGTTTTGTGTTATCTCCCAAAGGTATTGTCTTTTTTGGAATATTTCCTCCTCTTATATTATATTCCCTCTATTTCCTACTTAAAAAGAGTGCGGCTCTGGAAGATCCCTGCCTTGTTTGTCTATCTTAGACTGCTGGAAATTCATGATTACTTCAGAGAGTGAGGAATGTGGATCTTGTGTCCTATTTCTTACATCGATCTAGGAGGAGATCACTTCAGCAACACTAATGAATATAGAAACCAAAACTCTTTCAATATTTGTCTATATTTTTAAGGTATACTTGAAAATATTATAACCCATGAGGTATATTACAAAATCAATTATTTTTAAAATAATACCTAACAATGGTATTGAACTAAACGAAAACAAACAAATTCCAAATTAGGTATCTATTGTTCCAAACTATTACCCACAATGTGCATTTTGCTCCTGTTGAGTCACGTTTTTGACAACCGTGGGCCTTTAATGGGGTCTGTTTGTGTATCTGTCAGTCGCTCTGTTCCTCAGGTGCTCTGAGTCACTGCCGTTCTCTCTCTGATCGGATCAATGTTGGATTTCTCTGCAATGCAGCAACCAGTGAAACACATCACAGACACAGATATACCCCGAGAGACCCCAACAGCCTTTGTGCAAACACATGGGTATTATCCCTCATTGTAGGTTGCCCTCAAAGTGCCAACGATCGTGGAATCAGAGATAGGAGACAAAGAACACAAAGGCCAGTGGTAACTTTATCCACCCTGGGTGTTGTGTCAAAAATAATAACTAATAAGTGTCTTGTTTTTCAGTTATGTTGTAGTCTGGGATGCTCCTTGGAAGCTGCAGTATTTTTGACTGACACCGGTTGCAATGAGGCTCGAGCTGTTAATTAGGACTATTGGGGAAATGAAAAGTAAACTTTGTCGAGTGAAACAACTTTTACTTTATGAAGTAAAAGGTACAAAGCTGATCTAGTGCACAATCTTCTCCTCATTTAAATGAGATAGAAAAACAACAACTTGTTTAACACTTATTACTATCCAGGGTGGCCTGTTATTTAGTATGGCGCTTGAGGCCATTGACAATCTGTGCAACTCTGATTTTTTTTTTTTTCTTCCATACAATTATTATAGACTGTGATATGAGCAGATGTCCAGCAAATTTAATTGCGGTTTAAATGTCAGACTGAGTAAAGATCCAGTGGAGTTTGTAGGGGTAAAAACTTTCCCTGAACTTGCGAGCTAATCTGCTGGGCTCCACACACACACACACACACACACACACACACACACACACACACACACACACACACACACACACACACACATCTCCTGACTCCTCTCTGCGATCAACTTGAGGCTTAATAGCACCTCATTTCAACCCATTCACAGAGGCCAATTGAATGACATATTAGCCACTGATAAAGTATTTCAACTCAGCAGTTTAAGCCACTCTGAAATGGTGTCTCCATTTATTCGTTCTAATAAAACCCCAATTTCCTGAGTGGATTAGTGTTAAAGGGGAAGTGCACTGGGGTGGGTTTATACAGGGAAAATCTACCCAAAAAGAAGAGAAAAAAAAAGTCACGATTCCTACTATTATAGCCCTTTTGAGTATTTGTGAGAGTGTGCAACTTACTTCACCAGCTTGAATTGAGAGAACTGATTACATTAAAAAGTGGGTTGTATCTAAGCCTTTGCTGGCAGTGACTGAGTTACATAAAAGCAGTCTCCCATCAGCATCTTGCACGTTAAGGAAGAGGTGTATCATGCAGCATTGTGCTTTCATCATCATGCTTTTTGCACTACTTGAATAATGTGAAAGCACAATGACAATCCTTATTATGAATAAAATATATGATGTAAAATATATGTATCTCTGTTTCTTGCCAACTGTCCTCCAGCTATTCTCTATCCATGGACTTGTGGCCTCATATAAAATAGAAATACTCTATTCAAGCTGGCACACAGGGTTGATAGATTAGTAGATGAGAGAGTCAAGAGATCAAGGATTGAAGGTTCGAAGCAGTGCTCATAGTTCTGAGGCTGGGAATTAAAAAACTTCAGTGCAGCAAATTGAGTTTAAATTCATTTACACTCATTTAAAACATCTCCAGAATTTAGATTTTGCTAGCAAACATTCCAATTTCTCGAGTTAGAGTGGTAAGTGTTCCTCACATATCTTGTCTACACTGCCCAAGACCATCTGTCCTTCTTTAAGTGTGGACTTTCTTTTAAGTGTGGACTTTCTTTTATCAGGGAAGAAGCAAATTTGAGACATTTTATTGACATTTTCCTCACATTATTTCCCTTCTTCTTCTTGGTACTTTAGCATTTCTTATCACTGTGAGGTATTTTGTGAAACAAACAGTATAAACAAACTTAACCACAGCCACTGGCTTTGATTTGTATTTGTTAATAAAGAGGTGTGCCTCTAACCCCTAACACACAGTATTCACCGGTCCTGCTGATTTCCCCCTCCACTACCATGCCCTTGTTTTCTTACAGCGTCTAATACAATAATAAGAGTTGTTGTGGTTTTAATGAGTATTCATTGTTCCATACTTACCGCTTCCACTTCGCTGTGCGTCGCAATTTAAATGAATTTATTAAAATCAGGCCATGTTCATTCTGCTGAGGAGAATTCATCTCAGATACTGCATTTCTCTAACCCTCTACTGTTTATGTTTCTGTGCCCCAAAAAGCCACCAAGCTGTGATTTTCCCTCCTTTCTTCTTCTCTCTTGACTGCTGGTGCTTCATGCACTCGATCTGATCTGGTCCACCAGGAGATTCCTCTCCCCTTCTCTCTCCCTAATTTGAATCTCATCATTCTTCTGTGTTTCTATGGCTACTCCTCTCTCCAGGTCTCTACGGTATAGAGACGAGGTTGTGTGGCTCACGTCCTACTTAGTGGACAACATAAGCGGCTCAGTTGTCCTTGTATGTATGTTTTACAATCTACATTTTTCCATAAAAATTGTGTATACTGCGATTGTCTGTTGTGCATCGGTTATGTGCACATGACACTGATTGTCTTTCCACCCTCTGAGCGGGGATCCTTGTCTGTTTTTTCCATTTATTCCACGTTAAGGCAAAGTTATTCCTCATTCAATGGAGTGTTGTATGATGTACAGATTGTAAGTCCCTTGAGGCAAATTGTGATTTGCAATACAGAACTTTATAAATAAAACTGATTGCACTTGACTGCATCAGTTGTCTTGTGCATTATGTATAGGGCATTCCAATGAAATGAGATGTCTGCCGGATTCTGCCTTGTTACCCCTGGAGGGTTCAGCTGAACTCCAAGTTTAATCTAAAGCGAGTTGCTTGGCTTTACATAGAGAGCATCCTGAGGGTAAGTATGAACTGGGAGAGTAAATAGCTGTATGAACATACGCATATACATACAAATACTGTGGTTCAGATTTAAGGTTATGATGAGAGTGTTTACCAGCTTATGGTGGTGTCAAAATTAAGTAATTTTTGTTTTATTCATAAAATAAAATATATAAAAAAGCATATTTTTTATGGTTGTATAAATATAAACTGTGCGGTTCATGTGTGATGCTTGATGCTTTCTTTTACACCGTGTGACACACGTGTGTTGCACCAAGGAAGACAGAGATGTGTTAAATAAAATGTGCAAATTTTAACTTCCTTAAGGCATTTTAACTTTTACAACGGAGAAATGAGGATGTTGGATTTTCCTCCAATCTGACATTGAATATTAGCCAACCTAGAATAGCCTCTCTTTTTGTACTGAAGCACCTTTTGTTTTTCAGTCTTAATCACTCCCCTTGTGTAATTTTCCAGTCCAATAGTATTTGGTAACCTAATGGAAGGCAAACAGAAAAATGCTACCTTTGAATGATTCCACCAGCATTACCAATTCCTGCTCTTGTCTATCACCAACCCAAAGATTTCTTCTGCATGGTCAAACTAACTAATGTGATGAAAGAAAGCCCAGAAATGGCCTTTTCAGTCATTTCTTTAACTTGTAAACAGTTTGAAAGACTTTCATTTACCACCTTGCATTGTTTAGAAATCAAGCCAAGAAATTGGCAAGAGCATTACGCAAGAATCAACAGCCAATGAAGTTGCCTATGTAATAATAGAGCTACTACTCTCTCAGTGCTCAAGCATTGAATCTTTCTTATCCATTGCCTTGTTTAAACTCACTCAGTTTCTCACTGCTTCATTCTCCCTTAGTTTTTCTCAATTTCAGACCCTCAATTCCACACCATCTCTTTCTGCATTACTTTTTTTCACGTTTCTCACACTTTATTTCTCTGGTGCTTGTCTGTCTTTCCCCCCCTATCTGTTTACTACCTGCCAGTTTCTTGGGGGAGGTGGGCTCTTTGGTGACAGATGGCGGTCTGCTCTTCATCTCAATGGCAACCCTGGAGGAGAAGCGTGCCTTTGTGGGCGAGAGCAACTCCTCATTCGCAGACGAATCAGTCCTTGTCATTATGCTCCGTCCACTGCTCTCCTCCTCAACCAATGCCACAGTGTCTCTTATAGTGTTGCTAGGCGACATGGCCCTGGACGGGGCTAGCGCTTGGTCATCCTCACTGTCAGGTATTTTTGAGGCAGAGCGAGGGAGGACTTGGACCTGTGCACCTCCTCCTTGTCCGTTGCTCTGTGGTCTCGCTGCAGTTGCTGCAATGGTGGCCTTTCCGTTGCCTGCCCCTTGGTTGCTGTAAACCTTGTATCGTATCATTAAAATTATAATAAAAACCAGTACAGACGCAACAATAATCCCTCCAATGATGATGATCATGGTGCCACCCAGGAAGTGGCTGTGTAGTGCTTGGCACTGGCTGAACTCTGTATCGGTGGTGAATGACAGACAGCCCAAAGGGCGCGTTGCAGTCAGTGATGTGATGACGTCATCAAACACAGCCAGGACACAGAGATCGTAGTTGCGTCCTGCAGCGAGGTCCCGAACCAGGAAGTCATTGCTGCCGGATGGAATCATCCTACCAAAGGAAAAGACAAAGGACGCAAAGATATTAGTGTGATGAAATGTAATCCTTTTAACATTAATCAACATGTTGCTATTGACGCACTGACAAATTAACATATAATTAACAACCTTCATTTCATGGGACCGCATGTAAACAGATCCTAATAGTGTCCAACATATTTTCTTTTCATATTTTTTAATCAGATATAGACAAGGACAATTTAAGTGAGTTACATACAGATAAATGCAGTAACACCTATACAAATGTATCTGGAGACCTAAATCTCTTAATGTTCCATAACCATAATGGTCAGCCAAATTAGAAATCAGGAAAAAAGATAAGACCATTGAGATCCCACAATAGGTTAAATCAGCCCTTTAACCATTTGGGCAAGTCAGTTTAACTCTTACATCCATAATTCTGTCTGAAACTTGTGATGCACGGCAACATTTCTTTGACAAATCACATACTTAAAACTGAAATTTTATAGTGCCCATTTCTTTTATCCTGCACACTTAGACTGTTAAATCGAGGAGCTTCATTCATATTTCTTGACAGATGAACAGATCTTTTGGGTTTAAATGTAATGGAATTTACGAATATAACAAAAAATATGAGCCGTAAAGAATAATTCAGCAGCCAGGATGAAAAGCAGAAGTTTTCAGGCCTATTTCATGCTTAACCACACTCAGCCTAACCTTTATGCATATACCTCTACAGTTCAGCTTTACATCACAGGAGCAAGGTCAAAAGTTAAACCAATGGGATGCTTAATTGTGCTACATGTTGCCCACCAAATCATCCCACAATACCTTCCAACAATGCTCTCAATGACACTGCACTGTGAGGTCGCTCTTATAGAAGTTTACATCTGGCATACATTCAGAAAGCCGAAATATCTGCCAACACAAACCTGCACTGTCAAACATGGTCTGTCCATCTACTTCCACCACACTGTATCAATCAAACAAGCAATGCCCCAAAGGACATATGACTATCTGCTCTTGCATTCTGTTGTGTGCTATTATATAAAAGCAGCAGCTGTGACATATGCATTATCAACATACTGTATATTTCCATGCTTTGCTGCTTGTTCCACAGCAGTCCTCACTCTTATTTCACAGACTTTGAATTCATAAGTCTTGATCTGACCCTCACACACATCCACCTCTTGCAGTTTCAGATATTGTCATTATGATTAAAAATGTTCCTGATTTTTACAATTTGTTGTTTTCCCTTCCTCTTATACTTTCCAGGCAATAATCCAGGTCAAAATTCCACCCAGGTAAACAGGTGGCAATGCTTCTTCTATTCTCACTTTATTTTTACTCTCTAATCGCTCTGCTCTCTCTAAGGCTCTTCAGCACAACACTATACCATCCCTTCCCGTAAATGTATTTGTAATTCTGCACAGGCTTTGCAGGATAGTCAAAGTGGAAAAGAAATTATGTGAGGCTTCTTGTGTGTGCATTTTTGAGAGCCAGTGGGCAACAGGGTCTAGTCTCAGTTCCAAGCTCATTCGTGTTATTGAACCTGCACCAGGAAGTATATGTTGGCAGGTAGCACTGTCGCACACAACAGGAACTGTCCTGATGCCTTGCAGAAAGGCAACAGCATGATTTGGGGCAGAGCTGGACTGGGGCTCCCATAAGTAATTTCAAAAGAGGCACAGAAGAAAAAAGAAAGACTGGGAGGTCTCCTAACTGTGTTTGAACAAAATGATTCTGTGGTTGTGTGTCTCTCTTCTCATCTTTGCAGTGTGACAAACTAAATCATGGTTTATTAGAGGAGAAACTTGTGGGAGGTCAGTCGAAGACCGGGACTGGCAGTGTCTTCATTCAAATCATCAAAGCACATGTAGGCCTCTAATGCGGTATCTGCAGTCTGACACGCTGGTTTCCATTTTAACAAGCAACTTATTGCTTCACCTTAGACCACAGGTGGGCTGTATCTGAGAACACGACCTGTGATTCTCATGACGCACACTGAGTGCTCTCGGAGCTAAATAATCGGACTCAAATCGCATTATGTAAAAGTCGTGACGGATAATGATGAAACTGTCATGGTGATAGAGAAGAGCAACTTTCAACGCCCATCATCACTTTGAAAATCATACATGCAGTGGGTATGAATGAGAAGAAAAACACAGATATTCTTTTTTTTTTTTAAATACTTTCGAGTGCTGTAATCTGCATATAATGGTACATGTTTATGTCTTGGTGCAATTCCCTTATAATGAACACACTGTACTAATAATTGCCATCACTTCAAAAAGTGAGAATCCACCAGAGAGGGGGTAGTATGAAGTATTGCTTTGCCAATATAAAACAACAGAGAGGAACTAATGAAGGAGCTCCTGTGTGCGTTTAACTATATTCTGCCAGTGAACGTTTCCAGGTATTGTGCTTTTATGTCAGATGGTTTCAAGTGAGCTGTTTGTCATTTTAATTTGATTAGTTTATCCTATTTCTAGGCTGAACAAAATATCACACTTGCATCCTACTGTGGGCACAAGAACACCATCATCAATGAGTCTGGCTAGTGAGATACGGTTACTGAGCACACAATGAGCCTGAATGTGAGGGGGTATCTGGCCCTTCACCTCCTACTCTTGGCATACCATTACTGGGCTTGATTGGTGCAGATCTCGGGTCATAAATTTCACTTTTTAATCAATGAAGCAGCTCAAATCAATCAGATCCAATTATATTGGATGGAACTGAATCAATGAACCCGTTAACGTCACCCCGATAATCTTTGCCAACCATCAATGTCCCCTCCAAATACGTTTTCTCCCACGATTATCATGAAGGGAAAATCTTGTGGAAATCATCTGTACATTTGCCTGTATGTGTCCCCCTATGTAAGCGATCTGTTCTTAAAAGGAATCAAGAACTGGAAACTTCCGTTTGCCCAAGGCTTTGCCAAAAGGCAGCTGTGCATGATCCAAGAAGTGAGTGGGAAGGATGAGGTGGGCTGAGGAGGAAATTCTCACAAAGATATTTAAACAGAAAACACCATCTGTCTTGTTAAAACTGAATGAGTAGGATTTGTAGCAGATTCCCCAAATGATATGAAGAGAATTGTATGCTTAAATGCCAACAAATGTGAAGATCTTTTTCTTTCTTTTTTTTAAATACACAGTGTCTATCTGGATCAGGTTGTTCTTCAGATGCTTTTTGTTCTTATTTTGCCCAGGTTTAGCTACAGAACATCCTTAGAGCAATGACGGAACTAATATCATGGTCACAGTCAGGTTTTTTTCATTACCCTCCCTGTTCTATTGGCAATGTAGAAAGAAAATATTGCAGAAATTCACTTACTTCTGATCAAATTAGCACATGGCATTTGATTTGCTCATTAATGCTCATATATCGACAGTTCTACAGATCTGTGGAGGCTTCTGTCACATTACCTACTGATGAATAATTAGCGGTGGCTCTCAGTTCGGGGTCTTGCGCTCTTGTGTATCAGGACTTTAGAAAACAGGACTAGGGCTGCTGGGCTAAGCAGAAATGGTTCAACAAGCACATTTGACACCGCAATAATACCGGATGATTTATTCAGTTAATGGGTCCAACCACGGACACACACACACACACACACACACACACACACATACAAACACACACACTCAGATAAAGTTAAACAGCTTAATGGATTCCTTCCCTCCACAATTCAAACAAAGACACACAGAGAAAAACTAATGGTTTGTACAACTGCTGCTTTCACACACAGCAGACAATCAGATCAACAGTCACTTCTAATTTTTTCATTCCTCAGTTTTTCCTCACACCCACCAGCATATATGCAAACACACACACACACACACACACACACGAGTGGATGCAGACATGCAGCTAAAAGACTGCAAGACACATTCAAACATATCTCCCTGCTTGAATTGAACAGATTAGTGCTCGCTGTGTGATCTGATCTGTGTACACAAAAACAGAAATACTGCAATCATGACAATAGTCTGATAAATGCGTTTTGATGATTGCATAAGCTGGCAACTCCCTAAAGTAATCCCCCACCCCCATTTATTTATTTCTTTAACATGAGTAAAAAACAAACAAACACAAAACACCACTCAGATTTCACACCCCGCTGCTGCGGTAGAAGTGTGAACTCCACTTAAACTTTAACCCCATTGGCTGCTGAGCCTTTAGAATGTATGGCTACTCTGTAAGACTATGATGCCTTAATGGAGCCAAAAACCTGTACTGCTTCATCATGTTCATGATCAAACACTGCATATTGAATGTTATAACATAAATGACATGACAGAAAACGTCTATAATGGTACAAAAACAGTCCACATATGGACTTTAGATGATAATAACAGAAATTACACATCAAATGTCATAAATTGTTATATGAGTGATGCATTTTTTTGTATGCCAATAGAACATAAAAGGTCGATGAGAAAAGTAAAGATAAGTGTAATGCTTTTTGTTGGGATATTTATTCATGAAGCATGAGTGAGGTGACAAAAATTATGTCAAAGGCTGAAACATACGATGCCTTTGAGTGGAATATACCTTAAAATTGCAGGTGCACAGTGGATGAGGCACATAAAATTGCACAAGGACACACCACTATAATGTGGTTGGAATCTGCAGATGGAAAATGCAACAGCCTGAAGGTATTCAATAAAATGAAAACCTAACCTATAGGATAGTATGCATGTTTTTGTGTATGCATTCCTTAATTGTGTGTTTAAATTTGCTAAAAGCAGAGCTGTTATCGTTCTTCAGCTCGAACACTTCATATCACAATGTCAACAGTGTTCATATATATTTTCATCTCAGTCAACTTCTTCCTCAGTGAAATCACTGAACTTGTATATTTTTGCTTGGCATTGTTTAAAATGGCTTCAGGAATTGCCTTACAGACATTATGGAACGTCATTTTCCTCACAAAACAATTAAGCCCATTTTATAATGTATGTCTAAATGTTAACACTCAAAAGTCTATTTGTCTGTCTGTTTGAATTAATCTTCCAGCTTACAGATTGCTATAATTTACTAAGTTCTCTTTTCTCTCTGGAAACTTAACTCTTTGTCTGGTGTTCATAACACCCATAAATACAAACACAAATCTCAACTGGCTATTTTTCCTTCAGTGGGAACCAAATGAGACACTGTGGAGCAACGCATGTATCATTCTGAATACTGACTACTTATGGAAAGGTTGCCATCTCTGCACGTATGTGATCTGGTTCAGATAGTATTGTTTGGAGGCTTCAATCTCTCCGTCAATGTGTTTTGTACCATCAGGCCTATCTTTCCACATTTCATCACATTTCATATTGACATTCCAGCCCCTCCCACCAACTGCTTTCAACACCACTCCAGTTGAAGACTGGTAATTACTGTCTGACTGTCATTTCCCCAGGTTATTCCTCGCCCATAAGGCTCAAAACACAACTTAAATGTGCAATTCACCGCCTAACTGCTTTGTAACAGCAATGGGAATTCCCAGAGAGAATTGAACAAAAGTTGCACACTTTCAACTTTAGATCTGTCAAACCACAGCTTTTCCAAAGAAGGATTCAAGAGAAGCTGAGATCAGATAGATAGATGGATGGATAGATAGATAGATAGATACTTGATTTTTCCTCTAAAGAGCCATTTATGCTCTACGTTAAAGAGCTTCTGCCTTCATTTCGTACATATTTGGGTAAGTTTCCGGAGAACCTATGGAGAGTTTATGGATACAGACGAGACGGACGAGATGGTGCTATACTACCGGAAATGGTTGAGGGCAGTGTAGCTACAATTCCAGCAATGCACGACAAACAGGTACTAGTCTCGATGTACCTGATGGCCTCACAGAGGAACATTATCACATAACACACAACACATTGTATAACGTTTGGTGGTGTGACCGTCTGAAATCTTCGATTTATGTCAAGAAAATGCAGTTTAATTTTTCACAGTATTATATTATTATATTATCATTCATACACAAAAAAAAATGCATTTGATATTCAATGCACATGTAGCACAAGAGCTGTCACCGTGTCTGTGCAGCACAGGTGTAGTCAGTCTGAAGCTGACGGGACGGCTCATTGTCTGTGGAGATACTAACAGACCTTTTACCAGCAGCTCTACTTTATTAGCATGTCATTATTGTCTCAGGCGATACAGTCACCGGTTCGTTAGAGGCACTTGTTCAACAGCAGAATGACGAGGGCCCGTTTTGTGAGCTGTCTGTTCATAAGTGGGGCTGACATTTCCATGCTCTCTGTGGATACGTACACTCACGTGCACATATGTGTCTGCGAGTGAGCCTGACATTTCCATGCTGTCTGCATTCAGTTATGTTGAGTGATGGGAGGATGCTTGGTTTGTAAATGCTGTCCATCAATCAGCCCCTCTGGACACTCAAGATGCATACACACACACACACACACACACACACACACACACACACACACACACACACATCCAGACACACACACACACACACTCGAACGAGATGTCATGGAGTCACACTCAGAGCACTGGGTTCTGACTGTTGATCTAAGCAAAACGTCAAGTGAATATTTATGATAATGTGCCCTGGCTGTTTTTAAATTATTTAATATGCCAATTATTCCTCCAGTACGGACGGTGCAGAACATAAGAGGGCAAGAGGTTGACAGTAAAGTCCCTGCAGCACACACATCCTGTCCATCCAGCTAGACATACTACAGAAAAAGAGAGAAAACTGGAATGAACATGGACACATGCATTCATAGATGAATCTGCACACCTACATTACAATTTAAATCATACAATGTAATTTAACTTCCTATTGAAAAAGATGTGTTTTTTTTCTATTTAATTCATGATTGAGAAAGTAAACATTTGAATTAAAATCCCTTTCAGAGCTTGTTATTTCTTGTGGAAAAGAGTGGCCATTACTTACTCACAAGACCCAAGGGACAAAAGTTGATGTCAGAAGCTTTAATTATGAAAATAAGTGCCACATAATTCATCATTCTGCGTGGACCCTTTGAGACTGCCGGAGCTCAGGGCTATGTCCTGTCACCCCCTCTCAGGAGGTGAGCCGTCCCCAATCGCCTTCCCCCGGGCAACTAATTCAGTGTTTCCGCTGTGAGAATTTCAGTCCACCAGTGTTTTTACACAGCCCATCCCTCTTCATCCCTCCCTGCCTCTCCATCTGTATAATTTGTATTCACTTTCTCTCCCTCACCCACATCCACACAGATCAGATTTCAGAGCAGTGAGACAACCTTGCGAGAACATTTGCACTTAAATCACTTTTAGAGCAGATGTAAATGGTGATTAAATCATCAGATATTTTTTTTCTATTAACAGTGGCAATAATCCAAGAGCCAGTTGCATTAACGGGGATTAATGCTAACTCACTCAAACTCTAGACATTAAACTTATATCAGCAGCCAGGGTTGTGCTGCCGTGCCATTTTCCTTATCAGACACTACAGTATAATCGCTTTTTTGTGCAGTGTACCCTCTTAACGTGCATTATATAGATGCATTGTAATGGACTATGGTGGATTTTATTTTTTCAAAATAAAAGCTCCTCTTACATTTGTATTAACTTAGCAGCAAACATTTTCTTCTCTCGATGCTGAAATAAATTCATTAAATTCTTTTTCATCCTTAGCATGACTAACACATTTAGAGAGGACTCGTAATTATATGTGATGTACATAATTAATCATATTGCTAATGAGTTAGGTCAAAATATCCCAATGAGATACTTAATGAGGTACTTCAATAAGACCGTGCCCCATGTACAACTTAAATTATTCATATAGTTATTATTCCTATCTATAGCAGCAATAGTGTAAAGTACCTATAGTTGAAAAAGTAATTCACTCTGGCACTGATTAAAATGTTAATTTGGCTTGATTATCTACAGCAATGAATAAGTTCAGGAAGTGCATATTGAAAGACTTCATATCCTTTTGCCATCCTTTGTTTTCTTTATAGATAAAAGCTGTGTGATCTCATTATTTTATTACATGCTTTATAAAAGACAATGCACTGCGTTGTTTCAATTGCGTGATGGTCCGGTCCTGCTCCTGCACAACTATTATCCTTACAGATGTCCAATTTCAACTAAAATAAAAAGAAGTAGTGTAAGTCGGTGATCAGCTAGGGGTCATCAAACTACCATTTAGGTTGGCAGTTTGACCACTGTGGAGATGAGAGGTGTAATCTCATATATATAAATGTGTGTGTTATTATCCATAACACAAAAATAATTGCGCCCTGCACGTGTCTTGAATATTTTTAAGTTAGCTATACTTGGCACATGGGCCTTTTCTTTTGGGGTTTTTTCTGAGAAAGAAAGAAGGGGGTCAGTGGCAGAGAGGCAAACTGCTGATGAATACACTTGTTTGAAAGTGTGATTCTATATTTATACACGCTTCATTTGAAATTGTTGACTCAAGTCACGATGCCAGTAGCAATATGGCATCATGAGTCAGCAGAATGACAGTGGCACTAATAGTGGGCTAAACAAAGGTAGTTTGTATAATGTGTTGTTTGCCCAGCAGGCAGTCAAGAAAACTATTGCCATTTGAGTTATGTCTAAATCTTTACATCTGGCATTGGAATCTAAATGATTGTTTTCATGCTGGTTTTAAAGTACCTGTTTATAAAAAAAATAAAAAAAAATAAAAAAAAAACAATGTAGAATACATTAAGCTCCTCACAGCCGTCCTGTGCAAGCCTTACGTGTAATTAATGGGATAGTTCATCATATTTGAGCATTGTTTCCATTGACAGAGGAGAAAAAAAAATGATTGCAGCATCAAACAACAGCAGTGCTCAGCCATTCAGCTTCAATTAATTTGTGTACACTTATTGAGCCACTTGGCTGGCCACATGTGTGCTAATATTTCTTCCTGAGGCATTCGAAAAATGGTAATTTATTTGAAGCAGGTGACGTCTGCTCTATGTACAGTAGATTTATCATCTTTTTGCAAAACTCTGTGTGGTAGGATAGCACATAGCCCCCTATGTGCTCGTACCCCAGTTTGGCAATAGCAGATAGACAAAGTGAAACAGTCAGAGAACTGGTCGAAAAGATGGATGTTTCTAGCTTTCATTTAGTTTTGTAGTTGTTGTTGTTGTTATTGCTTTAAAGAATTCCAATGAGTGTGTTGGGTGCGATGTGATCTAATTCAATTCAGTTAGCGAGCACAAAAAGATACAGCGATGGATCAAACAGTTTAAATTGGTACCCACTGTAATCCCACGGAATTACCATACTAATTTCATTTAGCATTGCATATCTTTATGTGAGCATGACAAAGGCAAACTCATCTCTCTTTCTCATACATCGTAACTGTGACTGTCTAAGTGTGAATAGTAGCATTACAAGTGCAAAGGAAAAGTGGAAATATGATGCAGATGACCCATGGTGAAACACTGTATTATACATACATACATACATACATACAGTGTACTGTAAGTACAGCCCACAGAGATCATGTGATGCTTTTCAATGGGGAAAAAGAACTAGATTTCATTACACTGTAGCCAAAACTGAAGAGGCTGCATTGATGAATGTGAACTCCAGCTGTCCCCTGGACTGAAGCTACAGAGTGCAGGGCAATATAGAACTGGATCAATTGTGTAGACCAGAGGAGGATGATGAATCCTATTTATAGATCCGTACAGGCTTGCTTATTTGTTTTGCAGTCCACATACCCATTTGGAATCGATTTAGTATTTTCTTTATCTTTATAAAAGAGGAGTTGGCCTGTTATCGAGTCAGTCAGTCAGGGTGAATGAAAAATGACACAAAAACATGGATAGTCCTTCTTCTACAAATTACTTCACGTTGTATATTACAGACTGTGTTACAGCTCATGATTTCATCATGGAAACTAAGGTTTAAGAATGATTTAATGCACAATAATTACCATATATCATTCATGTTACATTTTGATGTAATTCAGTATATCAATAAATGATAAATTACGGTAGAGTGCAAATGATTCTGTGTGCATAAATTACAACTTTTTAACAGATTCTTCTTTTAACTATAATATAAAACTTGGAGAGAATGATGACAACACAGTTGTTACTGTATGAAAATGGACAATAAGAGTAAGATTAAAACTTTACATATTACATGCAACAGAACACACAAGTCACTCACTGACTTCCCCAAAGTTAGGAACAATAAGCTAACATCTCTGTGATTTGCTGATTTCCCATTTGAAAGACGAGCACAAGCCTGACAGCCGAAACAAAAGTCTCAAGAGCAGGAGCTGAGAGTCAGTCAGAGTCCTCTGCTGACTTCGGCGCTATAATTGTGACAGTGAGGCAGCTGTGACACACACTCATGAACATGGAGGATGAGAAAACAGCATTAATAAACTCATGCTGGAAGAACTTATACTCACTCCCGAGAAAAATAGATTCTCTGTACCGACTTCCCCTTATTCTTCTTGTCCTCAGTGTACTTTGTTGTCTCTCTTCTAAACACACTTGTACCCATTCCTCTGACTCCAAGCAAATCGAACCTTCCCAATTACTCATAATTAGCCCAAAACTCAGGTAAAGTTTCCAATCCTGGATTCACCAGTCCATGCAATACCTATCTCAAGTTTTTAAAAAAAAGAAAAAAGAAAAATAAATCCCAAAGAACGTTGATGAATTTGCAACTTCCCATCTTAAATTCATAGAACCAGAATTTCACCCTCTTCTGAACACCTGCAGCAGCAGTAAAAAGGATGACTACAACCATCTTACAGTGTGTTCTATACTCCTATTTATTCTGCAACAGATTTTGATTCCACAATTGTTTTAGTCCTTGTTATCATTATGTCAAATAATCTACAGTAGCATCTCTAGCAAGTCCTACATTTGCCGAGGTTGCACATACTGAATGTGCAAAAGGTAACTTTTCCCTCACATGCATACCAGAACGGTGCGCTGTCCAACTGTCCTTATGAGTATCATGCTAATGCAGAACAGAGAACACTGCAGGTTCTTTCTTTCACTGCTATTTTGGGTTGAGGGGATCTCTCTTTTTAAAAATCAAACTTGTCCTGCAGGATTGCCAGCACAGAAACGGCCCCATCATATCCGAAACCCATTAGAAATTGGGATTTATGAGATCAGTATGGTCACTATTCTTTGTGACCCTCCTCAAAGACGTGGTAACCATAATAATATAATCTTTTATGTCGCTGGCGGTAAAAAGAGCATGATGTAAGATTCCATGGTGTGATGGGAGTATGTGGCATTGCAGGCTTCGTGTAGAGAAATTTGGTCTTTTGTTTTTCTCAGGGTGCACCGGACATGGAAGGGAAATCAAAGCTGAGCGAAGTCTGAGAGAGTGCAGTACTGTGACATTATAATGGCATTTCAATTTAAAAACGATGTTCCCCCTTTGCTTAACAGACTGCGATTTCCTGTGTGCAGTGTAGCATTCTGCTGCCGAGTTTTCGAGTATCAGTGTCAAACTTCTGGCTGCCTTTCAAAGGAGGGCGGTGGAATGATCTGTCAGGTAGATCAAGTGGCTACATAACTTCGGTCACTGAATTAGACCCGTGGTGGCAGAGAGTTCAGTCACCACACATACATCGTTATTTACCAGTCAGATGGATTTTTTCCTAAGGAGTTCGGATGGTGACAAAAGGAATATGACGATGGGTATCAGCAGCCAGAAAGAGGTTTATCTGCAAGCTGTCTTGACTGGGTATCCGTGACACCGTCAGGGGCCACGCAGTCCAATGGGCCTCAGAGATAAGGTCCAGCTCATGTGCATCCAGAGGAGCCAGTAGAGGTTGTTTGGAGCCTGGTGGGTTTCCAACTCCTCATGACCTCCCTTTTGAATGAATACCAGCCACAAGTGACTGAGAGGAAAGCCCAGGACATGCTTAAGAAGGATGCTGGGACTCTTATGTACATATTGTAGGCTACATCTAAATAAATTGACCAAAGAGGGATTTCTTTATGAACTGAACATTAAATTCAGTATTATCCTTTCTCCACCATAGACACGCTTTTAAATCTGTTGTAAACACCAACATGTAACACGATCAGTAACAGCACTTGGTCCAACAAAGAATACCCAAGAACACCCGATTTCTTTCATTATATGAAGAGGATTAATAATTAATAGATTGTGGTTGATGCTTTTGCCACAAAGAAGATGGCTGTCATAAAATATTAAGGGCGTCACAGCAATAAGCAGTGTTCTTTGTTCATTGAGCGTGAATTCGTGTAGTATATCTATTTTAATATATGTATGTTCCACTAAAAGTAGCCTTATATCCTTTCTGTCTGGTAATAAAATAATTCATCATTCTACAAGACTATTCAATTACATTCAAGATTATTCATATGATTATGGATCCCCCCTCTGAGTGCTATAATGTCCTCTTTACTAGGAAGGTGAATAGCATGTCTTGAATACGGTATGCATGCAGCAAAACAAAAATTACATCATTCCTCTGTGGTATAGACAGAGGTTGAATATGACATTGTGCCGCTTAATATGGAACAGATCTTAGGGGACATGTTGGAAAAGGGATGCACGATGCAAAGGGAATGAGAGATGGAAGGTCAGGGTTGCATAAGTGTGGACTGGAATTGACTTTCTTATGGTGGTCAGAGGTGTTGACATATATTTCATATGTCCAAGGAAGCAGAGACACAGCGATAGGCTACAAATAGCTCTTGTGAGCACCGGTCTAAGTAGGTCAGTTGATCTCCACCTGAAGTTTCAATAAAACTCCAAATGCTACCAGTGATGTGCTCTGACAGCAATGCCCACAGGTACTGTCACTGTGTTTTCTGCTTGAACAAAGCTAATCTTCACTATTAACTCTATGGCCTTAAAGATAGACCGAATCAATACGACTCTCTTTTACACACATGATTCAATACAAAGACATGCATGACCTTCTCTCTGATTGAGTTAGGGGGCAGTGGATAACCAATATGAGATAAAGTGTTAATCCCCAGTGTCGCTATTGTTTATAATGACAAGCCAAGGCTTGACATTCAGATTAAACATTTTATATGAAGCAGGCTGCTAACCTTTATCTTTCGTGAATGGATGTCAAATAAGAGATAAATATAGAAGTAATCTATAGGATTTACCTATGGCTTGATCCTGTGATTGAGGGGAGACAATGGCCTTTATGAGGAAATACAAAAGTGATTTACTGAGTTAATACTCTGGATTGACCCTTGGAATAATATTTTGACACAAGAGATGAATACACATTAGAGTTGAACGTAATACCATTGAGATGAATTTGCTTTTAAGCCCACCAGCAACTATTGTGCAATGTGTATGATTGGCATACAACTAACTTAATGTCATAAATATACGACGCATTAAGAAACAAATGGATTTTTCCCAAGTCCTTCCTGTCACATGATGTTGTTGTGTTCCTGCCCCACCTTCGTGAGGGCATGATGAAGACAAACTCAGAAGAAAAGGTCACTCTCATATAATATTGATGCTTCTTTTTCTCCTTAACCGTGAAAATATCAAGACTCACCCAGAAAACAAGAATGTGTTTTCAGATAGTTTTCTGTGTGTGGATTCATTTGGCCACATTGCTCATGTGTAAATTTATCTCAAGTAATAATGTGCAAAGTCTACAACACTGTCAGCAGGATTGCTCATATCTTGATATTGACATACATATACTAATAAATGTGCATATTAATCCGGAGATGTTATCCCTTTCCGAGGTACTGATCAGTGTCCATAGGCATTTTCTTTTCTTTTTTTTCCCTGTTTGACACCATACTGTCCTCCTGGGCTACCCCACAGTGCAAAGCAGCACTTTCTGGTTCAATTGCAAATACAAAACAAAGGGCACTTAAAAATGTGGCACATTAGATAACTTATGGTCTAATATTTTGTCACAATACAGTTTTTGATCATGTAAGCTTTAATCAACATTACGGCTAGTGTTTGGTAACCTAATATTAGTGCTAATGTTATTACTGAGAACATCTATGGCTGATAACAGCAAGACATTTTTTAAATCTCTCTGTGGAAAATGCCTCTTAACATGCCTTTCTACCATACAGATATGCGAGATCATGATCAGCTATACCCTGGCAGGAAGTTTCTCGATAAAGTACATCTAAGCAGGATGGACTGTAGGTCCTGCAGTGGTGAAAATCACCACCTTGTAACTGTGTGCCTCCACCAAGCAGTCATGTTGCAGTTTGCATCCATGCCTGTATAGACTCAAAACATATTTGCAGTGAAGACTTTGATGGACATGAATGAAATGTAACCTATTAATTGGAATTTTCACAATATTCTGATTTCGTCTCCAAGGATTAATACAGTTTATCTTATTTTATTGATTATTATAAATATGATTCCCATGAATAATTTCCAATGAGAAAAACATGCTGTCTTCACTTAGAGACTAGTTTTATGTCAGAAAATATAATATAATATAATATTAGAAAAAAAGAAAAAAAAGGACCAGCCCTCACAATACTGAACTCTTCAGGAAGGGACAGATGACAGAACACGCTGTTCTTCTGCTGTGTGTGTAGCAGTGTCAATCCATTGAACGAAACATAAAGCATAGTGAAAAATCCCTGTATGCATTTACTTTTCGGTGTGACTAAAGCTCATTCTCATGACAAAGTTGTAGCCTTGACAGGAGACAATGCTTCAAATATGTGTAACTGCAAGTTCTACACACTCACCAAAATATCAAGGTGGGCTCCAAGGATGCCTGTCACCAAACTATTATCAATCCAAATGTGAAATATCTGTTATTCAGCATTGAATAATGGCCATAAAAAAAAAATTTCAGGGCATTTTGATTTCACAGTGAATTTGACCTCAAACCTTTCGGATATAAAATATAATTGCTACATCATTTTCTCCTGTTTGACATTTGTGTGAAATGTTGTCAAATTTAATATATTAATTCTTTAGTTAAGGACAAAAACATGTTTAGTGAGATCACAGTGACCATCACCTTTGACCATCAAATTCGAATGAGTTTGTCCTTCAGTCTAAATAGATTTTTGTGCCAAATATGAAGACATTTCTTCAAGACACTCAAGTAATATTGTGTTCACGAGAATGGGACGGATGGATGGCTAACCTGAAAAAGTAATGCCTCTGGCGACAGCTGTCACTGGCAAGGAGGTATAAAGAGAGGCCATTTTTTGGGGGGGAAAAAAGTACTGCACAGTGAAAAGAGTGGAATATTTCCTAACCCTTTTGTTGAACATAGGAGATAATGTACCTTGTGAGAGTACCAGGGTAATCTCTGGTGCTGCTGCTCTGCAGTAATGATATTTGACATAAAAAGTGTGACCTGAGCCCCATATTGGAGAACAATGGATGACCTTTACAGGATAAATACATGAGATCATGTCATATTTCATATAAATACTGTACTTTAGTAATGGCCTCTGCTGTAACATCACACTCTAAGTCAGCATATAGGCCCCGAACCTGCTTTAATCCTGATCCCTGAGTGCAGAAGCAGATAAAACTGAAGTGGAAATATATGTTTAAAACACATGCTAGCATTTGCTTGAGTGATGCTAAACATGATGATATTATAGTTTAAAACAAGACTGTTTTTTGTTTGTTTGTCTTCGTTTTTACTTGACTGCAAAGCTTATATACATATTCAACCTAATTATATGGTAACGTGCTGTGAAAATATATTAATGAATGAAATTATAAAGGAATATCTCAAATATATCACAAGAACAAATATCTCTCTCAATATGGAAATTAAGATTGATTGAGCATTGGTAGAAAAACTGCATCAGCCAATGACACGTATGGAAAGATGTGTACTTGTTTTAATTGTATCCCCATGGTTTGGATACTGAAGGTAAAACAAATGAGGCCACTGCCCCAAGGTAAACTCAAGGACAAGAGCATAGTTACTTTACACATCATGAATGCATTGCTCAGTTTCATGTGTATTGTATCCATGCACATTTTATCCATCTATTTTCCATTTATTTATAGTAAATATTTTTTAAAAATTCCACTTTTTTAAAAACCTGACCTGAAGTATGGCTGATGTAAAAGGTTTTGATTCCAAACATTGAGGTAAAAAAACAAAATCAAAAAAACAAAACGAAACATTGAGGTACATATTTAATAACACCAACCACTTCTGTGTGACAGCAGAGATTCACCTTTAATCTATTCTCTGAGCAATTTACTGATCTAATATTTAAAATACTACATTTTATCTGGAATTAATGTCCAAAATAACTGAAAAAGCAACAGCTCCAGATAAACACAAATACACAACTGTTGAATACAATGACTTAATATGGCAATGATACACCAACAGCAAACTGTACAATCAAATTGTGAGTCTGCGGTACAAGAAGAGAATTTAGGAGTTAAGGGAACTTCCCCTGTGGTGACTAATAAAAGAAAAAAAAATAAAGAAAACGCCTGAGAACGTCTTTATCAAAGTTAAATATCTGAATAACTCATTTCACTTGCCGTTGTTTCATAAGACATATCTGTATGAAAATGGAGACGTTAACTCTAATCCCTCTCTTCCTTTCTCCCTCTCTGCTGCTTCCCATTCCATCACCGCGGCAAACAGGAAGAGATTATCCGGCCAGAGATTATTGCGAGATTAGTTGTGTCTACTGTATGTTGTGTGTATGCACTTCGTTGGGGTAGCTGGATTCACGGTCGACACAAGGGCAGATGGAGGGAGGAACGCATGCAGGAAGGGAATCAAGGAAGACCAAGAGGGAGGCGGTCAGACTCATAAGCACAGAAACAATTCTAGAAAAAACTAACAAAATGAAGAGATAGGATATGTGGCTCTACCTGAATAAGGCCTGTTAAGTTGGCTGACTACTATTTAAATGTAAATGGTTGCCAGCTAAGCAACATGTGTAGTTAGTTTTGATGTGTGCTGTGACCTGTACAGTTGTCCTTTTTTAAAAGTAAGTTAACAGCCTTCAAGTGGCCATGAATGATGCTCAATGACCCTTTATCATGGTATTTCCTGTATGTTTGCTTTTCTACAGAAAGCACAAACCATACAGTAAATATGTTGAATATTTTATAAAACTTGTGCTACAGTGTATAGTGCTACGACAGTGTCAGCTGCCTTAAGTAAGCACCGTTCTGACAAAAATCACAGTAAAAGCATTTCCTGCATTCTTTACCTTTTTGCACATATTGTCAAACTGACAGTTCCAGGTTGCATATTGGTCCAAAAAAAAAAAAAATGTTTTCTGTGTGTGTGTGTGTGTGTGTGTGTGTGTGTGTGTGTGTGTGAGTGTGAGTGTGTGTGTGTGTGTGTGTGAGTGTGTGTGTGTGTGTTTATGCAGACAGCTTTGTGTGTTTTCTCCACCGCCACTCTCATATTGTTTAAAGGGCAGCAAAGAGGGCTGGGGGTGTCTGGTCTGAAGTGAATGCAATACATCAAATAGTGATATGTAATGAAATAAAAAATGATGTACGTGCTGTTGACATTTGGGTAAAATGCTCCCCTGGCCATAATGGTAGACTGTCAGAAAAAGTTAGAGAGGGGAAAAAAAGAAAGAAAAAAACAATACAATTTTGAACCAGAACGAAATCTGATGTAACTACAGTATGTCAGAATACTTTTGCACTGATGGCTTTGGCTGTTTCCTATTCCTCCAGCCTGAGGAAGATGTGTTGGATTGAAACGCTGCCTTGTCTAAAGAGAGAGAAAAAAACAATAATATTATTTCTGGGAGTCTTAAGTCTTTTGCACTCTTTTTCTGTCTTGCATCTGCAATGATATTAGATGTGCATCTTTGTCACGTTCAAAAAAAAAAAATGCTCAAATGCTTTTTTGAGGTGTGTCAGAGTGCCATTTTCTGCTTGGGGGCTTAATGCCATCTGGGAATTCCAAAAGCGGAGCGGAGAGGGTGGGAGGATTTGTCTGTGGAAGTAACATTCATGTGAATGCACAACCAAAGGTTGCCCAGCAATACATTACATGGCAAAGAGATGATCAATGTTGTTATTATATTATTATTATTATTATTATTATCAGTAGTAGTAGTAGTATTTCATCTGAACATGAACCATAAAAACACACTTGCCCAACTTGTCAATTCCTGCCCTCCTAAATTTATAATGAGCTTAAAATGCAATAGTCACACAGACCATACACACACTCCACAGACACAGAAGGCTACTGTCGCTCCAAGAAAATAATGTCCAAGGACAAACACACACATAGTCACTCACACTGTGACAGTCATAACCATGCAGGGGGAAATGTCAATCTCTTTGTCAAGCGAAGGAGCCTGACAGAATCAATTAGCAGGCAGGGAGAATAGAGAACACTGGATTCAATTAAACTGACAGCTTTCCCCATAGGCGGACCACTCACTGGGCCATTATTCAACCAAACCGTATGTTTGTGTGTATGCGAATGTGAAAGAGAGGGAAGACAGAAAGAGACAGAATGAGGAGTATGTGTGTGTGGGGGGTTATTGGAGAGAGTATCCGAGTATCTGAGTGCGCTTATCTTGAAGACGAACTCATTTCTCTCCATCCGCCCCAAGGTCAGACGGCTCTGTTAGGGATTTAGAGCCACACAAACACAGTCCAAATCTAAGCCCTCCCTCCGCCATCCCCATCAAGGCACACACAGAGTCCATAGTTCAAAGAGCAGCTTTGGTATCGATGCAGTCGAATCATAGGTTACATTAGCATCAGTCGGAAAGTGGCTTTCCGACGCAAGAGAGCTTCAGCAAAGGGGAGACGGTTCTATTAGTCTTGATTAAAGCCAAATTCACAATGACACATATGTTGTTGTGGCTCAGCAGTCACAGAGCTGAAACAGGAAAGTTCAGGGGCATTCACCGTGGGACAATAAAATGTCACATTCCAAATCAATACGGTGAATGTAGCTGCAGATATGCATAATGTGTGTGTAAATGAAACGGCACAATCGGCGGGTCTGGGTGGGGCCGTGGTTGCAGTGTTTTGTTGGTGTTATTATTGCACAGAGTACTTTAGTCAATCCATCAGAAAAGTAAAGTAAACTACCGGCAGTCTTCTCCAACCTGCAGTGGATTAAAGTGTGCAGTCTGGGCTGAAAAAGAATTCCTTTTATCTCCCTCTATCGCTGTTCTCTCATCTGCCATTCAGTTCAGTTTGTAGCACATATAAAAAGAGACAGTTATGAATTGATTTAGAAAACATTACGTGGAGCAAACAGTTGGAGCTGAATGGGACAGACCAGATCCTGTCTTGGTAAATATTTATGATGGAAAACACAAGAGGCTTTTGGGTAACCATTATCCAGTATTGTGTGGACTGCAGTGTGACAGAACACATCTTTTCAAATATTTGATACGCATATACAGTATAAACATTATCAAGTTTACCTTCCATACACATAAATTATTGGAATATCAGCAAAAAAAAAAAAAAACACTCCGCAAATGGCATCCCAGTAGGACCGACAATATGCAAAGAGCTTTTTAAAAGTTTAAGGTGAATGCTGTTAGAAACTTCCTGAGATTAAATTTGTGTTTTTAATCCCATATCCTTCTCATTTCTCCGCAGGGAGTAACAAGAAGCTTAATGATGGTGAACAGTTTTTTGTTGTTTTTTTTTAAACCTGGAAATCTTTATCCCCTTTGTTTTTGTGCTATCAAATGCTGTCAAAGATTATCGAATTCAGTTTTAATATATACTAGTGCGGTGCCTCAACACATGACAGCGACGTCATATCCCACATCCAGCAGCAAAAGTAACGGCTCATTTATACTCCATAAAAAAAACATCCGTATCAAATGCTGTGGCAGTGAAACGTCAAAAGTGGCGACAGTGTAGGAGGTTGTGATAATGAGCCTTTTAAATAAAAAGCAGCAAATGCTGAGGTAACGATGGACTCGTTGGTGCATGAGGACGGAGAGTTTTGTTCACTGTTTTTTTTCATTCCAGTGGTATTGCTCTGTTTAAACAGAGCCCCGAAGCTGCACCCCCACCGCTGCACAGTGCGCTGTTTGCCTAGATCTTCTAAATGTATTAATAATGAGAGTGTGGCATAACCGAATTGCACAAAAGTGCAACTCACACACCAAGTTTGAAGTAGATCAGATTACAGACAGACAGAGATTACTCGCTTGATAGTCTGATTTAATGGAGATGGACATTTTAGACATGTAAGTCTTAAAATATCTGGGATGCTGGAACAGAAGGCAGCATCGCTGTGGTTGGAGGCTTTTGATTAAAGATGAATAAGCCCAGTTTAAAGAAGAGTTTTACATCTAACTTAGAAAACATCCTAACTAAGCCTATTTCTTTCTCAGTAGATATAAAAAGATTGTAACAGCAGCATGGGTTCTTCCTCTATGAAAAAATAATTCCTTTTTGGGGCTACTAATAAGATCATTTCTCCCAACAGCAATCAAACTCTGAAGTTAAGGGAACATTCGTAGAGCATCTCATCTCTAATTTTGTGAATTGCGTCTTGTTATTGTGTCATGTGTAAGAATGGATATGAATATTACTGCCTGACAGTCCCTCACTGCCACTTCTTGACTGACTTACTGCTAACCATTAGCCTGCATACTGCAGCTATAATAAAATATGCTAAACCAACTTAATTTGCAATAATAGATCTGTAGATGTGCAAATGTGCATTTTATTGCGATGAAATAACATTCATAAGATCGCTTCAATTCTTATGTGAAATTCACAAGTCGATCTGAATTTTTTTTGTGGCTCATGGTGCATACTTTTAGATTGTATTATGTGGTCCTATGAATATGTCCATAAAAAAGTCATACTGCTCGTGTACCTGCTTCTCTTACTGCCAGTAAATAAGTAAGCTTAGCACATCCTCACACACACAGACCCTTAACCAGTTTGCTTCTAAACCAGATATAATATGTTAGATTTCCAGGAGCCATTGCCAAATTTCCTAACATTTATCAAAACTATTGATCCACAAACCACCCATGGCCCATCAACAACAGAGAGCAACAAAGGTGGCAAAAAAAATGAGAGAAAGGGGGGATTAAATTCATTTACAGTGCAGTGTTGACAGTTGGGGCCATGTACTAAATTTAGCCCATCTATCATAGATGAATTACAAAAAGGGGGAGAATGAATGAAAAAATGAAAAGACGCAATGATAGTTTGAGCTTTTGAAGGGAAAATAAAGATGGGAAATAACTGTAGAAGCAAGAAAGAGATGAGAAATGATGAAATGATTATGGAATGAGCAGTGTTGACGCTGGGGAACATGCATTTAGTGCAGCTGGCAGATTAAAGCCTAATTTTACATCCATCTAAGTGGGCCATAGGGGGAGAGAGTAGGGCTGAAGCTGGTGCTTGTTAATGGCTTAACAGTCTTGTAAGGGTTGGGATAGACTTTGAGTTCAATGACAAGTTGTACTTGATCCACGCTGGAGGTTTTAAAGGCTCAAGAAAAACCATGTTTCTGTTCAGTCAAGCAGAATCCTTCAGTTTTAATGTTGTGCTGTCCGAAATGAAAATCGTGTGACTCCAGCTTTGGTAATCTTTTGTTTTCCTAATTGAACGGACTGTCCCTCATGTATGGTGCAAGGTCCCTGACCTGAGGTGTTGCACTCAAAATATAACTGACAATCAGCTTAGATAACCACACACTGCCAGTTGTGATAGGCTGCAGGATGGTGTCTGCTTTAGGTATTGCATCTTCTAAATACATTTAGTGCCACAGTTTGTGTAGCTATGGAAAAGCATATGCATATATATGTATATACATATTTTTTTATATATATATTTTGAAATATAGCAGCTAATATTGGCCTGAATAAGCTCTGCTGCCTTGTGTTGCTCTAAATAGAACCATATACTGGGAACATATGACGTTCTTACTTGGATTAGCCATTTTTGCACTAATTTGTAATGCATGCATTCAAACATAATGACTTCAGATGCATTAATATCCTTTAACTATGCATCAGTAAGAAAAAAAACAAACAGGAAAATGTGCATAAACCAGAACATATGAATAGAGAAAATGAGAAGGAATAGAGATGGGTGGTTAAAGACAATATTTTACGAGTAAATAAAAATGAGTGAGAAAGAGAGATTTCAGGATGGCTGAATATTTCAAACAGGAAAAACACATATTAATACTAATGTTGTGGGCTTGGTTCCCCCTCACACACACCGTCCTTGCAAATGATCTACTTGACTTATGCAGATGAAGTGTCAGCAAACGCAATAACACTATTAAATCACAATGCATCCACAAAGACAACACCAAAGACCTTCATGCACACATGATTAAAACAACACGTCTTTGAACTCAAACGGTAGCCTTTACATAATTAATAAATATTCATCTGATATTATAGGCCCTCACATACATTAATGTGGTCCTGCTTGCATGTACACAAGTTAAAGCTATGGTTGGCGTAGAAACTTGCTATGCATTCTGTCCTTGCTCTCTCCATCTCCTTTATTTATAAACTTCATAATAAGTGCTCACACATTTCCATGTGGGCCTCTATTGCAGTGTATGTGAGTATAAGTTTTGCTCATATAACTGTAGATGTATGCGAGGTGATTTTTTTAAAAAGCTGATCATTACTTTAGCTCCCTGCTTTGTGAGCACAAAGAGGTATAAGATGGGGATGAGAGAGAAGGTAGAGAGACTTGCAGAAATGGAAAAACAAATGTATTAGAATGACACAGTCAGACATGGGGATGGGACTACAGCATGAGGGACAGTGGGGCAGGAATACTTATTACCAGCCTCAGATCCCACACACGAGCCTGAATGATCTTGTCAATTACTACGTGCACACACTCACACACACATACATGCAGCACACACCCCAGTGGGGAGTAACAAACTGAAATGGGCCAATTAAATGAGACCACTACTGAGACATGTGCCGACTAATAGTGACGGGACGCTGCTTTTAACAATTAACAATGATTCCTAAGTCCCCATGTGAGGCCTTTAGCTCAGGGCACAAGAGAAAATAAACTGTTCAGCTTTATATAAAAAAAAAACAAATAAAAAAGAACTTGAACATTCTCCGATTTTCTTTGTAAATTCCAACTTTAGTCAGCAGCAACACCAAAAGATTTATGTTTTAAGACGGGGGCTATAAATAATTAGGGACTTTAGTAATGAACAGATGCTAAGAACAATGATGTGGTTAATTACAGCCTGCTTTTAAACCAATAGACGCAAAACAATTGAAGAAGCCATACTGTCAAGCAGAATTTGCTAAATACACCTGTCTCTCATGTGATGAAGTGCAAAGCGTGGCAGAACATCACATTCAGAATTTTTAGAGGTGGCAAAGATGTTCCCAAAGAATCCTCCTGTTGTGTTCGTTTCCTGTTAAATAGTTTGGCTCCATTCTAGCCGATTATAACTCCATTGTAATACATGTATTATCATTGAATGCTGTGTCTTTCCATTTGCTACCTATGGCCTGTTTGCTATGTGTGGCCCCATTGACCTGAGCTCCTATCGCTTGGCCATCACGGATTACAGAATGAACTGTGAGCAAGGCCTCAAAAAAGCTTTAAATACCAGAGCTGCAAGAAAGCTGTATATATCATCGAAACAATGTTGCTGTTGTTTTTGACAATTGCCAACAGGTGTGGTTCCCATGGGGTAAAACTTTTATTGGGGATAGGTTCCTGTCGGGGTTGCCATGGAAGCCAAAAAGAGGCGTTTCTAATGACCGGTTATTTTAGACCAGGAACTTACTGTACAGAAGTTCAGTAAAACACCCATAATTCAATAAAAATTCTCAAAATGTATTTTGTGTGTTCAGATGCCATGTGTGAACAAAGTTCTGGAACCTTTTGACAAACAGATGAAATTAACTCATTTTGTAGGGAGAAAACTCGAGAGTAAATTGGTCAGATTTGACTGGAACACAACAGAAGGGTTAAGCATCACATTCCTTGTTAATATGGTAAAGTGGATTTCATGCTCTTTTGTTATCCTGGACGATGCATCTGACTAACTTTGAGATCAACGCTGCACTTCTTGTAAATATTTGAGAAACCGTCAGCTTTTTACTGGCTGAGTTTTATTTGTCTCTGGGACAACCCTGACCCTAACTTGGCATCACCTTCTCATAAATAATGTATTCTGATTTTTGTGTTCTCATGTTGTTGTATTCATCTCAAAATCAAACACAAAGCAGTTGTTGTTAGAGGACCAGACAGCCCATCATCTGGGCGTCTTTCCAGACCCATGCGAGCCAGTTCTGTGATAGCTTTGGTCACCCAGAGGTGCTTCATAGGCCCAGTGTTTACAAATAGTCTCACGTTTCCTTAAATCATTTCCATTATGGATAAATGCCATGTATCACCAACATATCTGTAGCACAAGATACGGATAGCACTGAGATGCACTGCTATTCAAGTGCAAATGAGAATCTGTCATGAAGTGTGTATATTTATGCACAACCTATTCTTACCATTTATTCATCGGAGTTTATTCCATGTTCCTCTGTCGATCTTAAAGAAGTGAGGGTGGTTGTGTGTTTCCAGAAGGTAGATGACTCAGTTTAATATTAAAGGCCATTCAGTAGGAGCAGGCCCTCTGTGTAGAGCTGATCCACGGTCCTCACTCCTAATGAGTCCCCCACCCTTATTCTCCTTTGCTCCTTTATTTCATCTTTCTTTTATCCTTCGCTCTCCTTTCACCCTTTGCCTCCCCCTTAACCACTTTCCCTCTCTTTTCATCTTGCTCCTCGCCCTGTTAGCGCTTTCCACTCTTCTGCTCTTCCTGTCCTTTCCCGCTACCCACCTCTCCTCTCTTCTCTTTCATCCGTCCTAAACTCCAACCTATAACTCCTTCCTGTTTTTAGCATCTCGCTCCTCATAGCTCCCTCCTCACATGCATCTCCCTTATCCCTCGGACCTGTTTTCTCCCTCTCCGCCTCGCATCTAAATAATATGAAAATGAATGTATGCGTCTCTTTTGAAGTTACTGTAAGAGCATCAGGCAAATGCCTAAACGATGTTTATGTAAAGAGGGATCAAAGAATACTGAGAAGAGTCTATATTTGCCTGCCTGGACACAAAAGAGACGACGCTCGTGGGAATGAAAATCAAAACTTCAACAATGTTCAACAAAACATCTAAATGTCAGACAAACATTGACATTAGAAGGAGGAATATATATACTGTATATCTATATTGTTAATCGTCAGCGTTGATCTGAAATGTTGAGTCGAAGAAGTGATTTCTGGTCTTAACCGAAGTGAGGTGGTATGTGGTTGGTTTATGATTGGAAAGCAGCAAAGAAGCAAAACAGCACTGCTTATCAAAATAGAGCATTTGTCAGGCTGACATTATCAGCTAATATCACCAGAGGCTGCTGAACACAGGTGACTAAGTCAGAATGTGTAGGTTTGCATTGGTGACATATTGAAGAATCTCCACAGCAACATCACACTTGACTCAAATTTAGTATGTGCACAGGCTCCTGTTGGCAGAAATAATGCAACGCCAATGCCAATCTTAATCACCATGTTGTCATGGCTTATAGGCAGACTCTGTAATACTTTGCAGTAATTATTCAACATACTGATGAAACATTCACACGAGGTTGCTAGGTGTTCTTTTGTTAAGGAGCTGCTTATGTAGTTCAAATGCTTTCATACATTAACCACACATGGGAATCTATCAGTCATAATTAGTTTTGAAGAACCCACTGGGGAAATAAGTGGGTTGTGGGGTCGCATTTGTTTGTTTGTTGATGTATGTTGAGTCACGTGCATATAAGAAAACATAAAAAAGTGACTTTTGTGCTGTGGTGTCGCTGTGACGCCTTACAAATCACTGTCCTTTCTGTCTAAAGCTGTGTTTCATCTGTGTCCATTGAAGAAGAAGAAACAATTGCAGCCGCTTTAGCAGTGGGTTGTTTAAAAATGATTGCATGGGTTTGTGCTGTGCAGGAGATGTGATATGTGATATGTGAGTACCCCGCCTACCAGCTACTTTCTCTAATGGAAAACCAAAAAAGGCGAGTTGGGTTGAGCCGTTACCACATGGAAGCGCTGCTTAAAATGTCCTGATCTTGATTTTACTGTGTCTTGGATTCTGTTTCACTTTGGACAAAAGGCATGTGAAACAATGGCTGCTCACAGTCAATACAGCGGATCAATGTAACAGTGTGCACCATTTGAAAATTGGAAGAAAAAAAAAGTATGACGCACTACAGGATCACTGTGTACGTACATGTGGAGGCATGAGGCTTATTTATAGAGGGATTCTTGGATTTGAAGATAGAGGGAAATACAGGAAGACACTAAGGACAAAGAAATAAGAGGATGAAGCTATGGATAATGGAGAGATCACGCAGCGAAGGGGGGAGAGAAGAAAAGGGGGAGAAAAAAAAGCAATCATAGTGTTATGTTTCAAGTCTATACCAACAGGAAAAGAATGGATCTTTCCATGTGATCCCATACATCCACAGAGCATAACATCAATACCTCTGTTGCAATCATGTTTCACATGACTTGCAAACAGACGGGTTTCTCATTATCGGTTCATATGTCATGCCCTTGTTCTATATCAAACAGCTATGCAGTCAAGCTCACATGCATGGAATGTAAATGCATTAACAGTGTTGTTTATTCAAGACCTTGTTTCTTTGCTAGAGGAAAGCCAGTTTTACTTATGCGAGGAGGTACAGGAAGGAGAAAAGTTAAGGTTGAAACGATTGAGTGGAAGCAACTAAAACATATAATGGAATTTTGGAACACACACAAAAAAAAGAATGATGTTTGATTCAGAATTTATTCATGGAGGGTTATTAAGGCATGTGAAGCTGGCAAACAAGGTTAAAAAGGGTTTTAATGTCTTTCTCCTGATGTTTATCTTCTTTCATTTGCTTCAGTATTTGAAGACATTATTTTCATCATTATTTTGGGGCAAAACAGGCATTTAAAAAAATATATGGGTATTTCTACAATACAAGGAATTTAAAAGGTCATGTCATTTCTTTTTGGCCTCAGTCTATAAATGTTCAGTGTCAATCAGGTTTTTGGGGTGCAGGTTCTGCTGTTTAATGTTTGGATGTTCACTTCCAGGTTATTAAAGATGAGAAGATAAATACACTGAATGTTTTAATGCTAGTTTTTAGGTTCTGTGCTCAAAACAAACTAATGTGGAGCAGTACTTGGTTGAAGCTCTGTTTCTATTGTTCTCTCTCCCTTTTGTCTTGTTTTAGACAATTATATTGTAAGAATAAATATTGATGACACAAGATTGATTTGCTACCAACTTACTGGATACTGTCCCTGATCATCAGCCAATAATAATCCTTAACCTTAAATTGATTAAATGAATTACTAAATCAATGAATTAAGGACCATGTTATGATGCTGTAGCCTTTCATAGCTTTAAGGGATCTGAGTTCAATACTGCAGCTTAAAGCATACATAAACCAAGTTTGAATGTTAAGCACATGCGGGAAGGTCAATCATTAATGAAGAGTGCATTTACTCATATTTCATTGAGTGTGGTGGGATGCAATCCATCTCACCAAATCTCATCTCTTATCCCTACTTACTCTCTTATCCTCTCTTTACCCATTATCCTCTCTTGTTTCTCTTCGCTCCTCCCCTTCATACCCCACAGTCTCCTCGCCTAAACCACTGCCTCTTTCTCACCATCTTCTCTGCCCTTCCTTTGCTCCTTCCTCTCCTCACATTTACTACTTCTCTCCCCCCCGCTTCTCTCACTGTGTGTCATGTGTCTTTTTAATTACTCTTCCCTCCGCCCATGAAGATCTGAAGCCTGAGTGCGGATGGAGAGGGAAGAGGGTGGTGGATGGATGACAAGGGGAAAAGAGAAAGGAACTGTGGGGGGTGGGGGTGCGGTGGGGTGTCGCAGGATAATTAAACATCGATTTAGGCTGATGATGAAAACAGCAACAAGATGCCAAACAAGGGGATTATAGGTTGGGCAGCTGCAGGCGTTCTGCTGAGCTCTGCAAATATCCAGGAGAGGGAAGGAAAGGGATGCACAGAAAGGAAGAGATGGAGGGAGGGAAAAAGGGGAGGCAAGGTTATAAATAAAGGTATACAAATAGGAGGAAGAATGACGATGACGAAAGATAAGAAAAAAAAGACCAGGGCAAGAACCGGGAGTAAAGATGGGAGAGGAAGAGTTGGAATGAGGCAGCGAAAACGGGAAAAGAAAGAAAGGGAGCACTAGGGATATTGGAGAGTGTTACAGGTTGAATGAAAATATCAATAAATAAAAAAGAGATATACAAAGACATATCCCCTAACATGCCCCAGAAAGAATGAATGAGAGAAAAAAGAAAGAAAGACAGATGAAGCAGCCTGTGTCTTCAATATCTTTGAACTTAACCTCTCTGATCTGACTCATTAGAGCTGCATTTAATTGGCACAAATGCAGCAGGTACCACTGATGTGTGTGTGTGTGTGTGTGTGTGTGTGTGTGTGTGTGTGTGTGTGTGTGTGTGTGTGTGTGTGTGTGTGTGTGTGTGTGTGTGTGTGTGTGTGTGTGTGTGTGTGTGTGTGTGTGTGTGTCGACAGTCATTTCTCATTAGGCCCTTAAGCTCATTACTAAGTACACAGTGAATCATTCAATTAAATGACAATGACGGCAAAATGACTGCCCTTTGCTACCAGTGGGTGCAGAAATGTTATGCTAGTATGACCCTGAATATCAATATCAATACTGTGGTTTGCTTGATGACATATTTAATGTGAATTTAATGAATTATACATTTGTTACACTATTGCATTGTTCTAAAGTACACAACCAATAGTGGTAGTGGGAGTAATAATATGTGTAAATGTAGCTGTAAATTTAACATTACAGTGGGAATCATAGGATTCAAATAGCAATACAATATGTAGTTTTCTGCATTGGTGGGGCTACATGTCTGAATTCATCACCGCAATGAAAATATCATTACAAACCAACCACTATCACCAGTTCCAGTTTGAGAATGCTGGTATGAGGAGTGGCCTTGGAAGTGCCATACATCAAATCCTCTTCTTCATAACAGCCTCTAAGAAGCAGTGCATTACATTGATTAGAAGCTTAAACCTTCAAAATTCCAGAGTAGATGCTATCAGAGCAAGCTGACACGCTCCTTGGCCCCTGTGTTTTTATGAGCCATACAATATATTAATTCCCATTCCAAGGTCAAAAGCATGAGGCCAGGAGCTCACTCATTAAACTGTAATTTAGTGTGCAGAGGGCCAACGAAGATTGACTCATTATCCATTTCACTCAATTTACCACAGAAGGTTTCTGTGAAATGTTGTGATCCTGATGTAATCCTGTCAGCTGAAGACCAGTTGAACAGCAGGACTTTAAAATTGAGAGATGAGGCTTCGTAACTTACTTCACTGACAAAAATATTAAGTGAATAAATAGTAAATAGTGTAGTAAAGCATCAGCAGAGTATAATGTTGTCTAGTTAAGCAAAAGTAAAAACACTACGTAGAGAAATATACACTGACCAACTTTAAAAAATGCACATTTTTAAGAACCCAATATTTTCCTTTCACTTGTCCTAAACTATTGAAACAAACAAACAAGCATGTGATACATAGAAATGAGTTTTTTTATGTTAAATTATGCATAGCCATCAATTAGTCATAACATAGCCATAACAGTCATTGGGTGCATTTCAGAGTAAACAATGGTGGTGGTGAGATTTTTTGTGTGCATGATTGTACACACCTGGCCAAGGCAATAAAGACCCAGGTATAATTGATTTTCCCACTGAAACAACTGATGATGCCACAACTTCCGCAAAACTTACGTGACCAGGCAGTTGGGATGCTGATGATGCTGATGGCCAGAACTCGGCAGACACGTGCGGCACAGATGTTACAGATGTTAAGGGTGCATTTGCCCACTTAATATGCACCGCAATCTCAGAAAACGTAAAGAACTACTTAACAGGCATGAGAGCAGCAATTTACTGCTGCTGATCTAACGAGTTATTAATGCGTGTTTCCAGTCACTGTCTCCTGAGTCTGCTGGTCTGTGTAAATTTTATGTGTCTCTGAGTCCATTAACCAAAGACCCACAATCCATGAACAATGCTGAAATGGTACAGAAACGAGAGGTAGTGAGAGTTGAGTCACAGGTAGTGAACAGCAGCATGCATGTGTGTTTTTGTGGGTGTAGAGAAGCTTCCATTTGATTGAAAAAAAGTTCGCATTGACCTCTTTCGACCCTCTCGTTGCGAGGAAGACATGAGGTGAATACAATTTTTTTAGATCAACCTAGAAACCCACTAACACAGACGCAAAAACACACACATGCACATACTCAAAAAATCCTATCCCATATACGCTCAGCAATGTACTCACCGACACCTGATCCAGACAAAATGGTTTGAATTTAGAGAGGAATCAAAGGTGTAAGCTTAAAAATAGGTTGTAGAAAGATATCCATTTGCAGGAAGTGTTGCATGCTCAGGTGTTTGTGCATGTCTGTGTGGGTTTATGTGCGTATGGTGCTTGAACGATAAAATGTTAATGCACAATAAATGCACCTTAAAACCTACACCTGTGGTGTGCAGATAGCAGTGGTAAGAGCGGCGCCTCATGTACCGAGGCTATAGTCCTCTCCCACATTTCCTGTCACCTTTGGCCGTCCAATCAAATAAAAACATAAAATGCCCCCCCAAAAATAACCTAAAAAGAAAACAAAAACCTACACCTGTACATATAGTGTGTGTTTCATGTAGTGGGTATCTACTGGAGTTTTTCTGAAGATATAAAACACTGCAAAGTGAAAAAAAACGCATTGCAATCAGACAGTTATGATGATCCCTCTACAAAGCCGTCACCAGACGCTATCTCTCCTGAATAGGCCTACATTAAATAACACTGACATATCTTAGAAACCAACAAATGTAACAATGGTACGGAGCAGTGGAGAAAAGGGGATGATTAAGAAAAATGCAAAGATAAAAGGAAGGGCAAAAAGGGGAACTTATCAAGGCAGGAAATTTGACGAAATTGGAATAAAGCAGACAAAAAGAAGTTTAACAAGAAGGCATGAAGTTGAAAAGAAACTGCGTACATTTATCTCGTCCATTCAGGAAGTAAAATTAATATATCCAGTGCACTGTAGAAGAATTAAAAATGGTTTCCTACTTCGTCACTTGGAGGCTTTATCAGTGCCAGTGTCTGGCTAAATCTGACCTAGACCAAAAAAAATCTATGACTGAAAAGTGGACAAAGATTATATCAGCTGTCTGCAGCCAGGAGCGTGTCTCAGACTTCAGGATGGTTAGTGCTCAGTCCAGATGGGTCTGGGAGATCCTGCTGTGTGTGTGTGTGTGTATGTTTTTGTGTATGTTTTTAAATTTCAGTATTATATACAGTATATTTCACAGTTTTTTTTTTATTATCGTAGTTATTATTTTAAGTACACATTATTATGCTAAAATATGAGTTGTTATCAGTATTGCCTGTTGGGTAGAATCAGGATATTGGAACATTACATTTTCTCTCACTCACACACACAGATGCATACATTATTTTCAGATACAGTTCATGGAGTGCGGTGCTGTGTTCAGCTCTCCATCATCTGCTGACTGCTGCTGTCTCTTCCTCCTCTCTAAGTACTCCATCAATGCTCTACTCTCTCTCCCTACATACTCTGCTGCTTTCAGCCTTACTTATACATTAGAGCATAAGTACAGCAACGTGTGTTTTTGTCACGCAGCTGATATATTTGAACATAATATTCGGGTATTTACACTATTTTCTGACAAAGTAAGCGTTTAAATGTTGTAAAAGAATCTCAAATTGTACAATATCAGAAAATGCAATTTAATGCTTGAGAGTCCCCTGATTTTCTTTGCGTTTTGTGAGTTAGGAAAACACTTGATAAACTAGGTGAAACTCTGTACAACATGTTTTTTTTATTTGTTCAGTTCTCTAAATTTGTCTCATGTAACACATTATTTTCTTTGCATGAAAATGTGTCAGTTTGTCAATGCATGTTGCTGTACCTGCTTGTAAGCTAATATTACTTATTTGAAGTTGGATTGGTCATAAAACTTCCCTCGATCTTATCACTGATTGTAGATGGGAACATTCAAACACATTGTTTTCCTGGCTCAGGGTGAAAGGATGTTTGTGTCACTGCCTCCCTTTTCACTGGTATATCCATGCCCGACTGACTAACCGGAAGACTGTGAGACCTAGGTAGCATATGGCATAGAGCTGACAGACCTGTCATCAAATAAGATGCAAGTATGTCCTGTAATGTCCCTTTCTGATTGTTCTTTCTCTGTTCACTACAATGTTATAAATAAATAAAAATACAACGCTGGCATCTTCTTCAGTGACACACTGACAGAGTGGAGACTTATCCAGAACCAAATGAGATATCTTTAGGGCTATAGCCAGGTATCCATGTCTGCAGCTTGTATCACAGCCTCAGCATTCCTGGAACTCACTCACAGTGGAAACTCAAGGAAACTAATACTTTGATGCCTTTAGTACAATAGCCAAAATTCATACAAACAGGACTCCCTGCAGGCCAGTAGAACTCATAGTTTAGTTTTAATTTGACACCGAAAGAAAAGGAAACAAAAGGTTATGATGTTGAAAGGTTCAGTAGAATTTGGGGGAATCGGTGCATAATCAACTGGAACTAAAAATCATTGTGGTTCTGTTACCTTAGAATGAGCCCTACATTTACAGAGGCCGCCATGTTGCACAACCATGTTTCCACAGTAGCTCAGAATGGACAAACCAAACATTGACTTTTGAGAGCGGATCATTCGTGTTTTTAGCAGCTGCCATAGAGGAAGGTAAGACAACGAATATTCAATGAGATAAATCCAACACACAGGACCTCTAAGTGACTTTTGACTCCATATTTAACCAAGGCCACTATCTTCCTTAAGTGACATGTCCCCATTTCAATTCCAGCCAGAGACCTTTGTTGTAATAAAGGGATAATAAAGAATAAAAAATATTAGACTAATAAACATATTTGCTTTTGCAACTATTTTACACCTTATGTTGCTGTGTTTGAGCTACAGAGATGACTAAGGGGTCACTGTGTAGTGTCACTTTAGCCTCAACACTCACTCATAAAGAGAAAAGGACACCAGGGACACTCAGAGAACCCTCCTGGTGAGGTCTGCTGCAGTAGATGACTGTCATTGGATTTTTGGATAATACACAGCTGTAAGCTGATCCAGTGTCTACACACATAAACACTGATGACACATGAACATGTGCACAGGAATACACTTTTGAATAGGCATTGATTATATTCGTCAGAGGGGTAGGAGAGCATGTCTCTGATGCAGGGTTAACTAATTCACTGCCGGCCGATGGTTTCCAAGAACATACACACAAATGCACAAGCACGCTAACTCACACAAGCTTGGAGCTGTAATGGCATTGATCGTAAGTAGTCAGGGGGTTTTGAGACTGCGTCAGACAGTCATCTCTATGCTCTGAACTCTTCAGACAATCTCTGGACTATTGGTCGTCTTTCTGAAGTGGAAATGGTTCTAAATTGAGCTGCTTGCTAAAACAGAGGTTACAACAGAGGTGAAAAAGGACACCAAGGGCAGAGTATAGCTGAAAATGGTGTGATCAGGATGCTTGAACAATTTACTAAATTGGGAAAGGAAAAAAAACAAAACAAGAATTGTAGTAATTATTATGCAATGAATGAACACATTTCATGTGACTGAACATCAGGAAATGAATTGAAATGTTATGATCTGCTAAAAAATAGTGTGGAATAAAAATAAATATATACAGTAAATGATAATAAAAACAACCTCTTTAATGACATAACATAATACCTACAATACACTTCGAAATAATTAAGTGATATCAACAATGCTTCACAATGCAGGTCTAAAATACAGTCTCACATCTGTCATGTCTTTCAGCTATCATCTTTCAGCTGCCATGGGAACATTAGCAACCACTCCAATGCATATACAGGTCCTCACCAGTGCTTGCATCACAAAGCGCTCCTTTCTCTGATTATGACAAAGGTACACACATTTTTTTTCCAAATCTATTCAGTGGCATTGATTAAGCTTTAAGGATTGTGATGTGCATCAGTTTCAAATATATGTTGCTTAACCAAAAATAAAAGCAATTAAGAAAATAGCCAAATATATTTACTACATACTCAAACAGCCTCCTTGCGGCACAAATAGATTTTTTTTTCCTTTTTTTTTATTTTTTGTAACGCCCTTTTCTCCACTCCTCAGCACTTTGGACCTGTGTACCCCCCCCCAACCATCTCCTCTCTTCATGGCATTTTGTGTCACCCCTCCTAATGGATATTGACCAAAGAAAGACAGAAGAGAAGAGAGGAGGAACTGTATACACATACACAAAGGTACACTCTGGGCTTTTTTTTTTGTCCTTTCTTTTTTTCCTGTCTGCTCAGAACAGAGTTGGTGCAATGATGATGCGTTCTGCTGAATGTTAATGGCACAGTGTCATCTGATTCTATCTACGGTATCGGAATCATGATTCATCCATGACCTTAAGGGAATTCTGTAAGACTATACCAAAAATAATACTCATGGCATGTCCTATCATTTTGACAAAAAATATGTCAAATGGAAAACAGGAATAAAGAACTTTTTTTTACATTTTAATGTACCACATTCTACCTGCACCTCACCTCTAAGACCTTTTTTTGACAGAGGCTAGATTACCCCCCTATTACATCCTACTCATGTAAAGATCTTATTACTGTTGTGTTTACTTGTTGTTTTTCTCCGATGTTAAACGTCTTGTTTCGGTTTAATGCCACAGTAAAACATTTTCTTTGTCAGAAATACAACAACAGACCATCTGGTGTATTTGTTTACACCAAACTGCTACTGGTCACCTTGCCAAGTAGTAGGATGTGTGCATTTTGTCACCTACGGCTCTTCATCTAGAAGCACAGAGCGGCTCCTTGACTGATTATTACTATATAAAAATTAAAACTGATGGGTGGGCAAAGAAAAAAATAATCTGTGTGCATGTAGAGGAAGAGCCCTGAGATGATTCCTCCATATCTGTGTGCATTTATGACTGCATTCATGACTCCAGATGTAACTTGTTCTGGTGGAAGTCAATTTAAAGATACAGTTTAATAAGTTTCACAAACATCCAGGCATTCTGCTTCATAATGTGATGCACAAAGTAAGATACATATTTAAATGCATCTACACCTGACTAGTAAGGCGTTTATTTCGTACCTGCAGAGCCAGTGACCCCACTAACTGCATCCAGCCTTGAACAGGCAGGTGCAGATGGTCAGCTGTCGTGGTTAGAATTTTAAGAAGCTGCTTGTTTCCCGCAGTTCACTGAAGTGCCTGAATAAACAGGTGTCCTACCTTTCAAACAATATTATTCTCACTTTTCAGTAGAGACTCACATTTCCATATCTCACAGGTGTGAACTTTTCAAGAGGAGCAGTCTGGATTTGACTAATTCTATCACAGGGGTTTCTTTCCAGATTTGTCTTGTCTAGAGAGACAATTTCAGCTCTGGAGCAAGAGTAAAAAGTCCCAAAAATATATATTTATTATTATTATAAAAAAAATGTTCATCAGGACATTTTGTTGAGCGTTATGATTTTAAGACATTTGAGATTTACTCTTGTAATCATCCAATACATAGGGATGTATTTGGCCATCTCATCTCATCCTCTGAAATAGCCTACTGATAGTGTCAAAGCCATTCATTCATAAGAAGAACGAGGAGGTTATCTAAATGTGTTGCCATGACAACTTCAAAACATATGAGAACTCCTCTGAACTGCAGATAAACAGAGATTTACTCATGGTAGACTTTGACAATAATGCTGCTAATGCATCCAGTTTCATGCACAGGTCAACAACAGTCTAATATGCCCATAATAATATGCCCCACCCCCCACAAAATGACCTTTTTGTGTGCAGTGGTATGTGGTTGCACACAAAACAGAACACTAACATGTTTGGTTATGGAAGCTATTAAATTAGACCTTTGTTCCGTCTGGATTAAAACTTTTACATTTCACTGAATGTTGTCGTGGTTTGATAGACACCAGTTTAAGTCAAATCTGACAAAACAATGTCTCATTACTTTGACTAAGACTCATTACTTTGTCAAAGAAATGTTTTTGTCAGGTCAAGCCAAAAAAAAAACCCCCAGAGAAAAACATTCTGCTTTTAGAGCCATAATGCAAATATGAGCAAATGGTCAATGCGACAGCATCATCAGCACATCAATGCAGCCCCTGAAGCAAACTGACAGACAGACATTAAAACTTGTTCATGAGCTACACTCGTCACATTTTCCCCAGGCTTCCCAGCATTCAGCGAACCTGACAATGACATTGCTCCACTGCAGATGTCTTTATCATTTCACTTGATTAGACTTTTACGACTGGATGACTTGTTAACCTCTCCATGTATCATCTATCACCTGTTCTCATCCTGCTCTCATAGCAGGGGCTGAACCATGCTGAATTAACATCCACACAACTGCACGTCCACACACGGGTCGCTTAAAAGCACATAAAAGCACAAAACATGTTTTATACAAAAACGCTTCACAACACTGACAGAAGTCACCACAGAAAAATAAAACAGAGAGACAAGACAGAACATAAATTGACTGTGTAGATAGACAAACCTGTAAACCAGTGTGTCATCCCCTGAGCTGTTGTACTGGACCTGGAACATCCTGACTCCAGATGTAGGAGTCTGACTGCTCCACCTAATTAGGGCAGAGTTTCCTGTCAGTTCCACCAGTGAGACTCTCCGGTCTATCCCTCTTGTCTCGTTGTTTGGCAGCGCAACCTTAGAAGAGGTGAGGATGTCAGAAGGGGCAGGTTCAGAGGACGGGTCCCGGCTGCGGCTCGTGCTGTTTGCCAGATGAGGCATTGCAGTGACGACTAGCTCCACCCTTCCTGTGGATTCACCTGCTGCATTGGAGGCAATGCAGGTGAAGTTTCCTGAATCCTTCAGGGACGTTACGTTGATATCCAGGCTTCCATTGGGGAAAACCAATGTCCTGGAAGAAATTCAGACACATAATGATATAATAAATCAATCAATTAAATGAAAAGTAAATGCACACCAAAATAACATGCACAGGGAGCGTTACACAAGTTAAGGCAGTGAGATTGTTTTTTCATTCCTAATCCCTTTTCCTCTAATCCTTCATTTTTAATTCCCCCCCTTTCTCCTTTTCACATCTGCAGGCTCCTACATGGGATCCAATTGTATTTCTCTCCAGAGCAGATTGCATCTTGGGTTGGCATAATCAGAATTCAGTGTTAAAATATGGCAGGTCATTGTGCTCCCCATTCATTTCTAGAAAGAAAGGAGCAAGGTACATTCTCTTTTTGAGAAATGAGCCATCATTATTCTGTCAGTTTAAATTGATGAAACAACTCCATTCTGGTTCATACCCGATGGAAATGTGAGAAAGATGTGACAACTGCCTTCTAATCCTGATTCAGGGGTTTCCCACTTGCCTACGTTCCACCACTACAGCCGGGACAAAAATAATATGAGGCACGCTGCCTTTTTGACCCTGTTGCATGTTTTCACATAGCATGGAAGGAAGTACATAAGGAAGTACAGAGAAGTATTAGGCTGCCAGTTTTCGGACATCATTGAAAGCAGAACGGGAAAAGTCCCTTAATCAACACCTTAGAATAAGTTTTAAGAAACTCTATATAATCCATGGAGAAAAGTACTACATTGTACAGTCAAACCAGACTATAAGAGTGCATAGAAAGAGTAATATTACCTAGAGCCATTAGATATAAGTCTCCCTTCAGGGCTAATCCAGTGAACTTCAGGCTCTGGGTCACCATTGGCTTTGCACTTGAGGCTGGCAGGCTGTCCTTCCATAGCCACTGTATGAGGCGACTTACGGGTCAGCACTGGTGGGTCACAAATAAACTCCTAAAGGGCAGTGAGAAATAAGGTCATGCTCAAGACTTTTTTAAATATCTCTTTCACTTTTATTGATTTTTAGATAATTAAATGTCTCATGAGACACTTGTTTTCCCCTCTGCATGGCACAAATGAAAAGCTCAAAATGTCACCTCTTCAGGTATTGTCCAAAAGTACTTGGCACTGAGGTCAGAGGGTGAGGCGCATGTCTCAAGGTCATCTTCTCTGGTCAGTCTTCTCAACCACAGAAGTTCACAGTTACAGTGAAGGGGGTTACCACCAAAACTCAACACCAGGGAGGAGAGGGGGGAGCCTTTGGACTTGGCATAAACTGGGATTCTCAGGAACAGCGGGTCCGGGGGAATTTTCTTCAGCTTGTTGGATGTCATGTCTAACCTGTGAAAAGATGGGATAGGTAGAAGTTGAGGGATGGATGAAAGGGAGACACAGTCATGTGCTCAGTTGCTCAACTAACCAACGGTGCATCTATACATTATCCCTACATGATCCAATCATCCGTCCATCCTTTACCTGGCCAGTTTGTGCAGGTTGGTGAATATCCCCTGTGGAACATTTTCTATGAGGTTATGATCCATATTTAGGGTATTGACATTGGTTAAGCGGCCGATTGTGTCCCAGGGCACTTGGGCAAGGTTGTTGTAACTGAGGTCAAGATCCTCTAGGGTGGACAGGAAGTCATCGAAGGCATGGGGAGATATGGAGTGGAGCTGGTTGTTGGCAAGGATCAGGTGACGAAGATTGGTCAAGCCTTTGAAATGATCATCCTGGTTGGTGAAAAAATAAAAATGCAGTGAGAAGCATCAAAGTTTTATCGTCGTAAAAATAAATATGCTGTTATTTTTTTATGTTTTTGTCTTTGTAGTTCTGTTATCTAATTGTGTGCAACCATTAACAACCAATTCAACCTTTTGTTGTGTGGTCCTGAAGCTCTTTGGTCTGTTTCTTAGTCCAGTGAACTAGCTGTCTATTCATTTCAATTACCGTCATTAATCCATCCAGCCATCCATCCATCAGTCTTACCTTGATCACAGTTAATCTATTAGAGTCTAGGTGAAGTGCTCTCAGTCGCCGCAGGTCGCTGAAAGCTGATGGGAGAATCTGACTGATGGTGTTTCTGGACAGGGTCAGGTGTAAAAGACTGGTCATGTTGGCAAAGTCCTTTCTTCGAACAGCTGGCCGTGTGCAGAACAAACACAAAGGAATAATTCATTGACCCAACATTAGTGTCCTAATTGGCCACATATATGACATGGGTAGGGGTATTAAGGGATAAATAGCAGTCAGGAGATGCACAACAGAAATAGGTTCTTTAGTCACATTCATAATCATCCCTTAGCATTATTTTTATTACATATACAAAGAACAGCTGAAAGTAAATAATGAAATTACCCTCATTGACTTTGTGAAAGCTAGTCTTTATTTAAATTGTGTGTCTTTTTTTTTTTGGTGAAGTAAAGAAAAGAATTTCTTCCAAGTCAAGCCTGGGAAGATTAGGTGGCTGCCTCGTTTGGAGCCAATGGGAATCCAGATTATAATTAAGGGCTAAAGTGACACTTCATTTCTTAAAAATAAGTACATTTCAAAGAGAACTCTCTGATAAAGGGAGGGGGTAAATCGTAACCGGGATTTGTTAGACTGAAGGAGGAAAGTTAAAAAGACATACCCAGAGACCTGTGAAGTATCATTTATGCTATCAAACTGTGCAAACAATACAACCAATTATAGCATAGTGACATGCTTATATATGAGTTAATTTACCACTGCACGTGTCCATTGAATTTAACCTCAGTTCTTTTCCTGTGACCATGCTGCTGGTCTACTTTTGAGTGACCAAACATTTCTGCTACAGTTGCTACAGGAATCTACAGACACAAAATGTAAGATGCCTCTTGAAGAAATCATTCAAAACAATATCTGATGTCTATGAACTGACCATACAAAATGTCTTATTACTCTGCCTTGACTGACGGTAAAATAAAATAAGGGACAGGGTGCAGTATGTTATACCTGTAATGAAGTTCTCTTGAAGCCGTAGCTCCACGGTGCGTCGGTCAATGGCAGCAGGCACAAAGAGCAAGCCCGTCTTGGAGCAGAGGATAGCGAGCGATGGAGAAAGGCTCTGGCACATACAGCGTTTTGGACATGGCTGTCCCCTGCATGCTGCTGCCAGCAACAGCAGAGAGAACCACAGCCATTCCATTATCCTCCACTGGGAACAGGGCAACTGGGAGAGAGAAGGAAAGTGAAGTAAATACAACTAGAACATCACTCAGTAGAGTGCATACTTGAGACAAAGTCGAACAGTCCTACGTGTCCGTCTAGCTTGTCTGACCCATGGCCTAATCCTCCACAAAGTTAATTGGTTCAATAGTTTTTGCATAATTAGGGAAAATGTTGAAAAACGACCTATCACACAATGTTAAAGAAAAGCAATCCCTTTATCAGGATATGCTCCAAAACTTAATGGGTTTGTTTTTGGCTGATGTTTAATCCTGCTGAGTAATAAAGACAAACTGACTAACCAACCAACAGACACAGGTCAAGTGTCACCCAACAAAAGGAAACTGGTAGGAACACTTACCCGCAAACCCATTCAGTCACAAGTTTAAACAGTTTGTCTTTAAATTATTCAAAGTTCTGTATAGACTCACCAAAATATAATTTCCTCATTATCTTAAGTTCTATGCATTTGTCAAACATATCCAGCATTGATGTCACAAATAAAGAAACTATTAGCCCCATCAAGCAATCAGACGTACAAAGTCCCTATCGAATGTGAAAGGTGAGAAATGTTCTGGAAAGTAAATATTTTCAAATTCTATCTTTAATAAATTGGCCAGCCTGCAAACATGTTGCATATAGCTTTGTAGATGGGGTAGCCAACAACTGATTATGCTCTATATCAGCTTAACTTCAGCCTTGATAAAGGGACATAAATCACATTAAACAGTAAGCTTTGTAATGTACCAAGTCAAGTTTACTGCCTTTTCATGCTGGGCCACATTGAAATATAGTTCCTCTCTTTGATTTTAATGCCTGTGTACAACGCGTCTATATTATGGTGATAACGTCTCACACAGCTGACATTAACATCATCCACCTGTTAGTAATCTTGCACTATATTTGCATTCCTATCATCGCAATAATGCCAGCAAAGCAAAACAGAGGTTAATATCTGTAACGCTCTTACTTGAATCTCTCATCTACAATGTATTGTACACTGAATGAAGGCTTCTTTCAGTTGAATTCCCTATGCATTTGACATTCCTTAGCATATGCAATGCAAATTAACTTCAATGCTGAGCAAGGACACAAGGGACATATATTAAGTTTAACACAGTTCCACCAAAAACTGTTAGACATACTTCTCCTTTCACTTTAAACTGCTTAGACTCCCTGAGGACCTTCCCTCCACTACTCACAATGAGCAGCGATTCCAAACAAAACCTGTCTACTTCTCTCTAACAGGTGCAGCAAAAAGCACATGAAGTATCACATTTATAATTAGATGTTGACCTCAGTCTGCAATGACATGATGAGGTAGAGTGGATCACACCTGTATTAATACATTTTCTTAGTGGCTATTAAACTAATTGTGAATGATAAATGGTATGACATGAATATGGTTAAAAAAAAAACATATTCATGTCACACATGGGGGGGGGGGCTGGAGCCTATCCCAGTGCAGTCTGACTATCAGGCTAATCAAGAGCATGAACTTGAACTGGATAGGAAATCTGATGGCATTTTTTTTATCAAGGGATAACAATGTACTACACAAAAAATAGCTAGTGTTGCTGCATGTTGTTCTCTTTTTGTGATAGATTTCCCTGTTTTATCCAGTAGTAGATCTGACAAATATACGCACTAACAAGCAAATGAAAGTTGGCTATAACACACATACATAAACACTTCTGCTCTTCAATCAGCCTTTGCTCTTCACTTTGTCACTATAAATTTCTCTCCACTACTCCTTATAATTCCCTCCGCCACAGCTTCCATAGTCCATTTCCATAATACAACACATTTTTCACCTATCATTCATACTCCATGCTCTCTTCCCCGTTGTCTCGTCATCTCTTTCCATCACCCTTGTTTTGTACAGCCATGTGAATAAATCATGTTATACAAACAATTGCAATCAATTTGCAAGTAATTTCTCATTTTTCTCATTCTTCTCATTATATTAAACCTATATCATTTGTTACTTGTCACTCCGGCCCTGCCCTCCTTAACTTCACTTTTTATGATTTAGTAGCTTTCCATCACTTCATCCAACTAATGGATTTTCTTTCGACCCAACTCATTTTGCCTCTTGATTTCTTTACCCGCCCCCCTCCACACACACACACAACCACACACAAACACACAACCACACAAACACACAACCACACACACACACAGTCACATTCCAACACTATTTCTAGTTTCCTTCAGAGAAACTTTTTTTTCCCCCTACAGACTTACTGACTAAAGAGGATGTAAGTTTCCCTCCCAATCACCTCCTCATACTCTTGCTTTCATTTTCACTCACTTGCTTTGATCATATATCTCACAGCCCCCCCCCCTTTCCTCAATCCCTCCATGCTTGCTTCATGTTTTTCCGCCCATTATCCATCCCTTATCCTGTCTCAGTCAATTCTACGATGGCTTTATTGTCATGTATCTTTCTGTTACAGTTGCAGAAAATGGTGCCAACAGTGATTTTAAAGCCATGCATCTGTCAGTTGGTTTGCACAATCTCACTCCAGCTTCCATGTGCAGCATTATTCTGCAACATTAGAATTATTCTATTTCAAACATTTAGGCACAGCTCACTTGGTTGTCCTTGGTTGCTCAATGCTGCATTTGTTCATTTATAGAGAATCTGGCCTCGTTACCATGCAGATCAGGCCAAATTAGCTGGTGGCAATGAATTGAATGATGGTCTAATGCTCTGCAAATGGTAACTGTGGAGATGTATTGGCTTGATAGATGTGTCCCAAATCAGTCATACTCCTGGTGTGAATCGGCTGTGATAGTGACAGACTGTGTCATACTCAAAGACCTATGATAGTCTGAAAAAATATGACTGTCATGATTTTGAAGTAAGCTTTTGATGATTACTGCTGGCTGTATTTGCCAGTGGTGTGGTCAGCGAAAAACAGCCTTGCACCTACACTTGGTTGTAGATTTGAAAAGGGTGCTGGTTATAATATCAAAGTTTAAGTTTGGACTTAGCAGCGGACTTGAGTTTAAGGAGGTTTTGATGACTTGGTTAGAAGCCAACTTGGTCCGGACTTGTCTTGGACTCAACTTTGGTGGTTGTGACTACAGCCCTGATTGGTGGATCTGTAAAGGTTTTCTTTGCAGCTTAGAATCACGATTTTACACAGCGTTGCTCTCTGCTGCTCATGTGGGTGACGTATACAGGCAAAAAATACCAGAAGTCCTTCATGGGGCTCACTGATTTGCTCACCAGATCTTTGGCCGACATAAATCCAAACTGCACCCATGATGCACCATTGTGTGCACTTATTTACGGTATATCGTCCTGGTGGATTCACAGATGCAAAAGTAAAACCAAATCAGTGCCCTTGGGGGTAAATAAACCTGGGCACTACCAGTGGCAAGTCTAGTCACAGACCATAAATTAGGAACTCCTATAATCTAGTTGGTACCCAGATGTATTCCAAGAAAGGGGAATGGACTTTGCTACTGGGATAAGGGTGAGAAGTACTTTTAAAAGAAAAGGACTAAGGGTAAACTGGCTGTGTTATTTCAGGACTTTCACCCCCATCCACATACATACAACTATGTAACTTGACATATCCCTGACAGACCATGTAATTCCAATCATATGAGACTCCAGGGATTTAAATCAATAGAACATTTCTATTTAGCATACTAAATTCACTCACCGTTTTTATTTAAATTAAATATTCATGTATGATAAATGTCTTAGTCTTGACTAAGTATTTCAGTTTGCAGGATAGAGGAAAACAGACCAGAACCATCTAATTTAGCTGGAAAATCACACCATTATGTTGCATTTGCCCACAAGAATTCCAGACCTTGCTCTTGAACAACAATCCTTGAACAAGTGTCAAAATATGTATTTTAACTCATGTTGAGACTCATTGTGCTAAATGTCAGGCCAGTAAATTTGAGTATTTTGAGTATTTTTGCACTAATTACACTGGAAAGCTCTGCATTGATATTTATTTTCTAAGCTGCCAGAAAAAACAAAAAACAGAAACATTAGAGAAGTCTCCAGGAGTGACAAATGTTTTTACGTTGTACAAAGACACACACTGACTGATGGGCTTTGTTTTCTTTGACAGTATGATCTCCATTTTGCATTTGTAAATCAATCAGCTTCTCTCAGGCAGGATATTTTTCAATGTGTTTAGGGCAGACATTGCTGCAGACTGAAATACTACTATGCAATTAGTGTTGTCGTTTGAAGAGAACGGTCATTAGTTATGAGGAGAAAATGCAAGATATACAGCGCAAACACGGTTAAATGTACCAATGCTGTGAGATGAATTAAAACAATACCTCATTTTAAATTCTTTTTGCTCAGTAAGTAATACTGGGAGGTTCTGAAGAGAACAGTAATTAGCAACAAAAGCTCAAGACACCCAACACATCCATTTTCTAAAAGAAGAAACAATCACCTTGACAGGATATATCGACTCTACCTGTGGAGATTAAAGACAGCCTCTTGTACACAAATCTCACCATCCATTATTCTTCACTGTTTCACATCCCATCAATTGTGTCTTTACTAATGTGTTTATTGTTAGAAGGAGCAATGAGGTTGAGTCACCTCTCAATCAAAGCGGAGTTTCTTCTGATAAAGTCCGTGCTCTTCAGTCACAAAGAACATCATGCAATCAAAGATTCCAAAAGCTACCTAAGGCTGCTTAATTTCATTGCACGTGTGATGCATTTAGAGCATAAGAGATAATAAACAAACGGCAATGAAGCTCACATTAAAGACCATAAGATCAAAACAGAATTTAGTAGCGGAAAGACAGGCAAAGAGATTAGCAGTCGTGAGGACTAGAACTAAAAGAACTTAAAAGAGCAGCATTATTACAGCCTCTTCTAAATCAATTAGCAATGCAGATAACCATGCATGCATAAATAAGCTTATAAGAGGGACGAAGGAACAGGCAGACCAAAAGACAGGAGGGAAATTATCACAGAAACTGCCACAATTCAGACAACAGTAAAAATGAAAAAAATACAAAAAAAAACCAAAGAGTGATGGAAGTTAGTGCGGATGAATGAGCAGTGAAAGTGAGAATATAATGAGATGAGAGAGAGGAGGGCAATACACTTGAGTCTGTGATTAAAGACATGAGGAACTCATGATGTATTAGCTTTATTTAATTTAATTTGCCGCACAGAGTTCAAGTCAGACATGTAAAGACTACTCTCAGTCACCTGGTGACTGGACCCATATGTTCTGCTAATACCTCAGAGTGGGGACATTATTGGAATGATGTTTTAAAATGATATCTGAAGCTCCAAAAATGATTTTTAACCTCCGAGGAAGCAAATGTCATCTAATTGTCTTAATTTACCATTGAAGGATACCTGTACAATGGCAGACATATTTGCCTCCACCCAAGACATTGCTCAATTTTTTTTCTTCATTTTTTGCACCACTGCTGTTATCTAAAAGACCTCTCCCATAAAATGTATTCTAAATAGGCTTTGTAAATTAGAAATATCTCATCACAACATGATACACCAGGATATAATTTTATATTTAATGTTTAGTTTAACAGCTGTTTAAATGTGAGGCAATGGTTTAAAATGTTGTTACAGTCTGTTTATCATTTCAGATGTCTTCTTTGCCCCCAAAAATATGTTTGTCAGTCATTATTTTAACCGCACACTCCAATTAGGACATAAAACCGCTACGAGTTTTAAGTCAAATGCTTCAGTAAAAACACTGATTCTCCAGTTCAGGGTTCTGCGGACTGTGACAGGCTTCACCGAACTTTGAAATAAACAGGTGAACGGCTCTTTGGGCAGCAGCAAGGGCGGAACTTCAGGGCTCTGCGGAGTCCAGCATGTCCTCACCTACATCTGCAACCTGCTGGATGCTGGAAATACGACAGGCCACGCAAAGACCCATTCCAAACAGGCATGTTTAGAAAGGGCATCGTGACTGCACAAGTCTTCGTGAATTTCAAAAAAATCTGATTTACTAAGGTGATAAATACAGCGATAAATTGTACCTTCAATCTCAAAATCAGTGACTTTCACTCCCACTGAAGTAGCACTACCTCAAAAAAACGATCTACATCATGATCTATGTTTCGAAAACATACCATATTGTATACAGTAAACCTGTATACATTAAACCTGTACCTGTGACACAATTCAAATGAATAGGCCTGAAAGTATTATGTTGTATTCTGACATCAGTGTTTTCCTTACCCAATGAACAAAACAACAAATGACAACAATAATGAGTGCCTCCACATGCAACCTTTCAGTAGAGATGTTTGAAGACTCAGAGTAGGTTTGGTGTCTGCCAGTGAAAATACTGGTATTTGCATACGAAATAAGATCAAACTGTGAGTAAAAATTACTTTTGCAGATGTGTGATTTTTATACCCAGCAGTGTTTTACTGTTGGCTGTTCAATGCTGCTGGAGTACTCAAAGCATATGAATGTGTTTTGGCTTCAACATATGCATGTGGCACAAATCAGATGTTGTGGCCATAAGCGTAGATTTAGTGCACCTTTGGTTCAGCAAGACTTCATTGATTGTTGCTCTTTCACTTTCATCCAGGCTATGTGTGCCATCACTCATTAGATTATAATTGGAAATAATCCACTGATGTGATCTCTGCACTCAGTATCAGTAATTTTTCCATGTCTGTGTGTCCATGTGTGTGTGTGTATGTGTGTGTCAGTGTCCTGTGCATGATATGTGTGTGGCTAGCCTGCTTTCCTGGAGTACACTGCACATCACAATGGAGATGGATTACCCTGTCAGCTTCCTTGCAGAACCGCTGCAAAGTGTCTTATGTGTATAATTTATTGTATGTGTGCAATAGTGTGAACATGTTCACATGTGTATGGGCACATAAGCTTACTGAGAGCTTACCATAGGCTACCTCTTTCAGTCATATGCATCTTGGTTCTTGCACCCTGAAATCTGTCTTTGTGTACAATGCATGTATCTTTTTATGTGTTTCCATAAATCTGTGTTTTGATGCATGGACTTGTGTTACTGTCTTTGCTACACAGAGGTGTTTGTTTGTAAGTGCTTGATTGCTGTTGTACATTAGTGGTTGCTTGTACGTATCTGATTTTGTGTGCACAAGAGAATAGCTACATGTATTGTGCGTGTGCGTGTGCGTGTGTGTGTGTGTGTGTGTGTGTGTTTTCATTCTATTTCTGCAGAGTCTAGCCTGGCAAGAACATTGGGTTATTAATGACCTTGAAAGCAGCATCATCCATCTACTTTGTACACACATAAACATACTGTACTGTACATGCCCACTCACATACATCCACACAGACAAAGTTCTCCTGAATTAGACATGGTCTGAATGTGAGTGCGTGTCTTCGTCTGCGTTTCTACGCGCACAAGTACCCGTGTTTGCACTAAGCGTACATATCTGTGCTGCAGCTAAATATCTATATAATGCTGTGATGATTAATGGTGAAATAAATCTGTGCAGTTTGCTTTTACATCAACTGAATGTCAACTGACACCAAACCAAAACTATATTTGAAATGAAAAACAATTGAAATGAAAAACAAGTAATCAAAGCATCAGAAAGCATGAAAGCAAAGTGAACGAACCAAGACAAAGAAAAGCCGTGTGGAGAGATAAATCTAATGCAAAAACAAAGTGCATAAACAGAATGGGGTATCTGTCAAAACCAGTGGTGAAGGCAAAGCTTTTATTGGCTGCAAAAAAAAAAAAAAAAAAAGAGAAAAATTGGTGGGGGCTTGTAACTTAGCAACAGCCAATGACACATGGATGGTAACAGTGTGGAGGTGGAAAGTGTGCGCGTGTGTGTGTTTTATGGTTGTGGGGATGTAATTTGAGTGTGTGTATGGGGGCTGCGAGAAGGTGCAAGAATGGTCTGGATATCTTGCAAGTAATGAATCTGAAGTGTTGCTGTCCGAGAGAGTGAATGTGCGAGAGGAGAGAGAGAGAGAGAGAGAGAGAGAGAGCGAGAGTAGTGGTTCAGGGTGTATTTTTGTCTACAAATCAATGTGCCCTTGCATTATCATAAAAGCCAACGTATGCATTTATTCACTTGCTCTAAAAGGGGACATTTTACCATTGGCCCCTTAAGCTCTAGTATGTATTATAGTATTACTTTAATGTTAACTTTCAAATAATTGACGGGGACACTCCAAATTGTATCCATACTCTTAAGGGCCCCCCACCAAACGGGTGAAAGCATTTTTAGTAGTAGTAGCAGTATTATGCAATATATTGATATACATCAGAGTTATGCAGCAGATCGTTTACAGCTCTCAAGGAAAGCAATGCGTTTAAAGACATACTTGACAAGCTAATGTGATTAAGGTAAAATGTGTGCTTGAAAATGTTGGCAAGGAACCTCTAGGAACCTCTCCAGCAACGACTATCTAAGAAGCAGTGATGATCAGTATAAAAGTAGCCAAGTTTAGCTTTTATACTGCATACTTTCATCATGGAAAATTACCCTGTTATGGCACAGCTAGCTGCAAACAATGTAGTAGAAGTAGTAGTAGCAGTTGTGCTACAAAAAAAGGGAAGAAAAAACAGTATAACATAATTGCTGTTACTAGCTCATATAAGAAAAGGTAATTACTAAACATGGAAGCTGCTTCTTGACCTTTTATATAATAGCCTCCAAAATTAATTTAAACTCACAAGACTTTTCAAAAGCTTTGAATTATAACAAGATCTACAGCACCACTGGTTGACAGAGTCAGTATTGTGTGAGAATTTAGATTTTATCTTATTAAACAATTTCCATTTGAATGCCTTAAAAATGCATAAAAACAATCCCTCCAATAGAGCTAGAGGTCTTAAGTAGACGTTCATCTACGAACTGAGGTAAGTCAAACTAAAGTTCTCTCTATTCCTGTAGAATCCCACCATAAATCTTTGATAGGCATCTTTTGATGATTGTGATTGATGGCAAGAGGACAAGGGCAGGTGCTAAAAGTTGCACTGCAGACCACTGATTGGTCAGAGAGAATCATCACTGCGACATTGAGTCATCAACGCACGGCAGCACAAACACTTGCCCCCATTTTTAGACAGCCAAGCCACTATAGCGGCCGCACTATTTTTTTATTTAGTGGGCACGATTATGAAAAATGGCAACCCAAAGAAAAACAAAAAAAACAAGCCGTAGCCGATTGAGTAGGGGCAGACGTTCCTGTCTTTGGTAGTGTGAGGTGTGTGTCGCGGTGAAGATGATGTCATGGCAGTTTTGCGCAGCGTTACTATGACGACCAGCTACACTGAGGTGGTGCCATCCACTAATGGAAAACATCCTCCAGAAAAGTACCTGATACCAAAGCTAAGTCGAATCAAGTGGAGTTGAGGCGGTACCACATAGGGCAAACAAGGCCTTAGAGTAACTTCTGCTTTCCTGAATACTTGAACATAATTGCACAGTGCAAACTGCTGCATTATTCAGGTGTCCAAATAAATAAATTCCATAAAGCTGAACAAATCCAGGCATATGGTACACATACGAGAGCAAGCCAATTAATACGAGAGGAAAGAGTTATGAGGAACTCCAAAAGAAGAAATACTCCACACATAACATGATGCAAACATGAAAAAAAAATGGCAAAGAAAAGCGAATAATTTTACAGCCTTCGTTGGCAAAAACTTGCACTGGTGCATTATGCTGTCAGCCAGGAACTTTGAGAAGCAATGCTTGTAGTTAACATTCAGTAGCCTTGATCATCTCACTTTTCACAAGGATTCTTAAGCCTAATGAAAGTTTTATTTGCCACAAATGTAGAAAATAGAAATTCATGGCAAGGCCAAGGAAACGAAATTGAAATTGAAATTATTCTCTTGATGTTTTGCATCACTTGCCTTGTGGCTTATTTTGTTTGTAGTGGTGTCATCAATGTCAATGTGCTTACGTTGTTGATTAGAAGGTCACAGTTTTAGTCCGTCTCCATGTATTCCCTACAACATCACAATCACTCTCCAGCAAGGTGAGCAAATTCATTTTCCCTGCAATTACTGCGATTACTTTTTCACTGCTACACTTTTAAATTTGGCTTCTTTCAATCTATTTCTCTGCCTCTCCTTTCCTGTCATTGTCACCGTATCGTTTTCTGTCCGTGTTCCCTCTGTGTCCCACTCTATGTCGATTTTCTAACACTCTGCCCTGTATCTGTCAGTACAGTAGATAATTAGGTGAGACGGCTAGCATAGTGCATCAGTGCTTGTCGCACTGCACTCTATTGTAATCCTAACCACAGCCTCCGGTTTACTGTAATGCTAACCACACACACACACACACACACACACACACATGAGCGCTTGTCCATCTCTCTGATACAAATTATCTATGTTGCTTCCTCTCGTTGTCTTTTAGTGGTCCAACAGAATATTTAATCCGCGCATCTATCACTTCCTCTTCCTGTACAGCTCTCTCATCAGTCCCATGTCTAATTACGGCCATCTTTATTCATCATTTTTACTTGTCTGCTACGAGAGATAAAGTGACTTCCAGTCACCGTTCTGTCCTTCGACAGGAACAGCCTCCATCTCACTGTCACCAGTGTTGTATATGATATAGTTCCCAGCTCCAAACATCAATAATTCCTTTTTTTTTGTACCTATATGTAACATAAAGCTCCAACTGTCGAATGTTAATACCTTTTTGTCTCTCTGTGTTTTTTCGTCAAAGTGATTCTGTTAAATTGTATGAAAAGCAGTCAAACACCGTTTGCACTTTTTGGCTTCAACACTTTTTACTTGCTTTCATAATGCTGCTTTAATGTCAGTAGATATGTTTCCATTAGTGTGCTGCGCATTCTAGGTAAGAATCTGACATTTTTGCCAGTTAGATCAATTCATGTCTCGATGGTCATATTTGTGTTGCATCATAGCATTTCTGTACTGCTTAAAATAACAGTTTTTTAGTAGCCACCACATTGAGAGAGACAGGGGTTGACATTAGACTTAAACTGGGGATGCTGACATACCAGCGACACTTGCTACTTCTTTTTATTATCCATTTCTGGAGTGTCCTCAAAGGATGGAGGAAAGCACCATGAATGAAAAAACATATTACTGTGTGTATTTAAAAGTCTATTTTCAACAGCCTTCTCTTTTCCCACCATTTGCCAACTTGAAAAATGTGACACCTCATTTCACAACTTTCTCATGTCGCTCTCTGTACTATTCAAGGTCCTTAAAAAGCTACAGTCATCTTCTTATTCCTCTGGATGTTAGCAAAAAGTAGCAAAGAGGTAACCATTGAAATCCTGTGAGAAAGGCCGCGACACTATCATCATGACTGCACTAAGAGCAACCATAAAAGTCAAGGGAATATGAAGATATGAAGATCTAAAGCTCTTTGATCATCTGTTGTTTGATATGCCGCAGAACAAGCACAGGCAGGTCAACCTTGAACACATGATCAACTTTAAAAAGCTGAGGGCAAGGTGATAGCATGTAGATTTGAGTAAAGGCACAGAGATGGGAAGGACAATGAATGCAACCCAGTGGTCGGATGTGATGTGTTTTCTTTTTATCTTCATATGTGTGCTTTTTTTTATGTTTGAAACTGCCATGAGGAGATTTCTGATACCTTGAGGTTCACAAGGGACCATGAAGCATAACGATACAAGGTTTTCTCTCTTGCTTGCCTCCATCTATCCCATCGGTTTCGCTTATACGTTCAAAAACACACTTTATCTACACAACAAGATCTCTACAAATACTCTCCTGCAGCTAATGGGGTTCTGACATCAAACGTTTCCCAATCTGAAACCTAACTAAATATAGACACTTTCTTTTCATCAAGTTCCCCAGCCCTCCTTAATGGTTTCTTCATCAACTTTATAGCAATATATTTCTTGACTCCTTGTATGCTTTCACTCCTCCTCACCCTTTCCCTTTTCCTGTTCTTCTTCAAGGTTGTTGTTTTTTTTTTTAAACAGGTTTAGCTGTGACAGATGCGTCTCATTTTGCAGGGAGCAGCAGCGGGCAATTCTGATTCTGTTATTATGGCGACAGTGGTGTAATAATAAGAAAGAAAAAGGGACAGGACAAGCAGAACTGATATCTGAAATACGAAGAGGAGGCATAGAGGAGAGGACAACAGAAACATGGAATATAAGATGCTGATCAGCATTAAATCACTCAGAAGGGGTGGGGAACAAAGTCAAACACAAAAGATAAGGGGAAGAAGAAAGGAGGGGAGAAAGGAGGGAAGAAATGAGGTTGGAGAGACGTGTGTGCCACTTGGTAGTCATCACAGAGAAGCTTTCTCCATTCAGGAATCCGAAGTGCAGCTGTCGCTTTGGGGAAGTGATCTCACACACTCACACACGCTCACAGATACAAGCACACACACACACACACACACACACACACACACACACACACACACACCTGCAGGGATGCACATTACACACATGCACACACTATCTTTCTCTCACACACACACACACACACATGCTTTGGGCTGTGCTTTGAACTGATCCCTGCCACTGGAGAAAGCACACACAGGGAGCTGGGTGATAATAATATTATGCTATGGCCTTCATATGGTAATGTGGCTTTATTGCTATAAAGAAATATGAATATTATGGCTTTTAGAGGCAGCTTAGGGAATTACATGGCTGTCATGTTTCTCGGCTTCAATGGAATATTTAGATTCTCTATTCATCTGGGGTCTATGGGTGGGAAATCCATTAAGTTATTTACCTTTGCCACAATATGTGCTGACATGTTGTATATTCACACATATGGTAATGTGCGATAACGCGATATGATAATGTGATGCTATTGATTGGAGGTCACAGGTCAGTGAGGGCAGGCTGGAACACAACTGGATGGAAAGGATTGTGTGAGACAGGCATGATGCTGCAGAATAAACACACAGCAGGATGAGAAGAGAAGAGGTAAACCGGGACACTCTTGCCAGCTTATAGGATAATTTAGTCCAGGGAATAGTTGAATATAATATGTGCTTTTTAGAGTGCCTTTCTATAATGGGTTGAGTGGTTTAAATTTGCAATGTGTTTCTGTAATGTGTGTTTTTATGCGTGTTTTACAGCACCATTAATGCATTTTGTTGTGATGTGTGTGTTTGTGTATTTACACCACATTTCTTAAATTTTTCTTTTGTTTTTTTCAATTGCTTGGGTTTGGCCAATTTGGCTCTCTCAGCCACCATATCACCTCCATGTCAGCCCCTTAAAATCAGACAGTAAGAAGACCAAACAGACAAGAAACACATGCAAGAAACATGCATGAAGAAAAGGTGTGATATCAGTGGGGTTTTTTTTCTCTATTTGTGTTCTACATAATTTGTCATTCACACTGCATACATTCTTTGCTTGTGAATGGCAGCAGTAGAAGTTGAAATAAAGCTCCTGATCCCTTAAAGTAATATTACATTAATATGACATGAGGTTCAGCTACTGCAGGTTTGCACAGAAGCAGCAGGTAGAGGTGTCCTTCAAATGGCTACTTTTTACTGTTATACTTTGAGTACACTTCAGAGCATGTACTTTTTCACTTTTACTTGAGTACAGAAGTGGAATCAATACCTATAGTTTTACCAGTCCTTTTTTACACAAGTGACTGTACTTCTACTTGATTATTTTTGCCACCTCCTTTTCCTTGCTTGGTAGCTCGTTCAGTGGTTATTAAAACTTCAAACTATGACGCTGTAGTTACATCAGGTTTGACTGTGTGGGGCTTCACAGAAAAGTTTGCAATAAACTATATGCCATCTCCACTTACATTCTTGCTGACAAATATTTCACATATTTTTTGGAATGTTAAAAAATGAATGGTGGGAAAAAACCAGGGGAAAAAAAACTACTTGAGTTTTTGGAGTTTTAGAAGACAAGTGTTTCTGAAAAAATGCTGTTTGTTGGTAATCTCAGTTGTCTTGATGCTATTTGATCAGTTTTCACAGAAATTCAGGATCTATTTGTACATGCATAAACAAAAAATGCAACAGGCTTCTTTTTACACACAGCCCACTTTGTAAATTGTAGGTGTGTAGGATAGCAAAATAAATTGCAGTGAATCAGCAGTTTCAGGAGAGAATTTAGCACTTTACTTTTGTAACCCTGAATCAAGACAAGGTGATGGTCAAAGAGCATTACTCTTTGCTGTTTGAAGTGCTGTTTGTGTAGCTTTTGCATTTAGGAGGGATATTCTTTCCAAAGGCCAAACATCTAAGATCCAACTATTGCAAACCAGTAGTGAATAATGTACATTTTATCATAACACAATACATATTCTGCTCAAATTGCAATTACAAAAAAAAACCCAACTGAAGTACATGAATGTCATAATATGCATGAACACAATAGATCAGAGAAACTTCAAAACTAAATACATTTTTGGGAGGACAATAATCGTTTTTTTCTCAAAGGCTAAATTTTCACATCCATCCACCCACGCATAAAGGAATCATTGAGGCCCATCCCAGACTTCTAGGCTTTGTCAACTTGTGTATCTCTAGCTCCACAGGCTTCAAATTTCTGATTCCCTCACATCAATCCCCTTCAATTTCTGAGATAAGTAATCTTAAATAAGATTAAACTTCTTTGATACCGCATTGCATACTTTATTTGATTCAGATGTGTAATCTATGAAGATTTCACAAGGGAATTAAAGAACAAAAATAGACTGCATGGCATTGGATATATCACAAAGTTCAAAGTGGAAATCTTGAAGAATCTTAGAAAGTATTGGGCAGATAAGAAGTTAGTTGTCTGATTCAATGTCTCATTGTAAACGCTTGGAAAAAAAAATATTTTAAATCAAAAATACCTCATCTGAAATTGTATCCGTCAGTGTTGGGTAAGTGGCTATGATTGAACGAAGATACTGAGATGTAAAATGTCATGGATGTTTTTGCTGTTTATTTCACTCTAATAAACCCCTCATGGCAGATCTTTCTCCTGGGTGTTAAAAAAAATAACTGTGTGAAGAAGGCAGGGAAGGCAACAAGCAAGACGACAAAACGGTACAAATTGTTTTGCAACCTCTGTAATGAAATCGTTTTTCAAACCACTTCTCAAATGGGGTGTAAACCACCGTTTATATGCTGTTTTAGGTTGGCTGGAGAGCACTTCTGTGGCGGAATTACACTTCATAGTTTCTCTTCTGACTCTACTGTGGCCAAGCATCCACACAGCTCATAGCTGATGCAGCTATTACAACAAAATGTGAGTTGCCTGACCACATAGAGTTAGAGGGAGACTAATGTAAACCAGCACCTGTACATTGTCAAAGGTGAACTGGGATGGTTTTGGATTCGCTTGATCCTTTTCCTGCAAGATAATATAAACTTTTGAACTTGTGACATTTGTGTTAATTGTAAATGTATGACTTCGTTCTGAAACACTTCACCATATTCAGCAAAAGCACTTGACTGCAGAGAAAATAAATGCACAATTTCACTGACAAAAAGTCCAGAGGCGAGGATCTCAACTGATGCAAGTGTAATGCATACGACCTTTGAAAAGGAAGATATAAAGAAATGCTTGGATTGGCTTTAATTGATTTTCTGCCTTGTCTTCATGACATTGAATAGCTGGATGGCCAGTTTGGGGATATTTATAAAACCCATTTAAAAATACAAACTTTAGGTATAATCCTGCAAAAAAGTCTTAACAATTAGAAACAGGGGTAACAAAGCGCATGTGGTTAAGATGATTTTCCATGTTTTATAGTAATTATACACATATATCCAACAGTAGGGGAATCGATGTACCTAATTTTGATGAATACATGTACAGAGCATCATTGCAGGACAGCCATTTCACTTTCTAGCTTTACTGATTATGGACAGCTCTTCTTGGATATAGTATGTAGTGAAATATATGTCAGTAAATGAGTAGTTTAATTTAGCAGTAGCTTGCTAGTAGATCAGCTATATTCATGATTGCTGATTCGAAGAGTTAAAGTTTCTTTTGTGCTTAAACTTTTTGTTCATTTTTTTTTATGTGGTTAACTTTTCAATTCAATTCAGTTTATTTTTATGGCGTGAAAAAAACAACAAAGGTGCTCTGGCAGGCTCACTGTTAAGATCTCCACTGTCCACAGTCCATTCAGTTTTTTCTTTTTTTTTTAAACACAGCTGGAGCTTTAAATGTGGTCTGACGTGGTCAAACACTTCTAAGACACGTATGTTTCATCAGCTCCCTATTTGCACGAAGCAAAAAGGAACACTACATTACTGATTACAGTTCATTACTTTAATTTACACTCATCCATCTCTTTATCCTCCATCTATTCAATATCAATAGCAGCCTCTTTGCAATGGCTGCCTGTCTGCAGACCTGTCTGGTCTCTGTGCTCTTATAGCCATGCTAATCTGTCTGTAACTGAGGCAGAGCACATCACTGCTCTGCATCAGACATACTTGGCAACAGATGGAGAGCATATACACAGGAACACATTTACATTCACATGTGAAGAAGTGCAAAAATGTTTTTTTTTAAAAGGAAAACACACAGTTCACAGAAGGGTGAGTTTAGCGACCCTGAATTAGCAATAGCAAAGTTGAATGTGAACCCACATTTACCTCTAGCTGGTGAGCTGTGATTTATTTAGATCCAACATGAAGATTCATAGCGGGGACTGGTAGATCAGCTGAAACTAGAGAGATCCAAAGACCTGAGAAAGAGAACAGAGGTACAAGATAAGGCTCAGTGCATTATGAATGTAATAATAATAATAATATATGCATTAATAACAAATTAATGACATACATAATTAACATAGCGATAGTCCTATATTTGACTTGAGGTAACTAACCAACAATGCATGTGTGTGCTGTATGTACAAAAGTTCATGGGAATCAGAGTGTCATCACATCAGATTCCAGGTGGTGGTGATGAATGACAGACATTGACATCGATATGGTTAAAAAGTATTTTTTTTATGAATACTTTTCAGTATCTACTGTAGATCAGTAGATCTACAGTATGACAGTATTTACTGTCAATCAGGCTCTCACTCAGACATAAACAGTAACACATATAGTAACATAACAATTTAATTATAGGCTCTCTGTTTAGTTATCTCCAAGGAAATCTGTTCTGTAGGCTTAATAAAAAATTTATATCAAGGCTTAAGTTACGACCTAAGTTCATGGCAAGAAGAAACCTAGAATGCAGAAAATAAATGTTCAATTCCTAACCTAACCACAAAATGTGGGCGCTGATGCAAAAATTATGTCAGGTTTTTAACAATTCATCCAATGTGGATGAAAGTGCTATCAAATTGAAACTGACAGTCTGTGCTTTTGTATTTATAACAGTGACACAGACACACACAAACATCAAATAGGATGCAGACACGTTGGCAGTCAGTTTTCCAGTGAGCTGCGCTAACAAGCTGCAGGTTCTTAGAAAATCATTACTCACATCAGAGGCCCTAAGTCTCATCAGCAATGCGACTTAACAGTGGAACAGCTGATCATCCCATCATGATATTCTGCATATAGGTGAATGTACACAGATATCCCAAACCAAAGATCATCCCTCTTTTTCCTCACACTCACCCTGACAACTTGTCTCAATGAGCAGTGACAGCTGCACTAGTGTGGCGGATATGCTTGCTTGCTTAGGTTGGCATTCACATCAAACTCCCTGGACTCTGGTAAAGGACTCGCACTTGAGGAAGACACACACACCGACCCCGTGGGAGTGAAGGGGAGATTTTCTTTTATACATATGAGTGAGAGAGACATATTCTCTTCAAATTTAAACACATACATGCACAAAAACACATCCTTTGTAGCAGTGACAGCACCATGTAAATGATACTTTTTCTTCAATTGTCATTCCATCCCTTTATGAGGGCTTTTTTTTTTTTAGTCCCAGTGCTTTGTTCTGTACCCTACTATCTCAACAACAATACACAAGAGGATATTCTTTGGTCTGATATGCTGCCGCAGCAGCTATCTTTAAGCCCCTTGTGACATGTGATTGGCTTTGATGAACAAATTATGGTAAACTTTAGTAGAGTGGCTTTTTATGAAACACCAGGGTTACATCCCAAAATAATATATGCTAATTCTTAATAGGAAAAACATTCCTTAAGTAAACAATCTGTTAAGCCTGGTGAGTCTTTGGGGAGAATGAATAATTTGTAGTATTAACAATTTCTACCTTGTTTTTTAGAATGTTCACCCTGGAATTACTTAACTCATCTGTGTGCCCATTTAATTGCTAATTTTTCCGCTTGAATTGTTTAATATTCCCCCCCTTCTCTATTGATCATGAGCACATCTGCCCTCCTAAAACACAGCTCTAGTTCACTTAACTTACTATGCATCAATCACCAACGATCTTGAAAGAACATTTTTCATTCACAGATGACATTTAGTATCTTAAACATCATTTTTATTACTTTTGAAAATATTGTCACTCTGTGCATGTATAAAATTCAAACATTAAGTCCAAAATCGATACACATACAGTTTATCGGCTAAAGATCATGAATATTCATGAACTTCATTCAGTCCATTTAGATTCTATAACCTTGTATCACATTACATTGCTCACTTAGCATTACATATCTTGGCTGCACATGTGCAAAAGTGGCCGAACCCTCTATAGTTACACAGCTAGAGTAAACCATGAATGATGAAACAAATGTCCAATGTAGCACCAGAGCTGTATCAGAAAGATGTGAATGGGACCAGAACAAATGGACTACAGAAGATTAGTTGAGGTAGAGAATCTACCCTGACGCTCTAACACTGGGTGCTTCTCTCTGAGTGACTACAACACTTTCTTAAATTGATGCAATCTCCCAAGATTTAGGCGAATTATTAGCTGATACTGTATAGCTCAAATTTCCAGATGTCAAACCTAATGCTAGGCTATGCTTTGTAATAGCTAAAGTTCATTATTTCATGTTTTATTTGAAGCTTCATTTATTTGTTTTTCTACAACAGAGGGTGGCACAGTGGAATTAGAATGTAATCAATGTTATGCTATACAAGAAAAAATATTTTTCTTCTTGTGGTGTGTTGAGAATTTAGATGAGGAGTATCACAGCCTGGGAGGAAAGAAGTCTCTGGTTGTAGAGGGATTCCTTTATTTGTCATTTAGGCTCTTAGTCACCTCATCTCACTGATATCAGCGATCAAACCAAAGATAATTCTGTCCTGGAGCATGCATGAACTTGTCAGCTTGTCATGTTTCTAGTAAGGATGTTTTATATCCCTCCTCTGTAAAAGTTGACAAGAACTTGTCATGGGAAAGGACTTTTTTAATGGCTAATCCAAGCATGGTTAAATCTGGGACCTAGACCTTTATGCAAATATATTTTGGTGTGCAAATGACTGAGACTAATGACTCCAGTAGAATGATTCATCGGACACCTGCAACACAGCTGCAAAGGCTGCAACATAATTCTTTGGGGCAACTCTGACTGTCAGAGTTACGTCCAATGAAAGTGCCTGTTTTCTGCCAGCACCACAGAAAGAGCAACCTTTTTTGTTGAACAGTAAATTCTTCATTGAACTTTTAAAACTCTCGATAAATCAGTAACAGTACTTGGCCATGGAGAAGTTCTGCTGTATTGTCTCACAGGAGTTGTTGCAGTTTCTGCCCCATCTAGATTTTCAAAGTCAGCTGAATATTCAGCCATGACTTTGTAAACAAATAAAGTCTTACCTACAGTCCTCTAGGTGAACTCCAAACTACTCTCTTGATCTTTTATTCATGTTGCACTATGCCTTCCTGCAACAACTCGCCTGTTGTGAGATTTGGGAGCAAGGTTCTCCTTGAGCTAGACTTTTGCTAAAGGATTTTACTCTAACAAAACGGTCTGTCTCCATAGAGGTCCTTTCTGCAAGACTGGCTGACACCTGGCGTAACAATCTCAGCTTGTAGCAAAAACAGGTTGTTTTAGCTGACATGTTTTCTACTGGACAGACATCGTTTCAATTAAATTCTACTTTTTCAATCTTTCTTTCTCTATCTCTCTCAGCCCAACACCTCGAGCAGATCCACCTCGAGTCTTGGATCTGCTTGAGGTTTCTGCCTGTAAAAGGCAGTTTTTCCTCACCGCTGTCACCAAGTGCTTGCTCACGGGGATTGTTGGTAGAATAAAGAGTATGGTCTAGATCTGCCTTGATATAACCTCTGTTGTGATTTGGTGCTACACAAATAAAACCGACTTGACTTCAAGAATTGATATCGCAAAAACCCCAATTAAATAAGACCCCTTCAAAAACATATAACTTAAAAACTATATTTCAAACCTCCGATTGAAAAACGGCGCCTTCTTGCCACACGTGAACCATCGCGCTTGCTTGTCTGTATTTCATGTTGAAAGTTGCTGGTATTCTGATCAGTTTGCCTCTATATTTAGCATCTGTTCTCTCCAATCAGCTGTTGTTAGATTGTGGTGAAATGACCTGTCAGTGAGCTCAATGTGTGCGCGTGCTGGTGTGAGTGTGCATGAATACAAAGAGGGAGAAGAGTGAGTATGAGGGTGAAGCATAAAGGAAGGGCAGCTGCGAGGTATGTATTTGTATGCGTGTGATATGCTGATAATCTCCCCGGATCTCCGGCTTTGAACTTGAAAGTAAAAGAAGAAACAAAGGAATAATGTGAGAAACAACCTTAAAGGTCTAAATGATTAAAATAATCAGGGCAGATACACCCAACAACCCTCTGCACACACACACACACACACACACACACACACACACACACACACACACACACACACACACCAACCAGTGAGTTTGCAGTTTTGAGTTGAATTGTACTCAGTGTGCTAGGACCATGACTTAACTCTTGCAGGCATTAAAAGTAAATGAATAAAGCTGGTCTGACTAGTGCATATTAGAAGTAGCTCAGCCATGAGTCTGTGTGAAATCTGGGTGGACAGCAGCATTAATAAAAGAGTGTTTATCCATTCTGAGAGGGATACAAGTCCACAACATGCCAAAAATAGTTCTTCTATTATTGATAAGTCTATAACCTATTAAAGAATAGGTAAGCATGAAAGAGAGAAGAATATTTATGGTTACCTTTACAGGCCTTGAGCTTTCAGCGTAGATGCTTTATATCAACATGACATATTCAATGTTTTAATGGCTTTGAGCGTCCTGCTCTCATCTCATCCTATTCTCTTCTTATTTCTCATGATGCACTGATTAGCGTACCTGCACTCCCTTTTCTCCTGCCCATTTACCTTTGTTTTTAATCTATACCACACTACCACCACCCTCCCTGAGCCTTCCTCCCTCCTTCAGATGGTGAATAATTATCTGGTCATCATTATCAGAATAATTCTGCTTCCTCATTATAAACCCATCTGCTCTGCTTTGCTTTGCAATCCAACCAATAAGGACAGAAAGACACAGCCATACGGATACTCAAGCGCGCACAACACACACATGCTTGTCTCTCTTTCGCTTGTTTTGCGTATCCCCTTTAATGTCTCATGACTGGAGCCACTCAAGTAACTGGTGTGAGGTAATTATGTTGAGAGTGAAGTAAAGATGTGGGCTAATCTTCTGAGATCTGTAGATGATTGAGTGTTGAGCACCTTCCTTCCCTGGGGTCTTTGTGTAAAAAAAAATGTTATCATGATTTGAATGGATTTGCTTTTATTCTGCTTTTCTATTCATTTGATTCCAGTTTCAATCACCTGCAGATGTGTGGCTCATTAAATCTTTCAGACATCCAAGGACAGACAGAATGACTGTCAAAAACAACAGACAAACAAAGCCAAGACGTCAAAAACCCATGTGTTCTTGTACGGCTGGTGAGACACAAAATAAAAACTGCGATATTATACAAAAGCATCTGGGAGGTACATTATAGCGTCTGTAAGCTCAGTGTCTGCATGTTCCAGTTGGCTGCAGTTCTCATTGAGGATAAAGGGAAGATATTGAAAGAGAATTCTTGTGGGACTTCCATTTAAAGACAAAGGCAAGGATATGATACATGAAGAAAAACTGCATGGCAGCCACTAGATTGCTATGTATGGAGTACATTCAATCAACAAGTCGTTTGAGCTGCTCTTCTCTCGAGAAATTGATGTCAACATTCAAAATGACTTCATCCCACCCACTGCGATGTAATGTTTATGAAGCCGAGATTTGATTAGAAAATTTCAATGTCATTCATGAGGTCATTTACATTTCAGTGGGGTATGCAAACTAAGTATTTCATTGTTTTATTTTTCAATTTTTTTATTTTTTAAGATTTTACGTTTTAGCAAGTCAAAAATGAAGTGAAGAGGTAAAGAGAAAAGATTGTAAGTCTTAGGATCGCACCATATGACTTCCAAATATGCAGTGGCTCATAATTACAACAGCATTATGCAATATATGGAAAAGGAAATATATCACAGTCACATTGAGTACGAAAGCAGGAATAAATTACTAAATAATTATTTCAATGGTCCATTTGTCAAATACATATGCATAAGTAGAGAGTGTGTGAGGTATCTGAGAATGCAAAAACATTCATGAATCCAATAAACTGGAAATTACAAGGTAGATTAGTGATGTGCACAAACGTCTGTCACAGAGCATTTCATGCGGTGCATTTCATGCATCTAGAAGCTCGCATCTGACAGCTAAGCCTTTTAGCGCTACTAACACAACCTCATAGTAAGTGTCTACATTAGTTTATGTCGAAACACATGTGTGCGAGTGTGTACACCAGGGCACACGGTCATCTGGACACAGTGTAACATTTGATCTCCAGCTCTGATGTTGTGTCATTTGCCATGCTCAGACATATGTGGCCCCGCACTCCAGAGCACTAATGCTTGGACCTACAAGTGCACACACACACACACACACACACACACACAAAAAACACTTTCATGGATAAAGAGGCCATCTCATGCATTTTTCACATATAGATACACTGGTTAAAGTAGAATAAGAGCTAAGGCTGGAACATATGAGGCAAAGAATATATGATGATTATAAACATATGGCAAACTATTTTATTAAGAGCAATACATGCAAAGAAAAAAATGGTTGGATTTACTTAATTTTATTATGTCAAGATCCAGATATATGCATATTTAACTTATATTTTTTTAAGTTGAATGTGCTCATTATTTTATTTAAGTTGAATGTGCTCATTATTTTTTGATTTTTCTAAACTATGTATACTTTTAGCTCAATTTAGCGTCACCAGTACACCGACATGGAGGGAAGGTGGAGCATCTGGCAGGAACTCATTCAGACATGGGGGGAACATGCAACGGAGAGGTCCCAGGTCAGGATTCAAACCCAGAACACCCTTGCTGTGAGGCGACAGTGCTACCCACCATTCCACCATACTGCCACTAAAGTTCTGAACAAAAAAGTAAAAAAAATTTTTTTTAAAAACACCTCCAGAGCAAAGTGGCAGCATGTGTCTAGTCTGTGGGGATGGAGTTGCACATTATTATTATTATTTTTCTAATTAGTTTTGTTTGGGTGAAATGAAATTGTTTTTATCAAGGGTATAACATTTCAAAGTTAATAAAGATAAATAGGATTCAATAACAGATTTCAAATCTATTGAAATAAATTAGATTAAAACATTTACAAAGGGTCAGAATTGTTTTTTTCCCAGTGTGTTCAATTTCTTCAAAACATGCTAAATAAAATCTGAATGTAGTTGTTATCCGACATTTTACATTATTAATCCCCAATTATCCTATTGTGTAAATAGAGATACTCTGCAAGCCAGTAGGCTTAGGTGATCTGTTTGATGCTTTAATTTTCTCTGTCATTTCTGAATCTGAGGCAGCAGCGTATCATTCTGCAGATTAAATTCACCAAAGACACTGCAAATTTTATCTAATGGACAACACAAGTCCTGGGGAAGATATTTGCCTACTAGATAGGAAAATGAATAACTACAATATCTGTGTTTTGACTGAAGAATGATTTTGCATCAGGATGGGATAGCTGTACTAAAACTATGACGAGTGGCCAACAGGTTGAATTGTGAAAAACAGAAACTTAAATTTAGTTCCTAGAGATGACTGGAGGAAGAAAGAAAAGAAAGAAAAGAAAAATAAGGAAAAGTAGAGGAATAATGATAAATGGCGGGTAGAGAGGAAGAGGGAGAGAGCTGTTTGACTTGAAGAACACTAGAGAGATTTATTGAAATAAAGTTATCTAGGATAAATCTTGGATAAACCTGAATTAATTGTAATTAAATTTGCAAGTAATTTGCAACCAAAGGTTGCCTAATGGTGTTCTGCAAAAAACTAGTGCAAATAATAGCTTGTTTACATCGATCCTGGATGCAAACATCATGACATGAGACTGCATTTCCAATGAATCAAGTGTCCAGGATCGGTTTCTGAGATAGGCTCTTTAACCAACTAATCCACAGAGCATGAAGAAATGGTCATCACAGAACGTTCTACTCCATTGTCTTCTATCCCACCCTTAACAAATTAAAGCAGCCACACAAAAAAAGGCTCATCAATGGCAGAAATTGAATTCATTGTGCAATGAATTGACATCTTCAATCACACCATATACGCCTCTCTAAGTATTGGTACTAATTGTCTAACTGCACACATCTTCTAGTTCTAATTTGCTTCACACAATATGCTCTTAAATTAGGTTTGGACCATCAGTTGACCATTGTTTGAATTCAACAGCATCTCATTAATTCCTTTTCTTTCTTTTTTTCCCCCATTAGTTCCTGAAGCTTGTGTCAGGTTGATCAGGTTGGATTTGTGGCTGCCAGTCCATGACCTTGACCAGATCAGCAACACAGACAAATCGCAGGCAGGTTGTAGACTCTCCTCGAAGTAATATGATACACTTTGTCTCATTGCTTAAATGGATTCCGTCTCCCATCTAAGACACAAAAGCACCCATGAGCAAACACACACTCACACACACACACACACACACATAGAGAGAGGGAGAAAGACACAGAGAGAGAGGGAGAGAGAGAGTACGATCCTGCACCAGCTTCTCTCATCTGAAACAATTTCTTCATTCCCTCCCTCTTTCCATTTCCCAACCACTTACAGCGCCGCTATCTCTCTCTATTTAACCTGTCTACATCACCAGGAGGTACTGTGTGTGTACGTTCCATCAGAGTGAGTTGATAGGTTGTGATAGGTCTCGGGGAGAAAACCAGACCACAGCAGTTAACACAGACCTCTCCGTTGCTTTCTCTCCACCACATGACACCACCTACCTGTCTCTCATCCTATCCCTCCTGCACAGTCTATCTCTCACCTCTCCTTGTCTGTCAGTATATCATGTATCCTTCTCTTCATCCACTGCACCTCGCATAGTAAATTCCCTTGTTCTCCTTAACACTCTCAAGCCTACTTTTATTTTCACCATTGTCCCTGGTCCTTATATTTTCCCTAAAAAATATGCCCATTTTCCACAGTCTTCTGCTGTTGCTCCCTTTCGTCCCTACCTCCACTTCCTTTCTTTCACCTTAAGGCCTGCACACTGTGCCATGACTTTAGTCTGTCACACTGTGGGTCTAATAAAATTGCGGTTATGATGCGATGTCAATTTTAAGGCATGTCTGATTGTGCCACGAAAACCTCGTGTATTGCAGCACTACGATTTTAAAAGCAAAAATGAAAACACATTTCTAATTTTAAATGTTGACCTCCTGGTGTGGCTAGAGGAGAAATAATGGATTAAAAAAAAAGTTTTTAAGTCAGACGAACGTTCAGCATGTTGATAATAGTAACATGTCATACTTGGGTGAGGACAAAAAACTAAACAGGACTGTGCTGTCTTGCCGTCACTCCTGTATTGACAAAGTGGTGAGGGATCTTTTGCCTCAAGCGTACCATAGCCGTTCCACTGCTGTGATAAGCCCCTGGCAATTTGCAGAGCTTACAGGACGGCACGTTGTTGGGTCCCTTTCTAAAATACTCCCACAGTGATCAGGGGAGAGCATTTACAGCTGCAGCTTTCTCCTCAGGGCAATCCATGCTTTGACCAGGCACAGCCTGCGACGTACCGATGCACGTTATGCAAAATATTTCTTTAATCATATGATTTTGTCCACATGTCTGCCCATCCCTCTCAAAATCATTTGGACTCATTTGCCTGGGGGCCCTTGAGCACCAAATTCCAAGGCAATCCATTGACATTGGTTGAGATATCATATTTCTTGTCAGGACTAAAGCGGTGGGCCCATAGCTCAACATCGATATCTTGTTATGTTATATATTTCAATTTCTTAAGCGGCCTCTTCCCTGCTTAGTGAACCATCTGAGCCTCATAATTCAACCACCTACAGTATATATAGGCCAGAACTCCCGTTAGCCCCAATGCATCGCAGCGAGAAAGTCCCAGATTTGAGCTCTGAGGCTGTCCGAGGAACCACAGGGGGGGGGGATGATAAAGCTGTGAGCTCATTGAGACATCCTCCCACCCTGCGTCTCAACCCCAGCGTTCTAATTGCTTCAGCCACCACATGACCGCCCCCCCAATTCATGCCTGTCCTCAAAACCTAATCAACCAATCCAACATGACCCCATCCCATCATCCCAAATTTCCCAATAAAATATGTTTGCACTGTACAATGGCATGGTCTTTGTTGGTGAAGTGTGTTTATAGACACATAGCAGCAGTCCCATATGAGAATTTGGCCCAAATTCTCCTTTATATTTACCAAAGATCTACTGAGGCAGTGGTGGACACATCTCCCAGAAAGAACCAGGATTACCTTTCTCACAATAATTCCTTTTCCAACTTGCCACTATTGCACAATGCAACGGACTGAGATGTTAAATATCTGCTTTTGCAACACTGTGCCTCCCCCACTATCACTCCCTTCTCCTCCACCCTGTCAATCCCTTTATGTCAGATGTTTTCATTATCCTCTCAACATCTTTTCTCTCCATTTGGTCATCTCTCCCTCCATCTGTTTCCCCCTACTCTGCATTTGTCACCATCTCACTCCATTTCCCTCATGCGATCACTGCACCGCCTTCCCTAAATTGCCTGCCCTCCATTCCGCTGCTTCCTTCTCTGTCCATCACCTCCTCATTTGTGGATTCCACACTTTCAAATCTCTCTGAATTCATGCTGCAATTACTGTATAAATTTAAACTTAATTTCAATATGGTACTTTCACCCTCTCCCCATGTCTCCATTTCTTCATTGCCTTTTCTTGTGCTTTTTTTTTAAACAACATTTTTTCTGTCCTCCCTCCTCCCTGTCAAAGCTGTAATGTCTCCTTCCGCCCACCCCTCTATCTGCTTGCCTCTCCTCTGTTTTCCTTGCTCTCTCCCTCCCACCTACCCCTCATTGCCTTCCTCAACTGTGTAATGGTCAGTGCTCATTCACTTCTCTGTTTATCCAGACCGTGTGTGTGTGTGTGTGTGTGTGTGTGTGTGTGTGTGTGTGTGTGTGTGTGTGTGTGTGTGTGTGTGTGTGTGTGTGTGTGTAGTGATAATGAGGGGGGATCTCTGAAACGTTGACATCTCACACATTTTTTTCCATCCCTCTCCTCACATCCCTTCTTTTCATTTCATCCCTCGACTCGTTCGTCTCGTACTTTCTATCGGTCTCAACCTTATGTAGTTTTCCATTTAAAGGTATTAACTAGAATGTCCATCAGAACTGTCAAAAATACTTCCAATGTTGAAATAGGAGACATTTTAATCTCGATACCTTGGAGAAATAGTGGGCGCTTTTGTTTAATCATCAGCTCTAAGGTACTTTCATAAGTGGTTTGTAATAAAGTTTGATTTATGTCAACCTACAATGATTCTTTATATCTATCTGATGCAAGCAGGACATCTCAGGTACATTCTACCTGCTCGCTCTTGTCCTCTGTCAAATTATCTGTGTGTCCACTTTTAGGGGAGCCTGCCCCTCTCCAAGTTCCTTTCACCTTTTAATTCACTAGATGCTTCCCGCCTTAAAATGAAGACTCCCTATTTTACCAGTGTGTGAAATTAATGCACTGACTAAACCTCACTTCCAAGGTTGCGATGATACAAAATGGACATTCATCTGCAAACTTGTGGGCGTTGGCATAAGCCCATGAGACACCTCTGAAGGTGCTGTTTTGGGGTAGAGTTTCTCACTCAACTGGCTTTTACTGAAAAATGTCCGGTATTTCTTTATTGTCAGCCTCAGACACACAAATGACCTAAGGCCAATGGCTGGTGTGTGTTTTTGATTAGATTCCTATTCAATACTGACCATCAATAAAACAATTGAATTTAATTTATCCCAGCTGATATTCATTCAGCACAGGCAACCTCTTAAGCCTTGAGCCATTTTCAAATAAGAGCGCTGGATAATGTCTTCCACTTAAGAACAAAAGAGAAACAGCGTTTTGTGGCTCTAATGAATGGAAAACGCAGTGAGCATAAAGACATGCTATACACGTAGACACACTGCACAATATTTTGTGCCTATTTACAGCATCTTAATGTACTTTATACATAAAGAACATTCAGTTTCTCAAAAAACAAAAAACATACACCTTAGAGGGAATATGAGTAAGACTGCAGCAAACATATATTTGCTAATGCCAGAAGCTTGGCAACTCGATTGGTGTAATATAGAGATGGTTTGATTTATATATTTGCAGATGCATCACCACAACGCACTGCAACAGTTTGGATGGGGAATACTTTCTCTCACACAGTTCACCTGCATGGATCAACTCAGAATTGCAGCAAAAAAAAAATTGTATCCCTCATTCAGCAGATTAGGGACTTTCTTTGTGTAGATGCACATTTGGGTGTTTGCAGAATTTATAGAATATGTATAAAAAAAATCACAATAATTTTTTATCGTTAATGAAAATTCCAAATGGTTACAGCCATTTATGAGCGAGCATCAATATGTACTTTAATCTTTTGATATTGCTGGGTCATGAATGTGTCTATGTATTAAAGATGAATGTAAAATGTGATGACTCCTTTGAATCTTCAGCAGCGAGTGATAATTGGCTGCCTCATGAATAACTGTCTGTCATTCTTACACTTTTCATATTTTGTGCACTTTTTTTCCAAAAACGGCTTTCAGTTCAGTTCAATTAAAACTCGATTTTTCTTTTTCTTTCCTTCAATATTGCACTTAAATGTTAGGTCAAGTCCTGCCAAATATCTGACCGCGTTGCTTGTTTTGCTTTATTAAAATGTGATGAGATAAGAATTGCTACAAAATACATTTCATAGAACAAATATAAATCGGGCTTGAAAAAGGGAGATCTCTGTTAATCCACCACCCTCCACCCACCAGCTTCATCCTTTTCTCTTTCCCTGAATGTGAAAGAGCCTTTGAATTCAACTGGGATCTGCTTTCTACTTCACACTAATGACAACTTATCATACAGAAATCACACTGTATTATAATGACAGCTACAGTTACAAATTCATCATCTTAACAAGCTGCAATTCTATCTTAAGAAAGCATTGTAGCCCTGGTTACTCCTGTACACCAGGGTGGTGTAGAAACCTATAAGCAGCCAGCCACAGGCAGTCAAGTGACCACTTTCAGCAGTAACAGTTCAAGTATGAGTGATTGAGAGTGGAGGGTTGGTAAATGGAGATTTGACAAGTGTGTTGCTGCAGTGGTGAGTAACACGCTTACGAAAACACTAATGACCAACTTTCAACTTCAGGGCTAAGGGCGGCCAATTCAGCAAGGTAAAACCACGAAGCAGACATCGTTGACATGTTTCTCAGGTTGAAAGGATAAACAAAAGCTAACGCTGTATGTTGAAGACTGAGATAAAATGAGGAAGTAATGACAAAGAGGAGTTCATACTAAGTTAGAACTGCAATAGTGGAGGGGATAGAGAGAGACATACAAATAAGGAGAAAGAGATGAGAGAGGAAAGGGAGAGGTGGTTGCTCCACTTAGGCTATTGTCATCCTCAGGCCTCCCTGGGGGGAAACAAACACACATAAACACTATGCCCTTTTTGCATTTCTCTCTCATCATCCTGTTTTCACATTTTGCTGTCACCTTTTATTCCTTACAGCCTTATTTTCCCTCTACTCTCGCTTCCACTTCCTGATTCATCTGCTGGGGCGGCTGGGGCTTAGGTGGTCAGAGTGGTCTTTCACTTATCGGAAGGTCGGTGGTTCCATCCCCAGTTCCCGCAGTCTACATGTCGAAGTATCCTTGAGCAAGATACTAAACCCCAATTTGCTTGTCATACTTTAAAAAAAATGGAATTCATGGCAAAATTCAAAACAATGTTGTTCAATAGATATTCTGACCAAATTTTACGCTAAGTTGCATTTGTGTAGTGAGCAAGTGTCACAGTTCTATGAATATTGATCCCTGTCGACAAATTCAATTAAATGATTTGTTTTTAGACAACAGCTAATCTTACACTCCTTTCAGATTAATCAAATTAGCACCACTAATCAGATCCCTGCAGCATCAATACACTAATCAGCTAGTTACCTAATCCTTAGTCTAATCAGCAGATCAATATTTGTAGTTGAAATACGTTTTGAGTGACTGCAAAACTAATGACATCATCAGGCGTACTTGTATTTTGTGGTTTGTGATACAAATGTAAGCATGTTCACACAGTATACTAAGATGGTGAACATGTTACTGCAAGTTAACACTGTCACTGTGAGCATCTTGCCATGCATATGTGAACACTTAACTCAATGCACTGTCGTGTCTAAGTACACACTTACATGGCTGTAGCTGCTCAGTCATCTTAAAATCTATCCCCAGTGCAGATTAAGTGGGGGAAAGACAATGTTGCTCTTTAACAGAAAAATTGAGTCAACCTGGCTTAAACATCCCTTCCTTCCAACACTGAGAGGCTGTTTCACTCTAAACAAATCTCCCTGCATGTTATAGTATGAGGTCTGTGGTATGAGCCTTGTGAGATCTGTCATTGTTTTGTGATGAATGACTTGTAGTCATGTCCCTCTTATCTCGTGACACAGTTCCTTGCCATTAAATTGTCACATCAGGTTCCACTCGAGAGCACAACACGTTTAGCATGAAGAACATGGCAGGTCCAGATGAGGGATTTAGCTTGGAGTAGCTGTTTTACAGAACAAGAGTGACTGGAACCTTAATATATATATATTTTTTTTTCTTTTCATAAATCACACTTGCAAACATGGGTCTCTTTTTTTTTTCTTTTCTTTTTTAAAGTTATTTTTTGGTGGGTATTTTATGCCTTTATTGGATAGGACAGCCGAAGAGGTGACAGGAAATGAGGGAGAGAGAGTGGGAGGAAGACATGCGGCAAATGGCCACGGGTCGGAATCGAACCCGCGCCGACCGCTAGAGGACTATAGCCTCGGTACATGGGTACACATCTTTCTCGCAGCTCTGGTATATGAAGCTCGCAGTTCATCTTGTGGCAGCACGATGGCCAAGTGATATGAGCTCAAGCCAATGAAGCCTACAGGCCATAAAGAGCAAATGGAAGTTCAAATTTATTCATTTATTTATAATATAAAGTTAATTTATAATCACCTAGAATGGCACGGCCATTTTTGATGGGAACACCAAACGAGTATACAAGAAACAAACAACAGGAGGGATAAAGAAAGAAAGTAGTTGACTGGATTATAGCTTTAATGTCCGGACATCTGGTCAACAGCTGGAGATTATGGAAAACTCAGGTACTAGAGTTCATTATTTGGTATAGGTAACTGTCAGATCACATTTAAATATATAAAGAAGGAATTTAAAACTAACGGGCTGTTCCTGATGTTGCATCAAGGCCATAATTTCCTGAAGAATCCTGTAGTGTATTATCGACCATTGGCTGCATAATCATCGATTTTCCTTATTCTTAGAGTTAAACTTAGTTCCCGAGGCCTATGGATGAGTCACCACAGCTGCACGGATGTGTCCTGATGTTCACAGCTTTAGTTAATGCAATACTGGTTGTCAGGTTCTCAAGGTGCCAGCACGTGTTGATCATCCATGGCTATGTTTGTGCATTTGTCTGTCCATGTGTAGGTAGGTGTGTGTGTGTGTGTGTGTGTGTGTGTGTGTGTGTGTGTGTGTGTGTGTGTGTGTGTGTGTGTGTGTGCGTGTGCGTGTGTGTGTGCAGAGAGAGAATACAGCTGCATGTGTGAGATGAAGCAGCCTTGCAAGAGTGGCTTCATCTTCCACTCTGCTCAGAAAACACACACCATCACACTCCTTTAATAATAGATGGGCTTTGCATGATATATTCACGACGCAGCCCCCACACATACATTCTGGCACAGTGATGTCTTGCATGTCAAATGTAGGCCTATAGTATATGCACAGTGTCTCGAGTATTTTTAAGAAAGACAAGTTAAAAATAGAGCTTGTTGACCTTTCTGTATGTGAAGACAGGCCTGATGCTCTCTTCATGCAGATTACAGGAGAAAAAATAACTATCAATCTTTCTTCTAAAGGAACTTATCTGATTCCCAATGGATGCATTTTTTTTCTATAGCTTCATTTCAAACATACTAAGTACAGTATGTCTAGTACAAAGGGAGTCTCCTGCTTTCCTTCTCCCTCTCTTGTCTGTCCTCTTCCTTCCTCCTTTCCTCATTCAATGGGAGGGATATCAAGTAAAATGAGTTTAATCTTCAACAACTGAGAGAGGAAAATTACTTATTGACAAACAGTTCATCTCTCTTTACGCTAAAATTATTGTTATTATTCTATCTTCACTCATGGCTTTCCCCACAACTCGGTCAGACTATAGTGACTTATCCTTCTTGATGTCTAGTGCTATATTTCTAATCTACCACCTCCAAGGTCCTTTTCCGTGCCATTACACCCACTGTGAGGGAAGTAAAAAATGTAAGAAAAGCTATGTGAGCAAGACGCATATAAAATATGTGGTAAAATCATCTGAGCAAGACCATTTGTGTCCAAAGACAGATGCCCTCACTACTGGAAACGCTCAATTTGTTGAGAAGTGATAGACCATCCGCGCATCATTTGTGAATTGACATGAAAATTGCCTAAGTTAAAATATGCCAAAAAATGAAAAAAACAATTGTAAAAATAAGTATATTGAAGAAAAATGGCCCCTAGAAAGCATATGGAAAATTTCATTGAATTCTGTCCGAGTGGATTTTTCAGGAAAAGTGGAAAGAACATATGCCGTTACGTAAAGACGGACAAGGGTAACGCTATTAGCCCTTTTTGGTGGGGGCATAAAAATGTTTAAAAGAACCTATCTGAGCAAAACACATACTTTAAAAAGAAAAAAGATACAAACAAGCAATACCACTCCTGTTTTACCCACTATGGCTCCTGTAAATTTAAGACAAACACTGACAAACCAAAGATTACACAAATCTACTTCTAACTGGTCATTAAAAATATTTTACATTTTGGTTGACTGTTACTTTTGGCAGTTTTATGAAGACCTCAATAAGTAAACAGCTGGTAAGTGGCCCTGTACTCCGAGAAGCTGTGACATTGTAACGAATGGAAGTTTAATAGGTTATTAGGAGCACTGCTGTAATACTTCACCGAGTGAGGGGAACAAAGCGGAGCCGGGGAATGACATGACTCAAAAAGACTGCATAATAATCATCTTTTTTTTTATGTTCATTTCTTAAAGGAGCAGTGGAAAAATCAAAGTAATAATGTCTTGGTTGTCAGATCATAGAAATAGCTCATGACTTGGCGCCATTGGCAGTGACTGTGTCACACTGCTCAACGCACACATATGTTTGCATGCACACACACATGCACATACAGAACAAATAACCATCACATCTAATATACCTCTCACGCTTGAAAATGCACCCCCTTTCATGACCCTACTCAGCATGCAACATGAGCAACTTCCTAGGTTGCAGAAAAGACAGCTTAATATTAATCCTGTGTGTGTGTGTGTGTGTGTGTGTGTGTGTGTGTGTGTGTGTGTGTGTGTGTGACTGTGTGTGTGTGTGTGTGTGTGTTTGAGAGAGAGACCATGTATGTGTCTATCTCTGTTGGCCCATGTACAAGATAATGTATTCATCTAGCTTGATATACGGTAGATATTACTTTCTCCATCCAGTCCTTGCACTAGAGGGTGTTTCATATTTTATTATTGGATGGCATCAATGCTACTAAATGGTTTGCACATAGCTTATGCAAATAGTTGTTTCGGGGTTAATACTGGGGTTAGCATAAGCATCAGAACGTAATTAAATTCTCCAAGTGAGTGTTTTAACTGGCCTCCCAATATTCAAAGCTGAATTCACAGCCATGTTCTCTCTAACAGTGTGCATTTAATCACTCATCATGATGAAACAGTCATTGAAAATTAAAGGTGTGTGTTTCAATTTAGTCTTTTGCTGTTCTGTGTACACTGTTTAAGGAGGCTGCTTTACCGGCGACATGCTAATGGAGCACAGAGGCGGGCTGGGGGCTTTATTGCTACCACTGCATGAACAGTTTGACCCAAGCTGTTTAAAAGCATGCATCGAGGACTTGAGTTTACACTGCATATCAAAGATGAAACCGTCAGAACAGGTATTTTGTATCTTATGATTGTCTGTATGAAATATATTTCCCAATATGAATGCAAGTATGTGTTTGTATGTGCTGTAAGCATCCGGTATTTACAGTATGTGCCTCTCAGTTTAATTGGCAGTAGTTAGAGCACTGCATAAGAGCGGCCTCAGGGCAAAGGCACGGAGCTTCAACACCATTTGCAATCACTCTGTTTTAAAACTCAGTGCTGGAGGGTACCCAGTTACCCACCAATGCAATATACTCTAGAATCTATTAGTAAAATGAATGCTTTCACACCGCTGTGTGTACGGAGGGAGCGAGGAAATCACACACGAGTGGAAGAATTTGACAAAATGAAAGGGAGGACGAGGAGGGATAAAGGATAAAATGTATGGAGCTAAAACTGCATTTAATGGAATAATAATGACAAAGACAGAGGAGAAATTCCCTCTGAACCATCCAGCTTAGCATCACTCCCTCCTCCTTTCCTCTGCCCTTCCACCTCCTCATTTACATTCCTCATCCCTTGCTCCTGCTGATCAATTTCCGCTGGATATTGATTTCTGCTATAACAGCACAATACTCATCATATGTCCTCTGGAATGACTCTCCCTCTCTATGTTTCTAAATGCTATCACTGCTCTCTGTTTTTCCTCCCCCCTTTCTGAGCAGGTCCCATTATTCAGGGAATATAATGCATCTATAGTTTATATTGGACAGGAAGTGATCTCTGATCTCTTCACTCTGTGTGATCATTGGGGATATAAATCCAGTAATGACCTTGTCCTGCATATCTTTTATTACCTCCTAATAAGTGTTATGATTATTGGGTGCTCAGGTGGAACATCAAGAGCCTGTTTGCTCATTTGTGTACTCATATTTAATGCTTTCCACAGTGTTACTGCTTAGGGATTTATGGTGTGCACTGTTCAGGCTATGCAGAGTTCAGGAGCCCTGTGTAAGGGAAACGCAGAGCTCTTTTACAACAGTCACATAAGCAACTGGAGACTGGTGTCCTGGTTTCTGCATGAATGAACCACAGCCAGTTGAAAACACATTACTTAAATAGGGTGCTTTTCAAGTCTCAATACATTTCTTAAACTATATATTTATTAAATTATGATCATTTTCAACTCATTCTCTGAAAAAAAGTGTCATTTCTACAATGGTCCACATGCAAAATGCACTAATGTTACAATAAAAGCTCCGCAATTATTTTCTTTTGTCCTCGTGTCAAAGGATTGTCAAGTTTCCTTCAGTGAAAACAGAAAACATGGTGGATATTTCTTTCATTCTCAGTGGAAAATGCAATATGTAAAGGTAGTTATTATAAGGTAAGGGTTGGAGGCTAAAGTGGTAACGGTGTTCTGGCACCATTGATAAATAAATATGATTGACAGTTTCACAATAAATAATGCCAAGCCAGTTCAATTTTCACCTAGATTGCAGTTAACCAGGAGCAGGGCCTGCCTGCATGTTATTGTAGCCTGTGATAATGTCAAGTACAGTCAAGAGAGTCAGCTCTCATGCAGTCTATTGTTGTCTTTTTCTTTTTTTTTATGCATTTAACAATTTAATGAATTTTCATAGTTTTGCCATTTTCAATTTTTTTTGGTACTAATTTTAGGGTTATGTTTTAGGGTAAATTATGAACTCATGAAATTACGTATTTTGTCTGGACCTAGTCTGCCTCTTGCCGCCGCACCAGAGTTTAGGATTCCCTCACCTACCAAGACCCAGTTTAACCCCTGCTTAAAATGCATTTTGATGATATTTCTAGGAAGCAAATCTGTGGTTTGTTGTCATTATCTGCATTCAGTAAAATGAGTATGACGTTTAGTTTACTATATATTTTAAATACCTTTACAGGTCTTGTCAGAAAATAGTTAGCATGCAAAAATTATTGTCATTACTGTAGTAGTACTTATGTTATAATTGAAACTATGTAGGTTGCATGTTGTTTAAATCATTGTGGGGTATTTATTTTTATTTACTTTTGTTTTCATTTAATGCAGGGTACTGCAGGTTAGTGTAGTGTAGCTATTACACAAACTACTAGTTGCAAGTATCTAAAGCTGTGGTCAGACAAGACAAGACACATCAGGTTTCAACAACACGTCCTTATAAAACTGTTGGTGCTGGACTAGTTGGTTAACTTCTGTAGCTGGCAGGCTAACCACTAATTTGCAAACCAGCATGGTTTATTCATGTAGACCACTTTATACTCTTGACAGTAGAGGGTTAAATAAAAGTGTCTCTTCTGTTGTCCATTCCATCCAAGGGCAGCACTTTCATTATGTTTGGGGGTAAAGCTAAGAATTAGCTTGTCAGGAAGGATTGTGCACATTTATTTTATTTTATCATCTACCTGAATTTACCTTTTTGCCCCACATTCCAGGTTCCTCTCTCTCTCTCTCTCTCTCTCTCTCTCTGTCTCTCTCGCTCTCTCAAAGGGTTCCTTCCTGTTGTTGGTCTGATTTCCATTTCGCTCCCTGTTGTCGCTCCGTGTTTCCCTTTTCTCGGCTCAGTGAGTGTACTTCCCTGTCTGTCACAGGCAGCATCATCTCCAGAGTGTCAGTTTTATTTGTCTGTCCCATCTATTTCCTTCTCACTGCCTCTGTCCTTATTTTTGCTTTTACACCACTCTGTCTTCTCAGAGTCCTAGCATTTTTTTTTTTTTTACTTTTGGCCCATATTGCCAGCCTGTTGAAATGTTTGAAACTCTTTTTCAGAAAAATGCATGTACCCCTATAAAGTGCCATTTACAGCCATGAACAGTGGAAACATTCTCGGGTGTTTATGTATCATTGGTGCAGCGTTACTGGCAGAAAGTAAAGTATAAATGAAATAAGGTTGGACTTATTTTTCAGGCACGATGCACTATGATATAGAATTGTGGAAAAACGATTGAGAACTTTGCAAACTTGTTCATTTAAATGCTTGTGGGTATCATATAGCACAGGAATAGGATAGCATCATTTTATGTGTTAAGGGCGATGGATGGATGGAAGTGTTGTCAAGGCGATCCGGTGTATGATGGAGGAGATACAGATGAAAGATCACAAACAAGTTAGCACGAGAGCGCAAAGAGAGACTGGAGAGCATTACTTGTGTTTCTGAGGTCTGCTGACTGCAAGCATGAGTGCAGCGCAGACAACATGAGTGCAGCACAGGCACAATTGTAAATCTTAACAGTTTAAGGCACTTAACATGAAGAAACATGGCAAGAACAACCTACTCAACCTCCTATAATCTCTGAATTACCCTAGTTTTACTATGGGTGTGTGATTTGTACTTGAGATATCATGAAAATGCAGCAGGGCAGTTCAGCTGTGCCTGTTTACATTGGATTGAGGGACCCCAATCGGAGCCTCGTACAAAAGAAATTCAGTATATGCCTCCCTTTGTGAAGCAGGCAGTAGAGTGGGAGGTGGAGGGGATGGGCACACAAAATATTCCTGCACCTGGGTCTATTGCTGCCTAGCAATGCCTGAAGCTGGCACTAAGCCTCACAAATTGCTGAAAAAGGATCAGATCGTACTCTGAATGATAAACGAGATCAGCTCGACAAAGCGCTCTGGACACTGATCCAAGATCAGGGCTGCTGCTAACAACCTAAGACATAGTGAGGCATCAATTCTCTGCTAAGAACGACACATCTGACTGGTGAGACTTGCTTTGCTCGCTCTAAGTAATAAATAGCCACAAAATGACTGTATTTTTAGTGTTTTACTGGTGGTTTGAAAACAGATGCAAATGACTGCAGGGGAAAGTGACACATATAAATCACTTTATCTCCCACTTTGTGCTGTTTGTGTTAGGTATAACGTGTTTGAAATTCAGCCAAGGGGATCATTCAATCAAACTAACCCATATTCAATTCTTCCATCACATGTTTCCAGGCGGCATCTGGGATCTTCTGTCCAAATATGCCTAAATAAAGTTGAAGGAAGGAAGTTATTGTTTGTCAACATACAAAATGTTGTATCAGGATGAAACTTGACATTCCTTGGTCCTTTTCTGCACCATGAAATCCTGTTTAACATGACATGAGACAAAAAAAATAAAACTTTTAAGTCCCTGCACGGAAAACTTCGAGAACGATTTGCATGGAAAATTGACAGAAGCAGTATGTTTGCCACAACATTTGTATATTAAATAGCATGCAGGGAAGGGTTTTATAAGTATCGGCTTTCTATGTTCAAACAAGTAGCCCACCTCATCTTAAGCACACTGAATCTTCTCAACAGGCAGTGCATGTCATTATTATGGTTATGGTAGTGTTCATAAGTACTACCAATGGCAAGAGAAACAACTGCCTGCAGACATCCATTAGCCACATTTGTGACTGACTATGAACTGAAGGCCTAAATGTAATTGACATAATACATGACCAAGCAATAAAAGCAATATTCTCATCAGCATGTTAAGGAATATGTAGTGTGTGTGTGTGTGTGTGTGTGTACATTTCTTAAATACAGTCAGTAGAAGGGGGATGATTGGATGCCACATGCATTTTTAATCAATTTGGATATATTGCTGGAGTCATGAGGAGTTTTTTTTTTTATTAAACATTCCATTAAATTAATAAAATGTAATTTACCATGTCCATGTTTGTGAAATGTAAAATAGAATTTCCGGAGTTGAGTTAAATAGAGATGGTGACAAAGTTGCAAGAAAATACTGTGGTTTATCATATCAATCAAAATCATGCAGAGAGTTTTGATAAGATCGCAGTGAGCTTCATAGATGTTAAGGCGTTTTCTATGACGATAGAGCTGGAATGCAATAAAAATCTGAAAATAAACAGTCCATATGCTTCTGTCTTATTACAAGCACCTATTGGACTGTTACTAGGATACATTTATTTCAAATTTCTTTAGACATATTTAATAGCAATGTTATTTTTTTTTTCTTGGGACATTATGGACATCATTCAAAACTCATTTATAACGACATTTAGTCAAATTACGTAATATTAAAAGTGTTTTTTTTTTTCCAGCTATACCACAATCCATGTCACAGCAGGATCAACATTAACTGACCTGGGATCAATCAGATCCCAGGTCAGTTAATGTTCTGTGTCCTCCTACATATGGTCACTCACAGCGTTTAGGGTCATACAGTGAAATTGATTGGAGTAAAGCAGCATTGATTGTGATAAATTATGATGTCTATAAAAACTCTATAAAAATATTTTTTTTAATTTCATTTAATTCTGTTTTCCTCAAGCATTTCCACTATCCTGTTGTGCTTGTACAGATTAGTTTTGCTGCTTCAATGTCTCACAATATTTGCTACAGTGACATTACTGCACAACTGTTAGCAACCTCCTTTTAACAGTGAATTGTTAAAAAAACAAAAAACTCAGCATCAATAAGGTTCATAATAAAGAAATCACACGAAAAGCTCCTCCTGTTCCACATGATTAATAAAGCAATATAGTCTAGAGGGACAGGCAATGGTAGAATGAATGAATGTCCAGGTGTTGCAGGTTTTTGAATTAAAACAGATTGTTTGGTTGGTTTGGTTGGTTATGGTGGATGATTTAAGTGGTACAAGCAGAGCCGAGCAGTCAACACACTGGCAGCGACAAGGATGAGGGTGGTCAGGAATTTAATTACTTATGTTTCATGGTAAAAATATTTTGTTCTACTTAAAAAAAACTTTCTAGGTTTAAGTCCCTGAAGTCTGATGCTGATGACGCCAGCAGCTGATCTGGCTAGAAAACACATTTTCTGTGTGGAAAATGTGTTTACAGACTTCACCCACATACCCGCTCCCAAAACACTTCTTCCTAATGGCAGCTCGTGGCTGCTTTCCCTTTAAATAAAACACTGTTCAGCAACAGATGCATTTCTGGGTCACTTAAATGGAGGCACAGATAAAAATAAATGAATGAATGTACAACACATATACGGAAACACACTATATTACAAAATGACACTGGAACACGCATCAGACACTGTCTGTCTAGGAGCTCACAAAAGATGTAGTCATTTAAAAAGCTTTTCGCCTTTTGCAGCATTATGCGGCCTTACAGTACATTGTGAACACAATATATGTTCTTATCTACTTGATGAACAATTTTCTGTTGCTGCAGGTGTTGTGTCCTTGACTTTGGAATTACATTTTCTATTTTTTTTTCTGAATAATTGTACAACAATCTTGCTAAAGTGACAAACAACTCCCCATTACAGTAGGTGGGCCTTATTTGATGGAGCATATTACAGTACATTTTTATTTATTTGGATTTAGATCTAGACTCTACTCGGAAATAATGACTACAGGAATAAACCAATTCAATCCATATCCTACCCTTTATGCAGTCTCAGCAATCATTACAAACACAATCACTAGTGTTTGTGTCTTATTCGATCAAAACTCATATGAAGATGCTGACTCTCCCGTATATCGTAGCAGGTGCATCTTTCCATTCAAGTAAACAGCTGTCTGTTTGCTATGCAACATGGACATAGAGCTGCAGTGTTGTCCAAGCATTGAAGTGAATGTGGGGTGCGGTGAGTTTTCAGGTGCCTGACAGAGTTAGCACAGGTGTTGCCTTGTGTTAAATTATTACAGCCAAAGGTTATAAACAACAAATGCTTCAGCAGCTACATGTGTGCTTGGAATGAGGCTGTTCCTATAGCTTACAGCCATCTGTGGCTGTGTGCAAGTCCAAGTAAAGTTAACCATGTGAAGTAGGGAAAGACGTAAAGCTTGTCATTTCCTCAATTGAAATGCAATTAATGTGTGTAAGATTTTTTTTTCCACAATTCCAAAATCTTGAGTCAAGTCTTTTGAGGATGAATCTCAGATCACTGAGTGCGTGACTTATGTGCAACAGCACATCTCTGGCTATACTCACCTTTATTTCATACCATAAAATTTGGTTCCGTCAACCCAAAAACAAAGAGGGTGGCTGCTGGAAAAAAGAAAAAGAAAAGAAAAAAAGAAAACACACTGAAGGGCTAGCTGAACTATAAAGTCTCTGCTGACATCACTCAGTGGGAGACAAAAGCCATCTTAGACCCCAAACTCTGCAGAGACATACCAATGAGAAATGTTGGTTTATGAAACAGATTTCATAACCACAAATATATTCTTCTTCTTATTAACGTCTGATCTCTCTCCACCCACTCTCACCCTCCTTCTATCTGTCTGTCTCTCTCCTCTTCCCTTCATTAACATCCTTTTTCTGTCCCTTGATGTCTGCGGGCAGCTCCGTGACACATGTATCTCTGGCAAAGCTATTAATGATCCACATAAACACTCTCACACCCACATTTCAAGGCTCTTTTTTCCTACACAAACACAACACACAAACCTACACATTTAATCGACTCACTATATGACACACGCAAACGCATGCACAAGCAGACAATCTGACACACTCACACAGATGGGGCTGCGGGCACGTCTATCAGAGGGGACCAAACCATTGCCAGCCCTGTTAGCAAGTCAGAATGTGACAGCACTTATATGAGATGAGCGCTCCATCTCCATCTCTCTCTCTCTGTTCGTCTAAGCTCACACAGCAGAAGGTCACACTGTAAATGACGGGCCACTCGCTCAAGCAGTCTGCTTTACCCTTAATCTGTTCAAAATGCATACTAAATCCAAACTATGCGTGGAGGAGCAACATTTTCTCCAGCAGACGGAGGCTGAAAATGCCAGGATGATTTCATCGTGGTGGATTCAGGCTGTTAAAGTGATCTCTTTAACAGTGTGATATGTTGCACCACTTCTCTAAATTTGACACAGAAGATACTTCAGTTTCATTTGTTTTAAAGTTGGCGGGCTCAGTTACATAAATAATTAAAAAAATGAATTGCTTACTTGCAGTTCTAACTAGTCCTAAAAAGCTGACTGCTGCCCAAATCTTGAAGTTAGTGACATAAGACATAATGAAAGCTAAAGGTGACTAATGTCACTTATTGTTACCCAATTTCACAAACAGCTTTGTTTTATATTATATTATATTATATTATATTATATTATATTATATTACATTATATTATAACTCAGCCACATTATGTTATGTCATTATGTTATTTTATGACATGTTATGTTATGTTATGTTATGTACACATACCATAAAATTGTAACACTGTATTTTAGTAGCTTGTATCATGAATAAATAATACATATATATCATTTATTATATCATGAATAAATGATAAATATAAAAATAATAATATAATAATAATAATAAATAAAAGTTTCTGTGGGTTTATCACAAACTTAAAAGAAGACGTTAAAGCCATTCAGCTCACAAGAAATATTATTTACTGCTTGAAAGTGTAGTTAAACCTTTTGAGAAATAATCTTATTTGCCTCCTTGGTGAGAGAAAAACACTAAAAAAAACAATACCACTCTATTTTTTTTTTCTTCCAGTTACTCGAAGCCAGAGTCAGCAGCTGGTTGGTTTAGCTTAGCTAAGCATATAAGTGCAATAAACAGGCAGAAATAGCCAGCCTTTCTCAGTCCACAGATAACACTCAAAAACACAAAATGCAATATACTCAGAGGCAACTGACTAGCAAACACCCCCAAAAAGGGACTCTTTGTCAGATTTTGTTAGGATATCTTGTCAGTTTTTAAATAGTGTAGATAGCCACAGCCATGAGGCTGCTGGAGGTAGATGGTGAAAACTGCAGAGACCAAACTGAGGACTATTGCTGTTTATGTTCCAATCAAGAAGCCCAATAACGCCACCTGCAATGTACTACGACCCTTGTATCAGGTCACCAGTGATTGTATGGTTTAGGTTTCGGCTATTGCGAATAATTGGATGGATGTATTGCTGGGGGAACGGAGGCAGGGGTGAAAGTTCATTGCAGTTTAAGAAATGACAGCAGCTTTGTGATTCATTTATTATGGAATTAATTGTGTGTGTTGGTGGGTTTGCAACATACTGCATGCGACATACTGTAGTTGGTGCGACATTATGACAGTTTGTCTCAGCTTTTATTATTTTTCTTATAAAACATTAAAGACCATTATTATATAATGGTGTGTGTGTAGAGAGAGAGAGAGAGAGATGACAGCTAAAAAGCCTACTCTAATCCATCACTCATCAATGCCCATGTTTTCTGCATAGCTGTAAAAGTCTTGATCACTCATAAAACCACTTCATTTTACACAGCATCGTCATATAACACAGGGTGTTGAAATTGTGTTTTGTGTGTGTGCATGTGTGTAATACGTGTTGCTAAGCCTGACGTACTGAGAGCTGACACTTTTGGATAAAACACTCCACATATAAATGCTTAGAAAGAGATAAGTGGACTGTGAGAACAGGAGAGGACGGACTAAATTAAATGTACCAGTTTTTAGGGTCTTCGTGGAAAAAGATATGTGACATTGAATACTGAGAAGGTCTATTACCATACATTAAATGAAAGTGAGATGAGCACTGACCTTACAGTCATACACTTATACACTTGCACTTATATAAGCTCATATAGTTTATATGATGAACCTGGTGCAGCAAAACCTTTGAAGCTCAGTGCACAGTCTTGGGATGAATATGTCATTCACATCATGTTACAACAAAATAATGTCAGTATTTAACACACACACACACACACACACACACATATACATACAGAGAGAGAGAGAGAGAGAGAGATGTTTTTCTTCTGTTTTTGACAATAATCTCTACCACAGTTGGGACTGCAGAGCTCATTCAGCTTAAAAGTTGTTTTGTTGTTGTTGTTGTTGTTGTTGTTGTTTTTAACTGGGAAGAGTGCAGTGGGACAGCAGATGCTAGGTGGACTGCACATACATTAAGAATGCCCAAAGTTGTTATTTAATTTAGGTAGCATCATAATGACCCTCCCTTAATGGTGCTTTCTATTTTTTATTTTTTGTGAGTTTTGTACTACTTTCAGGTAAGGTCATACTGTGATGTTAATGAACTTTATTTTGTAGCCTTAAGGTGTTTTTTAATAGCACTGCACCATTTTTAATGAGCTCATTTTTAACCTTAATCTCAGTATAGTACAATTACAGTACAAAAACCTACCACAGACTATTTGCTTCCATAAAATGTTGCATGTTAAATATTTACTTAGCCTTTGGGTTGAATTATTTTATTATAACATTTCAGCTGCAGCTCAGGTACCTGTAACTATTCGCATTTACAGACCATGAAAGAAATACATATTTATGTGTATTACATGCTCATCCCAATAGAAAAGGGCAGGCTCGCCACGAGGCGTCTGCTTTTGACTTAACACTGAACAGCGACAGCGCTGCCAAACCACAGATTTCTCTGGTGCAGAATATCTTTTGATTCTCAAAACAACATGCAGACAAGCAGCTTCAGGCTAATTCGTAATGACTGAAAGTTTAGGCAGGCTAGCTGTCTCCATCTCTCTCTCTGCCGATTTAGGCCTCAAATAGAAGTCAGAATGCTCTACAAGGACTTAACCAGTACAGCTGTTAACACAGACAGGCTTGCAAAAATGACCAGCTCCCCTGCAGACATAGACATATTCAGAACAGTCTCATTGCAACAACTGTCTTTCCAGAACCTTTCACAACTGTTAAACTACCGCCTTGGAGGATTTCAGAGAGGAGGGGGGAAAGGAAAGAATGGAGGACACGAGAGAAGTCATCCACTTGGTGATGGAGAAAAAAAAAAAGAATCCTATAGGAGAGGAAGGAGTGGAAGGGAAAGCGAAGAGGGGAGTGCATGTGAAGGGAGGAAATGAGAGAAAGGAGGACAGACACTTTGAGGAGAGAGCGAGGGCTAGGGAGTGAGAAACAGATTTGCATCGGGGCGTGCTGACAGTTGCAGCCTGTCATCACACACGAGGGGATTTTGAGTTGTGCTTGTTAATGTGTGTTTGTTCGTGTGTGTGTGTGTGTGTATTTGTGTGTGCGTGTGCCCACATTTGATATGATATTTGAATATTCACTGGCAGCTCTCACAGTGAGTGAAGGCACATGTGACATATCTCTCTCTATTTTCACTCTTAGTCTCCCTCCTCTCTTTCTCCCTCTCTCTCACCCTCTGTCTCTCTCCGAGACAGACAGCTCGGAGGAGAAGGAAATGTCATATCTCCTAGAAACGATGTGGTCGCCTGTGCAGCCATGGCAATGTGATTTTGTTTTTTTCTTATTGTTAGCCAGATTTGAAACCTTCCCTTGATTCAAATGCATGTCCAAACCAATACGAATGGCTTTACAACAGATGCATGCATGTGTGTCTGTGTGTGTGTGTGTGTGTGTGTTTGTGTGTTTGCACAGTCACATGGCCGAAGTTTCTAATCATACATGATAAAATCATGCCCAGAAGAATGTTAGCAATATGGCTTTCAGCTGAACTCAGCCTCTCTCCTATGCTGCACCAGGAGGGTGCTGATGTCTCTCATCACCAAAATTGCAAAAGCTTGTCACACATAGACAACAACCACATATATAGAAGGCTGCGTGAACTCAGACATTCAAAACCAAGTATTTTTATAAACTCAATATCAGACGTGCTAAAAAATAACATAAATACAACGTTAATTTTGGGTAGGAGACACATTAGAGATTTAGCTCTGTCTGTCTCCAGTCCTTTATTCACTACAAAACACAGAGTGAAATAAACATAAATCATGCAGCACAGGACCCTGCTGCCTACTCAAAGTCGCATCTGCAGCCTTTAAATAAATGTTTTGCCTAAAGGAGATTTTACTGATAGTATTTTCTTGCCGTTTTTTCTTAGTCTAGGTGGAAGGTGAAGATTTTCGGTCCAAAGGCTTCTCCACCTGCACCGACTCAAACATTCAGCACACCGTGGTGCTTTATGCAGTCCTGAGAGCCCTGCAGGAAAGAAGGAACAGTACCAGCCTGGATTTCCAACACACAACCACACACACTCTTCTGTATGCACATTTATGCAGCTTCTCCCAGCTTCTCCAGACAATGACTGGTATATGCATAAATAAAACATAGGCAAAAATCTTGCGGATAGGGTCATGAGGATCAGTCGATGTTCAACTGAATATTACAGTGGGTACGTGAGGTTGCTGGCGCCAGTGCCAGCGACTGTCAACCCTTGTGGGGCTCTGAATGCAGCTGCAAAGTGTAGAGTTTCAAGAAAATGGTACATTCTTATTAAAGTACTAAAGTTCAGCTGCAGTTCACAAAAGCGGGTTGCCCAGCAGTGTTAGAATGGAGTTCCCTCCTCAAAAAGCACCACGTCAAGCCTAAAGCCATTGTCATTCAGCGGCAGAAACAATATGTTCAGGGATCCAAGTTTCCATTTTCAATAATTAGTTCCTGTAAGCTTTACAAAACTCAAACACTTAAGGTTTCAGAGCAATCGGTGAACTCTTTTTCAAGACAAGGGTCTGAAGGCTCATGCTGACCTAACTCCATCAGTGCATTCTTCAAAATCATACATAATGAAAAAATTGAGTGATTGTGAAGGCCGTGATTCACGTCATTTCGGTACCCATCAGGCTATTCAGTGAGTCCTCATGCCCTGTGTGGGAGCCCCTATGTTCAATATGTTTATCCACTTGTTTATTCAGTTCCGTTTGACAGGATTAAACATGTGGGGGACGCAAACCGCAGGTATGAACAACCACACTATTATATTGTTAATTGGATTGTGAACAAAACATGTGGTTATCCATTCACCACATGCATTGAAGTTAAAGCCCATTGGAGGATGTGTTGCAATGTAATGCATTGCAATGAATTAACATCTCTATTCATTAGATCTGAGGCAAAAAAAAACCCCCAAAAAACACGTGTCATACTGACAGTGTCTTTGTGCTCCCTTGTGGAATCAAAGACTCAGGCTGAACAATCCTGACCCTGCTGCAGTGGACAATATTGAGGCAGAAGCTTTTTATTTAGTCACATATTTCTATACAGTACAATGTAGTGAAAGTTGTTCTCTGCATTTGACCCATCCCTGAGGAGCAGTGGGAAGCCCTTACAGCACCCGGGGAGCAATTTGGGGTTCAGTATCTTATTGCAAAAACTCAGATCGACAACATAGGGGAAATTGAACTGCACACGTTTCTCACACATTATTTTTGTTTGTTTTCCGGAACACTTTATTGTGTTTTGAACATTGCTTTCCCACTAAACTCCTCGGGAAATTTTTCAACAAAGAATCAAATCAGGAAGTTTGGTCTCTGCCTTGAAAACAAGGTTCATTAAATCACATAGCCTCTCTTGTCTTCTTGTCTCTTGTCTTGTGGAGAACCACAAGGGATAGGTCTATGACCTATTTCTGGCCTCAGCCTAAAACGTTAGAAGCCTGCATGTGTGCGTTTGTGTGGTGGGAATTCAGACTGTTACAGTTCCTACTTTCCTATAGGCGTTCTCAAGACCCCATAAAGCACCACAGAGATCCTGAGAAATAGAGCAGAACCGGCAAAATGAGATCTTTCTGCAGGCTCCAACATAACTAACTCCTTCGTTGAGAGTAGAGAATGATACAAAGAAAATAAAAGAGAGGCAGACAGATAGACGGACGGAGAACAAAACACACTAAGCGATATCGACGGAAGTATCCCATAGACAAAAAAAGGTCGTGCAAAACATTGGTCAAAGTTCATTGATTTGTCAGGGAGCTCTGATCCATCACAGATACTTGTGATATTGTCTAGATATGATTTATGTCCCTCTGGATATCATTTTTTTTGCAACACAACGATCTCAGATACTGCAAAAAATAGCATTAACAATCTGATATAATCAACTTGAGTGGCATTTCCTGGCCATCTGAATGATTTCTGTGTTGCTTCCTTCATATCCAGCAGCAGTGAATGCTGTCTATGAATATCTGTGACAGTATGGCTGGTCAGGAGATCATCATGGAGTAACAGAACAGCTGGCCACCACTTTCCTTTCTTGTCTCGTCTCTCTCCCTACTGTCTCTTTCTCCCCGTCTTTCCTTTTCTCTCCTCTCTCAAGCTGTCTTACCGTCTCCCTCTCTTCACATCCCCCTGCCCACAAGTCTTTCCGCAGCTCTTTTCTTTTCTTTAAAACAGTTGGCGGTGCGAGGGAGGGCCAGCGAGAGGAATCTATAACACTCTATAACAATCTAAGCACTTTGTGCTTTTCATTTTGAATTTGCCACTTTAAGCAGATAATTTCTATGCCACTGCAAAAGAGAGGAAAAGAAATTGTTTTAAAAAATTGAGTTTGAAAAATGACCTCATGAATTCCTGGAAACTTTCATTGATTCCAGCGTCATGAAAAATCTGCAAGGCACACCTCATCAATTTTGCATTAGAAAAGTATTAGGAGGCAAGAGCCCGGTTGGATAATTGGCTGAATTAATGGAAGAATGGTTGAATAGAAAAATCAATGGGAGAAAAACAAAACGGTTCAGACTGCGCCTGCTTTAATCCCTGTGTACAATCCCCACGTCTTCTCACGCTCTCCTCCTCTCTAAACCCCCCTCCCCTCATCCGTGTCATCTCTCCATCCAGTCCACCTGTTATGTCCATTATGCGTACATGCGTTTAATCCTGTGTTTATCACATTCTCTGACACACTAACCTTGGCCTGGATTAATCCAGATGAAACCTTCTTGTGGTTCGACTACATATCGTATCACCCTAGCTTATAAAATTGAATGTGTGGATGCAGATTTGGTCATGTTAATGTTTAACAGAGGAAGCAGAGAAGTTTTACAGCTTTCTGTTACCATTGCTGAATTGCACGAGGACGCTATAGGGCTTTTTGAGGCTGTTACAGCACGCATATCACTATTACAGCTAATCTTCAGTTCCTTCCTTGCTATCATTTGGTAATGCTTCAATTCTTAAATATGCTGTGCAGTTGCTCAGCAGTATTTTTTCCATTAAACTGCTCTTCACTAGCATTTATTCTACCATAACCTCTCTCAATTGGTTAAAAATGGACAATTCAAGGATGCTGCAGGGCATTAAGGCAATGCTTGGATAAAAGTGCTGTGCCAGGTTTTTTTGGGTTTTTTTTTTTTTTGGGGGGGGGGTTGGTATTGCTAGCAGTGCAGGCAGGTTATCCTGAATCTGCGCTTGGTGCCACAAGCCAGCTGGCTTAACAATCTTGCTACTTTACAGAGGCCATGCTGATGCGGTGTCTGAGCCAACAGGCTAACACAGTTCACAGCAGTCACATTGCATATCACACACAGAGGTGAGCCGCCTTTGTGGAGCCAGATGGTGACACAGTGCAGCTATTTATAGCCCTTTTTGCGAGGGGAAAAAAAAAGTGTAAAGATCAAGTAAAATCAAGCAATAAGACCAGCAACTCCCAGCCAGTCACTTTGATGGCTGTGTCTGTGCCTGTGTATCTATGTGCTAATATTGATCCACTGGCTGAATAATGCTCTGTTTGAAAACTGGAAGGACTGACTGACAGTGTTTTTAAAGCTAATGGCGAATCAACTGAGTCTCTTTCACCGTCATGTAAGGTTGCCCCAGTCAAATACACCAGCCACCACCAAGTTCTGCAAACCGAATTTGTCAAAAAAGAATGTCAGTGCAATGTTTGTTCTCATTGAAATTTTACCCTCGAGTTTGAACCATGCAGTGTCAGATAATGACTTCAAATTCAATGGGCCATTTTGTTGCCATTCCAGGGTGTCAAAAGTGCTTAGAGGATTTGGATAATGTTCAAAAAAAGCAGTCCTTTTTTTTTTTTTTCCTATTTGCATTTTATGTATCATGCAAAATTTGATGAGGTGAAGAACTTGATCATGTGTGCCCAAAACAAAATACTGCAATTTCAGCTAAACCATGATAAAACTACAGGCATAGTATTTATTTTGTACCCTTTGATTTGTTTTATAGATAGTGCCCAACAAGCCTTATAAAGTAGCCCATTACCACACAGAAGAACATTTGTTCCCTTTACCAGATTTACGAGGATGACAAATGTTTCAAATCAATACTTTATTATTTATAATAAAAGGTACCAGGCCCAAGTTTCACTTTAACAAAATAATTCATAAATGACGCACAATAACATCATCAGTCCATCTGTTACCCTTTCCATTTGCAACAAAAATGGCTTTTCATTGAAGTTCAGAGTACACACTTTGCTGCAGGTACCAGTGGTGAGTCATGACTTAGTCACAGGGACCAAAACAATGGTGGAAAGTGGCGTCAAGTGAAAGAATAGCAGGGTGTGTGATTGACAAGGCCTGCTCTAAAACAAAGCACTCATTATCACCTTTTTTCTGTTGGACCGCAAGTATCAACCATTCACATCATGTAAAGCTACAAATTGGAGAGCATATATTATAATTATGTTTCATTAATATTATGAGTTAATTATTTTTAAGTATTAGGGCATTAACTTAAAACTGAAGATAGACATAATCATTCTGCTCAAGATAAATTAAAAAAAAAGAATGCAGCTGTGTCTTTGCTAAAAAAAAACACATATTGATCTTTTGATAATGTTTTGACTTATCTGGTGTATTCAGGAATTGATATGCTTGGGGCAAGAACAAACCCAAAGTCAAGTCAAGCCCAGTCAGTTTTATTCATATAGTCAAGCCTAATAGGGCTTTATAATCTTCACAGTGTGACACCCTCTGTCCTTGAACCCTTGAAAATGGATGGGTCTTTCTACTGCGGGTTGCTTGATTTGAGTGCCAAAAAACAGACGAGAGAAAGAGACATGCTGAACCATTTCAGAACCCCCCCGAGTGATCCTGACAGTCCTTGTTAACTGTATCCCTGCAGATTGCACTCTTGTGTTCAGTGCTGGCTGGCTGTAATGTTTCTGGTTAGCTTAGTGATGTGGATGCTGCAGTTTATTTTTTCAAATACCCACTCTGCAGTGACTCTCGTATTCTAATTTACTTGATTTGCATAAGTGGACTTCAGATATCAGATACTACATTTGTGAAAGGTGCACATTGTAGGTTTTTGCAATTGACATCAATTAGAGCACTTTAAAATAAATAGCGCTTGACTTCCTTGTTTAGGTGTAGCATGCCAATGTGCCAGGAGAGCAGTGGATAAAGACCTCAAATGTTTGTCATTCGGTATAATCTCTTCCTATCCAACAGTCAGGGGTAAAGCATCTGCCATAGCCATTCTTTATCTTCAGTACCTTATAGCATCGTAAGAAGGTAGGCGGTTAGATGAGCAAGACTCAGACCAATAAAATATCACTTCTAGCAGCTGAGCTCCAAACTATACAGACCCAATTACTTTAGACCAGAGGAGACAAAAGAAATGACAGAGGAGGGGATAGGGAGATGAAATAAGGACAAAGAACAAGCAAAGGCAAAGGAAATGAAAGAAAGAGAAGAAGAAGAAGACATGAGATGAGTTGTTTATGAGCTGCCCTAGGAGAGGTCAGCTGTGACTGATAGACACTCATTAATCTGTCATTACTCTCATCAGGCCTCTGGCATCACCACACTGGCACAGAGTGTGTGTGTGTGTGTGTGTGTGTGTGTGTGTGTGTGTGTGTGTGTGTGTGTGTGTGTGTGTGTGTGTGTGTGTGTGTGTGTGTGTGTGTGTGTGTGTGTGTGTGTGTGTGTGTGTGTGTGTGTGTGTATGTTTGTGAGAGCACGAGTCTGATTGGGATTCTGGTCACCGGTCACTGGCCGGGGAAAAGCTGAGTCACCATGGAGACCTGAAATCACCGAGGAGAGAAGACGGGAGAGGAGCTGATGAGAGGGAAAACATAGCCGGATGAGAAGAGAGGAGGGGAAGGAGAGAAAAAAAAGAGGGCAGGGGCAAAGGAAGGCAACCCATGAGAGGAGATGGAAGAGTAATTAAATGTGTACCGTGTACAGCTCAGTTGTTCTGTAAGTAAGTTCTACAAAAAGGCAGAAAAAAGAGAAAGGACATCTCATAATGAGGATAAGTAAGTTCTTCTTGTCTTTTCTGCATCTTTCTCACCGTCACCTATATCTCCCGTCTTTCAGACAGGAACATCACATCTTTTCAGGCATCTCTATCTTTATCTCTTCAGCCTTTTCAGCCCCTTCTCTTGTCACTCTTGTTTATTAACACAAGAAGGTGAAATGGGCTCATTAACATGTGCGTATGTTCTACACGGTAGCAGCAGAAGAGGATTTATAAAGATACATCAGGTATATCAATCTCCCTGAGGAAAAAGTCACAACAATGTCAGTTTTACTGAAGCTTTTCACCTTATGAACATGTTCAACACCATAAATATACATTTAGCTCTGGTTTTACAAGGCATTTCATTATTTCTTATTATTAGTCACTTATTATTAGTCACTTATTATGTCCTGTCAGAATCTATGCATTGAGCTCTAATGAGTCACTGTCTGAGAGTCAGCGCACAGATTTATGAATGTTTGCAGCAAATGCTTGCAGCTGCAGCACCAATAAATGCTCTGGAGACATTTAACACATTTTTCACCAACAAAATGTGATATGAATTTAGATTAATCTGCATATATGAGCAATGTATGTACATGTACCATTCTGACAGCATGTGAAAATGTCGTTTCATCCATCCAAAGATTCCAGATACTTGGAAGTAATACATTATTTAGCCATTAGCGATTAGCTGCCAAAACAATGACGAAATAATTATTCAATATTTATTGATTTTGTTCGGAGTTACAACACTATCTTCAATGCTTTTATGAACGTCATTCAACATAATACACTCCATGTATCAACATAAACTTCATAAATGCTGTTCGCATTATATTGTACACGTCTTTCTACCCATTTAACAGCTTTAATTTGAAAAATGACTGTGATGAAAATTTTAATAATCAACTGAAACTTAATGTGACAAGGAGAAATTTGCTCCAAGTCATTTGCTCCTGTTAAGTAAATTAGCTTGAGGGTTTTGACCCGAGACAAAAGCTTCCGTTAAGTAAGGGCATTCAAATGATTTTGAGTAACACTGAAAATAATGCAGGATTTGAGACTTATTGGCAACAGAGATAAGAACCCTCTAGTGCCATGTTGCCAAAACCATAAACAATATCCATTATCATTTCACAGCTGAACACAAATGCCCTGGAAGGTGAATTTCAGAATTTAATTTGAGCACATTATTGTGCATATTGAGCCTAAATTGGCTGCAAGACAAACAACATCAAGACACTGATCTAAATTCATCCAGTAACCTTTCCACACAGGGTTTGTTTTCTTCTTTTTTCATTTTTTCCATGCCAACCTGTTCCTGACAGCACAGAGTAATAGCCCGTCCATCCCAGTGGAATCCTGCACACCCTCTGAGATTCAACAGGATGTTAGCCTCTCAGTTGTGCAAAGCCAATCTGATACCAGCAGCACATTAAAAAAAAATAAAAAAAATTGGCACTGCATTCAACAGAATATATTGTACAGTCAAGTGCTGTAGTTGTTTATCACTTGTTCCACCACTTGGTGCAGAATAAAATATTTCATATTAATGGAATATTGGTTGAATTGCCATTGCATTTGGTTTCGGTTCGGTTTTTAAACCCTGAATAAATTTACACTTAGCCAGTGAAATATTTCAACATCTACTTAATGGATTGGCACAAAAGCTGTAATGGCATTCATGGTGTCTAAACAGTGTATACTGTTCTTCTAGCTCCAATGTAAGGCCAAAGTCAAAGTAAATACAAGGTTAAAGCCAACATTATGAGAATAAAATGAAATAGGATACATAATGTTGTTTCGTAAAATGTCTCTACCATCATATATGACAGACATTTAAGACACCTGAGCAGACAGGGAGACAGAAGCACAGCCCTGGACGAGTTACGAACATCGAACTGTTGCAGGCATTCATATGCCAGTCACTGGTTGTAATTGATTTTCCTTTAAGGTGTAAAAAGGTTTAAAACGTTCATATTGACATAACCTCTGTGGAAGAAGAAGAAGGAGAGCGTGAATCTACATGTATTTAGAAGACAAAGAGACAGAGAGGAGGCGAGAGAAGATAAATGTGTGTGACTGAAAGAGAGAGAAAAAAAACTGACAGATATTGTGAGTACATAAAGAGAAGAGGACAGTGTCGGCTGTTCCAGTAGAATGATTGGAGTTGATGAGGATCAGTTGGTAAATTGCATGCTGCACTGATTATCAGTCGCTAAAGTGGCTGGTCTTACACACAGCGGAAAAGAAGGAGGCCACACTAACAGCATCTGTGTGCAAGAGATCTGATATAGGCCACACACGCGTACATGTGTATGTGGGTCGAGGTGAAACAATCATTTACGGTGACTTGCATGAGTGCACACACACATATGCACACGCACACGCACACACACACACACACACACACACACACACACACACACACAGCGTAAAAACAAAGTGGTCTATCTGTATCGCACTGTCAGCAATAAATTAGAAGGTATAACCAGACCTTGTCAGGCTGAAATGCTATTCCTGAATCGGAAATAGGTTTTCTACATTTCCACTGTTCTTCATCACCACATTGTTTGAACTTGACGTAATTTATGGAAGGGTTCCTGTGGCACATCTTGTCCATTTTAGACTACATTTTAGACTACATCCTTCATGAAACAAGGATGTAGTGGACATGCATGTATTGATTAGGGCATATCCATGTAAAATGTTTCTTAAAGGAAAGACACCTGTTTCAACCAACCATTGGTATTCTCCAGGGAATGAATTGAAAGAGGAGTTTAGTATCTTTGCTTGTTTTTATGTTGTCTTGTTTTATCTTCGTTCTCTGTTATTTTGTGATTTTATTCCTCCTTCCTTAATTACCTCTGCAGGTTATGTTTTTGTGGTTTATTTTATGACAACAGTTAATAAAGTGATGCAGGAAGAGAGAGAGAAGCAACACAAGGAGATAAAGGTGTCTTTACGAAACAATCCAAAGTTTTGAGGTCACCCCAGTTTGACGACGCCTTTCAGCTACACGTCTCCAGATAGTACACAGTCAGATATTATGCACGTGTGTAACCCACATGTCTCTTGTCTTGACAGCACTAAAGCCTTGCTTAGACTCTCAGCCCAAATCTGTTTTTGGCATATCAAAATTGTGCACACTGTCTAGTCTAGTCAGCACAAGAAAAAAAAACTAAAAAAACACATGAAATCCAATTTTTGCAAATTGGATGCAAGCGGCATTTGGAGGGGGTGTAAAATTCTATTCCAATTTCAAAAATGAGATTTGAAAGTGCTTTTTGGGTCATTCGCAATGTGACACACAACGATGGATGGAATCAAACCCAGACTGATGGAAGCACATCAGAGAGGCTGTGGCAGAACGCATGCTGCTGCTAGCAGAGCCGCGAACAGAGGACAACACAGACACCACCAGTGCATAAGCAGATTCTGAAATAAAATATGTGTTGGCGCTTCGGGGAAGGCTTCTTTACATGATGGATCTCCATGTTTCGTGCTTCCACATTGCACAAAAAAACCTAATCTAAAAAATCTAATCACTTGCAAAAAACAGTCTTACGTAAAGATATGAGTTGAGAAACAAATCTGATTTTCATGCAATCTGAACAGTGCACACGGAGAGGACCAGTTTGTTTAAAAGCAGATGTAAATATTCTTAATTAACTCATAGATAAGCATCAATATAGACAGCATAAAGGCGTAAAATGGAGCAGAGGATTAGTTCTCATTGCATCATTTATTGATCGTTATCTTTCAGCCCAACACCCAAAGAGGAGCAGGAGCTGATACTGGGAGTCTAACTAAGAATTATAAACGCCGGTCAACCTGGAAGATTGCAACTTAATTTATTTGAGTATTCAAAATGATTTGGTTCTGTGCTGGCAGCAGTAGAAACATTGTGTGACAGTGGACAAATACACACATATAACCTTGCTACCTCAATAAGAGGCTGCTGAATATCGCTTTCACTATCTTTCATTCACAATGAAATAATCACCATCTGGTGCTGCAGGAAAACAACAAAACCTTCCTCACCTCCACATCAGATCTGTTTATCCCTCCTGTATCTCACCTGTAAAAAAAAGCCGGGAGCCTAGAAAATAAATGGAAAAATAAAAGCAAACAGGCGAGAACGAAATAGAGAGAGGCTGTATCCTAAATGCTTAATATGAGGCGATTCAACAGGTAAATATATTCAAAATGCTTAAGATTAGACCAATTATGGTTTTGTCTTAAACGTTTACAGTAATATCTTCATTCACTAATCCCTTGGAAATTGAACTTTCTACTATGGAAATGAGGCTAAATGAAGCACTTGTGGGAACTAAAGCACAAGATATAATTAGTAATTATACTAAAGAACAAGTCAGTAAAATCATTTTATGGTCACAAAAGAAACACTGGCTCCCAAGAGTTACAGTAAAAGAAGAAGAAGAAAAACATTGCCCACTTCTGAACCGTTTGATATTTAACATGTTAGGAACTTCTGCAGCAAACCTTGTGCTTCCAAAGCAAATTAAATTCCTGTGAATTCCTGTGCCTCAAAATCCAGCTTTTAGAAATACAAAACTTCCTTACTTAGAAAAGAATAAATAAAAAAATCCCACCCCACTAAAAAGAAGAAATCTTTTCAGTCATTCCTTTATGTATCCTCGGCTGAATTGTGCTGAAAGGTTAACTAAAAGGGATACAAAATGAGGGGGGAAAGGGAATTCTGATGTGTACTGATGCCTTGAATGAATGCAAACGAAAGCTGCCCAATTTCTGTGGGTATGACAATGAATTAAACAGCAGGAGAATAGAAGAATGTGCCAAAAAAAAAGTCCTTGTGGTAATTTAAAACCCTGGGGACCTACATCAGAGAAAATCCACCATAAAGAAGATTTCGTATAAACAATTTCTGTGATCTGGAGTCGTGCAGTTTGTTTCTTTCTGTCTGTTTTTCCTCAAAGCAACAGACACCAGCCAGAGAGGACTGTCAGGATTTTCTATTGAATGAAAATGTTAATCCTTCACTAAAGCATAATAGTATTAAAGAATAATTAAGACACCTTTTTATATACGACTGTCTGATATGAAAGGCTCAGCAGAAGTCTCTCTGGAGTTACATTCTCCACTCTGTGCTCATCACACTTCTTGTGGTTATTTAATTAGATATTATTTGCTAAAATTATTCAAGATTAAGTCAGTTGAAGTAATAATCCTTAAGATTTTTTTATTATGTAAAACCTCATTTTTCATGACATTCAGCGTTAGCTATTCAGCCAGCCAATCATTCGCTCTCTCCATCTCTCCCCCGGCCCCCTTCTCTTCCTAATCAGCTGACGCGGGCCATTGTTTTCCACTTTTTTTTTCTTCTCCACAATCTTTATCTACATCAGCCATTGTTACCACCAAGCCTTAAATCAGTTCTCCTCTTTGTGCTGTCAACTGTCATTGCAATGTGAAACGTGACCACCTTCCACCTCATTCACCTCCAGCTCATCATATCCTGTGCACAGGCTGAACTCATCAGTGTCTTCATCACACCCAGATCCACAGCATTCTGCTCATCCCACCAACACCAGTGTCTGGGGAATTTCCTCGACATCTCACAGCTTCATCGCCCGCTGATATATGATGACAGTCGTGATGGGGTCTAATCACCACAGTTCTTACATTTCAGCTTTCGGTGCAAGGCAGTACAATCTTTTCATTCACTTCCATGGAGTCTCTCCTGATTGAAATGTCACTGGGGCTATGGAGATGCCATGCGGAGGCGACAAGAAATATAAATAGTCAGCTTGGTCTGCTTGTACCTTTTCCTGAGAGATTGTGATACCAGTGGAGATTGTAAGTAGCAAACAACATTAAGGAAGTCGAAGACGGCTAAGTAATCTTCTCATTTTCAGTAAATCCGACTCATCTGTAAGCCTCCTGCTTACTGCTCTCTATGCATGGCTTGACAGGTTTGACAAGTATACATTTTTTATTGCATTTCTGACACTAGCTGCTCAAGGCGGCCCCCAGTGGCCACTACATGTTTTATTTGTAACTAAATTCGGGGACATGTGTTTGCAAAACTCAACCAGGACCCAAGTCTTAAGGCTCATAACTTTAAGCCAATAGGATGATGTAGTTACAAGACAGGCGCTCCTCACCGAATGAGTATTACTAGGGAATGTGATCTCATGTGATTTGTTCTCATAGCATGAGTCTTAATACTTTGTGAATCTGACATATCGTATCAATGTAAATCTAAATCCAACAAGAGGAACCTCAGCCAAGAAATAAAAATCACATCTTACTGAGCACATTTGTAGCTATGCAATGACCCAAATTACACGTCACATGTCACAATTTCACCATGTCATACATGCTATGAGCAGGTTTGTCATTGCATTGCTGTAGTTCTTCTCATTAGCATTAATTAAACAAAAGTATATGTGGTTTAGCTGCACTAGACGGGATAGTTTTATTTTTTTCAGATGTTTAAAGTAGTTTATTAACAGACATTAATAAAGAGGCTGGTAGAGATTGTCATTATCTCGACCATGTATATATATATATGTATATATATATACTGTATATATATATATATATATATGTTATATTTTTGTAGAGGCCACAGCAACAGAGGCAAAATTTTGATTACCGAAAAAACAAACAAACAAACCAAAGACCACAATGGACTGTTGATTAAATAAATTATACAACACTACTTTAATAGAGAGGTGGTTTCATTATGCCAACATGCTGTAAATCTCCTTTCTAGATTTCCCTGAAGGGCAGGTCTGACAGCCTGCAGCAGTGGAAAAATAGCAACAGTTAATTGACAGCTGTTTGGCAGGTAAAGTTTAGAAGTCTGGCAGAGGGTGCTCAAAACGGCATTGTCTGTAATTTCCATATTATATTCTCAGAGGTGCTGCTCTTATATTCAAATAGATAAGTGATGCGAACTTTTAGAATTTGCTCTACACACTACAAAATGAACTTTTGTGAGGCCGGTTATTTTGGACAACCATACTTGTAAAATAATTGCAAAAAAATGTAAATTAGTCAACGTTTGTATCCTCTTGTCGACTGGGTTATTACTTATTGATTCAGAGCACACTGCCTGAATCTCTACACAGGGACTGTCAGACAAGGTGTAAGCAGAAGCTCATTTTTAATTGTCTCTATCTTGTTGCACTTGTCTCTTGGTGTGTATGCTTGTGAAACTTAACTATTTTCTGTTTATCCACTCTTAGTAAATGTTACTCAGTGGGCAACATAAGAGTCACTGCAAAGCCTGATATGACTTCTCCAAACAGCACTTAGTTTTCTGAGATTGTGACCTATTTATTCATTATATAATGTGCTCAGATCATTATTCAGTCTCCTCTGGGGGGGAAGAGGCAATTAAATCATTATTTGCGAGACAACAATTATCATTAGAAAGTCTCATTATCGCCACAGTCGTCACGACAACCACCAAATTGGAGGAGCAAGGTGTACACCCACGAGCAATGATAAATGTCAGCGATGAATCTGGAGTGATTCAAATGGCTGAAAATTCTCACAGGGTTATTATAGGATGGCATGGAGACACACTACAACTTTATTGTAACAGCTGCCAACTCACTGAGTTGGCAGCAAAGTACAACAGCTGGGACAAGGACTTCTACAGCTGCAACACATACATTCGGATACTGCACACACACACACACACACACACACACACACACACACACACACACATAGCTTCGAGCCAGTAAATGCTGGACGCCATTAAACTGAATCTATAAATGTCCTGTAAGCACTGATTATGCGGAGAATACTTATAAACCCACACTAAACCTGAAAACTAAACGCAGTAAGTCTGCACAAATCAGACCGATCAGGGTTTGTTTGGTCACTACAGCTCTTAATGGTAGTCATCTTGGCTTTCACAATCCTTCCCTATAGCAGTTGCTAAGTAATTTGTGCACCACTATAACCTGATTTATGGAGTGCTTGGCACATCAGCGGCAAATAGCTCCCAGTTCTAGAGACGGCACATCTCCGTGGCTTTATCTAAAACAGAACTGGCTGAGTGGGAGGCCCAAGCCAGATGTCTAACCTCATCAAGCGTCTGTTTTCCAGTGAACCGATCGATGACCCTGGGTGACATTTATCAGAGCGGAGATCTATTTCATGCATACAGCATAGCACTGACTTTGTCTAGAGACACAGAACAGGAGAATCTGTCACCAGCTCTATGATGGATTGTTTGGGTGAAGCGATTGTAAACTTTAACGTGTAATGATGCATGTTGTCCTTTCTTTAGTTTCTTCTGAGCCACATTCGCCCATGCATTCCAGGTCTATTTTTGGCTCTTGCCATTTAATTATATTGGCATTAAAGGATACCAGTGTAAAAGTAGCAAATTATATCAATTTAATTTTAAATACCTGCAGTGTCCCCCCATATATTCAGAAGCTTAGATGATAACGGAGCCTATTAAACAGGAGGCAGATTAGGCCGTGAAGGTCTTTTTTTGTTGTTGTTTTTTGTTTTGTCTTATCGTTTTCAAAGGATTTAAAGCATTTGTGCTTTTGTCTAAATGACCAAAAAACACATGTTTGCAGTGTGGTAAGGGGGAGTAATATTCCCAGCATCAGCAAGCCAAGGTACCAAGGTAATATTAGTCATCGTAGGAGAAAACAGCATGCTTTTAGTATAGCAGGAGCAAAGGAGTCATGTTTCTGGTCCCACAGCAAAAATAAGTCACTCTTTCAGCTCTTTAAACAACTCCTGACGGAAATACCTGGCAAGCTAGTCGCCAACAGACCCATCTGCTGGTTGGTGCTGAGCGGGTGGTGTGGTTTTTAACAACTCGGCTGCCTGCTGCAGAGGAAAATGACAATGTGAGAGAGGAATCCAAATAGCAAGGTTGTGGGGCGGACAACTAAAGAATGCACTGATCCTCACCATGGGGAGCTGCAGATTAAAAAGCCCTCCCAGGTTTCACATCTTTAGTTCACTGAGTTGAATGATCAAAAACAAAAAAATATTAGTATCAAATGTTGGGAGTGTAGATGACAGCAACATCCAAGAGAGAGCAGCGAGTTCCATGTAGTCAACATTTGTGTGAAGGAGTATCAGTCAGCATCCGCTTCAGCAGCGTGGCAGCTGTGGTCAATTTATTTCTCTGTACATTAATCTGAGTTTGTTCATTGTCATTTCAATTTAATGCACATACTATACTATATTCTTAATTTTGTGTTGCTTGGCTGAAACTATATTGACAACTTGCAGATGTAGCCATCTAGAAGTTCCGGCTGGTCCATGACAGGCCCCACGCTGATAAATCTAGACACGCTGTGTCAGGAAACAAGGAGGGTGGAGACTCACAGAGGCTGGAAACTGGATCTCAGCTGGCTGGCAACCAAAGAGCCTCAGGCTGAGAGCAGCGATTTTAGATGACTGGCACTGTACAATGTAAGAGCTACAAAACTGATGCAACAAATGGGGTAATTCAAGTTAACAATAAAATTGACTCATGTCAGGTAAAACCTCAACATTCCACACATACTCCAACTTAGCCATTGCCATTCAAAGCAGCTGCAGCTGTTAAATGCAAGCAAAAGAATGTCTGTTCAAATTATGGGGTGTTCACACTTTACGCCACAGTTATGCAGAAAATGTTAGAATTCAAAGAGAAACACCCAGGGACATGTGTCAGCTACTCAGAAAGTTACAAAATCTAAGACTAATTCAGAAAAAGAATGGTATTTTAGCACCCGGTAGCATCCTAGCAGCCAAATCAAAACCCACATATCTGCAGATAAAATGAAGCTCTAGCGTAAGTTCTGTCAGGAAGACTAAACCTTTGCACACTCGGGCCATACTTTATTTCTCATGCTGTTCTGTTATTCACACCTTTCATGCATGCTGGGTCTTATTTTCCTGCTATCACAGTCTGGGGCATCAATTATCAGTTATCAGCTGTTCTCATCATTGGGTCACATCCAATAGCACAGCGACACACCTTCAGTGTCAGCCTATCATCTCGCTGCTGTCTTTTTAAATACGACTGCTCTCATGCTCCTGTTTTGCGCAGCCTCCACCTCCCCATCACCTCCTAGTCTTCAAAGATTCACCAACATCATTCATCAGCTTCATCGGCCACCACCACCAGTGTCTGGACTCCAGGGGGGATATATATCTTGCTGCTGCTCAGGACAGACGCCCTTTGTTCTCAATCTCTCTGAGGAGTCTGAGCGCCAAAAACTTTCTGACCTCAAAGACTTTCCAACATATTAATTATCACATATCATTTGATGCAATAAACATTCTTATTTACTTCAATCACTCTCTTCTGATTGAACTGTCCATAAAGCATTTAATAATTTTCACTAATTAGAAGACAAGAAACTATGTTTGAGGCCACGATGGCAAGTGCAAAACCGATTATTTTAACATAGATTTGATGCTTTTTTGAATGGCTTTCTAATGGAGCCAAAGTTTGGTTGGAGTTAGCATCTTATTGCCATCACTGGTACTCCACCTTGAGGCACTTTGCATAATCATCAGCTTTTCTCCATATGAGCTGCTGCTTGCTCTCTTACACACACACACAGACACAGGCCTTTGCCATTGTCAATCAAACCATCATCAAATATGCATCAGGCGCCTGTAAAGCAGGAAAAAAAATTTGCGTTTGAATGTGTGTGTGCAGCGTACGAGAGCGAGAAAGAGAGCGATACGTGCCTTCTCGCACATGTTCTATGATCTGTGTGGCAAACAGCATCTGCAGACTGAGCCACTACCGTGTCGGCCTCATATCCATATTCAAAGAAAATGTAACCCACATTCCGCAATCACAAATCACCGACAAGCTTTCCAAAAAGTATCAGCCAGATAATTTCCCCCATGTCTCATGAGAGAATTGAAACTAGCTAAGCACTTGACACAGCGACATCTCGGTCAATACAACAATGTCCACTTATGGACCTCCAGTGTTGTTTAGTCAATTCAGAATACAAAGGGAAGCTATGTTGATCAGAAAAAAGACACAATATGGTGGTTCAGATCAGAATAAAAGCTAAGCTACACACACTGATAATCATGGTCCTCTGCACAAACAACTACAGCTGAACTTTATGAACCTACAGGTCCTTCAGAGAACTAATTATCTACAGTAGATTGCACTCCCAAGTCTAATTATTTCACCTGACTATCTTGCAGACTGTCAGGCTCATGGTGTGTCAGGTGGACCATTTAACCTGTCCTCTTAGCCCATGTCATTATACACTCATGTTTTTGAACATGCTGAGTGGGCTGCATCAAAGCTGAGGGGACAGACTGTTCCTTCAGCATCCAAAATCAATGACAGGGTTCAAATGTATTAATTGAAATTCTGAGAGGTATTCTTAGCTACAATATTGCTCAGGGTGACAAACTCTCACCTACTGTCCTTCACATTTAACATTGTGTTCTAAGAAGTGTATACATTGAAGCCTATGTAGCGGAAAACGTTCCATGTCTTTAAGATCAAGGCGTTTAGGAAGCCTTATGTAAGAGCTGGGCTCTGTGAGTTCATTAATTTGTGCTTTCACTTGTCACACTATTTGCAGTATGCACTGGTTAGGGGAATTAAGTTTGCATTAGTAACTCAGAGTCCCAAGAGCGTTGAATGTGAGAATCAGAGTTTGCTGTAGGATAGAAGCGCTGTACATCCACACAGCAGGAAACAAGGAGATAATCCCTATAACATTTTCTTTACTGGTCTTCGGACAGTAACGTTACACAGTAATCGTTGCAAGGTGGAGTTCTATAAGACAACCTGGTTTAGCTTTTTCCATCCATTCTAAAAACTGCAAAGCATGAAGATTTGTTCTTGGCCTTGAAAACAGGTTCACAGTGCTTAAAGTCAACTTACTAACATTTTCTAGAGCTTTCAAAAGAATCTCTGCATGTATGTACATTAGGTGATAATATATGTATTATTATGGATTTATAATCAGCTATAGTGGGAAAGTCATTTTTTGACCAGGAACACCAAACAAGAAACAAACGCAACATGAGGGTTAAAGTGTTGCCAAAATCATTTAAAATTTGGCATTTTTTGGAACAAATGAACAAATCCACCACTGCACACACAAATCAGTGCATTCATGCACATCAGCACACGAGGAGCATACACTTCAGAATTAATTAACTTTACAGACATACAAAGAGATATGCAAGATTAGATCTTGTGTATAATTAGTAATAACCTTCAAACTGGCATGTTAATTTATTACTTTCAGACTCTCTTCATTCCATCAGCAAAGCAAGAACCCATCAGCAAACTCCATTTTTTTCTTCACTAAAAAGTGCTAGCTTTGACCAAGGCCACTTTTTCTTTGTCTTCCGTTCTTTAGTACAGTTATAAATCATTTATTCCACCTAATGCATGAATGTATTTCTGGGAGCTTCATGTTGCATTCGTCTCACAAAAATCAACCAACCAAATTCAATTCAATTCAATTCAAATTATTTGTATAGCACCAAATCAAAAGTTATATCAAGGCACTTTCCAAAAAGAGCAAGTCTAGACCGACTCTTTATTCTAAAGAGACCCAACACTCCACCATGAGCAAGCACTCGGCGACAGTGGCGACGAAAAACTGCCTTTTTTAAAAAGGCTGAAACGTCGGGCAGATCCGAGATTCAAGGTGGGCGGCCCTCTGCTTTGACCGGTTGGGGTGAGAGAAGATAGAGAGAGAGAAAGGTTGGGAGTGATTGTAAAGTAATATGACTGTGTTACTGTTGTAATGTGTGCCTTGAGTTGCCTTTAGCCAATCTGCAGAAGTGGTGTGAGGGCTGATGAAGGGACTTGTTCATAGATCAGTAACATGTTTTGTATCCACTTTGTTACTGTTACCCAATGCTCAAGAAAAATGTAATGGATTGTGGTGGACATCTATTTTAAATACTTACCCTGAGCATTGCAACTGAGTGAATTAGAGACTAAAGCACTCAGAGAAGCCAATATATGAATCCTACTTTGCCAATGCCATAACCCGCCCTCCTCTGCCTCTGATTGGCTTGGCATGATGACGACATTTCTCATGTAACCCCTCATTCAGTGAACTACCAAGCCAATCGCAGGCAGTGTAGGGCGGGTGATTTCGTCCCCATAATAGGATTTGTAGGAAAAAATAATAAATAAATCCTGGGTCCATCTTCCGGATAAGCCTCAAAATCTAATCAATTGTTCCCTTCCCCAGGAGCCACCTTTACACAATCGGCTCAAAACAAATTTGAAGTTATGCTTACAAACACACACACACAGACAAACAAACAAAGGCACCAATCACATAACCTCCTCCAACTCTCACTCGCGTAGGTAATAAACAAATACTGAATGAAAGACATCCACACTAACAGCAACGATGAGTGGAGCGACTTTGGGTTGAAAATGTTGTCTTGGTTAGGATTTTGCAGACATAATGTTGCTTTTGTCTTGAGACAGCACACATCAGTATCAGTATCTAATAATGCTCGGAGTCACTCGGCCACCTGGGGTACCGGTCCCAAGCCTGGATAAATGGGGAGGGTTGCATCAGGAGGACCATCCGGCGTAAAGCTTGTGCCACATCTAGTATGCAGTACAATCATGGAAATCCCATAACAGGTCTGTCGAGGTCCGGCTACCAACTGAGATGGAGACGCATGATCTGCTGTGGTGAACCTAAAGAAGAAGTACCATATGTAAATGGTACACTTCGTTTTACATTTTGTTTCTGTTGATCAGTGTGCTTTGTTTACGACACAATATAAAAACCACTAAGGAAAGCCATAGTGCAGGCTGTATTTTTTGTTTCCCAGAAATACACACATCTTCCAGCTTCACTCTTTTTAAGTTAGGCTTCTTTGCAGCCAAGACTGCCCAGCTCTTTTTTGTGTTCTTTTACAATTGAAAAGTCAAGCTACTGTCCCTGCAGAAGAGAATTGAATTTAAGTACAGTACTTCTTCTGCTTCTTCTCTTAGATAGCATGACAACACAACAGACTGATAAATGTCAACAACCATAGAATGATAGAGCCCTCTGCCCAAATGATATCAAACTGTGGGTTTGTGCAGGTCCCTTTAAACATACACTATCATTTAAACATTTGCACAAAAACCCACTCTCCCTTAAACATCCTTCACATGCTTCCAAAAAAAGTAAAGATAGAGGAAGAAAGACTGATAGAGAATAAAAGCTGGTAACGAAAAGAGAGGGAGATCGTCAAGACAAATTCCACAAAGATGGAGGCAGCAAGTGATGGGAAAATGAAGAGAAGCCATGAAGTGTAGAAAAATGAGTGAATGGAGTGACAAGTGGATAGCGAAAGAGCGGAACACCAATCCATCATGCAGAGCTGCCTCTCTCAGACACGACTAATAGATGAGGACTGATAGAAGGGAGAGCCAACCCTCCTCTTCAATCTATCTCTGCTCACTATCTGGGTTCACTTGTCAGGTCTGCTCTGTTATCCCAGACTAAGACAATTAAACACAGGAAGGGAAGAGAGGTACAGCTGCTCACAAACACATGGGTACAAACACAGGGACTGACAGACTCCAAACACAGAGCAGCTGTTTGACTGGAGACATGAGAGGATATGAGGAAGACAGTAATGTGTGATTGTGATCAATCATTAACGTGACTGCTTTCAAGAACAGTATGCAGTTTGGTACAGGATTGACAACACGATATTATGACACAGGGAAAACACAATAGGTAGTGGTTAAGTAGTCATGAATTAATGACAGACTACTTAGAAAGTCAGTATGTGTTTACTTTGTTGTCAAACAGCAGTTGATACAAAATGTAACATCATAAATGCTCATTGAAAAAAGACCCTGCGTTTATCCTCCCACACAACCTTATCTGTGTGCAGAGAGAAGTCAGTGTGTCGTATTAACTGCAAAATATGTCGACTACTATCAAATTAACAAAGACACTAAATGTTATAAATGATTACTTCTATAAAATGTGTGTATTCATTCATCTCATGATCATCTGTTTGGTTTTCTTGTGTAGAATGTCATCATTTATAACTATTTATGTCATTCAGCTTTGGCAGAGATGGAATTTAAACATTCATGCCAATAAATTTTATGTCAGTTTTAATTAAAAATAGCACATCCGTATGATGTATCACTTTTCACGGGGTGCACAGAAAGAGTAAATAATGATTGATCAATTAATGAATGACAAGTTAGCAGCTGGCTCGGAGTTTGACGGAATTGGTCATTGTTCTGATTCACGGATACTTAGGAACTAATCATTATTTAGTGATTTTTTTTATATAGTAAAAATTTTATATAGTATCTATCAATCTATTATCTAATGACTCACTATTATCTAGAACCAGAGTAATTTATGACCAAACAATTAATTATCAGATCATTTGATTCTCACTTGTGAAGAAAATTACTAATAGACAAGATTAATTCATCAATTGTTTTAAATAAATTGTCAATTATCTGTTCAAACAACTGTCATTATGTCTTTGGTATCCATACTTTAAACATTAAATCATCAGACAGTGCGTATTTGACTTTGACATTTTTTTAAGGGAGTGACACAGTTTCAATAGATTTATGCAATATTAAATCCAAGCACAATACCATTTGCATGCTGTTAATCGTAAACAACGTAAAAGCTACACTCAAGCCTGAGTAAAAATAAACGATGAAGGCCTTTACTAAAAAGCAACTGCATAATTTTTTCAGTAATGGCAGTATTTCTCTGTGGTTGGCCAATCTTTTCTACATTTAGAATGTTTCTATTTCCGTTGGATTGAGCTATAGAAGAGTAGAAGGTGCTTAATGCCTTTGGGGAAAATCAAAAATCTCCATATACATAGAAAGGTAAAGAACCCTGTCATTTCTGCAACATGCATGTTATTAAAGGAAACTACCAGCGGGTCACAATGCACTACAAATATGCTAATGTAATAATGCTAATGAAATGTCATTTCCCTTTTGAATCATAACAATGAGCTGGACACATCCACAACTTTTTGCAAGTGGTAAAGTATTAATTCCAGGAAAAAAAACATTTTTTTTCCTATTAGAATTCAATATGAAACCTTTAAAAATGATTTGGGTTCTTGACCTACTGTAGCTTGTATGTTCCTGATTTGTACGTCGATTTGGACAAAGGCGTCTGTCAGATTATTAAATATAAGCGTGAAAATACATAAAGGTTGCGTGTGACTTTGCAGATGTCGCTATACAGGCACCTCCCTCCATCAGATAAAACCAAATCGAATAATTTCTCTCGGTGTCGAGTAGCAAGATAAAAATGGATCCTGATATTATAAATTGGATGCATCGTTAGTTGATGGTTTACAGATTGAGCTCCTGTACTGCATAGAACAATGTAAGAAACCCCTAAGGTCTAACAAAGACAGAGAATAAGTATGCATTAAAAAAAAGGGCTAAAACATCTAAATCTGTTACTTTTGGAAGAACAAAGGCACAAACATAATGAAACTATCATCCCTAGAGGTGAAGTTTTATGTGGTTTAGCTAAGCGGTGTTATATCTCCCTGCCTGCCTGCTGCACACACCACCATACTAACGCCACACTGATTGGCATTCAGCACGCTGCTGTAGCTCCCTCCTGCTCTCTCTCTCTCTCTTTCCCCTGGAACCATCCCTCCCTCCTTCTCACCTCTCTCTCTCTCTCTCTCTCTCTCTGTTTCATCATCTCTCACCCGCTGTTTCCCGGTGAGGTGGGATTGCACCACTGAACCAGCATCTGTTGTCACACACACAAATACACACAGAGACAATGTGTAGATGTTTAAACCCCGACTGTAGTGGGCAACGTGCCACTGTGTTGAGAGCATCATGATGACATATTTTGGACATTAAAACTATAAAGCAGCGTGTTGCCATATTATTTCAACACCTAGAGCTTCGTGGTGAAATATTCTCTTCTGTTCTGCACATCCTCCTCTTTCTCTCCTCATCCTTTTTCCTATTTTCTAGTTCCCCACTCTCTCCCTCATGGAGCATTCCTTCCCCTTCACCCCTCATTCGTCTCTTTCCCAACCATTTCTCCCAATTTGTTCATCGCTATTTGCATTTCCATCCATCCTCCTCTCTCAGCTTCATCCGAATGCAGAATTTGCTCTTAATTGACCCGCCTCTTTAAATAAAGGTCAACCCCCCTCCCCCGACTTCTAATGTCCCAGCGTTTCATTCTTCTTAATACCTCTGGCCTTTCTTTCTCTCTTCCTTTCCTTTCGTCTCTTTTCCTCAGCCTGTCCTTCCTTGCATGTCTTGCCACTGCAAAGTCACTCCCAGCATGCAAGCATCATTGCAGCCATCCCATCTCCCCTCGCCCTCTCTTTGTGAAAATAAAACATGCACTATGTGTGCAGTCCATACTTAAAAACACCACTGGGCGAGCATCACTTCTACCTGCAGACCTACGCAAAACTTGCCCACCGAGATGAAAATGTATTTTCCGTTTCTGTCCTAAACTCATTGAGTTTCTCTGTGTGGGTTCAATTTCTCTTCTGCTCAATCTCACTCGCCTGTGCAGAGACATCAATCAATTAGACACATACTCCTGGAGAATATACACTTCTCTGTGGCTTCATTATTCAATCTGACGTTTAAAGATGGAATAAAAGGTATTTTTATGGTGCCAAGAATACAAAATCTTTATTGTTCAGTGTTCAAAAAGTCCATTGGAAGTTAGACATTATTATTCACCACACTGACAGAAAAACACAATGCCAATCAGGGCTTGTAATTGTTTAATCTATTATACGAATGTATTAACAGAGACAGATACAGATTATGTTATGTTAATAAGGGAACCAAGTGAAACTAGAATGGCTTTTATTCGATGCTTCAAAATGATCGAAATGCCCTCCTTCCCCTCAAACTCAAGCCTTCCTGTTCCCTTCTTTGACTCTACACTGTTCAATAAGCTGTAAACATGCCAAAGTACCATATATTGTCAGCTCTTGCAGATGCAGGGGAAGCGTTAAGAGACTCTCTCTTTAATCATCACATGTCATCTCCGATGAATCCTCCACCTCTGCTGCATTCAATTAGAGGGAAGAAAAGACGGCTGCCATTTGCTAATTTGAGTTATAGCCACCAGAGAGACAGGATAGCAGCGTGTTTGCATTTAACTGCCATGTTCAAAATGATCAGAGGGTTTCTCGGCAGTTCTCTCTCACTTTCTGACTCCAGTTATCCCTCTGGTGTGTTTTCTGAAACCTGCAGCCTAAGCCCCAGTAAGCCAGAGGGATTTTGAAGTGTCCCTCTCACACAATGTTTTCATACTGAAAATCAGGGTCAAATGAGTCTCTGGCCTTACTCTGCAGAACACTTCTGCCTTTCCTGCACACGCCTTTGAACTGGTTGGATATAGTACGTGTGAATCTGCCGTTATGACACCTGATGTTTAAAGGTACTGCTCTACATTTGAGAGGACAAAAAAGGTACCAGTCTCACCTGTAAATATAGAGGCATGGGGCCAGCTGCTGGTTATCTAAGATTAGCATGAAGAGTGAAAGAAACTGGAGTGACACCATGAGGTTGGCAGGCAACCAGTTAGGGGCTGTTGATGACTGTTTCACCCAAAGACGGAAACCTTTTGTTGGGTTTTGGCCGTCCATTTACACAAGATCAGCATTTTCGGGGACTGAAACCGCAAATTTTTGAAAACGGGCTCCAGTGTGTAAACACTGTGAAAGTTACACCACCAACTATTGCCTTGGCACACATACTACAGCGGAAACGATGCCGTGTGAACATAGAAGGTTTTGTAACGCAAAGAAAAACGTCTCATGTCATGTAAACGGAGCCTTAGACTCAAGGTTACTGCAACAGATGAAAAGTTGTCCTAACAGCAAATAGTCCTAACTCAAAGTTGATGTTTTTGCATTTTGTTTTTTGCAAATCTTAAACAAATGAGATACATGATGCTGATTATTGAACTTCAGAATTCAAACCATACAGACAAGAAAGCAGTACAGCATATTAAGTCATCTTAAGTGTATACCCCAAAATCTGGAAGTATTCTCTTATGGCCTATGCACTGCTTGCCCACTGCTGACTGATTGGCTAATCAAATTCTAACACTGCTCTTTCGTAAAGATGTAATTACCACAAACTTAATTTTATGTGCAAGCAATGTCTTTTTTTTGGCTTCGGATATAAATAAATAAGAGGGTTTAAAATAACTGAATCAAAATAATGTGACTTCGAGGAACACAAATTGCTTTTCTCACATCAAAAAATATAAAATTCAGAGTCCTGTCATGTATTTTCTAACGTCACAAATTGGGCAAATCTGTGATCATTCAATTGTTAAGGTGCAATCATTTCTTCTCTCAATGTGAAACCACCAAAAATGCTCACAGCCATTGCTTTTGAAAACATTACTGTTGAAAATTATATTGTGTTTGCTGGCACGGATAAATACAGTTATTCGTAGGATACTCATTTTGTCTCTGAATTGCTTCAGGTGAATATTACATATGTTCATTAAAAAAATATTTTATGCAATGAGAAAACTAAGAAAAAAGCAGGTGGAGACGAACAATGCACCCCTGTGGCACTCAACACTCAGTTTCCATGGCACTGTGAGAATATTTTGTTTATTTATTTGTAGTCGTATTCATGAGTGGAATATGAATATGCTGCATCTCAAATACAAACTTGACCAGAACTTGAGCCATTTCTCAGAATACTGCTTGCAAGTTGGCACGTTGGTCGTGACAGACAAATAAATAACTAGCACAATTTAGGAAACAAAGGACTTCTTCAATACAACACACTCTAGAACAATATCAACAAATAATTTTTGTGTGAAAGTGGGGGAAAAAGTCGGACCGTAATATTCTTTGGGTATGTCAGCCATATTTGAAGCTCTTATCCAAAGTTTATGTCTGTATTTTGAGTTTCACTAGTTTTACATCTCCTGGTGCAATTGGGTCAAAATCAAAAGCACATGGTGAGGGCAGGTGTTCTTTAGAATTCCATATATTGCCAGAATTTCCATCTCACTAGGCATCGCTCAGAGAGCACAAATATGACACAATGGGCAAACTGAGCTGCCTTGGTGCAGGTCACCTAGAAGAAAAAGACTCGTGATAGATTGACCCTCATAATGAGATTCCTGGACCATGAAAATCCACCCCTAGAATTTGGAATCACACAGTTCCTTTCTAATGATTTCTTCCCGTGGCACGTGCCCCATCCTACCACCCAGAAGCGGTCACACTCAAACATGACTCGTCAACATATGCAGGGAAGAATGACAAAATGTTCGCAGGAAAGATTGAGCTGCCAACACGAGGCTCAAGTGTGTGTTAACTTGTGTTTGATGGCGTCTTAAAGACATATAAAAAGAACTCCATCAAAATGCAAAATGGGCCGGTTAAGGGCAGGAAAATTTACCAGGTGAATAGCAGCTGATGAGCTGCTATTTAGCAGTCTAAATACTTGGGTGTGTGCTGCTTTTTTGTGGTCCCCCCTCCTCTCTCTCTGTCTCACTTTCTGTCTCCATGGTGCTACAGTGACTATTATTTGGGAATCCATTGGATAATACTATGCAGTGGCTACAGCTATTCTGCACTTGGCCTTGAGCATGCTATTGTTAGAGCTTACTTAAGGGATCATTTCAATGGCAGCTTCACACCTGCTCTCTCTATCTTCTCTCATCCCTCCCTTAGATACCCTTGGACGTTCCTCAGCCCAACTATTATCTATTTTACTGCATTACCTTCCGCTGTTTCCTCCTCTCTTCTCTCCTTACCTTTCCACCAGTCCTCCCTCTCTCCTGCCTTTATCTCTTCTCACCCTCTTCCCTTCACCCCGAACACTGCTCTCCTATCACACAGGCCATCTCCTCTCCTCTCCTCTCCTATCAGTAACATCTCCCCTGCCCTCCTCCCCTAACAACTCTTTTTAAGTGTCTCACCTCTCTCCCTGTGTGCCCACCCAGTCCAGCTCTCCTTGCTCCTCTGCTCCCCCCAGTATAATTAATTGTTCTCCTCTTTTTATTTTTTCTTCTATACAGATCCGTTCTTCCTTCATCGCCCCTTCTCATCGAAGACCCAGTCCCTCTTCTCCCTCTCATGCAGTTTTATCCATCTGCTATATCTCTGCTCATATCTTACCCTCATCACATCTCCTCCTATCCAGACCCACACTTACCATGCTTTACACACACCGTCTCTCCCCTGTCCTTCCCTTTCCCCTCCTTTCCTCCTGGCTCTAATCTAGAGAAAGGATATCACCATCTCTAAATCGTCTGGAAGAGAAAACACCAGCGCCATTATCTCCCCATCTGCCGTCTCTCTCTCTCTCTCTCTCTCTCTCTCTCTCTCGCGCGCGCGCGCGCGCGTGTGTGTGTATGTGCTCAACTCGACTCTTCCAAATTTCCAAATCAGCCACTCTAAAACATCGCTGCGCAAATAAGTGAGAAGACACAGCAAGAAGAGGTGATGGAGGGGAGGAGAAGAGAGAGGGAGAAATGTGCGATGATCGGACGATGAGAAAAGTAGATAAAGAGACAGTCATACCTGCGGGTCTCCCTCTCCTCCTCCTCCTCCTCCTCCTCCTCCTCTCCGGTTAGGTAGAAGCTGTATCTCCTCCTGTTATCGCCCGCCCTTGTCAAGCCAAGTGCCAGGTGAACTCGGCCAAGAATGAATCAAATAGTAATCCTCCTGTTCAGACAATTTTAAAACCAAATAGCTAAGAAATCATATCCACTTTTTTGGTCTTTCACCGCGCAGGGATGGGCGCGCTGCGAGGCTCCTGGAGTGGTGGTGCAAAGGACACGTTTCAGTATAGTTCCCGTTAAGTTTGCATCGAAAGCCCGGTGCGAGTTCGAGACCCGTGGCAGCTTGTGACCTATAGCAATCCGATGTTCGCCGTTGATCTACTGGGACAGGACTGTGAGCGTGAAAAACGCTTTCAATGAGGCGCACCAGCCGTCGGGGGCTACTATCACTGGAATTCAGGGTCTACTTAAAGAGCGCCGGGAAAGCAATGAGCGGGTAGAGTGAGGAAACGTGCCTGTACTCGGATAAACCGGACACGGTCGTCGTTATTAGGCTACTCAGCCTAAGATCCCCTATAGGCGCTCTTTGTTCCCCCATTCAGCAGCTGTCATTCCTGCACCCAACACAACATTTTACTCATCCAGAGCTCTGTTGCATTTCTAGATTAGCCTTCAGAATAGTACTCCTCTCCGGTCGTTGCTCGGTAGGCTACCAAAAAAAAAGAAGAAGGAATAAAACGACTAACAATTAAATAATAAGAGTAAAAACTGTTGGATTACAAAAACAGCACTATCAGACGAGCGTGCAGAAACAGTCGTCCCTCTTTTCAGCCACAGAAGTGACTTTGTCTTGACCTCCCTGTTCTCTCCGCGTCCTTTTCGTCAAGGAGAGACGCCGGTGCGCGCTGCCCGGTGGATGGCAGCCTATAGATGGTGGCGTTGCAGGTCAGAAAAAAAGAAAAAAAGAAAAAAGGAAAGCTTCAGACAGAGAAGGGTGAATCCCGCGTGGAAACCAGTCTCAAACCATGTTTTATTTTCCTGTCGTTAAAAAGCGCTGATCCAAAACGGTGAGCATCTCCGTCCCCTCCTGCAGTTTCTTTCACACTGTGCGCGCGGTTCGTCCCGGGAGGCGATACTCCTACCAGCTGCTCTGCTGTCTGCCTCCTTCTCTCTGTATCCGTGTCCTGCACTGTCGATTGACAAATCGCTTCTCCGGGATTACAGGCTGGTAATAATGGATACGTTATGATGACTATGCGTGATGCAATCACTGGGGCGTTTGCCTGGCAGAAGTCGCTGCTGGCCTGTAGTTTGGCTCTATCTGGAGACACAGCACACTGATGGCCAGAGGTTCTCAAAATGAGGCACGGTAACCTCAAGTGGGCCGTGCGAACGCAGGCTCGTCAATAGATTAAAAAAAACAAAAACAACCTTAGTTCCACTTTCTGGTTTGATCATTGCTTATGATTTTTCTATTCGATAATAATGCATACAGAAATAACTTTATTTTTAAAATGCGTCTGCAAAAGATGGATTACAACATAAATAAAGTTGTTACTTCCATATATCCACAGAGATTAGAGAGCTTTAATGATAATAATAATAATAAAAATAGACTTATCTTAATCATTTGGTGCAAAAATACAGCATATCATCACAATCTACCAAATACATATTTGATATTGTTTTCTTTAATATTGAACACTGATTGCCAAATTACATTGACAGTTGATAGTTTTTTTTGGTCATTTTAAAATATACATAATATTAGCTCAAGTTAGAGTCACCAGTTCACCTATAGGCCTACTGCATGCTTTTGGACTGGCGGAGGAAGAAACAAACAAAAGCCCCAGGTCAGGATTCAAACCCAGAACATCATTGTGTGAGACATCCCACCATGCTTTGGTTTCTAACCAAAAAGAGTGAAACAAATCCCCACCTCCAGCACAAAGAGGCAACATGTGTCTGCAATTAACCAGATTATAAAATGTAACATTCACAAGGGGTCAGACACATTTTTTTTTTCAACCAACAGACAGATATGAGAGTCAATCTTCTCATCCAACTATTGGGAAAAAAAAGCAAATAAGAATATTCCCCAATAAAGAATCCCTTTAGAAATAATGATGATAATGAGAAGGGTTGTCAGCTCAATAACACCCAGCAGTATAAGTGTAGCTCAGTGTTGTCTTGTGTAGCTGGTTATTTTTACTTCATTATTACAAACTGGCAGGTCACCATTTTACTGCGAAAGTATATCTGTTTGGACACACTTTAATTATTTGTGATGCCATCTAATATGTCAGAGGAAAAAAGAGAACACTTATAATTGTAATGACAACAAGAGGGTGGATATCAGCATTTGGGTTCTCCCTCCTGACAGCTATTATTAACAACATGAGATGGCTATGATATTTGACATGGACTTTAATGTTTAGGGGTCAGATGCAGAGGTATGTGACTCTCTCTTTTATATATATTAACCAAAGCTATCGAAGATGTGAAATGATGGGGTTAATCAATAGCTGCAGTGGGAATGCTGCCATCATCAGAAATGGGTGAAGGCAACCCAGGCAGCAGATTATTGTGATCACTTTGCAGATTTTGCAGGATTTCATGGATTATTAAGTGTGGGTCTTGTACAATTATCTGATTAGCAAAAGATGGAATACATTTGATGGTGCACTGGTGGCAAAAGACAAAATAGTTCAGGGTTGGGGTTGATGGTGGTGGTGGTGGTGGTGCAGCAAGGATGGCAGGAAATACCGAAGAGATAAAGACAATAACAGAGGGAGGGGAAAAAAGAGACGGATTAAAAAATGGACAGAGATCAGTCAGGGGTGAGGAAAATGAAAATTTCTTTTGCTTCATGTTCTCAATCTAGATAGAAACACCCCTGGGCAATATAGGATAAAGGTCAGTCAATAGAAAATAAATAGATATATGTGCATGTGAGAGAGAGATGGTCAGAGGGAGTGAGAGACAAATGGAAGCTGTGGAGGCTTTGGAAGTTTAATTTAGGAAGCACGCATAAAAGTGACTTCTAGAGGCATTTGAAGGGGTTACGTGATGAGATTTTAATAATCCTGCAGCAGCGTGTTTGGTAGAACAAGGTCAGAGTCTTGTTTCCATTGCTGCCTATCCACAGTAGCAATATTTTAATTGGACTGGATGTCCGCGGGGAGAAACATTTATGAATTTTTTTTTATTCTCCAATGAAAAATAATCACTGACCTAAAGGATCCTGTCGAGTTGTGTTACTAGATCTCAGTAAATATTATACCCAACAAAAATATAAATGCAACACCTCAGTTTTTTCTCCCATTTCCAATGAGTTGAAGCAAAAGATAAGACTGTCTGTGCACACTAAAGGCTTATTCCTCTCAAATGTTGTACACAAATGTGTTTGAATCCATGTTAGTGAGCGTTTGAACTTAATGGAGATAATCCATCCACCTCACAGGTGTAGCATATAAAGATGCTGATCGAACAACATGATGGTTGCACAGGTGCGCGTTGGATTGGTCACAATAAATGGCAACTCTAAAAATGTGCAGTTTTATCACACAACACAATGACACAGATGTTGCAAACTGTAAAGGAGGTTATGTGCTCACCACTATTCAACACAACCCGAGATCCACTCGACAGATGTGGCTCATCAAGCAGCTGATAAAACAGCGCCATTATACGACAGGGGTGGTGCTCACAATAAAAGTCCTCTTTACAATGAACGGTTTGAAAAAAGACATTTATTGAGTACTGCAATACCGATCTCACATGACTAGGGCAGATACAGATGCAGTATTTGTCAGTATCTGGTGTGACCACCATCTGCCTGTTGCAGAACGTCACATCCCCTTTGCATGGAGTTGATCAGGTTGTTAATCGTGGCCTGTGGAGTGTTGTTCCATTCCTCTTTAATGTCTGTGTGAAGTTGCTGGATGTTGGTAGGAGCTGGAACACGCCGCCGTACACGCTGATCACAGCATCCTGAAGATGCTGAATGGGGGACAGCTTCCAGGAAATGTGTACAGATCCTTTCAACATGGGGCCCTGCGTTATCATGCGGCAACACGAGGTGATGGTGGCGGACAAATGGAATGACAAGGGGCCTCAGGATCTTGTCATTCAAATTGCCATCAACAAAATGCACCTGTGTTTTTTATCTGTAGCTTTTGCCTGCCCGTACTATAACCCCACCGTCACCATTAGCAACTCTGTTCACTTCACTGGCACCAGCAAACCACTCACTCACCCAACGCCATACACCTGTACACTGTCTGCTTTCTGCCCAATGCAGTGTAAATCAGGATTCATCTGTGAATGAGAACTTTCCTCTATTATGCAAACCAGCTGTTGCCTCAGCTGTCTGGGTGTCATGGTCTCAGATGATCTAGTAGGTGGAGCAGCCGGAGGTGGCGGTCCTGGGCTGGCGTGGTTACACGTGGCCCGCGGTCGTGAGGCCGATTGGATATACTGCAAAATTCTTGGAAACAAAATTGAAGATGGCTTATGGTAGAGAAATGAACATTTGTTTCACAGACAACAGCTCTGGTTGACATTGATTGTAAAATCCTGCAAATCGTTACTGCTCTGAGAAATGCCCCGTTGAACATTGAAACGTGTTTGTTATCAATTTGACAGTCATTTAGGAAACAGCACCCTTACTTTGCACAATCATACAGAGCACTGAAATGCTTCCAAAAATCAAGTCAGTAGGCAGAGTGTTCTAGAAACCATAAAAAAATAAAATACAATTAAGATTCATGTTGCCACTTTTGATAAAGCAATTATTTGATCAATCTCCAATGAATTACCAACAATTTTGATAACTTATCAAGCAAAAATTATATTTTTACCATCCATTTGTTTTTTACATGACAGGCTTTTATTATTTCCATTGTTTTATATCATTTTAAAATATCTTAGGGTATACTGAACTATTGATTAAACAAAAGCATCAGAAAACATCACCTGGGGCTTCTGGGAAATCGCAATGGGCATTTTTCACAGTTATCCAGTATTTTATCTTTAGAACTTATTAAGTCCTTTGTCATTGCCTACCTAAAAGCAACCCCTCTGAACCTTTGCTAATCCGACACTGTTATGTTTGATTAGGTTTAAGTACAAGAACTGCTTAATTAAGATTAGGAGCAATCATTAAATGCTAAACAACACTGACTTTGGAAGGAAACAAACACTGGTCTCCCATATACATGTGACCCAGACATCCATCCTGGCCTTCATAAGAGTGTAATTGTGATGCTTTGTCATCTCTTGCCTCCAGGAAACAACAGACAGAAGAGTTCAAAGAGGGCACAACAGCTCTTTGTGAGGTAAATGAAACAACCAGTGCTCTCACGATTCTTTAGCTCTAGCACTGTTATGTCTTAAAAATGTTGTGAAAATGTTATAAAGCGAGAGAATTCCAGCGCAAAAGAACAAACCAGACAATAAAAGAAACAAGCAAAAACACTGATTTCTACAGCTTTGTGTAAGTCATTGTCTGTTTCTGCGTTGTGGTGAAGTTTGACATCAATAATTTCAACATTGTATGCATTGACATTGCTGTGGCAACAGAATGTGTTTAAAAAAGAAAAAAAAAGCATGTGAAGTTTAGAGCAAGAAACAAAGAGGACAATGCTGAGGCACAGGACAAAAAGACAGAGAGCAGAGAAATCGTAAGAGAGGGAGGGCGGGGGTGAGATAAAGAGGGGAAAGACACTCCAGCCGATGCAGTGGGATTCAGCAGCACAAGTCCGGAACAAGCTTTATCCTCAGACAGAAATGCCAAAAGCTCCTCTCAACATGCTCTGATCTCTCTCACTCTAACTCTCTTTGCTCTCCACACACATACTTATGTCCCATCCATGCATTTCCTCCATCTCTCTCTCTCTCTCTTTCTGCTACACAGACACACACACAAACTTGCACAAAAACACAGACATAGAACATAGACACACTAGTTATTGTCTCCCATAACTGCCTTCTCCCCCCCAAATCCCTCCACAGTTTCTTACTTGTCATTCCTCTGCATGACTACTCTCTTTGTGGATCAGCAGTGGAAAATATTTGACAAGATGTTGAGCATGTGTGTGTGTGTGTGTGTGACACTCAGCCTCTTAAGCCATTTAAAAAAAAATTTAAAAACTTTTTCTCCCATACGCTCCAAATATGGAAAGGAGGCATGAGTAGAGGGAGAGTTCAAAGGGACACTGTCCTCTGGAGTGAGTGGGTGATTTATAAGCAGGACAGGGTGCCTGAATTTACATCCTCTGTAGAATTAAAGAAATAAAAGAGAGAGAGAAAAAAAGACGCGAAGAAAAGAAATAAGTATAAAGAACATGGCATGAGAAAGAGATTTTGTCTGAAAAGCTGAGCATACCAATTAATACAAATAACAACAGTCAACAAATGACTGAAGCTGTGTACAATATGTTCATATGTACAAATAGGCCTATGGCAGTCATGTGGAATTTACACAGGAAACAGGAAATTTATGTGATGATGGCCGTGCACTCCTCTAGTAATCTTTAAATTAATGCAAAGCATGAGCAATTCCAGAATATTGTTTTCTGCTATATGTAATACAGAATGCATTTGTAATGCCTGTATTTTAGTGTTTTCTCACTTTTCCTTTTTTTCTTTTCTTCTCAAAGCTGTATATCTTCTCAAACTGGTCATGGTGTTTTATTTACTTGTGTTTCATTTATTTGCACACGTTTTCTAGGTTGCAGTGCATTGAGGTTTGAGTTCCATGCCCCTGTTATGTCATATCCAGCTAATGGCAGCAGTTTAAATCAGGGGTTTAATCTTAGCCCCTGTGTCTATTTCTGCCAGACTGACATACATATTTTTTTTTCCCAAGCTGCAATCAGAAATTAAATCCATGTTCCCATGCTATGGCTTCTCTGGCCTTGTCAGTTCGACATTGGCCAACCAGTCACTGAACTAATCGATCAATCACCTGATCATGAGATCAGTGCATCACGCAGACAGATTGTCAATTGCTCTATGAAGTAATTGATTGGTATTGATTAGTTGCAGGTTAGTGTTTAATTAAGACTCCTACAAGGATGTTTCACACAGAGGATCAGGAGTGAGTATTGGAATGGGAGCTTGTTGATCGACTTTGAATGTGACGCACAAACACATCTTTATTATCTTCCTATGGAGATATATGAGCCCATCCATGTTATAACATGCTCCCTTCATATCAGGAAAATGAAGCTGAAACAGAGGTTATTCTTGTTAATAAATACAAATCAAACAGTAAGTGTACAATATAAAAAAAGAGACTCTCAGACAAGAGCATTTCTAACCACAAACGAGACAAAATCTAAATGTGTGGCCATAAAACAGTTAATTTCCTGAGAGCCAATCTCAGATGCCAACACAATCAAAACAAATGTCATTTCAATTCAATCTGATACAATCACCGCTTCGCTGGCAGCTTTTATTTTGAAAGTATGCTGATGGATGGTATAATCAGGTTTTGTTTTTCTACCATCTCCTCATTAAGTTGACATCTTTATTGTGCTTTTATCATTGAGGGACCAATCTGGAATGTGTACTGGCTCGTCTACATGGGAAGAATTTCAGCTGCGTCGCCTCAGGCACATCTCTATTTGTTTTTGTCCATTTTATGTTCTGCCAACATGCTGGTGACATACACTGCATGCAGTACTGTGCCTAAACACATCCAGTCTACTTCTCAACCCATGTGGACATTGTGTCGGATTATAGCAGGTTTTTTAGGTTGCGTATAAATCATACAGGTTATACGCCTTTCATTGAATCTAAAGTTGTCTTATTTAAGTGTCGTATCTACTTCTTTGGCTATAGCTGCCCCCCTGGTAAGCCTACATTCCTTGATTGAACTTTATCACAACAGCCATATTGAAAAGAAATGGAGGCAGAAGTTTAATTGATTAAAATAATTATGATTCCATTTCATTTAGGTTTTTTTTGTTGTTTTTTTCAGTGAGTCAACGTGCAAAACAGCAGTGACCTGATTCTGTTTGACCTGAATGGAACACAACCATCATTAGTATCGTTATAATGGTAATCGGTAATAGATGAGTTTATCTTATTATTTTATGTCAGATGGCTGCTGTTAAAAGGTCTCTGCAGTCTTTTTGTTTTGTTCACAGTTGGATGGCATTTTTTTTTTTTTTTTTTTTTTTTTTGCTGTGAACACCATGCTTATGCTACTCTAAGCTAGGCTATTGATGATCAATAAATACATCAAAACCATAGGCTTGCTTAGCTCAAATTATGAAATGTGAATGTGGAATCTTTGGAGCTGCTCAGCCAAGCTCTTTTGAGTGAAAGAGAAACATAGTATAAATAATTACTTCTGCTTTTTGGTAATTAGAAAAGAGACCAAATGACCCATTAAATGAGTATGTGTTCTAACATTTTCCAGTGCCAAAGTCTGTAATGTAGCAACAAAGTAAACGTAGCTCTCTGGGTGCCTGTTTATATTCACGAGAGAATCACAATGAGAAAAAGAGAGACAGAGATGCATTTTCCTTCAGAGTAGCAAGGTTACGTTTTAATGGAGCCAACACGAATGCCTCTCCTGACACATCCACCCCACTATAGCCATCTATTAGTAGGGGGCAGAAAAAGAGAGAGAGAGAGAGAGAGAGAGAAGGACACAGCTAGATAGAGCAGCATAGACTGACAGAGAAAAGACTGCTAAATAATGGCCTTCTATCACCATGCGGGATGCAGACAGTAAGATGGAGGCAGGGTGCATTGACAGAGAGAGAGAGAGAGAGAGAGAAACCCGGACACCAATATAACATGGTCATCCATTACTCCTGAAAGTAGACAGAGGGATGGAGCCGAGGTGGAGAGAGAGAGAAAGAAAGAGAGAGAGACTGAGTACAGTAATAATAATATACATGAATGAAGTGAAATGTTCTGAATTGTTATTCTTACGTTTTAAATTTTGCATAAAACACCTTGGCAAAGCTGTTCTTCAGTGATATTTGAGGAAAAGGGGGGGGGGGGGGATGTTGCGGGAGGAAGAGCAGGCATTGCAGGTAGAGAGAGACTAAGGGAGATGAGCAAATGGAGGGCAGGAGAGATGGAGAAAGGAGATAGAGACTAGGTGAATGTCTATCTCCGGGGCTTAGACTGGGAAAGAGTGATGGGAAGAAGATAAGGACAAGAGAAAAAGTCAATAGAGACAGCATGACTGAGTGACAGGTGGATAAAGTCTATCGGACAGAGGAGGAGAGTGGAACGTTTTTTTCTTTCTTTATTGTGAACTATGAAGGTTGTTCTGAATAGGTCATTGTGCTCTCAGTCTAGTACAGGTTACTGTGTACCTGTTATTGTCTTCAGTAGTTGGTCAAAAAGGTTAGAAACCCTGTTTTTTCTTCTCTGTAGTGGCAGCGAGTCCCTTATCTCTTGTCGGCTCTATTCTGAAAGCAAAGTCATTATGCTGAATAGAAATTAAGGAATGAAAGCAACTCTTCTAAAAGTAAGTAAAAAAAAAAGTTTAGAACTTTAAAGGGAAGTTTTAATTTTATAACCTGCTACTAATTTTACATCAAATATATACTGTTGTTGCATGGACTGATACTAAGAGGGGATCCTGCATAAATCATGGCCTGAATTAAACCTCATGGAGACATGTTTACATGAAAATGTAATAAAGTATATAAAGAATGACTTTTTTAAAATTAATATTGGACATTTAAACCTTGGATTTAAATGGTGGATCAGAATGCCTTTCATTTACTCTGATTTACTTTTTTTTTTAATCTTTCTTTACTTACCACTTACCTTAAAAATGCGAGGAAAACAGAAGACAACTGAGAAAAGAGAGTCCTCAGAAAGAAAACAAAAACACATTTGAAGAAACAGAAAAATAAAGAAAAAATTGAAAGAAGAAAGAAAGGAAGAAAGAGAAAAAAACAGACAGTTTAAATGATGATGTGTTTTCCAGTATTTATGTGTCAAGATTTAGAGTTCAGGTAGAAAACCACACTTACGAAGTGAACAGTGAGCTGACCGAGGTTAGAGGGCTAATGCCGATGTCCACAGTGTAACAGAGACAGTAATGGGTTTCACTTGAAACTCTTAGCTATAAAATACTGCTAGTTCATATTCAAGATGTAGCAATGGAAAACTGCTGCTTGAGTAAAATACCTGAACGCCATACTTGATTCCTGATCATCCATTAAGTGTCTTTTACAGTCGGAGGCAAAATCATTCAACCCCCATATATTAGGCTTATTGTCAAAATATCATTATCAGCTGTTTGCAATAACAAAATCCAATAAGGATTTTGTTATTGCTGTAATTACTGACTACTGCAGTCAAAATTATACAAGTCATTCATGATAAATGTCTCTAGTTCTTCAAGAAAAGAGCACTTCAAGAGACCCTTTTGCTGTTATGACCTGCTGCCTGCATAGCCAAACAGCTTCTGGCAACATTACTGTGGAATCTTAGCCCATTCCTCATGGGCCTGCAGTTCCGTAATATCCCTGGGTGTATGTGCTGCAACCACCTTCATCAAATCCCACCAGAGATTTTCTATGGGATTCCAGTCAGGCACGGCTGTGACAACACTCTATAATGTAGCATTTTGTGCTGAATGTGAAAAAAATAACCTTTACTGCAGTTCTGTTGGATTGAATTTTGTATTTGATTTGGTTATTGCAAACTGCTGATCTAATATAATCTAATACATCTAATATAAAATGGAAGTCGAATACTTTCCCTTTCAACTGTGTGCCACACAGACACCAAGTGCCTGCAAACCAATTTGCCTTAGAATATTTTTAGGTGATACAAATGAGCAAAACTGATAATAATTGGCATTAGACATTTTTCTAAAACATCATTCCCATTCCTCCTCATTATTACAATTTATGATATTATTGGTGTTTCAATGATGCCCACACTGTATATTGTCATTAATACAGTATGGAACCACCTTAAGGAGTTAAAATACATCCAGGTTATTGATACAAACACCATCAAAGCCACAGACACTGAAACAAAACCCTCGTGTCCCGCAACCAGTGTCTATTCACTTTCTGAAATTACCAAGTGTGAGTGAGTGCGTGTTATTGTGACTGTCTGCATGCATGTGTGTGCCTGTAAAAGCCCAGATTCCATGTTAATTAGTACAAGATGTGTTGCTTCCCAAATTAGAAAGTGATGATTCAGTGAAAGTGTACTAGCACTCTGTTATGTTCCTTGAATCCATTAAGGGGAAAAAAGGCAAAAGGAATCCTTTGATTTATTGAAACATGTCTGGATTAAATAATGCAGAAAATGTTTTAATATGCTTTTACACAGTGATGAAGGTAGATATTGTATATGTTGGTTTTGTGTGATAATAAATGTATGCAGAAGGGGAAAACTAAAGGAATAAAGACAGAAATAAAGAACCAACCAGCCTCTGACACATCATCAATGCCTTTTTGGCCATATTGGGTTTTACATTAATGAAAGGTAGAGTCAGCAGCTGTCACTGAAACCCCTCATGCTGATTTTTACAATAAATGTATTTAAAACTGCTTAGCCTACTGTGCGACACTCAACGCAAAGATGTAAAACAAACACTCAAACACCATTAGCATAATTATGTTTGCCCCTGCTGCCACCTGTTTCCTATCGAGTCCTCGTAGATAGATGGAACGGGGGTAAAAACAGCAATTATTGCTTTTGTGGCACATTTTCAACAGGTAAAGATGACAATTGGAAACAGCCCTTATGTTTCCTATGGAAATGCTGTTATACAACACTTTGCCACTGACGGTAGAGTTCCGCCGCAGACTGTTCACTAAGTCAGAGCAGCTGTTTTCAGGACTCTCGAATGGCTGTGGCGTTGCTCCAGACTGCTCATTAAATAATTTTATAGTTCTAATCACTGAAGCATGCAGGGCAGAGCACTGCAGCAATGGCACCCTTCCTCAGTTCTCCAAGAGCGAAGTGTATGGGACAGCACCGCACAACACAGCAAAGGTGTGAAACAGTGCTACAGAGGAAATCACAGTTTAGTTAAGCATGATAGGACAAAGAACAGCACAAATCGAAAGAGCATAGTGCAGGATACCACAGCGAGGCATAGCATAGGATATTGGGCCTGCATGACTCTGGATTAAATCAGCACAAGCGCACAGATCACTGACCCAAATGGGTCTTGCATGTTATAGCAAGGCACTGCATTTCACATACATACATGATTAGCATGGTACCAAAATATGAAAACTGATGCAGGCTAGGCTAGTAGATTTTCATGTTATTTTGTTTCTTATATAACACTCTTTTTTTGGTCTCATTGACCAGTCACATGCTCTACAACACAAGCCACCATTCACCCAGTCACACACTTCAGTCGCTAATATGCAAGGTTGGCAGAGCTGGGAATCGAAACACCAACTTTCCATTTAGTGGACAACCTGCTGGATGAATCCCAGATTTATACCCTCTGGTTTACAAATGAAATGTGTACTCAAACATGTTCATACTGATGCAAAAACAGATTATCTCTCATGCCTGTAAGTGAACAAGTGCAATGCTAAGTTTGATTTTAACAGTGTACCTAAACTTTATTTTTTTAAATTTTTTTTTTAATGGCAAACAATTTCTCTAATGAAACAAATTACTTGCACATCTCCAGCTACCTATGAGGGATTCGGAGACTATTTCTCTACATTGCCTGATCTGGTTTCAGCTTCAAAATTATCGACCCGCCTTCTAGACACCTGACAGCCAGACTGTTTAACAATCTCTGTCCATCTCTTGGTCAGCAAAATCTAATTATTGTAAGATTATCACTCAGGAGTGGTATTGTTCCCACTGCCTTTCAGACTGTTGTGGTCAAACCTTTTAAACTCACCACATCTTGACCCAGGGTCTCTAAATAACGATAGACCCGTCTCTAACCGCATTTTCAAAACTACTCAGAAGAGTCTGCAACTTCTGACTCAGTTAATAATAATTTATTTGATCCTTTTCCATCTGCATTCAAGGCTGGTTATTCCACTGACACTGCACTGACTGAAGTGGTAAGTTACATTTTACTCGGCACCTTGATGATCATATTTCCTTGATCTCACACAACATTTCATATCATGCATCATGGCATACTCCAACTTAAAAGCCATTTTGCCCTCTCTGGTCCAGCTCACACTTTGCTTTTGTCTGACCTATCTGAAAAAAAAACAGTGTGTCCTTCACAAATTACAGATGTAGAGACTTGCTTGTCGGCTAGATTTCACATAATTTTCCCCCTAAAGAGATGTTGTTCCTTAAGTAATAGTAACTTGCTATAACTGTGTTATTTCTCAAAGTTTAACCGCCAAAAATCTTGATGTTACATTTGATCTAAGTTCTATTGATCAGCATATTAAAGATATAACTAATATTCCTTTTTTTTTTACTTACATAACATCACTAATATTAGGTCTTCCTTTCTGAATTAATGCCTTTTTTTCATCCAGACTCAATTACTGTAGTGTTTTGTTGTCTGGTTTACCATTATGGAATTAGATTTGTCATGCCATATGCCATGTGCAAGTACTAAAAGTCTTCAAATGGTTCAGAAAGCTGCAGCGAGAATCTTAACTAAAAGCAGAAATTCTTATAAAGTAGCTTAACCTTGCTTTATTGGCTTCCTTATTCATGTCAGATCAAACTAAGGTGCTTCTGGTAACTTACAATATTGTAAATGGCCTTGCCCTTTTTGCACCTATGACCTCATTAAAGCTTATATCTCACATTATGCATTATGCTCTTGAGTCCAGGGCTCCTGTCTGTCTCCAGAGTTAAATAGAAGTCAGCTGGCTGCAGGGACTTTTCCTCCCTCTTTTTCTTTTCCCTGGAATAACCTTCCTACTGAGAACAGACAATCTGACTCCATTGCTGCATTCAAATCTAAACTTCAACATGTTTTCTTTTGCTCTGACTTTCAATTAGTGCTAAATTCTTTGATTAATTTGTCACTTGCACCACTTACCATTTCACTGGGTTGGGCAGTCACATCTTTTAAAACTTAAGGCTCATATTTCTCTCCTGTCAATTAGAATAAAACTAACTTTTGTTGTTTCCTGATTATTTTTATCTCAATCTGCAAGTTCTGTTTTTCTCCTCTCCTCTCTTCTCTCTCTCTATCCCTAGTCTGCTTCCCCTTTTCTCTTCTGCCTGGTTCCTCTTTGCTGGACCATCAGCCGTCCAGAAACATCTCTCTCTGGCCTGGCTGTTGTTGCCTTGGGACCCTATTCTGGATCATCACTCACTCATGTTATACAATCTACATATAGCTGTATTTTTGTCATCAGAACCTGAATATATTGTAATTGTTTTTCTACTTTTCTTTGTGGTCTTTCCTCTTCAAGTCATTATTGATGAAGAGCAACAGGTGATACTCTGGACTTAAACTCCCAATGTGACATGCGAGTCAGGTCCCCCTGCTGCTCCTCTGAGCTCTCGGTCCTGCCGTGCTCTGTCGTCTTCCGTGCTGAGGCGTTCTGTTTCATGCGAAGCAGGCTAACTGCACTGTTCTGCTTCGCTGGTGCAGAACACCGTATGAATCTGCTCCACTGCCCTGTCTGCTTGGGTATATGTGAGAATGAAGAATGAGGATAAAAAAGTGACTGAAAAAAAAACAGAGAGAGAGAGCAGAGAGGACTGAAAGTTGAGCAGCTTACATTTTACAAGAGAAAAAACAAAGTAAAACATTGAGATGCTCAGACCATCCATTTCGGTCTGCTGTGACCTTTCTAATGATGAAACATTTTCCGAAATCACTCTCAACCATCTGTTGCTGTTTAAATTTTTTTTTAAAAACATGTTGATTTCCCTTTCTTCCCCCATTCTTCATTAGTTTAGTTCCTCACTTTCCCTCTGACATTTTTCACTCTCATATTTAGTTTTCTGGTCCACTGATGATCTTGTGTCTCCCTGATTCTTACATGAGCTCCATGACAGACTGCAGCGCAGCCTGGTCTTACCAAATGGCATGTGAGTAACACAAGACTGCCTTCAGTCATTTTGGGTTCTATTGAAACACTTTTGTGCTTTCTGTGTTTCATTTTTCGCCATTAAGTCTCTAGTGACTTTCATTGTGTGGCCTGTCACACACACGCTAATGTAATAGAACAAAAATTGACATAGTGTGAAGTGGAGGTGGTCGATGATGACCCAGGATAAAACTGCTTGTTTCCAAGGTGGAGCCAAAAGTCAGCATTGACTCACTAAACTTATTTATATAAGATACTTTATTTAACTTTTGTCACACATATTACTTGAATTAACTTATATACATAACTGGCACTGATACACGAAAAGCTTTATATGTGTAGACATGACTTTAAAATGCATTCCTATTTATATGCCATCCCACATCAAATTGTTCATTTCTGCTTCCGAGTGTTTTTTCATCTTCTGAAGTCCAACACTTAACGACTATCCAAAGAGAGGGAAGCCATCTTATGTTAATCTAATGTTTGGGGTTTTTTCTATGACTTAAATTTTATTACTTAAATGTAATGCTTGTGCTGCATTGAAGATAAAAACAAGCTAAATCCCCTGCAAACAACCACGAGTGTTAAGATAAAGTGATTGATACGACAGATGTCTGTACTTGGAATAATAAGCAACTCCTCATGTACCTAGAATCATCAGTGTTGGGCATCTTGCATGATTAATGCTCTTCCTTGAGTGGGGGTGAGCAGCAGTGTAGTCACCACCATACAAAGGTCTGTTGGCTCCTGCCCATGGCTCTGTTTAATAGACTTTCCAAATAGCTATCCGACCTTCCGACAGGATATTTATGGAGACCATTTCAGGTTTCCACCTGAAATATTTTAGAATAACAGCAACTCAGAGAGAACCATAAATGAAGAGAGAGAAGTCGGGGATAAAGAGAGAGAGAGGGACTGTAACAAATAAAGCCACAAAGACAGCTCAATTAAACCTGCACTAATCAATAATTTCATGCTAACAGTGGATCATGTGTGATGTGAAATGAATCACTCCTAGAGACATACCAACAGAGTGTGAAGGGAAGTGACGGTGCAGTTCCTCTCAGCTTTACGGTGCATGTTAGCATCACTCAGCTCAAACTGCAACCTTGTTTCTGGTTATTCAGGTGGGTCTCTCCAATGAAAATATTATGATAAACCCTCTGCACACTACCTATCCAGCAAAAAACAGCAGGCACAAAAAGCCAGTGAGTCGGTTGTGAACACATCAGCATTTTCCAGTCAAATACATCCCTCGGGAAAAGGTCCAGGGACGATTTATTGGACTTGTCTGCTGGCCAGAACTCACAGTGGATGCAAATGCTGAGGCATGTCCTCTGAATGTATATTAGGCAACTGTTCGGTAAAGTGTTTCCTATATGTAAATGTTGTTTTAGCTATTTCTTGTGCTTCCCCCAGGTGGCCCAAAAAAAATCAATATTGTTATAGGAAAACATCATGGTTGTGGCAAATCAAGTGTGACCTGGTTAGAACTGTTAGATCATGCAAATGACAAAAACTGTTGTGGAATAGCCAAGCATATAGTTTTGATTTTAATGTGATGAGCCTCTGAACATAATGACACATTATTAGTGCCTTTGTAATGTCTTAGATTTAAATGCCTTGTGACATCTGTCTCTGTCCTTCAAACAAGAGCAGTCCTTTTTAACGGAATAACTATATTAGACTAACAAATTAGACTAACTATATTTTACAGATGTAAGGCTAGTGTGATATTAGGGTCTGTCATAGATTTATTTAGCGGTACCTGAGAGTTTCTATTCTCCACTTTCCACAATTGAAATATTAAGTTAAAGCTGCAATAACCTGTGCAAAAATAATATCTTGTCATATCTCTCTCTAAAACTCCCACTATGTCCTCCCAGTAGTCCATATGACGGATAACCTGTAAAAAAAAAAAAAAAATAACTCCTATAGCCCTACCTAGTGGTCCTAATGCCACTTGCAAGAATCTGTCAAGCCTGAATCGAACCCACCAATCAGAGCCAGGGGGAGTGTCTGACGGTGTGGGGGAGGGACCTTGGAAGCTGTACTGATTCAAATTTTCAAGCCAAGTCGTCTGATCTCAGATGATCAGTCTGATCTCGGACCGCAGCTTTAACAAACAATATATAAAAATAATAATACATATGATAACATAATATGCTGTCTTTCTGTCTCAGCCGTGAAACATATTAAATCAACAAGTAGGCTACTTGTTATGTACTGTGAAAATATTGCTACTGTTACTCCCTTATCCTTGAGACATGTCTTGCTTTCTAGAAATTCATATGATTATAGAAAGACTCTGTCCTCCAACCTCAGTAAAGCTGTATTTAGCAGTGACCAACATATAAGGGCACGCTGTGACACTAATGTCGCATTACATAAAATCTTTGCATACAGCCTCCCACTAGATATTATGCGTGTGGTTTCAGATGTGTTTGTATGTGTTTGTTTAGGCCTGTGGACTCCTATAATAGGATGCTGTTATCTATATTAGATCAAGTAAATGAAAGAGGTGAACAATGAGCTGAAAACACACAGGGAATATGCTAATTGGCAGTAACACCCTGTAGCTGCAGTAAACCAGCTGTGGGCAAAACAAACACATTATCTTGGTCAATCAAAGCATCACAAGTAAGTGGACAATTTCATCTTTTATATAGGAAAGATCCAAGCTATAAATGTTAATGTGTATATGCAGTTCTTCTGCTTCAGATCACTTTAATCTAGATATGTGTTTGTAAACAAGTCATTTTCAAAACTAGAATCTCAGCCTGATGATATTAGGTATCACATTTAAATTTCATTTGGCTCTCAAACATAAAGCAGGATTATTTCTGAGGATACAGATTCACATTACTAGACAAAAGCTTTTCTTTAATAACAAAACAAGATGAATAAAAAAAAATAAAATCACTAGCCTAATTTAAGTAGGGGGAGGAGGAGGAAGTTGATTTAAAAAAATCCATTTTCTATTTGTGGACAATATGAAAATGTAAACAAAGAAACAGAAACATAAGTTTTGACTAAAACTCAAAAATAGTTATAATAGAAACCTTCTTGCTGTGAGATGACAGTAGTAACCACAGCACCTCCATGCCACCCAGCCTATACATGTGTTTCTGCATTGCTAATGGCCATTTAAATATCCCTGTTATGCCAATATGTGCTCATGTTTATCTTGCAGGGATAGGCATATTTGTCTCTTCTCTGTGAGCAACAATTTATCCACACTGTCCATCACCTTTTAACGCATTAGGCCTCTCACTGGGGTAAAACATGCAAATGTGGGGCCTTAGACACAACAATTTATGAATAGTTTGATGATAAGCACTGCAGAATTAACTGAGGCAGACGTCCCATTCAAGCATAATATGCAACAGTCTCTCAACCCATACAGTATTCTAATTTGAATGAGGGATTTTTGAATTTTCCCTGACCTCAGACATAAATTAAATATGTTTAGATATGAGAATTTAAAAGACTAATATGCTGAAAAGTGCAGTGGTGTTTTGATATCTGAGAATATAAAACATGCAAGACTTCTTCACCATCAATAGAATAATTTAGTCCAATAGACAAGGAATGAGAATACCATTAAAATGACTTTTTACTAACAGCTGTATCCACACCATCCCTACATTACATAAAATCAAAAGTTGCAAATATTTACTGCCCTTTTCCAAAGATAGCTTTTGCTGTACCTGGCACTATCCTGGGTTGATCATAGTAATTTATTACCGCTGTGCCCAGCCTGTTCGAGCCTCTCCAGATAGGGACTGCAAAATGAAATGTCAGCTTACAAGACAGAGGGCATTTGGGGACAGATCAGCGTCCTTTCCCAAACCTATGTAGTAAAGACAAGGACAATGTAATGAATGTTGTTAATGTCCAAACCCCTTCATGCTCTTGCAGGATACTGATTGAATATTGAGTGCCTTAACAATGCTACTAAGACAATGTTAAGGCTAAATGCAGCATTAGCCCAAAACAAATTTTTCATACGAACAGTTTTGCTATGGATTAACTGCAACTGTTTGAGAGGACATGGAAATCATTATCAGTCTTGACCTCATTTAGTGTTATACAATATATTCTCCTTTGAGCTGCTCTTTCATTATTATAGCCCATGAAGGCATTCTTTTGTCAGAAAAACTTGCTTTTTTTCTCTCACAACTTTCTCACTGTGGTCTTATGTGGTCTTTATAATGGAACTTTTTTTGTCAAACGTAATGATACACTTATTACTCAATGCAGGGGAGAGACATACCAAAATATCTCCAATTAATGCTGGGAGCTGAGCCAGCAGACTTCCATTTACCATCGGAATACCGCCACTATTGCACACTGACATTTACTGAGCGCTTTTACTGAGGTGTACCACCTTGGCAGACTTGTCTGTTTTCAACTCTCTTTCAAACAGGCCTATCCGTATATGAAAGACACAGTGGCAAGACAATACTTATCTGATACTTGTTTATTTTCTTTTGTAATGGCATAACTTGCTTGGGGTGGATCTACAATTTAAATAAAAAAAAAAAAAAAATAATACAAATACATTGCATTTCTTTCTTCAAACATGAATAATCCATGTCACAATATTGCTAATTTCTTGTTGAATATCTCATAATTAGATCTCTTTATATTTCAGTTGGATACAGTAAGATAATATGGTAAGGGAAAGTATGGTGATAGCACTTGAAAAGTATCTGTTCTATCAAGTATTTCCTTTTGCATGTTGAAGAAATGTGATATATTTTACTGAACATTTTATTGCACATTATAAAGGTACATTAGTTCTCATACAGTCTAACGCATAACGATCTTTAAGCCAGATGATGTCTGACCTGCCTGAGCCCTGCCTTCTAAGCAAAACGATGGTGGCTTATAGTGCTTAACCCCCTTGCCAGCTGCTAGCCATTAAAATATTCAGCAAAAGGCTGATGCTGTTAAGCTATGCTATAGCCACTAGCTGATGACAATGAGTGCTAAAGCCGCTGGTCTTTTAAATAACCTACACTGTAGAGGACTGTTGTTGCTTGAGCTTGGGGCTAGGTGTTAACTGGTTAATATGCAGGATTGTGGCATTAAAGGGTACGCCTGCTGGCACTGTTATTAATATAGAACATAAGGCTGGTGATGCAGAGCGCTAAAGCTGTGATGCCCAGGGAAATCCCTGCTGCTGACCTTTCACTGACGGAATGAAAACTGACACACACGCACACACACATGCACACACACACAGACACACAGATATGGTAATGTGGATTGACGAGAGGGGAGACGGGAGGGAGGAAAGGAGAGGAGAACAGTGATGGGAAAGGCAAGAAAGGGAGACTGATGGGGGAATTAAGGAAATGAAGGCGCTGGACTTATAGAGAAAGAGAGCAGCCACAAAAAATGTGGCAGCTTTGTGGAAAATAGACAAAAAGTTGAGGGCAATGTTTTTAAGAGAACACCGATGGCAGTGCTAACTGTTAAAAAAAAAAAGCTATGAAGAAATGGGAGGAAAGGAGGGAAAGATGAAATAATAATGCAAGGAGATCTGAGAAGAAGAGGTAATAGATGGATCAAGTGACCCAAGAGGACAGGTGTGCAGATCAGACGAGGGACAACAGGTGAACGGAGGGAAGCAGAAGAGGCAAGATGTGTTATGATAAAAGTCACTGACGGAAAAGTCACAAGTGGAAGACAACAGATGAGAGAAGAGCTTTCTCAAAGTGGAGAGGAAGATCTGTGAAGATAAACGGAAAGACAAGGAGGGAGGGTGAGGAGGAGAGGATAAGAGACAGCAAGCAGAGCACACAGCAATTCCCTCCCAGCGTTGATGGTGAGGCTGTAATTTAACGCTCCGTCAGGTCGCAATCAGAGTCTGTGTGTGCATGCATGTGTGTTTGTATGCGTGTGTGTGTGTGTGTGTGTGTGTTGGCGAGCAAGCCGGGGGGACAGTTAGATACACACTAGAGTCAAAGTGAGGGGAGGGGGAGGAGAACAGAAACAAATGATGAGATGAGCAGACGGAAGGATAGAACCATGGGCTTTGTCAAGATTTTGTTTCTCCACTTCGCTGTTTAGAGAAATGTCGCTTTGGGACTGGAGACTAAATCAGACGAGAGGAGTCGAGAATTAAAAGGTCAACATTAACAACAACAGTGGCATGCAGGAGAAGTGGCTGGAGCAGAATACAGAAGCAGGGCAGGAGAGAAGATGTAAGAAGGGTAATGGATGAGTTAGGTAGAGGAATGAAGAGTGAAGACTGGAGAGGAAATAAGAGAGACTGCTGGAGGATCAAAGCCAAAATGGGAGAGGGAGGCAGAGAGGAGGGGATGAGGAAAGGGGATGTTAGGAGAGGAGGGGGAGGGATGAAGGAGAAAAGGGGATAAGAAGGGAGGTGAGGATTGACGAAAATAGAGGATGAGATGGGACAGCAGTGGAGAAGAGAAAAAAGGGAGAAGAGGGGTAGGCAGAGGAGAGGAAGAGACGATGGGATTAGGAAAGAGTTGGAAAGAGAGGAGGGAAGGAAGAGCCATAAGGGAGGGGAGAGGGGACAAAAATGAGTTTAATTTTCATCCCGAGTAGAATAATCCTCAAAAACTGGAGAGATAAAGCGAGTTCAAAGGAATAGTTAGACGGTGGAGAAAAATGAATAAAGGCATTTCATTGCATCTGAGCCCAGAAGACTGAGGAAAAGCAAAGCGTCAATTTATCAAATTTTGAATGTGGTGCTAGATAACATTTATCTTACAGATAGCAACAACAACCAGAGGTTAGCCAGCCATGTTATCAAACTTGTTCCTTATTGAATCACCCGTTGATGTCTTACATATTTAAAAGTGTTGAATGACTAAAACACAGAATGTTAGCCTTTCTAAGTGAATTAAATGAGGATACTGAGAACTGATAAGGATTTTTTTTTTTTGGAAGCTCCAGAATAGGTCTTGGCATTTTTACTCTGACATAAAAGCCTTTGAACGTCGACAATGAGTTTTTAACCTAAAACTGAATTTCGGCCAGTTGCTGCACAGTAAATTGTTCTGCATTTGCCAAGATTCAAAATCTTTAAGATCTGGAAACATGAGATGAATTATCTTGTTTTAAAAGTTATTTATTAACCTTTTTTTTTTCTCGAGCCAACCAACTTAGATTTTCTTGTCAAGTAAAATTATCTTGATAATTTCACTAGTATTTAGCCTCAAATTTGCTGTTTATTCCCTTTACTTCAGCTAGTCTTTTTTTTGCAGTGTGTAAACAAAACACTGACACATCAGCACCTTTTACGCTGATGTGGTGAACTTGCTGCAGCAGACTTAGAGCAACACCAGTATTCATTTGGAGGGATATCTATGTCCCCTTATGTGTATACTTAATTCTACTTTAGCACTATTGTGCTCTCCCTCAACTCCTGAGGGAAATATACTGTACACTTCTTCAGTGGAAAATTCTTCGATAAATGGTTGCCAGTTAGGTGCTAACTCGGTCAGGATGATATTTGGTGCAGGGCAAGTAGGGTCCATTTTTCTCTATGCTTTTTAGCTGATGCTGCTGGGTGTGTTAGGAACAGTGAGATTCTTCCCAACAGTGAAGCTACAGGTTATAAAAGCAGAACAATTAGCTAAAAGTTGCTATAAACCTCTGCAGAGACGAGAGGAACTGCAGCGCCGGGTGATAAATATCTATGGGTTTGTCATTACGAGCGACCCATTTACATACAAGCCGTCATGTGATGCTTTGTTAATTGCACCATAAAAACATCGATTATGGTTATTTTTATGGTTCTAATTGTCGTTTTAAGTGTTTGCTTCAGGCACCATATTTGAGGAAAGAAGGAGGGATAAAGGGGTATTTTGCAAACTTCACTTACTCTATGGTCAGTGTAAGTCATCAGGAACACCATCCTGTTCTACAACTGACCGCACCTACAGCACATAAGCAGTAATATAGATATTTGCTGTTACAGACTTCCTTTCCTCCCATTTGGATTGCTATTTTAAAAGATCATATCTGCCCTCACTTCACAAACATTCGCACACATTTTCTACTTTGAAGGACAACGCAGTACCTTGTCTTAAATACTGGACCCCATATACATAAATCCATTCACTGTATGAACTTTTCATTTGTAGATCTTTTCAGTTTGAACGACATTCAACCCATCAGCCTCAATGAATACGCTGAACATAAAGAAACACACACACACACACACACACGCTCGCACTCATTGAAATCGAAATGATTCATTTATTATTCACATCCTTACCAGAATTGGACAACACATTAATATTACAGATCCAATCAGGAGTCTAACCTTACAAACGTGTTCACAAAGACAGGCAGAAGGAGCACACTGCACGGCTGCCCTAAACAGGCTGACTTTGAAATCTCACCAGCTTCTCTTCTCTTACCAATAATTGGATTCATAATTAGGTTGATGCAAATGATTGTAGACAGTGAACATGTGTCCCGCTCCATGTACAGGAAGTACATGCAGTCAGGCAGAGATACAGACAAACTGAGTCCATTTATTCGGTAACGTTTCTTTACTGTGTGTGATGATTATTGTAATCTCATATCTGCGGTACTAGAACCATTTTCGAGGGCTATAGGCCTGTAGCTTTATTACTTTATATTATCAATTTACTCACTGCACATGTAGCCTAACTGCATTCAGCTTCCACATTAGATTTTATTGGTGGCTGCTGGACTGTGTTTTTATTTTGCCAGGTAAGAGTAGCTCAACGAGTAAAGTTTTGCTTTCCCTTTGCTTTCAGTTGTAGTGAGGATGTGGAGGTTCGCTGTGGGTTAGTATAGTGTGTCTGTTTGCTTGTGATCGTTTCATTATTTTGCGCCACCCACACCCCTTTCCTTTGTTCCGTTTTGTAATTTTGCGTTAAATATGATCGAATAAACGGCATTGCTTTTTCTTTCACCCTCACATTTCCTTGCTGTTTCTCATACCTCTAGACGCCAACAGGGTCGTGACACCGTGTCTAAGCAATGTAAGGCTTTCTGTTAGCCTGGAAACACCATGCTTAATTCTACACCACATGAAGGCAGGGACATAAAACTGCCAAGCAAACATATTGATTGCTTGGAAATGTCACATAAAATGTTATTATGCTTAAGGGAAGTTAACACCTTTGACTGCAGGTTCCTAAATTGCTTTTTGTTCGAGGAAAACACTTAGGACTCCATTCAATTCAATTTGCCTGAAACACTCTGGAACATATAAATTACCTCAAAGTAAAGCAAATTCAACTATTTTTCTAAGATAATGGCTATTAAAGTTTCAACACATCATAAAGTCACAGCAAGAAATGCAGAAGCCAGACTCAATAGGTGATTGGTCAAACCATAAAGCTTCAGGGTTTACTGAAACAGTTATGTTTGGGTTTTTTAATGCTAAGGAGAACCTTTATGATCAGATTTAAATGTGCTGTTTGTATAAACAGATGGCAGAGTGTGTGCTTTAGGCCTGCTGTCATCAGGTTTGGTGACTTCCTCTCTCCCATCACCGTGTATAGATAGGATTGATACAAAATCTACTAATGTGCCACTCCAGACCTCACAGTAAATGCTGCATTAGGTACGCCTACAATATATGTTGTCTGGTAAATACCCTGCAAATAGAAAAAAAAAATCCTTCTGCTCATATATTCATCTGAACAGGTAAAGATACTGTAGCATGCTGCCTCACACACACACACACACACACACACACACACACACACACACACACACTCAAATGGCCACAACAAAAACAAATGCAAACGAGAGCTCCACAGCAAATTAATCATCATGGCACATGGCTGTGGTATACACAGATTGCCCTGTTCCAGCCTCAGAAACCTGGTGACTAATCACACACTGGCTTTTCATAAAGCTCATTTTTCATGCTAAAGCAAGACTCAGCTGCGTGATACGGGAGTCCAAATAAACAGCATGTTGAAAGAATAGAGTAAGAATGCACTGAGACATCATCCAACATCCAACAAAATCAGTGATGGGATTAATTCTTCTGGGATTTAGCAGAAAGCGCTCCCTTTGAGTTCTACTGGCTGTTTAAAATGTGTATGCTCCTTCCCTCCATACTTCCTTTTTTTGGATTGTCCTGAAGATGAATGCGTAAGTTCATATTTTGCATCATTATGGGGTGGGTATCAGTTATATGTAATGTTTCATCACTTAAGGAACCAGGTTCCACGGGTAATAGAAGTAATTTGCATGTGATCTTGTGACCTGTTTACTTTAAATCTGCACATACATGCAGAAGGTTAATCAGATTTCTTCTCTACCCCTAAACTCTTTTTTGCTTATTTTTAACTTCCTCCCAAACTACCAGTACCCCACTTTTGTTCATTTTGAAATGTATTATAGGAGGTGGGGACAAGCTAGAAGACGGTGTTTAATGAGTCTTCAAAGCCGGCCTGTCTACTTAAAGTAATCCCTGGGAGAGCTCCTCACCCGCCAGCCAGTTCTCGGTGCAGGCGAAGGTATTGGGGGCGTCGGTGGAAAGACAAGAGGTCAGTGAAATAGGAGGTGGAGAAGTGCTGTTTGAGGTACAGCAGGTCTAACCTGCCCTGCTCCACCAGAGCGCATGAGTAATGAGAACACAGATATCCAGAGGAGGAGAGGAGAGGAGAGGAGAGGAGAGGAGAGGGTTATAATACAACCTGTAACGATGAAGACTTTGAAGAAACACAGTGAAGTGGAATAAAAGCCAAAACTCTGCAGGACTTTCGCCAGTCTTCCTAACCTGTCTCCACGTTCTGCTGCAAGATAAAGCTGATATGCTGAGGCTGGTGGTGGTGGTGGTGGGGGGGGGGGGCGCTCTGTGTGGGCAAAGACAGGGCAAAGAGTGCGGACCCCCAGGAGGTTTGATGAAAAATGTCTGACTCACTGCTCATACAGAAAGACTCAGGAGAGGAAAAAGTCCCGTAGAGTGGCAGGAGAAGATAGCGATCACAGCAAGAGACAGTAGCCGAGGTAAAAGCTTTTAATCAATAAAAGGACGCATCAGTCGACTGCAAACATGCCCAACAATTTAGTCCAGTTAACTGCTAATCACTGGTTAATATGAGTCTATTAAAGGTGAAGTGCCAAGAGTAGGGAGTTGTTCAGTAGGATGTACCCTGCCACACAGTTATAGAGAATACACATATCAGTAACAGAGAGTTGACATAAAAAGCTATGTTACACTAAAACTGCAAAACAAGCTGAAGTGGAATAGCCTGTGTAAACCTGCTGTATAAAGATAAGCAGCAGAATAAACCTTTGTAATAAAAAAGTGACTGCATTACAAAGGAAACTATAACAGTAGCCAGAGCAGCTTTGAGAATGTGGCTTACTGTACCTGCTACATGGGGGGTGGTCTGTGTCTGTTGTAAAAATGGACAAGTTCCAAAACCATGGCTAGGAAAACAACATCTCTGCATGGATTAAATATAATCTGAGCATCCAGATGCAAAACCATGTCTTGCCAAAACTGAAGTGTGCAACCCAGTTTGTGGTGACTACCTATGGTGCAATGTCACAGAGAGCCATGGGAATTCTAAATAAGGTGCAGGCAGGATAAAATCTGCTTCTTTCCAGAACATTACCTCTATACCAGCCAAGGACACAGAGGGACAAAGATCCAGTGGTAACCTATCAGTAATAACATAATAATAATAAAAATGTAAGACACAGTGCAAGACTTTAAGCATTTAAAAGAGGGTTATAGTCTATTTAAAATCAGGATTTCATCATTGTGGTTTACATGCATGGATTTGTGGATATTCTTTAAAGAACAAGGGCATTCTGTTTGTATACGTTTACTGTAGATAGACACTAGAGCAGATTTATGCAATAAATGCATTTCAGTGGTCTATCTTTTATAGAGCTCCATCCATATTGTGTGACAGAGAAGATAACATGGGCAGAAAAAGCTACTCAGTAATACCATAGCTGTTGTAAAGATATAGCAAATAGTGTATAGAATACAGTTTTGTCTGTAATGTGTTTAATTTATGACATAAGTGCCATAATTAAAAAAGTCATAATTACATTACACTACCCTAACACGTTCCCTTTTCCACTCCAATTCCTCTGTAGTTATGATTTAATGCAGGTGCACCCTGAAGTTAGGATGGTGCAAAAAAGTTTAGGTCTAAAACCATCAATCAAAAAAAATGAAAAAAACTTGAATCTTTAAATTAGCTCTGTGTCTAGCCTGGATGCTGTCTCGGTAATATTTAGCTTCACTTACCTGCCCCTAAGTTAAAACAAAGAGATTAAAATATGCCATTAAAAATGTCCAGATGCAAAATATTGCACAGAGGTTATGCATAGGATCACAGATAAAGACATAGGTTTGATGGGGCAAATGATGAATATATATTCAGTGCTGCAGACATTTCAAAAATTAACAATCCGCGGTTGAATGCGATGATCAAGAAATGAAATCACTGCACCTTTATGCACCACAGTTGGCAGCCTGGTTGCAATGTAGGCGGTCAAACACTCACTCTCAGTCTCCCACTGAGACCCGTTGGAGGGTGAACAATGTAAAAATATTACTTATTTGCATCCGCATTGGCGAGCGCTATTAATAAATTCATCATTATTCTTGTCAAGAAATGAGCCCACATTCACATGTATGAAAGCTTACCTGCTAGTGTATGTAGAAGACATGTACATGTGTATGCAAAACAGTTAGATATCCATTCTTCCAGTGACAGAGGTATGACATACAGTAAGCCTTTGATGCATGACTACCAGCCTCATTTTATAAGAGACATTAGGAATACGTTCCTTAATTGCATGGATGGCTTTAATCATCTCAACAGGAAACTAACACGACAGGGGGAGATGTGACAAGAAAGAGCAAAGCAAAATGCTACAGAAATTAAAAGATAAGCTGTTATTCATATTTATTCTCATTAGACGCAGCTAATCAATCTTCCAGCATCTGATAGATATTACCGTCATAAACGTCTCCAGAACAAGCCAAACGCTCAGCAGGACTACGTGACAGCTATCCATCTTTCTTTTACAACCCATCCATCTCCATCTTCACCAGCCTGCTATACAGCAGCCAAGACTATAGTTACAGGCAAATAAAGTGAATGGACTGGCAGAGCATTCCTGTTAAAATCCTGGTCCTTCGGCAAAGTAGCCGCCACGACGTTTTAATGATTTTGTGGAAATCCGTGAGCTTCATTAAGGAAAACGGGTTTGCGCTTGATGTTGCATCATTTGCACTATGACACACACCTTGGCTCTTTGTGTTTTTATGTATAGTGCATATATGGCTGGACCAGGTTTCAGTCCAGGGAGCTCCCTCTGAGAGTGGCCACTGAGTTTTTGGAGAAATCCAACTCAAAAGCTGACTACTCACAGAATTCATCAGAATCTTCTGATGAATTAATTTGCTTTCTAATTAACCATGTTTGGCTATGCCACTGGTCATAGTGTGTGGTGGTGAGCTCAGCATTCAGGCACCAGCTTTCAAGTCTCTGTGTGATGTACTAGAGGTCTAACCCTCTGTGTAATATGTGATCCAAATGTAAACAACAGGTTAACACCTCAACTACTGGATGGATTTCAGACAAATATGGTAGTCACTACTCAGGCTGAGCTCTAACAGTTATGGTGATCCCTTGACTTTGACACGTCAGCATGTATGTACTGTATATATATATATATATATATATATATATATATATATATATATATATATACATATATATATACATATACATATATATATATATGTATATGTATATATATATATACATATATATATATGTATATATATACATGTATATATATGTATATATATACATGTATATATATATATATACGTATATATATATATATACATATGTATATATATATATATATATGTATATATATATACGTATATATATATATATATATATATATATGTATATATATATATATATATACGTATATATATATATATGTATATATATATATGTATATATATATATATATATATATATATATCTGTGTCTGTGCTGTTGGAATGGTCTCCCGTTCCTCACTCTTCCTGTCTGGTTCCTGGCTCTGCTCGTCTCGCACGGCTGCCTCCCATCATTTCCCCATTTATTAACCCCACCTCTCCTCACGCCCATCACCAAATCATTCATCAGTGTTAGTTAACCTCCAGGCCAACTCAGTTTATCTCTCTGAAGATTTATTGTCTTTATGTTTCATGTGACCATATACTTCAAAAGAGCATCACCTTCCTGCCTTCCTGCCTGTCTGCCTGTCTGCCAACCATCTACTAGCTTCTAGGCTAAGCCCTGCACAGCCACCCTTCCCCAATGTGATCTGTCACTCTCTCTGCTGCTGAATCCCATTCCCTATCATGTGTCCCTTATTACTGTAGGTATACCAGCTTTACAATAACTTGCTCTCTTGCCACCACTCTGTCTGGGGTTGACCTGGGTTGAGCCAGGTTCCCAGCTTAAACAAGTAACCACTTTGGATAGACTACTTTTAACAAACACAAGTTTCAACCAAGAAAAATTAGGTTTGCGCACTCCGAGGGCTCTTGTATTAATATTTAACTTATTTAAATTAGAAAAATAACAGCATGTGCCAGTGCCTATACAAAACACATCACAGCTATCAACTACAGCTTAGCACCCCTCCTATGTACTTTCACTCAAGTAAAACTTTTCATAGAACTTGCTTCAAATTGTCGTAGCTATTCTCTGGAAAGACTAAGCAACCAATTTAAATTGAACAGCCTTTATTACTAATGATGGATTATGGTTTCACACATGCAACGCGCACTGTCAGTGGGATATGGGATAAAGGTTTAAATAGGCTGCCATGCTTCTGGCTGTGCATAAGTGTGGCTTTGAATCCAAGAATAACTTTAGAATCAGTCTATAAACAGAAGCAGCAGCAAGTACTGGTTGTTTCGATAAACACAACAGACATTTCACTATTGATGTCCCGGGCCTCTTAATGTCAAATAAAGTTAGGACATTGGAATATCGTATAGAAGCACTTTGTGGAGCTGATTAAAAGGACTAGTGAGCACATCTGATGTTGTCTGAACAAAGTGGCCGTTGGATGAGGTCAAAATATAAATGCTTTGCCAAAGCCTGAAGGTTTCTCATAGCAGCACTGTATTTTCTGGCATTTAACGTGCCCTCTACGGGTAACAGGATCTGAGCCATTGAACCATCCATGTGCTCAGTGTAGGGTACAATGTCCCATCTCCTACTCTCATTTACTTTAAAGGAAGGATATCATCAGAATAAGATAAGAACCCAATCTACATCTGTATAGTGCATTAAAGAGCTAAAATTCAAGGTGACTATATATGTTCAGTGATGCAGGAGGAGATAATTAGACAATTATAACATGGGTCCTGTTCTGAAAGGGTAGTTTAGAGTAAAGGCGACCCTGCAGATGACATTGTGACAGCGCTCACATCCCCTCTTACAGAAAGCAGGGAGACAAATGTTTTTGTACTTTAATACATGGTTTTATTTTGGTCTATAGAATTCAGGAAGGTAGAAAAACAATGAAATAGTGTAATGGTAACCTTCATTCTCAGACTCTAAATCGACAACCTGTCATCGACTCGCACAAAAATATTCTTTCCTCAAATGTATCATATTATCTAAGATTTTGAAGGAATTAGGTTCCTGCTGATGTACTGTAAACGTTCTATTGTTCCGTGTTTCAGTTCAGAACAAGGCAGTTTATATTAGCAGCCAAGGCTGCATGGGCAATGCTAAATATAGATGCCTACAGTACCTGTAGTGCACACACACATGTGCAGAGTCAGTCAGTGTCTATTTGTTTTACCCTTTTTTTTTAATATTCTGGAACGTTCTCCTTTTTTTCTGTTGGTAGAAATGACAAAGCTTAATGAGTTCATACTGACGGCTCTCTCATTTTAATTACTGTAATTTAAACAACCATTATTGATGAATTAAGGAGCACAACATTTTACTACAGGGGGCGGACACAATGTCATGGATACCTATCTAATCTAATGACATCCATTACGCCTGCCCCGAAACAAATACTTGGAGAGGATTATTATGTGAAATTATTGTTGACAGTGTGCCAGAGAGATGTTTGCCCAGCTCTATGGTAATGTCTGAGGCCACAGTTTATAAAATGTATTGGATGCATTACACAGCAAGACATCAGATGATTTTAACAGCACTTTCGCTCACAGACCAATCTTCCTACTAGGCAGGAACAGTGGAGGAACATCCTCATCTGTTTAGAGGACAAAGACTATAGATTTCTTAGCCGGCTTCCCATTAAATAGCCGATACATCCAAAATCCATGCTAAAAGGGGGAAACATTCAAGTAACAGCAAGACTATTTAGGACTAGGTCAGAGGGGTCAAGACACAAGAGAGTTGCCACCACACTCATCCTCATTGTTGTCACATCACTCCTACATCTCTCTCGACAATACTGGATGCACTTACATCACTGCAGCTGCCTTGACAAAGCCTGGCTCTGGTGAGTCTGCAGTCTCAGTGGTAATAAATTCATGGCTGATGATAAACTGATGATCGATGACTCCGACCAATAGGTGGCATGTTACCGATGCTGCACTGACTTGTCGTCTCAGGGCGTTTTCACACCTGAACGTCCAAATCAAGGTCTGAACCAATATGATTTCTTTTATTACATTGTATGCGTTTGATCTGGTTAGTTTTATTTCACATTGCAATTTTTACAAGTGTACTGAAGAGCATTTGATGACACCTACATCCTGTTATCATCATCTGCATGGGCTACGTGGTTTGATTGCCCAGAATGCTTGCCAGGTCATCATAAAAAGGAAAATTGCCCTTCACATTTGTCGACGCACCTCTTCTGATGGTGGAGCGCACCTTTATTTACTGCTGCTGCAGTTTCTTTGCCTTATTGCTCTCCCTTTCTCTCATCCAAGCAGAATATAAATGAAAAGTCTCAGCATTTCGATGTGATTTTTCCAGTTGACGTTGACGACTACTAAACACCTCATCTCTTCCTCTCCCCCATGTGCTTCCACAGCTCATTTTTAACTTCTTCCTTGTTTTTCTTCTTCTTTTGTTTATTGGCGACAGTAACCTACTGCAATTTCCTGTAATTGGTCTGAAAGTCTAAACAACCCTGAAAAGTGCTTTCACACTACAAACGAACTTAACCATGGTATATTTCGATACCTCTTTTTTTGGGGGGGACTAAATCCAGATCTGGATCTGTACTTTGGTCTAAGGGAGCAATTTTGGATCAAACTGAAAAGTCTTAAAGTCCAAGCCAAACAAAGAAAGTGTGAAAGAGCCCTCAGAGTAAGAAAAAGATGGCTGATGATGTTTGCCATTTTGTTTTTGACAAACTGGTTGCCAGATGAAACACAAGTTAATTACTTTCAGTTGCTTAATTACTTCTAAAACACAAAGCAAGGCTTTAGAAACCAAAATGGCTGTTAGCCTGTTCAATCAAGCATCACATTTGTCAAGGCCGTTAGCAGGTTTAAAATGGACTCTAAATTATTTATTTACCTCATTTTTCACAGAATGGTAGTTTAATAGAAATATCATGGTTGTCTGTGGTAAATCAGTGTGAATTGAGATTTAATTTATCATTAAACCAAGATGCAAAAATTATTAAGCATTTATATAGTGAAGAAGTGATGATGAGGCCGAGTCATCTGGAGCTCTGTACCCTAGTATGAAGAACTAGTAAGAGAGGTTGTTCAGTTCTGATCAAAAACAAACAAACCAATCAGGTTCTCATTTGATGCCAATCAGTCAATCAAACATCTCCTATTTCATGCTGGGATCATGCCAGGAAGAAAAATGATGGGTACTTGTAGAGGATGTGTGTGTGTGTGTGTGTGTGTGTGTGTGTGTGTGTGTGTGTGTGTGTGTGTGTGTGTGTGTGTGTGTGTGTGTGTGTGTGTGTGGTGAAAAAAAAACTGAGAAGTTTACAAGCAGATGATGCATGAAAACATAACCTCTGCAGAAGTAGTAACCATACACCATCATATGTCCCTTTAGGTAACAACCCTTAGGTAATTATATTGGTTGAAAGGGAGGTCAGGGTTCAAGACTCCATAACAGTTTACTTCAACATCACATTTTCTGTGTAGCTAGAATTAATGACTGAAGCCATGTACTTGTTATTGTTTCTCAGTCGACGCGCACTCATTTAGTGAGCGAATCCCAGCAGGCACTAAGTCACTAAGTCATTCCTATCATGCAGCTTGTGAGCATGTGTGAGAGACAAAAACTAGGAGGGAAGACAATGGTAAGAGTTACTGAGTAAGTACCTCTTGTCATTCATCTCTGTAACACCATTTCCAGCCAAGTGACAGGAGACATCCTGATTGCAAGAATGCATTTTTGTCTGTTATTCTGCTCCATTACATAAAAACCCTTCGATCTGTGGGAGTGACTGTACAGACAAGTGTAAAACTGGACAGGGCAAAAAAATCTAAAAACAAAGCAGAATAGAAGATACCCAACAGGAAAGATTAGGGTCGCGGATGGTGTGGTGGTTGGGGTGAGCGCCCCATGTGTCGGGGCTGTAGTCCTCTGGCTGTCGGATTCCGACCCGTGGCCATTTGCCGCATGTCTTCCCCCCCACTCTCTCTCCCGCATTTCCTGTCACCTCTTCGGCTGTCCTGTCCAATAAAGGCATAAAATGTAAAAAAAAAAAATAACTTTAAAAAAAAGCAAAGATTTGATTTGATAGATCAACATAAGTGTGCCAAGGATGTGTTGACACTCATCTACTGTGAACAGCATCAGCTACAGTTGGTCATGGTCACGATGCTAGCGGACAAAGGTGTTTTACACATCATGTTTTACTTTGTGTTACAGTACTATTAAACTTACTCATAAACTAAGCTGGCAAAAAAAATGCTCAAGGCTCTAATGGTTATTTCACAGTAATGGTAATGGAAAATTTTTCTTTCTGAGAAAAAAACCCAATAAATGCATAATAACATAAAAAAACCTCCATCTGCTGATGAAGATCATATGATATGATTAAAAGTCCATATGGACATTGAAGTTAGATTCTTAGGTTAAATTGATGACTCCAAGGTCAAGAACGGACTTTAAACCTCAATCTTTTGTTTAGATTTGCATGAAAACCCTGAATAACCTGGGTTTCAGGGTTGACTAATGTCATAATGGTGGTGCCTGAATCACACCTGATCCTGTGTTAAAGATAGATATGCACCAACAAACAGTGGCATGTCAGTCTAGAGGGCAAACATTGTAGGCGGAGAGGGAAGATACCTCCATCCCTTTGCTTTCCCCATCTGCCTAGACGTGTACACTAAGATAAGCCTGCTATACACGCCAGAACCTGTTCAGAAAATAGTTTTGCGGGTGTTTACAGTTCAGACTGCAACCTGAATAATTCTGCTGCCAATATTACATCAAATATGTGTGATGTTTCTGACACAACACCTGTGTTGTCCAAGGAAGGGGTATCTATATAAAAAATAGTGCTAATAAGCATTGGTTACTGACACCAAACACTTTCTGACATATTAATTATCACATATCATTTGATGTAAAAACATTCTTATATACTTCAACCAGTCCTTCCTAATTGAAATATATGTAGAATAAACAGGTAAACAACACTCTGTGCAGAAGCGGATGGTGGGACTTATCAACGTAAGTGATATCATTGATCACAACAACAGCACCAAGCCAAGAAGCATGATTATTCTGGAGAACAAGATGCAACTAAAAATCCTCCCCCTCAATAATCTTAAGTGTGGGAGTACTTTTAGAGAGAGACTGAACGATGTGGTGCTCTGGGAGCTCTGCACACTGGACATGTCTTATCACAGTGGTACAACCTTTCTGCGTCAGCACTTGAGGTGAAAACACTGGAGCACTTTGTCGAGATGCACCACAGCACCATAAGTCCCATATACATTTGTAACAGAGGCCGTGTTTCTGATGGTAGTAGTCACTTATTAATTGAGGCAATAAAATGTTGGTGTCAGCTTTTGCACCAACATGATGTGTAGACTTTTGTATTGCTGGATAATGCAACTATATCATGGCAGGTGTGTTGAGTGGCCGAGGAAGCATGAACTGTGAAATTGTTTCTCAAGAAAGCTACAAGCAGCAATACCACAGGCCAAGCAAAGGGTCCATTCCAACGAGGCATGTTTAGAACAGGCACTGCACAAGTTACAATATTTTGGGGCAAGGGTATCCCCCTGTGTTCCATCACATTTTCTTTTAACAACACTCAATAAGTCTTTGGGAAGTTAAGACACGACTCATTACCTCCGCCAAGGAGGTTATGTTTTAACCCCTATTGGTTATTTATATTGGTTGGTTGATTTGTTTGTTAGCAGGATTATGCAAAAACTATAGGATGGATTTCTACAAAACTTTATGGAAGGATGTGTCGGTCAAGGCAGAAGGCCACTCACCTCACCATGGTCGCGGTGTGCTTCGCCGTTTTTCCTCACTTGCTGTCGCCAAATGCTTGCTCAAGGGGAAATTCTTGTGGCGTCTGAAAAATAAAGAGTGCGGTCTACTGCACTCACACTTTTAGAAAGTGTAATGAGATAACTTTTGCTGAGATTTAGTGCTATGTCAATAAAATTGACTTGACTTTCAGCTTTTCCGATGTCTTCACAGATGCTCAAGTTACCCATGCCATGGGCACACATCACAGATACTGGTTTTGAACTTAATGCAGGAAAAAAAAAAAGATTGTCCTTTTTGCATGGATGACAATTCCCATGATTTACAAAAATGATTCGAAAAATGGACTCATCAGACCACAACACAATAATCCACTTTGTGTAAATCCGTTTCAGATGAGGTCAGGACCATAGAGGTCAGCTGCATTTCAGAATTCTGTTTGTGTATGGAGTTTGCTACCCTTACTTGTGAATGGCCGAGCCTTTCAAGGATGTCCCTTTCATACCCAGTCGTTTTTGTACATTTCAGATTTTTTACAGACTTCCATTGCCCCATTCGAGCTTTTGTACTTGTGTTTCCACACTGAAAATCCCCATAAAACCCTACATGAGATCACCTGAACCGAATAAGCACAGCAGCCAATCATTTTGCTTTCCACTATGTTAATTTTTGCATTTCACAACTTTGACATCATATTCTGGCACAGACGTCTCTCACCCTCATCTTGCAAGACAACCTCACTGCACACCACTTAAAGCCTGGAGTTTGCATCCTGTTACCGATCTTTTCCCAAACCTAACAACCTAGTTTTTGTGCTTTAACCTAATCGAAGTGCTGTTTCAAGTTAATCAGGTGTTGGATATGCTTTTTTGGCAGGAATATGAGAAGGAGGGATATTTCAAAGATGCTAAAGGGTACCTTGTGCTTCCAAATGAGACATAACTGAGACAAAACAGCGGCATCTGATGACCTGGGATGAGAACGAGTTGTTTATTTCACACCAAGTCGAGGACACAAGACAAGAAAGCAAAACAATCAATAATAATTATAATTAAGAGTTACTACACTTGTACACAGTGCACAAAACACACACAGACTTGTATGAACATCACTGTGCGTAGGTGTCTCTTCTCAGATTTGTGAGTATATGAGCTGATATTGCACAGCCCACAGAGTCCATTAAAGAGATTATGAAGATGTGTGTAGCCTTTGCTGACAGTAGATCAGCGTTGGAGTTCAGAATGTTATGGCTGCCATTATCAGATTGCCAAGCCATTGGGACACGTCACATATTATCCCACACAAATAGCACATATAAACAGTATTTGATACCATGACTCACAGCACAACTCTGTCCATTAGAGGGAGTATGGGCAACTGTTAAAGGACTGTCCCTCATTATAAAAGTACAGCATCACCAAATGTGGAGAAAATATAACGCATAAAAAATCTACCGAACGCTAATCAAACTTCAGACATCGGATGATATAAACCAAATACAAATGTCATGTTAGAAATAGTGAATAGTGCCAAGCAACGAGCAGGACAGATGTGAGCAGTGCATAAGAGATGAGGAAAAAATGGAACAATACTAACTGAGCATTATGCATACAAAAGAGAGCCACGTGCTTATGCAACACCACAGAACTGAATAGAACTAATGGGAGTACAGGATCCCATATTAGACACAATAGACTGAAAGCTAAAAGAACACATTTTGAATAAGACTTCAAAGAATTCAAATGGAAAAATTAGACTAATGCTAAAAAAAATCACACATGAAAAACACGTGAAAAATTACTTTGAAATGCAAATAAAAATGACATATCTAAAATTAATATTAACTATGACACAGGAGGAATGCTTATTATACTTGATAGAAAACACTGGACACAACATAACAGCGCCTTAGGGAAACAAACAAGACAGAATGCATTATAAAGTCTAAATATAACACATTTTTTGGAAGGGTAATGACCAAATAAGGAGCAGAACTTTCTTCATGCTCCTCCTCATCACACATTATAACAGGACATTGCACATACACAATATAACAGCCTAATGCGAAGTGGATGTCACACATTGTGCTAAGCTACAGCTGAAATAAAATGCATCATCATATCAGAGGCAATTTGCCAACCCTGGGGGCCATAGCTGCAGCATGTTTGGCTCATTTCTCAGTGAGGAGAACATCAGATACTAATGTCAGGATATAAGGAAAGCTAGGCAGCATCCTTGTAAAGTGTGTTTGGGTAACAAGACAGAGCACAGCCCCTTAATGAGAATGTTCCACAGTCCAAAACTTTGTTAATGTTATCCCATATACAACGCTGAACATGATGAAGACAAAGTGGATGAAAAGTGACATGAAAGGGGTAAATAGCTTGTATGAAATGAGTCCTATAAGAGATGCAGTTACATAATAAATATACTCAGAGCTCAGTCACACTGAAGAGACTTCTCTTTATCGCTATTCTGCTGCTGTGGCCCTCAGTTAAGGCGAGACAACCACAACACAAAGGGGAGTAGAAAGAGGAGGGAAGGGAGAGGCATGAAATGATTATGGAGGTGCAGGCAGGACTGGAATATTTTAATTGGTTTTCAAGTCATTGTTTATCTCATTAACATTTTAATCTACGATTTCATTATTCGATTACACCAACTAGAAATGTTACCAGATTATTAATTGCATCAACACAATGGCAAAGTGAGTAAACATGGACTTGGCTTTAGGTTCTAAAGGAAATAGTATAATTTGTAAATTTAATATCATTTAATGCTTCTGTTCCATTTCCAGCAATAACCTGCCCCTGTCTTCTCCTGAAGTCAAGCTGTTTATAATTTGTGCTGATCACGATGCCTCCTCCCTCTAAATGACTCTTGAGCAGATTGTTTAACAAGTTGCGCCCAGCTGGATTTCAAATCCTGAAAACACGCATGAAAGGGTGTTCTGTTCTAAACAAAGACCGAATCTGTTAAAAAATATCATTTACTGACAAACAGTATTAGCATATGGGTGGCACAGTGGTGTGGTATTTAGCACTGTCACCTCACGGCAAGACGGTTCTGGTTTTGGATCCTGACATGGGGCCTTTCTGTGCTGATGTTCTCCCTGTGTCTGTGTGGGTCCTAAAACATGTATTATAGGTTAATTGTTACTCTAAATTCTCCATAGGTGTGAATGTGTGCATGGATGTTTGTTTGTCTGTCTATGTGTTGGCTCTGTGATGAACAGGGTGTACCCTGCCTATCGCCCCATGTCAGCTGGGATAGGCGCCAGCCCCCCTGTGACCCCGGAAGGATACACGAATATGGAAAATGAATGGATGGATATTTGCATATTTTAATAACTTGCATAATATAATTAACTCCCATGGAAAAATATAATTTGCACTCACTGATCATTCCACTGATCTACAATCAGAAACAATGTATGAATCGGTGTTTGGATGCACTGCAGTACAGTTGTTCTTCTGTTGTTCATCAGTAGGATCAGATTTGCTTTTATTGTAGAAGTGCATGTTCATAATACTTCAATTACATGGCGAATAACACAAAGGCACCACTTAGTTTTCAGCTTGAAAAATCGTAAAAAAAAAAAAAATCTACATCTTTCTGCTATGAAAAACATATATCTTTAGTCAAAGTCTAATCTACAGTACGTCAATATACAGGACCTAACTTCTAGTTAGTGTTGTAGGATATCATTTAATTTAATGCATGATTTCCACTGCTAATCAGAAGCATTTAGTAATGGCTTACTCTACACTGTGTGAACTCCAAGTCTTAATTTATGCTTCATCCTGCCAGGACATGATCCAAGAGCTGCCACATTGGGATAAACTCTAGTATGGTTGATTGAAGTTACTAGTGAACTGTGTGTTTGCCTATTTTGGATTAATTCTAAATCTGAATTTTCTTTAGGAGAGAGGTCGGGCCACACAGCAACATTTGAAGTGTTTGAGTTTGTTTGTTTTCTGCATATTGTGTGAGGTAATGCAACTTTGATTTAAATTAGGATAATCCCAACAAAAATGAAGATGTGCAGCGATGTCTACAGCACCGAAACTGAATAGTTCATTACACAAACATTTTCTGCCCCAATTCCAATTTCCCCTATAATGAAGCAATCCACACAGAAGGGAAAAGAGTGAATTGAAGGGAAAGCAAGTCAGAAAGTTAAGTTTTTGTTTTGTTTTAACAGGTAGCACCTCGTCATGGTCCAACGTGTTCCAGGCACAGTGGATTTCATTCCATGACTTTTGCTTTCTCTCTCTCTGACCCAATAGAACAGCACCCTCTCTGGGTTTCGACCCAGTGATTTTCAAAGTAAGAGCATTATCATTAATGAGATAATTTCCCTAAACTTCTCTGCACCCTCTGAATTGTGTTTTATTTCTAAACCTCCTGAGACAAATATGTCCAAACATCTCCTTGCTGCAGTGAAAAATGACAGCAGTTTAGACGTCCTTTCAGACAGGTTTAGTGTGGCCGTCATAAAGTCACAAACAACATTTTATTGATGAAGTCGATGCCCAGTTCTGATGGTACTGCAGCCATTGGCACGTTCTGCCCTTCTAGACTGCATTCAGTGTTTCGTGCTCTTCTTCAGTTCAGTGTCACCATTTGTAAAGTTTGTTGCCTGTCACGGCCTCTGCAGTCAGTCTAGAGGCCAGTTTTACTCTCCTATTTCATGGTTCCCCTTATTTTTTGATTTGTCCAAACTTATTGTCCTGTCTGCTCTCCAAGACAGCCAGTTTGATAAATATAAATAAATAAATAAATAAATGAATAAAATAGGGGGGGGGGATCACAACACATCAGTCTTGTTGCAAGGAGTTGTATGTTTGATACAACACTGTTGAATATGAGAGTTGAGACATTTCTATAGACTTCTCTTGTAAAAGTTTGTCTTTGGTTATAACCTCTGGGCTTCTGTGTTTGTCAGCGTTGGTTTATTTCTTGGTTTGTCTACCTTTTAGCAGGAATATTCAAAAAGTTCTGAATGGATTTTGATTCGATTTTTTGGCTGCCCTCAGTGCTAGTTAGATTTATTGTTAAGGTTAGTAACACTTAGTTGCAACAGCATTGAAAAAAAAACTGATGGGTAGGAGTTCTAAATTCACTTTCCATCACTGTAGCAGGTCAAATTAGTTTATTTGAGAATTACCATTAAAGGAACAACCATCTCCATGGAAAATATGTGCTGTAATAAATAAAATTAAAAAAAATATTTGTGAGTTGCTGAAATTCAATGAAATCCGTTTTTTGTGCGTGTTAATTTCAAAGTCTTTACATGAGTTAACATTTGAGTAGGATTTGAGTAATTATAAACATAGAGCATGAGAAAAATAATGTATTATATCCAACTGGAACAGTCCACCTTCCCTCCAAATACCTAAATAATCAATGCACATTAGTCATTATCATATAGAAATTCTGCCAAGATAGTCACTGTTGCTGTCTGACCCACTGGAAACCACTCAAACAAATTGACAATGTGGAGAGCTACTGTACATGAGCCACGTGACTGTGTGGTATAGTGGGATCAATTGATTTTACACACACATTTGATTTGTCATGACAAAGCAAATCTAATGTGTGTGTATTTTGTAGAAGGAAGCAGATGAGACCTCTGACCTTAGCTCAGAAACACCAAGATTATATTTGGTGAAGCAACCTCGATGTACTGTAACCTCCAGTTCACCCTGCAGCCACCTACACACATGCACACAAAAACAAACCCTTTTTTTTTTTTTTTACTCTTATTTTGAGCGCAGTAAAGCTCACGCAAACACACACTACTCATTCTGCCCACAGTCTGCAGTCCTTTAAGTGCTATGAGATTTAGGAGGCTACTGTTACACTTCATGCACATCAGTGCCTGTGTTTTTCTATGGTGCGTGTATCTTTCTCTGCATTCCGTGTTAGTGTATGTGTGGGTGCACGCGTGTGTTTTGGTTAGAAAGAAACAGACAGGTCTAGTGCCGCAGGCGATCACAGTCCTGAAACATTTATATCTCATTACCCTGAGAGAGAGGGCTAGAGAAAGAGAGACAGGGCTTGAGAACGGCAGAACAAGAATCAGGGGAGAGACCAGGGGATAGAGGAGATGGACACGCACAAAAAAATAAATGTTCTATAGAGTATTAGAAATTGTGAGACATTTGATGACATCCAGATTTTGTTCGTATGGACACTGAAAGCAGTTATTGTGACTATAGAAAAACATTTGCAAATAAATTAAATCTGAAATAAATATGAAATGAAAATATAATAAAATGTAAAGACATTTACTGATTGAATGAAATGATTCCCATCCACTCTTTGACATGAAGTAAATTAAAGCAGAAATTAAGAGTAATATTTCAATTTTGATACAATCGCAGTAATGGTCATCAATCAAATGATTACAGTGTATACTGTAACAAATATAATTGCCTCAATGATGTGTGTCGGAGAGGGTTATTTAACCCATATCTATCAATATTGTAATAGACTGCATGCTTCTGCAAACATATCAAAGGCGCACCTGTGTGTGCATTTAGGCTACGCAACAGTTGAAAATGTATCCCTAATATGTAAAGCCTTGGAGCGTTGATTTACTCTAAATGACTAAATTAATAGTGGCCGCCAGACAGGACATTTCTAAACAATACTAACCTGTCAATTTAAAATATTTTAAATAAACAATTTGGTTAAATAACCCAGATAGCTAGCCCTTGCTACAAAACTCAAAACATCAATTTAGATTCATCGGTGAAATTATATTCAATGTAAATAATAGCAATTCAATAAATAATGATAAAAAAATAAATAAATAAATACATTTTTATGAGCTATACTGAGAAGAAAGAGTCAGGCCAGCCATAGAAACTAAAATAAATTAATAATCTAAAAAAAGAGAGTGTTTGAAGGGGCGTTGTTTGATCTTTACTGTGGTTTTATTATCTTTTAAAATGAACTGACACTGTGAAGGTGTGTGATTTATGTGAGTAGACACAGCCGATGTTGGTGACCCAACATAGAAATACGCATTTCGGCTTGCGACTGTATTCTTGTCAAAAGCACTTGGGTGAAAGACATATTATTGAGGTATAGGAAGAAGCTGATCCAATGGAAGAAAATGTAACTGGTAGGAGCAGCGAGAGCTCAAGCTGCACCGTGCAGCTGCACCGTGGAAGGACAAGCAAAGTTCTCCAGGTAACTCGACTGAAGATGTTTGATGAAGACGTGAGCTGCAGTCTGTCTGGAGGAGGCAAAGTTTTGTCTGTAGCTTTCCTGCTTTGTATCAAAGAATCATGCGCACCAGCTAAGCATTTTCTTTCATCACGAGCACACATAATGACAGATTTCTCTGGGTTTAAACTCCCGCTTGTTAAAAGTAAATTAATACCGGTTTCAGACGAGCACGCTGCTCTGCCCTATTTACTCTTTGAATGTTCAGCAAATTGAAATAAGAGAGAGAAATAAAGATAAGGGGATGAATCTTTACCCAGGCTGCTGTTAAGTGTGGCGGTTTGTTACAATGGGGGGTTCATTTGTGTGTCGGGCCTCACTGTGTCAGTAAAAAAGACACTTTTGTAGCTTGCCTGCCTTGTATCACAGAATGATTTCAACACAACTGAGGATTTCCTTTCATCGTGAGAACGGATATTGACACATGATGCTCATTAAAAGTAAATTATCTTTACCGGATATACGTTAATCTACTCGTTAACCATTTATGCATCAATTAAACAGCAATTAAATATTTATAAATATTAACCCACCGGGTTCCTCTTTCACACCAGCGCGATCTGTGGGTCAGCAGGGTCATTGATACTAATGCTCATTAAAAGTACATTACATGTGACAAATACTCATAAAAGCTGAATGCTTATTTGCTCCCTGGGCCAATGTTTGTCAGTTTTTTTGGTATTTACTAAATGTTAAGTTGTTCCTTTTGTTTTGTTAATTTGTTTTATAGATCAAAAATATGATTTCTGCTTAGTTTAATATTTCTGCACACAAATATTAGTACACGGTTCAGAGATCTGAATACAGGCTATGCTTCGAAATTAAAATATGTCTCTTGCAGAACGTTGACAGAATAAAACTCTCCATGGTTGTCATAGCCCAGCTTTATAAACTAAGAATTCACAAATGTGCTCCAGCAGTTCAGTTATTGTAAAAGACTTGTAGTATCAGTCATGTAAACAAGAGTATTTTGAGAGAAATAGGAGAAAAAACATACTTGTGTGTTGTAAACCAACACATCAAATCTGCATGACACATCCAGAGCATTGTGGTCTCTTTTCCACTCTTTCTTTTTTTTACAGAAGCATTTATCAGTATGCATATTGTCATTATTATTCATTATTTGTCATTCATGCCTCACACGCATAACAAATTACCAGAGAGAAAATGTGAGGATGAACAGATGATCAGACTGCATAAGTCCTCCAGACCTTGTAGCTTTCAGTTCAGGGTTTTGTCTTTTTAAATGCTTCAGGAAGGCGCATAAAAGAGATGACCTCGGACCACCAGGCAAAATGATACATTTATTAAAAGTAGCTTAAATTTGATTGTGGTTGTATTACCCGGTGCTATTTAATTCAGTTGGACGCACTAAAAACCTCAGAGCGCCTATTTACTGTGTGGAAACGTATTAAAGGGAGGGCACATCGTGCATTTTTTGAATAGAACACTAAAACACTGAATAGATTTTTTTTTTGCCTTAAAGCCATATTTTTTACCATCATTAAATTGATGCTCCACCCAAAATTAACCCTTTAATTGTCTTGAAAAGTGGTCATTTAAAGCTTATAGCTGTGTAAAGCTGTTTACTGTACATTTGTGGACCTCCGATGTGTAGAATAGTGCAATCTGACAGGCCTTGACCTTTTTTAGATGGAATGCTTCAGGATATCTTGAAGCATAGTCACTTACTAAAATACAGCTGTGACCTGCATTGCTCCTCCGAGTGTGCCTACAATGTCCATTCATGAACAGTATCTGCAAACTGCTGTGGCCATGAAAGTGAATTGTGATTCTGCAGAAGGTCTTCATATGGCCCGAGGGACCTGCCCAAGGTACAGAACGAGCTAGCTGCAAAGCTGTGGGCCTCAAGCTCTTAGGAACAACCAAGTGCTCTTATACAGTTACACAACCTTTCAGAGAAATAGCTCCTTGACTCGTTCTGTTGCCTCAGCTGAGTTGGCACTTTTCAAATATGGGAGCTAGAGTAGGGTCCTGCCTTTGAAGCTGGGTTGTATCACTAAGTATGACCATTAGCTCATAATTTTTGGCTCTGGAACTGGCTCAACAAATCTCTTTTAACTTCCTCTCAGTGAGTACCTGTTGACCTGGACAGTCTGACCATGGCGACTTTTGGTTGTATTTTAGGGGCCTTGCTTTATGTTTGCGCACCTGCACCCATTTCCAATCTCTTTATTACCCAAGTAAGGCAGTGAAGAAGGTTTTGTCTTCCTCTGTTGTGGCGGAGTGGAACCTCATTCGGTAAGTCCCTGCACTTACTTCAAATTTGTCAAAGAACGGCACTTTTCATCTTTGCACAGTCCATAGCCTTGCAAAATGCAAGTCTTTATTGCATAATCACACAAGCTGTGTGTGCATCTTTGCAGCACCTAGCCAGCATTAGTGATGAGTGCATATTAGGGGCTGTTTTGCCAAATAAACTATAACATACACAATAATGTTGGCAGCAGCCAGAACACTCAAACTTACCCTTTGATGATCGAAATGTACTTCAAAACTAAATTCTGGAGCTGGAAAAAGGCTGTGTTGTCTGCTTTGATACGGGCCTTCCTTTTCTGAACTTTTCATTAATAGACCAGCACGCAGGGCAAGGCGAAATCCTGGTCAGACTTTGGGTGGATCAAGTGGGTATTGGCTGGAAGGTTTATCTTAGCTCATTGGGACATTTAGCTCGGCCTACTTAAAATAATTCAGTGACACCTGAATGGTATTATTGCAAGACTGAGACATTTATCTAGCACATTTCACCTGCCTGACTCCGGTACACTTTGCATCTTTTGTTTTTATTGAGAGACCCCTAGTCGCAGAAACAACATTAAAGTTTAATATGACAAGGACATAATGAGGTGGATGACACCAGTGACTGGTACAATTCAATTCACTTGTGCATCTTCAAAGTACATTTAGTTCTAAAATTGTTACACGGAAAGCAAGTTTTGTCTGTGACATAACAAAAACTCCAATATATTCTAAAGACCACAAAGAAGATTTGTACCATTCACTGCTGTCTCATAACAGTCTGCAAATATCTCTCTTTTGAGAAGCATATAATACACCCACAGTGGGTGATATAAACACTGAGTGGTGCAACACAGCTAATAAGCTAGAAGAATGTCTAATATTTGGACTCTCAAAGGTTGGGACTGTTATGATGGCCCACTAAAGGTCAATTGTGCAAATCTACTTCATGCCCAGGAGCAAATTCATGAATCTCAGCAATTTGCACTTCCGGTAGAACAGAGATGTGTTTAATGTCCACAAGCAAAGATCGGTTTGTCAAAGGGTGGAGGAACAAATGAACACACCACAGTCTAAAAATAGTCAATCCTGCATCAGCTTTTTCAAAACTGACTGCAGTGAATGAGATGAAGCAAACGAACATACCTGTCTGATCTTTGAACACTTTTAAAGATGTGCGACAATGAATGCGCCTAAACATGACAATTGTACTGGAATCTGTTTACTAGTCTGGTACGCAGAAAGACAGAAGGTTGTGCACTTGCTTTGTAGGAGTGTTGTGCGATGGAATGGAATTGGAAGAATGGAAGATTTAATTAAGACACCCACACCAAAGCGTGCATAATTGCGAAGTGCTTTGGGAGATGCACAGCACATCCCTCAAATTAGAGGCTGCAGGCTAATGTATACTGATGCATACTGATGCAGGAGAATGTTGTAACACAGTGGCCGACCGCAATCCTGTTAAGCAGCACTCTAATCTGTAAGTGAAGCTAAAATTATTTTACAACATAGATGTCACATGGGTTCGATAGATTCAAATGTTTGGTGTTTTTGTTCCTTTACAGATGCCTGACATTAATGTGAATTCTCAGAGACAGGTGACTAAAAGATGAGTCTCCCCTGAGCTGTATTGGAATTTAAATTCTTACATTGAATAAGGGGATTTATTAGCATTAAAATGTCTGAATGGGTACTTTACCTGAAAAACACAAAGGGCCATGTTAAAGCTCAACTGAATGAAAGCCATTACATTCCCTACTCCCCTCTTTTTCTCCCTCCTTTTTCTGACAGTAACCCTCTGGCAATATTTTATGGCTATATTAGAAAGTTGAGCTCACCTACACTCCCTCTCAAGCTTACTGTCCATCGCTCTCCATCTGCTTTCCCATTGGTATTTTATAGCTGAGAGCTCTCTCTCTTTCTCTCTTTCTCAGTCTCTTCAGTATTTTATAGCTGTTGTAACAGCCACCTGACCTTTCCTTCTTGGTGATTACTTTATAATGAGCCCACAACTCCTTCCATCCTTTCTACCTTCCCACCAGCTTTTCAATCCCTTTGCATTGTACATGTGTCATTTCTCTTTTTTCAAGGTTACTTTTATAACTTCTGTTATATGAAAGAGCACAGTGGAGCGTGGCCTGATCTCACCAAATGGAGTATGAATAACAAGCCAATATCTTAAGTTATTTTGTGGGTTATCACAAGGCATTTTATGATTTGCGCATCATTTAAGAGACCCACATTGAATTTTTGAGATGTTATTTTAAGGCAGGAATGTCAGAGAAAATAATCTCTGGCCTGGATGCATACATATTTTCCACCAAGACCAAATTCCTTATCTCCAAAAAGATTAATGGGTTCCTTGTTGTCCAGGTTTTTATGACCACCAGGCTGTAGTTTGTATGTAATTCTGCTTAAAGAGAGACGGACAAACCAGACCAAAAACTTCACCTTCTTGGTGGAGGTAATTATGTCATCACTAATGTCGGAGAGGTCTGTTGGGGTAGCCGGTTAGTGCATGCAGGTTTTTGCTGTTACCACACTTGATAGGTAAATCCAAGAGCAAGTTTAGACACAGTAACTTTAAAAAAACACAACTGGAAATCCTCAAGCAGGCATAAATATAGTCGGTAGATTTATGATGTTTCAAAATCTTTGAGTTTTGCTTGTTTTGACTCCCCACACAGCCCTGGCAAACACCACCCAAAGAGTAGAAATCAGAGGAGAGCAATCAAGCGGAGGATTTGTCTCCACAGGAGGCCCCTCCTGTGACAGAAAGAGAGATGCAGGAGAGAGACAAACAAAATGAAAGAATAGAAGAGAATATGAAGAAATACTGAAGCAGAAACAGAAACAGGCCAACACAGACCTGTAGACCATGGACTGATTAAAAAAAAGCAAAAAAGTATCTAATTATACTATTTACCTGTATGTATTTTATTTTATATTTCAGGTATTGATTGTGATAATAGCACTATTTGAAAATTGTAATATACAGTACATTAAAGGTCAAATTAGCCAAAGCCTCATTAGGAATAACCAGCATTGTTGAGAGAGAGGATTAACCCACACATCTCTCTACATGGCTCTCAGCATAACGTAGTGTTGGGCTGCATCTAATGATATATACTCTGTATGTATACACAGTTTAATCTAATTATTGATTTTTTGACTAGACAATAAGTCTAACTTCCAATTATTGTATTACTCTAGACATTAACTAGGCTAGTTGATTAAAATGGCAATTTACCACAAATAAATGAAATTGAAATTTAGTTTCTTTCAGTTACATTAAGCCCTTTGACAGTAAATAGAAAACATAAAGTTTGATGACACATGTTGTTAAGTTATATTACCATTAGAGCAGTGGGGCATAAAATAGTTAGTAGTGCGGACAATGAAGAAACATGTAGAAAATGGGAGTGTGGTGACTTTGGTGGGAGTTATACAACGTGCACTTAAAGTCATATAGATCTTCTTTGTTTAGATGGCTATAGTGTATTTTGTTGCTGCCCACAGTGGTACATTTATTGCTTTGTTTCATACACCTGTGCTGCTGCCTCTCCAAAGTAAACTGGGGCTTGCCAGCTGCTGTCTGCTCAAAGCCTTGTTTTCACCGCCTTCTTTTCTCTTTTTAGAGCATGTAAAATGACTTTTCTCTGACTCATTCAGCCTAATTTTCCAAGTGTTTATCCCTCATTTTCTCAGCTCTGTGTGTCTGTGTGTGTCTCACTCGGTGAGTGGAGTTGAGCCCTGAAACCCTTCCCCAGAGCCTTTCGCTTGGTTGTTCAAAGTTGATTATCGTGAAAGTGTCAAAGTCCAAATTCGACATTGGCTCCCTGGCATTACATGTTCCAAGTTTGAAGTAGGTGATATGAATGGTTCTTGAGATATATGGAGAACATACAGAGAGACGGACAGAAATTTCTTGCTTTTATATAGTTAGATAAATAAATACCAATATATTAACAGATTCCTGCTTTATGAACATCGTTCTCAAAACTCTTGTATCAGGCTGCGATTTAGAAATCTGTTTGTGGTGTTTCTCGACTAATTTATTCAGATTTTCTGTCGCCTTGATCACTTGACTGATATTGGCAGGGGATGGGAACATTTATGCAGCACCTAGGGATACGTGAGTAGACCATTAATTGTATTTGTTAAATCCCACTAAAATATTTATAAAGGTATCACTACTAACAGAGAATTGCATGACTATATTGTCAATTCAAGCTTGAAATTGATATGGGTTGATCTGATACTATGTTTATACTTTTAGTATATCGAGGTATAACAAATGACAACAATGTCTCCCACGTTTGAAATGGATTTTTGTATAAGAATATTTTACTGCAAATGTGGTTAAATTGACAGATATTTATGGCACACCCTATAAATGATAATAATACTTTACTATACTGTTCAAGTTATTACCGTGTAGAATATTTAATATCAGGCATGGAGAGGAACCTTCTGCCCACTGTCACACACAATTTCGGATGAATCAGACCTTGCATTATGAAATTAGATGAGAGTAGCAAAAACATTTTTGTAAAAGAATCAATTTCATATAGGAGACCCTAGAGAATAAAAAAACCATTGTTGTGCTTTGTTGTACCTAGGGATATATCAACACTGTGGGTGCCTTCCCGCAAGCTTAAATATTAAACATTGCCAGAGAGTAGCCTCATGAATCAGCTTCAATACACACAATCAGAGGATTTACAGAGTTCAACATCTTATTATGAATTTGCACTGCACTACAGTACGTCTAAGAGGACAAGAACTGAGACCTTGTTTTCATCAGAATTAAGTTTAAGGTCGCCCATTATTTTAGTAAGAGACATTTCAAGGCTGCAGTGTGTTCTAAAGCCTGACTGAAATTCTTCCAGGACATTATCCCTTTTAGAAATAAGTTATCTCTTCAAGGCACATGCTCAAAACCAGAAAATGAATACCGCATATAGCATCCGATCTATCATGTTCATCTCTGCTGTAGACATACATCCATTCATTGAGATCACTGACTTTTTAATTATATTTAAGGTAATACCAGCTTCCTTGCTGAAGAGATCGACTGCAGCGTGAGCTGGATAAACCGCGCTACTGGTAATTCATAAGCTTGCCTCAATAGAAATCATTTCTATGATTTCAAGGCAATTTTGTAGGTTTTATGTTTAGTTTCTCCATGTCATGTCTTTTTACTGTTTACGTCCTCCCTCTGTTCCCCTCCGATATGATTGCTCATTATTTTGCTCATTATTTTCACCTGTGTCCCATCCCCACCTGTTCCCAATCCTATCTCGTCCAGTCTGTCTTGTTTTCACATGGATATCTCCTCATGCGTTTCCAGGGGGGAGTATTCCAGATAGCAGGTTTAGTGGAAACTGAACAGCATTCTTGTCACCAACATCACACACACTGCGGACGTGCTCTCACACTGTAGCAAAGTCTTTGTGTTGCTCTCCAGTTTTTTGACACAGGGGACCTTCCTCAACAACATCGGTGATGCGGAACACATCGACAAAGCTACTGTATGTACAGCGGTAAGAAAAGAGTTTGATGGCCTCCTCCTTGGTGACAGAGGGTACCTATGCCAGCCCTCTCTGATGACCCCGCATGCTGACCCTGAGCCGGGCCCACAACACCGTTTTAATATGTCCCTCTGCGGGACTAGAGCCCTGACAATGGGCATATTGAAAGCCCAGTTCCAGTGTCTGCACAAGCTCAGGGTAACCCTAGAGAGGCCGTGTGTCATTATTGTGGCATGCGTTGTTCTTCATAATGTTACCACTATTATAGGAGAGCAACACCCTGCCCTACAAATGAACCCTGAAGAAGACCCACCTGTACACCCAGATGGAAGAACAGTCAATCACATCATTTGCCACAATCTCTCTAAAAATTCAACAGCACCACCCCCCAGCAGTAGTAAAATATGACAAGTTACATAAGGTAGCATAGTTAGGCATAGCTCTAGGGTCCTGCTGGTCCAAAAGTCCACAGTCCACTCAAAAGTCACTCACTGCTTGAGTTAAACCGTCATAACAATTTGAAAGGGCCATGTAGCTTTCGTCTAGCAATGACAAGTCAATCATATTTCATTTTGTCTTTGTTTCCGACAAATGCAAGAATGACTGTTTTACATTGTTCCAGTACTTAAAGTTCACCTGTGACCCTGCAACCATCTCTAACTGGTGTTCAAGTAATTCAATTTCAAGATCTGTCTTTATCTGCCGCCTCAAGTACACCATTTCCTGGTTGGGTTTGGCCATCGTCTTTATTAGGTACCTGGCAACTGGGAAAACAGGATGATATTAGATTCTACAGTTCCACATCCAGAATTACCCTGGCATTTATTGACCATCTCACTCTTAATTTGATCTGCGGATGTTGAAGGACCCTCCTCCTGCTGCCCAGCCATGCTCTCTTTAAAAGAATAAGAATGTACAAGTGGTTTCCCGTCATTATTCTCATCAGTGTGTATTCTTGTACATTTCAAACTGATTCAAAAGAACATAAAAATAATAATGGGAACAAACTAAGTAGTTACCATAAATAATATTTTGTAATCCCCCTCTGTGGCAGCAGACGATGTCGCTTCATCATCATCCTGTTAAAAGGAGAATTGTTTGGTATACTTATGCTATATCTGGTGAAATCTCTGGAGTATTTACTGCTTACAGGAGGAGGAGGAGGAGGAGCGGTTGTGGCAGGAGGAGACTCAACAAGGCAAATAACACCATCTCCCATTACAGATGCAGGAGAGAAGCAAAACAGAATACGTATGTGATTCTTAATGCAATAAATCACTGATTCACTCAGTCAGTTGGCATGTAAGCCAGCAACTCAGTTAATTAATCATCTACTTTCAAATAGTAAATTAAATATTTAGCCTCGCAGTAAGTCAGTCAACAAATAGGTTAGTTGTGATATGATTAAACTGCACAATCGTCATTAAAGTAGTTACAGCCAATTAATTAATCCGCTGGCCTGTCAGGTGATTATAAAAGCAATCAGGGAGACAAACTGTGTGATGTGATGCTAACTTACATTACAACCATCATCATTCAGTCATTAATTAAACTGCATTCCCATTGTCAATGAAATTACATTTATGTTAAATTTGAATTCTTTGTATGCTTGACAGCATGTTAGGAGAGCAGAATAATAATGCAATTAACTGCAGATATGCAGCTTACCATTGACACTGAAGGGAGAGAATCAATTGAAGAATATTTTATTCAAGGAGAGGACAATGAGAGAAATCCTAAAGAGCACTAAATCACTTCATTTCCTTTGTCAGAACTGCTACAAGTCAGATTATTAACGTCAATTCCGCTGTCGATTTTATAATTTTGTCATTTGTTCATATTAAGTAAATGAATTCATTCATTAAGCATTCATTAACTATTACATTCAGCATAGCATTCATTCTCTTTCCTTCAATTTTCCTTTAAGACATACAAAATTCAGATATGTGCAGCTTTTTTTCTCTCACAGTAAACAAATTGCCTTAGCATGTAAGATATATTGGGGATGCACACAACGTCCCGACCTGGTTACTTCTGCAACAGGCTGATCTACAGAAGACGTATCACTGGTTGATCCTGTTGGATTATTGTCTCTCTTTTGTTTTGCCATAGTAATGATCCTCTGAGGCAGAGAACATTTTTCTCCGCTCTAGTCATTATGACAGAGCACCTACAGTATGTGTGGGTGGGCCGCAATACACATAAGATCTGCAGCTTGAGATTGCAGTAAGGAATGGGGCATCTGGACTGTTTGCTGGTGCAGGAAGTCCTGAAGGTGAGGGGGGACTCCTCAGCGGACCAGACATACGGTAGCATAGTTAGGCATAGCTCTAGGGTCCCGCTGGTCCAAAAGTCCATAGTCCACTCAAAAGTCACTCACTGCTTGAGTTAAACTGTCATAACTATTTGAAAGGGCCATGTAGCTTCCGTCTAGCAAGGACAAGATGGTCAAACCACACTACATCACCTGACTGTTAGGGTGTTTGTTTTAATCAGACGGTCTGAATGTTATATTCAACATTGTGAACTGTTGTTCATCTGCTTTTTGGGACAAAATGCAGATGATATAAGAAATTGTATTTTCAGTGACTTTAGCATTCACCTGTGACAGCACACATCCAATGGCTACGCTGGATGCATCAGTGAAAAACAAAAACTAACATGAAAAATCTGGATAGGAGAGAATGGACGTGTTACACAGAGCATGACAGATGCTTTCAAATACCATCTGTTCAACCTCAGTCCATACAAATTGCTGTCCTCACTCAGTGAGAACATGCAGAGGCTCTGATATTTGAGCAAACTATGAAAATGGAGCACAGCCTGAGATGCTCGTAACTCCTCTGTGCTGCTTTTACTAAACACATCCTGGCAAGACACAAGCAGATTGTGTAAGTCAGAATACCACGCACTTGTCAGATCACTATGTTTGACATCAAAAGGCAATTTGGTTAACTAGGTTACATTAGTTGGGCCACTGGTAACTGGCTGGTAGACATATCAAATACAGGAGCATAATTATCTGTTTGTGCAAACAAGATGATAGATATCAACTCCATAAGAATTATGTCAAGAAATATTTCACTGACAAATGCACAGAAGCAAACAAATATAGATTGTGATAATCCAATAGCTCTGATTGGTCCCTGAGAGTGGAGGATTGCAACAAAAGTGCCTGCTTGGCTATCAGATAAAACATGATAAAGTGCTCTATAGGGTGTCCTGTACTGCACTTAATGTGATGTGCTATATAGTCTGCCCTACATGCTAGGAAATTACTTGGTCTCTATGTGCCTCTAAATCATTAAATAGTCCAATTAACACCGTTCTTGTGTTGTGTAAGGCAAACACTCCATAGAGACAAAAATGTCGGGTGACATAGTGTACAGAACAAGACAGTCCAGAGAGGGAGGAGGTTGGGGTGGTGGATGGGCCAAACAAATGCAGGACTTTTACCCAAGAGCCCAAAGTAAGGACTGATTCATTTGTGAATGTTTTTAAATACCTTTTTTAAACGCCAGTTACATCACATACATAATGTAACTTAAGTCAATTAATAGTCTCCTAAATCTAGCCAATTGGTTTTTAATGCCTAATCCTAACAAAGTAGTTTTGTTGCCAACATGTAGCCAAGTAGTTCTTATGACTAAATGTAACCAAACTGCAACTTAAGGTCACATGATCAACGTCACCTGACTTCATCCTTTGCAGCATGTCCATGACTCGTATAATCCGGACAATGACAAATTACAAGCAAACAGCTTAATGCAGATGGTGTTAAATTACACAAAATGTATGAAATGACATAAAACATGTCCCTAGAAGATGCTAAGTTATTCATACGCCATACAAATTTGGCATGCTTGTTTGTTTGTTTGTTTGTTCATTTTAACCATGTCAGCAATATTTCCCCAGCCAATGACCAAGACGTTATAGATGCCAAGGTCAAATCAAAAAGCATGTTTGTTTGGCTTTTTCAACAGTCATATGGGTTGTTTGGAAGGCAAACATTTACTTTGGTAGGTTTAAGCATGTATCAGGATTTGTGGTTCTTTCACACTGCAGCAACTTGACAATCTGTAACCTGTAGCTCCCCATTGTGAGCTCGTAAGAACCTTTCAGGCCTTGGTTCGTGGGTTCTTCCTTGTCTTCCACTCAAATGTACAAATATTTATGTCATGATCTTTAATATACTTTAACATTTGAAAATAAATTTTAGTTTTGAGTCTCACCCGCAGCAGGAGGAGGTTAACAGAATGTGATAAAAAGAAACTACACAAGACCGGCACAGACCAGTACCCTCAACACTGAGTGGCTCTCAAGAGCCAGTTGGCTGGCCATCTGGAAAGGTGGCCAAATGCCAGGGCACCTGAGCTACAGACCACAACAACAAAAAAGAGGCTGCGATTACACTTTTAAAAAAGTCCTTTTTCCAGCCCAATGTATGAGCCATTTCATGAGCCCTTTAATGTGCTGAAAATAGCATCTTTTCCCTTGATCAGGTGTTTTATCGTCAAGGAACAGATTGTCTTCAAACAGCTTGGAGGCTTTCATGCTTAAAAAAAAAAAGCTATGCTAACTCAAACAGTGAAATGAAACTGCATTCAGATTATATGACTGACAGGATTTAAGGGAAAAGCAAATCCCTTTATTACTAAGTTTCATGAAAGAAAATCTAAATTATTGTAACTTGGTAATAAAGTGTAGATATAAGCCGGTGGTATAGTATTGTAGCTGTGACGCTGGAATGGGATGTTTAAGTTGAGGAATTTAAATAAGCTTAATGCCACTTCAAATACATTTGAGTATACTGACTGATGGAGACAGCACAGTCTTATGTTAGACTTTCTTTTAAGAGAAAATAAAGCATTTGGTGCCCAATTACTTGATGAAAGAAATTGCTAACTATTGAGAACATTCCATAATTGTTTACACTATTTGTTTATTCAAAAACCAGCTGTACGTATTATTAACAAGGCTGGTTATTATGATCACACTAATCCACGGTTTCTAAGGTCCCGTACTATGAAATTTAATGATTTGGTTTATTATAAAATAATGCAAATAATGTTTAGAGCAAAATCAATGTCACTCCCAGACTGTGTACAAAGGTTTTTTTCAATACATGAGAGTAAATATGATTTGAGAGATATTTGTAAGTTCACTGTGCTAAAAGCTAAAAAAAAAGGGGATTAAAAGGAGATGCATTTCTATTGTGGGAGTAAAACTATGGAACAATGCTGACATGAACTTAAAAATGTGCAATTTGATTTTCAAAAGAATGATGTAAAAGCTATTTTTGACCTTCTCAAGTTTGACTGATTTCTATTTCTGACTGGTAGTTATATAGATATGATTGTAGGCTGGGCTTATATAAACTTTATGCTTCCGTCTGAGCCTTTTCAGTCATCTATTATATAGACCGTTGATTTTGTTTATACTGTATATTTTGATTTTGGTTATTGTATCATGTCTGATGACTGACTGAATAAACTTAAGTACTGAATTATTAATTAATTAGTATGTTTGCCGTGTTTTGACCCAACTATTTCATAGAATATGAAAGTTTAGGTAGGGGTTAAATATTTGACATGGTGTTATATTTCTCACAAACTTGTTTGTTTGGCTAATGATCACTATTAAAAGCAAAACTCAGGAGATTCTGTTTCATTCTAATGACCAACTGGAAAATGTATTTAATATTTGGCTGGCACTTTTAAGATTGTTGTTCCAATCCAACTATTATTCTTAGTGAAGGTTTGCCTTCAACGTCAATGTTTAACCACCCCTTATTATTCTGCTCAGACACGGCCTTGACCAATAAAGTAAAGTAATTTAATTTTCCAACAAATTAATAACAGATTAAATTCAATATTCCTTTGAAATATGGTGATTTTAATGGAAAGTTACAGGTCATCACAATGCACTGGAGTTGGTTTAGAGGGGTGTTATTATCGTCGGGGTGGCCAGACACTCTGGTTATTGGGACCAGCCAAGTGTAAAATAAGAGTCATTATTCTCTTGTTTCATGATGAAACAAGATCTCCTAAATTTTTCATACCAGGGTCAGTGCAGGCGCACAAGGCCCAGCACAATATATGACTTGTTTGAATCCCTTTTGTCTGATATCATATGCCTATCCAGTTTTCTGTCCACTGACTGTTATGATCCCGTAACAGTGGGATACTGTTAGTATATTTGGGCTGTAGAAGTGCTGTTTCCCTTGTTATTGTAAATCATCAGCCAAACTTTGTCCAATGCAATCTTTTAGTAATTAAACCATTTCGACTTGGCTTACTCTTTTCAACCTTGGACATTAAATTGGACACGTTTTCCCTCATGTTTTACAATTTCCACATTTAGATCAGAAATGGTATGAATATGAAAAACACAAACAAAATTAAGAAACACAATCACCAATTTGATCATACACATGTAACATACAGGGATGCACTGCAAAGTGTTCAATGAAGTTAAAATACATCACTACACACATGTCTATTAATTGTCAATATGTCATTTTATTTGTGTTTTATCTCTTTGTCATTGTCAATGTGTTGTTGTCTAAATGATACATTTTGTGTCTATTTTCTTCTCTTATTTCTATTTTTTTTTTCTTTCTCTTTAAGTACATTTGCTATTGCAGAACAGCCTCAGGCCCCAGCAGATCAATGCACTCACTCAGGACGGTGTAACTATACTAGACTAGAATGCTGCATACTCAGTGATGTGATTGGACATCAGAAGGAGGAATTTCCACTGGTTTAGACACGAATCTGAAATCTGTTAGAAGGCACATATTTATAGAAACGGAATTACATCCAAGAAACTACTTTTGTGTGAATTAAACATCAGTATACTGAAATAAGCACAGATGCTGCATCAACTTGTCAAGTACCATCTGTGTGTGGGTGTGGTTGGTGTATATGTGAGTGTGACGGACAGGAAACTGAGGAGTCAGAGGAGAGAGAGAGAGAAAGAGAGAGAGACAATGGGTGTGTGTTATGTGTGCATGTGCATGTGTGTGTTTGGTTGTCTTTGCTGACAACATTGCAGTACAAAGTTATGTAACAATGCAACTGGAAGAAAGCAGAACTAAAATGGATAAACACACACACACACACACACACGCATAATATCCTTGCACTTACACATTCACACACCGAGACCTCATATAAAATGTAATTACTCCCACACTCTCAGCCAGTCTCCAAAGCTTTCTTAGACTGCGTGGTTGTGACACTTGAGCACTTATTAGGAGAGACACTAGACGACATTGAAAGCAACAACACCAAGAATAAACTGGTGCCATAATCCAAGATGCAAAATATCATGAATTCACAGAGCCAAACAGGTAGTATTGGTCTGTTATTTGTTACTTTTGTTTAAAAACTCTATGAAGAGTTGTAGATTGGTGTATGGTTTATAAACCTGTTTCCAAAAAAGTTGGGACAATGATTTGTAAATCATCAAAACCCCATATGTAATTGAAAATAGCACAAAGACAACATTTTAAGTGTTGAAGCAGAAAAATTGAATAGTTTTTGAAAATTATATCTTCATCTAGAATTTGATGCCAGCAAAACGTTTCATAAAAGTCGGGACAGGGTCATGTTTACCACTGTGCTGCGTCACCTCTTCTTTTAACAACACTCTGTAAGCGTTTGGGAACTGAGGAGACCAATTGCTGTCATTTTGAAAGTGGAATGTGTTCCCATTCTTGCCTGATGTGGGATTTCAGCTGCTCAAGAGTTCTCCTTTGTCATACTTTTTACGTTTCATAATGCGACACACATTTTCAATGGGTGACAAGTCAGGACTCCAGGCAGGCCAATTTAGCACCTGGACTCTTTTATTATGGAGCCATGCTGTTGTTATACGTGCAGAATGTGGTTTGACATTGTCTTGCTGAAATAAGCAAGGCCTTCCCTGAAAAAGACGTTGACTACTTGGCAGCATAATGGTGCCTTCACAAATGTGCAGGTTACCCACGCTACGTGCACTAATGCACCCCCATACCATCACAGATGCTAACTTTTGAACTGTGCGCTGATAACAAGCCGGATGGTCCTTCTCCTCTTTAGCCCGGAGGACGTGGCGTCCATGATTTCCAAAAGAATTTCACATTTTGACTGGTCAGACAAGAGGACAGTTTTCCACTTCGCCTCAGTCCATCTTAAATGAGCTCAGGCCCAGTGAAGGCGGCAGCGTTGCTGGATCTGGCTTATATATGGTTTCCCCTTTGTGTGGTAGAGTTTCAGCTGACTTTTGTGGATGCAGCGGCGAACTGTGTTGACAGACAATGGCTTTTGGAAGAAAGACAGAATCCTGTCTGTTTTTCATGCAGTGCCGTCTGACGGCCCGAAGATCAGAATCAGATCATTTTGGCCAAGTGTTTACACACACACAAGGAATTTGTTTACAGCCGTTGAAGTCTCTCTAGCGCCACAGATAGTCTATACACAATCTATTCACTATTCACAGGCAATATACATGAGGTGCACTGTGGTAGTGTGAATTATAAACATGCATCATGCATGGGAATAAAAATGCGATGTGTGTGTTTTGTGCAATATAGTATATGGCAGCTGTGGAGCAGGATGTAATGACACATGAACTTGTACTAGATTATACTGTTTGGCTGTTTATGAGGGTGATGGCGAGAGGAAAGAAGCCGCTCCTGTGGCTGATTGTTTTCCTGTGCGTGGTTCTTCAGTGCCTGCTGGAGGGGAAGGAGTTGAAAAAGGTTGTGTCCTGGGTATGTGGAGTCTTTAATGATTCTTCCCTGCCAACTTCCCAGTTCTTAAGGAGTACAAGTCCTGGAGGTTGGGCAGGGGAGACCCAATGATTTGTCCTTGCTGTTCGCTGCAGTCTGTTTCTATACTACAGTGGCTTCTCTGAACTACACTGTGATAGATGTGCACACAGATATAGTGTGTGTAGTTCCTCAGTTGCTGCAGGAAGTACATCCCCTGCTGGACTGTTTTGAGGATGGATTTGATGTTGGCCTCCTATATTTCAGGCCTTGAGAAATGAAAATCCTCTGAAACTTAAAGCCTTCCGTGTTGAGCGTGTTCAGCTTTAAGCTCCTCTGACTCCACCAGAGCACCAGTTGTTTGGCCTCCTGCTGATATGCAGACTTGTCGCCATCTTGGATGAGTCCAATGACCATTGTGTCATCAGCAAATTTCAGGAATTTAACGGCTAGGTCAGAATGCTGCAGTAACACCTAAATTTGAATGTCATCCATACAGCGTTGCTATCACAGCTATGCCCTTGAGAAAGCATTTAACTTACGATCATAGTGTCAAAATCAAACATGAAGAAATGTTGCCACCCAAGATCCTGGCTGATTCTGAAGTAGACAGTGAATTTCCTCCAGTTGGGAGGCTTGATTCATCTGGTGGCGGGTACAGAAGTCTGAAAGATAAGTAATGGAAATGAGGAAAAGGGGATGTTTATGAATGGGCCAGAAACCCAAGGGTTTATTAAAAGAATGAGAAGAGAAGGAGAGAAAGTCAGAGAGGCAAGATTAGCATGAACAGCATGTGTCAACCAGGTTTAATTACCAAACCTGCCTGAAACTCCGTCCCAAGGCCCAGTCAAGCCTGGGCAGGTAGCAAATTTAATTTTCTCTCATTAGTTAAACACCCACACAGAAAACAAGTCTTCAAACCTCAAGGATGCTGAACATCTTAAATCAATTGACAATTTTATTAAATTAGGGTTTTGGTATGTGAATGTCATCTGATGTCAAGCTGCTGAATTGCCTCAGTGATGCCGTGGACACGTGATGGTACAGGTGGCTATAGTCGATGCAGCGAGGAGTTCTGTTTGGCTCTTCACTATTTTTTATATTTAATTTATGTTATTTAGAAGAGATAATGTACAGTTCAAACACAAATGTCTCCATCGGAGGCACTGTACCAGCTTATAGCTTCAAGCTAATTTGCATCTGTAGTCCCTGTAGGCAGATCATGGCAAAAAAAAAAAAAAAAAAAGCTATGTAATATGTAAATGTCAGTGTTGACAGTGAGCCACCGCAACACATTAACAACAACAACAACACATAAATCAAATGTGTTATCATCTCTCCGGGCAATTTTAGGGGCCACATGTCTAATGTGTAAAATGTATATATGGTGAAACACGGACACAGAGTGTGCTGTGAAAATATTTGCTTCAATTTAGTGTGTGCTCTTTGGGACCTGGCCTCAGGATTCATTTTAGGCTGTGCTGTAGTGATGTTACTAAACCATCCATCTCATGTTTTCTCACTACGAGCTTTAAAAATACACTTTGAGTTCCTTAGCAATGGGTTGGCTGCAGACTTCATTTTTGCATGAGCAAAAACTGCCATTGTTAAAGGATCAATTAAATTTATTGGAGCTTGTAAGTTGTTTTGTCATTGATTGTGATGGCACTGTACTATCTCAGGTAAATTTCTGAAAGCCATCATAAACACACAAAAAAAAAAAAATGTTGCCCTTTAGCCAGACGGGTGGTGAACTATGGCCTCTGAGATTGGATATTTGCATATATGTTCTCAAGTGCGTACCCCAAATTGTTCCCTATGGCTGTTCCATAGGTGTGTGTATGTGTTTGTGTGAATGGCTAAGCATACCAAATACTGATCGAGCTGTATTGCTCCTGATGAGCAGGTCGGTGCCTTCATGGTAGCCTCTGCTGTTAGTGTCAAGTGTTAGTGTATGCTGTATTTATAAATGGGTGAATATAGCATGTTTTTTTTTCCCATAGTCGATAATATCTAATCCTCTATCAACAAATCTAACAAAAAAAGATTACTTACCTTTGATTCTGCATCTTCTATACTTGTTGATGCAACAACCGGAACTATATATTATCATTATCTGTTACAAGCATCTGAAATGAGTTTCCTCTGCAGGGTGACTGGGCTCAGCCTCAGAAATCGGGCTGAGGAGCTCCAACATCCGCAGGGAGCTCAGAGTAGAACCCCTGCTCCTTCGCGTCTAAAGGAGCCAGCAGACATGATTTGAGCATCTGATATGATGCCTCCTGGGCGCCTCCATTTGGACATTTTCCAGGCATGTGGAAATGTGAGGCAGCATAGGCCCAGAAATCCCTCGAGGGGATTACATAGTACATCTGGCCTGGGAACACCTAAAGAGGAGCTGGAAAATGTTGCTGCAGACAAGGCCCCCATAATGCTTCCACTGATTAATTGGAAGAAAATGGATGGATGGATCTATTATCTACTACTTGTCACCTGATAGATTTTAATGAAATGTGGTAAAATAGGGCTTTTTTTGTCTGTATTGGTCAATTATACATAAGAATTACCATAAAACTCGTTAGGTTAAGTTGATAGTTGGAATTTAGTTCAGGGTTTAGTTTAATTAAAAGGGACAGTTGGGCCTTGGTGGACTATGTGCTGTACTGAGAGCCCTTGCTACTATTTATGTGATTGGTCTTGTATTTGTTTCTCCTCCTCCTGAATTAATAATGTCATCATTACTCTCATCGTTATTTACTTTCTTTATTAGTCTGTAAATGGCTTCTCTTTATTTATGTTGCATTTACTCTTCACTACAACCATTGCTGTCTGCAAACCTTCCATTATTTTATGCATCTCCTCCCACTTAAATGTGATCTCCATCTTACGCCGTCTGTTTTTTGCTCCACTCTGCCTGACGTTTCACTTGTGTGTCTGTATGTCTGATCATCCGTCTAACTCCGTTCATCTGTCTGACCATCTGTCCGTCATTACTGTCACTAATGGTTTCATAAGGAAAGCATGGTGGTGGGTAGAAAGTGACTAAGGATTGAGGTAGGTTAGGGGTAGCAACTGTATTTGAGTCTATACAGTGCACAAATTTTTAAAAATAAAATAAAATAAATGAATTTTTAATATATAATATCTTCTTTAAAATTGTGAAAGTGAAATCAAACTAATCTTCCTTTGCCTTGTGTGTTTACAATACTGAGCAAAGTTCAACTATTTGATGTTGTGGTATTTAAAGCGTGATGAAAATTAAGAAGGTTGTGTTTATAAGTAGGCAGAAAAACAAGGCAGTTGCTATGAAATGAGTGGAGATTATTTTACAGCTCCTGCTACGTGCTGCCTCATACACAGCCACCATATCATGCTTTTTTTTTCTATTTCTCTTGATCTTCTTCCTCCTTCTACTTTACCGTCACTCATCTCTTCACATCTTTTCACCAATCCACCCTTCTCTAATGTCCCTATCTCCTTTCCACTTAGTCATGATCTTCATATCAGCTCTCATCTCCCGCAGCCACACCTGTCTCCAAGCTGCACCTATTCTACTATAGGGTGGGAAAAAAAATGCTCAAGCTTTTTTGTATTTCACAGTCATCTCTGGGTGCAGGATGCAGGGGCAAAAAATGTTGGGGCTAAATCCCTGCGAAAGAAAAGGAAACAGTTGCTTGCTTGTAGGTTGTTGTAGTTTCCTGTAGCGTCAGGGATTTTGAAAATGGTAACACAGAGATAGCAGAAGGGCCACGAAATAGGCAGCCAATGGGAGGGTTAAACAATCTACATCCTGTGAGTCGGACTATACCGACCCACACCTCTTAAACCAAACCCCATTCTCCCCCTGCCACCGCTTCACCCTCCATCCATATGCCTTTCCCCCTGCCTTCTTCCTCTCGCCACCTTGCTGTCTCCTTTTATCCCTCTCTCACTTATTCCACGTCTATCTGTTTCTTAACTACTTGTCCTTTTTTCACTTTCTCGTTCCCACCCTCCCTCCGTCTGTCCCGTTGCTCTGCGGTGATATGAACTGATGTGTCAGCTGAGTTGATCATTCCTTCCAGCTGCTGTCTGCCAACCTCTACTCTCTTCCCCTCATGTGTCATTGTGAGTCTTTCTCCCTTCCCCTCTGCCTCTCCTTGTCACTCTCACCTCCTCTCTCCTCTCCACCATCTTTAACTCTATCATGTCTATTACTCTCTATTTCTTTTTCATCCCTTCCCACCCGTTTCTCTTCCTAGCCTCTCTTTCATTTTCATCTGACACAGGCCTGTCAGGAAGATTCCGGCGCTTGTCCACAAGCAGTCTGACTTTATTCTGCCTGTGCTGCATACTAAGTTGAGTACACATTTCTATTTGTGTGTAAGTGACATGGCAAGAGGTGGTCTGTGTGTGAGAGTCTGTGTCCCTTTGACCTAAATCAGTTATGACCACAGCTTATGGAATGTATAAACTCATGAAAAACAAAGCCATAATGTATGTTTCCATTGAAGTAAAGATGAACAGACAGAGGAAGGGAAACAAATTTAGAGCTCTGGACAGATTGGATGAGGGGAAAGAGGGATGAGACAGAGGCAGAGGAAACGCTAAAAGGATAGACGTAAACAGATTTAGATCACCATGTACAGACGGGAGGGGGACAGACAGCAAAAGAAGTTAGATTGAATGGGATGGATGAATAATGCTAGATTTTGATTCTCTGGTAAGCGACAATAATCAGTTGTCCGATGTGTTGTATGAAACTGGATCAATGTAGTGGATGATAATCACATTTCTTCTGTAATGATCTTAGTCCACACTGTGAAAGCTAGTGAGTTTCTGATATGTTTACAGAATGACCTCACTTGTTTTTTTTTGCGTGCATACTGGTGTGGCGTGAAGCTGTTGGTCACACGGTCTTCAAGTATCAGGAGCTGGAGGCAGCAGGTTCGGCACTTCCTGTCATCTTTTCTTGTGATCTGTTTTGGCCTTTTTTAGTAAAAATCTAGTAATTTCCTTATGTTTATTCTGGTTCTTCTGACTTGGTTTTGTTTCTTTGATATTGCCTTTGCCTAACGTTTCTTGGATTGTTCACCTGGTTTTCCTGGATTATTTTTGTACCGATATTGCCCGCCTTACCCTTTTTATTACTGTTACCTGTTGTTGGACTGCCTTCTTGGTTTTTGACCCTGGACTGATTATTGGATTTTGATAATACATCTCTGTTCTGCTCTCCCGTATGTCAGTACTTGGGTCCTCACATTTCTGGTTGGAACCTGACAATGAGATCCATCTGAATCTAAACTGTTTCTATTGTATTAATGTAATATAAAGACATGGTTTGCTACTTTGCTTCCATGATCTAAAGGCAGGATACAGAATGGAACCCAGAGAAGTCATCCTGAATGATGCTAATTGAAAGAGTTTCCTGGCCTTCTGAATACAGATGGATTCTCTTATGAGCCAAAGAAGTTAGACAATGACGTTGCCAGTAAAATGAGATTGGAAAAAAACACAGCCAGTCGAAATCAATAACAAGGAAAAAGGGTCACAAGTAATCCTCCACCATTGAGTAGGTTGTTAATAATTTGCCAAAGATGCTGATATATATTTATCCACTCGAGAGACAAATTTAAATCTATCTTTTAATATTGTTTCATGGCTTTGCAAATAATCAGCCTGTGTGTGTGTGTGTGTGTGTGTGTGTGTGTGTGTGTGTGTGTGTGTGTGTGTGTGTCTGTGTGTGTGTGTGTGTGTGTGTGTGTGTGTGTGTGTGTGTCTGTGTGTGTGTGTGTGTGTGTGTGTGTGTGTGTGTGTTGTTGAACAAATGCTGAACATAATTGTTCTTATGTGGGCACTGGCCAATCACCAAGCTGTGAAGTGAACAATCCGGCAGTCATGCTGGTTAAATGTCAATCTTCATTGGTTAATTGGCTCAGGGATGAGATAAGCCAGCTGGCAAATTAGTCATCTAAATTGCACATCAGCCATCTTATATATGCAAATACACATAGAAATCCTCACAGGCCAGTGCGCGCACACACATGCACGCACAAACATGCCTGTGCATGGCTTGAGCATCCTGGGTAGTTATTCTACATGTTGCAATGAGTGACACAGAGCTACACTAACAGTGACGTGCTTAATGCGCTCTCACAAACAGTTCCTAATGACACTACACACACAACACTGCACACCACTTACTGACTTACTCCCCTTAAGCGAGACCATCATTGAACAAGACTTAAATTACTTTATATATTTTTTCAACCCATTCAGAACCCAATTATGTTCCAAACACACACAAAAATATTGTCATGGTCGATTTCTACAATAGATTAATTAATCAATTATAGAAATAGATAAATATATTATAAATATTGTAGATTACAATTTGCCTTATGCTTCCTCCTTGCCTCACGCCCTGCCATGCTTGCTGAAAAAGGGTGTGTGGTTTTCCTGCAGTCCACTTAAGATGATCTAGAACACCGTGACTGGCTTATAGACATCCAGTCCAATACATTTGTGCGTTTGGGTGAGATCAGGTTACAGTAATCATAGATCTAGACATCCTAGAAAAGTTATATCTATGGGATCTGAACGGGTTAAATGAGTTGGGAAAATATTAGTGAGTAAAATGTATAACCTGCATTACTTAAAGGTACTGTCACGTACCTGGGGCACAGAAATTGTTGCCCTTTGACTCTTGTAAGTTGTACATGTGCAAACAGAAGGCTGCTCAAGGGACATGGCCCCAGTCTCCTGGGTGAAAGTCCTGTGAATGACCGACTCACCCACAACGACCTAATTACTTTGTAGACTTTGTCACTCTTTACATTACATGACCTGACTTTGTGAAAGCTTTCCAACTTTTCCGAGCGAACTTGAACTTCAGCAGCAGCTTGGCAAGCAAAACACACACTATGTGGACTTCAGAGGTTTAGCTACAGAGGTGAAATGGGATCTATATTTTACTTTACGGATAAAAGTTACTTATTATAAAGAATTAGCAATAATGAATTACCTTAATTTACCTTGACAAAGTATGTTACATGATGAGAAATCTTCATTCAGCTCAGGGCGGCTGGTTCAGGAGGTAGAGCGGTCGTTCATGGAACGAAAAGGTCGGTGGTTCGATCCCCAGCCCCTGCAAGTCTACAAGTGGAAGTATCCTTGAGCAAGATACTGATTTGCTCCCCGGGCGCTGCAATGTAGTGGCAGCCCTATGCTCCTCAGGGATGGGTCAAATGCAGAGAAAGAATTTCCCCCTGTGGCATGAATACAGTATCTAAAATAAAAAAAATACAAACAAGAAGGGCACTCAGAGAACAAAACTCTGCCAAGGCCAATAGTTAGAAAGAAAGACAAGCCAATTTGTCAAAGACTATATGAGTGTATTGTCCCTGAAGAGTCCAGGGGATTAAGAGAGTAACAAATAAAGTTTTTAAAGCCGAGAATAAAAAGGCCTGAAACAAAAGAAGGCCATGACCAAAATAAATAGAGTATATATATACAACTTAACAAAAGTCAAATGTTCACCAGAAGGGAAAACTAAAAGAAAGTGAACTTCAAAGGATGAGGCCCGTCTGCAGCAGAAACAGGAGATAACGTTAACTCAAAGTGTCAAGCTAACACTTAGCAAAAGGTATCACCTCTTCTTCAAAGAAAGACAGAGTTGCTCACAGGCAGAGCACGATTGCTGCCGTTGGGCCCACTGGCACACCGCTAGGAGCTGTCAGGACGTTTAAAGCTCCTTATGGATTAAAAAAGTGGACTAAGCTACAGGTTACTCTCCACTATAGATGAAGGGGAGGCGGGAACCTGGACAGAGACGCAGCACTATGGAAGTAACTATCAGAAAACGAGTGTTTTTGTCACCTAATGACAGAGTTTAGATCTCTTGCTTGTGGTTTTTATAACTCTTCCTCTTTTACAAGTATTTTTTAATTGTTTCTATTAGACCCAGAGCTGTAAATGCAGACAACCAAATTCTAGTTTTTTTTAATTACTGATTCCAAAGCCTTTTACAGGTAACAGCATAGTATAATAAACTCCTCTCTTAATTCAATCAATCAATAGTTAAACCTCTTCTCCAGACATCCAATCTAGATCAGTCACAGTAAAATAATTACACAGCGCTTTTATAATCTGCTGTTCCTTGGTGAACTTTAAGAGGAAATTGTTTTTAATCAACTCCTTTAATCAACTCCAATCAACAATGACATTTTAGAAAAGTTCCAGTTTGATGATCGTCTAAACCACAGTGCAGAGACTGCCCCTCCAAAAGCTGTTAATGTGCTTTAGAATTATTGTTGATGTTAAAAATGTGGCCGTCTTTCTTCTCTTGGACCTCAGTGTAGCTTTGGACACGAGACTTTAGAAACGGTCGGGTCTCTCCTCTGCTCTTTCTGTGTCTCATACTCATTCTGCAAAAGTGAAAATGGATCATGTGTTTGGATTGACTCCAAAAAATTTGTGGGCTCTTCCTTAGCTTATTGAATTCACTGGTGGGATATTTAAGTGTGTTTGCTTACCTTACCACACCTTATCTTAGTTGTTTGCTAACACACCAAGGTATCACACATTGTGTACTCCCTTTTGGAGAAAACTGCACCAGCCAATCAGTGTTCAAAACTCTGATAGCATCCAGGGCTGACTGGGGAAATGCCACATAGAGGATTAGTATAGAGGAGAAGTAGTGGTTTTATTTTGTAGAAGGAAGTGATGCAGCCTGCCAGCCAAAGTCATTTTCACTGTACAAGGACACTGTGAGGAAGATTTGGAGTTTTAAAGTTTGAGAATTTCTTCTTCTGTTCCAGCAAATATGAATATCTGATTAAATCTCATTATCTTTTGTTGACATTTTTGTGGCCCTTTTTCATGAATGTAGCGTCAGAATGTAATAAACTGTGCAGGAGAATGACATCAACATTTTCAGTCCCACCTAGGAGTTTAGAATCGTTGCGTGCTTCTGCAGCCATCTACGGTGGCCGACAGGGGCAACTTAAGAAAACACATGCAAATAGACGAAACACAAGCAAATTAAGAAACGTTTTCATCAATTTGAAGACAGACGGGCAGCATTTAGAGAACACACTGCAAACACCGCAACACAACAGAAGTGTTTCCAGAGGACACTTAAAAGTGATGCCAACATTATAAACACTAAATAATGACCAAGGTTATGTCAGAGGAAGGCATTTGCTTGGTTGGCTACCATAAACAACACTTGCATTTTAGCTCATTTTCCAACACCACTGTCGGATTTAGTCTATTTGCATGTGTTTTCATAAGTTGCAGCACGTTTGCCCCTGTCGGCCATCGTAACCATCACTATATAATATTTTTAATGAATGACTGAAATATTTCAGCCATTAGGATGGGCAGTGATGACATACAGATTATGCTACAGGCATGGATTTAGATGTTTCCATGGATATTTCAATACTTTTGATAAAACCTTTATAGTCACTTTTCAAGTAGGAGGCTTAACACTGAGAAAACAGAACAGAACTTTGGGTGTATTATGACTCATCCATTTTGCTGTCACAAGTATTTATTTCTGGTACAGGATTTTGACATTAAATTGAATTTGTGTAGATCTTTATAAGCGGCAGATGTTGTGTGTGTCTGCAAAAAGATATTATTCCTTGAGCACACTTCTACATGGCCATGAAACAAATCACAGTAATGAGGATTTGGAAATTATATAATTATAATAAGAGCTAATAGCACATTTTAGAGATATCGTTAGTATATTCAGCATAATCCAAAGAAAAAATTGCCATTGTACAATGTGACAAAGTTGTTTTTTTTTAAAAAGAGTCTCTCCATGAAGAAAGCATTTGTCTCACTGGAAATTACTCATTGAAGACATACATGTTAAAAAGATAACTCCCATGAAAGTTTAAAATGAATGAGATTAAAAAAATGAATGAAATTCATTGAAAAAATACACTTAATACCTTTAATAAAATTCACTAAATATTTGAGTCAGGAAAGACATGCATATAAAATGCAACAGTTGGCAGAGGGACTCTACAAATGCAAATATTCTGTTTTTTTTTCACATATCTTTGTTCTAAATAGGTCCAATACAACGCTGTTGTTTATGCTTTGTGTTCCATTAATCAATGCCTCTTTCAATACAGGCAGCTTTGCCTGTATAAATTTGCCTCAAACTTGTTCTTATTGATAATGACTCTGAACACCAGAGGAAATAAAGAATATAGAGAGAAAGGTTCTGACTGCTTTGTTATTTTGTGAGCTGCATAGTCTCCACATGGGGTCCCATCAGTTCCAAGGCAAATAAACAAAATGGCATGCTGCAGGCTACTGTGTTCTGATGTTTGAGCCTCCCACCTGTCTTTTTGCTTTAATTCACTGACTGTTGCTAAATCCAGGTTATCTTACCGACATGTATTTTTCTGGGAAACTTTAAAAGCCTGGATCAGTTGTATCAGAACACAGCATAATAAAAAAGAATAAATCAGGGACAATTGCACCACTTTGCTAATGCATTAATCCTCTCCTTTCCATTCAACACCATGACACATGACTCCGTTCACACATCCACATTATTTAAATTTTTTTTCCCCCCTAAAGGCCAGGATTTGAGAGTTCAGATTTAAAAAAGAGCAGAACGAAAAATTAGATATCACGAGATGGGAAATTATATTTTTAATAAAAATCAAGTGAAATTCTTAAATAAACTGTCGCTGGGTGACAGATACGTTTGACATGTAACAATGGACTTTGTGATGGGGCACCAGCAGCAGCAGCAACTGTGCTACAGTGACAAAAAATTTTAAATTGCCCACATCGGATGTTTCTGATTCTACTACTATTATTGGAGACCACAGAAGCCAAACAGTCTTTTCAGTTTAAAGATGGTTCAATGAATAAAATACCACAGCCTAAAAAGTGTGCTGTTGGGTGGGAAGAATCTGCTTTAAACTGGGACCAAATTCCTGTAGTCTACAAATACAGAAAGGGGAACAAAGACATGGTGTTGATGCCTGATGGAGCTTTCATCACCATCATTATTTCCTTCATCCTGGTCCTGATCATGGATGCATGCTGCAGGATTCACAGTTGTGTCCGGAAATCACAAGAGATCACCAATTCATGGACTTAAAGTGGTGACTGGACAGCCAGTGCTATATGTACATTTCAGGGTGGAGAGGAGAGGAGGTTTGAGAGACGATTAAAGGTTGTGGTTTGCACAGAAAAGCAAAAAGGAATAGGAAGGAGGAGACAAAATGTGAATGTGTGTTGCCCATAAATGTGTCTCCTGTCATGCTTCATCCTAAACTGACTTCTGTTTCTTGTTGCCTGGGGCACAGTTGTAACATGATGACCATGAGATGATGGATGTTACTTTCTCTGTGTTTATCTATTTGTGTGTGTGTGTGTGTGTGTGTGTGTGTGTGTGTGTGTGTGTGTGTGTGTGTGTGTGTGTGTGTGTGTGTGTGTGTGTGTGTGTGTGGAAGGGGAAAGCACTCGTCTTTCTGAGAGCTACATGAGGAGTTTTAGCGGCATGCATTTGGATAGGTGATGCCATTGTGCCTTGTCTTGTTCTCTCTCTCTCTCTCACACACACACACACCCTTTCGCTGTTTGTTTGCAGGTAACCATGGCAATGTGAAGAAACAGTCCTCACAAATTTGAGAATAGCGCATCAACACCACAGCAAAAGCCTCACTAAGTCAGCTTTGAGTGGCAGTTTTGTTGCCCATGAGGCAACGTGGCTTCTGCACTTGTAATATAACACCAGTTTCCTTAATTAGAGATCCCTTATTTTAGTGCTTTATCAAGCAGGGTAAAAGAATGACATCTGCATCTTATGTTTCTGGTTGGGTGGACAGACTTATGTCTCCTTAAATCTTTATTTTAAGATTAGTGCCAGTGGGCTCATCTAGGCTGTGACATGTGGTCAGAAGAGCTCTTGGGAAATACTGGAAAAAAGATATTCAATTTTCCCCATTTATAGCTGTGAGTGTTTTTTCCATCACACAGCAGACATGTAAAAGAAGATGTTTACCTGTTGGAGAGGAATTGTTTCCTGAGGTGCTGAGCCGTTGTTCTGCAGCTCCTCATCTGATACTTATCATCTCACTGTGGCTATTTCTGCTTGTAGTCCATTTTTATTTTGTCATTTAGTCGATATGGTTGTGAAGCAGCAAAATCCGAAAAAGTTAGGTTATCACCAGCAGAATCTTCAACAACTGCAATAAAGATGGGAGACAAGACAAGTTGGTGGCCAAAAAGAACAAGAAACGTACAAAAATCAAACATAAAGGAGTCAATCTTTGGTGTAGCTCAGTTTAACTCAGTTCTGATAGTGTTCTTATCTTTGTCCAAACCGCAAACAGAATCTGGTTTGTGAGATGATCAAATTCTGACAAATATATCTAAACTTAACATTACCAGCTGTTTACAAGAAAGTTTCCCTTCATTGTTACATCTACAGCTGAGGTAAGTCAATTTCTCTGTGTCTGGATTTCTATATGAGCTCAGTGCAAACAGAGTGTGTGTAGAATGTGCAGCAGGCACTGCTTTCATTAAAATTGATGACTGTATGTGCATAACCTGCACTGTTCGTTGCCTTATAATGGATTTGCATGTATAGATGGTGTTTTAATGATTTAATGGCATTTTAAGTGCATGGGGGAATGGTTTATTCTTTTACTGCTTATGCAAATTAGACTGAAGCACACTCACTGTGTCGCACACCACACACAAACACATGTTCCACCATCGATCAAAGCGTTCTTTAAGCTCCTCGACATTTTCTTTGACAGCTGCAAAGCATGACTCTATAGTCTGACTGACCAAGCTGCTGTTGTGCCACCATGTGATGATGGTCGTCATTGTCACATCTCTCATTCGTTGCCACCTGGCTATCATCTGTTTCCATCCTGCTTTATGTTTTCAACAAATTATACATCAGTACCGTCCTTTTCTCTGTCCTCTGTTCTTCTGGTACAGCAGTTTTCATTCAAACCAGGGGCGCTGGTATTGCTAGCACTTCTCAAAATTAATTAAAGATCTACTCCACAAATGTATCAAGGCATACATAAAATGTCTGACTTGGATTTTGCAGAAAACAAATATAATTACCACATTGAAAACATTAGAATGTCACATATTCTTTCTCCTTAATATAATTTTATATTACATTTTTGATTTTTTTACATGTTTTATTTTCCCTTTTCACTATTCATATTTTCTCTCAGAATTGCACATGCTCCAGTAAAACTAGAACTTAGTCAGAATTGTTATTTTAAAAAGATAATATGCTTGTTCTGCCATATCTTGCGCTTAAAATAAATAAATAAATAAATAAATTACAGTACCTGAATGCTAAATCAGACACTGTGTGTCTCTCTCTTTGCTCCAGTGCCAGCTTTATCATAGATTTGGGCATATGTACTCAGTTCTTACACTGTGTTGAATGGTTAAGGTTGAGGCACAGCTGGAACCTACCTCAGCCATGAATGGCTAGTTAACAACCAATAACTGTTTTCCCCACAAAACGCTTGGTGCATGGCGAGACACCGACGCGCAGCTCAGCTGGAAAAGCTCTGCTTCAGCAATACATTACGCTGTTTATTTTCAGTTAACATTACGTTAGACATCATCTAATCAGACAACTGCATGAGGAATTTCACTTGCCTCGAGTTTACTCTCCCAAGGCAAGATGGCAAGTGTTGATACCGAGCCCTGTCGCAGCATATTTGTTGATTTATAGCCTAAGTAATATATTTTGCCTATCCATGCATAAGATATACTTGGGTTGCTGCACTGAATGTAGACATATGCCACATTGAAAGATGCCTACCGGGGCAAAGATTTCACTGCACATTACTGCGTTGCACTGGTATAGTATGTGGTGTATTACAGACATTTCATCTGCACTTAAGAGTAATTCAACCAGCCTAGTTGTGTGGTAATAGAATAAACGTGTGAACTATGAGCTTGAAATTTAACCATTATTATAATTCATTTTTCACGATCGAGTACCGACTTTAACATTGATATATTTGTGAATTGATTTGTGCAAATTTCAAAGATGCTGTAAAAGTGTTGGGAAATTAACAGCAATGAAACAAAGGTTTAGTAACTTTATTTGCAATAGGAGGTTAAAAACAAGTAAGACAGACTGGTGTACATTCAGTCTGTCTTCCTCCTACCTGGGCATGCTGATTTGCGCCATTTTAGAGGCATTTTTGCCAAATGTCTTAGTCCCATAACCCAGCATATATGTCACTTTTGCTTGAAATTGACATAAAGACATACAGTATGTCATTTATTTCTACATCAACTGTCATGGATGTAATGTTTTATGGGCAGACCTTTAAAAGAATATTCTTAATTACAGCATATTTTCATTTCTATATAATCACCACAAAGAGTCATGTTACCTTCATTCGTTACCTTAGAATGAGCTTTTTATATCTACAGATGGAACATGTCCTCTTTCCAAGGGTTTGACAGGTTGCACCGCCATGTTTTTACAGTAGCCCTGAATGGACAAACCAAATACTGGCTGTAGAGAGGGACCTCACATATTTTGTTTTCAGCAGCCACAGCAGGGGAGGACGAGACGAGTGTTTTAATTCCTTGACACTGGATCTTTACAATGTTTTGTGTCCTGACATTGTAAATCCTGTATTTAAATGAACCAGAAAGCAGAAGTAGATAGTTTTCTGTAAGAGAGCCTTATAAATAAAGAATGTACAATGCTGCTCCCTTCTGTTTGTTTAGGAGGATTTTTCCAACTTTTTTGTTTAATGCAATTACAATAAGTTACAATAAGGCCACAGTGGAAGTTACCTCTGTGTACCTCAAAATATGTCTGGCTGAGAGGGAGACAGAGAGACGAGTGTGTCTGGGTATGTCTGCTGCACACAGAAGCAAAATCTGGGTCTGAAATTATGACAGGTCACATAACCAACAACTTACAGTGTGCGAATGTTGTGTGTGAATTCACCTGTGTGTTTGTGTGGGCACACTTGCACTAATTTTCTCATTTCTGTGTGCATTTGTGTTTTCTTTTATCTGTCAGTCTGCAGAAGCTGCCAGCTGCAGGCGGAGTAGCTACAGTGTTATGGGGCGTTCAGACAGAAAATAGCACTGTGTTATAAAATGCAAGGGGCTATGCAGTGGGGGAGTGTTTCTTCAGGTAACAGTGAGGCGAAGAAATATGATCCACGATGGCCAAGTTATGCAATAGATCCATGGGTTGAAGGCTTAGGAGACGCCAAAATACTTCACAGTAGTTTATAATTCTATACACCAAATAACTTCAGGATTGACAGTACCCAGTGATGGAAGAGGTATTCATCTCCTTTACTGAGGTAAACATATCATAATGCAAAAATACTCCACTTCAGTAATTGTCCTGTATTCAAAACCTTATGTAAATGTATATGTTATATATAAGTTTAAAAGAAAACAAATTGTGCAGTAAACTTGCTCTGTCAGTGTACTACTATTATGGAGTAATATGTTTATGTTACTAATGATTTAATATGTATTTTGCATTTTACTGCTGTATTGTTTAAGGTGGAGCTTAAGTATACTGTTCAGTAGATCATACACAGAACCATGTTCAGTATTTCTAAAAGGTAACTTTTCAGGAGCTCAGAATAAGAGCCCTGTTTCAATGGATTTTTCAGCAAATTCAAGATTTTAAATTTAATTAGATCAAGAAGTACAGTTGCCTCTGAAATATTTCTGAACATGTAAGGGAACACATATTCCAAGACCATGATGATGTTTTTCATATTCTTCCTACAATAACTGAATGGCAGCTGGAGCTAAAGTAAAGGATTTGTTTTATTATAAGGTTTATCTTAAAAATCACATAGGAGAGGTAAGGTTAAGGTTTGGCAACTGAAACACATATGTATTCCATCAGCTATTCGCTTTTAAAACATTGTATATGTCACTAGCTTTAAAGCTCTGCAACAGCTGCATTGGCACGTACACTGCATGTAAGTGCAAACTTCATCCAGAGCCCTGCAATTTTTCACTTAGTTTTTAATCAATCAGTCTCAACTGGACAAAATATACCTCTGCAAACAGCGGTAGGAAAAATATACATGTACTGTTAAGTTAAGGCTAAGGTAGTAATGAAAGGAATAAATAAGAGGTGGAAAGGGAGGAGATAAGAGACAGAGTATGACACATACTAAAGGAAATAGCCCTTTTGGTTGCACTGCAACCTTCTCTGTGAAAGAGCAGCGCTGGCGTCAGTGTGATGTCATTTACCACCCCTGTTATTTTTCCACATCTAATCATCTGTCCATACTGGAGCTGAAGTTGAAGACACAGACATTTACAGAAGAGAAAGGTGAGTTCAACAAATCAAATTCATAATATGCAAGATTTGTTCAAGTGACATCAGAAAAATCAATAATATTCCAGGTGAATAAATGGCCATTTAAATAGCAGACAGACTTTTTACCCAAACACAGGACTGTCAGGACAGCACGTTTTCTTGTCTCCTTTTCACAGCATTAGGAATAAAATGGGGAATGAACCAGGGAACATTTGCATTCCTCTGCTGCTGTCTCTGTTTTAATATGATTTTAATTAAAAATAAACAGAGACCTAAATGTGAAAGCAATTGGATCTGTGGGTTTCCTTTTTAGCCAATATTGTAGCCTCAATGTGGCTGTCTTCATCTTTACCCCACTGACAGGAAACTGTGTTCCATATCTCATTAATTATTTCCTGTTGTCAAATCAGGCAGATGCAAATATGCAAACGCACAGCAAAGACATAGAGGAACTGGCAGACATGTTTGTTCCATTCCACAAACAGACATGCACTGCTCAAAAATAGAAAAACCTAATTGTGTACAAGTTGAAGTCATTTCATTCATACTTTATTGAGTTGATGGCATTTCAATGCCAAAATTCATTTTAAATGAAGTTTATTTCTAATTCCCTTTAATTCTAAATGAATATGGTTTTCTGTGCCAGGAGTGTGTTTCTGTGAACACACCATACCTGGCTCAGGCTGCATCCTGCCATGTAGGCCTCTTGAGCTTCTAAGGAGTTATTATTATTGAAAATGCTAACGCACAGCCGGCGTGCCAACAAATGATGTAAATGTGCTGCTTTCTTGCTCTGCCCTGGTTGTTTGGACTGGGATCGTCTCCAAAGCTGGCTTACACAAGTGTCCAATGTTACTCCAGGTAACATTCTTATTGACGACAGGTGCTGTGTCAGCTGGTGTAGTATATCTCAACTCTCTGTTTTCCAATGTCTGGCATGGTTTTTAGTAAGTTGTTAATCTGATATGATGCATAACGAGGAGAGATGATCCAATTACTTTGGATCCCTGCAAGGTGAATGTGCCAATCGGGTTGCAGAGCACAAAAACAAATGAATATAAAATGGAAAACAGAACAACCTGTTGACACTTGATATGAAAAGTTGGTGCCAAGTTTTTCTAAATTGATAAAAGCCTAAAACACATTTTCTTCATAATTAGACTTATAACTATAATTTTTATACAGTGTCTGGCTATGATGACTCATGTTCCTTATCTGTATCCTTTCTTAGCCCTGTTAGTAAAAGGGCTCTAATTACAGCAACTTTGGTTTTACAGCTTAACAAGTGGCAGCTGTGGCTCAGGAGATAGAGCAGTTCATCCACTCATCACAGGGTTTAGTCTGTGTGATCTGTCCTATCTCCATTTTAAAATATCTTGGGGCAAGACCTTAACCCCAAATTGCTCCCGATGGTTTGCCATTTACCAAGGCAATATGGTGTCAGGTGTGTCTGCTTGTTGTGGCCACCAGATGGCCAAAAAGCAATGAATGCAACAATAAATTTATTCTCAGAATTCCAACTTTATTCTCAAGCACATAAGAATTACCAATTCTCACTTATAAATATGATTCTCTTTGACATCCAACTTGCATCAAAAGTCATAAACATGGTAATCTTTACCATTGTAATCTTCCCTCCCACCTGACATTAAAAAAAGTTACAAGACAGGGGCACATCAGGGGCCAATCAGATTTCAGCTGGGGCCAGTGCGCCCCTGGAATCACCCACGATGTACATTGTAACAATGTGCATTGCATTTATATAGCTAAGGACCAAATGGTATGCTAGGAGAGAACATACAATTTGGTTGGCAAATGTTCAGGTGAGCAGCGGATTGGCTGTAATGATAGCTATTCAGATGATGCTGTGCAGAGAGAGATAATGTGTAGAATTATGTTGGACAACCACAGGTGCCGAGCGAGTCAAAGGAACAGTGACAGCAGGATGGAGGAACGAAGCAGAGACTCGTAGAAACAGCTATGGAGACAGGCACAGTTGGAAAACAACACAGGAGTGAGAGTGATAGAGATTTTCTCTTCTCCTCCTACTTATTCACCCAAACTTTTCTCTCCCCTCAATTCAACTTCACTGGACTCCCCCATGGTATCAGCCTCAGTCCAGCCTCTTCCCCTCTTGTCTCATTTTTCCTTATCTGTGCCTTGTTAGTTCCTTCCGAGTTTGTTTGTTTGATAGACAAGGTAATTACCAGAAAGTGTGTGAGGGTCCCACCTGAGAGTGTGTGCATGTGTGTGATACAATATAATTATAAGGGATTAAGATGTTTATCACACTGCTGTTATAAATCTTGCACACAACAGCACATAGACACACACAATAGACACACATATACACAGACATTCCCACAGTATTGCACTAATACTCTAATAAACATGGATGCATGGCAGTGCTTGCTTTGAGATTTTAAGCAAATCATTTATGACTTCCGGGTTGCATGGATCTGGGAGGATAAATGTCTTGTTTTTGTTTGTTTTTTTGGTTTAAAAAATAAGAAGTCCTTGCAATGCAATAAAACAAATTACAAACAGTTCAGATTAAAACATACTGACAAAATTACTAGTCACTGATAACAAGTCCGGCATTCAAAAATTGAATGTTCTTTTCCTTGATATCAGTTTTAGGTGCCTTTCAATATTTTTCCAAAACACCAGTTCTGATTACGTAAAGGTGCATTTTAGGGGCACTCAGCCAATTTTAGACACATAGTTCAGCTCTGGAGGAGGGTTATCTAGTTTAGATAACTATGATAATCTCATGAGGAATCTGCTCGGTGATAACGAAATTATCACAAAAAGCTGTATTACAATACTTGATGCATGAATGTGGAAAGATGTGGGCGTTTGCCAATGGATTATGGATTGAATAGCATCCAGGATCTTTCCTTAACTTAAGCCTCAAAATCATTCATACTCTATATTACCCTTAGCTGCTTTAATCTTGGCCATTTTAGGTCTTTTTTTCTGTTTTTTTATCTGGACACTGTGGGTCAAAAGATTTCCAAAAGCACGCAATTGTCACCTTAAAAAGTGATTTCCAATGCTTTACTAAACTATTACGTTCTTACACTTGCAACCAATGCAAAACACCTATTATGTGAGTATTAGATATGCAGTATTTCATTCATTTCTCAGCTCACGGGAGTCATGACTGGTGGTGAGACTCAGTCATACAATATAATATTCTATAGAAGGGCATCAGAAACAACTTGTGGGTCAATGCAGTGTCTAAATGTCTAAAGGGCAGACCAACCTCAGCACCACCTGGACTGACTGAAGGCTAAATATGCACTGATAACATCATCAAGAACTCTGCTGTGGAAAACAAATCTGGTTTTAACACAAACACACACACACTTTCCCTGCGACGCATACAGTTTCTCCTAATCATATCTGCTTTGGTGTCTTCCGACTGGTGTTTTGGACTCTGGTTTGGTACATAAAGCTTGCATCTTTAATCCAAACATAACATATCTAATACCCTTGAGGTTATCTTGGTTACAGTACATACTGTATATGTGAAATAAGCAGCTGTTTGCGAAAATAAGATCTGGGGCATTAGCTCCCAACTGCCTATACAGAGAGATATGTGTTAAAAATATAGGTATTAAAAGAACCTGTTAGTAATGTGGGTTTTTTTCCCTGAGGATCACAAGTGCATTTACTGTATAGCCTCTCTTGAGTCTCTATATTTCATTTATGAAAAAAGAGATTTTTCCATTGCTTCACTGTTCATGAATAGTGTGGAGTCGTCTGCGTGGGTTCCCTCCGGGTTGTCCGGCTTCCTCCCACCACCAAAAGCATGCAATATAGGTAAACTGGTGACCCTAAATTGCCCTTAGGTGTGAATGTGAGTGTGAATGGTTTTTCATCTTTCTATGTGTTGCCCCTGTGATGAACTGGGGGACCTGTCAAGGGTGTAACCCGCCTCTCGCCTAGTGTCAGTTGGAATAGGCTCCAGGCTCCCACGGGATAAGTGGCTACGGAAAATGGTTGGATGGATGGATGTTCATGTATATATCTACATGTACATGCATGACACTTGATGAGTTGATGGAGCTTTTCTCTTTGTGTATTTCTTTCTGTCTTTTTTGGTCTATTTATTTGTCTGTCTTTCTTACTTTCTCAATAAAAATGCCCCACTGATGTTGGTAAAAAGTTAGCATACTGTATACTGCGGCTTAATTAGTTGACTGCAATCGGGTTATGTTAATACAACTTAAAGTAATCGACTTTTATTGTGATATAATTCTTTTTGCTTTAATTGTCTCCTTAAATAAATAAATAAATACGTAGAGTCTGAGAAGATGGAGAGGCAAGAAAAGAATCTGTGTCCCATTTGAACACAGGAGTTTTACATAACACACACACACACACACACACACACCATCACCATCCTCATCACTAGAATTAGTGTCTAGACCATTTGTCTCTTGCTCTTTTAATCTACCTACCAATAACCTCATCACAGTCATTGCAGTGTTTCAAACACTTAATGAATTGACATGTTGAAATAAAGTCATACAAATAAAATGAAGAGACAAAGAATTTGTGAAAGAACCATTAAAGCAGGAGAGGAAAATGAAGAAATCCTTGGTATTGCAAACAGGGAAGGCTGATCTTTAGTCTCGATCTCTTAAGTGCTCTGCACACACAGAGCAGTTAATGAATGCCTTGTGGTTTGAAAACTTGCCACAAACTTCCGACAAATAATTGAATAGAGAGCAAAGAGAAGAAAATGAGAAACTACATCAAAATAAAACAGTCAAAGAAATTAATTGACGTTTTAAAAAGACCAAGAGCAAATAAATGAACATAATAGCAATTATTTCTGACTCTAGAGAAATTCCTTGACTTAATGAGTGCAAAAGACACTGAATTATAGAAAAAAAAAGGGCAGGAAATTCGGTATTAATTTACATTTAAATTAGTATTTTTCCCTCTTTGATGGCAACAGTCAGCATCTGCTATTGTATCACTTGCAAAAAAGATCTAAGAGTAAATGGTAAAATGGGTAATCTCTAACATGCCTGCTCTGCTTCTCCCACTGTGGGGGTGCAAATTTAACATTTACAGGCAACACATTTACCTGCACTGAACAATGTTTGCAGTTGCAGGACTACTCCACTTACCTTTGGGCCAAAAACACCATGGCACATTTATTTTACTTCTACTCCTTCCAGCATGAGTGATTCTGCAGCTACAGTATGGGGTGTCTGTAGCTACAGTAACATTAGGTTGTAATGTGATGGATGACCTCCTGTCCCCCCCTAATGAAAACATAAACTCACTGCTGAATTCAAATGAATACAAGTGAAAATCCATAACATTTTGCTCTCGCCACCAGAACAATCAATGTTTCACTCACACCTTTGGTCTCCACGTTATAAAAACAGATCTGTTGCTGCAGGAAACAGGACAATGGACCCTGGTGAGTACAGAGAGAAACAACATTCAGCGGTGAAATAGGTTAGAATTGGACAAAAGATAAACTGGGAAAATAACAGAGGAGGGCAGATATGCAAAAAGAAACACAGTACTGAGAGGGCAATAAAGCTGGGAATAGTGCCGACCCATAAACATAAAGACATAAAAGAGAGAGTCAAGGGGAGAGTTTGTGGAAAAGCCGATGAGATAATAGAGCAAAAGATTCACAAAGACAACAAGGTGTGAGGGAATAATGATCACACACCCAAATAAAGGGAAAGGAGATCACAATAAATGAAAACAACACACAGATCATTGTAGAAATCTTCAAGGCTGCTATAAGGGCAAAGGGCTGGGTCTTGTTTTCTTCTTTAAGCTCGATATTAGATAGCAACAGAAACACTTCTAGTATATGGTGATGTTATTGTATGTGCAGAGAGTCTCCAAACAAGATGCCGAGACTAAAAGCATGATAAATATCTTCTCTGACAGTTCTTTACAGAAACAAACCTTCCCTAAGGAAACAGTTACCCCAACGCAAAGTAGGCCACTATGTATTTGAATATGTATATATGTATATGTATGTATAAGAGATGAGCAGCAGTCAGACTGTTATCCAAACACTCTCATTTACGAACATTATCACAACTCTATCAATGTTGTGGCTATCATGGGCATTACAGTGTATCGTTGAGCAGTGATTGGTGGATGCAGTAAGGGCTTCAGACCAACTGGTTACAATGGTTGCATTGGTGTGCATAACTTTTTAATTTTGGAGCACCAGTACATAATGTAGGTGCACCCAATGAAACATTTTAAATGTTGCATTTAACGTCAGTTTGCAAACATTCATTCAAATGACAGCACAATAATCAAGGAATAAACATTTTTAAAAATACATATATGAAGTGCAGATGTTTCAACTAATAGAAATCTTATTGCTTATTAAAAACATAATTTGATTTTAGTTTCAACACAACATGTTTTCTCCTTTCACACAGGGATGCTGGCTATATACAGTTGTAGTACATGAGTGTTTGTGGATTTGCTGTGTATTTTCTCAGTTTAAACAGACTGTACTCCCTGGGGAGAGAGAGAGGGACAAATAGAGAGAGAGGGAGAGCAGTGCTCATGTGGACATGAGAGAGGGAGCATGCTGCGTATGGACAGAAATATAGACATGATACAAAACCCAGTGGTATCATCATTTATATCAATTCTGATATAAGCTCTAAAATGTTTTTCTTGTTTTTAAGTATTGCATGTGTGCAATATCTTGACTGGGGTAGTGGTGCAACATTTTCTCGGTATCATATTATATTGTATTATATTGCATAATAATATAAATCTGGCACATATTGGTCATTTTACTCATTTTCTGGTCCTCCAACCATGGGTGATTTCGTATAGTTACCATGCAGGGTGTTTGTGGCCGCAGCAATAAGTGTTTCCATGTTGTAATGTGATGGATGAGCCCCTGTCCCCGCCTAATGAAAAGACACACTCGCCGCTGTAATCACATGTATGAATGCAAGTGAAAATCCATAACCTTTCTCTCTCACCACCAGCACATTCAATGTTTCACTCACACCTTTGGTCCCCCATGTTGTAAAAACAGGTCTGTTGCTGCAGGACTGTGGATCAATAAAGAGAAATGATAGTCAGTGGTGAAGCACTTCAAATTGAACCGAAGATAAACTGGGAAAATGACAGTAGAGGACAGCTATGTAAACAAGGGAGACATTGCTGAAAAAGTGATAATTCTATGAATTATATAGTGGGGAGCCGTCAATGTAAAGTCATAAAAAGGAGAGTCGATGGGAGAGTTTGTGGAAAAGTCAAGGAGATGAGAGTACAGAGTTCTTACAGAATAAAGATCACACACACATAAATAAAGAGAAAGGATATCACTATAAATAAAAGGGCGCTTAGAGAGTACAAACCTCTGCCAAGGCCCAACAATCCTCAACATAATTATTAGGGCTTGTGTACACCAAGGCATTTTTTCCTGAGGCCAGCATATTTGTTTAATGATTTTCAATGGGAGCACAGCGTATTTACACTACGCTACAAATGCCAGTTGCTTGACAAGGTGCTGAGTGTCTTTTCTGTGCTCAGCGCTGCATATTTGGTGGGGTTTTTGGGGTTTTTTTGTGGTCGCCGAGAGTTGAAAAATGTTCAACTTTGGGTGAAAACGCTGCACTCGTCACTGTCACATTTTACACAGCCGTCCAATCACAGGGGAGAAGGGGCAGGACAAATACCAAAAAAATCCTATTAACCCTCATAGACCTGCAGGTCCAGCCTCTCTCCCTACAGTACTTCCTCCGGCCTTCCCTTCATCCAGAGCCATGAGGGCCAGAGCAAGTATTCTAACTTGTGTTGCCATTTTTTTACACTCTGTGTTTGTTAATGGTGAGACACAGGCCCTTATTCCAGCAGTACCAGTACCAACTCTCACTGGATCATCACCAAAATTCAGTCAACTAGAATTTGTTAGGGTCCATCTTTGGCGAACAAACAGACAAACTAACTAACTAACAAATAGACAAACTAACAAACAGACAAACCGATCACATAACCTCCTTGGAGGAAGTAAAAAAAAAAAACAGCACACATAGCTTATTGTATAAAACTATAGGAGGCTGTCTTCTTTTTTTACTCAACATTAGAAAGCAAAAGAAACAGTTTTACTTAGACCCATAAAGCATGATGATTTCATTGTGCGGGCAGGGAGTCTCCGAACAATATGCTGAGACTACAGGTGTGATAAAGATCTTCTCTGAGGAGCTGCAGCTTCTCTAGAGACACACTATTTCTAAAGGAATCAGTCACCCCAAAAGGTATTTCAATAAGTGACAGAAAATAGTCAAACACATATCACACCAGTATGAATGCTGTGGCGATTATACAGGGCTGTCATTGTTGGTGGGAGTGAGTGGTGGGTGCAATAAAACTCTGTATTTACACACATGTAGTTTGGGTTAATTCAATAATGAGACAATGTAGAGGATGTTGATATGAATAACTTTCCTCTGGTGATTTATCTTCACCACAAGCTGCAGGCGAAACGAGAAATAACCAGCTTCAACAAAATTACTGATGTTACGTCTTGTGCTTATTTTGCATTTGTTTATTTGTCTGTGTGTAAATGTACTTTCTTTCTTTCTTTTTTTTTCCTATTCACGACTAAACAGACCCTGGGGCTGTTTTGCTACTTTAAAGAAACAATTCTTTGTACAGGTGATTGTACAAAGTCTTCAAAAATCTTAACAAGAAGCAAATCACACACAGAGAGGGACAAAAATATGCTGTTAGCTGCAAAGATAAGCACACATTGTCTCACACAAACAGACCCAAACAATAACAACATAACAAAAATGTTATGCTATTGGAAGTTACTACACCACAGCTTATTGTCTCATTGGATGACTGGGTCACTGCCAAAAACATTCTGTTATTCATTGTTTTTACACTCTCACAAAGCCTCATATTTCCTGTGCAGCCTTTAATATCTCTGTTGCTTTTTTTCCCTGAACGGTGTATTTATTTTTGATGGTAAAAAAAAAAAAAAAAAAACATTGCAGAAATGTTGACCTGTTACTGCAGGAAAACAGCAAATGTAGAACCAAACATTAAAGATTAAATCAGAAACAACTGGACTTCTTTTGAAGGTCTGAGGATGTTTCACCTCTCCTCTCATCCAGGAGGCTTCCTCAGTTCTGATTGATAAATGGGGAGTTCCAGGTATTTCAAAGTTGACCCTGACAGCCCTATTGTTGGTCATTATGGTCACATGTATGAATGGTGGTGAAATTGTGGAGAGATGCCAAGACTGTATTGTATGTGGCAGGTAGGTGGTGGCGTAGACCCCCATGGCCTTTCCAGTTTGACAGTTCAAAAAGGGCAGCTTGTTCTTCCTGGCATCCTCCCTTGTGAACATCATGTTACTGTCCACTGAGTCGACGTGTTCTGTAGCTTGACTCAGGTGTCAATCCCATATCAGAACCAGTGGCTAGGCGTTGTTCTCTTGGAGCTCAGTGCTCTGTTTTCCACTTCCTCCATATAGAGATTGAGGTTGACCCAGCTGTGCTTTTGTCTGCAAAAAGCATCATTGTACTTGAAATAACCTTAAAAATAAGTCCAGTTGCTTCTTATTTAACCTTTCCATGATTTCCATGACCTGGATGAATGACAATCTACACAATAGAATGAAAGTTGACGAAGTTAACAACTAGCTAGTGAGCACAGCAGCGCAGATGGCAGCTGGAGAGTCACGTATTTTCCTCAGGAGTTGGTGGTGACCAAATTAGAAATAAAGGGGAAAGTGGATACTGGAATTACATTTATCATATAATGAAAGAAATGTGCTTTAATTGGAAAACGTTATAATGAAGCAGAACACAGCTTTTGAGTCATTTTGCATGAAAACCATTTTAATATTAAAGGTAGAAAAACACAGGTATAGGTAATGACAGTAATTAAGGATGATGAATTCCATTTGCTTCTGTTTCAAGAGCCTGGTATTGTATATGTTGATTTACTGTCAAACTATCATGGCTGTGTGTGTCATTTTTGTTCGTTTGTTTTTTATTTGTTTTGTTTTTATATCAACTATCACAGAGGGACCTTGCTGTTCTGTAAATGGAGCTTGGCACTAGCAGCAGAGGTAAAGAGAGAGAGAGAGCGAGAGAGGAGTGAGGGTGCTGGTGTTGGTGCCTGGCATTAAGACAGGGGCAGGTAGAGATATTTCTCCTGTGTCTTGATTTGAATAGTATGATTTAACATGCTACTTTAAGATCCCCTTGGCATTCTGACTTTGGGAGAAAGACTTTTAGTAGCAGGAAGAAATTATGGAAATAAGAAATAATGTGAATGAAACAGAAATAGAGAGAAAATGGCTGGGATTAAGAAGAGGCATGCTATCAGTGGATTTGTACTGAGCGGTTTGTCCACCCACCAGTTGCCTCGCCTGCATTTCATTAGCTTGCTTTTTCTTCTTATACTGTAACTTCTTATACTCACTTGGTGGTACAAAGTACAGTTTTAGTGTTGAACTAATGACCTATGCCGTATTTATTTCTGGTGAGGAATCAACCATGAATGACCAAACAAGAATGCAAAGAAAGTAAAGAGTAGTTAAATACAAGCCCTCAATTTAGGCAAGACATACACTTACAGTCCATTTGACTTGGTTTATAGTCATAAATAATCGTACACTTTATCAAAAAGTATATTATTTTCAAATTAAAGTGTAACTAATCTCTTCTTTGAATTTCAATAGCAACTAGGACAGACTTGAGCACAAAAGAAACATTTGGTGTATTTTACAAAGTAGACCGAAATAGTTTAGTCATTTTCAGACATTTCAATGCCTGTCATCCAGAATATTGATGTAACATTTCAACGCCCATACAGACCAGTAACAGCTTGGAATGCACAGGCATGATCTGAAACATATACTTTTTCTCTTCTTTTCTTTTTGTACCAGAGAGCGACTTTTGACATCGACTTCAAGCCTCCCAAGTCTACACCTTCACTGTCACAGCCAGCCCAATCTGAAATGCTAGTTAAGAGTTGCTGCAGAGTCAATGTAGAGTAAGGGAATGTTATGAGTGAGCAGCAAGAAGGTGTTTTTCTGTGAAGGAACAGAATAAAAATCCTGGTTCATATGTTGCCCTGTCAAAATCCTTGTGGATGGAGCCACCAAAGAAAGGAGCTGGCCACTGTTTATTTGGCTGGGATGAGAAAAAGCTTATTTGCCATGCCAAGAGCCACAGTTGGCAGCACTGTGAAGGGAATGATGACTATCCTCCAAGGTGAAATTCAGTTTCTCAGGCCAGAGAGGATAAAAGGGGACAAGATTTACTCACCTTTTTAGCCGTAGGCCACTCTGGTTGCCAGTCTGGTACCACATCAGGATTCTCCCTCGGGCAGCACAAGAGACGAAAATGCTATATCAACATTAAGTGCTACAGCAGGGTGTCTGTGACTCCAAAGGTATATTTTTTGGTGTTTACTCATGCGAATGCAGCATCTGTCCATGATATACTCGATTGCAAAACATAAAAGGACCTGGTTCCACTAAATGGCTTCTTTTTTTTTTTAAGGAGCCAGAAAAAAACACTCACAACTGCAGCATTCTGTTTAATCATGACCCGACTCTCAGCTTGTAGGTGGGAAGAATTCTCTTTCAACACACAGACAGACTCATCCTCACGAGGCATGGTAAATTGCACACTGGTCAATTTGCATTTGAAACAATATTTTAATTATTTACCTGCATTTTAATAAGCAAGGCAAGCCGAAGCATGTTAGAACAAGCACTATGCCCAGTGGTGAGTATATAGCATCATTCAATGCATCTTTGCCAAGTCTGCTGGCAATCATCTCTCTGAGGGTGGTGGAGATCCAGCTTCTGTTTCCCTCTCAGGTGACAGGAGAGCGCTGCATCCTCCACAATATCTGTGCACCAGGAGGGGATATCCTGTGGGAGGAGGAGGAGGAGGAGGAGGAAGGCTCAAGATGACAGAGAGGACACCTCAGATGAAGGTAATGCAGATGTCCCGGAATTAGTAGGCTGCTGCCCAGGTTTCCACTTCTGCTAAGCTACATCTAGGGGGCAGACCTTTCTAGATGTCCATTATGGTGCTTATATTAGATCATGGTTCATATAGTTTAACATTCAGTCGTCACATTCAAGGCAATCAAAGGCTTGAATCTATTTTGGACACAATACTGTACATCACAATGAGATTCTGATGATAAACATCAGCAGCAGCAGAGAACCACTTACAAATGCTGCACAGAGCTCACCAGAGATTAGGGTTGACCCTTTTACATACATTAATTTTCTATAGTATACGTAACTTAAACATAAGATAACCAAGGCAATGAAAATGTTAATTACATATCGAAAAGAAGGGTCACACTCGGGCTTCAATTAAACCCCATTTCTGAATCCTTGAATTGTTGCCATACAAGGCCTCATCTCTATAATGGAATATAAAATAATCTAGCCCAGAGAAGGAAACATTCCACTGCTTTGAAGACTGAAGGAAATCAGCTTTACACCATGCAGTTGAGAGCATCCAGTTTAAATGTAACATTGTTTTGTTGAGGTGATTTGAGAGGTTGGGAACAAATTAAGCAGACCCATTTCAGGCAGTTCATTCACATGCCTTTTTCTCAAATGCATGTGTTTTTTTTATTCTTTTGTTCTTGAATGGTTGATCGTATCTTTATTTAAAAAATAAACAGAATAAATAAAGAGAGTCAAAGAGTCAAATGTAGCCTTTTTTGACGTGTCATTGAAACACAAATTGATGTGTGAAAAAATACACATTTCAATCAGGAGAGACGAAAGCCCATACATTTTTTAATAGGTGTCGGTTATGTTCATCTCATTCACAACTTCATTAGTCTTTTGTGCGTCAGTACATACGTAATACAGTGAGTCGGTAAGAATAAGGTCCACAGCTTTTCTGACTGCTGAGGTAATGATTGTACCTAGAGCATCTTGCTGCTACTCGAGGGCTATAGCTTAATACTGTTAGCAATAGCTGCATCAAGTTCATCCCTGCATAGGAGAGTCACATAGTTGCACCTTTTCTTTATTGGCGACTGTTCAATCTCCCTTTTCCATGTATCCTCGGCTGTCGAGGTGTTCATAGTGGGGATAGGCATCAAAAGATTTGAAAGTTTGTAAATGGGATTCTAGAAAAAAGACGAGTATGTGAACAGCTGCTGGAAACGATATTGGTGTCGTTGTCGAAGGATCACGTGACTCCCAGGCATGTGGTTCTACTGAGGGCCTTTCTAAGTATAACATCAGTTTGTCTTGCACTCCTGTTATTGTCATGTGTGACTCATCATTATATTTGCACATCTTTTGCATCTCACAAGTTCACAAACTCCAGTGCCAAAAGCAATTTGCATTTGCGCGGTTGCTTTGGTAGTCATTTAATGGCGCCCTCTCGTGATGGTTTGCATATTCCCCCTGCGCCTGATATAGATTTCAGTCACTTTTAGAATGAGGAGACCATTTTTTAGTCCTTTGTTCCACAAACCAAGCAGAATCTTAAATTCTGCTGTATTCACTAATGAGGTGTTACTACTGAAGATTAATAACAGGACACACTGTGCCTTATGAAATCTGGGTATGCATGTGTCTGTTATTGTATGCATGTGTGCTCTATAGCCAGCAAAGGCAGTCATATAAACAGCATGTTTGGCTGGTCTTCAAAAGCAAGGGGATTTGGCAAAAGAATAGAGACCCCTCTATGTCTTGCTGTGCCTGTCTGTCTGCCTGTCTGTCTGTCTCCCTTTGTTTGTCTGCCTTTCCTCTATCATCACCCTCTTTTTGCTGATGGAAAGAAAACCTTCCTTCTTCTTTAACTAATCTCTTCTAATAACAAATGCTTTTTGAATTACAGTATCCTCTACTTAATGTGATCTGCCATTGATAATGCACATAAGTAATACAAAAAAATATAGATAATGCTGTTTTACCTGTGTTAATATCGAAGCCCATTTATTTTACGGGATTTGTGCTTGTACCCTCTTGAATTCCACATCACTGGCTATTAACTTTCTCACAACACATTCACTCTCGTAACACTGCTGTATGTATCATGGCACTGAAGAGTGTAATTAGTGAGGCTGCTTCATCATGAGGATAATTTAAGTATTTTTGTCTCGCTTCCTTTTTCCCAATCAAACACTTTCTTCAATAACTGAATCCTGCAATTTTCTCTCTTTATATGATACTTAGCTTGAAAAGATTTCTCACGATGCACGTTATAGTTTACTCCACAGCAAGAGATTTCTACCACTTCATAATATGACACCTAACTAAATGTTATTAGATCTCCACTCCAAATTCCATCGTGTTAAACAAGAAGCAAGCCTTAATCAAATGGCACGACCATGTTAATGGAAATGGAGCTTCCTCCTCTGCTGGCTGGAGGTTTACCACTTTTTTTCTGCGCTCTTTTCCTGCTCTCCAAGGATAGCAACCTTAATCCTAGGCCTGGAGACTACCAGTTAGCTTGAGGTGACAGTTTCCAAATGACAGCTGGACTTGGAAACCAAACAAGTGGGGATGGCTCCCAACACACCCCTGTTGATTGGAGTCGTGGCTCCAGGTAACTCTGTGATTCACTCTATGTAAAAAAAAAAAAGACGATGCAACATGTAGATCACTAACTGGGGATTTTTAGAGAACACTTAATATACACTTAATATTGTATGAAACAATGGAACAGCTCAAACAAGCACTTTTTTACTGCACTTGTAGGTTGATGCATGGTGGCAGTCAGTGTTAAAGAAGTTATTTCCGTGAAAACAAAGAGATGTAATAAAACACATTGTGAAAAAAAACACAGGGTTCAATTAACTCCAATTACACCTCTCAGAAAAGAAATGCATTCATCGCTCATACTCATAATTATTCAATAAGCATATGACCTACTTCTAATTTACATGAATCATCCATTTAGTTCATTTGGTTGCAAAAAAAAATGCATCTTCATTTTGTAGGGTTCAAACCACACTCCACTAATTTTATTCAAGTGTTTGCACAGACTTCATGTTATGCCCAGATTTGTATCATCATTTTGATCATGTTATCCACATTTTCATTGGGCATTTTCCTAACTACACCTATAACCTACATCCAGAAGTAAAAAATAAAAATAAAATCAAACCCGAAAGATCGCGATCTTGTTCATGAGTGGACCTAAAATGTGTGAGTGTGAGATTGACAGGTGGATTGGTGCGGCATCAGCAGTAATTTGGGTTGTTTCCCAGATCATTTCGATGAAGCTCAGTGGTTTGGGCCTCTGATTAAAATGCCTCTAGGCCACCTTTCTATGAGGGTTTTCCCTAGGTAGACCAAAAGTAAACCCGCCAAGAGTTCGCAGATTTGTTTGTGCTATAGGATTTTATAGCCTCGAGTTTGGCATTATGGTCATCGCCATCTTGTTTTTATGGAGCCAGAAGTGACCACAGTTGGAGGATCGATTGAAGCCTGGAGGATATGTATTGCTACACATCTATCCTGATTGGATCTGACTTAGAACTTGAGGACACTCTGCGGTTGCAACTTGTTGCAATCATAATGTTGCTACGCTGTAGCACACCCCTCTTTATTGTATGTTTTACTCTAAATGGGAAACTAATCTGCTAATTGAACATTGTGCTCCATTGCAAGAGACCATAAATTTTATTATCATAAAATCTATATTTATTGTCTGACCCCGCTGGCCAGGATGGATGGATGGTTTTCTGTCTTCTATCAAAAATATTGTGCATGATTGGCATGGACTTTCATTGAGTGAAGCTGTGTGTCTCTTTTATTCATCATATTATTAATTATTGAGTAAGAAACTACTATTTGAACCATCTCTATTACATCCTATAATTCACTTGACCTACCAGTGACCCATACAGCTTGAGATTCATCTGCAAGACAGGTTCTCATGCCTTGAATCTCTGTGGCAAAATAATTCTGTAGATTAACGAGGAATCCTAATCTCATGATGGGGATCAAACTAATTACATTGGCTCTATTTGTATCTCTAGTATTTTTTCTATCTCTGCCACCAGAGGAGGTTAAGAGTCTTCTTATTGTAGCTTCCTCTCTCTGCCTCTTACTGTGTTAATGTGCCTCAAAGGGAGCCCTCTATCACTGATGTTTTTTTTCTATGTAGATGCCTACTCTGCTATTTCTTCATCACAACAGGACATTTTAAACATCTTTAAAGTTGATTTTGATGCATATCATAAAGCTGAACGCCACAGAGAGCGCACACCACCTACTATTACACCGTTTGGAACACACACAGATGACCTCTTCCTTCTTCAAGCATCAGGGTCTCAGTAATTGAGGAGACGCTTTGAAATTTCTATTTTGGTGTCTTGGTTACCAAGGTTCTTACACATATGGGCATAATGCTCTGAAGTCACTGCTTTTTTCATCCCCCATTTACAGTATATGAGGAGTGGCCTCAAGGCTAACAAATAGCCGGCTGCTTCAGGAAAAGATTGGCTTCAGTGACTATGATACTTCACACAATCAGAGGCTCCATTGATTCCCTGGATTTCAAGTGGCAGTGTACCAATCTCATTGTAAAAGTAGCACTGTGAATGAAGGAAAAGACTAAATACATGACAGAGGAAGACTGAACAAGGACTACATCTTTGATGGAGAAGGCCTGTTCCTGTAGGCTGCTTTAGACAATATCATTTGATAGCACTGAATAATTATATTAGCAATATTCGCGTGGGTTCCCAGTGTTTTTATATTTTCAGTAGTGCATTAATATTGAATAAAAGTAATATTCTAAGCTTGTATTACATTTCTCCCTCCGTTTTGAAGGAGAAGAGCAAAAAGGATGAGGAATTGGAGCTTCCAAGTTAAATCTATGCCTGCCCTGTGCAAGAAATGCAACATAATTCTGTTTCTTTCTGCTATATGTACAGTATCCTATGTATGCTATGTATGGAGAAAGATGGAGAGCGATTTCAAACACGCTGTGATTTGGAAAAGTTTTTAAAAATAATTTTATTGTTGAAAAACAGTGAGGGAAACAGAAAAGCCTATATCAGACAGGCTGAAAGCTTTTAAAACTCCCCATAGCCAAAGACACTCAGTGTAGTACGGGCCCATTTAAGGGGTTATGAAAATACCACCTTTACTGGTGCTGTTTGCTGCATAAAATGAGAACCCCTTGTTATTTAGGAATTGCTCATTAATGATTAATTAACTATCATGTTTGTGATTCTTTCCTCACTCGTTCGTTAACTACCACATTTCTGTGTTCCATATTGTATTGCCATTTCATTACACAGTCCTGTGTTGTATAATCTTATATTGTATATGTTAGACCAGACAGACTAAACTGGAATCCTGACATTTTGTTTGGTACTACACATATAACCAGTGAGAAAGCACTGCAAACGTATTTTCTTTCTTTTTTAACATTTGAGGTTCTCGTGACTTCTTGTTGACTGTGTGCTGTGATTTCTATAACATCAATCTGTTATTCATCTTTACAATCATTGGCCCCAGTTAAGAAATTATAAATGTTTATAGAAACTGTTAATGCTTAAAATGTATTATTGTGTCGATATTGAGAAAAGTGCTACCAGTGTAAAAAAGCTCAACAAGCTTCTTGGTTTTCTGTTGAATGTTGCCATCATTTGTGTACATATGATCAACATTTGAATTCACTGAGTGGATTTCTTGAACAGATACGCAGTCCCCCTGATGAATCGCTCCTCCTCCTTGTCAGTGTTCACATAAGGGTCTTCCATGTATCTGTCGAACTCTTTGATTACCACCGGACTCCACAGTCCCTCCTCCTCCATCAGCTTTATCTCTCTCTCCAGATTCCAAGTGTATGTTTCTGAGCCTGAATGAGCCCCTTTTGACATGCAAATCAAACCTCCTGCAGACAACACACACAGAGCAAGAAACTGATTTGGGCTGATCAGCTAATAAACATCATCTGTTTAGCTGCTCAGTCAGACACAAAGAGAAAAGGGAAGATGATGGTTCTCAGCAATCACAAAGGGCCTTACTGTATCAAAACTTTTGATTAGTGCTGTATATGACAATTAGCTTATTGTGCTCTCCATCTGTTCTGATAAACAATTCATGCTGCCTTTAAAACCAGTGTTTGTTACCTGGTTTAGCGGCATTGCAGAGCTCCCGCAGAACACTCACTGGCAAAAATCCTTCGCCGAAACCACCAGAGAGTATCACCACATCAAACGTACCTGAAACCAGGAGGTGGAGAAGGAGAGGTTGAGTATAAAATCAAACAATATAATCTTTTAAACCAAAAAATGAAGTCAGCATGAAGTAAACCAAAAAATTAACAAAGGAGCTTCTGGCTAATTTATTTTCTCGAGGCACTGCAAAGAAGTCTTTATGTCACTTCCTGCCTAGCGTCCATTCTGTACATTTCTGGAACAGCTTTCATCAGAAAGGTGTTGTTGGAGTTTACTTTCCACAGTCTAAAGCTCCAGTCAGACTGATTTCTGTCTGTGGGTGGTGTGCTGTTACGATGGAGTGTTAGGGCAACATTGAGAAACAAAAAAAAAGGAAACATTTTTTTTAAAAAGTCAAAATATTTTGAGAAAAAAAAGTCATAATTAAAAATAAGTCATAATAAGACAAGGATAAAGTCATAATTTTCCACACACAAAAAAGGCAAATTTATGAAGAAAAAGTTATATTAGGAGAATAATTGTAATCCTCATGAAGTGGTTATTTTAGGCTATGTATTAGAGGGTAAATATCAGAAGAGTGACACCAAATAAATATCAGAAGAGTGGTCAAACAGAAAACGTTTGACCAGAACACAACAGAGGGGTTCAAATATTGTGATTTTGTTCCCATAATAGTATGACTTTCTTCTCTTAATATTATGACTTTTGTAACTGTCAAACAGTATTTGTGTTCATATTTTGCACATTTCCATATATTATTTAATTTGGACTTATTTATTTCATAATGTTTTTTCTTGTTCACCGCCTTTAAGACGGACTAAGGATTTTGGTATGTGTTGCAAGGGGGAAGACTTTAGTGGGACACAAACGTTGCAGCTACGAAACGTGTGTGCATAGTTATGTGCTAAATTGAAGAAATGTCAAGTTAAAGTTATTTACTCCCTGTGGTTATGCGGCCAATGAGGTATGTTTGTTTCTTTATTTTGTGTTATGCATTTGAGTTCGTTTGACATGTATTTAATTTGAATTGCTTATTAAATCGTTTAATTGTATGTCTCATTTTAGTTCTCACGGCTTAAATTATTGTGGCAAGACAATAAACTGCCAGTAAAAGAGAACTGTACTGTCGTCATTGAACCGGAGGGAGCTACAGTGAGAACTCAGCCTGCTGGACACTGAAGACGATCGGCCAGCGCTGCTACGGACGTAGCACGGGACGGGGCTCGTCGCGCATTGAAGATGGCGGCTCATTGATCCAGTTCAAGTTAGACTGTCCCTGCCTACACGTCGCGTCTAGGAGAGATGATGCGTCTTCGTGGCTGCAGTCACAAGCATTGAAGATTTCAAGTTTAATCATCTAACAGATAAGACTGTGCATACACCATTAACATAAGAAGTAAATTACAAAGGAAGTTTGTCGGCATTGTAAGGTTAAAGCCAGCAAGTGGACTAAGCCTCATCAACTGCTATTAAGTGACACTTAAGGTGTTAAGCATTTGTATTTACATAAGTCATAGTGGTGTTTTGTACATAATATCTTGTGAATTCATTTTCAACTTAAATTCAAGTTGCTGTATACTTAAGAGTTATAAGTCAAGTCTTCGTTTTATTGCACAAGGATAACTTTAAATCCATTGAAAGTGAAGCTTAATTCAAACTAGTGTTTAAGTTCATTGATGAAAGCAACGTTTGATTTTCCTGTGGTAAATAGTTTCAGTTCTAGTTCTATTGTAAACGTGTAAAGAAAGCAGTTAAAGATTACGAGAACCAAGGAAATCATTTTTATTTAGTTTACAAATAAGGTGAAGTAAACACATTCAAGACTTAAAATGTCAGACATAGAAGACACAATGTGTAACAGAGATAGTGTAGATCAGATGCAGCACCACATAGAATCCCAAGTGAGTGTGGAGAGACAAGCAACTTCAGAAAATGCCAACGCAAACAATGATGCACAGCTGGAGCCAAGAAAAAGCGAAAGAACCCGTAAACTTACAGAGAAGGGTAAAGAGCTTCAAGAAGAGAAAATTAACAAACTTAAGCGAAGATTTAAATCCACATATGAGAAGTGGAAGTCTTATGCTAAAGCAGCTAAGGAAACATTAACAAGACATTCCTCGAATGAAATGTTACAAGACGTTATAGAGGTAATAACCAACAAATCATCTGATCTAAGAATTGTCTATGATGAGTTACGCAAATTCAATAGCCCTGATAATGACACCCGGCGCAGAATAGATGCTTGTGAAGCAATCACTAGAACAATTGTAGATTCTGCAATTAGTCATATACAAGTGCAAGACTGTGCTCAGCCTTCTCAGGAGGAATATCCCTCTTCTATCCCTGGTGTCATGTTTTCACCAACTACATCCCAAAGGTCAGAGTCAAGCTCTCACTATTCAAAATCTGTCTCTCAGTCTCTAAGCAGTTCAAGTTCAAAACAATCAAGTCTGTACTCTTTAAGAAAACAAGAAGCTGCAGCAGAAGTAGCTGCAACACAAGCAACCTTGGAAGTCATGAAAGAGGAAGAATGCCGCCTGCAGGAGCTTGAAAGACTGGAAGCTATCGACAGAGAAAGAATAGCACAGCAAGAAGTTGAAAATGCCACCAGACGAAAGGCATTGCAGGACAAGCGTAGACAGCTAGAACGCTTGGCAACCATTAAGAAGCTAAATGCTGCAAAGGCACGAGTGGAGGTGTATGAGCAAGATGCAAACTCTGATACAGAGATACAAGACCTGCTTCGACATTTCAGCCCTAAGATGGAGAGACCTGCATCTAATGCGAGGAAATTCTTGTCCCAGAATCCAAATCCAGTACAATCTACAGCTCCAGTTCAACCTGCAACAGTTGTACTTCCTGATCACAATACCATGGTCCTCATGAATGCATTTGCAGAATCCATCAGTGCAAATCGCCTTCCTATACCTGAACCAGTTGTATTCAGCAGAGATCCACTCAGATTCAAAGACTGGAAAATGTCTTTTCAAACCTTGATAGACAGAAAGGCTATTCAAGTGAATGAGAAAATTTACTATCTGCGCAAGTATGTTGGAGGACAAGCAAAGGCAGCTATTGAGAGCTACTTCCTATTAGGGACAGAGTCAGCTTACCATGCATCTTGGGAAATTCTTGAAGAAAGATATGGAAACCCCTTTGTTATTGCTAAAGCCTTCAGGGATAAGCTCAATTCATGGCCAAAGATAGGACCAAAGGACAGTGGTGAGCTAAGGGAGTTTGCTGACTTCCTCAGAAGCTGTGATGCAGCTACAACACAGATTAAGAGTCTTGAAGTCCTGAATGACTGTAATGAAAATCAGAGGATTCTTTCCAAGCTTCCTGACTGGTTAACGTCAAGATGGAATCGACAAGTTGTAGAAATAGAAGAACTAACAGGAACATTCCCTACCTTTAGTCAGTTTGTGCAGTTTGTCACAAAGGAAGCTAAAATAGCCTGCAACCCAGTAACGTCCCTGCATGCTCTTAAGGCATGTGAAAGTCAAATATCTAAGACTCCAAGAACCAGAGGCACTGGTGCAAAGGTGCTAGCAAGCAGCACTGAGGAGAAACTACATGTCAGAAAATGTGCGTTCTGTGAAAAATCAGGACATGATATCCATGTATGCTGGAAATTCATTGAAAAGACTGTTTCTGAGCGAATCAAGTATGTACAAATGAAAAGGTTATGCTTTGGATGTTTAAAACCAGGACACTACTCAAAGGCATGTGAAAATAGGAGTGTTTGTGAAACATGTAAAAGGAAACATCCAACATGTCTACATGAAGACCGTGCAAGAGATAATGGAAAGGAAGGAGGAAAATCCTCACAACAATCAAAAGAAAGAGACCAAGTAAAGGAAAGGAAGACAGAGCCTATACAAACTAAAGAGACATCAACAGAGGCTACATCAAATAAGGTTGTGCAGGATCTCGACAACACCCATACGTCCACCATCGTTCCAGTATGGTTGTCTACAACAAGTGAGCCAGATTGTGAAGTCTTAGTCTATGCACTCCTGGACACTCAAAGTGACACAACTTTTATACTCCAAGAGACAGCAGACACACTAGCCACAAAGAAGGACCCAGTGCAGCTGAAACTCTCCACAATGGTGTCTAGAAGCACAGTTGTATCATGTCAGAAGCTGTCTGGTCTACAGGTGAGAGGTTTTTATTCGCCAAAGAAAATTAATCTCCCTGTGACATATTCAAGAGACTTTATTCCTGCAAATAGGAATCATATCCCCACACCACGAACTGCAAGGGCATGGCCTCATTTAGAGCATATGGCTGAAGAGATTGCACCTCAACAGACTTGTGACATTGGTCTCCTTATAGGCTACAATTGCCCACAAGCACTCTTACCTAGAGAAGTAGTGTCTGGGAAGGATAACCAGCCATTTGCTCAAAAAACAGACCTTGGCTGGAGCATAGTTGGCTATGGAAATCCCTGTATCGACTATGGTGATGCCATTGGACTAAGCAATAAAATTGTAGTCAAACAGGTGACACCATGTCATATGTCATCTCACAATCTCACAAGTGAAGTGCAATATATCTGCCGCACACAGATCAAAGAACTAGTCACGCCACCAGACGTACTCAAGGTGCTTGAATCCGACTTCATTGAAAGATCAGTTGAAGACAGTCATATATCTCAAGAAGATCTTCAGTTCTTGTCAATAATGGAGGATGGCATACGACTCAAGGAAAATGGTCATTATGAGATGCCACTTCCATTTAAGGAGGATAGGCCAGATTTGCCAGACAATAAAAAATGTGCTATTCATCGTCTCCGATGTCTAGAAAGGAAACTCAAGAAGGATGACAGATACTACAAGGACTATGTGGCATTTATGACTGAAACAATAGCTCGTGGAGATGCTGAAAAGGTCCCAGTCGAAGAACTTGATAGACAACCTGCCTGGTACATTCCTCATCACGGGGTGTATCACCCCCAGAAACCAGGGAAAATAAGAGTTGTTTTCGACTGTTCAGCAAGGTTTCAGGACATGTCACTGAACGACCATCTGCTGACTGGTCCAGAGCTAACTAACACCCTGATTGGTGTTCTCTGCCGTTTTCGTAAGTGCTCAGTAGCTATAATGTGCGATATTGAACGCATGTTTCATCAATTCCACGTCAAGAAGGAAGATCAAGACTATTTTAGGTTCCTTTGGTGGGACGATGGAAATCTTGAAGCCCAGCCCTCAGTGTACAGGATGAGAGTGCATTTGTTTGGAGCGGCCTCATCTCCTGGCTGCGCCAATTTTGGCTTAAAACATCTTGCTGCTCAAGGTCAAGGTAGCTTCAGCGAAGCTTCTATTAAGTTCATAGAAAGAAATTTCTATGTTGATGATGGCTTGACTAGCATGTCAGCAGTGGATGAAGCTATACAACTCGTCAAGGAAGCCAGGCAGCTGTGTAGCACTGGAAATTTGCGACTGCACAAATTCATTTCCAACAGCCCAGAAGTCATAGCATCAATACCGAGGGAAGAGTGTGCAGAAAAGCCTAAAGATCCTGACATGGCCTTGGGCGAGACACACATTGAAAGAGCACTTGGTGTTCAGTGGTGTGTTGAATCAGACGAATTCCAGTTCAGAGTACTTGTGAAGGAACGTCCACTCACTAGAAGAGGTGTTCTGTCAACAGTGGCCTCCATTTATGACCCCCTCGGCTTTGTAGCACCATTCGTTCTTGTGGGAAAGAAGATACTTCAACAAATGTGTCGTGAAAAGATTGGCTGGGATGAACCTCTTCCGGATGACCTTCGACCTCACTGGGAGTCTTGGCTCTTAGATTTACCACTTTTGGCTAATGTAAAGATCCAACGCTGCTATATTCCACCAACATTCAAGACAGTCCAACAGTATGAACTCCATCATTTCGCTGATGCAAGTGTGTCAGGGTATGGTGAATGTAGTTACCTCAGAGTGGTCAGTACATCAGGAGAAGTTCACTGCTCATTAGTCATGGGAAAAGCTAGGGTAACCCCTTCAAAGGTCACAACAGTCCCAAGACTTGAGCTGACTGCAGCTGTTGTAGCTGTCAGAACAAGCGATTTGCTCAAAAAGGAATTGGAGATACAGGATTTGCAAGAATACTTTTGGACAGACTCAAATGTTGTACTTGGCTACATCAATAACGATGCCAGACGATTCCATGTCTTTGTGGCAAATCGTATACAACGTATCAAGCAAAGTACAGATCCTAAGCAGTGGAGTCATGTGAGCTCTGAAGATAACCCTGCTGACCATGCCTCTAGGGGTCTCAAAGCAAAGGAGCTCATTGCTTCCAACTGGTTCACAGGTCCAGAATTCCTGTGGCATGGTGAAATTCCCCATGGAGATGCCAAGGTGGGAGAGGTTGCAATTGATGATGCAGAGCTTCGGAAGGTCCAGGTACTCAAAACCCAGGCAAAGGAAGAAAGATCATTGCTTGATCGTCTGGAAAGGTTCTCTGACTGGGGAAGAGTGGTGAAAGCTATAGCTAGGCTAAAGCGACGTGCTAAAGAAGTCAAGGGTGTGAAGCCGAAAACTTGTGAAACAACCAGCTTGGAGGAGAGAAAAGAAGCTGAACTCACCATCATCAGAAGGGTTCAGGAAAATGCCTTCTCCAATGAGATTCACTGCTTAAAGCGAAAGGAGGAATTGACTGCAAGGAACAAATTGCACAGATTAAGTCCTTTCTTAGATGAACATGGTCTCCTCAGGGTGGGAGGACGCCTAGAGCATGCTGCATTGCACCCAGATGTGAAGCATCCTGTGATCTTGCCGAAAGAAAGTCATATGTCAACCTTAGTCATCAAACACTACCATGAAAAGGTTCAGCATCAAGGGCGAGGTATGACAGTGAATGAACTGAGATCAAATGGTATCTGGATCATAGGTTGTAGCAGTGCAGTCTCTTCCTATGTCTATAAGTGTACTAAGTGTCGAAAGTTCAGACGGTGTACTGAAGTGCAAAGAATGGCTAACCTACCTCCAGAGCGCCTTGAAGCAACATCGCCATTTACATATTCTGGCATGGACTGCTTCGGTCCATTCTATGTCAAGGAAGGGAGGAAGGAGATGAAGCGCTATGGTCTTCTACTCACCTGCATGTGTTCCCGTGCTATACACATAGAAATGCTTGATGATCTTAGTACTGATGCCTTTATCAATGCTCTTCGTGCCTTCATAGCCATTCGAGGTCCAGTTCGCCAACTTCGGTCTGATCAGGGTACTAATTTTATAGGTGCAAGACGAGAGTTCACAGAAGCTTTGAAGTGCATGAATCAGGAGCATCTAAAGGAATTAGGCTGCGAGTTTGTTATGAATGTCCCGACAGCAAGCCATATGGGCGGAGTCTGGGAAAGACAGATTCGAACAATACGAAGTGTGTTGACATCCATTCTGGATCAATCATCCAGAAGGCTTGATAGTTCATCCTTACGGACTTACCTGTATGAAGTCATGGCTATTGTGAATAGCAGACCTTTGACAGCTGAGCATCTAAATAATCCTACAGGACCGCAACCCCTCACACCAAATCATATTCTGACGATGAAATCCTCAATAATCCTGCCACCACCTGGACACTTTGTGAAAGAAGACCTCTATCTTCACAAGAGATGGCGAAAGGTGCAATATTTGGCCAATGAGTTCTGGTCTCGGTGGAAAAAGGAATACTTGTTAAACCTACAAAACAGACAGAAATGGCATAAGAAACGCAGAAATGCAAAGGTCAATGACATAGTCATTGTACAAGATGATACTGCGCCCCGCAATGAATGGAAATTAGCAAGAGTGACTGAAATTTATCCCGGGGCAGATGGCTGTGTAAGGAAAGTCAAGCTACTGATAAGTGATTCAATGCTGGATGCAAAAGGCAAACGAACCATCACCAAGGCAGTCTACCTTGAAAGGCCCATCCAAAAGACTGTGACACTTGTCGAAGCTGACTAATATGCCATATGTCTCCACCTTACCTTAGTTCAGTTCTCAGTTAACTCAATATTCTTAGTGAAGTATTTCAGTATTTTACACCATTAAGAGTAGAGAAATCACAAGTGATTTGGTGGGAGTGTAACTGTCAAACAGTATTTGTGTTCATATTTTGCACATTTCCATATATTATTTAATTTGGACTTATTTATTTCATAATGTTTTTTCTTGTTCACCGCCTTTAAGACGGACTAAGGATTTTGGTATGTGTTGCAAGGGGGAAGACTTTAGTGGGACACAAACGTTGCAGCTACGAAACGTGTGTGCATAGTTATGTGCTAAATTGAAGAAATGTCAAGTTAAAGTTATTTACTCCCTGTGGTTATGCGGCCAATGAGGTATGTTTGTTTCTTTATTTTGTGTTATGCATTTGAGTTCGTTTGACATGTATTTAATTTGAATTGCTTATTAAATTGTTTAATTGTATGTCTCATTTTAGTTCTCACGGCTTAAATTATTGTGGCAAGACAATAAACTGCCAGTAAAAGAGAACTGTACTGTCGTCATTGAACCGGAGGGAGCTACAACTTTATTCTTGTAAAATCATGACTTTATTCTTGTAAGGGCCTTAAGTCAAACCCGAATAACCTGTGATATAAAAAAAAAAAAAAAAAATGACAGTATGTTTGTTTGCAGTGTACCTGTCTCTGCAGGTAGTGGTTGTGTTCCCAGTAAGGCCAGTTTGAGGTCCTGATAGAGGCCCAACTTGGCAGCTTGCTCCAGCATGCCTTTACTGCCGTCTACTCCCACAAAGCACTTGAAGCCCAGTTCAGCCATCTATACAGACAAGAAGATGAACAATGTTAACAGTGACTGAGTGAGACAGCAGGGAAACCTTCAGGCAATCCAGACAGGAACAGCTCAGTGTTTTAATGAAGTCAGGATATGTTAGCTCAAACCTTGCTTAACCTTGTTAGCATGTTGGTACTGTGATTTTTTTAATTTATTTTTTAACACGAGGACAAGAATAAACTGGAGCCAGAGACTGGCATGATAAAAATATAGATGTCATTGGAAATGCATGAAAAATAGAAAGCTTGTCAACATTCCATTAAGTGTTATTTTTATCTTTCGGGGAGGTCTAGCTGATTGATAATTAGCTTTGCTAATTATTAACCCTTCTTTTTTGACAGCTTTCCTTTCAGAATGCTTAGGCTCCTAGATTTTGCTGGGTTGAGTTGCATGTTAAGTTAAAACTTATGGTTTAAAATAGATCTTAGAGTATCGTAACGTGTAGTACGTAGGTGTTGTCCAGAGCCTTTTTCCAATGAGAGTCAATAACACAGAAAAACCAGGTAATAAATGAATGTCAGAGAGATCAGGAGTGAATTAATAACTGTAACAGGTTATAATTTTCCCACACTGCTCTAGAACAAATGGGAGCCTCATCTTCCAGACAGTTGGGGTTGTGCTGTATTGGCTATTATGTTGCATGGTGAATTTAAGCACATATATTAAGTCAAGGAGTTTACCTCAGAAGTTGGGGTCGAATTAATACTGCAACCTCTGTGGGGAAAGAATTTATCAGTTGAAGTCAATATTTAGAATTTTTTGGCTCACCAGTTTAGCAACCCTTCCAGACCCACAGGCAATGTCCAGAACCTGAACTTCCCCACGATTCCCAGAGAAGTTTGGATGCAGGCAATCTACCACCAGATGATGTAGACTGTGGCCTAATATTTTAATATCCTGTTAATAGAACATACCTTTGTCATGACAACATTTATATATATATAAAAGTATGACATATATGTCATTTATTTATAGTTAATAACTGAAGTGTTTCAGACATTTTCAAAGCAAAAACATTTGGTTCACCATGATGGGAGAATATTGAATTGCTGCCACCACGACCCAACCCAAAAAAAAAGGAAGAAGATGGATGGATGGGTGGATGTTGCACTTTCTCCAGTGTGAGTTTCTTTTTCTATTTTGGTATCACCTTTGGACAACAGTGTAGTCAAACATAAATTGTGTAAAACAACAGTTTCAGGTCCAAAAATGAGACTGGGATGTTCCCTGTAACCCATTTTGTTTAATTTTTATTATTGTATTTGATGCTGGGTATATTTATGGACATGAGGGAGAACAATGTGATATTATATGCAGATGACTTAGTCTTATATATTGATAAGCTTCTAGATTCAAACATCATGTGTGTACTTGTTTTTTTACACGTGTTATTGTGAGAGATAGGAGCAAAGTACAGACAATGTGATGTTTGACAGATGTTTCCTTCCTCCCTCCTTTCTGTTTACTGACCTCGTCAAAAGTCGGGGCCCAGCTGTCATAGAACTTGACTATTTGCTCTGAATTAAAGCCCTTGGTGTCCTGAATGAGGGCCTTCACATGATCCACATTTTTGCTGTTGGTCGACATGATGAGGAGATAACTGTCAAAAAACCTGTCAGAGAGGAGACATGTTCTCAACATGACAGGTGTGGACATGAAGAATCTCCAACACTGGACTGAGCATGAAGACGCTGTCTGAATTCACACATGTTCTCAGCTTACGACACTTATTTCCCTCCCTTGATTAAGACCAACCAGTGATCAGTCTGTTAATGATACTCTCTAGTGTTCCTCTTCTCAACAAATGTCACTCATGATCAGTCATCACTAATTACAGATGAGACTACCTGGTGCCTGAGCTCTCTCACTTCCATGTATAAAAACTACCCTACGTTGTAACAAAGTCGCTTTCACTCACACACTCACTTTCACAGAGAGACCATGTGGTTTCTCTCATACAGTACAATGCTTTTTGCTCTTATTTCGTCTTATTCTCTTTTTTGACTCAGCTGTTAATATTTGTTCTTAGGGCTGTTATTTGATTTTATGTCTTACCTGTTTTTATTTACTTTAATTTGGTTTTTACCATATTTTGTTAAGCACTTTGGGCAAAACTGTGTCGTAATAAATTGACTTGACTTGACAAGTATCAGAGTTGATGACTAAACATGCTGCTCTTAAGTTGCTGGTTGTGAAAGTTAGCATTTTTGCTAACAATTAACCTTCAATAGTTTTTGAAGGCTCTTTAGCTGTGAGTTTCTTTTGCAGTCTTTGAAGTTACAATTGGTTAAAATAATGCTTAATGCAGCTTTTAAACCCAGAAAAAAAGCATATTTAAACTTCAAGATGACGATGATCAACTAAACTGGGGGTCACTAATTGGCGGACCGCGATCTGGGTCTGGACCCATAACTGATGTATTATTATTATGATAGATTAATAATGAATTTCAACAGAGCATTTCTATTTCAGTCGGTGCAGCTTTTATAGCCTTTACTTTACTCTAGACAAGCGTATAGACACACACGTCTTGCCACACAGCCAATCTAATCTGTGCATTTGAAAGTGAGTGGCATTTCTTTAGTGACCAGACTCACTGGCAGCCTGACAGGAGAGAGTAGGACACTACACAGGCGAGTTGAGAGACAGCAGTCAGATGAGTATGTGAGTCAAAGAAAAGTAATCATTGGAAACAGAGCTGTCAATCAAGGGCAGACAAACTCATTTATGTTTACTCTTCCAACGGGCACGTCAAAACCAGTTTGTCTGATATGTTCCGAGACTGTGGCGATTATTAAAAGCAGCAATGTATAGCGTCACAATGTGATAAGATGTCAGAAGTTTATTTAATAGCTTTAAAAGCATGTTACACTGATAATCAAAATAATGATTATCAGTGTAACGTTTACATAATAATCTGTTAATGTTACATTGTGCTTCACTGAGACACCTTTATTTTTCTTGAAACAGGAAAATCCCATTTATTATTAGAGCATTTTTTATTGATACACATAATTCTGGTAGCTCAGTATGAAAGCTGTAATTTTTCATTTGTTTGGCAGTCAGTTGTTTAATAATTATAGACGGATATGGCACTGAAATATAATGCAAGTTAGACATTATCGTGTTCCGGACCTTTGCTTGAGGAAATTTCCTCTAACTGGATCGCTTTGAATTTCAATTCAAATACTGTAACACATTCACAGAATATGCAGTCCTCTGAGCTCAGATGACATATCCCTCAGTGCTGGTGGATAGTAATTATTGGCACGGTGTAATTATGCCAAGAACAGTCAAACGCAACACAAGGAATGTCATAATTACAGGTGAACATATAATTATATTTGTGTTTCTGCTATTAAGATCCATTGTACCTTTATTCCGCCCCGCAGAAAATGACTGCCAAACTGGGGACATAGTGAAATATATCAGCATTTATGTTCACTGTTGCATCATACTTAACATTGCCGAATGCCGCTGTGGACGCACAAACGAGGTGACGTGAGACGCCTCGGTCTGGTTCAGTTTGAACACGCCAAAGGGGTCAAAGTCTAGAAGGGAATTCATTTCACCACTAATGTGCAATGCCTGTCTGAAAGTGGCTAAAGCTACAAATAATTCCCTTCTTCATGGAGACAACTAAATAGTCCCAACAAAGGCAAAATCCTCTGACTAAAATTTTAAAGCATGATGATTGCTGCAATCAATAGATAAAAAACAACAACAACAAAACACTCACCACTTTATCCCGTTTAGGAAAAACGGGTCGTTGACTTGGACTAAACCTATTTAAAATATAGTAGGCCTACACAAAAAGAATGTAGATCCTGAGTTTGAACATCTCCCTGAAATCCTGCAGGACTTTTATATCGTTATCTGCTCAGGTGCAGCCCCTCCTCCCCACAATAATTGGATCTTTAAGTAATTGCTTGAGCACGCCTCCATGCATGCACGCACTGACTGCATGCTATATGCCAGGAGCAATCAAGAGTGACAAGGGAAGCAGAATGAGTGAAGGCTTACTGAGCACAGAGAAGACAGGTACAAACCGCACAAACACTAGATTAGTGAATGATGACAAAGTCTTTTGGGTGCATTTTAATAACACAGACAACACAAAGGCAGAATTTCTTCTGTAAAAATATCATATTGAGCAGGGTCTACTCATAATCTTAATAATCACATTAGAACTGTACGTCATATAAATCTAATTGTCAGCATTCGATTTAAATTAAACATCCAAAACTTGTTCATAATAGGCTAGTGTTTGATGTTTTGAAAAATGAATGTTTTAATACCAAACAAAATGTAGGCCTAAGACGATGGTATTCTGGATATCAAGGGTTAGCATAGTGCCACTGAATAACTTAAGTGATATACATGCTCAGATACCAATCATAGGTCAAAATATTGCTAAATTGGGCTGAATTATAAAAGCCAGAAGTGGTTCTAAATTAAGAGCCGTTTGGAAGCCGAAAGAGCTCTTATTGCTGAGCTGAGCCAAACTATCTGGCTCACTAGCGTGTGTGTGGGTTTGGTTAGAGTGAATGAACTGTGTTATGATTGCATGTGAGTGTGTGTACAGTATGTGCACGCAAACGCACAAATTCAGTGGTGTTCTGACATCAGCATAAACACACACACACACACGCGCGCATGCAGACACACAAGACAATAAGTACAAAATTGTAGTAAATACTCACATGTTCACTTTAAAGGCCTATCAGTTATTATTTTTTCTCAAATTGCATTCACAGAAATGGCCATGACATTCTGCCAGACTGATTTTTCACATAGGTCTGAAAGAGATGCAAGAATTCACGTATGCAAGTTAAGCAGGATAGCAGACTCATGTGAAATAACCAGGAGATAAAACTGCTGAAAAAGTCCAGTAATTAAAAGTTCTCATATATATAGATAGATAGATAGATATACACTTAGATATAGATATATATATAGATATATATATACTGTACTGATCGCTGACAGAAAGCATTTACTAAGAGCCCCTGCAGAGTTCAGAGAGATATAAACTGTGTTTTCCTTGGAATTTTCTTTTAACTCCAGGACTACAGCCTGCCCCCATGCACACAAAGACACTTAGAGATTTAGATGTCAACAATAAAGTTGACACTGTTTATGGTTACACATTTTAATTGCTCAAATAAACAATATGGCTTCATGTGGCGTTTACACCAATTATATCTTTGGGTGACCAAAGGGCAGCATCAAATTTAAGTGCCTTCATGCCCCTTTGAAAAAGACAGAACAAGTGCTACACCAAATGCAAACATTTTTACATTACAAAGAATGTTTTCAAACCATATTCCAACAAGAAGTATGTGCCATCAAAATGGATCCTCTCCGGGTTCTGACAATGTTAAAGAAAGTGAAAAAGAAAATCATGGATGCAACCCTTTATCTGGATCGACTCCAAATACAAAGGTACATTGCCCACTCTCCCACCAGGTTTCATGAAAATCTGTGAAGTCAATCTGTTTTGAATAAAAATGCTTTTAAAAAGCCTTATTACAAAATGTCAAAGGAAATTAAAAAATAGAAAATCCTGCCTGGATGGACATGTAATGGGTTCTTCCCTGCCACATGGCAAACCCTCCCACCAAGTCCATCAAGTATTTTTTTCTGTGAGCTGCTAGAAACATTTAAATAAACCAACACGCAAACAAACACCAGTGAAAACATAACCTGGAAAAATAAAACATCATAACAAGCCATCACGGAAAACTGCTTAAACAGTATAACAATAGCCTCAGTACTTTCATGTATTCATAGAGTGGAAACTACCTCTGATCAAAGGTTTAATTCTCTTTTATAAGCTTATGAATCCTGAATTTTATGTTTCACAATGAGAGGATTTGTTGGTGCTGCATTTATGCTTTTATACAAGGATATTGTATTTGTGTCAATGTGGCTTTAAGAGGCCAAACATGATCGTGTCCAAAAGGCGTATGTTCCAGTGCCGGTCTGCTTCTATTATTTCATTTTGTGCATGACAGAAATGGTCCCTAAGGTTTGAATTGTACTTAAGTACAATCTGAATTGCTGAGTTACTGTAGTATCGTAGCCCGAACCCTGAAGCACCTCTATCTATTTTTATTCATCTTCCCTCTGGGTCAGGCTGAGATGTGGCTTGCTGTTTAAACCAGCTAATTTGTAATGTTCTTGTGAGGGTCTCCAGAATAAGTGTGGAGTAATTTCAGTATTTTGTCATATGGAAACAGATTTCTGCTTTTTATGGTGCAGCTAAAAAGGCTGCAGCTCTTTGTCTGGTGGGTTTTTGGCAGTGGCGTCTGGTAGAAAGGGTATCTGGGGGCGCAGATAGCACTGCTGTTAGAGCGTGCGCCCCATGTACCGAGGCTGTAGTCCTCTAGCGGTCGGCGCGGGTTCGATTCCGACCCGTGGCCATTTGCCGCATGTCTTCACCCCACTCTCTCTCCCACATTTCCTGTCCCCTCCTCTGGCTGTCCTATCAATAAAGGCAAAAAGAAAGCCCAAAAATTAACTTAAAAAAAAAAAGAAAAGAAAGAAAGGGTATCTGAATCTCCAGTGGGATGTGGAAAAAAAACAGCAGTGGATCCATCCAGGTCAGAGAAGAACTGTCCAACCTATGTGATGTGAGATCCCACCTGTTGCATGATGGGGTTGGGCGATCATGTGCATTCACATACACATCTTTCCTTCTCATTACTAATATCCTTATGCTAATTGGCAGCAGGTGTCCATAGAAAGGACACTTGAGTCAAACTACAGCCCAACACACTGTTGCCCTGGGACATGCACCACCTCATGCAGCCACCCCATAATAGCAGCACTTTTTTTTAGACTATTTCCTCGCTTGGCATATCCCAGTTATCGGACCGTGACTTCTGCTCTTTTCAGGCGCAAACACATCTTCTCTAGAGCTCTTGTAGCTGTCACCATTAGCAGCAAGACAAACTCATTGTTGAGGTAAAAAGAAAAACAGCCTAGAAAAACAAGCTGACACTATCTGATTTTTTTTTTTAAAAGACATTGCATGGTGATCCAGAGCTGGAGAGGTTCTTCAGGTGAGAAGTCAAATCATGTAACACAAACAAGACCTTTCAATCCAAGGCAGCACTCTGCATTTACTTAAGATAAGATAAGATATCCCTTTATTAGTCCCACAGTGGGGAAATTTACAAAAATGTCATGGACCTACTGATGTTTCATGTCACAACGATGCCTAATGGTGCAAAGTGCATCACATGACTCATATAGTTTTTGTTGCTCACATTGTTTTTTTGCTTAACACTATACCACTGTTAATGAGGTTGTTTCTACCGAGTCTGGTGGGGGTCAAATATGTCTTATTTTCCACTATGCAACACTGAGGGTGAGTGACCCATAAGTAAACTGTGGAAAGCACTAAATAAAGACAACAGTAGTCTGCAGGTTTAATTAACCTACTGATATAAGAACCGGCCTCAGCTCACAAGCAGAGCTGCTTTGATAAAAAATATATAAATACTAAGACAAGTAATTATAGCAACATTGAATTGCAGGTGTATTACTGTTCAAATTTGCTGCTGTTGTAATCTTCATTCTGTGGTTACGGTTTAGTAAGGGAGGAAGATTATAACCATCTACAAAAGAGATGGTACTACTTGTTTGGTAGTGGATAGCACTATTGTATGTAACAGGGCCAGTAGAGCAGCTTTTATTGATTTAAAAGGAAATCATTATTTCTTTAGATGATTGCAATGTCTGACACCGGATGGCTTAACAGAATCTCGGGGGTTAAGGTTTTGGACCACCCTAGAAGATGCACTGGACAGGAGAATCCATCAAGCCCTTTAAATTATTCACAGTTTCAACTTGGTCATAGCATCCCCACAGTAAGAAAATGCCCTCGGGAAAAATCGCTCCTTGTTTCCTTCCTGCTGGCTTTGGATCTTGTCAGTCGCGTTGTATGGAAATGCAGAAGCAGCAAAGGTAAAAAAAATAAAAAAAATAAAAAAAGCAATTAGCAGCATCAATCAATTCACACTCTCAACAACTCAATTTTCTCAAATGGATTCTTGGCATTAATGCTGAAATTGTCCTTGGTGCTGTCTGTCATCCCTGGAGAGTCTCCATGTCTGTCCACATGTGAGTTGTTGCTCAATCTGTGCAGCTTTTCAATTTTTTAATCCTCATCTCACACACGTTTCCCTTTTTCTCTTGGTTTCCGCTCCTTTCTTCTTCCCTATTTTCTTTTTTTCTTTTTAATCTTTCGCGTTTGTAGGTGTAGCCAGTTGTTCAGCAGTCAGTGTGCATCCCATCTCTCCATTACCTTGTCGGTGCCAGCAGATGAGCACCTGCCTACAAATGAGGGAAAGAGGAAAGAAAGGGAAAGGAGAAAGGAAGGAAGGATTTCAACAGCTATGGATTATATATAGGTCAGGAAGGGGACATTACAAGCAGCAACATTAGCATATACACAGAGGCACACTATGCAGCTGACAAGCACACAGGTTCTGGGTCTCAATGGAGACAATCACATGTCTATGTAATCCTTTATCTCACTTGTCAATCATGAGCCTTAATTACAATTGATGCAGATTTTATAAGTGAAAAGATTTTCTCATCTTAGACTTTAAGACCTTAAGACTTTGAACTTAATGGAAAAATAGTCTCTCTAATACCTGGAGGCTGAGTATGGTTTATATTACTGTATGTATTTCAAACTCTGTAATAAAGTCTGTTTTATCATTGATACTAATAAAGTTAATCACATTTTTTTTAAAATCCATCGTAAGTCTTTGTGATCACTGATTTTTCACATAATACATTGGATTAAAAGCAGGGTATTGATTGATTTGAGTATAAAGCAAACTCAAACTAAATCAGATTTCAAATCAATATTCTTATTGATATTTCTTGATACGTTTTATTACCAACAGTTATTCTAGTCATTGCCTTGCCACTTTCATCCCTCTCACTAATTTCCTTCTTTTATTGTTTTACTTACCTTCTTATTCCTTTCTTTCCCCAGTTCCTTTCTCTGTTTTTCCTTCACTCTGCAGTTCCTGTCTGAATGGAAAATACTTAACTTTTGACCTGCTCAATAGTCCACACTAACATCCAGTTCCTGTACAAATAATCTTTCTTATATGGTCAATGAGTCGGCCTTTTCACCTGGGGTCATTGTATCAAAAATGGACCATCAGATAGTGGCACGGCAGTGGGAGTTAATGGCCTTCCTTACTTCAATGTCAGAAAATCAGTACAACTACAAAGTACTTCATCCCATTACTTCATCATTCAGACTACAATAGGTTAGCCCACTCAAAATAGCTGATTTAAATATGTTGAAAAGTGTGCCTGCATCTTCCAGAATATTATTTCACACCAGGGAGGATGTGTGCTTCAACAATTCAATGAATAAAAGAGAGCTATTGTATGTTATTAAGTATAAAATAGCAGGAAGATATTAAATCTTGACCGTGTTAGAAAATTTGTTGCATGGAGTTTAAGAAATGCTAACCTCCTACTGCTTTTCCCTCTTACATCTCTTAATATCCAAACGTCTTTAAAAACTTTGAAAAAGCAAATTGCTGTATCTTAAATTAAGTGCTCATAAGGTAGCTACTCATCGAGTGCTTCAACCAATTGTAATCCAATAATGTGAATTCTTGAACAAAACATTTGACATTTTCAAAGAGGAAATGGGCTTTATTAGCAACATGCTGAAATTAAAACATTTAACTACACTGTATAAAAAAAGACACATTTGATTTTCATGTATTTGGATGTATGGTATGATCTAGAGAGGCTTAACAGGCTAAATAGAAAAAAATGAGCAACAAGAGTACACTGGAGTCTGTGCTCTCAGACAGGAGTTTTTGGTCGATGGCTGCTGCAGAAATATGTATTTAATATGAATTTCCCCACTGAGAAGGGGCCGGCGAATCCTCTCATTAAATTTAATAAATTCATCCAAATTTGAATCACTTTCCATTTGAAGAATCGGACAAACAACTGAATACAGCACTTTATTTTATCTGTGTAAAGGTGATTGCCTCAAGAGTGAGGATTATTTAACAATGAGGATTATTTGATTATTTTTCTACAACCACTTCATGTATGATCCTTTGTTTCATCGTCTTGTTTTTTAATAGTCATTTTTTGCAGTCCGGAGCAGTGGAAGTGGATGGAAGGATAGACAGGAGGATGGGTATACAATCAGAATAATAATGTATGGATGGTTGGAAATCTGAGAGTGATTTGTTTGTCGACAAACCTAATCTTTTCCACCATCTGTGAAGTTAACAGAGCTTGAAATAGTCCACTCAAACAGCCATTCACTCTGCCAATAACATTTATTGATCACTTTAGATCCCTCTCTTTCTGTTCAGCCACTTTATACGGCATTTGGGCTTTTGTGTGTTAGCTGGAAAACCACTGCTTTTACTTAAATGCAACTGAATACAACATTTTTTTTTAAAATGTCTATACATTTTCCATATCATGTTAATGCATCTTTGGGTTCACAGTTTTTGAACCTCCTGGAGGGTTCCAGTATGCCTGGAGCTCAATGTTGATGACATCATGAAAGCAATTCTTCTGATGGGAGGATTCAGATGGAGGTGGCCACATGTCCACATGGTGGTGAAGGGGTGGAGGTGCGTTGCAGATCTTGCCATACTGCAATCACAGCTGAATGACAGCAGAGAGAGACAGCGTATTTAATGTTTGACAGCTTGCAAATGATTGGCTAAGAGGAAAACGTGACATGTTGTGATTGGATAAATGGAGAATGACTTATTTAAGCCTCTAGTATAGCGAGAAAGTGCATGTGACATAGAGGGCAAACCTCCTGATTGAATTTTCGCTCAGCTTCATTTTAATGACATTTCAGTGTGATGTTAGGAGTCAAATCCAGGACACAGGATTACCCTGAAGCACAAAAATATAGATACAATAGATTTGTTCAAAGGCCTCATACTTCTTAAAATCCAACCAAATGCTCCTATGAAATATCAATAAATTTGTGATTAAAATAAATCATGTACAGTACCAGTCAAAAGTCTGGACTCAAGTGAATGGGAAAATCAGTCTTTTTGTTTATCAGCGCTGAGGTACCTGCATCTGCACCACTGCACACTGCTGGATGTAATGGGGCTTGAAATAGGCTACAGGTACAACTAATCACTCTAAGTGATTTAATTAACTTGTGAGCTTGCAGAGTGATTTTTTTTTAATCTTACAGACTGATTAACTAACCTGGTGACAGAATAGAGGGATCAAATCAAATGTGAGTCCAGTGTACCCTAGAATCTCGAGAGAAATTTAAAAAAAAGACTTCAGGCATTTAAGGCAGGATTTGAAGTAAACATTAGAACTAACCGTGTGATCAAGGGTGTCACAGAAATAGATGCAAGAGAATGTTATGCAACAGAAACTGTGACTGGGGGGTTGGATGTGTAATTATTATGGATCGCTGCCCGCTAAAAAGTAGAGATGATGTCTCAAAAACAGGTGGAATAAATATGTTGGCAGATCTCTGTGTACCCAGCAGTGATCACAAACGACTACCCACAACCCACTACCACATGATGGTGGGTGGTCTGACTGGGATCATTCTCTACAACTGATTTAGCAAAGGCATCCAAGATGATGCCTCTGGGTGAACATAAATGAGACCTGATAGCATTGATCATACGTGGAGGGCTCTTCAGAATGTTTCCCCGTGGTCTGGTGTCGTCCTCTGAAAAGCATGTCTGACTGTGACGCCCGATGATCAAAACACAGACATCCTCTTTGCAGCAACAAGCTATAGGCCTACTCGTAAATGTCACTCCATGAAGCCCAGGCTTATGCTTTAAGCTCAGCATTTACTCGTTATTATCACTTGATGTTTTTTGTCAATATAAATGGCTTTTCATTTCCATTATATTTCTGTGATCGCTCACTCTAACTCTCAGTTTCCAGTATTGGCGATTGTGAAAATATAGCTTGTTAAAAAGAATATAACATGTTTTTTTGTTGTTGTTTTTTTTTTTTTGCAGCTACACGGTTGCACATGAAGGAAACCTGAACTGTGGCAAGTACAGTACATTTGACTGAAATAGTCCATCGTTACACCCATTAGTTTATCATCCAGCAGTGGGAGAACAAAGAGCTGTCAGTCACCGACTGATTGGATCATGTTCCTATTCATGTGTAAGAGTGATATGATAATGTCCCAATCTTAAGGCATTTGCTAGCGTAACGCTTTCGATGCATTACACTAATGTTGTCTGGCAGGGTAGAAAATAATGGCAACATTTTTCAAGCCCATTTTCATACTCATTTTCTAACAGCACACAGGACATAAACATGGGAGCAGCCAGACTTTGACCTTGATCTCACTATGGCATTGATATGCCCAATAATTACTTTATTTACCAGAACACATCTATATGCAGGTGTCAGCAACAAGCCTACTTTCTATGTGTCAACAACACACACACAGTGTGCATGTATACCCATGAGGATGGCAGTGTGACTGTTAAGGACAAATAAGAAGCCTGCAGCTATGCTTATCTATGTGAAAGCGCTCTAATGCTCTGTGGACCTTGGGGATCAGGGTATTTGTCCCATGTGCACCACACAGTAGTTGGTGTTACAGCTCCCTCTGCTTTGCCGTGCTGCCATGCTGACTGATTATGAATTGGTGGCAGCACAGAGTCTGACCTGTAGAGGCCTATAGGTCAGAAAGGGCAAAGTGATGCTTTGCAATAAACACCCTCATTGAGAACGTGCAGGGCATTCATTTTAACAGGAGAAAAACACCCCAAAACAACCAAAACCAGCACAGGTAGACCAACAATACGTAACACCGATATTCAACCAAGCACTCATCTGTCAATTCAGAGTTATTATAGCCAATTACAAATCTGTAAGCAGCATAGCATCGTATAGTTATAGTTGAAGGTTGTTGTGTTCATGTGGAATGTAATGTTTCAATTCCTGTTGTCCAATTTGGTAATTATCACAATCTTTGCACGTCAAGTCCCACACACTGTATAATATGCAATAATGCATTTGTTTGCTATGTTGCAGTTCTAGACCTAAATCAGGTAAATGGTTTTTGACTATGAGAAACCATGTTAAAAATCCATCTGTCACATTTTGCGTGTGAAGCATTAATTTACCGCATGACAATGAATACATTCAGCTGGAAAAGTAAAACACATGCACTAACAAGCATAATAAATATACCACTAATCTTTCACATTAATGGTTAGATTCCTTTGAAATGAACACTGAAAGACAGAAAATGTAAACTGCATTCAAAGATGAGATACAATTTGTTGATGAAAATGCAGACATACTGTACATAGAACACTAAAGATGAAGCTGGCATATAGGAAATAGAGCACATCAAAGATCACACATACAAAAAGGACAAAAGCTGTTCCTCTAAAGAAATTCTAAATAATAATGATTGAAAAGTAAACATATGACAAACTACATTTGCTCTTGTACCCTATTTCATAATTATTTTCCCTATAAATTGGTCTAAAAGCTGGATAGACTTTATCACAATTTATAGGGAACCTTTACTCTTGTTTTTCTCTTGTTTTTTTTTTTGTTTTTTTGTTTTCTGTGACAATGTCGAGCTGTTTCTAAAGCTTTGAATTACCTCACTCCTTCGCCTCTAGACTCCCAAGGCTTTGTACGAGTGATATATGGCCTGCCATCACTTCGAAACAAGAAACACTACCTGTAAACTTCCTATTGTCTATACACAGTGGATACAGTTCAGCCTTGGGCTAAAGTAAAAGAAAAAAAGAAAAATTGCATTTGAGCCAAGACTCTTGAATAAAGAATATTCTGTCTGAACTCACTCATAAATATAGATTACATTATATAACATGAGCACCTGTACAATAATGCAATACAACAAGAATCCTTGAACAGACAGTTTCAGGCTGAGAATGTTCACTTTCTGTAAAGACTGTGTGTGATCAAAAAATCATGTTAGTCATTCCAGGTTCCATGTTTCTTGTTCTATTTTGTTACTCACCTGTCTTCTCATTACTTCCTGTGTTTTTTCCCTCCATTGTGATTACCTGCCCTGTCCTGTAATGTAGTATATATCCTAGTGTTTCAGATAGTTTGCTTAGTTTATTACTCTGTCAACCCTTTTGGTCTTTGCCTTTGCCTCCTCCTCTGGATTGTTTGACCGGATTATATAATTATCTGTGTACAGTACTAAACCTGTTTTGCAGACACGTACATGCACAGCACAGATCAACGGCCGCCACTCTCAAACAGCGACTGTAACTTTTATTTATTGCAGCCGCTATATTGAGGAGGTGCAGACTTTCCTGTCTTAAAGAGCTGATCATAGGATCACGAGAGGTGACCCTATCCCAATCTATCCTGAGGAAGTACCATCGGCAATGGAAAACGACCAGCAGAAAACCAAGCCGAGTAGAGCCAGTACTACGCAGTGGAAAAGTGCCATAAGCATCAAAGATTTCCTGACAGACTACTTGTCATATCATCTACTTATCATCTATCAACTTCGTTTACCTCTCTGATTGAACTGCAGCTCCTGGTAGGCTTCCATTGGTAAAGGATGTGCCTTAACCAATTCAAGTTATGAAAATATGTGTCTAATGTGCACTGCCTGACAAGCCTAATAGGAGAAGGCAGTGACTGCCAAAACAGGCGGACAATCTTAACACCTGTCTAACTAATAACTGTCAAGATTGCAGTTGCAGGAGCTGAATGTCCAGGGCCAGAGCTGACCAGTAAACTCTGCAATCTAACTTGAATGACCTTTAATAACACAAAAGCTTTCAGTCCATTGCTCCTTGCTTGAGCTATATGGATGTACCGCTTCAGGGCCAATCGTACATCCAGCCAGTTCAGCACCTCAGTGACGGCTTATTTCCAAACTAAAAGCAAGGTTACGTGTTTCCTGTCAGTTTGCCATTTACGGACATGCTCTTGCTTCGTTGCAGAGCAGCAGAACAGAGTGCAGGAAGTGGAGCTTTGAGCCAAGTATAAATTTGGCTTTCTGAGTGCAGACGAATGGTCATGCAGTCATTTCAGTGAATCACCTTCACTGGGATAAAATTGAAGTTTTGGCATCAATAATCTTGCTGACCTTTTCCTTGCTCTTGTATGAACAACAGCTGATTCATTTTGTTTGAACCTGAACTTCTTCTGGCTTGGTGTGAGCTGCAGGAACGTGATTCGTTTCAAGATCAGATCATTTTAGTTAGATCTCCATTTTGTAATGCCTCTTGTTCAAATGTTACTGTGTCACCATATTAGCTTAAGTGCTGTAGCATTAGCCTGTCAGATGTTATATCAGCCTCTGAGATACCACATAAGCCTCTGTTTCCCTTCATTTGCTACATGTCCCATCTTTACAGACAGTAACAGAAATTACCTTGGTGGACTGTTTTTTGGGGGGGGTTTAGCTTGTGTGCTAAGTTTAGATATTACCCTGGATAATGAAGTTGGGTTGACCTAAATTGTGCAAAACCTATAAATGTTTTTGAAATGCAGTTCCCTAAAGGAGAAAAGCTTAACCTGTTCAGAAGGAAGCTTTTCATATCCATTTCCTTCCTCCCTTCTCCTGTCCCATTCTTTTGCCCTGCCCTCATCTCCAGTTTGGGTCACCTCTCTTTCCTCTCCTCCTTCTCTTTTGTCCCTTTCTCATCACTTGTTATTTCATCTCTTCTCTTTTTATTGCCAGTCTGTCCTCCTCTTTCTCCCCTATTCCCTCCTCCCATTAGATATTTACTACTGGTAGATATCATTCCCCCTCAGATTTGGATCAACATTTTCCCTCCTCTTAATGTATTCCCTGTTTATGTTTTAGTTTGTTAGTTATTCAGGGATCTGGTAAATATTTGCACCAAGAGGCCTGCCCATAATCAGCCAGTTGGCGTATCGTCACTGTGTATCGACTGAAGCAGGCCTATTTTTTGTGTGTCTATGTTTACAAATGTATGTGTACAGGTGGGAAACTGACTGATTGTATTTTAATGTGTGTAAGGTGTGTATGTGAGTGTGTGTGTGTGTGTGGGGGGGGAATTGCAGGGGTTTTGACTGAGGGTCAGGTTGAATTTATGGTTTTAGAGGGAAAGAGAGATTCAGCAGCGACAGCAGTCAAGAAAATGACCAGACGTCATTTTATGGAGGCTTAAAGATAGAAAACAAACTGTCTGTGACAAAAAAAACATCACTCCCAATAAGAAGAACGTTTTTGGCTGACCACAGGAATTAAGAAATGCCATGAATCCATAAAGCTGTTTTTGCTATATTGCAGTACCTACTTATTTGTTGGGAATATCCTCACAGTACAAGCATTTTTGTCATAATGATAGAATTGATATTCTGAGAGGAATTGATCTTTCTAAATGTCTTATTTTGATATGTTTTTGCATGACATACAGGCAGCAGTGACATAATTGGACAATGACACCACGACTGTAGATGGTGCATTATACATTCATTTGTTGATTGAAAGAGATACACGTATATTTTAAAAATCTTACACCTTCTTGACAGGCTTGCCAACGTCGACATATTTTAATTTCAATTCAACCTTTACTACCTCCGTCAAGGAAAGTCTTTGTTTGTGTGTTTGTTTGATTGTCTGCAAGATATCCCAAAATGTGGTGGGTGGATCTTGGCGGAAGAAGAATTGATAAAATTTTGAGGTGGATCCTGGCGTGGAACATTTTGCCAATAATAATAAATAATAATAAAATAACATGATATTCCACCACTATGCAAAATTAGATCCAGAGATCCAGATCTGGATCATTGTCCAATTCGTTCATACAGGTTTTAGTGACAAAGGTGTTTGTGGAGGCGTGGATTCTCTAGTGCTTTCTATTTCTGTTATTTATCATCTGTTAATATAAACCCCTGTATATTTTAAGACGACATCATATTGAGCCATAGTGTTAAGGTACATAGGTTGTTGATTTGCTGTAAGCCAGTGTCTGTATATTTCAATATAAAGGGCAATTCAGCATATAGGACTGCCCCTGTATATGTGTGTGTGAGGGGGGTATAAATACTTTAGATGGAGTGTGCTTGTGTGAGTGTATGAGAGGCCATGTAGGCCTTATTTTATACTTTCTCACACACACTACTATACTCTCTTACATGAACAATCATACTCTCTCACACACACTATACTCTCACTTGAATAGCCTGTTTTCTGTTCATACCACTTTCTACTTGTACTCCACTACCTTTCATGGGAAACAGCCCTTTTGTATGTGAGAAAAGTTGGATAAATGGTACTTTTGTTTAATAAATCTCTACTCAGGTTTATTGTTCTGCAGCTGTCCTGTTCAATGTTGGGTAGATGATGTTTTTTTTCCTCATATGAAAATAAATGTTGAATGACAGTTGAAACAACCACTGTGATTTTGCACAATGGGTGAATAGATACTGTAGCGTGTTGAGGGATAGGCAGGTGGAGTTTCCCAGCATACCTTGAGACAATGTGTTTGAGGTCATAAGCCCAAGTACTGTGTTTAAATGTGTTCTGAATAATTATCAGTTAAGCAGTAATTAGTTCTTTAGAAATATTTCAATAGAAAATGGTTAGTTATACAACACCATGGCACCATGAGTCAGTCTCTCACACGGTTAGTGACGTCCCGCCTGGGTGATGTAAGAGGGTGATAAAATAAAGTAGTGTCATGTATAAGCTAATCATTTACTCAAATTCATGCAATAAGAAATTTCAGCATGTTACAATACTTTTTAGGATATTGGTAGTTATTATAATAACAGTAAGCAAGCTAATTTACGGCCTGCCTGATCTGAACCCGAGTGGTGATCAGTTATTGGACTTCTGTGCTAGTCATGGTTTGTCCATGACGAACACCATGTTCGAACATAAGGGTGTCCATAAGTGCACTTGGCACCAGGACGCCCTAGGTCGGAGGTCTATGATCGGCTTTGTAGTTGTATCAGCAGACCTACGACCATAAGTTCTGGAACTAGGGCGTCCTGGTGCCAAGTGCACTTATGGACACCCTTATGTTCAAACATGGTGTTCGTTATTATGATAACTTAAACTACCAATATCCTAAAAAGTATTGTAACATGCTGAACTTTCTTATTGCGTGAATTTGACTAAATGATTAGCTTTTTGCTCTGGGGTGCTTGTTATTACAATACATGACACTATTTTATTTAACACCCTCTTACATCACCCAGGCTAAAGAACTAATTACTGCTTAACTGATAATTATTCAGAACACATTTAAACACAGTACTTGGGCTTATGACCTCAAACACACTGTCTCAAGGTATGCTGGGAAACTCCACCTGCCTATCCCTCAACACGCTACAGTATCTATTCACCCATTGTGCAAAATCACAGTGGTTGTTTCAACTGTCATTAAAAATGTATTTTCATATGTGGAAAAAAAACATCATCTACCCAACATTGAACAGGGCAGCTGCAGAACAATAAACAAGTACATGTGAATCTATTCTGGTGTGTTCTATTGCCACAACTGTTGAGAGCATTCCATGTAACAGATCTGAATGTGAATTAAAGATTTTTAGAAGGTGGGAACAGCAAATACCTGAGTAGAGTTTTACGAAACAAAAGTACCATTTATCCAACTTTTCTCACATAACAAAAGGGCTGTTTCCCATGAAAAGTAGTGGAGTACAAGTAGAAAGTGGTATGAACAGAAAACAGGCTATTCAAGTAAAGTAGATCTAATTTGTGGGGCACTTAAGTATAAGAATAATTTACTTAGTTACATTGTGTGATGTAACTAAGTACTGAAAAAAGCAAAAGTTCCCAGTACTTGGTTTGTTTGAATGAACCAAACTCAAGTAAACTGAGTTTGACAGTTTTCTTGATGCCAAAGTAACTAAAATAAAATGAGTGTTTTTAACAAGTTGATAAAAACTGAGTTAGGTCAACTCAGTATTTCTGATTCAATTCAATCGTACATTTTACATGTAAGAGAGTATAGTAGTGTGTGCGAGAGAGTATGATTGTGCATGTAAGAGAGTATAGTAGTGTGTGTGTATCTTAGTATGATTGTGTCTGTATGAAATTATGATAGAGTGTGTGTGAGAGAAAGTATAAAATATGGCCTACATTGCCTCTCATATGAGTGTGTGTTCATGCACATTGTAACTGTGGATTATCATGTAACATTATATACTAAATGATATGCAATGCAAAAAACCTGCTTTTCAATTTACTATAATTATATTGCACTTCTCAGTACAGGAAATATTTATCACAATGATAAAGATGAATGAACACCTTCACAAGAATTTCAAACAAAATAGCAGCGAAGTTATTAAAGCAGAGATAGCGAAGAACAAAAAAAAAAAAAAAAGACCAGTGCTTCCTGGCATGAGGATAAAGATAAATGTCTCTAAAGACAATGGTTACAAATCTGTAAAGGCACAACATTGGCTGCAAAAATCAAAGCAATATTTCCTCCATCATTATGCAATAGAGTGGCCTTATACATTGGGTATTCAGCATTGATATCGCATTGGCCCCACACACAGTGTACCTATTGTATCACCTCCAGCAATTTGTCAAACACACAGTTCCTCCTCAGGCTGAAGCAACAATGCTAGAGCAGCATTTACTGTATAACAGCTGAAGTGCAGCTTCAACAATAACTACAGCAGTACTCATTTGTGAGGTATATATTAAACATTTAAACAGCATAGATGTTTTTTTTTTTAAACAACAGTGTGGAAACATGAAGTATTTCTGTTTGTAAAAGTGATTATGTCATTTCAAGAGAAATGTTGCAAAAAAAAAAAAAATAGCTGCCAGAGGTGGAAAACCTGAGGTGTCGATAAAGGCTTCAATAAATATGCAGTAAAGGCTGGTGGAAATAGATTGTTTTGTCATGCAGTATCTGCTTTACTTTCTTCCTCTGTAGACAAATCATCTGTGCTGTGAGCTTTTCACCAAACATGCCTTCACTCAGAGGGAAAGCGCCAACAGAACAGGAAGGAGTGGTGGATAACCCAGTGATCTTGACGTAATAGCTTATATTTCACTCAGGAGAGACAAGTGACTGAAGTTAAAATTATCGCTTGTAACGACAGATGATATATTGATATTAATATATTAACAGTGGTGGTGGTGGTGGCTGATGACTCTGCTGAGACCGATGAGACTGATGAAATGATGAAGATGGTGAAGATGGTGAATCGGCGAAGACTGGGCAGCGATGTGGAGGTGGAGCAACATGACTGAACTAGGGGTATAGAGAGAATATTCAAAAAGACAGCAGCAAGATGATAGGCTAACAATGGAGGCGTGTCACTGTGCTATTGGACAGATTTGACCAGTTGATGAAGACAACAGAAAATTAAGCCTGAGAGGTGTAAAGATATTAACTATTGTGTGAATGAACTTTTGCTCAAGTTTCATTACTGAACTGCAACATGTCTACTTTGAGTTTGAACAAACCCTTTATTCATCCCTGTAGCAACTGATCAGAGTGTTACTGGTTCTGTCATGTATATTGTGATACTGGTTCTTTACTGGTTATGTATCATTGCCACATCCTCTGTATTTGTAGCTGATGAAAATATTTACTCATCAATATTTTATCTCAGCAACATGAATCAATGCAACAGTTCGATGTTGTGTTGCTCTTGTAGAGTGAGTTTTAAAAAATGCTAAGACTGAGCTCCTCAAATAGCCACCAGGCAAAATGTGTCTTTTGATCATTTACAGGGACAAACACAGGTTTCCTTTAATTATCCTGACTTGTATACAAGAGTGCCTATAGCCTGTGAGGTGTCATTAGAGGATAAAGCTTGTGTACGATATAATTAATGTTCTGTGTGTATAATAACATACGGTTCTGATAGAAAAGATATTATTATAGATCGTTAAAGGCAAACAGAGCAGAGCCAATATTCACTGTTGTTTGTGCATGCGTTTGCATGTGTGTGTAGGTTTGTAACAGGGACTGAATGCCTGAATTTTTCACGGTACTTTCAAAGTACATATTTTCACAGACTTAAGCAGAATCATCCTTGTCAAGGTCTCGTCTTTCTCTATCAGTCCCTCGCATCTCACTCCGCTCACCACTCTCTCCCACGCTCCCTGTTTTCCATCTCGCTTTCTTTTTCCTTTTTGTGTCTAACCAGAGTTATTCAATAGGGGTGGAGACCTTGAATCTGTGCACTGAAAGCTGAGGAGCGTAGTTGCAGAGGGTGTGTGTGTGTGTGTGTCGCATGTTTCGCTATGCCCCACCTTCCTGAGAAACTGTTGCTATGCGAGTCAACCTTGCAGTTCTAGCATGACACTTAGACTTTGTAATAACAGTGGCAGAAACCACCAGGTATCAGTTATTTCTGACAAAATGAGTTTTTGATTCTTTTGTTTTTTTTTAACTCGGTAAATGTTGTTGAATCTATTTTACTGCAAAAACATTGTCCGAGCTGGAAAGACTGATCAGCATTGCAGTTTATTATCTGCGCTGGAGTCAATCGCCTCTCCAGTTGTGGGCACATTTTAAATTTCTTTAGTTCAGCGAGGGTCACCAGGCTCCAACATTAGGTTGCATTCACAATAAACAGAGGCCTATTGCTCTGCCAGCAAATGACTGCTGAGAGAGCAATATGCCTGTGAGACTGTCAAAGAACTATGATATTACTCTATGTTATTATAACTATTTTTCATTTATTTGCAGGCAGGATAAACAGACAAGGGCGAAGTGACACAAGCTCAGAAATGAGGACAAATCAGTGCTGAGGTAGAAATTAATAAATTATATTTTAGATTGACTGGATTTTTCTGTTAAAATTAAATATACATGTTTACATTGATAAGGTTAAATGTGTATGTGTTTTTCTTTTGTATAAATTAGATTACTATTCATTTAATGCCAATGGTGCGTGCACATAGTATTTCCTAATATTATTGTACTATAGAAATAGAGTGGCATGGTAATTTGGTCACTTCCTTGACGGCACAGTGCAATGGCAAATATTTATGTGTTAGATGTACAATAAAGACATGAAAGTTCTGATTCTCACTGATTGCCTAATTTTTTGTTGTCCGTCCTTTTTTCTCTGTTACACAGTCACTTTTCTTTTGCTATTCTTTCATCCTCTCCCAGCTTTTTGCACAATGTTTGGAAACATCCACTGCATTATTTGCGAACATAATGATGAACAAGTGCTACGACAGAAAAGACAACTACAGTAGCAAATGTCACATCATTCAATCAGCAAAGGCATAAGTGGTGTAGAAAATGCTGACTTTTATTACTTCACTGGCAGGGTTGGCAAAATATACAGTACTATCAGCACTGAAACACCAGGCACACACTCCCATGACATAGTAACAAGCGTGTTCCAGAGATATTCTAATAGTAGTGGAGATATGCCACTCTCAGAACTTCTGTGTATGTAAGGAGCTCAAAATGAGGTACTCCAAAATGGATGGAGCTCTATGGAGCTGAAGCCCTAAAATTAAACGTTTATGGCGAAAAAAAAAAGTTTTTCTGTTTTCGATATAATGGGTCGATATATTTTTTTTTTGTTGCTTCAGTTGTTGTGAAATACCATTTTTGAAGTAGCAGCATTGGTAGCACTCTCTGGTAGCACCACAAGCAACTTCACGGCATTAATAGTCGCTGTAATAGTCTCTACTATTACATTCGCAAGATCTACATTTTGTAATGTTACATTAGGCTACATGACTTTTACGCTTTTTGTGTAGGCCACATTAAACACAAGAGCTGATTAGCAAGGCTTTGTTTCAGGAAGTGTTTTGAGGAAATCAAATAAATCTTTTCGAATTATTCAATTTTGGTTATATTTCTAAAGTCTAAGTAATGAAAATCATGTAAATTTGTGATGTTAGTTTATTTAAGCAAATGAGTAGCAACTGGCAATCTAAAAATTCAAGCTTGATGTGTCGTCAAATTTAGGATTTTTTTTTTTTTATTGTAAGTGTGTAGTTGTGTGCATGCTTATGTGGCTGCAGGTGACATTAGAAGAGAAGGGAGAGACAAAAGCAGAATTACAGCATTTCATGATGAGACAGAGGAAAGAGAGGAGCAGAGGAGAGAGGAGAGAGGAGGAGGAGTGATAGGCACTATGGGGATCTGAAAGGTTAGGTGAGGAGATGCTCTCATACAAAGCCTCTATCTCATTTTCTTCTCTGTCTGTCCCTTTTTAGCCTCATATTTATCTTATGAAGTCAAATAGAGATTAGATGAGTCTGCAGGAAAAACAGCAACTTCAAACCACAAAGTTGATGAGTTTGCAGTTAAAAATCCGTAAACTTTCACTCACTGCACCAACCTGTGAGGGATGAAAACAGGCTTTGACAAAGCACACTGTTTGCCTGTTGAAAAGCACTGTCTAATTTTCTGTTTTTTTTTTATATAATATGATTAGACCACAATGAAATCAGATTGTTGAAGGGTCTTTTTTTCCAGGATTAGGCACCTTTCCTGGAGGTCCATTGTTGGGAATGTTTTCCACACTCCTGTTGATAATCTCAGGGATTAAGAAACTCAGCAGTACGAGGTTGTCTATTTCATATATAACATGTCCTCTATCACCTCTCTATGCAGTTTTTAATACAGTATAGCTAATGCATTTGTAAAGGCAATATCCTTTTCATAATGGATAATGGATAGCAATGAGAGTCTGGAAGAAAAGCTGAACATCCACAAAAAACAACCATGTCTCTAAGAAATTATGTTTAAATTACTGATTTGCTAGAGCAAACATGTTTATAAAGGTAACATAATTGCTGCCTGGATTATGTTAGGAGATCTGGAAGTGAGACAAAGTCTATTTCACACAATGAAACACTATTTATTTGACACACCGGTGTTGCAGGGAGGTCATCAGCGAGGATGACGATGGTAGTGCAGGCCTCAGACACCAGAAGCAACGGATCGAATGAACTCTAATCTGTAGTGAGGTTCAAACAAAATCTCTTTGGGTAGAGAAACATCTTTATTTTGGTTAAATGGTCCAGAAAACTACTGGAACTACTACTAACTTACTACTACTAATTTAATTAAACATATTTCCCCATTAATTAATAAAGAAAATATAACTGGTCAGTATTATGTTTCCCTTTAATAGGTTTATTTGATGATGCAGTTGAATATGCCATAGGCTCTTTAACTGTATTTGCATCCAGTCACCAAACATTGTTCCATTGGCTCGTGGGGGCAGCAGTCTCAGCAGAGAAGCCCAAACCTCCCTCCCCCCAACCACCTCCTCCAACTGTTCTTCCCAAGCCAGTGGAGAGATATAATCCCTCCAGCGCCCCCTGGGTCTACCCCAGGGCCTCCTATGTTAGAGTGGGACATGCCTCCCCAGGGAGGCGTCCAGGGGGCATCCCAACCAAATGCCTGAACAACCTCAACTGACTCCTCTCGATGTGGAGGAGCAGCAGCTCCACTCTGAGCCCCTCCAAATGACTGAGCTCCTCACCCTATCTCTAAGGGTGAGCCCAGACACCCTGCGGAGGAAGCTCATTTCAGCCGCTTGTATCCGCGATCTTGTTCTTTCGGTCATTACCCAGAGCTCACGACCACAGGTGAGGGTAGGAACGTAGACTGACCGGTAAATCGAGAGCTTCGCCTTGTAGCTTAGCTCCCTTTTCACCACAACACACCGATACAGTCCTCATCACCGCAGACGCTACCCCAATCTGTCTATCAATGTCCCGCTCCATTCTTCCCTCACTCGTACACAAGACCCAGAGATACTTGAACTCCTCCACTTGGGGCAGCAACTCATCCCTAACCTGGAGTGAGCGATCCACCCTTTCCTGACTGAGAACCATGCCCTCAGACTTGGAGGTTGCTGATTCTCATCCCAACTGCTTCGCACTCAGTAGCAAACTGTCCCAGTGACAGTGGGAGGTCACGGCATGATGAAGCTAACAGAACCACATCGTCCGCAAAAAGCAGAGAAGAGATATCAGGAATATCCTTAACATGAAATTGTAATTTTAAGAAAAGATTCAACAAGTCAGTGGTCCCAGAACTTGGAGGGTCATGTGGCATATTTTGGTGACATCCTCAGCTAAAATAATAAGGATATACCACAAAAATGGTTGTAGAACACAGTATTTTATTAACTGTTTTACCTTTTTGTATTACACAAAATATTTTCAAAATACTCTTCACTTTTTATGGCATAGGGATTTTAGTGACTGTCCCATCTCACCTGAGTGTAACCAGCATATTTCTAAATTAACAGTTGCCATAGAACCATGCTATTGTGTTATCACATGACATTACAGATATTTAATTGCATGCATTCACCCATAACATTATTAGCGTTTCTTGGTGCTAGTATTGCCTGTTGGCAGTCTCCTAATCATAAACAATGATTAGCAATTTTACACACCGTGTTCCTTGCTTAGCAAAGCCAAGTCACCATGCATGAGCTGAGCTCAATTTATTCATTTCATTTATAACCTTTTCCATTATGATTCACACTCAAGGTAAGTGAATTACATTAATTAGCTCCCACATGTCATCATTTTGGGTTACAGGGACAACCAGGATAAGGAGAGGAACAAGTCGGCAGCTCTGGTGTAATCTTACCTTTTGACATTTCTTCACATGCACTGTATGCATCATCTATATTTTAAATTTATCACAGGCTGAAAGAAAGCACTCTCCTCAGGGCTGTACTCTCTCTCTCGCATTGACATTAAAGAGAGCTATTAGTAGGAATCACACAGAAGGAGTCATTTTGCACACTAACCTGGGTATATGAAGATAATGGATTTAGCAGTGACTGCCATTAATGAAGACAAGCTCATTTCAACTCAAATTATCAATGCCTCTCAAACCATGAAAGCTGCCTTCTCTCTGTTTGTGTGTGTGTGTGTGTGTGTGTGTGTGTGTGTGTGTGTGTGTGTGTGTGTGTGTGTGTGTGTGTGTGTGTGTGTGTGTGTGTGTGTGTTCCAATATCACATGACCTGACAAGGATGGAAAGGAGAAGATTTTTCTCAAACGTTAGGAAATCCTGTTAGCATTTTCTAAAAAAAGATGGTGTTTTATAGTAGAGGCATATATTTAGAGTTCAAGTCATGGTTTGGTTTCGTTTCAAAGAATAACTTAAAATATCCAAGAAATTTAGTACATCAAAATCAGTACATAGATGAGACACAAATATATTTTTCTTTATAAGCTCATTCATTCGATTATCATCAATATTGTCATTTTGGTAAGTTATTCAGTGATTCCACTTAAATAATTTTTTTAGGATCTAGACCAGTCGAGTTCAACAGTCACACTAGATTAGAGCACATAATTTAATAAAAAAGCAGGAGGTCCTGAAGTTTCTGTCTTCTTCCAGACAGAACAGAAAAATCAGATTGCTGACTGGGGACAAACAAGACCTCCAGAGAGTGATATTATTTTCCCTCACCACTGTAAACAATTAGTTAGTTCATTTTCTTACAGACATAGCTATTGTACCGCATATTTATATCAATTTACGAATCAGGCATTATTGTGTAGAAAACAAATGAAGCCAACTCTGAAAGAGGCTGTCAGAGTATTAAAGTAATGTAACTCATCACAGACATGCATTGATTTTGATCTCTCATTTGCCTGTATTTCACATAGAAAATCTGTTTGCTATGCTGACATTATTATCATTTTGCATTTAATTAGACTACCACCATACTCTACTGTACAGCTGATATAACGACTGCCATCTGCTTTTCTTTTAATTGTCACTTTTTCTTTCTCAAATCATTGCTGTGATATAAAATTATTTTTTTAAACTTTGTGGCTTTTTATTTAAACTTATTTAAATGTACCTATGAATAAAACAACAGATATAAATTGAACTATTATCCAAAACTAGCTTAGAGAGAATAAACCACATTGCAGACAGCCAGTCTGTAGTGAATAGAAGCCTGCAAATCGTCTTTGATTTAAGAGATTGACTCAATTTCTGCCTCTGACCTGCTGCCAATCTCTCTGCCTCAACTGTAATTCAGGTCAGATGTTCATTTTCCTGAGCTAACTCCCTTAGAAACCTGTTGTCTTCCAGTCAAGCCTCACACTTTGAATTCTAATACTGAATGTCACTGGGTCTTTTTTTTCTCTCTTTTTGTTTTGAAGAATTATGGAAAATTTTGAAGTATGAAATAAAACATTTTCAAATCTGACATTTTCACTGTACAATTAAATAAAAAGCATTATTTCTCATATATTTGTTGTAGAGAAAAAATATAGTGATGGCAATTCACTTATATTGCCAGCCAATAAAGACATTTTTTTTCTATGGGCCGTTCTGTGTCATGTGCTGGAATTGTCAGGTCACACTATAGATTCTTTAGCCTTTTGAACAGAACAGCCTCTACACCTGCCATACCTTTTAAGCCAAGGCATATTTCAACCGGACTATTAAATGTGCCAGGACTTTACAGAAAGCTTCAACAAGCCTCAAGCACAAAACTAGTTGTCCAAGTAGATTTATAACATAAAAAGCAAATTGCTGGTTCTTTCTGGGAATGTTCAATTCATTTAAATTTGTTTAAGTTGCTCTAATTGGAGTTAAATAATGTATTTTTTTAAATATATATTCATCTAAGGAATACAGCTGAGCTGGGATGGAAGCAGCAGATTTTTTTTTTATCTTTGTCATTCCTCAAACCCTCTACAACAATACTGTACAACATTCAACATAGATCATTCAAAGACTCATCAGAGTCTCATTAGAGTCTTTAAATCATTAGAAACATAAATGTGACTGAGTGTTTCATTCAAAAAAAGCTTGAATTTTCTGCAAGGGCCATGAATGTTGAAATGAATTTTGTTAGATAAGTGGGATAAATAACACAGGTGGGAATGAATGATGTCTGCAATGTCATCTTGACATTGCCACATCTTTATCCTGTTAGTGAGCCTCTGACAGGTTTTCCACTACACTATTTACACTGCAGGATCACCAGTGGATTTAAAACCTGGCAGTAACAAGGGCATCTCATCTCTTAATCTGTCTACCAACTGCTGCTGCACAGTTCTCCCCATCATGACTTAATAGTCACCTCACAAATCTGGCCTATATCATGTTGCGAAAGGGTACAGATTGCAAGCCAAGTGCTGCAAATTCCAAACTCTGTGGTATTTATTTTCGCCTTTTGCTTTCTTTAACCACCACACTGCAAAAACGAAAGTAGTTAAAATACAAGAAATGAACACTTTATTTGAAATTTGAGGAGAAAATGGCTTTATACTAGTGAAATTATCTGTCCATGCAAGATAATTTCACTTGTTAAGAAATTTTACAATAGCATGGTTCCAGTCTAGAAGGCTAATATAAAAAAAAAATAGTAAATAACTTTTAAAACAAGATAATTAATCTCATGTTTCCGGATCAAAGATTTTAAATCTTGGCAAGTACAGAACAATTTGCAGTGCACTTATTAACTCTGCTGCCCTCTGATGCAGAATCTCTTCAATGTAAACTCACACAGCAGCTCAGCAGGCAGTAGAGATTACAGTTTCCCCTGCTGTGTGACTTACATTTTACAGCCATGTCATATGAACAAAGGCAATAACCTCTTGTCCAACATGTATGTGATTAGATCATTTTCATCACTGTCTCCTTGTGGTGGTGAGCCCCAGCATAATTCAACATATAAAATATGGCATACAGCTTGGAAGAGCGTTGCTTTTAAAATGAAGAATAAGTGAGTGTGGAGCAACAACTTTACTCTGAAAGTGAGATAAGTTGTTCTGTTGCTGCAGGTACAGGTTTCAGGAGGAGTAGCAGCTGTAGCTATTTTGTCTGATTTATCCATGTGCCAGGGAGAGCGAGCTAATGCAGAGGGGACAAGTAGGACTGCTGACTAACTCCCTTTCATGGGACATGGGAAATCTGACTAAATCGTTTAAGAGTCGAGAGACTGTGTGTTGGTGGAGCAGAGTGTATTACCCAGAGGCATGTTGAAATTAGGAGATAAAGATATAAATAAAAACCATTATTAAGGCAATTACTGGGACACAAAGTTGAAAGGAAAGAAGATAAAACCATGCCCGGATGAGTGTCTTGGTTGTACTCAGTGGGCTGCTCATTTAAGAAGCTAACAAATTGCAAATGTGCTAAGCTAATTAGCTGAAAGAGGCATTCCGAATGGCTATACTGACAAAGGGAATCAGTACCAACAGAGACTGTGGAGAACTGGCCACTGTTTATTCAACCAGGATATCATATAAAGTGAATGGATGTTGACTGAGAGGATTTTGAAAATAAATCATCCACACAGATTCACAAACACATTCGAGTCTGCATGACACAAAATACATGAATTATGGAAAAGTGCAGCACTTTCATTTCTGGCAATGCTTTATAGTCCGAATGGGATTTCATATAAGGGACTTGCTGGAGTCAGGGAGAAACATTGACTATATTGAAAATATGATGCCATTGGGGTCTGATGCTGAGCATTCGCTTTGAGAAGAGGATATTGCTAACTAATGCAGCTAATGTAAAAAAGAAAATATGAATGACTATGGAGGGTCAACAAGTCCAAAATAACCCATACGACCCTTAAAAACCAAATGAATTGACATCGTAACTGATGTTCATGGAATCATTGGGATTTTAATTTCTTTCAAAATCACACGCCCTCCTCCAGGTGACTCAGGTGGGCCTAATCAGACCCCTGCTCATGTCCAGATAGACAATGACCCCAAGGCTCTCCTCTCTTGAGCCACAGCCATCTGTAAGCTCTCTCTGTCACTTCAGTGGTACTGCAGATGGCCCCCCTGCATCCATCCTCCACTGGTAGGCACCTATAGCTCTCCATTCCCCCTGCCGACAGATGCCGATCAGTCCTACGTACTTGGAGAGTTTGCTCTCAAAGTCCTCATCCAAGCAATCCTACCATTGGACTGTCAGCTCCAGCAGGAGTACTTGTTTGGTGGACCCAGACACCCAGTGTCTAGACATAATGCGTGTAACTTCAGCTGCCATTCGAGATCCACCAATGGCGACCGGTCCCTTCAAAGGGTCAAGATGTCTGCAGATGTTCCCTTTGCTCTCCAGCTCTGAAGGCTATGGTCTTCTAGGAGGTTCGGGACCGTGTCTCCCACCATACTACATGAAATAGGCTGGCAAGCAGAGCAGAGATCTGAAGCACAGGTTAAAAAAAAACTAGGAGATCAATCCTGACTGCAGAGACTACCACTGTAGCTGGAGGAAAGATCTGGCAAAGAGTCAAGGTAGAGGCCAGGGTTAAATACAACTTGAGCTTGATTAATAGATGAGTCTCATTTGTGTCTGCTGCCAAACCCATTGCCAGGATCAGCCATGCCCAGGGACCCACAAGAACACAGAGAGTGACAAGGAAGGGAAGGCCGGAGCCAGGAGAAAGGAGCCGTCAAGGCACCATAACATTTTAGAGAATCTTTCTTATCTACCTCTTGTATTTGACCACCAATGTTATCAGTACGTATTTCTGCTTAGAGCCATATAGCAGAGAACCTTGCAACAGTGTGAGAAATGTGTGCCCTGAAAGCTGGTAATAAAACTTCCATTTTTGCTGGAGTAGAAGCTACATTCATTCTGTATTAGAGACTAATCCACTGTCTGTTGTCGATAGAGTAAACAGACATAAATTGTGCCCTCATTGACTGAGAAAATACACCACATCTGCAAATGCACAAAGTTGGATATCACTGCAATGTTTGATAGAGCCATGTAGTCACTTTGTTGTCACCGGAAAGACATATCTTTAACAATCAAAGTCATATAGCTCATAATCATGTTATCATTCATGCAATGTTTTTTTATTTATTTATTCTATTTATTTATTAGGATCACCATTAAAGCAAAACTAGTCTTCCTGGGGTTCACAATTAAAACTGTACGTACATACATTCAAAAAAGTCCATACAAATCAATACATGTGAAAACATATAAGGTACCTTAAACATTACAGTCACCACAGATGAAAGATATAGCATCGACATTTTATGTGAAAACTTACTTTACTTGCAAACTTACAATCATAACTCTTTCAGATTTTTTTTCCAGCAAAAACTACAAGTCCCATATGCATGGCATCCTACCAGTATGATTTACCAAGCTGTTTTGTTTTTTAACCATTGATTTTTGATTCAAGATTCAATGTTATTTCATAAAAACTGTGTGTGTCCAGCACACGCAAACATAAATTCACTCTCTCTCACACACACACACACGCGCACACACACACACACACACACACTACCTGAAGAGGAATGAGGATTAAGGACCTTGGAGACCCTGGCTGGCTGTGTTAGTTTAATCAGTAAAAAAATGTAAATGGTTGATGTTTAATTTTACAACACAGCTCTTTATGGTTCCAATGACTGCTATGGGAATAGAGGGAGGATAAATACTATGCCAGTAATCATCAAACTATAAGCATGAAGATATCATTTTGGATGTCAGTGGCATTCGAACATGTTCTAAATAAAGAAAAAGACACATGAAAAAAAAGCATTTAAAAGTCGTCAAGCTAACAGATTTCCTCTTTGCACTTGCCAAATCAGCCTACTCACTATGACACAAATTAGCTCAGTTTGTGTGTTGTATTTAGTGCACTCTTTTACCCTGCAGCTATAGAATCAGTGAAGGCTGTAATAGTTCACACATGTTACAGATACTGACATTGTTGAGTGGATCAGTGTTGTAACTAAGAGATTTGGTCAGCTATATCTTTCATTGGCTTTTCACTAAGCCACACCCACTTAGTTAAGGATGCCTAAGAGATCACATCGCCCAGAAACTTTGAATTAGTGACTCAGATGACTGGGGACTGTTTTATCAGGAACACCTTTGAGAGGAGACATAGAGGTGTGGGAAACACTACATGTAATCTGATTGTCACTGATTCTCTGAACTTCGCTGAGCCTTAAAAAGAATGATTAATCATCCAGTTTGTACACTACAGAGTAAAAACACTTCCCACTTCTTATGAGGGAATTTATTTAGAATGTGAAGGCATATTTGTCCATTACTGGAAGCCAGAACATCTTTTATTGCAGATGCAAATTTGATAAAATTATCATAACTCAAGATTCTAGCTTTTCCCTGAGCTTTTAACCACACATTATGGTCTTTATGAGCATGTAAAATGCGTGCAGTTGTCATGGAGATGGCAGATTTTTTTTTTTGTCAAGCAACATAAAGAAATTGTTTAAGCCTTGACATCAATTAATTAAAACAAAAATCTGTATTTACTTTTTATGCATTAATAAAATACATGTACACATATATATATATATATATATATATAATATCCCTGTCCTCTCTCAACCGTTTACAACATATGTGATGATCAACTGTTATTTCCTATAAGGTTGTAATTCCAGTTGGAATGAGAGCAAGGCTTAACTCACTGGTGTTTTAGTTCACACTTTAAAATGAGTACCTTTCCATTTCAATTCTCTTGAGTTCTCTTCTACATTATAACCTCTTCCCTGCACTTACTATTTCTACTTAAGTCTTTTCCCTACTTAATCAGCCTCTCTCCCCCCAAAGTCTTTTTTTCACACAGTTTTTCTTTCACTCCTTCTGTTCGCTCTTGCTCATTTAAATTTCACACTTTCATTCTAAGTTGGATCGTTTTCTCTGCCTGAGGGGGTAATAAAAATAAATAAATAAAAAAAACGACAAGGAGGAAGAGGTGGACGGGGATAAAGGGGAAGGCAAGGCAGAACGTATAGTGGCTGAAAATGTTGGCGTTCACACCTAAATTACAGAGCAGCACTAGAGGGGGAGATATTTGATGCTGTAAGTGAGAAATATTAGAGGAGAAGGCACAACATTCAGTCCCTTATCTCACAGACAACGTTACAGCTGAACCTGACAAAAATGGTAAAGTAAGGATAAAGGCTCAGGAACAGCATTGGCATAGTCCAGCATATTAGTGACAGCCTTTTTAAATGTCTTTTAAATCGGTATAAGTCTTGGAGCATGGAGCAGCACAATGATAGCTGCAGCTTAACCAGGTGTTTTCTTTTCCATGCATACGCCAATATAAGGAAATTTAGCTCAAAATTCTACGATGAAACTTGAATGATCCCTGGAGGAAATTCAGTCTTTCTAGTAAGTTAGTATAAGGAAGTTAGTATAAGTACTGATATACAGTATAACATACCGTCGGAATAAGTTTGAATGGAACTCATTCAAGGAAAAGTTCAACATTTTTCGAAAAAAGGTTACTTGACGTCGTTTTGAAAGTGAGATGAAAGTATTGTTATGCTTCCACTGTCAAACCTGCATTAATTGATTATTGGCCTTGTGATAAGCACAGTGTGATCCGGTGATAACGCTGACTTATCGGTGACATCTTATCTCCTCGTCACCACGTTGTTGTGGTGCGCATTTTTGGAGTGTCCATACCTCAAAACCTCAAAAAAAATCACTTTGAATCTTTACATTTCTGTGTATGTTCTGTGTAGCCATGACTACGTCTTCACTCCTCGGTGTTGGTGAGAAATACTGAATGAACACTTTCACCTACAGGACTAACATATGAGACTTCTTAAAGAGCAGAAGTACATTTGCAAGAACCAGAGCAAGAGACAGACGTCAATGCTCTCTCTCACTTTTTGTCTTTATGTGCGTGTGTGCGTGTGTGTGTGTGTGTGTGTGTGTGTGTGTGTTTGTGTACAAGCACTCAAAAAGCTTCATGCTGCTTCTCCCTGACTTGTGATGGCACTCAGCCTGGCATGCCTGGGTAAGCATTGGATTGGTTGGCTGTATGCCTGCGTGTGTGTGTGTGTGTGTGTGTGTGTGTGTGTGTGTGTGTGTGTGTGTGTGTGTGTGTGTGTGTGTGTGTGTGTGTGTGTGTGTGTTTCTGTTCGTGAGAGAGTGTGTGATGATGGAGAGACCGTAGAGCAGGTCCATGATAAGATGCTGAGTGAATACTCCTCCTATCTCTACTCCTCTTCCCCTCTATCTGCACTGTATGTCTTTCATTGCGCCTGTTTGCCTACGTGTCTGTCTATTCTGCCTTTCAAAGTTTGCTTGCCTCTCTGTTTGTTTGTGTGTCTGCCCATCCAGTTGACTGCATATTTACACACCTCAGAGTCTGTCTGCCAAACCTGCCTGTTTGTTCACAGGTTCTGCATTCCTGTCTCTTCTCTCATTTCATCCAATTTCCTGAGTATAGAGCTTATTTGCCCATCTGAATGCAGTATGGCTGTGTGCTTGTCTACCTGCACACTTATGATTCCCCTTTACATTAGTCTATCTATATGCATGCATGTCTACTCACTTTACTGTATGTCCCTTTTTCTTGTCCATGTCTATTATGAATCTTTATCTGCTCGAAACTGTCTTCCTCTCAGTCTTCATCGTCATCCGGCCACATGTCTGCATTTAACTTTGTGGATCCTGGCTAACATTACAATTTCCTTACCTGTGTCTGCACAGGTTGATTTTGTATCTGTTCCTCTGTCTTCTCTCTCTGTCAGTTAATCAGTAACCACTTTCATTTCATCTTCCCTTTTTTCGTACTCTTGCCCATCTTATTTCCTCTGCCTATACTGTATCACTCATTCTCTCAAGTCAGCCTTTATAGAAATCATCATGCTTCCTTCTGAGTCAGGATGATTTTTCTCAGTGCTACGACCGAGGCGAGAGGCCAGGACAGAGGTGTGGAAGAGTAGCTGCTAATCAGCCAGCATGGGAGGGAATGATGATAGCAAGACAGGACTGCAGTGGAGTGGTCTGTTCACTCTGGAAGCTTCACCTGAATTTTACAGGAAGGAAACAGGGAGAAAGGAGAGAGACACAGAAAGGGGAGACTAAGTGGATTAGAATAAAGGACAGCGGGGAAGAGCAGAAGAGAGAAACATCAGAGCTGTGGAGGGAAAATGGTGTCTGGAGTAAGAGAGAGAGGAAGAGAGGAGACTCAAAGCCCCAAAAAGAGTATTATTACTTATCAAAAAGCTGACAGCAGGCTGAAGTTAGCTGTCTGACAGCCCTACAGTACCTAGAGATCTGAACCTACTGTCACTCCCGGTGATCTATCAAGAAAATTAAGTCAGAATGGATCCTGCATTCATTGGGGGCCTCAATAATATGCATATGCTTGAGTTTCATCATTAATCTGATTTTTAAGACTCCATGCTTTCACAAAGTGCTCAGTACCTCTGGTTCATGTACGTGCCAGGAATCACATTCTACAATCTTTATTTTCAGCAGGTTGGAACACTTGCACGTAATGTTTTGAACGGCCTCTATTAGTCATTGCCAAAGAATGGAGCTGAGAAAGAAGATCTGGCATAACTGTCACTGAGCAAAAAAAAGCTCCTGGTTTCATGCAGGTGCGTGTTCTCTGTCTTGTACAGACATCTGTGAAAAAACTGGTTCATATCTCTTTGCATCCTGGACCAAAACAAACTGGCCATATTGAATTTTATGGCCTGTCTGTGCCCAAAGTGTCCCATTTGGATTTGTGCCGCTCATTTAGAGTGAAAGGGCAGTGCACTTCTGGGGGCACAGGCTGCTATTTGGTTTGAGTCTTCCTCTGTGTGGTCCCATCGGTGAACTGCGCTTACCCAACTTCCGAACTACAGCCCCATGACACTGTTAAGTGTGTGTATGCAGAAGGTCTCTTATTTGTCATTTAGTAGTCAATCATTTTTATAGTCACAGGGCCTTGTTGTTGTGTTGCTTGCATCTCCTCTTTGGAAAATGGCTGAACTATAGAGAGCATATTCTGTGTTTTTGTGTGTCCCTGCAGTGGATTAAATGAAAGTCAGCTTAGACTGAGTGTTCAGGAATGGATATATTCATGTTTGTTGCTCTAGATAACTGTACTTTTGTTCTTACAGCATCCTGACTATTGATTGACTGTATTGATTGTGTAGACATTTTGAAATTTACTAGCAGTCTTGTTAAGGTACTTGCTTTTGCTTTATCTGATCAATGTCTACCTAATCCAGTATATCTGCAAAGACACCAAAAGAACCATACATAAATTGAAATATCTACAGTGTTCACAGGTGGCCTATTTCAGTTTTCAAAGGTTCAGTATACTTCAGTGACAGAAATGATCAAATTTTGTTCTGGAAGGGATGGGCTTTCTGGAGCGTCAGGCTTTTTGGCTGCCTCTCTGTCACTGCACTGTTACAGCACAGCTGAAGTCCTTCCTGTGAAGCAGCTTCATGCAGAATGGTTTCTCAAGGGATTTTCTGTCCTAGAGATATCTGCTAGGTTTTGATTATCTTCTCAGTGTGTTCTGATATTTTAAGTAAGAACCACCCCACTCCGTTTGACCTTTCAGAGTCCAGTCTCTATCTGTTACATCAGATTACATCAAGTTGGGGCTTGAGTGTTGCACTATCCTTCTCCATCTGTACAAGCACAGATGTAGAACATTTACTTTAACTAATGAAAAGTTCTGAGTAGGTTTAACTGTGGCAGATTCTTTCAGTTTGTTGCCAGAAGCTTTTATCTGCTCCCCTTTGTGGGACCTGCTGCAGCTCTCCAGATTACTTTCATCTCTTTTAGGTTTAGATATCCTGCTTTCCTTCACTAACAGCTCCCCACTGCCTTGATTTCCTTGAAGGACAACTCACGATTTTTTTTTTAGTTGCTTCCTCTAACTTGCCCAAGTTTGTTTGACTACTTCGTAAATCATCTAATTAGAGTGTATTAGAATAGAATAGAATAGGCTCTTTATTGTCATTGAGCATTCACAACGAAATTGCAACTGTATTGAATGTCGGGGGTGATGTAGAGGTCAAAGTAAAGATTTAATTTAAAGGCAAGTTTAAGCTGTGTGCTGAGGGGTTACAGCCTGCATATGCATATGGCGCTACATTCATAGGTTACAGTATTGAGTTTTAGCGGTTATTCAATAATGTGAGGAGACCGCAGGAACTTCGGTCAAATTCGTCAACTTTTGTTATCGTTTGTTGTTTTCACCTTCAAATTTCTGATCAAGATGGAAATCATTGATAATGAAGGCAGCAAGAAAGGTGTTGAAGTAAGATATAATTATCTGCTTTTTTCAGCAACAAAAATCTACTCATGCCATTTCCACTGGAAAACTCCTATCAAGTGATTGTGCGACAGTGGTCTCCTATTCATTTATTACACAAGGCGAAACAGAGGCCACCCGGATATAACTCCAGTTCATATGTGGTCCGCCTTTTATTCTATATTAAAAAGTATATGAAAGAATGTAAGAATATTTTCTGGATAACATAATTATGGCCTGATCACACACTCTACATTGAATCTAACCATGCTGTGGGAGTTTATGGGGAGTTCTATCAACTCCATTCATTGACCGTGAATTCAGCTTGATGATCTCCTGAGTTGCATGTGATTTGTGATTTTGGGTTGAGACTGAAGTAATCAAATTCATAAGTCTAGCCTGGCTTTAGAGTAAGTTTTGTGATTAGAGTTCAGATCTTTATTGTAAAACTAATCAAGCATTTGTGACTACATTTTTTTCCCATGAGAGGTTATTGTAGGGAGTTCATTACGACTAATAGAACTTATAGACAGGATCTGTAGTTTTAGTGTTTTCTTTGATATATCAATATAAAAATGCATACATGTCAACTCTTACGGAACAAAGTCTTGTGGATTTTCTGCATTTTCATTTATTAGATTTCTTACAAGAAAATAAAGTTGCTGGCCATGTTGTAAAAACAATGAAATGCCTTATTTTAGTCATATGGCCAAGTCACAAAGGCTAGTGACTAGTGACTAGCCGCCCCTCATGCAGATGACCAGACTTTGCAGGTAATGTTTTTATTTAATGAATTTGTGCTATTTTTTCTTACAGATTTTGGGAAAATCTTAAGTATTTTCAATACAGGTCTCACACATGAGCATCCAGCGAGGTTGATGTGTAAGAAAATGCATCATTTAAATGCAATAGTTTATATTTGTCTGACCTAGTTTTCAACACCCACTTCAAACCCATATTTGCTGCATTATTTGACAAACTGCAACCAACATGAGTCAAGTAAAATCCCCAAAATTAATTAAGACACCATCAAACACATAGTAACCAGAATGTGAAAGGGAGGCTGGAAAGAAAAGAAAGATAAGGGAGATGGGAAACTGGAAGGGATAAGGGAGAGAAAGAAAGGCAGATAATCATGTGTTTGACATTTCAGTGACTGGTGAAAGAGAGAGGATGGGAGAAAAGGAGATTTACTGTATACACAAGGGATTAGGGGTTTGAAAAGGGAGATATCTCCTCTTAGGATACTTACGGTCGTAAATGAAAATGGGTGGAAGTGAGAGGAGGACATGTGGTCCGAAAGAAAGACAAATTAAGAAAGAAAAAGATGTTGGAGGGAAAACAGAGAAAAGTGAGAGAACCTCCTACACTCACCAGTCTGTTATTTCTGAAAAAAAATGACCTCAAGACTGTCTGGATGGAGGGACGCACCTTGGATTTATTTGTTTTTTTCACACACACCCACACACTAGACAGGAAACAAAACACATCCATCTTGTCTTCTGTCATCAGAAAACTAACCTCAAACAACTTCCAACTTTCTATATATCACTGCTCCAAAAAATTAAGGGAACACTTAAATCACACATCTGATCTTAATGAATCTTTAGTGATGTACATTGTATAATTTGTTGAGAACAAAATGACGTAACAACGGTCAATGGAAACCAAAAGCATCAACCCATTGAGGGCTGGATTCAAAATCACACCGAAAATCAAAGTGACAAATTGAAATCACAGGCTGATCCAACTCGCATGAATTTCATCACAGCAACTCATAACGTGACTCAGTAGTGTGTTTGGCCCCCCGTGTGCCTGCATGCACTCCTGACAACGTCTGGGCACGCTCCTGATGAGTCGGTGGATGGTGTCCTGGGGGATCTCCTCCCAGACCTGGATCAGGACATCAGTGAGATCCTGGACAGTCTGTGGCGGTACTTGGCGGCGTCAGACGCACCGATCCATAACGTCCCATAAGTGCTCAATTGGATTTAGGTCAGGGAAACGTGAGGGCCAGTCAATGGCATCAATGCCTTCATCATCCAGGAACTGCCTGCACCCTCTGGCTGGGCATTGTCCTGCACCAGGAGGAACCCAGGGCCCACTGCACCAGGAGGAACCCAGGGCCTGCTGCACCAGCATAAGGTCTGACAATCACTCTGAGGATTTCATCCCGGTACCATTTTGAGCAAAATGTTTTTACCTCCGTCACAAAATATGTTTATTTTTCAAATGTTTTGTTTATTTCTATTTCAGTTACCATTTCCCAAAACAGACAGAGCAGAAAATAAGCATAGCATATCCACTTATCAGATTTCATTAGAGCTGACAAAAGTGCTGCTTAATCTTTTTCATAATCTGGATGTTGAGACATGGCCATGAAGGGTTGTGTGCAAGCCAAGATACGACACAATGAGGCTGAATGAAGAGACATGAGAATCCAGAGCATCATGTTCCCAAAAACAAAATTCCTCTTTTAGACACTGTTTACCAGATGTGGAATTACAAAGTGAGTTTGATATTTGTTCTTTTTCTCTACCATACAATCAGCCCATGGCTCTTTTTTGTCCTGTTAACTCTACCGGATTACCTCACAAACATGGCAAGCAAATTTAAATGAGTTTTGAGTCTATTGTTGAAAAGATATTTAATATTACTATTTAATTTGAAATTAATAAATATTGTTTTGTTTTTTGTTTTTATTGTTTTTTATTCCTAACCTGTTGCACAAATGGTGCCACAGGTTGGTAAAAACCATCGCCTACCGCTAAACTGAGTTCCAAATAATGCAATTTACAATTTGAAATCTGCAATATTTTTTTTAAATATTGATTTATTTGTACACTAAAGTAAGAAGCTCATGCTTCTCATTTCTATCCAAGAGGCACTGACTTGTCAGCTGAAATGAAGACTGATGGATGTATTTTATTAGCTGTAACTAGTTATGTATTAAAATGTGCAAGTAAGTGAAGAAAATATCTAAATATTAATGCACTCATAAAACCCAGGACATTTGGTCCAATTACTAACTTTTCTTTTATAGAAAAGTTAAACTAATAAAACATGAGGTTGGCAAGTTTCACAAGCTTCAGAAAAGAAGTGATTTTGCAGGCCTTTTGAACTCTACTGTATTATATTGGCTGGATGTCCTGAGTACTATTTTTCTGCCCCTCCGCATCAGTGCATCTCAGCATCTGAGTTATCACAGTGAGATTTGGTGAGAGGCGCAGAGAGCGAATCAGAGGGGGAGCAATTGATGTCGCTACAGTAGCAGTAATAAGTCACTGCACTGTGTGCCAGTGTGTGCTTGCACGTGTGTTAGTTTGTGTGCTTTGTGTGCACGCGCTCTACAGTAATAAGCTTGTTGGTGTCTCCACTTCATTTATCAGCGTCCATTCAGAGTGACCTTCAGCTGTACGGCCTACACTCAGATATTCTCCACGGTGATGGACAACACACTCTCTTCTCTCTCGCCGTTACACACACACACACACACACACACACACACACACACACACACACACATGCTTATACCAACAGAGGTGCACAAAAACAGTTTACTTAGACTAACACAAACTTGGTGTTAATCATCTCAGCTATTATAAGCAAGGTTTCATTAGATTTCTGAATACATGTAAACCTCATTATTGTGTGACACCTAATCAAATCCCACTCTCTACTGAAAATTTTTAGATGGATGAAATTTGTCATCCTTTAGCCCTTTGCTTTGTTTAGCCGTTCCTCTATTATTGAGGAAATAATAACTGTTATATTAGTCTTGCTACTTTGCACAGATAAATGAATATGATTTGAGTTATGATATCTGTTTATTATCTATTATGAGTTCATCTTATGTTTGTGAGGAGGCTGTTCAGCAATTTTACATGATCAGGTACATAGATTATTAATACTAGTAGCCCAAACATATAGCAATATTGCTATATACTGCAAACAAGTTGTGTTTTTAAGAAGTAGCGTGGGCTTACTGCCTTATATTACCTTTCCCAACACAGTTGAGTATAGATATTAAGTTTAAAATGAAAATTAGCACTGGTGCAGCATTGGTAATCGTCCACTTTAGGTCTAAGAATTGCTATCAGAAGAGAGATGATGGAAGCAGTGCCTTCCTTCTGATGATTTTTTTTTCAGTCACACACTCACACTAACTGGTGCTGTTGGATGTGGCTCATTTTGGACCCATGGAAGAATTTTCTCCGCTTGTAAGCATGTTAAAAAAAAAAGTCTTGTCGTCAAGAAGCAGTTTTTTGTGTCATCCTGTTTCCTGGCTGCTTGACAGATGACTCAGGTCCATTTCTGCAATAAAGATGTTTTCCACTCCTCAGGAATTCATCATCTGTGTGGCAGTGTAACATAAACCAGCAGTACACTCCCTAAAGGTTAAACTGAGTTTACTCAATAGTTTTGGGCTAAAGGCAAACAGACAACAGACAGGCAGAAACCATTCATAATACACTCTTATAATGTCAGACATCTTGCTAACAATAGCAGCATGGTAGCAGATAAAAGGTGCCAAGGGTAAACATAAATATCTAGTACATGAAAGATGCATATTCAATCAGGAGAGACAAGTTAATGTTTATAAAGCTTCATTGGCATCTTTTAAATCTTCCTCCCATGGTCCCTGTGTTCTTTACTTTGTTTGTATGTACTGTTTTTTCATAGGCCTAGAGCACAAGTACGATATAGACAAAGTGTATAAATTACCGTATTTGCATGAGGTGTGCATTTTGTTGTGCACATGTTTTCTCAACTTGCACCAATTCACACGTTCTAGTTACACACTAGGTGAACTGATTCAACAGAATTGCATCCTCACACACACACACACACACACACACATCAGAACCCTCAATATACATTATTTGCAGTTTTTGATGTGTCCTAGTGAATCAGTCTGTACATAGATGAGTATCCAAATAAGAATAAACAGAGGAGCTTTAAGATTGTATATTGATTACTGAGCTCAACTTAATTCAGTTATGTTTATGCCACCAAATTTGAATTTGTGTAGTTTTTACTATGACTGCAGCTCGTTATGTTTATGTTTTGAGAGTAAATGAATGAGGAGGGTGAAAGTGTGGAGCATATTTCACAATAAAAGGCTTGTGCAAAAAATAAAAGTGTGTAATTTGATAGCAGTGACTTGCCAACCTTTTGAAATTATATGTAAACCATTAAGCCGATGTACTTTAAATAAATCAGGCTTTGAATCCTGAATCACATATTTTATGAATTATTAATTATGAAAATGAAACATCTGCTGTGAACTAATGAACTACAGAATTTCTTTTTATTCATTACCTGTTAATTAATTATAAATAAGATCAGAACAATTTGGGATGGAGCAGCTATCACACATTTATGAAGATTATCTGAAACATCACTCACATTTGCCTCTCATGGATTGTGCACTCTAAGTTGAATTAATATGTACCCAAAAAATGTACTTATTTAACCATATCTCACTGTGTGTTGGCTCCAAGTTAGCGAAAAGTCTGTGAAGCCCATAATAAGCAGGTTGGAAATGTCAAATACTGTATGTTTGATATGAGCGAACAGCTCAGACCACTAGAGGTCAGTCAAGAGAGCTGTTTAATGTTAACACTTCCATGTCAATTCATTGCACTCTTTTTCTCTCTCCCTCTTTCTCTCCCCCATCTCTCCCCCTCTCTCTTTTTAATTCCCTTTTCTCTCCAGAGAAAGGTTTCTACCCTGAGGTTTCTACCTGTTAACATGCAGTTTTTCTCCCACCACTGTTGCTAAGTGTATCAACTATTGGGTCATTGTAAGAGTTTGGTCTAGACCTGTTGTTTTGCAAAGGGTCATATGAAAACTTTTGTCGTGATTTGGTGCTACTGTATATAAATAAAGATTGACTTAACTTGACAAACTTCTTGACACTTTGTTTTGGATACGAATGTAAGAGACAAGCAAGAAGTTTCAAATCCATTGTTTTTCTTTGTTGTTGGTTTTTTGTAGTCGTTACCTGTTTGAATACAGTGCATGACTGGTAGTTTATTTCCTCACTGCACCAGTATAAATCTTATATTGCTACCTCATTCACCTCTTCCTCCACCTTAGCCCATCTTTATGTCAGCATTTATTTATTTATTTATTTATTTATTTCTGCTAGATTTCCTGACTTTATCATCTGTTGTCTGCAATCGTTTCCCTCTAGGGAAACGACCAACCGACAACCACAGAGGAAGACAGCAAAAAGTCAAGAGGACGACTGATGGAGAAACCATTGATAGTATTTGGATGGTGGTAAGAAGGAAAACTGTGAAAAGTAGTGACGGAAAGAGAGAAGGGGGGAAAGGGGGGAAATGGAAGGGCAGGGAAGAGATTTCCCTGTGTTTTTGTTTTTTTTCTGAATTAGCTTCTGTATTATTGCGCTGTCAGTTATATTGCATGGGACAACATGCAAAACACAGATTAACACATGTCCACTTTTACTGCCATCCACAGGCGTATATTAGGTATGAATTATTTGGAGCATTATAGTAATGCAGACCAATTAGAGAGGAACCCTCTGGGGCTTCAAAGTATTCAGTGAATGCCTGAGAAGAATATTGAAAGCCTCACCCCCAACCTCAGATAACCTTGATGATCCTTCATGAGGGTGAATTTTCAGACTTTATAAAGCTATGTATCCTTCATACTGTCAGTACAAATGAATTACATTTCCCCGTAACACGTAAAGTGAACTTGTTTAGCTTAGAGCATTGTATGTTCAGCATAAATTCTATTAGATGAATCTTGAATTAAAATTTAGTATACCCTACAGCCTGCCTTTGACCAGAGAGCTATAGCTCAACAAACACATTTTTGCTACCTTGCCTGTGTTACTACCTATAAAAACTTTATCTACTAGCCTCTTCCCTATTTCAAGGGTGGGAGATGAAGAATTAAAGTTCACTTCAGGCTACAGTTGAGTGCTAAAGGTGTAAGGACTTATTAATATGTACAAGCCTTTATCTTAGGTTCTTTTCGAGGAGGAATGGAAATACCAGAACACCTGGTTAGTTTACTCAGAACATATAGCTGGCATTTATTTTAACAATGACGTTAATCAGTGCTTTGTATATTGTCCTTTAAATTATGAAAAATGGCTTTTCCCTGACTTTTCAACCAACTCAGGTTGAGGAAAAAAAAGAAACACAAATGAATCATTCAGACCACTGTTCATCTACTATTGTTCTTCTACCCAGATGGAACCTTTTTCATTTGACTTTGTTGCTTTAGATTAACATGGTAAGATCCTAGTGCTTATTAGTGCAATGCAATGAGACGATGTGGAGTGGATCAGCCATCTTCACTGAGATGTTCCTTAGCACGTCCTCTGTTATTGTACCATATTTCCATTGGCAGTTTGTATAATAGACATTTTTCCTAAATTATCATTAAAACAAACCAAAAAAATACCTGATACCTGATGAAAGCAGAATTTAAACAAAGCAGGAAATTCTCCATTTTTTGTGTAGGAAATGTGTTCAGCATGTTTAATAGAGCTCATATTATCACGGGTTTCACACCAACACATCAAATTTTAAAGTTGAATACAAACAAGAATCATTAATGGGATGAAGCATGAGATCTTGAGACGCTCATCTTTTTGAAGATTCTCCCTCTGATATTGTAAATAATTCAAAATGCAACTCCGTGTGACGTTATTATCCAAAATAAGCCATTTATTATGTTGTTTGAAGAACAGAGAAAAGAAGCTGAGCAGTCAGAAAAACCAGAACACAGCAAAACCACGGCAAATTAACAACGGATACCAACTGAGGGTGAACGGGATGGAAAACATCAAAACTAACCAGAGCAGAGGAGAGCAGAACAGAGGACGGAGTATAAGGACCACACAAGAATAAAACAGAAGAGAGGAGAGAAGAAAGGAGAGAAAGGCAATGGGTTTTATCTGGCACACAGCTGGAAGGTAAACCACACCAGGGAAGTCTAATCAATACAAGCTCCAAGTGTGTGTCTGAATCTCTGCGTGCATATGTATTGTGTGTGTGTGTGTGTGTGTGTGTGTGTGCTTACATGTAACCTTTTTAAAGACCATTAATGTCTGCTGAATGAAATAATCACATAAAGTACCAAGTGTGTCCAGAGTTTTGAGAGAGAGAGAGGGAGAGAGAGGGAGACTTTGCACTCCACAGATTTATATCTGGCCTAGAAAGCACCGGAGAACTACTGTCTACTGTCTGCACACTCAGCACAGGAAATATGAGGCTGAAAACACACACACACAGACACACACTGACAAGACACACTGCCTTGGTCATTAAAGTGCCAACGTTACTCTTATTCGGCATCTTTACCTACCAGATAAACAGTTTTGTGGTTCATAGTAAAGATCCCAACCATACTGCCCATAGGAACACTGCATCTTTCTGTCTGCATCGAGACCTTAACATTTTATTCCTGTCCGTGTGTTTCATCTGCACAGTGTCATGGATTCCGCGGATGGAAACTAGCTCCGGACCTTTTTACAGAACAGGTTTGTTGTAAACTTAATTGAATAAACTTCGCGGACGGATTGAGGGAAAGAGGAGGAGGTGGGAAAACATCGTGAAAAAGTCAAATTTAGTTTGGAAAATAGGGGGAAAGACCTGAGGAGGAGGTTATAAACGAAGGCATGAAGGAAGAGGAAATGAAGGTGACCTAATTATCCAGCAGAATGACTCAATTAACTGAGGTGTGATAACCCGAGTTAATGAGACACACTGGTTATTAGTATGCATGCTGGTGTGTATCAACATAAGTACGTAATGTGTATTGTTGTACGTGATGTACGACCAAGAGCCTTGATACAGACTATTATTATGGTTGTTCAGTGTGTGTTCATTTGGTGTCTTGACTGCTCATTTATGAATTTTTCTTGGTTCCTAGGGATACCTGAGCCTAAGCCACGCTTATATAGAGCGTTCAGATTCTACCACCCTGGAGACAGGAAGCACAACAAACAAGGACGGGGATTATACACTCCTCTAAAACTCTCCCTCTGCTTTTCCCTGCTTCCCCTTCACCCCTACTTCCTCTGTCGCGATTCCTCTCTGTCTCCCTCTGATTTAATAACGGGGGCAGAATAACGGCTGTACACTCGAAATCACTCAGGGAGCCAGGAAAATAGAAGTAGTTTGTCTTAATGCACACTCGCAATCAGACGCAAATGCATGAGCGGCTTCAACGGCGCCCACACAGAAATGCATACACTTCATATATCATTATCACAGAATACCAGGCAGCAGATAATCCAGTAACAGCTGACATTTAACAGCCTGTTGTTCACACAAACATTTTCAACAGTAACTCCCAACACTGGGCATTGACACATTTTATGGAGGCAAGATCAACACCAACTAGCAGAAAATGCATGTCCTCTTAAGAAGCAACAACAAAAGGCCCTGCACCACCGAACAATGGTGACTTCCTTTGTTTGCTTTACATTATTTTGAAGGTATTTGAACAGTTTGAGTCACAAGTTAGTACAAGTGCATGTTAGGATCTACAGGTAAGTCTTGAAATGAAAGCTTAGACTCTAAAATATTTTTGATGGAATGTGCACAATCCTCTGAACAGTGACTCCTGTGAATGGCCGGAAAGACGCCCAACCTTTGTAGCAAGAGGCTTACGGGTAGAATCTTACCAAAATGCATTTACAAACTGGTAAACTACTATTTACATCTTTCAGCATGGCACAGAAGGAACACTTCTGTGTTTTCTATCATATTTGAGCTTTTCCTTTTAGTGGCCAGACTGTTCACTTGGTTTGCTAACATTATCCTGCAAAAGACGAGGAAAACGACTGCAACAGTGGACTTTGTTTAGCTTTTTACATCTACCTGTACCTCAATAATTAATGTATGTGTTACCCATCAGGTAACTGCGGCTACCAGGTCCTCAAATACACAGCCTTCTCTCATATGTCTGGTCTTATTGTACATTAACCACACAAGAGTTTCATTTTGTAAGATGGCTTATCTCAGATGTTGATTAGTTACAGATGACACAAGCTGTCATTGCTTAAATCTGCAAAGTGGCCAACATTAAGGAATTGTGCATTAAGGCTGGCAGTGTGAACGTAGCCTATGTGTACATATATATTATGTGTACATCTAATATATAATCTATATACATAGATGTAGGTGATTTTCCCTGTTCTGAGAATGAGAATGAGAAAACTAACACTAAGAAAAATAATAAGTCAAAATAATGGTTAACAACAAAACTTATAATTACAACAACTAATCCTCCATATTATCCAGGGTGCCACAAATACAGTGGAGTTTGATTATGGTATGAAGTTAGCACCAGTGCATAAGATACAGTGTAAAGCACAGTTCAGTAGTTTAATGAGCAGAATCTTTCAAACACACTTTATAAGTGGTTTCAGCTTGACAGAACTCCCATTCAGGTCATTCGATGTAAATTCAAGGTTTGGATTTTTTTTCTCCTAGATATCTGGTCTGATGAAGTGTGTGTTTGCCTGTGTGTCCACATGCCTGTGTGTCAATGCAACACATTGAGGGCAAATTTATCTGGTAACGACAACAGATGAGTCCAGTGAGCTCATTACACAGCTGTAATGTACTCATCAATATTTAGGGGTAATCACAGACTTGACACAATACACAAAAGAGGAGAAGAATGACCCTCTTTCATCTGTACTGTACTGTACAATGTTGGTATATGCAGTGTAAATATATCCACGAGGGAGTGCAGACTGTATAGTTGGCTTTAAAGTGGCTCCTCTAGGACTCTGGAAGCATAAAGAAAAACCCTGTTATTTTTCTATAGTGTAGAGAACAGTCCATCTACTGTAATGCTTGACGCCTGTCAAAGCATGAAATCCAAGAACTAAATCTGGAATCCAATCTCTGATTACAATGTGTCATAATAATGTAGCTTATGTAGGATTTAAGATTTAAATATAAATCTCCTAGCAGCGTTCAATAGGTGCAGTGACATCAGACATGAGCTAGAAATTACATAGAATAAATCCCTCAAGTAATGAGTTTGGAAAGTAGCATAAAACATCAGAAGGAGTTTCTGCTTTCTTTTTTTTATCTCCCCCAGTATTTTTTTCTTGTTTCCTCCTTTTATGGCCTGTCTTCCTCCACATGTGATTTCCACACACTCCTCTCCTCCTGATCATATTCATATTTTTCCTCTGTCTCTATAGCATGAAAGGAACATCCGCACAAAGCCTCACTCTCACTCAGAAATACTTCGAGAGGCATGGAAGGAAAAAAGTCGGAACATTTTTTAAGAGACAGAACAGAAAAATACACCCACAGACAACAAAATCATGTATGTAATTACCGTGTTGAGACATCTTGTTTTCCGCCACTATTATTACCAACCCTTGGTCTTCCGTGCTCCGTTAGTCCTGCACAACTTGGTCACAAAAACACACTCATGCGCACGTGCTCCTGGGAGCGAACAAGCATGCAACCCACACCCCATCATGCACACACTGATTCATGGTCATTTGAACCCACACCTGCATGCATACATCCAAACGCTCCTATGCACGGTAAATTCTCTTGTTTTGTCATAGCACTTCTCAGTCCTGTGAAACAGAGAAAATGTCTATTTAGATGGCCAAAAAGAAGGAAAATGAAACAAAGCGAGGGGAAAAAAATGTAAATTTGCAAACAAATACAGACAGATGAATGAGTGGGAATTTGGACAAAGACGATGATGAAAGGAATTATTTCACAGAAGCAGAAATTGTTTGTCTGAGGAGAAGGAGGATTCTTGTCTGCTCTGATCGTGATACATCCTTATTACCAGTGTTTGGTAGTAAGTGAACTACCGTATATGTAATCAAACTAGCCATTTAACTGTGTTTTGTTGTAGCTTGCTGGTAGTTCAACTACATTTATATTTGCTACGTTCATTATCATATGCAATACTACTCTTTATTACTCTTCCATATCACTGCCAATATTACTTTCAATGTCATCCTCAATACTACTTTTATATTTCCATTTAGCTTCTTTTTTTTTGTTTACTCTCTTACTTAACTTTTCTTATTTCTATTATCATTCTGTTAGGCGCTGGTTCTTGCATTTTCTCCTTATGCACTTTATATTTTTATTTTCACTTATATTTAATACTGTTTTTAAATCCTTTATTGTATTGTTACTGTAATTGGAGCAATCTCTGGCACAAGAATTTCCTTTGGGACTAATGAAGTTCTATGTTATCATTAAAGGAACTGTGCCGTGTACATGCAAGGTTTTAGTGTGGCACAATAGGCCAAGTATGCTATTACCCTTTGATCAGCACACACATGCACATGTTATTGAGAAGTGCTATAGCATGCTACAATTTGTCCTTCTAACGTGCCGTGCATTTAACCAAGGCACGCAGTAAGTCATCTACCATCTAGCATTCCAAAGCAAGGCAGATGACTTACTGCTTCTATTCATGTCCATGCTGCTGTTACCATGGTACCAAGAGGGTGCTAAATGTCCTTTTGCTTTGAGAAAAAGTAGTCGCAGTTCAAACTCTTTAAATCAACCCTGTTCATGAAAATTAGTGTAGAAAATGTGTTAACTGTGAGCGAGGACACTGATGTTGTTGTTAAATGTTCTACATTTTACATGAGTAATTAATTAATTCACAGGAGTCATCCTCCTGGATCTCATATCTGTAAATAAATGAATGCAATCATTTTGAATGTACCTGCCACTGTGACAATTACAACACTGAAATCCCTGTTGCTGAATTTATTAAACAGCTAAATTTAACCATCTATTTTTTTTTCCATCAACTGCAACACAAATAAGGCTCTAAATCCACCATGGCAGATAAACTTGGCAAAACAAGATTATTGCAGTTCTCTTCAAATCTACATAATTGAATTTAACCTAGACATTTAAATTTGCATGTTAATTTTAACTTAAACAGGGAGGGTTAAGACTGTATGTTCTCATTATGCTAAGTGTCATGAGGATCTGTAGGAACTCTACCACAAGCTGCTAATGGCAGGATGACATTTATCTTAATTTTCTTTCGAGCCGATATCAAATGCTCACCGCTGTATTAAATGATGAAGTAAATTCATCTTGAATTATCATCATTATCATTTGCACGTAATGGCAATTCAGAATATCATGTTCCCCTTATCCCCACCCGCCACCCCCCTCACTCAAAAAAAAACTTACCCTTTTTAAATGAGATCACATTTTCCTTCTATCTCATTTAAAATTCTACACAATTTTTAGATGGGTAATGGAGACCGAGTGAGAAAAGAAAACGCTCACATGGCAAGAAGCGTGCTCAGTTGGTGAGTTTTCAAGTTTGATCAGAAAGCTGTCTGCATGCAGCTCGGAGACTGGCTGTAGTGCAAAACATCTAGCTCTGCCAGTCTTCAATCACTGCCTCGTGAGTTTTTTTTGTGCCGAGCTGCTCTTCATCTATACGGTGTTTTTGGTGGTGGGTTGTTTGTGGATTGTTAGTTTCATGTTGTTTTCCACTTCCCCATGCATCGTGATCATCTTAAAGGGGCCAGACAAGCTGTTTAGAGTTGAAAGCATCGCATCTAAATTTCAGCAGAAGCCTTCAGTGAGTCCTGCTCTAAAAATAATCCATTTGGATCAAGTCTACGAACATCATTGCAAATAAAAAATTATCCAAGATGCATGTTTGTGATGACTTTGTATCGCTCTCATTGTATTGGTCTGTGCAGATGGCATGTTTCATGTCTTCCACAGGGTTGTTCCCTTTGACACGTGAATGCACAGATCACGACAAGTATTTTTTCATTCATGCTCTGTTGCCTCAGCATCGCAGAGGTGCTGACAGAGCCGGGCAGAGATCTTAGCCCATTCCTTCTCAAACTTTTTGCTGTCTCATTAACCGAACCTTTTCTCATGAAAATTTGGCATTTGCACCTGATTCAGTTTGCTTCTTCGTGACGTCTTCGTGGAGTAGATGCTCTGTGCCAGAGTGAATCCGCACCCTCGGCACTTCTGTAGTACAACATTCAGAGAGCTTAAAGGATTTAACCAATGAAAGTATTGTCTGACAATGCACAGACTGCAAAAACAGAGCATGGCTGAGGTTCACTTGAGCAAGATGCTGCTTTGCTTTTCATTGACACACAGCTTGGCTTAGTTTAGGATCATGGAGCCAAAAATGTTGTGCTTTTGTACCTGCTAATATGCAGCAACTTAATCTTAAGGCCAGTTTCAGTTCAACAGTGTGGCAGCAGGTTTCAGCGTTGAAATGTACGATCCCCTTAATATCACCTTAATTATATGCATTTTATTTCATTACACATAGTCAGCATGCTTTCACTGTATTTTTTTTTTATTAAGAAAACATTCAATACACAAGAGACTGATGTTTAGCTGATGCAGCAATTTCAGGAAATCTCATCAAGCAGAACATTTTGGACTGTATAATGAGGGAAATTGGGTTCTGCTCACATTTCATACAGAAGTAGTTAAACCCCTAGACCACACTCCAAGCCGCCGACTGCTGCATCCGCTTTGCAAATCTCCTGTCCTGTTCCAGTTCCAAATTATGCTCGCAGCAGCTGATTTTGGAAGGAAGGCTCTCAAGCTTTGGAGGTGGTGGTGGGTGGCGACACATACAGATGTGTCACCACTCACTAAGATTTTATATGACTGTTGGAGTTTTTCACCAGGTGAACAATCAGGTTAAAGATGTGTTTAGATGTAGACAATGAGATCTGTCGCTCAACATTAACATTTAGATATAGGTATCTCCACCGGACTTTAAAACAGCTGTTCTCTAAAGTGCTCCAAATCTTAAAATCTTCATGACCCTGAAAGACATCAAGTCCATCACCACAGATAAGCATAAAACCTTGTAATGACTTCATCCTGAGATGCACTAATCTCATCTGCCTTTCCTTTCTCCTCCAGAGATTCAAGTATGCTTCACCTTAGTGAACTTCTTGCTTTGGCTTGACCTGAAGTCTCTTGTTTCTTGAACGCAGCCCAGCCAACAAAAAAGACAAAAATCTGTTACAGAAAACAGTTCAGCTTGGGCATTAGTAGTACATGGCTTTTCACAAGCTAAATCAGAAACCATCTGGCTAATTAATAAGTGTTATCATTGCTGCGGTTGTCTACATTTTTTTTCCTGCCAAGCTTTTTCCTTTGTGACTCTGAATGTGTTTAATACCAGTGGTGGAAACTAAATGTAAGTTTCCATTTCTGAGACATTGTACTTTTTACTCCACTATATTTATTTGACAGCTATAATATAATTGTCTCTTACTTTGCACATTTCGATTTCACATAAAGCACATGGTAACTTTATAGAATATAGTTTATTGTTAAACATTAAACCACTTGATTCAATGCTATTTTAAATATGTTGTCTATTGCATGGTTTTATGTATTTTATGTATTCCATTTAACTCAATTTTAATGATTGCTCTGTACTTTGTTTTTATTCTTGTTTTGGCTTGTTCTTATTACTATAGTTTACACATTGTGTTTTACACATTTTTTTATTCCTGTATTTATGTTCTTTCCGTCACTGTTAGTACTTTGTGCGTGTAAACGCTTTGTTGTGAAGCACTTTGAGCTACATTTCATGTATGAAAGTGTTTTATTATTGCTGTTGTTGTTGTTGTTATTGTTATTATTATTATTATTGTTATTGTCTTGTGGCCCCTTTCAAAAAAGCTGAACCTGCACCCTTATCACATGTTTCAATTTCCAGCAAATTGATTTTTCCTCTAAACATTTCAAATGGATTCATTTAAATAACAGTTTAGGTCCAATGAGGTAAAATTAACCAATATTTTATATGAAATCAAAGATTTAATGAAATTTCATAAATATATGAATACAAAACCTGTAGCAGGACTCTGTTTTTCCTTCTTCTCTTTTGTGATCCTTTGCAGGTGGATTTAACAACCCAACAGTGTATAAAGTGATTAACATTAGCTCCAGCTCGACCAGCTACAGCAATAAAATTCAGCTCTTGAATTGAGGCATAAATATTTTTTTAAAAACAGTAATGTAGAAGATAGAAATGCTTATCACTCACAAGGGGGTCATTTTGGACCATTCTGCAGGATAACTACATTTTTCACTTTTAAAGGAATACTGTAGTTAAGAATTTTCGAAAAATGCACTTATTTGCTTTCTAGCCAGGAAAGAGATGGTTGATACCATGTCTTGATGGTGAAAGGTATTGATCTTCTCAACCTAACTATCTACAAGAAAGTGAATTGCGTGATCTGCAAAATGTTAAGCTATTCCTTGGGTGTGTATCAATACTTGTAAATATTTTTACATGGTTGTATCAGTAATTTCACTTAAGTAAGAAGATGTCTTCACAGCTGGATTATGCAATCATTTTTTTTCTCTTATAGTATCTATATGGCCCATCAAACACACTATCATCTAAACCAAAACATGACTCGATGATAAGTCTTATTTTCACATTTCAGTTGTCATTCAAATGTATTGCAACACAACTCTCTCATTATGCATGTGCACACGTATGCGCGCGTGTTGGTTGTGACCCTGGTGAGTGGTGCAACATGATGTGTTTCAGTCTGTGGAAAGATTTTTATCCGCCGTCTGACATCTGTTTTGTCTCCCACCAGCACAATATTCTTCAGCCATCTCTTTGCTCCTCTTGCCCTCTTTCCCTCATTGCTTTTCTTTTACTTCTTTGTTCTGCATTTCATCCTCTTTTACATTTCAATACGCTTCTACGTCCTTTTAAAATGTCAAACAACTCCTAATGAATTTTAGCAATTCAGTTCAATCAAGAACCATTACAGCATTGTCCTATGAGTCATAAATTAAATTATTTTTTTCAGTTGTATAAATGAACCATTATGAAGACTGAATAATCCTAGAGATACAATTAGGACTTGTTACACTGCATCACTTCATGTCATCTTCCTCTTCTCCCTTTTCTTCTTGTTTCTCCTGAATGTTTTTCATCCCAATATCCAATTTAAAACTCATACTGCCATGTCTGTCTTTCCCTCTCTCTTTTGTCTTTTCCTCCTCCTGAACCCCCATTTGATACTTTGTCTTATACTCTCCTCGTGCCGCTATCATTATCTACTTTTACATCACTCCACAGCTTTCCTCCTCTCCTATCATCTGTCATTCCGTGCTTCTTATCCACTTCTATCGAGTCCTTTAAATGCTGTATTAAATGCTCTCTTATGGGTTATATGCCTCTCTTTTGAAAAATGTGTAGAAGCTGGGCCTTATGGGGTCATGTGTTTGTGTGTTGCTTCTTTTTGTAACAGCAGGGGGCACTATAGATATTTAAATGTCAATGTGTGCACAGACTACAACTATGATATTTGGAAGGAGGCTGATTTCATGATACAGTGGGCATGGTAGATATAAGATAAGATATCCCTTTATTAGTCCCACAGTGGGGAAATTTACAATGTCAATCAATCAATCTTATTAATTTATGTATTAGTGTTTATAAAAACAAAATAGTACCCACATATCCATAAACCATACACTCAGGCCTCACCTGTACTTTGTGTAGTCTGATGTCCAACTTCACACTTTCTATTGTGCGGGACAAAAAATACATATCAATTGGGTAAATGTGTAACTAACTATATAAACATAGAAAAACAGCTTTTCACTTTGAATTACAGCCAACAATATGCTACATAATATTATTCATCACTCATTGACTGTCTACCCTTAATTGTTGCATTTTGACAACCTATATTTTTTTTAAATCATAGACCTTTATATAATATTTGTGATACTTAATTGGATGCGCACATTTTAGGTTAAAATGATCTGACTCAGAGATTAAATGTTTACCCATTGTTATTCTCAGACGCAAAGAGGAGGCAAGAGATGTAAAGTATGTCTGGATTATTAATAGTAAATAAGTTTCAATTTTTAGTTTAGTCCGATAGCCCTGAAAGCACCGTTTATCTGACGTCATCTGGTATCCCAGAGTCCTCTTCACCAGGAAGTGCTATGCTGGATAAGGTTTTGTTTTGACAATGATGGAGGAGGAAGAATTTGAGTTTGCGGAGGATTTAGAGGCTATTTTGCATCTAACCCCAGAAGTGCAACTAGCCATTGAACAGGTACCGGGTTGAATTTGATACAAATGCATTTGTTTTAAACATTTCTGCTAGTCTTGCTAATATACGGTCAGCTGTTAGCAGGCTAACCTATCAGTCGGGCTGTCTGTATGTGTATCCTAGTAGCCACAAGACATTTATCTCCCCAGTGTATTAATAGTGTTAAGCATACAGAAATGCTTACCATTTTGTGTAAATTTCGATTTACTTCGAAAGTTATCTGGAAATAATGTATGACGTTAGGCTACGAAGCTGTCCTTGTCTTTTATCCTCCGGTGACTGACGTCATGAATGTGTGAATGTTTCATTAAAACATTAAATACAATTGTTATGAAGCCATAGCTTTGGGTCTGAACGTTCTTTGTCGTCTGTGTAACTTTCAAGGTTTTCCCCAGCCAAGACCCACTGGACAGAGCAGATTTCAATGCTGTGGAGTACATCAACACACTGTTCCCTACAGAGCAGGTACAGTGAAGTGATACAGAGACAGCTACAGTCAAACTTAACTTGGAGATATGCATGCTACTGATGGCTGTTTTAGTGTGGCCCAGTAGGTAACTACTCAAGGTATTTAAAAACGCACCACTGTGTTTATTTCAAAATTTTCTTCTTTTTTGTGTGTGTCCCCTATCAGCTTTGGATGGGTTTCCTAGTTTAACCAGTAACAAAGACAGAGATATATAAAAATAACACCAAAAACGTAAGCACCATACATTTCACAGATGATACAACTGAGTATACATTTCAGTTATTAATATGTCCTCCACCAGCATTGAGTGCAGCAGTAATCCACCTCCTCATGGGCAGACCACTTGGAACCTGTTTCTGATGCACAACAGCAGACGTGATGATGCTGATTATAATTGTGGGTCATTACATGGTTGACCAGGGCAAAATGTCATTGTTGCTCTGGCTACATAATGCTGGAATGGACGCACTACATTGTGGTATGGTGACCATTCATTACCTGGAACCACCACACCTCCAGCATCCCAATAGTACAATCCTGGTCATGTTTCCCCAGCCGATGCATTCTTGCAGATGTCATTTTCTCCCCAATCTTTGTGCCCTTTACAGGGGTGGGTTAATTTAATAAGGAAGTGTTTATTTGGGAGTAGTTGGATAAAGGCATCATAGCTATTTCTCTTAAGAATTGTGTTTCAGACTCACAACAACTCACAGAAATCAGTCAAGCATTACCAAACCTGGTAACCTGAGAAATATTACAAAACCTGTCCTACATATAGATGCACAACCAATGAAATAAAGGTTTTCTCACATTGGGCTAAAAAAATGATTGGTGCATTTTTTAAATCTCTGGAGTGTATAAATAACACAAGATGACACATGATTTTGAGGTGGATCCAGTATTTGCTTTTGCAGCCTGGGCTCTCCGAGTGTCCTTCTAGATTAAGCCTGTGTTTTTCTTACTGATTCGTGAGCAGGGCCTCTAAATCTTTCATGTTCTGTATATGGGCGTAGGTGTGTGTATGAGTGTGTGTTTACGTTACGCTATGTGTGTGACCATGTGTGACTTTGTTGCACTTAATCTTTAAAAAAAAATCTATGTGTAGTAGACTTGATCAATATACATGTTTATGTATACTTTGTCTCCATGAGGGGTCACTGTTACCCTATAGTTTGAGTTATGGCGCGCATGCATTTTCACCCAATTGGGGTTTGTGTGTAATGATTCAACAGGTGAGGGGTTACACCTGCCCTGTATTTGTAGATGTAATAATAATATTTGTGTGATTTAAAGCAGAGTCTGGATGTCTAAAACAAATGTGTGAAATGTTACTTATTAAATATTGCTAGTCTGAGGTGTTTTGTTTATGCACCGGCTCATCAGCACAACTCATGAAACGGCAAGTTAAGATTCAGGAATTATATAATAAAAGGAATAATTCATAGAAAATCTATGTGTGTGATTGGGTCATCCATCCATTCTCCCCCTGTTTACACAGTATGTGACTTCTTGGTCACTTAAAGGGCCGCAAGTAGCAAAGTCAAATTTATCAACTTGAAGTCAAACATTATGAATTTTGCAAAGGTTGCATTATGCTTTCCTCATTTTTGTCTCTGTATTTCCCCTCAGTCGTTGGCTAATATTGATGATGTGGTAAACAAAATTCGTCTGAAGATTCGGTGAGTTCTTGTCAATTAATTCATAATGTATTTCTTGTTTGTTTTGTTTTTGTTTGTTTTGTTTTGGGGTTTTTTGGGGGGTGGGGTATATTCAACTTCAGTTTGAGCAAGTGCCAATTTGTGTTACATTTGATAGGCGCCTGGATGACAACATCAGGACAGTAGTGCGAGGTCAGACCAATGTGGGCCAGGATGGCAGACAGGTGAGTTGAGCTGCAGATCATAGAGGAACATACTGTAGTGGTTTGACAAAATTAATAAATGTCAAATTAGTTTTTCTACAATTACATTTTATCATCTTTCCAGCAATATGGCTACAAAAAAATGTCATTGCTTCTATTTTAATTACATTTTTCATAAGGTTTGAAATTTAAGTTTGAAAGAAGTCCTTTAATAATATTTTGTTATGGTGATGGTAGTTAAGTATTAGTTGCTTGCAAAGTCTGATTTACGTGTGTAATGGTCTAAGACAGAAGGAAAATCAATTGTAGAAACACAGCATGTAGACATTACATTCTCTATTGGGGGAGATTAACCACATTTGCATATTTTACATACACACCACACAAGAGCATCCTTTTCCTGAAGTTAGAATGGTGCTATAGATTTCTCCCAACCCAGAAAAACATGTTCTTCCAACTGGCCTGCTCTTTCCTCCCTCCCCATTGATTCCATGGAAAAGGATAAGATGACTCAGAACCATTTTCACTACTCGAACTGCCCCTCTTTATGGAAAACACGTCTGGGAAATAGATTCCCGTATGTAAATACTTAAATTTCATTTAAACCCAACCTTTTGAATCCTTGCCTTTTCTTGTGGGAGCACTACGGAAAAGAACAGCCCCTGCTGATTCAATCCAGCTCCTTGCTATGTCAAGGAGTTGTGGCTAAAGGGAATGTGACACCTGATTGGTGTGCGCTGTATGTTCTGACCAGTTGACATGATTAGGTGTGCGTTAGCGTCAGGGTGTCTGGCCTGGTGGCCCTGTCTTTCCCAGTTAGCTACCGTTTGGCTCTAAATCCCCCCCAGACCAATAACATTACACAGTCACACACAATAATTTTAGTTTGTTTTTCCAACCCCACAGTGCCATACCAACATTTACAGAGGGAAAATCCTTTCTGCAGATGGAAAGCTTGAGAGGTGTTCATTTCAAGATGCCGAGTGAAACATAAAGACAGCAATAGAATAAAACCAACAAGATCAGCAATTTAGATGCAATCCCTGGATTGAAACCCGAGATGGTTACATTTGTGGAGAAGGATGGAGAGTGCGTGATCGGAGGAGAGAGAAAGTAGAAGCGGAGGTCTGGGGAATGATTTTTCTTTCTTTTTTTCAGTAGGGAATCAGACAGTTATATGCTGCAGTGTGGAAATGTGAGTGGGTCAGTGGTCAGAGCTGTTATTTATCGCGTTGATGGCTGTGTTTTGGGGCAAGAAAAAAATCGTTGTTTCATTAAAGAAGAAAGCAAGGTGATGACTTTTTATGAAAATAATTTTCCTCAGGTCCCTACTGTTTTACATGGGCACTTTCAGTGAAGATACAGCAGATGATATTTCCTGAAGTGCTAAAGATTGAGGGCACATTGTGGGATTTTTGACCAGTCTGGCTGTGTTACACACATAGAATATCTGGTTGTACACACACACACACACACACACACACACACACTCTTTACATGTCCACTGTGTTATTTAGAGGGCTGCATTAAAAAAAAAAAGGTCAGGTGGTCCTCCTATTGAATCAACATTGATGTAAATAATATTAAATGTTAACTCAGAAAAGCTATCCACAGCTTGTTCTTGTTTCCATGATGTCATCTTCTCAGAGCTCTGTCTCACAGCCTCTAAACTGTCTCCTAATTTATAGTTTTGCAGCAGCAGCGCTTATAACTTCCTGCTTTCTCTATTTGTATTTCTTAAAAAGAAATCTGGGTCACACGCTTTCTGCCGATTCTATCAGTCTGGGCCCCACTTATTGCTTTGTGACAGTTCGGTATAGCCTGTGAAATCTGACTGTAACATTATCTGCAAAACCAACTGTGCCAAAACGTTGCATTTGTTTTCCAGAAATGAATATAAAAGGGAAATTAAACAAATGAAAAGAAAAGCCCAGAAGCAGCAAATTGGCAAATCGCTGTTTGTAACACATTGCATTATGAAATGGTGCTTTGTTATTTTCTGTCAAGCCTTACATAAAACATTTTTTAACACGAGGAGTGACAATAGAAAGTATTTCCTTAATTATTTTTCTCTCAGTTTAACTTTCTTTTCTTTAAATTGTCTCCTTAAACTGTTTACATGAAGTGATCTGGTCAGACTATGTTCCACCCATTAAAATAACCATGTTTGGTTGATCCAGTTCATTTTTATTTGGGCCTAAAATGACAAGTACTATCTAACATTTCAGAGTGAGGTGGATCCCAAGCCTGCTTAAGTTTAAAAAAATAACTCACCTGTGTGTGCTGTGGAGCATGTGCTGCTTGTTGCATGTCCAGGATACTGGTGTGTGCATGTTTGTGTGATGGGAGATAACATCTCAGGCATGGAGGCGCCTTTTGGGCACTTGTGTCTCTGCTTTCTTCAAGGCTAAATACAGGAAATGAGCACTAGGAAGTGAGCCAGATCGACTCAGCTGAGTCTACACGAGTTTCAGTTGCAGCTTTGGAGGTTCAGGCATCTTGTGCATGCGCTTTGTTTACCCAAGAACTCCTCCAGGGAAGCTCTTTCAAGATTCATTGGCACTCCCTTCCTCCTCACTCCCAGATCAAAGACTAATCACTAAACCTGCCCATTTTTTCCAATTCATTTAGCCAATCACCTCACAAGCAAGAGCAGCTTTTGCTCTTCTTGACTGACGAAGACTTCGCTTCTGTCTTTCCTCCATGACAGTCTGTCTTGCTGTAAAATCAGATTGCACAGAGCAGCTGAAGTTTTAGCTTAGTTTAAGAACGTTCATGTTAAACATGCCCTCATGTCAACATGATTTAGTTGTGGTTTTATGACCTGGTCACATGGTGCCATCTTGACTTTGACTATGTGACACTGTCACTTCGACTACACTCAGGAAGTAAATTTAATCCTCCATTCTGTACTGTCGGTGCGAGCTATATTTACATCTGTGTGCTTATGTGTCTTTGTTTGCATGTGCGCAGTTTGTGCATGTTTTCTCACTTGCTGTTTCTTAGAGGTGCTTGTAAAATTGGTAAATTCTTTGCACAGCTGGTGCCGGCTGTTAGCATTCCTTGTATGTGTGAGAGAGAGAGAGAGTGTCTGATGAGAGTCAAAGTTGTGTCGCTACAGCATTGCACCAAGTGAAGCCAATTACCTTGGCATCATATGTCAGAGCACAATCTCTGCTTAGGACTATCAAAGAACAGCTGCCATGTCAGCTGATGGGGAAATATTAGAATAGCACTTAAACTATCTTACAGTTATACCAGTCTAATGTTGTCCAATCCAGTCTGGCTTTATAGGCTATTAAAAGTGCTAATAACCTCTTTATCCTTTATAGTGACAGCCTTTATGCAGAGGTTAGCCTTATGGCTCACATGTCAAGTTAAGACCTCTTCATGTCTGATATCTACATACTTTGTCAATTAGATAGCCAATTAGTGTGTTTGGCATTGAACCCACGCTAGAACTGAGAACGCAAGGATAAGCCGGATAATTTTTCATGTGGACCACAGCCAGTGGTGTGTGTAGGAGTGTGCATATCCATTGAAAAATGACTCAGACTGGCACACAACACCTGACACAGATATTCCATCATTGCCCTGCTTCTCACAACAAAGTATTAGTAGAAGTGTAGCGTAGGAAATCTGAAGGCAAGGTGATATATGTTATGCAATTAGTGGTACATTTTGATTAAAAGCAGTGTAAGAAATAAATCAGCCGCTGACAGGATTGAAATGTTCTCTGCCCTTGAATTTGTGGATAGAAGACTTTTTTTTTTAAATATTTCCAACCAGAAGACTATTTAATGTACATTTGTTGACTCACTCTCAATTAAAGTATAAAGTCAATATGTACAGTGTGTGATTAAGATGTAAGACAGATTCATGACCTAAAGCACACATTTGAATTGCATCTCGTGTGGAAGCACCAAACAGCAGAAGATGTTTTTTTAAGCCCCCACCAAAGGGGGTTACCCTCCGTATGTCCGTACATCATGGAGGTATGGTCCGTCCACATCTCCTCAGAATTCAATGAAAAGTTCACACATGCATTGTCAGTGCACTTAAGCTGGTTGTATCATAATTGTTTGTTTTTTTCATATTGCTTATTTTTTTTACAGTTTTAGCCACATTTCAACAACATAAGTGATTTTGTCTACTCACATCAGCACAGATTGTCTCGCAGTCGAAGCTGTGGTATGATGACTTCCCTCAACTTTCTTCTACTCTCAGTGTGTGAGAGTAAACACTCTGTTTGGTTTAACAGTTTTCCTCACCTCGCTGCTGCTGTTACTGCTTTAGGTGTTATTCTGACGTGCTCGGGGAATAATTTAGCAGGACTTCGGAAGCCTTCAAATTTCTTGGGCCTAAATTTTCAAACTATTTCAGATGATCATGATGTTCTCTCTCAAGAATACAGGCACACACTTGAAATGTGTCTTCTCTGTCTGTTTCGGGCAGGCTTTGGAAGAGGCCCAGATAGCCATCCAGCAGCTCTTTGGCAAAATCAAGGATATCAAGGACAAGGCGGAGAAGTCCGAACAAATGGTGCGTACACACGCGCGCACACACACACACACACACACACACACACACACACACACACACACACACACACACACACAAAGGTGGCTTGTTGAGGTATAAGTGGGATAAGACCCCAGCACCATGGAGATACGGCCTGAATCCTCCTTTTGTTCCAATAGAGGACAGGCAGGGCAGACCCTCCCTCAGGAGGCACGTATGAACAATGATTTCTCAAACCAGTGGGTGTGTTTGTCTTGGTCTATTTCTCATCGGCCCCTCCAGTGAATCATTCTCTTGCATTTTTCCCGTTTCATATCTTCTTCCTTTCCCATGTAACTAACGTTTCTGACGTGTTCCTCCCTGACAGGTCAAGGAGATCACGAGGGATATAAAGCAGTTGGACCATGCGAAGCGCCACCTGACTACATCCATCACCACCCTCAACCACCTGCATATGTTGGCTGGAGGTGTTGATTCTTTAGAGTGGGTCCAAGTTTATTTGACCAAAATGAAGCATTTGGAATTGTTTAGAGAATTTGTGGTTTACAGATGTGCATTAAATTTTAGGACAAGTTAGTTGTTAGTTGCTGCCAGAACAAGGCAGGTCTTGTATCAAAGCTTACAGAAACCACAAACCATCTGCTGAATCATTGCAGTTCAGTCTTTTTTTGTACGATGATAAAATCCAGGGAGGTAAAAGCTGCTAATTTACACTGATGCAACATGTGATTTAACTACATAAAAAAAGCCCATAGAATTTCACCCTGTTCCAGAAGGAAGGAAGCAAAAACATGCTGTGCCGTTCACACAAGGGACTTAATCATTTTAATCTCTTCCATACATGCTTTTCTGTATTCTGTATCCAAATTTTAATAAGATTTTTACACTTGAGAGATATACAGCTAAATGTATGCTGCAATTAAATGGATTAAAATGTTTACCGAGGTGCAGAGCACAACCAGAAAATTGCAGCTATAGATGATATAAAGAGAGATATTTTTGTGTAATCATATAAATAATTCACATGTGTTGTGTTGTGTTGTGTTGTGTTGTAGAGCCATGACTAGAAAGAGGCAGTATGGAGAAGTGGCCAACCTCCTGCAGGGAGTGGTCAATGTGCTTGAACATTTCCACAAGTACATGGGTATACCCCAGATCAGACAACTTTCTGAGAGGTAACTAATACGCACTCTCACACACACACACACGCTGTTTAGTGAGCAGCACGAATGGCTCATTTCCAGTGGCCCGTTCAGAGCCTGATCTCTGCTTACAGCTGAAATATTCCACAGCTCGTCAACAGAACTGTTGAAAAGTGGCTGCAGTATTCGGCTGTGAGGTGTTTTGCGTATTACATCCTGTTTGTCCAGATATTCAAACACACGCACAGTCACCCACATAAAAGAACAGAGGAAGGAAACTCCCTCAATACTGTCCCATTATGCCAGCATTGCGTCCATGGTCAAAGATTAGAGCCATACTTATCTCAGTGGCTTTTCTACCCCCATGTACAGAATATGCATCCACTCCTGTGTGTGCGTGACATGTTTCTTAGAAAATGCACTTGAGATTGTTGTTCATGCTTGCAACATGTATATCAATCATGGTACAAAGGCACATTTAGAATATATTTTGCTCTGAGGAGAGTCTTGACAATATCTGGATGTGGTCTTTTGTTCATACACACAAACACACACAGCAAAGTACATTGTTATGCTGATGTTTCCTTTATGCTCTGACTGATTACATTTCCATCATTGCCATTATTTTCTAAGAATTCCGTAGTGAGTTTGGGACACAATGGTCATGTTGATGTTCAGGTTCAAAGTAGTGCTGAGCCCCAAATACAGAACAAAAAACCAAAAAAACATGACCTTCTGTTCCATTTTGACTGAGGCGTGGCAGACAGTGTTCAGACCGAATAACAGCTGTGAGGAAGAAGTGGCTCTCCTGGAGAAACCGATGATAGGAGACACACAGGGAAGGGGAAGATATGGAGACGGGGAAGACAGACGGACACAAATGGTTAATATACAAAATCTAAATCTAACACATCAGCCACCACAATACTACATAAAGCAGAAGCAGACATCAGTGTTCCAATGTGTAAAAAATGTATTTAAAAAGCAGAGTTCAGTGTTAACAAATGTTATAATCTAAATGCATATTATAGCCTCCATCTGACATTTGTCTGTTCCTGACTTTAAGCCTTTTGCCCTGACCGTCCTATGAGGTGTGACTAAATTGAGTCAGAGCAGCTTTCACCTTTGAGCAGGATTAATGTTGATTATTTTTTAATAAGCCTTTTCCTTGTTGTTCCTTTTTCTTAACTACATGTGCGACTTTCATAGTTCAACTGACAGGGAGACAAAGGGCTCTTTTTCATTATCACACCCAGCACTCACTTTGTTTTTAAGTGCCGAAGGTTGTCGCACCCTTCTGTGTGACCTTGGGTGTGCCTTGACTAGCACATAATTTCTACTTCTGGGAGATCAGTGCAGGTAATGTTACTGTTACTGGTAAATAGCAAACAGACAGGCTTTTTAAGGGAACTGGAGATGAAAGTGATTGGTTTAAGTCTCCTTATGCCCAAAACACACCTATAATTAATTTAGAAACTAAATACAACCCCTTATCATCTTGTGGCTTACTTTACACCCAGATTACGTGGCATTGAACTGGCAAAAGGAAGATGGACACCCCCTAGATTAAGTTGTGTACTATGTACTATAGACAATGCGCTTTAAATCACTTAAATACAGCCCTTAATGTTTTGATGTGGCGCACCATATTGTGTGTGTTTGCATACACTCACTTGGTTGGACAAATTGCAGCCCCAGATGGGGACAGGTAGACCTACTGCTGACGTCTTGGTCTCAGTCTGATAAAACAGCTGCAGATTCTGTTTCAGACTCACACTGAGTAGCTGAGCAGACAGTGGTGAATTGTATTTAGCTGGCAGTGGACACTTAAAATGAAAGCTACTGGTTCAGTTGGCATCTCTCCACCCTCTCCCATTTATTTTGGACAATTTTCATGGCTTAGGATGCCGTCCTGGCCTGGATGCCTTCAGGTACACACAGACTCTAAGGATACTAGTCACTCAAGACCGTCCTGCAAATGTGCATACTGATATTTGGATTGTAAAACTTATACTTTACATTTTTAGTTATATTATTATTATTTATAATGGGTGTTGTGACACTTTAAAAACGTTTCTGACCTTTGAGGTTTTACCACATGCTGAAAACCTTGGCGTGTCTTTCTCTGCATTTCTTAAGCAAGGTATCTTTAACTGGCTGTTCAAGGAGTCTTTGCCACACTGGCTATTAAGCCAAAGTATTTTCAGGAAGCAAAGCTTCAATATAAAATTGCCATTACTCCAATATGGCATTTATCTGATTGAGAAAACAGTGAATGATTTTGTGTGATTGGGTTTTTTGTCCTTTCTAGAGTAAAGGCAGCGCAGAGCGAGTTGGGGACTCAGATCCTGGCAGATTTTGAAGAAGCCTTCCCCTCTCAGGGCTCAAAGGTAATATGTTGTATAGTTGTAATGTTCTTGTCTTGTCCTCTCCTATACAAAACTATGTCAAACTTTTATTTCACAATCCATCCAGAGACCAGGCGGCCCCAGTAATGTGCTGAGAGATGCCTGTCTGGTGGCGAATGTACTGGATCCACGGATCAAACAGGAGATCATCAAAAAGTTCATCAGGCAGCACCTCTCAGAGTACCTGGTTTTATTCCAGGAAAATCAAGATGTGAGTATATGAGTTCCATAATGTAGGATCATATCTATGAATAGCTATTTGGAAGGTTTACTATAGGTATTAATAAAAAGCTATTCCACCCTGTTTCCCAGGTTGCATGGCTGGATAAGATCGATCGCCGCTATGCCTGGATCAAACGGCAGCTTGTAGACTATGAGGAGAAGTATGGACGCATGTTTCCTGAGGAGTGGTGCATGACAGAGCGTATTGCTGTGGAGTTCTGCCACATCACCAGGTAAACACACACACACACACACAACTTGTAATATAAAAACCCATCAAGGAGCAAACATTGCCAAATGTGGCTTTAGCCTTCCTAATGGATATTTAATACCGTCTCTCATTCCCAAAGAATTAAAGGTCGAATGGAAGTAAATTAAAAAGGCAGAAATTTAAACATAGGTTAAAGGGATTTTCTGCATCATGAAGTGAACCACACTGGTGTGGCGTGTCTGGCATGAGTCTGATTTTGCAGTTGACGTAGGTGGCCTACATGAGCAGTGACCTAGTGTCCCCATTACTCCAGCTTTTCCCCTCAGCTACACAGAGAAGAAAGAGTGGCCTACTATTTGTGTCTTACTCCCAGCTGCAACTGAAAATGAAATAAAATATCAGGCAAAAATCGCAGTGTCGTTAGAAAAAAAAAGCCTGTCAATGCTACACAGACAGACTTATGACTACAATAATGCGCCAGCAAGGCACATAATCAAAAGCAGAGGAATTAGAGGGGGTACACTCAAACCGATTTTTTTTTTGCCTGTGTTTGTCAGAGTGGAGCTCGGCAAAGTGATGCGAACGCGGGCGAAGGAGATTGAGGTGAAGCTGCTTCTGTTTGCCATTCAGAGGACCACAAACTTTGAGGGTCTTCTGGCCAAACGCTTCACAGGATGCACCTTGACTGACGTGCCTGGAGTGAGAAAAAGCACACACAGCAACACAGTATATACATCTTCACATTATTCAAGCTTTGAAGAATTATCATGCGCTATGTCCAAACACATAGACGAGATTTGTTTGATGTTGCATACTTGTGTTTTTAACACAGTCACACACAGAAACTGCTGATTCTTAGCTTGCTGAGCTCAAGACTCACAAACACACAAATTGGTATTGTTGGCATCACAGGCCAACAAACCTTGTTTTCAGGTCATGTTGGCATGGGGAGGTGGAAGTGGTACAAATTATTTTCTCTTTTTTTTTTACCCAGACCACAACTCGGCCAAGGTTTTTCAGAAGTGATAATATTTAGGCTAGACAGAGGCCCTTTGTTTTCTGGTCTGTTCACACACAGGCCTGTTGCATTCTGTAATTCAATCAGGGATCTGGTGGAGTGGAATTTTATAATTGAAGGTGCAGTTTCATCAAAGTCTCCCAGGAAAGTGATAAAACCTGGACTTTATTTTACAGAGTTTTGAGCAGCTACAGAAGTAGTTCTATCAGTCAAGAGTATTTTTAGCATGGGATCCTTGTCCCTTCATGACAGTCAATAATACTAGAGCATCGTATAACTGAGCATTTTGAAAAAATCTGTTATCTGGTTTTTACAGAAGAAGAGGCCAGACAGCCCTCTAGAACCCACTAACCCCTTCCTCGAAGATGAGGACGTGAGCACAGAGAAGGACGAGGATCTGACTAAGGTGAGTTGACCTGGAATGAAACTCCATCTGACGTGTCCTACAAATTAAAGGGACTGGTAGATATTGTTTCCTCTGATGGGGAGCTTTCTTAAGGCTAAATATTTTTTTTTTCTAAAGTGCTCCCCTTTAAGGTAATATAACTTATTTACTCACGGCAAAGCAATGGCAAGTGGAACTGGCAACCTTATTTAGACAGTCTCTCATGTACTGCTTCAACTTACAGCCACGTGTCTTTAGCAATAACACAAAAATGTTTTTGATATGCTCTTGGCTGAAGGATGTAGAGGCAACTCCTCTTAATCTGCATATAGATTGACCAAGAACTCAGAAATCTATTGTTTGAATAATCAAGGAAACGACCACTAATTTGAGGTTATTGGTCCAAACATTTTAGCGTACATACAACCCATTTTACTCCCTGCGTAAAACTTCTCCTCTATTTATTTATTTGTATTAAATTGTCTTATTTACTTATATTTGTTTATTACATCACTACTGATTCATGTGCAATAAATGACCCCTCTGGGATAATAAAGACATCATTTTTCTCGCAGTTTTTAACAGATACTGAAATCACAACCTTCTTGAACATATGATATATTGCATGGTTGTTGTTTTGCACTGCATCACTTATAGTTTAGGTGAAGCTAGCTAGTCGATTCCTTCATGTTCTAACATGATACACGTAGCACAGTATCAAATGTAGAATCTCCAACAGCACCTTACCTTTGAAAACTGTTTTCAGTCTTTTGACATTCACCTTTGCTTGCAGAGTTGGAGGGAGAACATAAACTCACTGATTGGTATGCAGAGGAGCTACAACTAAAAGCTGTATTTTCACTAATTCCTCACTTTTCCTCCATTGTTTTAGCCCAGGAAGCCAAAAGCTCCGGACAACCCTTTCCATGGCATTGTATCGAAGTGCTTCGAACCTCATCTATATGTCTACATAGAGTCCCAAGACAAGTAAGCAGCACGCACTTATACAAGCCAGACGGCCAAACTGGGTCGTGGTACACAGATCCTGAATCTGTGTCTAAAGCTGGCACATGGATAATTTTTCCATTGCCCACTCATCAATCAGATCCCCCACCTTCCATTCTACTTCAATGGCTCTTCTATCTTTCCATCCCTTGTTCCTGTACATGCCTCTGTCTCCACTGTGGCAGAAATGTTTCCCATTAGCTGCACAACCACAGACACAGGGAGAGAGGGGAAGGTTGAATAAGTGCTGCCAAGGCAGATCTGCCTGTTTTCATTCCCACCTCTTTATTTGTTTTCTTCTTGCTGCCCCTTCTCTGCCCTTATTTTACATGTACATTTTGTTTAATTCCTCTTTATTAAATCTCAGTCTCTTGTTTTGTTTTGTTTTTATTGCTTTGCTTTTCCTTATGGTATTTCTTACTGTTTCCTCTGTATCTTTTTTCAACTTGCACCATCCTGAATTTCTCCTCTATGAATCCTTCCCCTACAGCAGTCATGGTGAACACTCCTGAAACAGTTTTGGGGCTGCTGAGCTTGCATGTAGCCCCTGGCTACTGGTTCTCTGGGGCGTTAAATGCATTTGTCTGTCCAAGGGAACAGAACTGACCTATTCTGAAACTACAACCTCATTTCAGTTCTGTCCAAAGGCCTTAAACAGGCAACAGCCTGATCAGCTTATCCCCATTGGGACATAACAGGAGAGAACAGTGGCCTGCTTGTTTTGTCCTTGGCTTTAGTTCCAAGATTTAGACGGATTGGGCCACACCAGCTGACTGTGGACCTGTTGACTGTAGTACTGAGGATTTTGATATGCTTGCAGTATTTTCTCCCATTTATCCATCTTGATCTCTGTCTGTGTGCCTGTTATTTCTTTGTTTTATTTATTGGTGTTATGAACTAATCATGGTTTTACTGTTTAAATACTTGATTCTTTTAGCTTCGTTAATGTGCCCCTAATCCAACTGTGTGTGTGTGTCTGTGTGTGCCTGTGCGTGTGTGTGTGCCTGTGCGTGTGTGTTTGCCCATACACTCTTGGTCATCTGCAGGAACCTGGGTGAGCTGATTGACCGGTTTGTGGCTGACTTCCGAGCCCAAGGCCCACCCAAGGCGGGCACAGAGGAGGGCGGGGCAGTATTGCCCAGCTGTGCTGACCTCTTTGTCTATTACAAGAAGTGCATGGTGCAGTGCTCCCAACTGAGCACTGGAGAACCAATGATTGCCCTCACAACCATCTTCCAGAAATTTCTGAGAGAGTATGCTCGGAAGATTCTCTCTGGAAACTTGCCAAAGTAAGACTGTCTCAAGTTATACCGTCAACCTTTGGCTTTTAATGGAGTACATTTAATCCCCTTGTAGAATCAAAACAAATTGAGGCATGGACATTAAATGTAAACACTAGCATGACATTTTTTAAACAGGGTGCTGAATCAACACAACACTTAGGTCATTTTCATGTCAGTTTGCTACTGATCGATAGATTTTATGGTCTATCCACATCAGCACAAATTGAGTTTTTCAAGTAGCAGGAGCGTCTGTGTCCTTGTATACAGTTTGTTTTTTAAGATTTTCCCTAGTTAGAGTCTCAGTAGAAAAGTGTAAGCCTGGAAATTATCTATTTTTTCTTGTTTTAAGTAGTTTGCATGTGCATGTATGTGTGTATTCCAGTGTCATAAAGCTCCTCTGGTTTCCTAAAAGTGCATCATTCAGCCACATCTCTGCACTGGGTGACATATTCCTTTAATGCAATGGATACAGTTCCTCTATGTTTTCAGTCAATCCCATAGTATATAATCACATAGTGTTTCTAGTATTTAAACAACTATTAAATTCCCTGCCTGTCACACCTGTATTTGTTCATCCTTTTGGTACGGTGATGGGGCTGTTGAGGAGGCTCTGTTTGAAACTCAGTGTGTTCAGTCCTTGCTGTGTTTGATGGATTGGGATGGCTGGCCATGAGGGATCTGGAGTTGGTTAAGTTGTGGCAAAGCCTAATATGCTACCAGCAAAAACATCTCTGGCTCATTGACCACGTTAGAACTCATCACTTGCCTGTGGTGTGAATGAACACACACACAACGCATGCTCTGTTTCTGTTTCTGATATGTATGCAGGCTAATTACACACTTGTGCTTGCTGACTAATGTGTACCATATTCTGAGCTGCATACAGATTCGATTCAGTGATGCATTAAAAGGCTTTGCAAGTGCACAAGTACGCTTACGACACATGCAGACACAGTCGTCCAATGTGGTGTCTTGTATATTGGTTTTCTGAGGTTTTGAAGGGGCCCCTCAAAAAGAGCTCGAACTATGTTGTGGTTTTACCCACATGTCTGCGTTATGACATTTATTAATGGCTGGGTTGCCATTGAAGCTTCATAGGCACAGCATCCTGACACTTGCATCTGCTTGTAGTTATGCCTGTTGTGTCTCAGTTACTGAAACGGCCTTATTTATCTGTAGTTTGGGGGGGAAAAAAGTCTTCCACAAAGAGTTTTTCTTAAACCCTGCAGCAAAGAAGACTCACATCAGCTAGCACTGAGGAAAACCAATCCACAACATCTTGGAGCTCATCTCAAACCTTGAACCCACAATTTTACCCCTCATAACCTAAAGTCTAAACAATGCATACATTAATCTGGGATGTAAGCATTTAAATCATGCAATACTGACACCAGTTATCACTCAAAAAAAAGATTTTGTCTTATCCAAAGCACAAACATTTTTGTAACAGCTACATCTCTTTAGTACACTCAGATGTCAGCGTGTTAATCCCCACCTCTCTTTCTCTGCTGTACTGTTGTTTCTCTTCCTCTATCACTCTGTCCAGATCTACCACTAACAGTGGGGGTCTTACCATCAGCAGTCTGCTGAAAGAGAAAGAAGGCTCAGAAGCTGCAAAGTTCACCGTGGATGAGCTCTGCCTGATCTGCAGCATCCTTAGCACTGCAGAGTACTGCCTGGCGACCACACAACAGGCATGCATACAGACAAACACAGAGATTCCTATCATGTAGCAGCAACAGGATTTTTGACTGTCTGTGTCTCATCATTGTTTATTATAACACAACCTTAGAGGGCCATCCGTGTTTTTTTTTTGCAACACAAACAGCAATTCAAAATAGACCCACACACATTTGAAAGGATGCACCCTACTCTAAGTAATGAAGCCCTTTTATGTTTTATGCTTGTGCTTTTGTTTGTATATGTTCCAGCTGGAAGAGAAGCTTAAGGAGAAAGTAGATAAAGTCCTGGTGGAGAGAATTAATTTGACTGGGGAGATGGATACATTCAGCACGTAAGTGAGCAATTTTCTCTCTCTTAGAAAATAGCCTACGGTCATTTATGTAAAGAGGTTTTAATGGTGTACTTTTATGTTTCACAGTGTGATCTCAAACAGTATCCAGCTACTTGTTCAAGATCTTGATGCTGCTTGTGACCCTGCTCTCACTGCTATGAGCAAGGTTGGACACACAGAAAACACACACACACACATTCAACTCATTTATCATCTAAAATATTAAATTCCAATTGTACTATTATTGCCCCTGTCCTTAAATACGTTGTAAAATAAGCCATTAGAAAGTCCCTGGTGGTTTTGTGAATTTCGTTTTGCCACCAATCATCATTCAGATACGTGAACATTTCCACAAAAGCATGATGATATAATGTGTTGCTTAAATACTTCTAGCATCTGATGCTTAAGTTTCCCTCCCTCGCCTCTCTCTCCCCCTCTCAGATGCCATGGCAGAGTGTGGAGCATGTGGGTGACCAGAGTCCTTATGTGACGTCAATCATCATGCACATTAAGCAAAACGTGCCGATCATCAGAGACAATCTGGCCTCCACACGCAAATACTTCACACAATTCTGCATCAAGTTCACAAAGTACAGTGTATATTTTCATACATACATCATTGTTCTATTCATAGGTTGTGATTTAAGGTACATGAAGTTGAAATATTTGCCATTTCTCTCTTTCCTCAGTTCTTTCATCCCAAAATTTATCAACCACCTGTTCAGATGTAAGCCTATCAGCATGGTGGGAGCTGAACAAGTAAGTTAAACGTATGCTAATCGGTCCTAAAACTTCAGTTTAGCTGCATTGTGAGTGATTATGTTTTAACTCATTGTAAGCCATACATGTGTATATGCTATTACATGATTATTACATTAGAATATTTATGCTTTGCGTTCAATAGACACACATGTTTCAGTTTCTTGTGTATCCTACCCCTCCAGCTCCTCCTTGACACACACTCCCTGAAGACGGTCTTGCTGGATCTGCCCTCCATAGGCTCCCAAGTGCTCCGCAAAGCACCTGCCAGTTACACCAAGATAGTAGTGAAAGGCATGACCCGTGCAGAGATGATCCTTAAGGTGAGCTCCTCATTATAAAAGTTCTGTTTTCTATCAGTATTTAGCTTTAATCTGTGTCTCAGACTATGCCCTGTCTGCTCCTTGAATTTGCGGGAACTGGTCCTGGAAAGTCATTGAAAACCTCTTGAATTTAATGATTAAAAAGGTTTGGCAAGCTTAGGTTAGCTCTCCTCCGACGAATGTTGGAAAAAACATTCAATCTTACACCTAAAGCCAGTAAAGAGAAATGCAAACAGTTTATCTTTCATGTATAAACTCAGAATGAGCTCTCACATTTTAAACTGATGGATTTTAATGGGAGCCTGAGTTCAACTCTTCATACAAAATAGTTCAACTTAAACACATTATCACAGCAGCTCAATCTTTATGGGACACTTAGGGTTTTATGGCATTTAACTTGGGTGGCTAAATTCATACTGGACACTTTTTCAACCAAAGCTTCAGTTTCTGGCCTTTAAAGGCTCGGAACCTTAGATAGACCCTTTTGTGTGGATGCAGTCTGAGTAACTTTTCTTAATCTCTTGTTTGTCATTGCACAGATTTAATGTTGAAACTCTGACATGTCCGGTTAAACATTAGCTTTGGTGTTGATACTAACACTTGACCAAGAATGGTCTGGCACAACCTGCAGCTAACTGCTTTTTTCCACTGATTGAGGTTCTGTCGTTAAAAGCAACAATAGCCTGAGCAAACATTTCTCATTGTGATTGGCTGTGGCGAGCCTGTATTTAAAATGTTTGTCTATTCTTATCTCTCAAGCAGATTATCTGCTCAGAGTTCATTTTGGGGCAGAATAGCCCTTTAATGGTGTCTTTAACCCCACTCACTACAGCACTTTATGAGCATGTTTCCATAAAATAACCCACCTAACATGAGGAAGGGAGGGAATAGGAATGGAACTCATGCACAACAGGTTTAATGAGTGAGACTCAGGCCAACACGAGACAGACACACATATTCTTTAAACGCTGTATGTGGTTGACCTTAAGCTACTGGGAAAGGTATGAGTGGGTAAATAATTAAATGCATGCAGCCATGCGTATACTCACGAAAGAACAAACTCGCCTCTGCCGTAAAACATTGCACATATTGGATTTTTTGTTTTCAGTGAGGACAGTTGTGAGCCTGTTGCCTCAGAATTAACTTTTGCAGCTCTGGAGGACAGTGGTATGTGGATGCCATAGATTAACCCCACCCTCATTAACTATCCCTGGAGTGTACAGAAATGCACACACACACACAGATTACACGTCTGCCCGTCCCTTCATTTCTCTTGGACTCCTTTCTTTCCTTCCTGAAGTTATTATGGTTGTACTGTTGATGTTCATAGCAGTCAGTGTGACCTCTAATCCTGCCCTCCCTGTGAAAATCAGCACATCGGTGGCCATCAGCAAATACTTTGGATTTATTGTGTTATATTTTAACAGCCTGTCCTAGATGTGGGCCATTGGGCACACTACCACTTTGTTTCATCTTTGACATTGACTTTCTAAGTAACCCTTCTCACCATTTCCTGTTTAATCGCCTCCTTTGATTGTTTAGCACTAGGATGCACACCGGTCCATACAGCCTGTGTGAGGCATGTCTTTGTTCCTTGCAAAAATTCCATTAATGTGTGTGCATGAATTTCCACTCATCTGCCACACATTAAAGGGGCATTCACGTCATACTATTATAGAATGTACATCAGCCCACTACTGTCTGCTACCTGCTGGAATGTGATCTGTATGGTTCTCTCATGTAGCTCACACTGCATGAATGATTTGTAAGCATTATTGTGTTGGCAGAAAACACACATTGTGGAGACGTCTTATGGAAGAATTTAAAACAAGATGCAAAAAGAAAAAAAGATGTTATAAATTAGATCAATTAAATATTATATTTAGTCCTTGGTTGCAAAGCGGCCTTTAAGATGTTCCCTGGATTGGACCAAACAACAGTTTTCATACAAAGATTTATTCAGTTACTGTTTTTGACCTTGGTAAGTAAGGCTTTAGTAATATGGCAAACATTTTAGCTATCTTCTTTATGCAACATCAAGTTCCCACACAGGTAATTGTTTTTACCCTAGGCTGAGGCTGATGCCTCTGAAAGACAACCCCATCAAGTGAAGGTCAATACAAAAATCCCTCTGTCTACCTTCAACAATAGTTTTAAATTACACTCTGATGCTGGGACTGACGAAATCTGACGAACTCCCACCAAGACACTGCCATTCATTGGGACAATTGAAGGTTGTGCCGTCTTGTGTTGGTTGAAGACTTGATTTAATGATCTCATGTTAATGAAAACTATCCTCTTGGTAGTTCTGACCTTAAGCGGCGTTCTGGGGCAGTAAAACAAGCTGTTAGCACAAAATTGACATATTATCACCTTATAAAGTTGTTTAGCAGACATTTGCCTCTTTACACATGGGCTATCACAAGCATTTAATTGCAGCTTGTGGTGTTGACACATGAGGGAAATATCTAGCTTTTTTTCACTGCCAGATTCCCTCTGTTTGGTGCTGATCAGGCAGTGTACAGCAGGTATATCAGAGTCTGTGTGCTAAAAGAAATAAAAGCTTCCATGCTGAAGAGACTGGTAATACTGAACCAAAACAGTGAAGTTCTATGCTGTAAAAACAAAACAATGAGCTGAAAGATGCCTGAATGATAGGAGACTAGGGTGATCATTCTCTGTGGGTCATTTTGGTCCACCATTAATATAAGAATATAGATTAGTGCAGCTTTAAACTGATGCAATATATATGCAATATGACTCTCTCTTCAGTTCATAGAAGAGAGTAATCTCTGTATTTTTTTGCGATTCCATGTAAGATCCCATCTGTTAAATCTTTGTGTAGCTGTCTAGTATCTGCTGTGAGAGTTAAAGGTGAATATATTTGGGTTCTCTATTTCATGAGACAGTGCTCAGTTATGTTCAAAGTCCGTAGGATTCTTCCTGTCTGTCTGAGACGGCCTTTCCCGGCCGGTTCCATTCCTGTGAGACGTGGCTGTTTTCCACGCTGTTCCAGCCCAGCCCACAATAGCTCCATCTCTCTCTCTCTCCTACTCTTTCATTCTCTTCTTTGTGGTGAATTTAAAAGGCAGACCCCCTTCCCCACCCTTGTTGAGCCTAGATACCCCCCTCTCCCAACTCTGTTGCTCTCCTTCTCCCTTTTTATGCCTGTTTTCATTCTTGAACTCCCGCTTTTCTTTCCTTTTTTTTTTTTTTTACAAGGTCCCTACAGGCCTTTCCGTTGGCCTGGCTCCAGGACAGTTGCTAAGTAAATCACTCAGTCAGCAGGGCTAGTAAGAAAGCAAAGAATTCCACACGATCCTGAACCTTTCATGCCACACTCTCCCTGTGCAGCTCATATGTATTTACATTAAGTAAAAAGAGAAGGACGAAGCCTTAAAGGACAGATGGGGGCTTTTTTAAGTGAAGGAAAGGAGAGACATTTTATTAGATAATCTCTGTGTTGATGCGTATGCATGAGAAGAAAGGTTGGGTCTGTCAGCCATGTGTTAGTTTGCTTGCTTTGTAGTGGCTGCAAGAAATGCTATCCCGACCATGTTTTCCACCTTGTTGTAAAATAAAAACAAGAGGGTCCAATCCATGAAGACATGTGCCCCATTAGCCATTAAACCTCACCGCTCATTCCTAATCCTTATTTTTGCCCTGACTCATTATAGCCCAAAAATAATTACCGGTGAAACTAATTCTTGCGCTCTCATGCATGGTGTAATTACCGTGTAAAAAGAAAAAAATGAGTGTGGAGTGGGTTCCTAAATATAGAACCATAGGTCTCGACTGTGTTTGCTGTTGGAACTGCTTGGTTCCTGTCAGTTGTAGCCCCCACCCCCATTCGGGCCATCGCTGCCCCATGTGGGATCATTTAAAGATCTCTTGGGTCTGGAAGGAGGGAGTGGTGAAACTAACATTAAACTCTACTTCTCTGCAGGTGGTGATGGCCCCACATGAACCACCAGTTGTGTTCGTTGATAACTACATTAAGCTCCTGGCTGATGGCAATCCTGAGACCTTCCAGAAGATCCTGGACATGAAGGTCAATTGTTTTTTACTCTACCAGTAATTTAAAGGGATAAGTCAATCAGATTTTGTCAAATGTGCTTATTTGCTTTCCCATTCAGAGTCACAGAAGATTGATACCCTTCACTTATCTGTGACTTCGATATGCAGCTGGACCTAGCAGCTAAGCTTGGCTTAGCTCTGTTTGAAGTTAACAAAATCTACCTATCTGCACCGCTAAAAGTCACTAATTAAAATGTTCCCATCGAGACTATTCCACTACTAAATGAATAGTAATACACCCCCAATCGCGCTAATCCCCAAACCTATCAGAGCTGGTGCTGTACCTCATTTTCCTGTATTCATTCAAAGGAGTTCCACACCAGACTTTGTTACGGCTAGCACTCTTCCGCTTTCTCCCTTGTGATCATAGTGCGTTCTTCTTCCTCTGTTAAAGCGGTTGCAAACAGCCTGTAGGTGTATTACTGCCACCCTCTGGCCGAAGTGCTGCATTACCACCAGGAGCAGATGAAAACAAGGGAAAAAACATGACAAAATGATAATTGTGTATACTAATCAATTTTTTTTATTAATTAATGACTATTCAAGTATTTGAAAATCAATGCCCATCCCTAATACAAATGTTGATTCAACGCTGTTACTACATCCGCTGCTGGCTTAGAGACAAAACAGCAATGACCCCCACCCCACCCCCACCCGTTACACCTGAACAGTACAAAACGGTGTCGCGCAATTAAGCCGGAACAGTTCCCCCTTGAACGGGCTGTGCAAATGGGCTCCTGTAACATGCATTTTAACACACTCTTGTTTGCCTAGTTTTGTGTAGTTAGTGAGGTTTTTTTCATTGACTCTGTGTTTGTGTGTGGATGTTGGTGTTAGGGTCTGAAGCGCAGTGAGCAGAGCAGCATGCTGGAGCTCTTCAGACAGAGGCTACCCACTCCACCCTCCGGAGGTGACGGCGGCCCCTCTCTATCCTTCATTACCCCGACTCCTGAGCAGGAGTCCTCCCGCATCCGCAAACTAGAGAAACTCATCAAGAAGAGACTGTGAACAGACACACACTGAAAACACATCGTGAAAATGGAAATGGCTGCGAGATGGAATGGTCTTCACCTCTCTTGCAGCTTATTCATCTCAGAGACTTCATTATGCTCCATTTGGTTATCATGGAGAATGTTCAGGAAGAGGAAGTGAACTGAATTGTGTGACTGACAGTAATATGAACCCAAGCGTACTCTCGATTATGAAGAAACTTCCTCAACTGCTACTCTCTGTTATACATGTCATTTACTTGCTCAATTTCTCTTCGAGTCACTAATGTCTGTGCTTTGTAAGAACATCATTGCACCCAGACGGCCTGAATATAGTGCTGTTCATTTCTGCCTGCCTCTTTAGGACATATCTAATCCAGGATGAGTACAGGCAGCATAGTCTTTATTTATATTGATGTTTGAATAAAATGTATTTCAAGGAAAGCCATCGGGTTAATCTGTTTAAATTACGAGTCGGGGGGGATACTAAATTGAAATTTTACTAATTTTGCATCTCTGCCATCCATTAAAGTAGACCTGTCATAGGTGGAGGGGGATGGCATATATAGGACATATACTGTGTATATGTACACAATTAGTCAGTCCTACATATTCTTTGATACTTTAATCATTAGTCATCTGTGCATCTAGACAAAAAGAAGGTTTTGTTTTAGTAAAATTGCAAACTTCCATAGATACTCAAGGGATTTAAAAGAACACACCAAAAACTAACCCCCACCCTCCAGATGTCATCCTGTGGGATGGCGGCCCATTCTTCAGTCAGAGCTACCTGGAGTTGCTGCAGAGTCTGTGGAGGATGTTCACGCTTTCACACTCAAACAACCACACAGGTTTTAAACAGGCTTTAGTTGGCTGTTCCAGAGCTCCAAAACGCCCCCAGCATGCCAGTAGCACGATCCCAGTCATGTTGCGCCAGCTGTGCATTCTTGCAGATGTCATTTTCTCCCCAATCTTTGTGCCTATTTATATGGGCGGGTTAGTTTTACACTCAAGTGGTCACTTGGGATTAGCTGTTTAAAGGCATTGTGGTTATTTCTCTAAAAATCGGCTTTTTAGATTCAACACTGCTCACAAAAATCAGTCAAGTGTAACCAAACCTCGTATATATTGAGAATCATCTCAAAACCTGCTGTTCACAAAGATATAGACTTACAACCAATTTTAAAATAGAGGAAAGTTTTTCTCTAATTGGCCCAAAAAAAACAAGTGGAGTGCTTTTAAATCCCTTTAGTGTAGTGTGGGAAAGAATACGTTCGTAATGTCAACAGTACCTCGCGGTCTATGGAAGAAGAAAAAACGTATTTGACGTCAATATTGACAATGTTTGTGATACCTCTCAGTTTAGCAAGGCCTTGTAGATGAAATGTAACTGCATCAGTGTCCACATTCCAGCCTTCAGGTGCAAAATGTTACTTGTATTGTCTGAGATGTCTACAGATGCAACTGTTGAACTCTATTAAAAGATTGCCACCAATTTACCTTGTGCGTTATCAATTGTGTGCAAACTGCTATAATTTGCACATTTTGCTAAATACCAGGAAAGATTATCAACTTTTTTTTAATTCTTTTTTTTTTATTTTATTTTTTTTTTTTTACAAAGGTCCAGGTTTGAATGAGGAGCTGGAAAAGTTCCCATGATCAGCTCCGTCTCTGGTTGCCACTTTACAACCCATCCAATCAGGAGCCTGTAAATGCTTCAAAAGGCGTTTCCTCCCTTAATGTTTGCGGATTTGAGGGCCCCTTTGAGGGAGAAAAACTTTGAAGAGTAGCCGCGGGCTGCAGCGCGACTCCCTCACACTCCTCTGCACGCCTCACAAGTGAACAAACTTTGTGAACTCTTTAACATTCACCGAGGCGCTGGGTCATAGTTCAGCATTTCTGAATGTTAGACTGATAGTCTTCTTTTTGTGACGTGGCTCCACGGTCTAAATAGCGCCAGTTGATATTTCCACCGACAGCTGTGCATCCTGTCCGGGTGGAGGTTAGTGGTCACACTGTGGGAACTTTACATCAAAACAAAACCCGGGGACTCTTACGGAACTGCAACCTGGAGCTATCTGTCTTTCGTAACCTGCGAATTTTGCAACTTTTTTCACCAGAGATGGTTGGCAGCTTGAATTTGCCTAATGTATGTGAAGGAGATCCACTCGGTATGATGAGCTGCAGGGCTGATAGAGGACTTGACAGCCCGGACTCTGGGTTACCACCGAGCCCGAGCCCCAGCGCCTGGTTGCAGCCTGTGTGTGCAGAGAAGGCGGGGGGCGTGAGCCCGGTGCCCGAAGACGAGAGAAGGGGCTCCCTGGTAGGTAACACAACTTCCTGGCTAAAATGCTTTTTAAGCAATATGGTAGTCGACCGCAAATTGCAGCTGAACATTTCTTGTTTGAAGTGCCAGTACATTTCCATTGCTTGCAATTTGATATGAAACGCTTGGTATAAGTTTCATATAGGAATTTAGAATTACACGCATGGGAGCTCCATTATTTCTTCAAATGCACAAATGAATTGCATAAGGTAGTAGTTCTTTGCATTGTAAGACCACCACAAAAAGGATGTTGGCTCTCAAATGGTTGGTGTCTGCCAGTCAAACAATGCCCCATGGTCTTGCTGATTTATACGAGCCAAATTTAAGTAAATTTAAAAAATGTGAAAGTTCTTCGACAACACTCTTGGCAGAAACCAGCGTATTAAGGCCAACTGAAGAAACTGGGTCACTTCAGCACTGCACCTACACTACTGGCTCCTTGTGTATTGACTGTGGGGCATATTTTTGCATTGCAGGTTCCAGTTTTACCCACCGGCTCTTTCCAGCAGCTACACCCTTTGTCGTTTGGGGAGGGCATAGCACTCGATCCATTACCACCGAAGGAAATAAGGTGGGTTGGCTTCGATGTGACCTGTGTGCAGGATCATACTGCTGCAGGAGTGGGGATATGCATTAAAAAGTGGCACACTGTGAGGTCATGCAGGCTTGTGGTATTCTTGCTTTCATGCTTTTCATGCATAACCTGCAGCTGTGCATTAGCAAACAAGAAGACGGTGAACTTAGACAAACCTTGCATTATATAGTGCAATGGATGAGCAATAGTTTTTTGCATCAAATAAAACGATTACACTTTCCCTCCTCCACAGATACACCTCATCCGTGCACTACAACTCGGACCGGCACTTCATCCAGTGCGTGGCCCTGCAGCCAAGGGGCCAGGGCCTTGAACACTGCAGGCAGACCATCATGGCCGTGCCCCACAGTACCTGGCGCCACTACAAGACACACCTTGATTTCCTGCCTCGTCATCGGCCGCAGCACTTCAAGAGCACCACCATCATCTACCCCAAGAAAACCGGCGCTGTCTACACCACAGAGCTGAGCTACGACAGGAACCGGCTATCCAGACGGTTCCTCTCTAGTGTTGAACTGGAGGCGATTGTCCGGAGAGAGCTACCTCAGTGAGCGCGGGAGGGTGGAAGGGTGGACAGGTGGCTGGGGACACAAAAGCGTGGTTATTCCCATGGCCCCTATACCATCGCTTCTCAAGGCTGGCTGCCATTGACCTGCTGTGTTGTCTTTTTACACTTGTGTAAGCTGTTATCCTTTTAACTGCGCTTCTCAAGCTGTGTACAGGAAGCATCCATGCTGTGATGTTAACAGCATGGATGACAATATATGGGGGAAATGGGTGACATATTAATTCACTCCATGCCTTGATATGTTTATAGCTCTGCCAATGAAGATCTCTCTGTAGCATGGTCAAATGGTTCACTTTACAGCTTGTCGGTTCCCTGAGGCATGCTAATATTTAATTTTATTTATATTGGGTTTAGAATTGAAGCATATGGACAAGAATGAGATTTATTTACCCTCAGAGAAATCTCTCGCCATATGTTGCATCAAATTGATCACGTATGCAGAGTGATTGGTTTTAAAGATTTGAACGAGACCAGCCTCAGTTTAACAATCATCTTTTAATCCCAGAGAAGAGTTGCTTTTAAAATTGTATGTGTGACTAGTATGTAAGGAAGAGGAAAGCCAATTAAATGTGGTGCTCGTGTTTGGTTGCATGCTAACAAATCACTGCCGTATCGACACTGTACACTGGTGAAAATACTTCACTTGTTTTGTTTCCTCACAGGGTAATATGCATTTCTGCACACCATTAGCACAAACAAAGCTCTTCCCTAGCGTTCTCTCTGGCCACTGTTTATGGCTGCGTTCACAATGTGTTATGTAAATGATGTTAGATGAAGGGAACATGTGTATGCGTTACAAAACAGAGTACGTAAGTAGCATAGCTGGATTGCAAGTGTGTGGCGTTTACTGACGTGGATAGTATTTTTGATATCACTCACTGGCTTCCTAGTGAAAATAACAAGCTGCATTCCACTGCTATCACTTTGTTTGGTTTGGCTTGGATTGAAATTGTATTTATTCTGTTGAAGTTTTAGTTTCTGAGATTTTATCAGCTGATAACAAGTCTCTCCACGGTCACAGTAAGGGATATTTTGTGTTGCCTTTTTTTTTTTTGCCTTACTGATGTATCTGATCATGCTTTCTTTATTTGATAACTTTTTCAGTGCCAGTTCTAAATAAAGGTTTCATTAGTTTTACAATAGTGTATTTTTTTTTGTAACGGAGTACCTGTCTTTGTTTTTTTTCTTTTTTTTAAGATTGCATCAAACAAATGGATTTGATTTGCCCGAGAGAATAGAAATTTTTTTACTGATCACAGACTTGGCATCTTTGAGCCTCAAAATCAGCAACCATGAGATATGATTTTCCTCCCTCACCTGGCAGAAGCAGGTGTATCTGCACAAAAAAAACATCTTGACATTGTTTTGGTTGAGTGCCACAAATCGAATGACCTACTGAGTATCCAACCTCAGTAAATAATACAAAAACAACCCAATAAAAAGGACATGCTATTTGTCTCTACAGGCTGGAAAATAATATAATTGAGGGTGAATTGTCTATTTTTCAGGACTAGAATTGTGCTCCTTCAATGCCCTCCTGTGGGCAGAGAGGGAAGTAGCTTAGGAATTTCCCTTCATTACCATGGAGAGTGATTCTGTTCTCAGATCACATTTTCAACAGAAGAGGTCAGATCTTAATTTGGATTTCTAAAGACTTGCTTTCAACACAGTGGAGACTTTGGAAAATGAGGATACTGGAGAACGCGTTCAGTGATTGGCTTTAGCGTGTGGGGAAAAATACTGCAGCAGTAGAGCTTATTCCTTTTGTTCAGTTTTTCTGTGACAGGGTTTTCCTCAGAAGATGATGCCTCCACCATTGCCAATCCTTAGCTAATGCAAGCTGAGGAACAGTAGGTATTTGGTAACCTCTTGCTCCATTGCTTCAGTTTATTTAACATTTTGTCTTTTAAGTACACATAACTCATCTGACCCATCTCTTGGCCTTGTCTTGTTTTGCAGCCCTACACTGTTGCACTGACGGCCCCGCTTTTCACATCCTGACAAATTTTGAGTTTATCAATTAAGATAATTATAGCACTTTATTTATACTGAGGGTAATTGTTGTGTAGCAGTTGTAGTACAAAGTAGGAAAGAAGGCAAATGTATACAAAATATAAGAATAAAAGATGACCAGTATGATTCAACAAACAAATGTACACAATGCTATTGATGTAACTGGTAAAGAGTAAGTATCATAAATATAAACAGATTGACGTAGGTTAGGTGCAAATCCAAATAAGGAAATAGCTATGCATATACCATATATATGGTCCATTCAAAAAGATCAGCGATTATACCCATGATGTTTTACATAATTTCCATGGTGTCCCATAAATCAGAGAACTTGAATAATTGTGAGACGGTAATCCAGAGAGAATGAGGAACATTTAGACAAAGAGGCTCTAAATGTAAAAATAAATGAACCAGCAATGCCGTTTTTGAGGACATCAAAATTGGATGTAAATACCTACTCTAGTGTAATGAGCCCACTTTCAGCAAATGGTTGTTATTACAAAATATGAAGTAGTATCACATGCTTTAGGGATTTGAAAGCATAAAAAACACGAGGTATTTAAAAATGCATCACTGTGTTTATTTTCCTTGGGTAGTTAGTGTAATAGGAAAATAACATTTTGTTCCCTATTAACTTTTAATGATTACCATAATTAAATCACTAGTAAAAACAAAGATATAGAAAAAATAAAACACCAGAAATGTATCTACCACATTTCTTAGATGACACAGCTGAAGCATACAACATCACCATTGATTACAGCAGTAATCCTCCTCATGGACTGGCACAACCTTGGGGTTTCATCCAGTTGGATGGTGACCCACTCTTCAATCAGAGCTGTCCAAAGTTGCTGCTGAGTCTGTGGAGGATGTTCAGACTGTCGCACTCATTCACTCAACCAACCCCACAAGTTTGCAAATGGGTTGTAGCTGGCCAGTCCAGAACTCCAGAACTGCCTCCAGTATGCCAATGGCATGATCCCAGTCAACTTCCCCCAACCATGGCATTCTTGAAGATGTTTTTGTTTTGTTTTTTGTTTTTGGCCAATCTTCATGCCGTTTAATAGGGAAGGTAATTTAAAAAAGAAAGTGGTCTTTTGGGATTAGTTGGATAAAGGCATGTGGCTATTTCTCCAGAAATTTGTAATTTCAGACTTGATACTTTTCACAAAAATCAGTCAAGCATAACCAAGCCTTGTGTCTTGAGTATTATCACAAAACCTGCTCTACAGGAAAAAAAAATTCTGAAATTGGGCCAAAAATTATTGGTGCGTTTTTAAATCCACTGGGTATACGTTTTCCCGACAGAACTTGAAGGCAGCATCGTATTGCTCGTTCGCATGATGTGGAGGTAGGATGTAGAAAAAGAACAGTTTTTCAATTAGAGAAAAAAAGACGTTGCCTTGTACAATCTAAACTAATTGCATTGGTTCATTTGTATTATTATTTAGAAAATAAGATAAAATTAAATTAATCACCAAGACATTACGTTGAATGACGTATTAGTTTGCAGGTCCTAAACACGCCCACTTCTATTTACCTCATGGTGAACGGAAGCATCGTTGTAATAATGTTGTTGCGTACTAAACCTATTTAATATCTGTGTATTTACATTTGGCAGCATGGAATTTCACGGAGTTTACTCAGTTCGTTCTCGTCTGTGAATCAATGAAATCGATTACAGGCGACAGAAGCTGTCCTTAGACCAAACTGTGCTCCTAGATATTTAGCCGTTAGCTTCGTATGCTAGCTGGCTACCAGTGCTAGTTGTGAAGAATGAATACGACGAACGGAGTCACCAGTATCATGGACATGTTTGAAAAGGGAAAGGTTCTGAAAATATGTGCTCCAATGGTTCGATATTCAAAGTAAGCCGAATCTCCTTTCATTCTTGTCACTTCTGAACCTCGTGAAATTCAACAGGCAAAAGCTTATTTCCTGTATGTGTTGCACACTGACGTCACCAAAGACTTATTTTCCCCATAGGCTTGCGTTCAGATCCTTGGTAAGGAAATATAACTGTGATGTCTGCTTCACCCCAATGATAGTTGCCTCTGACTTCCTGCGATCTGTCAAAGCCAGAGACAGTGAATTCACCACCAATGAGCGTGAGTAGCTGCATTGCAATAATAGCTGCAATGTGTTGCTGCATCACCACTTCTAATGCACAACATCTTTACACAAACTGCCCTGCCACATTATTAATGTCTTGTTAATTATGAGTTCTGTTTTGCCATAACTTAAGAAGGTTTTTATATTCTTTGTTTTCCTTCTCAGATGACCGGCCTCTGATTGTGCAGTTTGCTGCTCATGATGCCCAGACTCTGGCTGATGCAGCATGTGTGGTCGCACCTTTCTCAGATGGAGTCGACCTCAACTGTGGATGTCCCCAAAGGTGCAACGACTGACAGTAGGCCTTGATATATTTTGGCCTCCTGTCACTCTTTGTTACTCTGTTTAAGTGTTTTGATTGTAGGATCAAAATCTTACAGTTTGTTTGACTTATGGAAACTATATGCTTTTCTTTTCATCCCTATTATTGAGAATAACAATTACTTCTGATGGATAATTGGATGAAAAACTATAGAACCCTGTGTTCCATGAATATGCTTGCAAATGTCCCAGAATTTTTATCTTCAGAGCCTACAATGCAGAGGTTATAGTACGCCCGTCCGTCTGTCTTTAGTAATGTTTTTTTCCAGAGCATAACTCAAAAAGGTTTTTATTTATAAAGCATATATCAGAAAATTCATAACTGAAGTAGTGCCTTTTGCTTTTCAGAATTCTTGTTATATTGTGTTATATTTTTATTTCATTTCCTTATTCAGTAATAGCTATTCAGTCCTGCTCAGACAGTATCATCAGGAAAATTACCTATGGGAGGAACCAGTTTGCTACCACGACAGTATCTTGTATGAATTTCCAGGCGCCTGGATTCCCAGATTTTCTGATGTTGTTATCTATGTTGCTTGATTTGCTTTGTTTTGTTTTCAGATGGGCTATGTCAGCTGGGTATGGTGCATGCCTCATAAACAAGCCTGAACTTGTTAAAGACATGGTCAGACTTGTCAGAAACCAAGTAGACAATCCAAACTATACAGCGTCCATCAAAATAAGGTAAACACCTGCAGCAGTTTGACATTGTAAAGAGCTAGAGTGACAAATCTGCAATGCCAAGAATATATCAGACAATACTTGCTTGTTGCAAATACATTACTGTATTATTATCAGCATATGTGTGTATGTTGGTGGATAAGTAATGGGACATTTTACGACTAAAATGCCAAACTAGGTTTGGGTTATTTGCGAAACAGTGATATCAAAGCACTACATTATCATAGCTTGTCCACCAGAGAACACTGATAGGATCATTTTATAACAATAAAATGTGCCATTTAGCATGTTTGGTCTATGTTATAATGCTTGTTTTATAAAATTACAATCTGAAGATATATATTCTTATAAGATTTTCCAAGTATCAGTGCTATATGTACCTTGTAAAAATAAATTTTGCATGTTAGATGCAGTTTAATTTTCGCCAATAATTGTGACCACTTGTGTTAAAACTAGGACATAATAGTAGCAATGATGATAATAACCATGAAATTCACCTCACCTACAGAATTCATAAGGACCTCAGGCAGACAGTTGATCTGTGCCAGAAGGCTGAATCAGCTGGTGTGTCATGGATAACAGTCCACGGCCGTACGTCAGAAGAACGCCACCAGCCAGTCCACTATGATGCCATTAAGACGATCAAAGACAGCGTATCCATCCCTGTCATTGCCAATGGTGACATAAAGTACCTCCGTGATGTTGAGTCCATTCACCAGCTTACTGGTGTTGATGGTAGGTTTGTTTTGAGCAAATTACAGCCTTGAACAAGTACACTTATCAACTCATGATGGATACATGAATGACAATATTGCTTGTGTTAATTTCGTCTTTGTTTGCACTTGCATATTAGGTGTGATGGCTGCACGGGGGTTGCTTGCTAACCCTGCCATGTTCACTGGATATGAGGATACTCCTTTGGAGTGTGTATGGGACTGGGTGGACATCTCAATAGAACAGGGCACTCCATTCACCTGCTTCCACCACCATCTGATCTACATGCTGGAGAGGGTCAGCTCCCAGCCTGAGAGAAAAGTGTTCAATTCTCTATCCAGTACCTCAGCTGTAATAGATTATCTTCAAAACACATACGGGTCAGTCCATGACGTGGGAACATGAGCATATTGAAATGTGATTTTATTTGATTTTATTTTTTCTACTTTGTTTTACTTTGATGCTAATTAAAATTGAAAAGCTATAGCTGTATGTCTGTCTTCTTTATAGTGTATTTTCCCCAGTCAATCCTCATGCATATCATAGTCATTAAACAATCTAAACAGAATTTCTACTTATTAATTCTTCTAGTAAATAGAAAGGAGTACATATAAGTGCACACTGAGAATTTGGTTTTTTTTTCTGCTTCTCACAGAATATTTAATTCATAAATTGGGACATAATACCATAGCTGCACCCCCACAAGGATCACAAGAATTTTGACTTATTTCTCAAGCAGTGTAAAATTCTCAAAATCAGCAAAAATGAAGGATATTTCAACTAATGATGCAACATTTTATTTAGTCAGAAAATAGAAAAATTACAAAAATGTATGAAATAAAATATATAATGAAATCAAACATTTCTGCATAGTAGAATGTTCAGCGTTCATATAGTAGAATGTTCAATGTTCATATAATAGAATGTTCAGCTATGTTTAGCTATTGCATCTTTACATCCCTGCTAGTTTTCGTTTATGTTTTCTAGCGATTTTATTTTTAATTTTTCAAAACAGAAAATTTAATCTTTTTTTTTATTTCACTCCTCCCTTTTTGGCCATGAAAACGCCTAGTACTTCAATTTTTGTTTTATTATATTTAAAAGGAAAAATCAAATAACTACTCGTTTTTCCTTTTTGATATCCGTTTCTGGAACAAAAATCCAATGTGTTGCTGCACAGACAGCTGTTACTGACGGTCGTTGCTCCTCTCCTCCATGTGGAGGCGCTGTAGGACATAGAAACAGAGGTGGTTTGTGCAGGGTCTTGTCAAAAGGAAGAAAATGAATGTAGTCAGTGATGAAGGTGTTGGAACATAGAAACACATACAGTAGTTGTTGAGTGTGAGTAGTCCCAGCTGTTTGGTGACCAGTAGAAAGAGTGTAAAAAGACTGGGTCCCGCTGTATTACTCAGGCTGCACTACAGCGTCTATTCACAGGCGCGATCCCACTACTGAGCGGCACGGGGGCTTTGACCTGCTCCGTCTCCGACCTGGGCCGGTGCACCCCTCCTTAGGCGACCTGGTGATCCCGGGCTCCCCCAGGAGCACCATATCGATACCGAACTTAGTACAGACACCCGATCAACATAGTCCGCTGCAGCTCAGAACTCCTGAGCGCAAACGATCCACCAGCCTCAGCCTCCCTGTAACTTGGATTACAGGCGCGCGCCACCGCACCCGGCGAGATAGTTCTGGACTCATACAGGGTTTGAGTTTTACAAACGTGACGTCATCAGGGAGCACGATCAGGTGATTTCTAAGTGACTAGTGATTTGTTCAATGTTCCTAAAGCTCCCTCACTGATTAAATCTTATTTCAATACAGATCAATATCATATCAGGTGTCTTTTGTTTGAATTGCGTGATATTTATTACAAAGTCACATTGTTATATCTTTTTAATCTTTGATCCACGTATAAACCCAAAAGCTACATGGGATCAATGTCAGCTTGTTTTATTTTCTCGCACCTTTAGTCTCAACTCAACTAGATCATAAGCCTGGAAGACACATTTCAGGGTGACAGTTTTTGACCGGTTTTTAATCCATGAAAAATTTAGGCAATCACTCATTTGCACAACGCTGTACACTTTGTATTGTACTGTATATAATCCATGGAAATGTCCTTATTCAGTAAGATCTATTCAGTAAGATCAATTCTCTAGTGTTCAATTCTCTATCCAGTACCTCAGCTGTAATAGATTATCTTCAAAGCACATACGGGTCAGTCCATGACGTGGGAACATGAGCATATTGAAATGTGATTTTATTAGATTTTTATTTTTTCTACTTTGTTTTACTTTGATGCTAATTAAAATTGAAAAGCTACAGCTGTATGTCTGTCTTCTTTATAGTGTATTTTCCCCAGTCAATCCTCATGCATATCATAATCATTAAACAATCTAAACAGAATTTCTACTAATTAATAATTAATTTTTTTATAGTAAATAGAAAGGAGTACATGTAAGTGCACACTGAGGATTTGGGTTTTTTTTCTGCTTCTCACAGAATATTTAATTCATAAATTGGGACATAATACCATAGCTGCACCCCCACAAGGATCACAAGAATTTTGATTTATCAATAAGGAATTCTCAAGCAGTGTAAAATTCTCAAAATCAGCAAAAATGAAGGATATTTCAACTAATGATGCAACATTTTACTTAGTCAGAAAATAGAAAAATTACAAAAATGTATGAAATAAAATATATAATGAAATAATAAGAATGAAATAAAACATTTCTGCATAGTAGAATGTTCAATGTTCATATAATAGAATGTTCAGCTATGTTTAGCTATTGCATCTTTACATCCCTGCTAGTTTTCGTTTGTTTTCTAGTGATTTTATTTTTAATTTTTCAAAACAGAAAATTAAATCTTTTTTTTATTTCACTCCTCCCTTTCTGGCCATGAAAACGCCTAGTACTTCAATTTTGTTTTTTGTATTTAAAAGGAAAAATCAAATAACTACTCGTTTTTCCTTTTTGATATCCGTTTCTGGAACAAAAATCCAATGTGTTGCTGCACAGACAGCTGTTACTGACGGTCGTTGCTCCTCTCCTCCATGTGGAGGCGCTGTAGGACATAGAAACAGAGGTGGTTTGTGCAGGGTCTTGTCAAAAGGAAGAAAATGAATGTAGTCAGTGATGAAGGTGTTGGAACATAGAAACACATACAGTAGTTGTTGAGTGTGAGTAGTCCCAGCTGTTTGGTGACCAGTAGAAAGAGTGTAAAAAGACTGGGTCCCGCTGTATTACTCAGGCTGCACTACAGCGTCTATTCACAGGCGCGATCCCACTACTGAGCGGCACGGGGGCTTTGACCTGCTCCGTCTCCGACCTGGGCCGGTGCACCCCTCCTTAGGCGACCTGGTGATCCCGGGCTCCCCCAGGAGCACCATATCGATACCGAACTTAGTACAGACACCCGATCAACATAGTCCGCTGCAGCTCAGAACTCCTGAGCGCAAACGATCCACCAGCCTCAGCCTCCCTGTAACTTGGATTACAGGCGCGCGCCACCGCACCCGGCGAGATAGTTCTGGACTCATACAGGGTTTGAGTTTTACAAACATGACGTCATCAGGGAGCACGATCAGGTGATTTCTAAGTGACTAGTGATTTGTTCAATGTTCCTAAAGCTCCCTCACTGATTAAATCTTATTTCAATACAGATCAATATCATATCAGGTGTCTTTTGTTTGAATTGCGTGATATTTATTACAAAGTCACATTGTTATATCTTTTTAATCTTTGATCCACGTATAAACCCAAAGGCTACATGGGATCAATGTCAGCTCGTTTTATTTTCTCGCACCTTTAGTCTCAACTCAACTAGATCATAAGCCTGGAAGACACATTTCAGGGTGACAGTTTTTGACCGGTTTTTAATCCATGAAAAATTTAGGATATCACTCATTTGCACAACGCTGTACACTTTGTATTGTACTGTATATAATCCATGGACATTTCCTTATTCAGTAAGATCTATTCAGTAAGATCAATTCTCTAGTGTTCAATTCTCTATCCAGTACCTCAGCTGTAATAGATTATCTTCAAAGCACATACGGGTCAGTCCATGACGTGGGAACATGAGCATATTGAAATGTGATTTTATTAGATTTTTATTTTTCCTACTTTGTTTTACTTTGATGCTAATTAAAATTGAAAAGCTATAGCTGTATGTCTGTCTTCTTTATAGTGTATTTTCCCCAGTCAATCCTAATGCATATCATAATCATTAAACAATCTATTTAAACAGAATTTCTAATAATTAATTTTTTATAGTAAATAGAAAGGAGCACATGTAAGTGCACACTGAGGATTTGAGTTTTTTTCTGCTTCTCACTGAATATTAAATTCATAAATTGAGACATAATACCAAAGCTGCACCCCCACAAGGATCACAAGAATTTTGATTTATTTCTCAAGCAGTGTAAAATTCTCAAAATCAGCAAAAATGAAGGATATTTCAACTAATGATGCAACATTTCATTTAGTCAGAAAATAGAAAAATTACAAAAATGTATGAAATAAAATATATAATGAAACAATAAGAATGAAATAAAACATTTCTGTATAGTAGAATGTTCAATGTTCATATAATAGAATGTTCAGCCATGTTTAGCTATTGCATCTTTACGTCCCTGCTAATTTTCATTTATGTTTTCTAGTGATTTTATTTTTAATTTTTCAAAACAGAAAATTAAATCTTTTTTTAAAATTTCACTCCTCCCTTTTTGGCCATGAAAACGCCTAGTACTTCAATTTTTTTTGTATTTTAAAAGGAAAAATCAAAGTTTTTCCATTTTGATATCCGTTTCTGGAACAAAAATCCAATGTGTTGCTGCACAGACAGCTGTTACTGACGGTCGTTGCTCCTCTCCTCCATGTGGAGGCGCTGTAGGACATACAAACAGGTGGTTTGTGCAGGGTCTTGTCAAAAGGAAGAGAATGAATGTAGTCAGTGATGACGGTGTTGGAACATACAAACACATACAGTAGTTGTTGAGTGTGAGTAGTCCCAGCTGTTTGGTGACCAGTCAAAAGAGTGTAAAAAGACTGGGTCCCGCTGTATTACTCAGGCTGCACTACAGCGTCTATTCACAGGCGCGATCCCACTACTGAGCGGCACGGGGGCTTTGACCTGCTCCGTCTCCGACCTGGGCCGGTGCACCCCTCCTTAGGCGACCTGGTGATCCCGGGCTCCCCCAGGAGCACCATATCGATACCGAACTTAGTACAGACACCCGATCAACATAGTCCGCTGCAGCTCAGAGCTCCTGAGCGCAAACGATCCACCAGCCTCAGCCTCCCTGTAACTTGGATTACAGGCGCGCGCCACCGCACCCGGCGAGATAGTTCTGGGCTCATACAGGGTTTGAGGTTTACAAACGTGACGTCATCAGGAGGCACGATCAGGTGATTTCTTAGTGACTAGTGATTTGTACAATGTTCCTAAAGCTCCCTCACTGATTAAATCTTATTTCAATACAGATCAATATCATATCAGGTGTCTTTTGTTTGAATTGCGTGATATTTATTACAAAGTCACATTGTTATATCTTTTTAATCTTTGATCCACATATAAACCCAAATACTACATGGGATCAATGTCAGCTCGTTTTATTTTCTCGCACCTTTAGTCTCAACTCAACTAGATCATAAGCCTGGAAGACACATTTCAGGGTGACAGTTTTTGACCGGTTTTTAATCCATGAAAAATTTAGGATATCACTCATTTGCACAACGCTGTACACTTTGTATTGTACTGTATATAATCCATGGACATTTCCTTATTCAGTAAGATCTATTCAGTAAGATCAATTCTCTAGTGTTCAATTCTCTATCCAGTACCTCAGCTGTAATAGATTATCTTCAAAACATATACGGGTCGGTCCATGACCTGGGAACATGAGCATATTGAAATGTGATTTTATTAGATTTTTATTTTTCTACTTCGTTTTACTTTGATGCTAATTAAAATTGAAAAGCTACAGCTGTATGTCTGTCTTCTTTATAGTGTATTTTCCCCAGTCAATCCTCATGCATATCATAATCATTAAACAATCTAAACAGAATTTCTACTAATTAATTTTTATAGTAAATAGAAAGGAGTACATGTAAGTGCACACTGAGGATTTGGTTTTTTTTTCTGCTTCTCACAGAATATTTAATTCATAAATTGGGACATAATACCATAGCTGCACCCCCACAAGGATCACAAGAATTTTGATTTATCAATAAGGAATTCTCAAGCAGTGTAAAATTCTCAAAATCAGCAAAAATGAAGGATATTTCAACTAATGATGCAACATTTTACTTAGTCAGAAAATAGAAAAATTACAAAAATGTATGAAATAAAATATATAATGAAATAATAAGAATGAAATAAAACATTTCTGCATAGTAGAATGTTCAATGTTCATATAATAGAATGTTCAGCTATGTTTAGCTATTGCATCTTTACATCCCTGCTAGTTTTCGTTTGTTTTCTAGTGATTTTATTTTTAATTTTTCAAAACAGAAAATTAAATCTTTTTTTTATTTCACTCCTCCCTTTCTGGCCATGAAAACGCCTAGTACTTCAATTTTGTTTTTTGTATTTAAAAGGAAAAATCAAATAACTACTCGTTTTTCCTTTTTGATATCCGTTTCTGGAACAAAAATCCAATGTGTTGCTGCACAGACAGCTGTTACTGACGGTCGTTGCTCCTCTCCTCCATGTGGAGGCGCTGTAGGACATACAAACAGGTGGTTTGTGCAGGGTCTTGTCAAAAGGAAGAGAATGAATGTAGTCAGTGATGACGGTGTTGGAACATACAAACACATACAGTAGTTGTTGAGTGTGAGTAGTCCCAGCTGTTTGGTGACCAGTCAAAAGAGTGTAAAAAGACTGGGTCCCGCTGTATTACTCAGGCTGCACTACAGCGTCTATTCACAGGCGCGATCCCACTACTGAGCGGCACGGGGGCTTTGACCTGCTCCGTCTCCGACCTGGGCCGGTGCACCCCTCCTTAGGCGACCTGGTGATCCCGGGCTCCCCCAGGAGCACCATATCGATACCGAACTTAGTACAGACACCCGATCAACATAGTCCGCTGCAGCTCAGAGCTCCTGAGCGCAAACGATCCACCAGCCTCAGCCTCCCTGTAACTTGGATTACAGGCGCGCGCCACCGCACCCGGCGAGATAGTTCTGGGCTCATACAGGGTTTGAGGTTTACAAACGTGACGTCATCAGGAGGCACGATCAGGTGATTTCTTAGTGACTAGTGATTTGTACAATGTTCCTAAAGCTCCCTCACTGATTAAATCTTATTTCAATACAGATCAATATCATATCAGGTGTCTTTTGTTTGAATTGCGTGATATTTATTACAAAGTCACATTGTTATATCTTTTTAATCTTTGATCCACATATAAACCCAAATACTACATGGGATCAATGTCAGCTCGTTTTATTTTCTCGCACCTTTAGTCTCAACTCAACTAGATCATAAGCCTGGAAGACACATTTCAGGGTGACAGTTTTTGACCGGTTTTTAATCCATGAAAAATTTAGGATATCACTCATTTGCACAACGCTGTACACTTTGTATTGTACTGTATATAATCCATGGACATTTCCTTATTCAGTAAGATCTATTCAGTAAGATCAATTCTCTAGTGTTCAATTCTCTATCCAGTACCTCAGCTGTAATAGATTATCTTCAAAACATATACGGGTCGGTCCATGACCTGGGAACATGAGCATATTGAAATGTGATTTTATTAGATTTTTATTTTTCTACTTCGTTTTACTTTGATGCTAATTAAAATTGAAAAGCTACAGCTGTATGTCTGTCTTCTTTATAGTGTATTTTCCCCAGTCAATCCTCATGCATATCATAATCATTAAACAATCTAAACAGAATTTCTACTAATTAATTTTTATAGTAAATAGAAAGGAGTACATGTAAGTGCACACTGAGGATTTGGTTTTTTTTTCTGCTTCTCACAGAATATTTAATTCATAAATTGGGACATAATACCATAGCTGCACCCCCACAAGGATCACAAGAATTTTGATTTATCAATAAGGAATTCTCAAGCAGTGTAAAATTCTCAAAATCAGCAAAAATGAAGGATATTTCAACTAATGATGCAACATTTCATTTAGTCAGAAAATAGAAAAATGACAAAAATGTATGAAATAAAATATATAATGAAACAATAAGAATGAAATAAAACATTTCTGCATAGTAGAATGTTCAATGTTCATATAATAGAATGTTCAGCCATGTTTAGCTATTGCATCTTTACATCCCTGCTAATTTTCATTTATGTTTTCTAGTGATTTTATTTTTAATTTTTCAAAACAGAAAATTAAATTTTTTTTTTAAATTTCACTCCTCCGTTTCTGGCCATGAAAACGCCTAGTACTTCAATTTTTTTTGTATTTTAAAAGGAAAAATCAAATAACTACTCATTTTTCCTTTTTGATATCCGTTTCTGGAACAAAAATCCAATGTGTTGCTGCACAGACAGCTGTTACTGACGGTCGTTGCTCCTCTCCTCCATGTGGAGGCGCTGTAGGACATACAAACAGGTGGTTTGTGCAGGGTCTTGTCAAAAGGAAGAAAATGAATGTAGTCAGTGATGAAGGTGTTGGAACATACAAACACATACAGTAGTTGTTGAGTGTGAGTAGTCCCAGCTGTTTGGTGACCAGTCAAAAGAGTGTAAAAAGACTGGGTCCCGCTGTATTACTCAGGCTGCACTACAGCGTCTATTCACAGGCGCGATCCCACTACTGAGCGGCACGGGGGCTTTGACCTGCTCCGTCTCCGACCTGGGCCGGTGCACCCCTCCTTAGGCGACCTGGTGATCCCGGGCTCCCCCAGGAGCACCATATCGATACCGAACTTAGTACAGACACCCGATCAACATAGTCCGCTGCAGCTCAGAACTCCTGAGCGCAAACGATCCACCAGCCTCAGCCTCCCTGTAACTTGGATTACAGGCGCGCGCCACCGCACCCGGCGAGATAGTTTTGGACTCATACAGGATTTGAGTTTTACAAACGTGACGTCATCAGGGAGCACGATCAGGTGATTTCTAAGTGACTAGTGATTTGTTCAATGTTCCTAAAGCTCCCTCACTGATTAAATCTTATTTCAATAAAGATCAATATCATATCAGCTGTCTTATTATGAACTTATTACAGGTGATGTATATTATTACAGCATCCAGAACAGTGCAGGTGTGGTCTCATGCCACGTTCAAGTCACATCGGAATTACAAATTCTCACTTATAAATAAGATTCTCGACATCCAAGTTGCATCATAAGTCATAAGCATGGGAATCCTTCCTATTTAAACTTCCCCCCACATGATATAAACGCAGCATTACTCTACTTACAAGACTGCTTGAGGCTCTGCCAAAGTGACAAGTGACAGGACAGGGGCACATCAGGGGCTAATCAGATTTCAGCTAGGGCCAGTGCCCATCTGGCCCCACTCCTGGATCCGCCCATCGGTACAAGTTTTAAAAAAACAAGCTGAATAGTATGGTATGATAATATATTATACTGTATTTACAGTATTAACCATAGCATCAGTAGATATGTCCCCCCCAGGCTGTGCACCTCTGTGAGGACATCGTCTCTGTCCTGGTGAGACGGCTGAAGTTGATCCTTGAGCCTCATCACAGCTTGTGGACAGCACGGCGGCAGCTCCACAAAAAGTGAAGTATCCATCCGCCTACGTAGTGTCAGCCGTTGCCACAGTAACCATTTGTTTCGTGACATTTTATATCGCGTGAAAGGCAGAAGAAGAATCCGCACGAGCGAGGTAAATACAATGGTGATTGTTTTGCTATGTCTTTTCGTGTAAAGTTATACCGTCATAAACACGTCAATAATATGAGTTTCAAGAGCTAATAGTAACCACTTCGGTGGGTTAATTTTTGGTTCAGGTTTATTTACTGTTAGCCGCTGCTAACAACCCAAAAGTAGCGTAACATTTTACAGGAATATGACGTTAGCTTTATTTGCATATTGTATCGTAATAATCTAAACTATTTTTTTTTCGAAGGAAAACTCATAATGTTAACACAAACCTGGCCAACATAACATTGTTGTTTTCAATTTAAATAATATGTAAGAATCTAAAGAAAGCTAAATTATTATTGATAGCGTTACTTAAAAACAAAATGAGGAGCCTATATGACCGGACTGTGAAGTCTTTGTGATCATCTTCTTTATTGTCACCAAATGTTTGACATTAAATACACTGTAATGATCATTTGATGTTACACTTAAAATGAAATCAATTCCATAATTTTTTCCCCCTGGACATTTCCAGGCCTTTCATATTGACAGCATTAGTTAGCAGACATCTTCTCCTAATAGACATAACCCTGGTGGTCCAGACATACTATAGTACTATAAGCCACCTGTTTCTCAGCCTGGTCAAGACTTCATCTACTCAGCAATACATTTACACAGGATGTGTTTAAGTGATCCTATTTAATTCTGATGTTTCTTACAGAACTGATATTTGGATGTCCAGTATTTTGTAAAACCTGTATACCTCATATCCTCTGGTTTGAGAGTATTTTCAGTTCTCTTTCAGTGTGAGGCAGCCACATTTCCCCCCCCCCCCCAGTTCTTCATGTATGTTCTCCCAATCTGCCTATACTGTCAGTGACGGACCACCAGTGGAGAACGATGGCTGTCCAAGGTCGCAGTCCCAAGCAGGGTGGTAGAATCAATCTAGACAATTTGGAGGTTGTGCGCAACTACTCTGAACTCTTCAGAGCAAATTGCTCCAGGCTGATCTCAGAAACTGATGAAGCATGTAAACGCGTACAAAAGGATGCCAACAAGCAACTAGGTAAGGAGAAGACACAGAAATCAGGATGATGTTGAAAAGCTGACTGAGGTGGACTGTAAATGTTTTATCTTTGCGGTTCAGATCAGCGGGTCAAAGACGTCCAGTTTCTGAAGAAGGAGTTGGAGCTGAAGTTGGAGGAGATTATTGTGGAGATTGATGACCTCATTGTCTTGCAGAGCAGAGTGGTGAATGCGCTAGATGCCTGCAAAGAGCCTCTGAGAGTCACCGTTCTCTGTCTGGAGGAAAGGTTTGGTTGGGAAATGATGATTATGATCTTATGATTGTTCAAGTGTCTTCTCTAAGAAGGCTTAACCTTACACCAAGGCTCATGATGCTAATGATGATGAGGTCAGTTATTTTTCATAGTCAAACATTTCTAACTATCAACCAGAAATGATCCAAAATGACCAAAAACTGTTTAAAGGACAGGTTTGAATAAAAATATTTTTGTGCAAGATGTAGCAGGAGTCATGTTCTTTCTTTTCTCTGGTGTGCAGAATGAAACGTTCCCCTTCCTCTTCGGAGAAGCTGCACGATGAGGTGGACAGAGAGCTGCTCAAGGAGAGGGAGGTTATTGAGGGAGTGGCTTCCCTACTGCAGCGTGTAGTCGAGCAAATCACTGAGCAGATACGGTAAGGAAGACACGTTGGATTTTCTAACATTCGTTGTCTTGAAACCTGGAAGGAAAATGAAATCACTGCATACAGTTGCCAGTAAAACCAAGAAGAGACCTGTTGTTTTGTGTTCCAGGTTGAACCGATGCGCCAAGTATCTGCTTGAGCAAGATCTAAAGGAGAAATCTGAGGCTCAGTGCATCGACAGCTCCTGTACCCTAATGACCACCCACTCCATCAACAACCTAAATAAGTCAAAAAACATCAAAACTGTTTTTCCGAGGTGAACCATCACATTCTTATTTCCTCCATGAAGATAGGAAAATGAAATAATGAAAGATAAAATGAGATAATGAAAAGGCAGTTTTTCAGACCTTTTGAGGTTCAGCATTTCTGGAGTGTCCAGCATGTACTTCAAAATTTCTCAACAGATCTGGGATTTCAGGAAATGTACAAAAGAAAAGGTAATTTTTTGTTATTTCCATGTCCTCGTAAGTGTTCCAATGCCTCCCTCTCTCAGCCTGCCAGTGACTCCAAAGCAGTGGGAAAACATCTCAGACACGAACATAGCCAAAGCGGAGCAGCAGAAGGCCAACTCTATGTCGCTACGGGCCTTGGTGGAGTCTCTCCTGCAGCAGACAGCCGCTGACATGCAGAAGCAGGTCCAGGCTACAACAGCAGCCTTTCACAGGAACATCCAGGAGATCAAGTCTGCCAAGAGCCAGATGGAGGATCAACTGGCCAAGGTAGGGCAGATGAGTATATTGTGTATTTGGCCTAGATGTTACATGTACATGTGTAAGAGAGAAGATCTGTTTGATTTATCCTATCAATATTGAGTTTTGTTAGTCATTTCTTTAAGGATGGACAGGTGGAGGAACTATTTCTAATGGATTCCATTGGATTATACTGGAGTAGATACTAATGCTTTACCAGCACATGGTATAATGTTTAAGAGGCTTTTCCACTCTGACAATATACAATTAATACCGCTAATTTTAGAATGAAACACTATTGTATTGCATTAGCATAATCCATACACATTACTGTTCCTTGTACTAACTAACAGCAGATTCACTGTTTAAACCAGTCTTCAAAACACTATTATAAGCAAATGGTAAAGCTGAAAGCTCATATTATGCAGAGAAACTGGCCACAAGTGGTATACAGGGTAATTGTAAATGCTAAGACATTGTGTGCCAGTAACACAAGTAAAAAGAAGTCAGCCAGAAAACTGACTGAGCGATGTACTGAATTAAGCCCTGTTTTGAGAATAAAGTCATCTTTTAAAATAGCTGGCTGTGACTCTGACTTTTTCTGACTTTTTCTGTGACTCACACAGACGTCCACATTTTTGGCCACAACACAAGAATTAATACACTAATGGGAAAATTTCAGGCAAACATCGAATTCCATTAAATGATGAAGTGATGATACTTGTGCACCATACTGAGTGGCATTCTAGTTCATGCATAAAACAGTTTCTGATATAATTTTCCTACTGTGTGACGTCTCTAACCGCTCTAGTTTCGGTCTGAGCTTGCCAGCCAGCACAGGATCAGAGAGGATCTCGTAGTGGCTACGACAGAGACTGAACATGTTCTGAGTTTGGCCCAGGCCCGGCTGGCCTTGCGTCGCCAGAGGCCTCCCAAAGAGCAATGCCACGATCCAGCACAGACTCAGCTCCTCGCTGAGGTCCAGCAGCTCACAGCTAACATCAACAAGTAAGGCCAGGACACACTCGCCTCAGATGTGAAGGGATAAGTATTTTCAAAAGCAACACAGTGAAAGTTAAATGATGCCTGTGTGGACACGCAGCTTACAAAGGCTACAACCATGAAGTCTAGAATGTAAACTCAACAAATGGGGAGAATGCTAACTTAATGCTGATGGAAATGCTAATTTAGCCTTTATTTATCTGAGAGAGATTGACAGGAAATGCATATAGGAAGACACATGTTGAGCAGCATCATGAAGGATTTCAAATAGGACCAGGAGAGATAGACAACACCAGCATTAAAAAAAAATCACCTTCCATGTTGTTTTCTGGTTTGGATGCATCAGATAGATGTTATGACTGAAAAGAAAACAACCGATTTTCTGTTTTCTACCACACGTATTGTTTAGAGGTATGTCCATCTGGCATCATGTCACATCTCTTCATCTGTGTGCTCACAGAATGCGAAAGGCAGTGGCTCAATCAGACGAAGAAAGCAGGGCTCTGGTTCGCTGCGAGCTGGAGCTGCAGGAAAACATAGCGATCAAGGACAACTCTCTCTACACTGACGAGGTCATCTGCACCCAGCACAGGGAGCCAATCAGCATACGGAACTTCTGAGCAGTCAGCAACAGGAAGTCTCTGCGCCCACCTAACACAGCAATACAATGTATTTGTTTCAAAATGCATTTACATAAAATTATCTTAAAAATAAGTTTGTGAATCTATTTTTCTTTCTTATGCTTTAAGATACAGTAGTTGTCACTTTATTCTTCATTATGTGAGCTGTGTGATATTTTTTATACTATCTGACAAACTCTTAGCAAAGGATACACCGGTTTCAATCTATTTTGTTGGTGTGAATGCCTCATGAAAACCCTACATTTAACCTATTAAACAAAACACCTGAATCATATTTTATCAAAAGTAGTCTGAGGCACAATTTATTATTTTATCTCTGGGGTTACATTTATGAATGAGTATGTAATGTAATTTGTCAGAAGCTGCAACAAGTAACCAATGAAAAGATGAGCAGGAATCAGTTGCACCAGCTGTGTTCAATAAGTGTAATAAAAAATGATTTTCAGCACAAGCTAATGTAGAGATTCGCTATGAGTAAATAAAATCCATCCATTCATTTTATGTAGTTAAAAGATAGCTTGCTAATATATCACTCATTTAACTCGAATGAATAAAACGGGTGTACTGGAATATGTCCACAAAAACATCTAACATTTTTGATAACTTTTTATTTAGTGTACATTTTGCAACAAACTATACCTCAAATCACAAAACATGGTTCCCAGGAAGAGGAGATTCCATTCATGGACTGAGACCCAGACTTCATAAGAACACAATGACCAAGATACCTCAACAACTGTCACTATGTGAGGAACTGTCAAATCATTTTACACTTGTAAACATTTTATAATAATGGGAAGATTGTTCAACATGATATTTTTAACTCGTGACATTCTTATGACTGGTGTAGGCGATTAGCATCACAGTTTAGTGTCTGTTTTTGTAAAGAACAAAAGAAACGCGTTTATAATCGGAACCACTTCCTGTTCATGTAAGCGTCACATAAAAACTAAATGGAAACCTTTATTTAAACATTTTTAACATGCAAAACCAATGTAGGCTAATAATAAAATGACATTTCAACAGCTCGAATGCTTCCATCTGTTCTGAAGCAGCTTATCCTCTCTGAGGACTTCTTTTTATTTCATAACAATGTGGATCAGGCACTTCTTCTAAAAGCACACAGAGAAGAGGGGAGAAACTGTCACCAAACGGTTCAACAATGTATATAAAAATCTTGTTTGATACAGGATCCTTACCTCATGCCAAAGTAATGTGAGAATGGGCAGGGCCAGGTGACAATGGGGGCAGGTGCTGATCTCGTCTGCCTCACCTCCATCACCCCAGGGAACCCTGCTGGGTCTGTCTGATAGGGAGGTTGCCTTAAAGGTGCTGCTTAGCCGAGGGATATCCCCTTTCCTGGAGATATCGCCCTCATCCTCCCTCTCTTTCTCCTCCTGCTCATCCTCTTCATCGTCAGTGGCTGCTGGAACACACCACAGCTTGTTTGGGGGACACAGGCAAATGTGTTAGTTTAATGGCATTAAATGTGTTAGCTACACATTCTGTTTTATCCTATAGCAACAATGAGGCAACCATAACTTTTTTCTCTTAAATTTTCTGTTTTATTTACAAGACCCTGATCTGATACTTAAAACATTTTTTTTCTCACAACTGTACAATCTTTTTGGTCTCGACCAAATGATGAGAAACAGATCAGGCTCTTGAGCTATTAAACCCCTTCCTTGTATTCCCCTGCTACACCCTCACTGTGCCTGTCTACGGTATGGTGCTGAACAGATGGTGCACGGTGCTGTTTGGAGCTTCTTCTGTGAAAACCTGCCTGCTGTGCCCAAAAGTGAAACAAAATACTGAAGTCGCAGCTAGAAAACTGAACAAATGAGCTGAAACTTCCTATAAAGCTACGTAGCGATGAGGGGAGTTTGAGCACATATTAGTAGTTTCACATTACTCATTATCATAAAAATATTGATTATAAGTGCTTTAAGTAAAGCAACACCACTTGAAACATTTGGCAGATGTTGAGGACAACAACTTGTCTGGAAAAGCCAGAAAAAGAAAACACTTAAAAAACAGCAACAACCCATTATTATAGTTCTCATAACACGTAAAAACTGTATACCTCATGTTCGTCTATATCCTCAGCTGGAAATGATGCCTGACATCTGTCACAACTCACTCTTAGTTTTGCTGTGAAAAGAAAATAGGCACAGCAATAGTTAAATTACAGAGGTATACGCTTGAAGGTATTGTGTGGTTTAAGCTGAAACCTTAAAGGCTACCTCCCCTTACAGTTGTTGTTGTTTAGTGCTGGTTTGCTGGTCATTGGAGCAGGACCAGAGACACTGTCAGCAGCTGAGCAGGTCAAGCCGTGTTCGAGCTGTTCCCTCAGAAGGACGTAACGGCCGCAGTCCCTGCAGAGTTCGGTGCGACTCCCGCAGACGATGAGGTGTTCGCCCAGTTCCTTCCATGGCAGCTCCAGCTTGCAGAAGTGACAGATCTGCAGACGCTCCTCACACTCATCAGACTGGGAGGCAGAGCAGAGACACATTGATAAATACACATCCCAGGGCATAGACTATCAACCACCTCCGGGGATAGTAGGGCTCACGAGTCTCTGGCACCGTTATCTTGGGGGGTCGGGAGGTGAGAATTTTGGGAACTATTTTAAGGAATAGTTTGCCCAAAAATAATATTCCAATCATCATCCACGCACCTCTGTGCTGATAAAATATGAAGTTTTCCTATATTTTCTATAATACAACAAGATGTGTCACTAATCAAATGGTTTACTTATATTACTGCCCCATAGTTTTCTAACAAGTGACAGATTATTGCGTTACATTCGAGGTGTTTCTTTAACTATACAATATTAAACCGTATCTTTAGTTTGGGCACACGGCGCCAACATTCACACTGAACCTACCTCATGGTCCTTGAGGTAACGACGTTCCATCTTCTGGTTACACTTGGAGCATTTCACCTGCAAACAAACAGAGGTGTAAAGCCCCAAAGACGACATCACGTGGTGCACCTATGTGTCTGTGCACCTGTATATACCTGGCTGTGCTGTTCCTCTCCGTGCTGCTTCAGGCGCTCTCTGGGAACAGCCTCGTCACAATCAGGACAGAGACACAAGAAACGGCTGCAGTGCGTTTCATGCAGGGCGAAGTTGGCCTCTGCAATCTCTCTGTGGCTTTAAAGAGAGAGAGAGAGGGTTAACTTGTTTTACTACATTATATATATACTGTATATATATATATATATATATATATATGTTTTATATGATATATATACATTATTGATGTGAACATTGTGGATCATTTAGTGGAAAAGCCAAATACCACAGCACCACTGTGGGCACACTGTGGTTTGAATATTCCAGATCTGGTGATCCAGAATGTTTACATTTACAGGGCTTATGGAAAATTTCCCACTGTGAGATAACAAATAATAATACTAATAATACTACACTAAGATAATTGTAGATGAAACTGTGCTGATTCTGTTTAGTGTCAAATTAATCTTCAAAGTTTACTGAGCTTGACCCTGAAAGAAAACCACTATTGATGTGAACTATTTTTATTCTTGAATAGCTATCAAAATAATAATGATACCAATGTGATTCCAAATTGGAATCTCTTGCTTTTAAGTGCAGTGATATAATGGGAAAACTGAGCTGCCTTGGTGGAGGTTTGTGCTCTCTGAGTGTTGTTTAGTTTATTTTTTTATTTTTACTTTGACTTAAAACGTTCAGTTCAACAGAAAAGTCGATTAAAACTTCTTTTTTTTGCAGGGTAGGAGATGATATCGGCAGATTAATTGACTATTAGCTTTTTCCTTCGACCAACAATTGTGATATCCTCCTCTGAAAATCCACGGTTGTGACCTGTGACCTATGATCCTTAATATAAATGTATAGCAAGATTTAGGGACACGTTTCTTATTTCACAGAGTTCTTAATAACAACAGCACTGGTTCTCGCTTTAATGATAAAAATCTAATTTAAAACCAACCTAAAAGATGTTTACCACTAGTGAACCTGATCTCTTTCACCTCTTCGATGAATATTGACGAAAGTGAAAGAGCGCTGTTTGTTTTGTTCCCACAGTCCACTGACTTATGTCTTGTTGTGTGTTGACATGATTATATTTGTCTTCGGAACCAACTTAAAGCTAAATATAGGTGACTGTATTTAGGTGACTGGCCTGACTAATAATTACTCCTTGTATTGACGCAATCACGTTATATGTCGTTACGGTATGTAAAACTATGACTACTGAGACACTGAGTCAATAATCCAAACGACCACATATAATGTAAAGTAATTTCATATCATTTGGTGTCTCGTCCCTCCAAAAACTTTTAACATGAAGTTTCTCACCATTGTCCGCATGTGCGCGTTGCCTGCTTCTCATCCGTCATCAGAAATCTTTGAGTAGTGACGGTAGAAAAGTAATCTGACAACACAATCCGCATCAATTCAGCAGAACAGAAAGTGAAAAAAATCACCGCATGTTGTTGTTTTTCACTCCGGCCACAAGGTGGCGCAAATAAATCTAATATGGTTAATTAATTAATTAATTAAAGAATTTAAAAAAAGAGAGTTACTGGTCATTAGTTATAGATAAAATAACCCCATCAGTAGTCCAAGGACAGAATGAGTACAGATAAATAGAGAGACTTAAATACTACAATAATTCAATGTGTGTGAGATCATAATAGAATAAAATGTAAACTATTATAGAGACAAAACACACATAAACTGGACATAAAAACTAAAAAATCAAATAATAATAATAATAATAATAATAATATACCCACATAAAGCCCATGTAAGTCCAATTGTATGACATATAAAATAGGACACATGTTAGCGCTGATATCAAGCAGAACTGGGCTCAAATACACAGAATTAAGTGCAAATAAAGTAAAATGTAGATAACAGAAATAGGAACACATGAAGCAGGTGAGGTTTAACCAGAGGAAATAACCCCATATATTAACAAATGAGATGTATTTTTTAGGGGTGATCTTGTTTAAGTCACACGATGATCGTAAAGCAGATACATTGCCAATAAAAGAAAAAACGCTTAAATTTCAAACAAAATTAAAATGTAAAATATGTGAAAATATATATAAAGTAGTTAAATAAATCAAGCAATTTAAATATAATGACAGGAAGATTAAAACACCATGAAACAAGGTTGTGCAGGTGGTGGAGTTGTGAGTGCAGCAGCAATATGTACATGGAGCAGCACCAGCACTGACAGGCGGAGGAAGAGATGGGAAACATATTTATGTGACCCAAGATGGTGATTCCTACTGTGTTTGGTGATCCCTTGTCTTTTCCTCTAGCGCCACCAGCAGGTTGACATCTTTGTTTTGTTTTTTGTTTTTTATGTCTGAATAACCCTTGGATGAGATTTATGCACATTCTTGGTCTTGTCAGGATGAGCCTTAATAACTTTGGTGATCCTCTGACTTCACATTTTTAATCTATCCAGCTGTTTTAAAATACATGCAAAACTGACAATCCCATAAGCCTCTGATCTGTGTTTACACTACAGCAGTGAAAAAGGAGGAACTTTGGAGACAAACCCGTGTTTGACCAATAATCTCCTTTGATGAAACACACCTCTGGTTTGCACAGCTTGGTGATGCTGCATTGCAAATCTGTTCCTTTGAGTCCCGTTGGGTTTTGCAGGTTTTTATGCAAACAGGAAGCAGAGCGGTGGGGGAGGTGGACCTCTACCATCCAACTCTGGGAGGCCAGGAGAGAGCTGGCTCACATCGCCGAAGGCTCCAAGCCTGTGAGGACACAGCTGATGTCACAGTCACAGTGATAATAACCAACACATCCAGAAGTAACATATCTCTCTCTGACACACCTGGACACAGACTGAAGCAACACGACACACCGATCCTTTGTATTTATTCAAACATTAAACGGTGACCAGAGATAGCAGCCATGTGTGGAATAGCAGCTGTAGAGTCAGACATATTTGTCTCCTCCTTTATATATTGATCAGAATTTAATGATGACAAGGAGGGAAACATGCACACTAATCAAAGCAAACTGTACAACCATTACATCTGATATACTTCTCCACTGTACAAAGATTCTTAGTCTTTGGAACGACAGATTGTTCATACAAAAGCAAGTTTTTAAAATAACGCTGTACAAATGCACGGCTCTCCACCCACCTTAGTTTCTCTTTCTTCTGAGTGTTGGCTTCTGTTATATGGTGAATATACTATATGATGAGACTTGTGTGTATCTGATCATTCAGAGTTCATCAGAAAACACAGAATAGAAGGAATTTGCAGGAGAGAAGACTGGGATAAGTTGTTGCCTGTGCTGTGAATTCCAGTTCTCTTCTTCTTCTTTTTTTATAAATGCATCAGCTGCTGAAGAATACAGACATAAAAGAGCCTCCCTTTGACGGTGCAACTTGGCCTCAAATCCTGAGAAAAACATCCATCATGAGTCCACCTCCTCAGTTACAAAAAAGAAAAGGTGACAAATCTTAAAAACTGTACAAACACACACAGTAACAGGACCAATGCAGGCAAATACAAGTCATGGTGGTTGAACACTGACCTTTGCTTTTTGCAGCCACCAGAGGGCAGCACTGCAACACAAATAGGACTGAAAGAACTTTTTTTTAAGCATCTAGTTAAGATTTCCTAGTTGTTCCTGCAAAGTGAGGAAATATCTGTCTTCATAAAAAAAAAAAAAAACTCATGAATCCTATGTTACGCATAATGTATGTGATATATGTGCTAAAATATAAAAATAGATAATTTGAAAATAAACGGCAACATAGAAAAATATATATAATCAAATAATATGTATATACATGATAAATGGCCATGTGACCCATGCTTTAGATTGGTTTGTATAAACTATCCTAATTGAACATGTACTGATAATAATGATGAAAAGATACATTTTCTTTGTGTATCCTTTGTAGGCAAGAAAAGGCTTTATGCAATCTGTGTCATCCTGTTGGCTCTGAATGTGTGATGTGGTGTGTGGGTGGGGGCTGTGAAGCTGATCTCAAGGTCTGCAGGTGGGGTGGAGAGGTCACCATACGGAGCATTTATCCGCGGGGTTCATCGGGGAACTCTTCGGACAGTGGAAAACGCGGGCGAACTCATCAAACTGCGACACACTGCCAATCACTCTGCAGGGGGGAGGAAAGACAAGAACGACTAACAGAAATGTGGAGATCATGTGACATTCGTGCTTGTGCATGTGTGCATCAAATGCATGCAGATGTGATTCTTTTAATCTCTTTTGTTTTTGAATATCTTGGAATAGAAGATTATTCTGAAGTTGAAAATATTTCTCAAAGTGTAAAAAAAGACATGCGCTGTGTGTATTCTGTACCTGTAGTGCTCCGGTGCATGTTTGTCAGTCAGCAGCTGCAAGTAGATGGACTGAGATCTTCTTTTCATACACCAGTTCTGAAAAGACAACACGGACACAACTCTGACCCAAGTTTTGCCTCTGGTAGTAACCAAGCACATTTACTTGTCCTTCACGTGAGTATTCATAAATCCTGAAACTTTATTATTTTACATTTCAGAGGAAAATATTCTACCTGTTAATGCATCACATCTGTTTTAAGAGCTATAGTTACTTTTCAGATAAGATTTTTATAGATACAGTTATGATAAGCTTATAAAACGGACGGTGATGCTTTCATTTACATAATTATTCAAATTATCCGAGGTGCGGCAGTTTGACGACTTCTTGTTCTTCTCCTTCTCCTCCTGTGTTTGCTGATGGCTCACAAATAAACTTAAAGGTGAGCCGCCAACTGTATCGGAGTGTGTAGTTGTGCTTGTCAAGTCAGTGAAAAGGATTTAGCTTTGTTTTATCAGCTATAATTTCAGGACGATACCTGATGATTTAATGTTACCATTTCTCATATACAGTATATCATGAATCCCTGGCAGCAGAACTTGTCATATTGTCTTTATTTCCACAACAGTAATCATCTCAGAACCCCTCAGATTTATCATGTGACTCCTTGGAGGAGCCTGACAGGCAGGAGAGAAACCTTTTGATTGACCTACCAAACAGTAAATAACTAGTTAGAATAGTTAAAAGTAGCTCAACCACGATGAATTACAACTATAACATACTACTAATGCATTGATTAATATTTCAATATAACATAATATCTTAGTCAGAGAATTTATTTATTCATTTACGTACTTACTTATTTAATTACTTATTTACTTACTTACTAACTTACTTTTTACTTACTTCTTTACTTACTTACTTACTTTTTTGCATTTTTCTTACATGTTGTGATAATACTTTCACCAGTGCTTATACTCACTAGTGCTGTTTCATGTCATACATAGTTTTAAAAGACAGAATGAATCCTGACCAGAAATGATCAGCCTAAACTGGACACAAGTTAATATGTCATGTATGACAACACACTGCCTTTAGGACAGAGATGATTAGGTAATTAACTGAAAAGCCTGTTGTTATAAAATCAATCTGGAACAAATTTAATAATTAATGATCATTGTCAAAGTGCTTTATTTTTTTATTACTATGAACCAAACTATGGATGAAGTGACTCACGGCTGAAAAATGAGGCCTTTCAAATGAATGCATGCACATGATTTTTATATCCCCTCTGAGAGGCAAAATGTTTTTAGAAAAATTCTCCATTAAACCATGAATTTCAATGAAACCATTGAATTTCAATGACTAGTCCTAATAGTTAGAAGGAGCCGGGGTGGTCTAGTGCTTAGAGCCACTGTACTTTGTCCATTTTTGATCCTTCCAATGGTTAATACATCCATCAGCTAATGTTGCAATAATATAGAACTCCTAGCAGCTCTCTGCGATCAGCGGTTTCAGCTGAGACGGGGACCTAAAATGATTTAACATATGAATGTAATGAAGGAAAGCTTTGGGTGGCCTCCGTACCTGTGCGAAGGCGATGAAGAGCAGCTGTTCGTGTGTGTATCTGAGGCCGGGCAGGGGTCTCTCTGGACCATGTTCCCTCACCCACTTCTGATACGCCTGAGCCAGTGAGAGAATAATATAAGAGAGGAGATACAAATGAAATGATGATCCCTCACCTCATGCCCTCATCTTACACTATGATGTGAAACCGAACGGGACTTTTACAATCCCTCCTGACGCGCCTGTTATGTTTACCTCAGTCAATCAAACTGATTGACACGACTAACAGACATTTGCTGCATTTTAATATGATCATTTAAAAGGGTCCACTTATTCCCTGTGTACTTTTGTTTCTGTATGCGCAAGGCACTACTCACTTTAATATAGACGCACTGAGACAGTTAATATGGAATTGAATTATGCAGCATGTCAGATGGTGTCCAGACACACAGGCACAGACACACACACACACACACGCACACACACACACACACACACACACTCTGATACATGCAGAGAATTCAAGCAGAATGTTTATCTTCTCTCCTCATTCCGGGGCACTTCTGCTTTTCACTTTTATGCAAATAAAGCAGAGTGGTTTATGACAAATAAAGAGACAGTTTTTTGAGAATGGACTGTATACTGAGAATAAACGATAATATTTAGATGTTGTGAAGCTGAATACTGGTTATCATTATTGAGTACAACGATGATGTGGAGTATTACTTACATAGTATGATAGCTTTAGCCCGCCCATATCTGCAATATTCTCTCCCAGTGTCAGGCGACCATTCACCTAGACAGAGGTGGCAAAAGTGCACACATTCTTGACTCCAGGAGAAGTACAGTTACTTGTTAGTATGGTTATGGTTAGCGCAGGATACAGAGGGAGAGTAGGTGTGGATTCGGGGAATGGTGTCAGGGAGAGAGGGCTAATTATCATCCCAGGTGTTTTGCTCTAAGAGCTCATTGCTCTCTCTCCCTCATATTGCAGTGTGATGGACCTGGAGGTGTCTACCTGCTGCAGTCTGCCTGAAAAGGCAAACTGGATGTGAGTCTCGAAACGTCACGTCTGGAGACACTGGGAAGTATCTGTTAGTTTGTGAACTGAGAAGCTGTAAAGCTTGGATTTATGTTGTTAAAAGAACGACTATTCCAAACGTCATTCAAGGTGCCGTCGCTGAGAAGAACCCACACACCATGGTACTGTAGCAAGAGGTTTACCACGACACGTGTGTTAAAAAAACAGAGAGAAAAAAAAGACTGTGGTAAAAGTAGAAGTATTGATTCAACTTCTTTACTCAAGTAAAAGTGAAAAAGTACACGCTGTAAAAATGTACTCAAAGTCTGAATGTAGCCCTTTGAAGGACATTTCTACCAGCTGTTTTTGCTCAAACCAAACTGAACCTCATGTCACATTAATATCATATTAATTTTAAGGATTAAGAGCTTTATTTCAACTTCTATTACTGCCATTCACAGGAATAGAGATGTGGACGACCATTATATAGAACAAAGTGGATAGAAAAAACACAGACATCACGCCTTTTCTTCGTGGTTGTGTTTCCTTCTCGGTCTCGTCTTCTTAGGTGTTTTACGGCTGCCGTCTTGTTGTCATCCTGGTCATGTGTGATACGCACCGATGGATACACCGAGGGATTGTCCTTACTTTGTGTTTTTGTCCGTTTAATTTGAAATCAGTCTTGATGTCGGGAAAACACAAAATGATGCTAAATATAAAAAAATAATGTACTAAAGTAATGAGCCTGTTTAGAAAATGTAAGGAGTAGAAAGTGCAGATATTTTAAAAAAAGAAGTAGGGAGTGAAAGTAAAAATCTGTCAGAAAAATAAATACTCAAGTACGGTAAAAATACCTGGAAACTCTTCTTAAGTTTCCCACCTCTGTACATAGACATAGACAGTAAACATTTCACAAACTGCATGGATCTTAACATCTCTGCCTCTGTACTTCAATTATGTACTTCAATCTAGGATTTGGCATGTGATTAAAAGGCTAAAATCAAATACCAGTATTCCTTTCAGGGAGGTAGTTTCTAGCTGACCCCGTCTAATAAAAGGAAAGTTTTGGGAAATATGCTTGTTTGCATTCTTGCCAAGACTTAGAAGAGAAGATGAATACCACTGGCATGTCTGTACCCAAAATATGAAGCTGGAGCCAGGAGACCTTCGTTACCTTAGCTTAGCATAATGACTGGAAACAGGTGCTGAAAAATTCCCCTACCAGCCCTTCAAACATCATTAGTCATGTTTCTTATTGAGGTGATATCGGCAAGCGTAAAAAACTGCATGTTGGGATTTTATAGGGTCTTGACTATTTCTGTGATGATGTCCTGGGGAATCACTGCAAGTTTCCCAGGCAACTAGTGCAGACTCCAGACAGAGCAGGCTATAGGCCATGAATCCTCTCATCTAACCACTGTATAGTAAAGAGAGTGATCAGGCATATTTCCCAAACGTCAAGCCTCAAATATTTAGAGTTTCAAAAGAGTGGTGAAGCTGCTAAAACACTGCCTCAATAACAGTGTATCTGTTGAAAGTGTACTTCTGGAATTAAGTAATGCTTTCTGCTCTAAAGCTGTATTCCTCATGCACAATCCGTGACACCACTATTAGGTATCAGTGTTATTTTGTCAGATTTGACAAGGAACTGATCTCTAACTATGGAACTTGCAGAATGCACCTTTACAGGAACATACATGTGATAATGCACATATACTTGGTAGTAAATCTTCACAGATAACCAGAGTTGTGTTGCTCTAATTAGAAATACAAATGAATGAAGCTGCATTATATTAGGGGCTCACTGACTTTATGACATACGGTATGGATTACGATTTAAAGCTGAAATTTGTCCAAAATATCACTGAACCGTATCTCTATGAAATGCATGTGTTTGTTCCAGTGCAGAGTTGTGCAGTGTGCACATGCAGACCCACCTTCTGGTTATAAACGGTGAAGTTGTCATAGAGCTTGACGATACACTCCGCCTTCGTCTGGAACTTTCTGTAGGACTCCTCAGTCCACCACTGTTTGAGATTGCCATGACGGTCATACTGGCCCCCTAGGGACATGAACCATTGCATCACTAAGATGAGGAGCAAAAGGGGGCAAGGGGCCAGAGTTAGCATGAAGACAACACAACCTGCATCTTTACTTCACAGTCCAAAGAGCTGCCCACCACATGTGTCTACACTTTTTGAAGCATGTGGGTATAAAACCATTGGGAGGCAAATCATTGTGAGAGCCAGGGCTGACCTCAGATGACGTGTCCAGTTCAAGGGCCAACTGAACTGCTTTTCCAGCCATCTAATTTCGTTGAATAAAATGATGACTGACTGTCTGCCAAAGGAGCAGGAGTGCACAATCCTACCAGTCACACTCAAAGTTATTTCATTTGGTAGATGGGTGGCAGAAATGTTTCACCTTCATTCAATTATTTTAATGCATCTTAAAAGGCAGCACTTTAGAATGGAAATGAAAGTTACAGATTGTGGCTCAAAATTGTCTTTGTATGGGGCTGGAGGAGTGACATTAAATTTAGGCATTAAAAGTAAAAATTGGCATTAAAAACAAAACATGGACTGAAATATAATAAAGACATTAAAATAGTAGTAAATTTAATTATAATTTTTAATTTTGATGTGTTTTCAATGACAATCTTGTGTATTTTTCAATTAGTTTTTTATGCTGACAGTATTGTTTTTAACTTGTCTTTAGTTTTTAGGTTATGCAGGTATACAAAGGACACATCATTTGAACATTTGCATAATAATTAACAAAATAATTAAGAATATATAATTAAGAAAATTATTTTTTTAAATCTAAAGCTATGCTAGTATGGCAGCTGTGTCATAGCTAATGTTAACTGAAGAGTGTCATAAAAACAAAAAAAATCAAAATACAAAAAATATCAAAATGAAATAATGTAAATTGTTATATTTCATTTTTCAGTGAAACTAATTTCAATGCCAAATATTAGTTGTAGTGGAAAAATGTTTTTGAATGCAAATGATTCATTGAAGGTTTTGCCTTCAATGCCAAAATTCACTATCACTGTTCAAGCCCCATATCTTTGCTGTACAGTTGTAGGCACCCTACAAATGTAATAGAATTACACAAGTCCTCAGGTGATTCAATGCATTTGTGGGAATACGATGCCCTACCAAATGGTGAAAAAGTATACGAGCAGTGTTCCAATGGAGTATGGCTGAGGCTGCCATTCTTACCCCAGTCATCATATCCATGTGTTAGCTCATGTCCGATGATGGCTCCTATTCCTCCATAGTTCAGAGACCTGGCAGAAGAAAGGACAACATGGGATATTATCTGCAGTTCTTTAGAAAGTCTAGGATTGTCTAAAGCAATGCTATGCTTTAAAAACTATGCTAAAACACACCCTTGATCAAGTGAATGCTCTCCTTTGCAGGCGCAACCATACCTGTTCTGTCTGGTTTTAGTATTTACAATTACTCTCTAATTGCCTCTGGTGCAAACAGTGACCAGTGTTCAGCAAAATGTATTTAGTAGCATAATAAAGGAATATCCATTTTTGGACATTTTTGGAAATATGCATACTTGCTTCCTTGCCAAAAGTGAGAGAAGTTTGATGCTCATATCTGTGCATTGAATGTGAAGCTGGAGACCGGACACAGTTAGATGCTTATAAGTGGATTCTATGATCTTCGGACAGAGCCATGTTAGCTGTTTGCCCCTGCTTCCAGTCTTCTAAGCTAAGGTAAGCACCTCCTGGCTTCAATAAAGGACAGCCATGAGAGTAGTTGATCGTCTCATCTAACCATCGCAGAGAAACCAAGTTTCCCAAAGTGTCAGACAATTCCCGAAAGGTCTAAAGCGTGTTGCACACAGCTTCAGAATCCTCATTTACTTTAATAAGAAAGTAAATGATCTATTTTTATTCAGTTTTACAGCAATTTGCTGCAGAGGCAAAAGGCCTGTCTGGAAGAGCCAGAAGCTGGAAACTTGGGAAAGAACTATCCGAGCGGGGTTTACGGACCATAATGATACTCTCACAGTTGCGTCCTCCCACACCACAGCACAACCCCGTGCTAATTGGAGCAATGAATTATTTGGTCTGAATGAGGACTAACAGATTAAGTTAGGTTTGTATGCATACCCACTCACTTTAGCACAAAACAATCTGGCCTTTGACTGATAGGAGGTGTCTAATTACAGTCATCTCTGTGGCTTTCTTTCTATTTATCGGCCCTCATTGTTAATTCTGCTCAGCCGGGTCAAACAAAACACCAGCTGCACCTGGGATCTCATTTCGGATCCATGCGGTTTGGATTGGTATTGAGTAAAAATAAGCTCATTGCCACATTTTTCTGCTCTCGCTGATTTGGAAACATCAGGTATCTGTTTCACATGTGAGGCGGAAATCAGCGCTGGGACCTTTCAGGAGACGTGTGAGCATAAATATTCATCTCTAAAGTTGTCCTAAACAAAATGTAAAATAAAGCACCCTGTAACACAACCTTGTCTGAGCATTCCACCATGCCCCCTAACGTGTCCCCTGCTTCCAAAAATACGACTGGGTTGCACCGCCTGATCCTGGGCCGAGCTGGACCGCTGTCTTTGCAGCACATGCAGATATAGAGAGCGATAAGAGGGCAGACTTGGGACTATTCACATGGTTACGTCTGAAAATGACTTTCTGACAGCTAGTCGATACGCCGCCTTACAGAGGGCCCAACTCCTCTAAAACTAAATGGCTGATTGAAGCTTCATTATACCCTCCGTGCTGGTGGAGAGGTCTGTGTGTGTGTGGGAGTGAGAGAGCGGGGGTTTATGGGAGGTTAGGGCTACTGCAGTAATAACTTTAAGGGGACAGACACACACACACACACACACACATATGTTATAGCATCATTAATTAATATTGATTAGCATTCATGGCAGCAGGGAGTGGAATTAGTGGAGCTCTAATGAAGACATAGAAGTGTTGGCTAATGTTAAGTACACAAACTTCTAACTGAGGAGTGTGTGTGTGTGTGTGTGTGTGTGTATGTGTGTGTGTGTGTGTGTGTGTGTGTGTGTGTGAATTATGCAGGAGGTGCAGTAGGCATTTGGACTGTACTGTATGCAATTGCTTAGAATAATACTCAGCACTGGCAGCAGAAGGTTTCCCCTCAGTAAACAGCTTTGGTTCACAAGAGGTGGAGTTGAGAATTTTTTTTTTTTTTACCTGCACTGGTTGCTTCCTGACCCTCATTTTAATTTTTTTGTGGTGGTCCTGAAAACAAATTGCATTTTCAACGTCGCCACAATATGAATATGCACAATAAACACATTGTAAAGGACTGCTTGAAACACAATGCATAAAAGATCATTTTATTGACACGTGCCTTGCAATCGCACTCTGAACGCAAACATTTGACCAATCAGACGGAGCCCTGGAGACATGGGTCGTGCTTTGACACCACTTGGCCAATCAGATGAAGCCACAGCTAGCCATCAGCTACGGACAGATCGTGTCAATTTGGTGTTGACTACGAGGTTAGCTAGCATGATGGCTAAGGAAGGAGAGAAGAGCTAATGTGTTTCTAGTGTTATATAATTTTGACATGGACAAGTAATATCCTTCAGTGATGTATCCAGTGAGGAAGGGCGAGAGAGGTGACCACACCCATTTAGGAGACAGGAAGTGCTTACCCTGTCATACCATTAGCACAGCATGTAATGCATTGTCGTTATTATATGGCCATTTTTTAAATGCAGCTAGCTGAATCTGTTATCAATGCTATTAAAAGCTATGGTGTAATGCAATCGCTCTGTCTCTTCAATTTCTCGTCACTGCGAGTTTATTTCAGAGCCACAAATGAAAACCAGTCAGACAAATAGCACAGAGATGCAGACAGGCAGGCTATCTACCACCATGCACCACCAACTTACTGAAAATTTAGAGAGGCAACCTCGCAATGACACTTGTTCCATTAGCGGGACCTTGTTCAGTAATTGAGCTCTTGGTGGGTAGTTAAATTGTTTTAATCAGGTGCACTGGGACTTGAGGGAAGCAGAGGCTTTCCAGAGTACAGCAGCTTTGAATGACCTATGCGGCTGTGGCCGTGTTGATGTTGTTGCAAAGCATGCAGCGGAGACAGACAAGGACAGAATGAAGTCTACTCACTGTGGGAACTCAGGGTTGTAGAGAGTGGGCTGAAGGATGCCAGCAGGAAAGACTGGGAGAGAGATAAAGGGACGTGGAAATAGTGCAGAAAATAATACCACAAACTGCAGTTTAATCATCAATAAAAAAAAGATTGTTATTTAAAGTCAACACATTGATACAGTCTCTGGGGGAAAGGGAAACAGACGCCTTGAAGCTGCACCAGCCATGCTGTCTGTATAAAATACATAGTGGAGCTACTATAGAGGACAGTCACTGAAACTCTTTATTTGCCCAGATCAATTTATTTCAGCACTATCGTACACTCTAAAGAAGACATTTAATTTACAAAAAAATCATTACTTTCTCCAGAACTTTAAATAATTCAAAAAGTTATCTCCTGTCAACACTTGCTGCTTCCAGTCATCGGGCTTAAGGTGTGGCCTCGAATGATTTACATGCAGTATCTAATCAATGAAGTAGTCGCAGGATGTCCGCTGCATGTTGTCTGTTTCTCATAACCTTCAATTGAAAAAAAAAGTTGATTAAAGGAAAGTAAAATATGTGTCACATACCAGAAGGAGGAAAAAGTGGTGGGGAAATAATTATTAGTTAATGGGCATGAAAAAAGAAGAGAAGACGAGAGAACTGCTGTATGATGTGCAGAAGTGACTTTGCTCTATCAACCCTCGGCCGGCTTCTGTCACTTCGGCGTTCCTATTGAAGGTGAACATGAAACAGGAAAAGGGCTGCTGAAGGTGTGGTGTTCTTCTCAGAGAGTCTCTAGGACTGTATAAGTCTCAAAACTATGAGTGGATGGAAACCTGACCTCTAGGGTCGCCCCGTATGCAGAACAATGTGATAAATGCCCTCTGGAGTGCCCTTAGGGTGAACAAACCATGATGCAGTACACTAACTAAATACAATGCAGTGCTCTCTAGGGTGCCCTTACGGTGGAGAAAAGGAATTGGCCTCTATGTGCTGAATAGTTAGCGGTTACAAGTGTTTTTTATTGTAGAGGTGTAGAGAGTCAAATAAAATCATTTTAATCTTAGCCTTAGGTTAGAAACTGCTGGTGCCCTTTTTTTATTCTTTTAGCGCTTGTCCCTCAGATATCCTGAGTCTGCAGCTGGTTGCAGCTTCTCAAGAGATGGATCTGGTGTTTTTATCCATTTGATATTATTGGGAAATATCTTTGGACTGTTTGAATTAAGCTAAAAACCACTCTAGACTGAAATATTCAAATACAACTGGATGGATTGAGCCCTCTGACCTCACTTCTAGCAAATTATTCCAATTAGTAATTAAAATAATAAAATGTGTAGGTATTCAGGGTTTAACTCTATCAGTGGTATTTAAATCAGTCAGTTAAGCAAACTGTATATGTAAGATAAGATATACTTAATTGTCCCTGCAGGGAAATTTGCCATAACAAAGTGCAATACATCTAACACCTAAAAAGTAGTAATAATATGTTACAGCATACATCCTGAGTGTATGTAAATGTTACAGTATTGCACATGATGTTCAGATGAATAAATAGTATCAGTATCTGTATCTGAGATTTTTCGGGAGCAGATTTTAATAAAAACTCTGTTCTCATGTGTTTATATTTAACCCGATTCAAGACACGAAACAAAACAAAGCAAAGAAATGGAAATACAGCTTAAGTGGACGACTTAATTTAATTTGAAAACATTCTGAAAATGAATAGAGAGCTGAGAGCTAAAGCAGCGGTTAAGTAAGAGAAATAATGTGTGTAGGTTAACAAAAATGACCCGGGGGGGGGGGGCTCTTGTCTGACTCCTCCTGTTCTCTAGCATCGGTTTGAGAGCATTGATTGATTTTTCTGCAAGAGATTTAATCCAGCAGGCAGGCAGACACACAGACAGCTGGCCGATCCAGGGAGAGGCTGAGGGAGAGAGGAAGGGAGGGAGGGCTGACATCGCAACGCTGGATTTGTTCAAACTGGGGCAGGTCTTGTTTTTCCTCCTGGGGGTGTATTAAGTATGTGAGGTGGAGTGAGTGATGAGAAGGAATATGATATGAGGGCGTGGATGCCGTCACGTTCGACTTGCAGAAACCATGCGGCAACATGGTGTAATTGCGTGCAACTAATGCACGGTCCATGTCGTGCAGAATGGCAGTGGGGAGAGGATTGTGTTTGTGTGTGTGTGTGTGTGTGTGGAGACGGATGACAGAGAGAGCAGGATGAAGAGTCACGCACTCACCCATTTGGTTCTTGTTAGGGAGGTAGTAGGCATTAAGGGCCTGAGGGGGGAGGAGCCACCTGAAAAGAAAAACAGTGTCAAACAAGAAGACTTTTAAAGATGGATTACTCACAACCACACACACACACTCAAATCAACATTATGCCAAGTCTGAACACACCCTGTTCCTGAACAGAATCCCAAACACCTGCCTATCTGCCTCCCTCAAAACCCCCCGGTGAGAAATATTCAGTGCATGTGGTCCCATGGCCAGAGTTCCTCTCTGCAAGTGAAACCACAGACAGTTCCTTTGGGGTAATCCGCTAAAGCCAGACCAATTGATTGGCATAAAATCCCTCAAATGACTAACTCTGAAGTTGTGAGATGCCCTTGCTCTGTAGGAGAGAAAGACTGATGGCTCTGCATAGATTGCGGAGAGATGGAGGAGAGACAAACACAGCGAGGAGGAGGAGTGTTGTGTGTTCTTTTTTTTCTTTTCGTATAGCGACAAGACAAAGTGAGTGATGAAAGGATCATTTTTGGTGATAAAGGGGGAGTGTGTGATTTGACTCTTCAGGGCGTTGAGTGTGGGCTAATGATACAGTTGTTTTGAGCACCTTGGAATACTGATGTGAGTGTAATGTGTTGTCATAGCAGAGAATCACTCAATCCAGACGTACAGGGCAGTATTTAAAAAAAAACGAGCTGCATGTCCCACAGCACTTTTCTGCTGCCTGGCTGCTATAGATAAGTAAATCAAATGGGTTTCTCCAGCTGTGTGTGTCGATTCGGTATCTGTTGGTTTAATTTAGAGGCGCGTCAACAAATATGTGAAACTAGAAAAGGGATTCACGGGGACACATGTTAGGCATGTCAAATATATTAGAGGGATTCACACTCAAAAGGGAGCGTCCAGTGTGAGACTCAGCTGTACGAGCTTAGGCTGGATTTCAAATATATTAACCCTCGATAATTGCTTCGCGCTGCATGTCAGGGGGCTGAGATAGCCGTCTAGCTCGTGTAACACGAGCAGATATTACGCTCACGTTGTCTTGTCGACTTCTTCGTGGATCTTCTTGACGGACAGCTTGATGTGGAACTTGATGCTGTTGAGGATGTTCTTGAAGTAGGTCTTCTCGTCCACATCAAACTGCAAAACCACAGACGTGAAGAAAATGTGAACACCCTTATTGTACAGTATATACAAAAGAAAATGGGAAAAGCAATAATCACTTTTTGTCGGAGACAAAATGAGAAGTTTGATTCTACTCTCATGTCTGTACAATAGATATGAAGCTTACTGCAAACAGATGGTTAACTTTAATCTGGGGTGTTTATGACTCAATTTATTTGTGATCCAGTTTTCGTGACGCTGGGCTGAGCCATATGGCTTATAATTAATATTAACACTTTTTGGCTATGTTGCATTATCCCAAATATATCTTTTCTTGAAATAACTTATGGTTAATTATCAAATAGTGGCGGAGGACAGAGGATAGCAGGAGCTCTGAGCTGATTTAAATATAACTTACAGCCAGATTTGCAGTAGACACTTAAATTTACTTGTTGCATAAAGCTTTCCAGTGAGCGACGAATGTAAGGATAGTCTTAGATAGTCTGTTACAAAGTGCAATATGTGTGAAATACCAGTCAGACAGAAGAGTAAGAAAATGATGGACATTTTACACCCACCGAAAACCTACGTCTGCTGGAGGAATGCAATGCTGTAAAAAAAATGTGTTTAGTCATTTTAATCAACTTAAATGAACCTAAAGGGACTCAGTAACAAAATGCAATATGCCTGTGGTGAGCTATTACATCTGCATGAATGAGACATTGATGAGAGGAAGACAGAGCTGTGAGTGAGCAGAGGAGGGATAGCTTTGTGAATGCTAGAGCGATTTGCCAACTCACTGTTGAATAGCGGGGTGAGAGAAAGCTGCTGCAACAGAAAATAAATAAAAAGCCTGTGTTGAGCAGTTCTATGGTTTTCTTGTACTCTTCACAGTAGAGTTGGTGAAAAGCTAGTTAGCTTTTCAGAGCTGCGTAGCTGAGCAGCGGAGACAATATGACTGTATTCTGCAGGCCTTTATTCAATATATTTGATATATCACTCAGTCCTAATATGAGGGCTGTTTCCCTTGTTGTAATGCTATCATTAAAATGCTGTAGCAGTAGTTTATTTTACATATACAGAAAAGTGTCTCTGTTCACGTTTCAAAAGTTAATTATGCAAACATACTTTTACAAATCATCTTTCTCATTTGAGTTTCTGCGTGTTTAGTCCAACAGATGTGCTTCTGTTGTTTCGTGACAAACATACACATCTCTGCAGAGAATTATTTAACACTGTGGCAGCAGATGGAGGAAATTTGCCACTGATGGAGCTTCTACTATCACCTTGAGTCTGTGTACTTTTTAACTCAACTCAGATCAGCTAAACTTTATTTATATAGCACTTTTTTCGTACAATACAGCTGAGCCAAAGTGCTTATAGAGCACATATAGAATAAAAGAAAACAACAAAAAGAAAGAAACAAACAAGAAAACAAAATGAAGTAAAAATTAATAATAATAATAATAATAATAATAATAATCGAATTTTTTTTTAAAGGTAACGTGTTGAGTTTTTGGCCACTAGTAATGCTATGGAGCAGTGTTTCTGTGATGACCATACACTTTCATTGCAGTGGTTCCATAGTTTTCCACTGATAGGCAGTTAATGGTGATACAATGGACACAACATTGACAGCTGATCGTTATGTGCCTTTAACCCCCTGAGGTCCAGTCACCCAGGAAGCCTGGGTGACTGTGTCTAGAATGTTTCTAGACACAGACAGAAGGGGAAACTGAAAATGAGAATTTGTTGGTGTGATGTGTGGGTGCTCGCAAGTGGGTGTGGAGTGAAATAAAAACCTCGTGACTCACCCCATATTCTTGATCTATGAGCTCAGGTTTGAGCAGGAAGTCGGGGTATCCTGTCATCACCATCATGTGCTTCAGCTGGGAGAAAGGATGAAGAGATGGTGAAGGAGGGAGGGAGAAAGTGATGAAGAAACATCTGGAACAACATCACCTCACTTCCAATTTTGAGTCAGTAAAAACCAGTCCTACAGACTGGTTCTTGGACCCAGGCACACAGCTATCCAAGCACACAGACACATTCAACTAATCGAGCACACCCAGTGTAATAGGATTACAGGAAGCTCTTTATATTCAGCATGCCCCTCTAAAAGGATTATAACTTCAGATTGTAAAAGTATTAGAAGAGATATCTTGCAGCGCAGACTCGACATCAGCACCACAGAAAGATCCGGATTAGACAATCTTCACTTCTCAATGTCAAGCCCTTGATGTATTCTATCACACACTTCCATCTAACCAAGCAATCAATCAAACCCTCGGGAAAGAAAGGAATTGCAAAGAAATAATTAAATCCTTTTCAAATACTAATCGGATCTGGTGGGGAGTCGTGATTGTTTGTGATGCACGAGTTGAGTGAGGCTGTAAACCTTTGCTCTGGCAGCCTCTTTGGTGGCATCATCCATCCAGTCCAGCTCGTGCAGTCGCAGGTCCAGGGAATGCTTTATGTCCTCTACCAGCTCCTGTACCTGGAAGGCGATCACACATTGGAAGATTTAAAAGGCGTAGAAACAGTGTTCTTGTTAGTGGGGCTCAGATTCAGTCCTGTCAGACTGTGTTGAGGGCTTAGATGGATCAGTATTTTTGATCTGCTTGCTCTAACCGTCAATATTTATCTCCTAAAACATATTTAATGTCATTGTTAACATTTTTTCTAATGTGGGAAAGCTTTATTTAAAATGTGACATGATAAATCTTGTAGCTCCCATTGCCCGTCCTCAAGTTACCCACTGGAGCCACTGGCCTAGAAGACTGAATTATTAAGGAAAATCATATAATGAGTGCATATTTAAACTGCTATTAAATATTCATGAATATTCCAATATCTATATGATATTTATCTAACGGTTAGTATGGATTGCTAATAAATCAGACTGTCTTTAATGGTGGATTTTCTTCTCATCGTAGCAGGTTCTGACCCTCCGTTGTGTGTAATGTGAATTCCCAATGTCCAATATGTGATTTCCATTGACCTTATGTGCAGCTGAAACACACCATGAACCACAAGCCGAAGTGTTAATCCATTTCTGGATTTTCATTTCCGAACCAGCATGGCACACTGTTCTATTACCCAGCTAAAAACACAAGTCAGAACACTTTGAATGTCTGTCTATAAAGGCATGAAGTATGATTAATGAATGAATGTCTTCGATTTTTAGTTTTATTTTCAGAATACCAGAAGAATCTGTAAGGAGATACCAAATTCCCCCTGTTCTGCATCTGAAGTAGATATTAGGAATCTGCTTAGCGTGCTATCAAGGCTAATTCTTTTCACATCTGCATGCTTTTTTGTTCATCACATGAGGAGAATTAGAAACATAGGAGCACAGCTCAGAATCCTGAGGAATTATGTTTGTAATTGGGATGTCTGGACCAACTTTTTGTGGCCCTAATCTGAGTCCTTTAATATTACGTATCGATATCTCGAGTCTGATCCAATACTTTACAAAGCAGCAGAAGGCAGGATATTTTTTATCAAAGCTTTCAATTTGTGTTTTTTGTTGTCTAGGATCTTTTGTCTATGTTTAATAATTGGCTATACTGTAAATGAGGTCTCCACCACAGATATTGGAGGGAGAGGGAATTAGACATTCGTTGGACATAATTTTGCAGCATCTTCCAACATTGTTTCTTCCTGGCAATAAGGTTGAAAAACATTTGTCATCCAGACTTAAGATAACATGAACAAATTGTACAGTGTCTTTGTCAAACTACAATAATAAGTATACAATCCCACTCCTGAAACACTGGGACATGTTGTGTCCTTCAGCCCCCTCTATATTGGCGATTCAGGATAACAAGAAAGCACATCTCTCCCACTCTGCCTCCCGTCTCTCAGCTTCAGCTCCTGAGACTCATTAATTCCTGTTCATGCTGAGGTAAGCAGCATCAGTGAGTCAGTCAAGGCTTCACATATCGCCATTGGCATCTTGGCCGGTCCATCTCGTGTTGATAATGAGCTCTCAAACCTGTGTGGACAAGCCAACAGTACAGACTGATGTCTTTTTGAAATGTGAAATGATTAGTGTGAACATGGAAAACTCTAAAAAATGCAATAACCCTGCATGACACTTTCACTCTAGCACACATTAGACAGTGTAGTACACACAAAGAGAACAAATAGTGTTGATGGTTTGAATAAAGCTTACATGCTTATGGGATTAGTATCTATATCATCTGACTAAAACCCTGCAAAACTGTGGGCCTGATCCTAAAAATCAATTTTCTCCTTTGTTTTATTAATCATAATCACAATTAATCACACTAGCTTCAAATGTGATTGAAATATACACTTTGCATCTTATTAAAATCATAAATGGAACATTAGGATATGGGAACTTAAAATTAATTAAGGTACAGTGCAATGAAAGAACTTATCGAGTTGCATCAGACTTGCTTCATGCTGTATGGTCCTAAACTTTGGCAGAGATTTAAAAGTTCACAAGAGAAGAAGAAAGGCAGCAAGATGAATCATGTTAGGTGGAATTTGAAAGTTTTAAAGAGAAGAGGATGAAAGTGAGAGGATGGACGGCTTGAAGGAAGAGTATGGGGTTACCAAGGTTAGAAAACCCATATCCCCATGTCCTAAAATGGACAAGAGATTGATATAAGAATACATATGAGGGAGGATTAAAGTAAAAGACAAGAGGAACACAAGGCAGATCTGAGGGATTAAGAGTGCCTGACCTACACAGAGAGCAAAAAACAGTGAGCGATGCTGGAGACAGTCCTGATTTGCAACAGAGTCCAGTACAGGAATCCATCAAAATCATCTAGCCATGTCAAAAAAAAACACACACACCTGGACCCTCCCAACTCTGCCCCTGTGGAACGGAAGAAAATGATGAACTGGGATGAAGACAGGAATAAAAAGTAAAGAAACAAAAAGAGAAAAAAGGGAGGAAGTAAAGCGAATTTTATTCTGAAATCTGAAACTTTGAGAACAGAAATGTCTCAGGTGATTTTGCAATAGTTTTAAATGATTTCAGTAATAAGTGCAATCATATTATTAAAATACAATTCAAGGCCAAGGTCAGTTATTCCCCTCGCTGCCTGAGAAGGTTGCGTGGGTGGGTTGTTGTTGTTGTGTGTTACACAGGTCCAGGTATTTATTAATGGAGTAGATGGAAATCGCAGATAAATGACTGCTTACATTTTTAGACTAACAAGTGATGGAAACCTTTCAATTGTTGCATAGTGAGAAATTCATGTACATAAACATCAAATCCTGTTTTTTCCCAGTTGTCGGACCGTTTTGCGTCAAATTAAAGCAGCTACATATTAACAATGGATAACTATGTGTCATGTAAAAATTCCCATTTTAGCATTTTAGTGTTTTTCAGCTCATTCTTTCGGTTTTTAAGACCAATAATTTACTTCTTTCTAGCAAAACGTTCTTAAAAACCCACAGTATATAGGGGAATGGGACAACTAGACTTGAGCCAATGCACTGCATTAACCTGGCGAGCAGTAATGAAAGAAATTAAGAGAAAATAGACTTGGCTGACTCAGGTTTGGAACTCAAATGTGACAGTATAATTTGTGTTAAGCTGCCTTGTATCTCAGTCGTAGACGTGCTAAACTCGACATCTATTCATTCCTCCATTATCTAAGACCGTGCTTGAAGGAGGCTGGAGCTGATCCCAGCTGACACTTGGCAAATGGTGACACACACCCTGGACAGGTGGCCAGTTCATCACAGAGCAGAACTCGACATGCAATTCACAATTCCGTTTTTTTTCTTCTTCTTTTTTTTTCTCAAATTTTAAATGTAAGTCATTACATTAACCTTTCCACTTGGGTGGGATTTGGCCACTGTCTCGATTACATTAATTAAATGAACATTGGCAAAATCTATTCTCCTCTGAAAACAGGACAAAACTAGTTCACTCAGAGAGCATACACAAACGCACACACACGCACACGCACACACACACACACACACACACACGCACGCACGCACGCACGCACGCACGCACGCACGCACGCACGCACACACACACACACACACACACACACACACACACACACACACACACACACACACACACACCTTGCAGCCAGCCTGTGTGTGGATGTATTTCCAAAAGTATTACAATCATGTCAAAATATTGTCTGTAATTGAAGCATCAGCTTCACCTCTCATCATCATTTATGACCCCACTAGTTGTGTAGTGGTGTCTGCAGAGACCCTGCATGCAATTGCATTTATTTATTATTTTATTCTGTGACATTTCTGCTAGTCAGCTTTTGTGTTGTGGTCTTGTGCAGGTGTGCAGAAGTTAGACTTTGGACTAAATACATAGCGACCAGACATTACTGTCTCCATCTCTCTCCTCTGCTCTGTCTGTGGATGATCTGTCTAGATGAATAAAGAGCTGCAGGTGTGTTTGTGTGTGTTTGATGTGTACTTTGAGTGACTTTACAAAAAAATTCTGCAAAGTCACCCCTTTCTGCAGGGCTGTGTGGAGGTGTGGGCTTCTTTGTTTGTGCATTACTGTGACACAATTAGCAAATAACATTTCTATGATTGAATGCTTTGTTGTTGTTAACTCTGCTCCCTCTCTTGGCTTAATGTCTTGTTCGCACGCCCATTGCTATAATTCATGTATAAGCTCTGTGATTCGGATTCACTCCAAAATTTAATTGGTTCTTCCTTGGCCCATGTTACACCCTTACATCAGGTTTCATGAAAATCAAGCATATTTCTTTCTGTTATCCCGATAAGAAAAATAACCAAATTGGACTGAAAACACAACTTCCTTGGCGGAGGTAATGAAGGCTATCAAATTCATGCATCCACGGATAAACCAACAATCCGTTGGTCCACCCCGACCCATACCTTTGCCTTGCTCTGTGAGGAGAAGTGTCGCTGGACGAACAGAGCTCCCAGGGCCATGCCGAAGTGCTTGTTGGCCTGAGTGAGGCAAAGCCTGCCCAGCTCCAGCTGCTGTTCGGTGCCATCAATCTCCCGAGAAAACTCATGGATGGTGCTCCGGAAGGCGGTCGACAGGTGTTCGCTTAGCGCTGCCACAATGCGCCACAGCATGTAGTTATGGAGAACTCTAGCACGGACAAAACAAGAAGGATGGGTCAATTACCAGTAACCATTCATCTAAATGGCATACATACAGTAGAGCCCTTAAAATCAGATGTAAGCCTTTTTTTCCAACAAAAGGCTTTTGGTGTAGTACCCTTGTAAACCGTATGTAACCTGTGATAAATGCACCTAAACCCTTGACAGACAGCACTCTTAAATGTAGGCGGAGTTGTTACGGGGGGCTTCAGCGGTAACTAATGTCACTTTTCCAGCAATAGGTGAACAACAGAGGAGAATTTTCTTGTACTTGAGAAGCTGCAGCATTTATTAACTGTCACATTGCCTATATCCGACTGATTGGCAACATACAAATTGCTAACATTTTCCTCTGCTCTGTTCTTATTTGCTTCTCTGCCACTCTGTCTCTCTCTCCTTCAACCACTCAACTGCACACAAATGTTTTGTCTTTTTTCTTCTCGGTACGTGGTTCTTTATTACAACAAGGAGACCAGCTTTGTTTGAGAGAAGGCTACAGCCAGCAATGTGTTAAACGTCTAGTTTGTTAGGTACCAAGTGTGAGCCTGAGTGTGTTGAAGAGAAAAACATTGGATTTTATTTCTCATGATTTCTTATGAACTCAACTCTTTAGCTGCAATACTAAAAATGTCTTATTATCTCCAACAAAGAGGTCATGTTTTTGCTGGTGTTGGTTTGTCTGACAGAAAACTACCTGGTGGATTTTGATGAAACTTGGATGAAGGGTTGGACGTGCTGCAAAGAAGAATCAAATCAATTTTTAGAGTGGATCCAGGGAAGGGGACGGTCAACTAATAATAATACCTAATGTGTTTCCAAATTCTAGTGATATATTTTCATAGTCAAGGAGTCATATTATCATCTTTTTATTTTATCATCATATTCATTCTCTTTTGTATTCATTGACCATTACCTTGAATTTTCTCCAGCTTTCGATTTTATATTAACCGCTGTGTATTTTGAATTTTTATCCTCGGTTTTAACTCTTTCATCTCTGTCTCGCGCTTGCAGTTGTCCTGTTACCTTGAGTTTCCTGTCTTGTCCGTCAAAGCACTTTGTAAACATTTGTTTTTGAAGGTGCTATAAAAAATAAAGATGATATATTATGAGGGTCAAACTATCATGGGACTTTTGCTTTTAGGTGCAATGACGTAATGGGGAAACCAGTGTCCCTTAGCGGAGGCTTGCATTCAGTGATTGCTGTTTTTCACTCGTAAGACTTACATAGTCTTGCTCTAATGTAATGCTGTAGCACACTTCCTTTAGTGTTGGGTTTGTAAATTGACATATTCTGTGTCTAGCTGTCGTCTTGCTCCATCTGACTCAAAGTTCTGTTTTTCCATCTGCCCTCTGGGCCACTTAACAGTCAGAAAAGTTAGGGAGAAAACAAGCGGGAGACAGTGATTGAGAGCGAGCGGTGAGGAGTCAAGAGGGCCCAGCAGTTAAGGAACAACCTCCTCCAATTCTGAGCGACTCACAGCGGAGAAGCAGCAGAGGGGCGAGGAAAAATGGATCATTCATTTATGTATTCACGCTGTGTCTTCTCCCTCGGACGATGGAGTGCTGGTGTGTCCTCGTGCCCCCACTGGGTGCACACATCTAATCTGCCCTACAGGGATAAATGCCCAGCTCTCCTACTGTGAGGCTCCATGTGAACCTAAAGCTATGTTGTTGTCATTTTCCCTTGTTCTATTTCGTTCCCTATGCATGGCAGATATTAAATCAAAAGTATCTTGGAAACAGCACCCTGAGGTCCTGCCAGCAAAGCACTTGTGAAGTGAATTTAATTGATGGAGAAGGGAGAGGAAGCTACGAGGTAGAGGGATGGAGGGTGAATAAATGGATGAGAGACTCAGGCTCCTTGATCATCAGTCCCTTAAACCAATCAACAAGTTTTACAGGTTTAATTAGCTGTTTTGTTAGATGTGCTGGTTTGTGTGTGTTTGTTAGTTTATATATATATATAAATGTATGTGTGTGGGAGTGAAATGCACTGAAATGCAGCTCCATATATGGAAGTCATCTATATGATAATGGTAAAAGTACAGCACACTGTGCGAATGGGAGAGATGTGCTTTGATTACATTTCTCACAGTGATTATGTGCACATTCTTTCATGCATTGTGTGGTTATTGAGCGACAGTGGGACACAGCTAGAACTGGAGTTACATGCAGGTAACTTCTACCTTACCTTGTGTCATGACTGTGCTTGTGTTCTTTCATTCACCACGATAGACAGTGGCAGCATTGGTGAGAAAGAGTGTTTGCAGTGGTGACGGCTTTTTTGTGTGTTATAAAAAGAATCTTTCATCCTAGGTTTCAGCTTCCTTAACGTTATGTTGAATGTTTTATATTTGGAGTTTATTATTTAGTTTTCAAGTGTTGAATAGATTGAAAGTTTGAAATAATAATGGTGCTAGCTGAAAGTGAGGGAACAGCAAAGTTATTGCTATCCTATGGGGAACTTGAATGTGTGGACCAAATTTCAAGTCAATCCATCCAATAGATTTAGGGATTTTAGTCTGTGGACCTCCACACAGCCACTGCCATCACATCCCACAAGTAGTGTGGCTAAGATGAGTCAAGGCCTATGGTTAAAAATAAAATGTGCACTGATAATTACTTTTGCACCTCTGGTTTAAAAATAAATAAATAACATCAAATAAGCAATATCCACACTTCAAGGTTTTAAAAAGTGAAAATTTGCAATGGATGTATCAGCCATGGATTAGATGTTGATTTACTACTACATCAAGTAGAAGAAGCTGTAGCTTAGTATAAAATGAAATGAGTAAACCCTCCAGGTACTAGTATTTACAGTTACAACAGTGATAGGGCTCTTTTTTATCATCTGTACATGATGCACACCAGGGGTCACCAACCTTTTTGAAACTGAGAGCTACTTCATGGGTACCGAGTCATACAAAGGGCTACCAGTTTGTTACTCTCACCTGAAATAACAAATTTGCTCAGTATGCCATTAGTTATACATCATCAATAATGATTAATGATATTCCTCTATGAGAAGACACTGATCATATTAATCATTTCTCACAATAATTATCAACAATGAAATCAAGGTGGGAAACAGATCAATATTCAGCACTTTATCTCTTTAATCTCAGTAATTGTTAAATTGTCAGATGATCACTTACATCACATTTCATAGGAAAAATGTCCCATTTTCACTAGCCACTGACAAACCTTAACAAATCATGAACTATATTGCACCATGTTTCAAAAAGTTATCAATAATGTAAGGTTAAAGAAAAATCAACTTACATATTTTTAAATAAATGTTGTCACATTTTGAACTAATGACCAAATCTGCAGCATTTTTAACAAAATTATAACTGTTACATGTCATGAACACCCTTTTAAATTGAACACAATTCTTTATTATAATTAATGCCGTTTTTATTATAATTAATGTAATTATGCCGCTTTGCCGTCGCCACAGTCGACCCGCAAATGAGACACACGCAGGTTTCTTTCACAGACGTAAAAAAGAACTCCTCCTCCCATTCGTTGTGAAAGTGATATTTTTTCTTCCTTTTTTCTGCCATGTTTTTGGGGTAAGAACCTGCATTCAGCGCTCATCTTTGCTGCGCCGCTAGCTTACTCTCCACGACCACTGGTTTTGTCACGCGCACAATACAGACCTTTGAACTAGAATAGGTCAGAGTTCACCTAAACTTATCTAAACTTCATATAATGAACATATTTTAAGTTATTGTCATTTTTAAATCTATATAAATGCAAGTGTGATTATAAAAGAATAGCAACAGAATAAAATAAAATTTTAGACGCGGCTCACTAGTAAGTTGTGCTATTTTTAGAGCAGGCCTGCAGGGCGACTCATTAAGTCCTTGGGGGCGACCTGGTGACCGCGGGAACTGTGTTGGTGACCCCTGATGCACACCAATTAGAATCAAGTATTCCTCATGGTCATTGTTTATCTGCATGTATTTCAGGATGTTGTGAAACACTGTAAATCATTATGTTAGAAGAAAACATAATGTAGCACAACTTCAAACATACTGCCACAATCTTCAACCGCAGTGACAAATCTATTAGAGTTTTGACATGGGGACCAAACTGTGCATCATATGGTGATTACGATGGACTCCTTCTCCTGTTTTTGACTCCCTAAAATTTTCCCTCCAGGCTCAGATCACCACATTCTCCCCTACATGGTCACGAGATGTGCCAGCGTGTGCTTAATGCTCTAATGGAGTCGCAGCAGTGTTAAATGAAGGCGCTGAAGAGTGCTGTACAGATCAAGCAGTAGGTCTTAATCACCTGAGGACTGAGTGAAGGCTCATTAGCTGAATGGATTTTAATGGGGCTGGTTAGGTAGATGAAAAGACACAGTCCCTGTGCACTGCATCAACACATTACCACAGGTAATGACCCTACAGGTAATGAAGGGTGGAGGGAATAACCTGGAATAACCTGGAAATTGCCTTTTAATATTTTTATCTGTTATATGATGAACTGAAAGTGGAATAACAGGACATGCCACGCATAAACGCTTTCAAACCAACACAAAATCACACATTTAGTTGTTACAGTGCATAGAGTTTTATCCAAAGCACCTTATAGCAGCACAACTGCATATATATCTTCAGCTCAGTGAGAATTAAACCCCCGACCCTGAAAACTACAGCGCCATGAAATTTAGCGAACAGCTCATCTGAAAATGTAAAAGCAGTGGACCCCGAAGGAAGTGACTCCTCGACTGTTTCACTTCTTTGGATTACTCATGAACAGACATATATTGTGTGGTGAAACATGCCTGAAATAATAGTCACCTGCTAGCCTGCAGATTGCACAGCCCAAACAGTCGGGAAAATAACACACACCCGATTCCCACACGACGGAGGGAGAGTATGTGACACAGACGCTGGTGTGGTCATTATGCTTTCCCCTTCATTGAGGCCTGCTCATCTGGTTAATGGGATTGGGTGCAGTCATTGCAGTGTGTTACACTGCGCACACATAGACACGCACGCTCTCTTAAGGAAGAAGGATGGGGAGATGGAGGTGTGACTGCTCTTGTCGGTAGACATATTTGATTTGAAAGCCATCGGTGTGAGAACATGGGTTAGAGGGAGAGAACAATGAAGAGGAGTTGGTCAATAGATACTTGTAAAGATGGAGAGTGTGTATTCTCACAGATGGGGGCATCGAGAAGTGACAATCACTGGCAATGACGAGGAGAGGAGGAGGAATGAAACGATGCATGGGAGGAGAATGAGAGGTGGTAAAGATAGGTAGAGGATGGGTGGATGGATGGATGAAGAGACACGTCTGTGATTTTCACAAGGAAAGTAAAAGCCGGTGAAAGACAAGACACAACAAAGGAAGAAAAATCGGCTGGGAAGGAAAAGACTGAAACGTTACAAAGACTAGAGACGAAAAGACGATAAAAATGAAGTCAAAAGAAGGAAAGCGAGATGGGAGGAGGGATGATTCATTCATTTTTAACCATACGTCCTCGCATCCTCACACACATCTATCTAACAGACCTGCCAGGGTTTTCTTTTTACCCTTTCACCTCTCCGAGTGAAACCTCACACCATTCCTCCAATTAACAAGGATCCAGACTTTCCTCCTGTTATAAGAATGTCAGCCTCTTCAACTGTTCTGCTGCACTCTTGGACAGTCTGTGTGTGCTTGAGTAGAAGAATGCTGTACAAAAGAGTACAATAGAGTTTATGTCTGATCCATTGGTGTCTTCGAGGGGAAACAAACCTCTCCTTCTGGTGCTGGACAATAACACAATGGGTCAGCACCTCTGCCACGGCTCTTGACTCACACTGCATGAAACCAAACAATGGCGCTGTGTGTGTGAGTAAGTGTGTTCTCACGCTTTTTGTGTGGATAGATGTGCACAATATTTCTATAAATGCAACTATGCAACTCTGGTATTAGATTTTTCCACATGTTATGCTGACTTGCACAGCTGGATTAGAGGATGGGAATCATGTGGGTGGGTTAATCCTACTTATTGTGTCAAGCTCATGCACCACAACTGTAAGAAATACCAACTTTCCATAACAACATCAAGAAATATCAAATAAGTTGTCCAGAAGTTCTGTGGTGGATTTAAGAAAATTCCAATTTCAGTGTATTTTTAAGAATTCTCATAAGATATTCTAATGTGCAACTTACAACAATTTGTCTGTGCACGAGAGAAGTAGCAAAGCCCAGCAATTTCCTAGGAGACAGAACTTAGGGACGGACTGAAGGTTGGAGGAAGATGAGAATGCAAGAGCGACCAAGAAAAGTAATCTTTTCTCGTGGAGAAAACATGAACAGGTGAGGAGGAGGATGACAACAGGAGGTAGAGAGGTGACAGAAGCAGAAATGAGTAGAGAACATTGGAAGAGGTGCAGATGGAGAGAAGTGAGAGTGAGGTCGTGGGATTGAGCCATAAATTGGGGAGAGAGAGGATTATCATGCAAAATTTAGGAAAGATATAGTGAGGGAGGAGAAGGAGGACAGGGGACAGATGGAGGGTGCTGGGAAGCAGGGGACTGAAGAGAAGAGTTTAATGATGGGAGGATGAGAAAGAAGGAAAGACAGTGAGTCAGAGAGATATCATAGAGAGACTGGAAATCTTCACTGTTACCACCCATTGTCATTGTTAAGAAGCCTGCCAGAAAAAAAGAAAAGTCAGTTTTATTGTTTTATTCATAGTTTTCTCAAATTAGTCAAACTTGAATCTTTTGAAGTCAGGGTCATGTTGAAAGTATCAATATCTGCTTTTGATACTATGTGAAGAAGGTATAGAAGGTAATAAAACAGACCTCTAATCAGATTTTCTTTTCTTTCAGATAATAACATCATGTGTTCAAGTTGTTGGCATAAAACAAACGCAAACATTTTGTGAATTTTTTTTCTGTTTTTCCGCTATCTTTTTCCTGTATCAAAACAGGTATTGAGTATCATTTTTATACTTTTATGGTATCAAAGTTTAAACTTCTAGTTTTGTGACAAATTTGACATGAAGTAAAGGAAGGGTCTCGACCATTTTCAACATTAAGGCTCATTTACAGCAGTGCTCAGCATGACATTGTTTCATTCGTTTTTTCTTCTTCTTTCCTGTTTGCAATTTTTTATTTAAAAAGTTAAAGCTTTGACTTTATCACTATTCTGATTTTTTTTATTGTTTAGTATTCCGTATTTTGATTCACTTCATAGTAAAAATAAAGATTAGATTCAATTATGTTTTCCCTTTTCCTGGAAGAAAGGGGCTCACCAATTTGCTAAATTAGTGCCGGGTGGTTTAAAAGAGTTTTTTGTTTTGTTTTGTTTGTTAACATAGTCTTTATATTCTGCACAATTCTACACAAATGGTAACTTGTTATTAAGTCCCAGGTAAGGCGAAGCCACGTTTTTTTATCTAATTTTTAAAACAGTTTTTCATCTTCGCACAATGATGTTGAGTAGCTGTTGCTAAATTTTAACCAATGGAGGGCAAACTCAGGCATATTCCAAGATAAATGCAGCAATTATTTTTGTAGTCATACAATTATGATGGGACTGGCATTTAATTCTGCAACAGAGTAGCACTAAATAAAACTTTGAGAGACCAGTTGATTTGAACTTTCAGAGTGCATCTTAACAATGAAGCCCTTATCAGGTGAGTATTATAGCTGACTGAGTGAATGCATGATAAAAGGGAGAGAAGACAGGATGTGAGATAGACACAGGTGGAGGGAACAAAAGAGAGGGAGAAAGGATGATTGAAACTTAATGTAGAATCTATTCCTAAAGCCATCGGGGGGTATGGATGAACAGACCGAGAGAAGATTGGTAAACAACAAGGGAGAAGACAGAGCTTGCAACCTTAAGAGAAGTGAACCAGGGCTAATGGATGTGACACAGGGGATAGTAGCGGCGCTTTTACAAAGAAGAATATGAATCTCTTATTGATACGACCTTAACTCAAAGCGTACTCGTGCTGGAGTGCTGTGATTAAAATATACATTTTACAAAGAAGGGAGAGCAGCAGGAGACCAGATAAAAGAGATAAGACAAAAATGGAGCACAAAACAGAGGGTAGAAAATGTGATATGGAAGAGTTGTTTACACTGATGTTAAGTTAAATCACTGCAAAAAGAAAGATGCTATTTTTTATAGTGACTGATAAAAGTAAGTAGAATAAACACTGAAAAATCTAAGTGAAGAATAACATTTATTTTTATCCTGTAAAAAACTGAATGGTCATAAATTGAGGCAAAAGCAAATAAAGGAAAGTTATTCTACATGATGCATAGACATTTTGACCAGACCGATGTTTTACAATATACTGTATAATAAGAGCCACACATTCCAGCACAGCTTTGCTCTAATCCTGGTTCTAACTGCTGGATATGTCTGGGTCTTCCCCTGATTCTGCGTCAGCACTAGGACAAAATGAGCAGACTGGTCACTGCTCTTCTTCCTGGTACATAGAAAATGTTGGAATCTAACATCCAACTCATCTCCCTCTCCATCCCCTAATAGCAGAACATGTTAGGCTAGTCGGTCTGACTCACTGACCCTTCATCCAAGTGAGATTTGTGGAAGTTACAGTGTATGGCTCTGAAATACCAGTGGTGAAACTGTGCTGGTGATGATAAATCAATGGTGCTGGCGAGGTGCTGTAGTAGTAGATGTTTGTAATTGTGCCTTTTTCTCTCTTTTTTCCCCCCTCTTTCCGGCCGTTTTTTTTTTTTAACCCAGATTTGAACCCAGGACCTTCTTGCTGTGAGGCAACAGCCAGACACACCCACTATGTCATCAAGCTGCCCTTGACGAAATAATTTAAAAGATAATAATATATGTTCTGTACGAGTGACTAAAAAATTGCCACACCAGTGTGAAGCCCCGGTGTTTTGCTCTAAATTGAAACGGTGAGATGAGGTAATGACCAACACTGAGGGTAAACTGTCACAGAACTGATGGGTTATAAAATTACCAAAATGTATGAATAGGTTATGCTGCTATACAGACAGACAGACATGTATCCAGTCTCAGACATAAATGACAAGCAAGTAATCCACCTGCCAGTCATCCATGGTCAGCCATGCATGAGGGCCGAGTGCTGCTGTTGTGTATTTGTGTAGAGCACAGTGACTATTGGCGAGCTGTCAGCTGCTGTGACGCACATCCTGACGTGCAGCAGCCCTCTTTGGCCGCCTGGAGTCTGTCAACAACAAGGGGAAAGAAAGTGTGTGTGTGTGTGTGTGTGAGACCATGTATTGCTCTCAATGTGGGGACACACATTCATACCGTAGGGACTCGACCTCCTTCTGGGGACAAAATGAAAGTGGCCAGAGCATAAATAATTAATAATTAGGGTGAAGGCTTGGCTTACGGTTCGGGTAAGGTTTGGGTAAGTCTCCAGAAAGTGAATGTAAGTGTCCCAGGAAGTGATGAAAACATGACCATGAGTGTGTGTCCGTGTGTCCCTGTCTGAGAGTGCAGGTGGTTGAAGGGTGTGGATGCAGATCAATAAGAATCAGCTGCAGCAGAACTAGAATTCCAATCAACAGTGACTCGCCTCAAACACATGCACAAATGGTGTGCATGGAATTCCTGAACAGCAGCACTCAAAAACCAATCTATACACCTTGTGACACTGCGATTTAACCAAAACTATAGTGACAGGATTCACACACACACACACACACACACACACACACACGCACACACGCACACACATACACACACACACACACACACACACACACACACACACACACGCACACACACACACACACACGCGCACACACACACACACACACACACAAACACACAGTAAACATCCTCAAACAAAATCGCTTACTCAAGCTCAAAAAGTACAGACTCAAAAATTCCTGCATCTAATTTCATTGATTTTTTCCCCCCCATACACCTCAGTGCCCTCGTCCTTCTCTTCCTACTCAACACCTCCAACCCACCACTCCCACTCCTCTCTTGCTTTACCTCTTCGAAGTGGTCTTGATGATGTCAGACACTTTCTGTATGTAATCGGTGGCGAGCACGACGATCTCCTCATCCTCTGAGAAGTTGTCGTGGAAGATTCTGTCCAGCAAACGCTTCCAGTGAAGCTGCAGCGAGTGGAGGAACAATACAGTCTTAGTTCTGTTATACATTGTCCCATTGTCACATAATATATTAAAAAACATGAAATTATTTTAGTCTTGAAAACTTGTTCCTGCCTCAACCCCCAACTGCAGTATTAGAGCTTTGGGGCTTTAAGGCCTGCTTGTGAGCTGACCACAATCAGATCTCACCGTCTGTTAATTCGATCAGACTCATTAACGCAAGACCCACGAGCTGATGCCAGGCTCAGGGTTTACTGCTGACAATAGGCAAAATAGGAAAATCATGTTACAGAGACAACAGACAACAACTAATGATGAAAAAAATGACCTGTGCAAAGTAAATCTGCATTGTCAATAGAACACTCAGACCTTCTGCAATTGTGCGTATTTTACACGCAGTGGAGGCATTGCTGATCATTTCAGTATTTGTGTGTTTTATTTATTGTTTACTGCACAATATAAAGACGAGAATAAAGGTCTTTTTTTCCCCATTTGATAAATAAAGACGGATGTTTTGCACATGGACTCATTTTTGTTTGTTAGACCTCAAATACAGTAAGTATTAAATGTGCAGAGAGAGCAGAGTTTAAATGTGTTAATTATCATACACTTTAGGGATTTAAAGCGCAACACTATTTTTGGCCCAATTTGAAAACATCTTCTTCTCTTTTTTAAAATTGGTTGTATAGTACATGTATATTTAGGGCAGGATGTGATCATTCCCAAGATCTGAGGTGTGTACGATTTTAGCCTCACTGCAGTGGCTGCCTGTCATGTATGAAATTGATTTTAAGGTTCTTTTAATCACTTACAAGGCACCTCATGGTATAGCTCCTGTATACATCTATGAATTACTGACCCGTTACACCACTGACCGACCCTTTGGTTATCCAGAACCTTCTGACTGTATCACGGATCAAACTCAAAACCAAAGGAAGCCACTCATTTGCAGCCCTAGCATTGAAACTCTGGAACAACTTCCCCCAGCTCCCATTAGATCAGCTGAGTCTAATGACTGTTTTAAACATCTCTTAATTGGACTGACTGCTTTGGTGCTATTTAAATAAAGTTTCACCTTCTGACTTTTATGTGTGTGTGTTTAGTGGATCACCACTCCCTCCCTCCCTCCCTCCCCAAACACACACACACACACACACACACCATGCTCTTACACACCCGACACACTACTTAAAATGCTTAGATGGAGTTCTGTGTGTGTATGCATGCTTGGCTGTGTGTGTGTGTGTGTGTGTGTGTGTGTGTGTGTGTGTGTGTAGTACTCACACTGGGAGCAATGCGCTGTAGCTGCCTGAGGGTGATGCGGTTATACATGGTGCTGATGTCCTTTCTTTGGTCATCATATTCTGACACAGTGATCTGGAGAGAGAGGAGATTTTACTCAACACTGCACACACACACACACACACACACACACACACACACACACACACATACACACGCACACACACATGCGACCAACTTACATTGGCCAGACGGGTCTCCAGCTGTATAATCTCCTTGGACTTCTGCGTGGCGTTGTGAGCTCCCAGCATGCTCAGCAGGCGCTCCATCAGGGCTTTGTACGCCACCAGGATCTGAGAAGCACAATTACATCAACAGTAATAGACAACAGGAGCTGCGGCATCATTAGTAATGATCGGTGACGGGAGTGACATGTGGCAAAGTGGACAGGATAACAGAAGCACAGCAGGTGACAGGAAAACAGGGGGATTGATGATGATGAGAGACAAGTCAAAAAGACAGATGGAGAGGAGTGAAGCAGGGAAAGGAAGGATTATGCAAAATAGAGGAAATAAGGGCAGCAGGAGGGGAGATTAGGAGGGAGAGGGCTAATAGGAGTCAACTGTGGGGTAAAAGAATTAAGGAAAAAATGATGTAGGGGAACTTAGGAAAGAGTAAGATGAAGAAAAAGAGGAGCATGTTTACCTTCACACTATCCTCATCCTGTCCCAGGTAGAGACTTCTCTCAGGCAGCGTGAGTCCCTCCTGATCAATCTGCATGCACATAAGCACACACACTCTGAAACGCTGATGCAGTAATTACATTTTTTCTGGTATGTTGTCACAAATCCACCACTAAGCCCTCGACAGATGCATGTTCAAATCAAATTCAACAACATTTACGAGCCTTTCAAGACACTGTCTGATCTACCTATGAATTATTAATAACATTTAATAAATAATGACCTCCTTGGATGGCTACCCCGATAAGCGTTGGTATGTTTTCGACATTTTCCTTAATTTCTCTCGAAATAATATATAGACATGAAGAAAAATAACAAAGAGGGGATTGGTATCCATGAGTGAGTACAGTTTGGTGCAATCTTCATAGAACTCCTGTTGGGTCTTTGCAGAGGTACTCTACTGAGTGCCATTCTAGTTGTATATTGGGTGGAGAAGTTCCACTTGTTAAAGCAGGTTACAGTCGAAAGCTCTTAAAAAAGCATGCAAGTGAAGCTTGAAGAATATTTAAACACAGTAAAGAACAAACATCTTTGCAAAAGTTCCCTCACCCTAATTTTAGGAGCTGATAATGTATGCAACAGAGTGTCATTACTGTCCTGTTACTATGCTGTGTTTTTTAGGATAGTCCACATGAATAAATACAGTTTCTAGGAAACACACACAAAGAAACTCAAATACACTCGTGGCCTTCAAACACACACTCAATCCCGCAACAACCTTTTTCTCACCCTGATTGCATTCCTGGAGGAGTTCTTGTCATCTACATTGACAGTGAGGGAGAAGAAGACGGCGGTGCTGTAGACCCCCTGAGTCCTGTACAGCAGCTCATTGAAGTCCGGCCTCTGGGGTGCACCCTCTCTCTCCCACCCAGCAGCTCCAGGAGGGGCCCCCACCAGGTCCCACCCCCCACAGCTGTCTATCACCTCTGTCATGGGTTCAGAGCCCAGCTTGTCGATCTCCTGGATATTGATGCAGGATCGATAGAACTCCTTCACCTTGCGTTCTGCCGAGTTGGGCCCATGCCTTCGTATGGGCTCCAGCAGGAGCCGCTGCAGTTTCTCCTCATTGTGTTCTCCTATGGCGGTGATGATGCCATAGCTGAGCTTGTCCTCCGGGATGCCATGGCGCCTCAGCCAGCCGCCACAGGCAAAGGAATAAAAGTCCTGGCAGGGCTGGATGGTTGGGTCAATATTGGCCTGAACGAAGCGGGCCGCCCGCAACAAGAGGCGTTTCCGTTGGCAATCCTGTCGACACTGTGGGTCCTGCTGGGCTTCCAGGGAAATGTACTTGAGTGCCAGCATGCTGCCCAAGATGACGCACATGCCTGCTGCAAAGACCAGCGCAGAGAGGAGGCAGATCTCTCTCCGGCTCCATCGAGGAAGCCCTCCGCTGCTGCTGGATCCGCTGCTTAGATCTCTGTTTCGACCATTTGACCAGGTGCCTCCCCGGGTACGCCCCATATGACGGTCCAGGCTGCCCCCCAGGTGAAGGGTCATGCCATTGCTGAGGATATCACTGCTATAGCGGCCACCATATTTCACTTCCTGGAACTCATCATAGTGGGCAGTTAGTGAGTATGTCTTCTCCATGGCAATGGTTTGAAACCCGGTAAGAAGTAGCAGCAGGATGTAGAGAGTAGAGATGAAAGAAGAGTTATTTCTGTGTTTAGTGTACAGCCATGAGACAAATAGGTGGACTCACTACAGGGAAAAACACTGAAGTGATTTCAAAATCCTGTTGGTCCTCTTTACGCAAAAGCGCACTTTATTCTCTACAAATCAAAAGTCAGCAGAGCGAGGGGCTCCCATTGTGCACGAGGAATCTCATGGGTCATGCTCTCTCCCTCTCATCCTCTTTCTCTCTGCTCCCTTTCCATTTATTCTCATCTCCTCCCTCTCTCCAACCAGTTACAGGTCACCTGTCAATAAAAATAGAAATGAGGTATAAGGGAGAGCTGTAAATCAAGAGAGAGACAGGAAATCAATCTACGATTACAACAGCAGAGAAAGACAAAATAGTGTCTTTTTTTTGGCTCGTTTTGTTCTCTTTGTCTCGATCTGTTGTTTATCAGCTAATTTTGTTAGATTGATTGGTGATAGTCTTCCAGTGGAAAGACAATATCCCCAGGTGACACATGACTTTAGACAGATTAGTAGAGACAGGAGCAAAGATGTGAGCATCAGCTGGACATGGAGACGTGTGGCAATCACCGTGACTTGGCGTGTATGTCAGTCCAAACAGATGTAAAACTTGATATTATTACAGACGATGGGGAGAATTGATGTCCGCCGTCTCACCAAGCTGAGACACATGCATCTACAGCTCAGAGGGCATCAGCTGATCCTCAGTGGAGATTTTAAAGGAATAACAAGCTATCACATCACAAACAGCTGCCAAATATAAATCATATGCGCATGTATCCCCAAGTGTTTTCTTTTATACTTATACACTATGCCAGACAAATGCAAACACATTCAATATATTTTCTGCGGTTTGCATTCTACTTTGCTTCTGCAGATGGATTTTAGGGCAGGGCAGGGTCACCAATTAGTGGACCGCGGGCCAAATCCGGACCGTGAGAGGCTTCTGTCCAGAAAAAATATAGATTACCTATTTTTAACTTTTTTTAATGCCTGGGTCCTACTGCTGCTAGGCTGCTACAATAAGCTGCTAATATGTAGTGCTACATTCGACATTAGTGATAATGTCCAACTTTTGGTGTAAAAGTAAATGCCCAACATCAGATTTTCCCACGCAGACAGAAAAGATTTCAGTGAGGACATCCTAGGTGTCCATGCATTTAGATCACAGAGGGGAAGACATTTACCTGGCCATAACAGAGAAGCTGTCACAGAGAGGAATCAAGCTGAAAAATGTTGTGTCCACTGATGGTGCTGCCAAGAAAATGGAGCAGTGATTCTAATGAAAGAAGACAACCCAGACCTCTCCTCTCATCACAGTATGATCCACCAGTCTGTTTTGTGCTCCACTCTTGCAGAAGAATATGCAGAGGTTATGAATACATGTTTAAGTGATTGTTAAGCTCAGTTTAGCCTAAAATACCACTTTATTTAGTTCTCCTTTGAGGGACTCATGTTTTTATGGACTGAAAAGAACTTATTTACCAAGCAAATTTAGAGATGGAGTTTTTTTTTTTTTACACATCATGTCTTTGTGCAATGCATACTCTGTATTTTTGTATGTTTGAGTTTATCTTTTACTTTGAGAGGCTGAAGCCCATTTTTCCCACTGAATTTTGGAAGGAGAGACAATGCATGTGAATAAACATATGAATGTGAGTTGTGATAATTGATTTATTTTTTAAGATAAGAAGTGTGTCCATCTTTAAGTGATTATTAAGCTCAGTTTAGCCTAAAATACAATTTTATTTAGTTCTCCTTTTAGGGTCTCATGTTTTTATGGACTGAAAAGACTTAATTTACAATGCAAATTTAGATATGAAGAGTTCATTGTATTGTTTATTAAGTGTTTTTCTTTGGATAAAAATGTGAACTAAACTGATTTCTTCAGTCTGGCAAAAAGAATGAGAGCCTATTTGTAGGTATCTAACTTTTCAGACCTCAGCAGGAGAGGCTAGACTTACTGGATCTCATGCAACTTTAATTGCATACTCCTGCTGTAAGCAATATCACAAGCCTTTAGACAGAAAAACTGCCCCATAAATAGTTTTTAGATTGTGTCATTTTGCATGTCTTTATATATGTGTGTGTGGTTTCAGTGGCTCGACACCAGTGAACTTGCTGAATGCTGCGAAGGCGATCTGTGAAAATTGATCTCTGTTATCTTGTCTGAGAATTGCGGACTTAACTGATGTCTTTAACAAGCTTTCCTTCGCCTTATAGGCATGCTTTATGTAGATAAGAATGAAATAAAGAAATAAAAAGCTTAGTGTTTACAGGTAAACAGCAAAATGAGTTGATGGATGGTGAGTGGGTTAAGGTATCATCTCTTAGGGGGAAAAGCATGCATGGGTGGTTTAGAGATAAAAGTTTCCTCTAAAATACCAAACTCCAAATTCGATATGATACTTTATTTTTTTTAAAACAACAACAAAAAAAGCATCATGAACCTGCTTTCAGATTTTTGTTCTGGGAATTAATGCAAATTAGCACATAATTATGAAATATGTCAGTTGCATAAGTAAATATAACACTTTGGAATTTTTTTCAGATTATTGTTTCATAGCCCCTGTAATCAACTCATAATGTTTCATGGTGTAACCTATTAGCTAAAATTTTTACTGTACTCACGTGATCTTAAGTTATTGTCCGGCCTTAAAATGAGATTGTATTGATGAAGTTTAGGAATTTAGGGAGCACATAACAAAAACGTTACCTCCCCGACTTCCATGGCTGAGGTAATAACTACGAAGTATTAACGGTGTTTACCGGCACATGGAAAACTCTCCTGCAGCATCTCTGTTGGACAGCAGGTGGTGTAGGACACTTAGATGTTTGGGTATTTTCTTGTTTTTGTTCAGTGTCATTAGAACTTTGGACTAAATATGTCAGAGCTTTTTCGTCATGAACATTAACGTAATAAAAACGACCCATTTTTGTATAGAATTTTACCATCAATATTTTAAGGAATCGATACCAAGTGGTTATCTTGTGAGAACTGAAGAATCAATATCAGAGTATCAATCCACCCATCCCTACTGCAGGGATCTGGGCTTTGAGTCCCGTTGGCACGGTGATGGTACCTCTGGCTTAACTGTGCAATAGAGAAGCCAACAAGGGTTCTCCTTGAAACATCCCTGGGAATTCTTTTCCTATTGAATAATTCTGTATGATTTGTGTTTAGCACCAGTGCTGGAAGTAGTGAGCCCTTCACATGGCCAGATAGAAACTAAACCCTGAATTAAACTTTACATGTAGCTGTGAGGTTCTGCAAGACATACATTTGTCATCATGTCAGTGTAAGTCTGCATTGTCAAAAATGAATGATAGCGTGAATATTCCTCACACACCACCTGAAAACCCCCCAATCTGATGTATACAGAACACTGTGTGCTTCCAATGTTCTCCTTGCTGTCCGTTTTTTTAAAGTTTATGAGGAACATAAGGGATCATACCGGCAGTTCACGTTTTAGCTCATTTACTCCAAGTCACGTACACTTGACATTATAGCTAACTATTTTTCAAACCATACAGCAGTGATTTAGAATTTTGATGCATTTTTCTGCCACCGACATCCATTGGCTTTTTCAAACACTAATAAAATCCTTTAAGTAGAATAATCGATCACAGTGACCATCTGCATTCATTTTTGTCAGGGTAACATCATTGTCATGAAGTAATGTAGTGCAGCTGTGATTGATGATATATCTCAACCACGTTTTAAAACCCAAATTAAATCACACACTTCTTGTCAATCTATTTTATTTTTCTAAAGAATGAAAAGATGTCTTTTGGGAAATATCAGAAATGCTCTTTTATGTTCATGGCGTGTGGTGTTCGTTTGCAACAGCTCGCAGGCTATGCTCCAGTCGGGGAACCAGCCTCGGTGTCATGAGCAGTCAGTAGCCCTTTTTACAAAGAGATCCTGCAGCGAAAGACGAGTATAGTCGAGTCAAGTAAAGCTACTCCGCAGTGGAAATGGGGCTTTAGTGAGCCGGCGTTTAATGTGACGTCTGATGTATGCGGTGGGCAGTGCATTGTAAACCATGAAATAACAGGGCATTTAAGGTTGATTTACTTCTGCTTTAAGTTAGCTGATAACTGCTAGCTGCTTTTTAAATCTTTCCGTTGTGGGTTGCAAACATAACATGTCATAAAGATTGTCATAGTCCTGTCCCGTTCTACTGCTTTGCTGACTCGTGTGTTTATACTGACGCTCGATTCTGCACTGTTAATACTTCCACTGCCGGCTCAGGGGCTGTTTACACGACGATCGTTTCACCAATGAACGTAAACCCTTTGTTGCGTTTTGTACCGTTGTCGTACACACGGGCAAAACGCAACTCTGGCTGAAAACGATGTCGACAGCCCTGCTTCGTGCATGTCTATTACGGTTTCTGCCAGCCTTCCCATAACCCAGACTATTAAACCTATAAGTGTTTTATTTGTCAAACCAATGTTGGTATTTGAACAAACAATGTCATTGTACAAAGTTCTGGGTTTTGAAACCAATCTCAACATTCTGTCTGGTGACAGAGTTGCACTGACTCTGCTTTAGTGACTCCTACAGTTTAGTCTAGGTCCGTGCTCAGTGGACAGCGGGACTGTAGAGGAGAGAGCGGAACCTTCCGCGCATCACATCCCCGTCCTGGCGAAGCTCACGGCTGGCAGGTGAAAAGAAAGAGCTGGTGACAACATGCAGCACATGTCTGCCTGCACTCTCTCCATGCCAGCAGTGCCAGTGATGACAAGAGCAGTGCAAAGGGGGACAGAGTATTACTACAGTGGAAGAAAATTGTGGCGGGGGAGGATTGTGTGTCTCTGTGAGGTGTCATTGTCAATTCAACATATCATCCATCACTCCTCTACCTTGTTACACACACAACATTACAAACATTCTGTATCTATGAAACTGTTTTTCGGTCACTATGAGCCTCATCCACTCCATGCTTGAGCACATACCCCATATAATTGATTATAATGTCAATGTTATTGAATTGCTGCTAAAGAGGAATGATTTCCCTCTTCTCAGCTTTTGTGCCTCTCTTTCAAATGCATGTGCGCTTTCTCATACGCCACAAAACCTTAAGCATTATAATAATTTAAGAGTCACACATGCACACACACCTACAAACACACACAAACACACACACACAGAGTGGACACCCAGCGTATCACTAATGGATTGGATCTTGTGGATATCATCACAGAAAAAGGCACAGGTGATGAATGGGTATTTACCAAACATGACAAGGCCTAATATCTGAAAGTTATATTAATACTGCTGCACACACACTCAAACACACACGCACACACACATATTCTCTCTCTCTCTCTCTCAGCCCATGCATGGACACTCATTGCATGCATCAAATCACACCCCTGGTGATACATTGCATTGTGTCAGTTTTAAAGCATTTCCCATACATCTTTCTTTACATAATCACTTATTCAATTATAGCAGCGGTTCTCAAAGTCTGGTCTGGGGCACCATCAGGGGTCCTGGAGATGGCACCAAACACACAAAGGGTCACATTAAATCCAAATGAACCACAATATCTTCAAGGAGTAACTTAACACTAGGATCATTTTTTTGAGTAAAAAGTAACTTATATTCACAGTCATGTTATTGCACTTTTCAATGCAGGAGAAGCTATTTTGCTTTCTTCAGAGGCGATGCAATAACTCTGTCTTCTAAACCCCGTGAAAATCTGTGGAAATCTGCAATGCAAATGTCACTTGGTTAACTCACATTGACCCCTCCCTCCCTGCTGACAGCGCTCTGAGGAGTGTCGTGCATGTCGCTGAGGAGTTTTTCAATTTGTGAGGGACCGTAGAAAAAAAAAATCAATGGTAATCAATAAACAGAGATCTCTGACACAGCAGGTTCATATCACTGTTACAGACACTGCAGATGGATCACAGTTCTCTTAGCGTAAATGTAGGAGGTCCAATACAAAATGAACTGTTTGCAAATGGCTCACAACCTAACTATACTTTAAACATAGACAAAGTAGTATTGTGAACTAAGTGATTCAGTAATGTTACAGGTGAAATTTAACATTTTACTTGTTTACATTTCTTTCAAAAACAACAACAACAAAAACCAATTGCCTGAAAGTTCCTAATGTGCATCAGCATGAGCTGCATTAAATCATTTCCATAGACTTTCAATGCTTTGGTAGTTAACACATCAACACTCCCTGTTGGTTACAGCTCAGTCACCACAATAAGATGTTGGCACTGCGTGCTTCTGTAAGAGACCACTGTACCAAATCACTTCAAACAGCAAGTCGGCTCATTTTAGCATCGTTTGGGCATTTTTCACTGTCTTTGTGACACTGAAAGCAGAATTTTGCACGTCACATTAGAAGAGTTTACAGCTGTGTTTGTGGAAACAACACTAGGTATTTTAAGGCTGACTAAAGTTTCAATATATTAAGCATTTTATCAAGTTTTAACAAATCCCTGGACTGCAGAAACACAGTGCAAACATTTATTCTGGCGGGTGGCTTGTGGATCAACATTATCTAGTTGAAAAGTTGCCAACTATTGCTAGAGGACACAATAAAAGACCATAAAATATATCGGCTGATATTAAAGCTGTCAGTATTATTTATTGTTGAATCAATAGTAAGAAAAAGCTGCTCCACAGTCTAATCAGTACCTGCAAGTTGATCACCTGCTAAACCGTCACCATGCATGCCTTTATCAGCCGATCACTCATCACAGCATCACCTTCCAGGCAGATATACATCATTAACATGAATTCACTTACAGCTTTCTCTTCTCCTCTGCAGTTTATGATGATATTTGGTGGTAACGAGAAACTTTTATCTCCTCTGGGGGCAAGTTAGGTCACCTGAAAGCCCCCTAGAAATGGGTTTATTATCCCCTAATCGAAGTGGCCCCAGAAGTTTCACGGCACTCAGAGGGCTCAGTGTGGGAGCCGGTCCCCTCGAGCCTTATCACCGGTTGCCAGAGGTTGCAGTAGAGTGCTACGGCACGTTTGTGTGGACTACAGATTTGGACACACAGCTCCAGAGTCCTATATTGAACCAGGATACTTCATAGACTTGTACTTGAGCGTAACCTTGTTAGTGGAGCTATTGAAAACTATCTAAGTGTCAATATTAAAAGACATTATAAGGAGCACATTGGCATTATTTTTTATTTTCTTATCAGAGGAGAAGGGATTTAACCATTTTAAAGAACAGTTAGACTGAAGAACCCTTGGAGAACTCTCCTTTGTTCAGTATCTCCGTTCTCTTACACACACAGTACTGACTAGCAGGTAAAAAGCACTCCATTAACACCCAAAACTCCTTTTCTGGACAGAGCAGTATGACAAACTACACTGCAAACATTGAACTTTTTTTTTTTTTTTTTACACGTTACTTGTGTGCAAACCTTTAGCCCTCATCTCTATTCACCATGTTAAAAGAAGCTTGTTAGGTACAACTTTGGATGTATTTGCGTTCGGATAAAAGCAGCTCATACGTTGTGGTTTGTGCCGAACAAGAATCAACTGATTATGAGCGGGATTCTTTGAGAAAAGCGCGCGTCAAGCGCGTGTCTGGCATATGAGTTCAAACTGATGACAGCTAATATATAAAGCGACTATTATCATCTCAAACTTTGATACAGACTCTCTTGGTGCGTAAAAACGCATGCTGGCGCGCAAAAAGTAAAAGAAACCCGATGTATCCCCATGTTACAAAGGAGTCTTACTTTTACGCATTATTTTAGCACATTATTTTCAGCATTGATTAATTATGCGTTAGGTAAATTTTTATCATCATCGAATCATCGCGAGCTGCATGGAAACAGTAATAAAAAAAAGAGAAAAACGTATTCTATAATAAAACATACATAAACATATAAATCCCTCTGTAAAAAAAAGTACAGTCAGCTCTCAACTTAAGTCATTTCTAGACCGACTCAGCAAACATAGATATTTATTGCCATTTAATGTTTTTAACAGCTGGAAGCATCTTATTTCTACTGACCAACCAAACTTCTAGACCCGTTCATGGAGCAGAAAGAGAACATGTGCGTAAAAAATGATCGGACACCTCTCATTAACGTGTCGAATGCTAAATTAAGCTGTTAAATTTTTCATTTATCCTCACTCACCATGATAATACTTGTAATAAACATGATACAATTTAGATTCGAGAGCCCTGAGTCTGCCCGGCTGGTAGAAGCGCAGCATCAGTACGCGTATTATAAAGGTGTGGACTGACCCAGAGCGAGGAAAACTTGTGAAAAATGACCTTACCTTTGCTGAGTAAACCCAAATCGCCGGTAGGGATGTAAAAGTGCATTTGCTCTGAGTGAGAGCGTTAGACAGAGGAGATCCACTCCACTGACTGGATAATCAGGGCCCCCTCCGGAGATCGCTACACACGGGGATCCGCGCCGCCTTCTGCCGCCGCTGCAGCCTCACAGCCTCCGATGTATGGAGGAGAGAGGGAGAGGGAGGAGGGGGAGAGACGAGAGAGAGGAGAAGGAGGGTGGTGGCGGGGTTTCTCATTACCAAGGTAAGGCACACATGCACACGCACGCACACACAGATAAACAGATACTAATGGCGTCCACGGGGTCTGCTTTTTATTCTTCTCTGATTGGTTGTGTTTTTAATCATTTTCATCACCTCTTGAAAAAAAAAAACTGGCTGACCTACTGTTCTTAGTTGTACTCCGCTTTTAGAAGGAGAGTGACTATAAGAGTGATCAAAAAGTTATCCCCAACTCAATCTCAAATATTTCCCTCCAAGAAACGTTAATGTCGAAAAGCTCACAATGAAAAACGTATCACTGTTTCACTCAGTCATAATCCACATTTAAATGCATATTTAAACAGCCACCACACATTTATATGGAAACAAACTAATCAAACCAAAAGGTTGAATAATATTATTATGCAAATCAGCTGAGTAACTAACTGGCCATTTCATTACCCTGAGTGTTCAGCGAGAGTAGAGAGCTTGTGCGAGAAGGATTATGGTTGATATTGGAGACTGTAGCCACAAATATGCTCTTTTTTTTAAAAACCTTTTCTTTGTTGACTTAGGCTATTGATCAAATTGAAAATGCAACAGAAGGTGCCATTTATCAAAATTGCACATGATTGCCTTAGAGATAAAATGACGCATAAGAATCAAGGGGAAGAAAAAGAAATGGAAAGAAAAGTGGCTAAATTGTGTTGTTTCTACATATCCTGTGGTTCAGGTATGAGGAAGATGACCCAATAGAGACACTGAAGCAGAGAACTTCTTATTAGAGTTACCTCATGGAAATCATAAATGAACAGGCTGTCAACATGAGGCCCCCCCAAACAGGGGCACACATCCAACAGGGTGAGTCAGGTAGGCAGGTAACAGACAGCAGGTTGAAAATACTGGCGGGAGGCAACAGACAGTTTCACAGAGACTAGAGGGCAGGAATGACTTGCAGCATATGGTGGGGCTTATGAGTAATAAGTCAAAGTTGTACAAGAGCTAAGGTGTGAAACCATCAGGTGGAATGACAAACAGTGCATGGATACAGATCAGAGGGGAGACAGGGAGGACATGCCCACCTAACTTCTGAAAAACATGAAGTTGTCCAGCCAACAAATTATTTCAACATAAATTAAGTAATAGAAAATGTGCATTTAACAGAAATAAACTTAATTTTAGCAGCAATAATACACAAACACATTTTGAAGGCTTTGTGTACGACCCCCATGTATCCTGCTCAGTGGTCTGAACTGTTGCAGAGCAGGAATACTTCACCACCACCTCCTCTTTTGGATGAAAGCAAGTGTTGTAAAAGTTTTAAAAAAAGAAAGAAATGCAATTCCTAAAACCTGCACTGCTTTTTGCATTTGAAACAATAATAATAAAAAGCCCAGTTTATGATTTTCTTTACTTCCTCAAAGAGTGAAGGACACTAAAAAAAGAGATGTACAGCATGACGTCATCCACAGAGAGGATGAAAATGGTGAAGTGGTGATCCTGTCCATGTACAACTGTGGCTTTTTCACAGGTTTGTTAATGACGTTACCGAGGATATGAAATGTATGGTGATTGAGCTCGTAGATCTGAGTCAATAAGTAAAGACTCTTAGTGATTTTGGAACTTAAGTTTTTTGTGTGTGTGAGTCAATATGTCCCCACCATAAAACAGCTGCTTTTAGAATGGAGTTTGGTTTAACAGCATGTCCACTCTAAAGAACGGCGGGAGCGGAGGGGAATTTATTGTTAATATGTCAGATTGAGCTGACGTACCTTCTAATATTGAATGTTGTAAACAGCATAAAGTAACATAGAAAGTGGAGCTAAAAGCCTTCTGTCTCCTACTCCTCTAAGCTCATAGTTAAAGGTCACATAATAAACACAAAGTTCCATCAAAATGGAGACGGCGGTTCACCACAGAGATGTGATTAGTTCACAGTAGCATCACATTGGATAGATGAGCAAAACAGCACAATAAAGGAAGTTTTATGGATGGAGGCTGAGAGGACACTCATCAACTCCTACAGTATTTCTTTATCTGTAAGTCCAGGGATGACTTTCCTCCAACACGCTGGTGTGTTTGGGACGTATCTGTGCATCAGTGTTTGGGTAGTGGACTTGTAGCCCCCAGCCAATGACAGTATGCAGGGTGTGAGGTCAGACTATAGGCGAACAACCAGGTTACATCCTCTGCTGTCTTTGTCATGGATGTATAAGGAGCTGCTGGTGTGTGTGTGTGTTTGACATGTGAATTCACTCTAAATCTACTTATGTGGCACCCTCCTGCAGGGTTGTGTTTATTTGAGGTTCAAGTGCTGTGAAACCATCAGAAAATAACTTTATTTCTCTGATTGACTGCTTTGCCGTGGCTAACGCCTTTCCCTACCTTCACTCACATTCTCCTGAGCTGAGAATGGGGGCAACCTGCATCTAAATCCTACTCATCGAAAGTGAAAGATACTTTAATGGATTCTTTCTTGGCCCATGCTACACCCTTCCGCCAAGTTTCATGATGATTAGGCCGGCAGTTTTCCTATCCTTCTGCTCACAAACAGACAAAAAAGCAGGCCCGAAAAAAACAGCGGCGGAGGTAATTATCACCTGACTCAGCAATGTCAGCTCTATTAAATATTATTAGTTTCTTTCAGCTCGTTGCTTTGGGCTAACAGCCTGCAACTTCATGGCTCAATTTTGATTCAGTCTTATCAATCTCACCCATTTAAAAATAAACTCTGACGCTAAACCCGAAATTCAGATAGTCTAGTGAGACATTCATATTTAATTAGAGGCCATGCCCTCAGGATAGATAATTTAACCAATGCATTGTCCTGTGAGTTATACAGAGATTGACTTAGTGACCAGGAGATATAGAAGCATGTTATGCAACACACAGGAGAATGAATTTCTCGTTAAAAGTCAAAGTTGCCATGTGACTGTCACAGTGCAGTCCCTCAGTACGTACACACTGATTATCAACATGAAGCTGGTTGTTGGAACTGTCACACATCACAGATGACGTCATTATGATCACTGTTTGCACATTTTTATCTACCACAGCCACGAATGACTGTGCACTTAGTGTTTAACTTCTTTGTTTTAGATGTGATTTTGTGGTTAATTTACCTTTAGCTCGGGGCCTTTTTATCCCACTCTCCCCAGCAGTTCCTGGGCTCGTTATGCTAACAGGTGACAACAGTGAGGGAAAACGAGGCAAACCAGGCACACCGGTCTATAATCCGGCTCACTGGAGCAGTGGAATTGGGTTCAGCTGCCAGCCCGCGCACAAGCAGAGGCAGGACACTTGGCAAAATTATGCCAGAACGCTCACGGCCTACAGACCCAGAATTATAACGAGTGGCCCAGCAGACCTCAGAGGAGGGAGAGAGTTGTACAGCCAGGGGACAGCTATAATGAGCACATGAGCTGGGATCAATGTCGGAGTTTGACGAAGACAAGGGGAGGGAGTGTGTGGATGAGTGGCGTTCCGGTCCCTCAGCACTTTGATTCTGCCTCATTTTTATTACGGTGTTATTTACACACCTGCTGCCTCGGGACAGACGAGGAAGCTCACTCTCCATCTCTGTCACACACACATACACAAACAACAGCACTGCAAGAAAACACACATCTGTTCTCACTTAATCACTTCCTGCACATCTATATTTTAGCTAAATCTAAAAAAAAAAAAAAATCTGAGCAGAATCTAAAAATATCCTTTTTTTGTCCTGGTTCACTTCACTCATTCGTCTAAGTCCCTGATGAAGCAGACATCTCGCACAGCAAGTTTAATCAGAGGCAGAGATGGTTCCACTTAAAGTACACACAGTAGTGGAAAGTGTACTGATTTCAAAAGCCAGTATGACCAGTGATATATACTGCCCAGGGATGGGTATAATAGAATTCCAGAGGTAGCCTCCAGGTAGCTCTCAGGCTTAGCCAAACTGAAGATGGATGGAAGTGACTCAACCAAAAGGTGCAACTGCTCAGAAAAGGGCAGAAGAGAGGAGGACAAGGGGATTTTTTGTCTCCTGTCTGCTCAGCAACTGAGCCTGACCCCACCCCATGTATCCCCCCCCCCCATCTTCATCTCAAACAGACTAATGGGGAGCTGAGAGGATCATTTATAACTCACCCCCTACCAGCACTCTACCTCAGCTGTCTGATAGGCCTATTCTACCCCCCAGAGGGGTTTAACAGTTTGTATGTGTGTGTGTGTGTGTGTGTGTGTGTGTGTGTGTGTGTGTGTGTTGTTTTTCTGCTCTTATAAGAAACAAATTTTGTGTCTTGATGTTTTTATCATCAATGCATCATCATTACATTAAAAAAAGTATAATTACCATAAATATATTGCAGTGGTACACTGCCTCATACCAGCTCTGGTGTTGATTAAATTTCCCATAAACCACCATGCTTCCTGTTAAATCTTGGACTTATATTTGTACCTCAATTCTGAAGAGGCAATGGATTATTGCAAAACCACTGGTAAGAATGGTACAGTATGAGCTGTAGGTATCCTAACACAAGTAAGCTGGTCTATAATGTGTTGGTAAAATATTTTGTGTTATGAACCTTGATGGAAGTCTGATTCATAATGGTAACCTGTTAGGAAGCTAGCAGCATTTGCCAGAGGCAAACGTCCTCATCACTCCCCGCAGATGTCTATATATGTTTATATGTTTGTATAGAGATACTGGGGAGTGACGAGCGAACTTCTGAAAGCGCAGGCAGCAATACCCATGTAGGGCAGCAGAGGCGTTGGCAGGCAGAGGGAGAGATGGGAAATCTAAGCATCTTAAATAGACCACCAAAAATTCAGAGCGCTCACAAATATAAGGAGGATTGCAACATTGTGACAATAGAAGCGAATGTGTTTGCTGTAGTGATGCAAAATAAAACACATTTCCATTGGTCTTGTATGCAGTCAGGGTGTGAGGTTTGTATTGGTTTGTAAAAAGATAACATAGTAAACAAAATTCTGTCATTTGCCAGTCTTTCTTTGTTAAGATAATTATATAAAAAGGAAATGATGTTGGGTGCCAATGAGTGTAATGGATGTATTTATGGAGCAACGACTTGGCATCCTGTATCTCACGATTCTTACGATGCTTCCCATCTGGCATTTCCTGCTGCAGTAGAGCGGTAGGAAGACTCAGTTCTCCGCTGTCCCCAAATGACCCCAAAACATCTGCAGGGGCTTTAAATGTTCAACCTCTCAAGAGACAGTTTAGCTGCAAACACCCCATTTTCATTTCGGATTGATTTCCCTGTTATTGTTTTCTGTAAAAACTAAAATATTTACTTTTATAATAAATTAAATTATAATAAAGTCTGTTTATTCTGGATGGAGAGGCTGGTCTGTTCAGTGTTGGTGGTTCTCTTTGTGATATTGACATGTCTGGCCCTTAAAGAATTTCTTAAGACTTTGGAGACAGTACAAATGTCCATCAAGGGCCATCAAAAATGATCCTACCCTACTAACATAGGGTTGTAATTTCACAATTTGTGTGACTCTTCATGCTCCCAGGGATACATCATAATGTTTTAGGTGACACTTACATTCCCTCTGGTGCCACTAAGAGACTAAAATTAACATCGACATACAAGAAATCAACAGACCAGATTACCAAGAAATTTACTGATCATATTTATGCTCCCCAAAGGATTATCTTATGATTTGACTTATGTTTTGAGCTTTTCATCACCACCGCCACACTGCTCTGTTTTTATGCTCCCAAAGGGGATTCGAACAGCATATACACTAAAAAATGGTGCCCGTGTGTCAGAATATTCAAATGCTACATAGTTGAAATGTAAAGTAAATATCAGTTAATTAATCTGAAATGCATACTGAAAGCTTTTGGCATTCATTTTCTGCCATACATTCTTAGTTGTATAATTATAGCTAACAAAGTTTTTTATTGTCAAAGTTTTTGCACATCTGTCGAATCCTGGTTAAAATTAAAAGTGAATTTAGCCTCATCTAAATATCCATGTTCTTGTCCATGTGTGCCGGTATATCGAGCCAGATGTCTGAGATGTCTCTGTGATACAAATTTAAATGAACCATAAGGAAGATGGACAAGAACTTGGCTGTCATTTCCTCATCCTCTGCTTTCTTTCTTCCTCCCATCTTCTTTTTTCTTCTGTGAATCCTTGTCCTCCTGCTTATTTTCCCTCTCCTAATCTGTGTTTTTCCCCCCAGAAAGAAAAAAAAATCAAAAATGTTGAGCAAACTTTTGAACAACTAAAATTAGAAAATGTGTTTGCAAAAATCTCAATTGATCCCCTCAAGGATCTCTGGAAATCCTTGAAGTGCAGTTTAAGAACTGCTGCCATAAACAACCTGCAAAACTAGAATCTCATAAAACACGCCAGGACGTCTCCCACTGGTCGTCTCTGCAGTGTTCAATAATTGCTTAATTAACACGTTTTCTGAGGTACCCTTTAAACCACTTTCGAACTTTGCAGAGTGCTGTGCAAATGTGCATGAAACAAAGCTACACAAACAACTGGGCATTATTTTCCTTCACACACACACACACACACACACACACCAGCATGCAATCAAACTTCCACAATAACCAAGGACTGATGAAAAGTGCAACAAAATGCTGCAAATAAATGTCTCTCTGTGGAGGCTTGGACTGCTTTCTTTTATGCTCATGTACCAAGGCCTTTATATAAAACTAATAATAATGTCCCTTACTTTGCCCCCTCCCCAGTCCCTTTCCTCCATCGTTTTTAGTTCTATAGTCTCAAGTGTCAAAAACCCCATTACAGTAATTAAGTCAGCGAACCCTCAAAGAGCTCTCCTTCAAACAGCCAGGGAGGGGGGGGGATGCATGGAGGGGGAGAGATATGGTTGGAAGGGAAGAGATGGATGGAGAGAGGAGAGATGAAGCGGTGGAGGCAGAACAAATATGCTTCACGACAAACTGTTGAGAAAACCGCATGAAGCAACTTGAAGGTCTGCATGTAGTCTTTTTTTGTGTAGTAAATCAGCAGCACATTAACTCTGAGATGGAGGTATAATTGCTATAAACAAACGAGACCATTTTCCAGATGATTGGCAGCCTCAACCAGCCTCTAGACTTCTACACCGAACACCAGTGATTATGTGATGGCTTCATAGCACGAAACGAGACAGCACCATTTTTCATTCTTTTGTGGTGTCGCTCTTAATTTTTGAAGGAACAGAAGCTCCCTATCATGTCTAATTTGTTTACGAGTAATTATTCAAAGGTGTAATAATTCATTTGATAATGATACTTTGATGTTTTTAAAAGCTTCACAAGTGGAGCTAAAAAGAAATGACAAGGACAGCAAAAGATTGGTGAAAGAGCATCAACCTTGATGCGGAGAAGAATGAAGGGCTAAACCAAGAGGAACAACAACTTTTCAGTGATTAAATGTGGAGGCAGCAGCGCTGTGACAAACAGGAAAAAAAATTAAAAAGGAAACAGACAATGAGGGAAGATTTTTCTTTCCAAGACTGATGTCTGTTGTCTCTTCTCCCCTAAAACTATGGAATAAGATGAGCCTCGATTTTCTCAAATGTGTTACTCGAAGAAAATATTTTAATGCACACAAATCATTATGAAAAAAACCCAAACAAAACATTGTAGGTTCGCATATCTGATGAACAAAAATATCTCTTGTTTTAAATGTCACTAGTGCAGTGACTGTTCTAAATGTGCCTAAACACATGACAGTAACGTCATATCCCACGTCCAGCAGCAAAAGCAACGGTTAAGTTTTGTTCACTTTTTCATTTCGCGTCACTTTTTTCTTCTTCATTGTTTCCGTGCACGTTTGTCTTGCCTTCCTTGAATCGTAGCTACACTGCCCCCACCATTTCCGGTGGTATTGCTCTGTTTCAGCAGAGCCAAGAAGCTGCGCTGTTCTCCTGTTTATTCTAAATGTATTAATGTTGAGTGAGTCGCATAACCGAATTGCACCAAAGTCAAGGAATAACTTCCCTGGGCCCCCAGCAACTCACATGCTAAGTTTGAAGTAGATCAGATGAACGTTTTTCCACGATAGGTGAATTACAGACACAGATAGACAGAGATTCCTCGCATTATAGTCTGATCCACAAATATATGTATTTAAAAAGTATTTGCAATTTTATCAAAAACATAATTGCAGGGTTGTTTCACAGCTGTTGAAACACGTTTTACCAACTGCTTATAATTTGTGAATTTCACCTCTTATGTGTGCTTGACAAAAGAACACACACATTCAACTTATATTAAAGTTATATATTGAGTTATTCCTTTCCTTGTGTTAAAAACAGTGCGTTTGTTTGTCCCAGCGATGTACAGTACATTACAGTGCTATTTGCATATAGAGCGGGGAAGAGAAATCCGAACACAAGCGGGCACTCCAGACCGATGTGGAGATGGATTTTAAAGACAGACTTTTAGCTCTTTAGTTGTGTTCAGATGACCCAGGATTATGTTAACACCTGGTAACAAAAGAGGGAAGAAATGAAAAGGAGTGGAGCTGAAGGGAAAGTGACACTGCTGTGATTTGAAAAAAGCACGGACTGGAGCAGCTGTTGGCAGCTGGAATATCAGATAAAGACTGGTGAACATGAGGTAGGGGTGGGAAAATGACAGGTGTCAGGGCCCCATGATAAAAGGCTGGCCATAGAGGAGTTATAGACAATGAGGGGTGTGAGGCTGGAGGGAGGAGAAGGTTGGAGCTTCAGTGCCAGCAGTGCTTAGCGCTGTCCTCCTACATTGATATTCTGAGCTCATACTTAGCTAAACCCCCCTCCTCCTCCTTCTCTTCCCCCCTTTTTTCTTCCAAGGGTGATGTCATCCCTATATGGATCCTTTGGTCAGATGCCACCACTGCTTACATCTCTGTCACTGTCACCATCTGCGCACACACACAGCCACTTAGCCCCGCAGCGACCTACATCTTAATGCACATTCACTGCAAAGGACACAAATATATCTGTATCATTTGATGGGTGGAGTGAAGCAGTCATCTCGCCGCAGACATAGTCCACGGTCTGAGATCTGCTGGAGCTTGAAGAGCTTTATGGCTTGTTTAGGTTGGCTTACCATACCACTTAGAGCCGTGGTGCAGGGGTGTGCTCCATTTTAATATAGCAGAGTGGTGCCTGTGGTGTGTGTCCACCTGAGGGAGGGTGGAGCCATAAATCATCTCAAATCATTATGAATTCATGGTTGGGAGTAGAAGCTGGTGTGTGAGAGTTGCTTTTCTGCATTTGGAATCAAAAAGGGAAGGTGGCCAAGGGCGTCGGCCATTGATATTTCTTTTTAATTACCCAGCAGCCCACCAAGAGAGATGCCAGTAATCATATACTGAGATTGTTGAATAGTAGTACTAGCTGTGACCCACCAACAAAGAGACGATGAGTGAGGGGAAACTATGATAGCTGTTCATCAGCTGGAGAACAATTCTACTAGAGTCCATGCAGGCCTCATGATGCATGTGTGTGTGTGTGTGTGTGTGTGTGTGTGTGTGTGTGTGTGTGTGTGTGTGTGTGTGTGTGTGTGTGTGTTGAGGAATAGTGGAAAAAGGGTGGAGTAGACTGCATGTGAAGGAGGAAACAGCCGCAGAGCTCTACAACTACTCACTATTGGCTGTCAATTGATTAAGGAGGTCATATGAAAGTCGATCTCTCTCTCTCTCTCTCTCTCTCTCTCTCTCTCTCTCTCTCTCTCTCTTTGCCACCCAAGTATGACCCACCCCCAATCTTCCCTCCCCTCCCCTTTCCTCTGTCCGGAATTACAACGCCAGGCAATTAAAGCCAACCTGCCAGCGACTCAGTGTTCCAAGCTCGTAATTTTTAACTCGCCGTAATTAAACGTGTTACAGCAACAGCAGTGGGAGGGAGGTAAGGATGGGGATAGGTGTCGGGTGGAAGAGGTGCGGGATGATTGATTGACGCATGGGGCGAAGGTGGCGTGGGGCAGGGGGCAAAGGGGATGCGTGACAAAAAGCAGGGGAAGTCAGAGTCCTCAGCTTGATTGGAATGAGGGATGTGCAGGAGGAATAAAAATGGGAGAGTGGGAGGGTAAAGGAAAGAAAAAGTGTGTGTGTGTGTGTGTGAGTGTGTGTCTATGGGTGTGTGTGTGTGTGTGAAGAAGTGCATGTCTGAAATGTCAAAAGGGTCCCAGGGGAATTACTAACAAGATGACCAGGATGAACTAATTGTGTCTGTTGTGTTCTCTTGTACAATCAATCAATTACCACAGAGAGTCCACTGCAGGGCAACAGCAGCATGTGTGTGTGTGTGTGTGTGTGTGTGTGTGTGTGTGTGTGTGTGTGTGTGTGTGTGTGTGTGATGGCTTTTCCTCTCAAGACACCAGTTCATAATAGTGCATAATGATAGTTTAGTATGTGTAATACAGTGTGTGTTTTTATTTGTCACCGTCATCAATGTGATGTACAGGTGTGAATCCCATCCAGTGGTACATGCACACCACGGGATGCCTCTGCAGTTGCCAGTGAGTACGTGAGGAGAATGTATGATAACTCAACTGGTTTTCAGTATAAACACTGAAGGGTTGAAATAGAGAAAAGCCACCCTAGAAACGACTAGAAATTATATATAAATACTAATATACTAAATATAGATATACTAATTTACTAAAACTATATTTACAGCAATAAATAACAGTCAATAGCAATCCTGTATAAATCTTGGGGTTTATTAAATCACAAGGTCCAGTCATCCATCCTTACTTATGTTATTGAGTGGAGCTAAAAACGACAACGAATTCAATAGTTCTATCACAAAAACGAGCTGTACTCATTATTAACAAGGCTGGTTAATATGATCACACTAATCCACTGTGTCTTAAGTCCCATGTTCTGAACGTTAATGATTTGGTTTATTATAAAATAATGCAAATAATGTAAAAAATAAATGTCAGTTTTTTTCAATACATGAGAGTAAATATGATATGAGAGATATTTGTAAGTTCACTGTACAAAAAGCTAAAAGATTAAAAGGAGATGCATTTCTATTGTTGGAGTAAAACTATGGAACAATGCCGACATGAACCTACAAATGTGTAATTCTCTTTTGATTTTCAAAAGAATGATGTACAAAGCTATTTTTGAGGGTTACAGGTTAGATTTTTATTTCTGACTGGTAGCTATATAGATATGATGCATTATGGTTCTGCCTGAGCCTTTTCAGTCAGTTATTATGTGATTTTTGTACTGTATATTTTGATTTTGTTTTCTGTATGATGTATGATGACTGACTGAATACACAAAATTAAATACAATAATAAATAAAGTTCATTTCACTGAATAACACACTACCTTTATGGACCGTGCTAAGGTGGAGGTAGAGGTGGTTAGGGAGGATGTTGGATATAAAAAGGACTCCAATGCCTCCACCTCTTCTGGTTGGGTTTAGAAAACACAAGCACTCTGGTTACATTTAGGAAAATTAGTGGTCAGCATTATGTATCCTTGTAGACGTATTTGCCGTTGCAAATTAGTTGTACATATTCCTAATTTATAGGAGACATGTCTGGCTAAAATGAATGATCTTGACTTTTTTTTTTTTTTTACAATAATACTAATACGACCAGAAAAACCTAAATATTGACGGTTCGATTGCATAAAAAAGTCCACCAAATATCCAGTACTTTTATGGACAGTAGTCTCCATTGGAGGCCACATAAAACTATACATTATTTTTATTACAGGCGTTGCAGACCTGTATAGCCTTAATACGTCATTTTAATGGCCTTGCAGGCTTTGTGGCTATTTTTCTAAAGAGAATGAGACAAACACACACACACACACATACACAAACATAGAAACAACCTATAGAAGAAAATCATAAGGGACGAGTTAACAGTTAGAGCCCCTTCTGTATTCTCCCATTCACCTCCTCTATCCATCTCTCTCCTTTTCTTTCACTCATCCCTCCTGAGTTGCTATCCCATTTTTTTAATTATGGCCCAATAAAAGAGTGTGAAATGAAAACATAATTGAGTTTTAATTTGTCTGTGGAGCTCTAGCCACCCGCTGACAAAAGCCCAACCAGAACTTATACTCACAGCCTCATTAAAGGACGGAGATGAGGAGGTGGTGAAAGTGCTGCCATGAAAGGAGTTTCTCTCTCTAAGAAATGTGTGTAAGCATACAGTAAGTTTGTGTAATAATCAGTCATGTGTGTATTAATTTATGCTTCTCCGTTTCCCCCTGCGCTGTTTTTTTTGTGTTTTTTTTCCGGCTCTGACGAATGCCCAGCTGCAGGACTAGATGTGTGCTTACAGCTAATAAACAAGGGTTCAAGTGTAAAAGCTCAAGTACCCTTAAGTATCTCCTTATCACCACCATAAGTGTGCATGTGTATGTGTGCATGTTAGTGTGTGAGTGAGCTTTCCTCTCTGGCTCGTGGCTGGGTAAGCCTTGAGCTTCTTAAAGAGCCCCAGTGGGACGAGCAGAGGAACCAGAGCGGGGCTTAACCTGCTCTGCTCTCCCACCATCACCACCTCCACTCTGCATTACGGTCACACATCTGTAGCTAAGCGGAAAGAAATGTACTCTATTTGTTGCGTTTATAATAAGTTAACAAACCTTAACCAGAATCTAATCCTTGAAAGCATGTTTACAGCTGCTGTAATTGATTTTTTTCCTAGCCTCTTTGGGGCAGTGTTAGCTTCACCCTCATTTTTGATTCATTCATCGATTCAGTCAGATGTGGTGTTGTACTCAGTGATAGCTGTTTCCCTTGTTTAGACAACTGACTGATAAATGATAGGAAGAGAAAAATGGCTAAGCTCCCAGCTACTTTCCTTCTTGAGTCAAAATGAGTTTGGAACTAATTTATAGTTAGGGCAAAAATAACAACCTGTCCCAAAGAGGGCAATATAAACAGACTATTACCCCAAGCAATGGAGAGAAACAAACTGGTGTTTAAGCCTAATTATCCAGCCAGAGCAGCACAACAAGCTGTTGGATTTATATTTTGGCTCACTTTACAAACTTCTATTAGCTCTTGTTGAGTCTTCACTTACTCCTAAGAAGAATATCTGGCTCTACTATATTCATCAGCTTTTCAAATGACCAAATAACCGAATTTGTGAGTGTGCGACTACAAGCGAGACCCTTCACATCGCTCACTTTGTTATGACTGTGGTTTTAGTTTGGACACAAACTCAGTGAATTTAATAGAACAGCGTTGGGTGAAGGAGTGTGGGGGAGTGATGGCGAAGGGAAGGGGACAGGCTGCTGGAGATGCAGAGAAGACGGTGGAGTCCAGCTCAGAATTTTGAAGGCTGAAGGCTGATGAGAGTGAAGTGTGGGCGGCAAGTGAGTGGGGAGCTGGCACTGGAGTCCTAGGCACAGGAGAACAACAGGTAAGCAGGAGGCATGAGGGGAAAACACATGAAATAAAATAAGAAAATATAAGAAAAAAATACACATAATATAATCAGGGACTGGGCAGGTGGTATTTTATAATTATTTTCATACTATATTATTTTCAGTAAAATTGTAAATGTAAATGATGTAAAATTATGTAAAATTTATGCTTTTTTTACAGAGCAGTTTGAACTACTTCTAAGTGACACGTGGCAATTTATTGCTGCCTCCCACCAAATATGGCATTATATGCAGGGGTGCACATAATATTTTTGGTCTGGTTCTCAAAGGAGCACCTGAAGAAGTTGCTTGATGCTCACCTCTTACACTGCATGAAGCAGACATGTTTTAGGTCACTGTCATCACTTGTAGCCACTTGAAATTGATTGGCAGGTAATAGCCTCCATATGTTCAAGAGTCTCTCACCTCCATGCAGACCATCTAATATTGTGAAACTTCCCTTGAGTGACCAAGGCAATGCTATTCTCACCACGCATCGTCTTCAATTGTCAAACTGTTCTTTTCACACACCCTATATGTAAATAAAAGCTTAATAGTTTTACAAAACCATGCAATCAGCTGACTTGGTGCAGTTTTCAATGATGTGGGCGGTACACAGGATATGCACAAGAGAATCCCCCAATCGCCTTCATCTCACACAATTTGGGAACGAGCCTGCTGTAAACTCCAACGCTGACCACAGCTCTGTCTGTGCAGACTGAACCCAGCTTTGTCTTCCACTCATCTGATGAACCACAAGCACGAAGAGTTACAGGAGCCCCTTTACTATGTCCTGTGCCATTTGATTCACACCTTAATTAATCAATAAAAATGTCCATTGTTACACACAGATACAAATACATGCTGCACATTGTTTTTTGTGACCTTATGTGCACCCCTGGCAATAAGTTCCTCCATTTGCCCGTTCCGGGTTGCCAACCCAAAGCTTCAGTGAATGACACTCAACAATATACTAGAATTGCCTATTGCATTTTTAAACATAGGTTTTATGACATTAAAAATATATGTTTTCCATATAGGTGTTCAGAATCAGGGCCCTCTTTCTTATTGGCTCACTTCTATAGAGCCATATTAATGTTTTTATCTACTGTTTCCCCTTTTTTTTAATCTTCCATTTTATCCTAGTTCAAGTTAAGTATTATATACGATCCAATGAGTTTGTACTGCAGGTGAAGAAATCATTAAATACTGCTTCATTCTAACAAAATATTTCTCAGTCAGTTTACTGGTCAGTCAGAACATCACCACAAAGCCTACCTTGTAGGCACACAAAAGCCTCTCCTGCATTATAAATCGTGGTTTCAACATGTAAATTTTGATCCCTGTGACTGTAGCAGATGGAGAAATGTGGGAGAGGGAGTGAAGCTGGTCAAAACATAAACAGCAAAACTGAGATAATGCATTCGTAAAAACCCAAAAGACACTTTATCGCTCAAAACAGACTGACCCCGTCTCCCAAAAAAGTGATTGAAAAAATTGCTTTCATTGGTTTGGATGATGCAGTGTCCATGGCAACATACCTGGCTTTTGGTGCCATGTTTTTGTTGAATGGATTTCCTCCTGCCAGTGGCGTGTTAGGCGGTCAGTCGATAGCAGTACACGGTGTAATGAACAGACTATATGAAACAGGGCCAGGGGCAACAACACTCTAAAGATTAGAGCATGAAAGGGGAAAATGCCGACCATGTTGAACAAAGATACAACTATTTCAAGCAGATATAGCCCTGGAGACCCGCGGTTGAGAAGGCAGCTATGAGAAAGAGAAGCAAATGATCCCAACTGGCTCCATTCAGCATTCATTTGATTCATTTAAAGGGAAATACTCCAAAGGAAACTAGAGAATGTTGGAACATTCTCTCTTGCCTGAAGGACAACACAAAAATCTCTCTTCTAACATGTCTTCTTGACGTTACATTTAGTTTTCATTCAAGTAATTTGTTCGCCAAATGCGGAAAATGAAACGATCGTCTGGATTGTGTTTCCTGGCAATGTTTAGGTCCAATCAAGATAAAGCTATGTTCTCCTTATGAAGTCACAGAAAGGCAGAATAAATTATGGGTATGCAAATTACAGGACTCTGAAGGCTGACTCATCCGTCTTCCTTCCCAGTTTTTTGAAATGCGAACTCCCACTCAGCCGTCAGCGTAAAGCTGATGCCCTCCATTCCACTCCACACACACACACACACAGACACACACACACACAAGTTCTCTGACAGTGGAAACATGGAGTGTGACTTACTTTATGTGTCAATTGAGCAAGAGTCAATGGAGAAAGAGGGGTCAAAGCAGTGATTCAGAGAAATTTAAGTATTATTTACTGATTGTTTCACATGTTCTAAAGTACAAAAACAAACATGTAAATGTTTCTGTGTAAATACAGTACATCTGATAAATTGTTAGGATTTAATTTTGACATAGTCTGGAAACTATTTTCTGATTGTTCAGGTTGACTGTAATAATAACCATTTCGTGCATTATCATGTGGTCCAGATCAGAAATAATGAAATTATTTTTAAAGAACCAAACTAATTTCATCATTATCCATATCCAGTTTCATTCAATTTCATTTGAACAAATTTAAAAAAAACACTTGGAATCATCCCAGACACACCTGACTTATCACTGTATTCATAATCATTACAATGTCTATGTAACACAGATAGTACCATTCGCCCTGCTCTTATTGACATAGTGTTATATTCCTTTACATTACTATTCCCTCCAGGGAGGATTTCCTGCATGTAATGACCTCGCTGCATATCACACCACTGCACTCATGGCTACACACACACTTGGCAAGTAAAACCAACATGAAATGAGAAGAAAAAGCAATCCTACGTTTAATCTGTTTAATCTACACCTCCTCCATTCTCTTTTTTCACCCTCCAACCTTCCTCCTCACCGTCTCTCCACCTCAACTGATCCAATCTCCCTGACTGCCTCTCTCCTTTCACCCCTCTCCTCCCACCTCAGGCCTGACAGGCAGAGTCCAGTTAGTTCAGGGCTGTAACCTCCTCACACCCTCCTCTATCCCTCGGCTCAATCCATCTTTTCTGAAAAAACATAAATACCAGTTTCCTATTACATCAGTATGATGAGGCCAGCAGCTGAGGCAAGATTACATTACTGCTGAGAACAATGCCTTGTGTGTGTGTGTGTGTGTGTGTGTGTGTGTGTGTTTGCCAATCAGTCAATCCATCAAATTCTGTTTGCTTTTGCTCCCTTGGGAAAGATACATGTAGGTGTGTGTAGGTGTATATGTGTATCTTCTGTCTTTCATAAAACTAGAGAGAAAAAAAGAAGTGTGTGTGTGTGTGTGTGTGTGAGTGTGTGTGTGTGTGTGTGTGTGTGTGTGTGTGTGTGTGTGTGTGTGTGTCGGACCCAGAGAGACAAAAGGCAAAGTGAGAAAAACAAAGCTTAAGGTAAAGAAAAGAGAGACTTGGTGGCGTTTCTTTGTGTGTGTGCCTATAAATCAGATTGATTTTAGCTCTAATTAAATTGTATGTGCTCCCAGAGATCACGTCTCCCCCTCTCCCTCCCTCCGTCCCTCACTCTGTTTCTGCTACGGTAAGTATGTAGTCATGTTGCTGGTGTGTCATGGTCAAAACAGCTGATTTGTTTTCTATTTGTCCCCAAAGAATCATTTGAACCACACTCTACTGTACAGTGGCAGGATGAAACAGTATATCAAGGGCTCATTATAATATTAAAAAGTGAATTCAGGACAAAAAATAAAATCATCGATGCAAAAAAGTAGATGAAGGTGCTTTCATAATCCTAGTATTCTTTATACTTCGTTTTTTTTTTTAAAACTTTGGTTGGTTTTTCTTTCAATGCTTCTGACATCCCCACTTTGCCTGTGGCTCTCAGCTCCAAGCCAATTTGTTCCAATTTAAAAAAAACAGCAAAATCATTTCCTAAAACTGCAGCATCACTCAAACAGGAGTAAATAGTGCATTTTGCATCCGCAGGTTTCTGCAGAGCCATTTTGCAGCTCACTGTGGTGGCTCCATTGGCTCCTAACTCATTCAAAAAACGCATTTGTCCTATATTTGCATGAAAAATTCTCCAAAATGCACCAACAAGTACAAAATCAGAGGTGATGCCCTAGACAGCTAGCAGCTAACTACCACTTAAACATCTTTAATTGAAGATGTTTTAAATTTAATTAAACATTCAGTTGTCACGAATGGAGAAATTAGCTTTAGAGATTTAAACCTTTTTGTGTACAAGGCTGTAATCATATATATGTTGCTTTTTAAGCATTTAAACACAGGCCACTGTGGGGATTGACTCACTTTTACAATTAGGCCTGTTTCTCACTTGTCGAAGAGAATGTGAAAAAGACACAAGAAGGACAAAATAACAAAAAGAAATTATGCAATTTTTCCCCCTTTGTTTATATTTATTAGGTTGTTTTTAATTACGGTCGGCATACAAACTTAATTCCTCTTCATCCTCTCATCTCACCCAATCCTCGCTTAGTGACTGAGAGGACCAGGAGATAAGAAATCTAAGCAGATGGGCCCCCACCCAAAGCTCCATTGTAATTTCTCTGTTAAAGAGGAAAGGATTGGCTGCATGATCACAGTTGGCGCCTGAAGTTGGCATTTGTGAGAGTGACACTGTGATGTGAATTTTATTATTCTCCGTAATGAGCTGACAGTTATTGCATTGTTGTGCCTTAATTATGTTGGATTGGAATTGCCTTTTCGATAATGCGGAGCCACCTCTAAGACTCGTATTCAATTTTCTCGCGCTTCTAATTCCACATCACTTGCATAACACCTCCCTCTGCCAGCATGACAAAGTGGAACCACTCCAACACCATGTATTTACTTTAATGTGTATGCAAGAACCCCCTTATTATACTATATATACTATATATATATATATATATATATATATATATATATATATATATACACAATACTTTTATATATTTAAATATTATACAGAAATGTTGAAAATTAAAGAATGAAAAGTGAATGTGTTGATATACACTTATACAAGACCATCACCACATGATATTCTGTAAAACCCCCAGTTTTTAGATTGCAAGACTGTTTCTTGTCCAGTAATGGTCAAAGTTCAGAAAGACTGTGTTTTTAGAGAGTTGACTATGTTTAAGGTCTAGTGATGGATAGGCACTCAAAAACATCTGTTTATTTAAGGTTGTTTGCTCCATACATACTTTCTGAGTTGATACTGGATACAAATTGCCAAGTGCAAAATACTGGGCTGGATATTATGTATATATAAAGCATATAATCAACCTTTAATTGCTCTTAAATTCATAATGAGAATGTTTGCAATGTGACTAAAGTCTTGATTTATTGCAAAAAATAATCTCATTCTCATCAAAAAGCTTATTCTAATGCCCAGTAAACTGTAGCTATTTAATGGGTATTTGAGTAAGATTTTTGATCAAAACTAAAATAATTTTTATTATTATTATTTATTTATTTATTTTTTTACTTATCCAAAATCTGACGTGAAGCTCAACACTAAAATAATTTCTAGATCTACAGTTCGTTCCATGATGTTTACATTATTGATTTGTAGAGAAGTTTTCAATCTTAATATTAAATGAGATGCATACAGCTTTCTCCTGTTCTGAACAGTCTGCCATCTTTATCTGTTCAATTCGTTGTGATCAAATGCAAAGAATTGATCAAAGCTGTGGGCAGTGGCAGTCTTTCCTCTGTGGCTTCATACTGAGCATCAGTCCAAGCATATAACCAAAATCTCCCCACAGGCTTTAATTAACCCCAAAATACACATAATTAATGACTTTGTTTAACAGTTTATTTTTAATTGACTGATAATCCCCCTCTCAATAATTTAGATCAGGTATTGTTTGTTTTTGATGATTAATTTGGTATAAAATCATAGATAAAAAGTAAGAATTGACTAGAAATGGTAAAAAGGTGCTTTGCCATTTGTAGAGTAAGTGTTGTTTTGTAGGTGAGGCAGAGAATAAACTGAAGTCCAGTGCTCTGCTGCTGCATGCAGGCATATCCAGATATCCAGATATAACTCTGTTGGCTACCACAGCCACGGAGAAACACCACAGGCATCACACACTCACTAACACACACGTACACACTCAAATTTACACACAAACATCTGCATGGAAAGAACATGCACACAAATTCATCCACAAACTTAACTGTCTACCCTCCCAAAACCCTCACACACACACACACACAGTGGTACAAATGCCACTGGCGAAGATAAAAAACAAGATTAGGCCCCCTGTTGACGACACCTGTCAATACAGCTTTCGCCTGAAGGATGAGGCCGATGTCGTGTAGTGATTCATTACACCCACACCCTCACTGGTCCACAAACACAGGCTCTGTAAGCACATCTGGACTGAATGCATGAATTGTTTTTATTCAGAACCGATACACCCTTCTGCAACAGGTTAAAAGTAAACTGGGCTGGTATCATGGTTTACATTTCCTTTTCTGGTTGTTATGCATAGGATGTAGGGCTAATCAGTGCAGCATTGAGCCAACACTCAAACTGGCACCATATGAAGTACCATCTATTTGAGTGCCATTATTAGTTTGTACTGCATGCTGACGGATTACCTGCCAGATTTTTATGAAACTTTTGCCACTTTCAGACAGGCATTGCACAACAGTGCCGAAACAAATTCCCTCCTCTGTGACCCCTTCGGTGTGTTCAAAATAGACCAGCCAAGGCGTCACAACACCACCTCGGTGTGTGCGTTCATAGTTTATGCATAGTTTATTTATTTCAGCGAGTATAAAAGCTGATACACTTCACTTAATCTCCCCCAAGTTAGCGGTCAACTTCTTGTTGCTACTGCATCGTTAACCCGGGGTAGGTCGCACACCTGAACGTATTACTACTACGTCACACCCGTTCCACAATGCTAGGGCACTTCATTCAGACAGATGCCTGTTTCTACGCTGTTATTAGCTCTTGAGGCGTCACAGAGGTGGAACAAACTGACACCCAATTCTGCCTTCATTGTGTTCATACAGATGTCGGGGCGGAATAAAGGCGCAACAGGCCTGGACTGAAAACGCTGTCTGAATGGGGCTTGTGTCGAAGGGTTGGGCATATGGCAAGGGAAGAACCCATTACACTTTAGAGTGGTTCTGAATAAAGGACTTTTTTTCAACTTTTTTGAACATTTCTGTCATTAATGTTTAAACTTGTGGACCGAATACCAAGAAACCGGGTGCACGAGAGGGTATTGTCCCAAAGAAGGAAGTACTGAATTTGGGACTACCCTGAGGGCAGCCATCTAAATCAAAAAGTCAAAGACAGATTTACATGAATCTTTCGTCAGAGGTAGGCATTGAGAATGGAAACACAGACTGTGACAAACCTATGGATGGATCTAAGTTCCAGTTGTATGTTTTCATGGTAAAAGAACCTAAAGACAGGTGTTGCATAGAAATAGGAATGTATCCTGTGGGGAGAAGGGAGCCTCAGGGAATGAGGGTGGCAGTGTTAAGCAGGAAGACATCATTTGTCAGCTGCAAAACTGTTGCAAGTTTGTAGAAACAAAAAACCTGTTTTATAACCAGATAACAATGTGGTTCATGTTTGGTGAGGTTTAAGGACAAAACGACTGCGTTAGGCTCATGGAGAGATCATGACATTCCTCTAGATCAGTGAGTAACAACACCTACTAAACCTTGTGTTTAATTCTGCCTTTATCACAGTATTGAGGTCAGAGTTTTAGTTTCAATTGGGATTCTTACAGTTGGTTTTGTCTTTGGAAAGTAGCCAGGCTACTAGTGGTAGCCTAACCATCTTGGTAATGCTACTATTAACTAGCAGTCAGAAAACAAACCAGGAGCTGCAAAGAAACCAGAATCAAAGCAAACAGAGTCATTCATTTCTGACTTCTAGAATACTATAACACTACTTGGAAACAATAGGGGGGGAGTTGAAAAGTTGTCTTTTCCCACTTGTGGAAAAAGATGGAAAAGCCATCACAGAAAAATGGATAGTAATACATGGTAATACATGTATAGTTGAGGAGAAAAGGAGACACCAAGAGAAAATACTCTTACTTTTCTTCCTCTAGTAGTTTAAATGCATAGACCGAATTTTTTCAACAAAGGTGACTCATGTGCAATCATGTGAATTTGATGCTCAAGCAATTTTATTTAATCTTAATTAATCCTTGATTTCATGAGCTCAGTCAAAACTTTAAGAACCCTTGCACTAGTTTGTGAACTCCTACTGTGTGTTATCCAGCTAATACGTATTGCTTGTACTGACCTCATGAAGAATGAATTACCCTAACAGGCTATAAATCTACGAATGAAGTGTCATATGTCCTTTTTTCCTCAGCAATGTCTTCAGTTTCTTCATGATCATCCATCTTATATTGAATATTCCCTCTGGATAAAATGAAACTGTTGTCTCCCCTCATCTCCTCCTTCCTCGCCACTCCTCCTTCCTCCTTGATGAGAGTGGACAATCGCTGCAGACTGGGAGTGGCGGGAGACCTGGAGTGTAGCAGACAGCATGTGTGTGACTTTGTGCAGGGTTGCTGGCAGCAAGAATCATGCTGGGACGGCCCTTTGCTGCAGCCGCTAAGCATTCAGCTGTCTTCCCATCAGCCCCACTGTTATTACCACGGACCAGTGAGTGTGTGTGTGTGTGTGTGTGTGTGTGAGCATGCATGCGTTTTTTTCCAGCAAAGCACTGCCAGTGGATTGTGAAATGATGTGCATATATGTGAATGAACTGCGAGCAAGTCTGTGTGTGTTTTCAATTGAAGATATGATGAATAATGCATGTGTGTATGTGTGTGTTTATTATGTGTCTGTTTTTGTGGCAGCTGAAGTGAAATGATGGAGTGAGGAATGGTGGCGGATCGGTGTTTTGGTTGCCGTGTGCTTATATTGGTATCATCTGCCACTAGTTGCCACTTTGAGTTTCAGCTATTGTCTACTATAAAGGGTTGAAGTTTACAGAACTATTCCAGGAGTTGCATTGATCCAACTCAGACTCATTCATTAGAGAAACCCTCCTTGAAATGAAAGGAAATAAGGACAATATGATTTTTTTTTTCCTATGTCTTGAATATTTTTCGGCTGTTTCAGCAGTGTGATTTGAAATCTGTAATGCAGTGACCGTGGCATAAGCAGCAAACACTATACTACAGGTGAAAGTTCTGGATTCAAATTCCTATTATAAGTTAGAAACCATTTGATTTCTGATGTGAAGACACCTGTGATTACTGCTGGTAATAAGTGGTTTTTAATACTGCAGGTCCCAGAATTCTGTGGGAAGAAAAATTCTTCTGACAGTTCATGTGTAGAAAATACAACAGATGTTACCTTTGTGTGGGGATAACAGACTCCACAGAATGAAAACTATTATACAGTGAGGTATACTGTAATTGTGAGAATGCAAATACATTGAGTAGCGGCTGATAATAAAAGCGAGTTATAAATAGTATCACAGCTTCCAATTGTCACCTTGACTCTTTTTAGGAGCACACTGGAGATGTATTGCTGTATTAGCTTAAGCATCTTCAGTGTAGATCTATAACGAAAACCATGTTTTGGGGAAAGTACAGAATGTGATCAAGGACAAAAAAAGAGAGCCAACAAATATAAATAATCCTGTTTTGAATCAGTGTTGTTGGTGGACACAATGCTAGGATCTGGGAAGTGATGCGGAACGCTTAATTCCGCACTGATGTTTCCCTGTGTGGCAGGAAGCACTGTGTTGAAACATGGTGAAGTCAGTTCGATTCCACCTGTGGCCCTCTGTTCCTCCTCTTTATCTCTTAAGCTCCCAATAACTTTTAGAAAAAATGAAATGTTTCCAAAAGACAGTGTGTCCTGCACACGCAAACACATGCATTGACCCACAGACACACACAAACCCTCCTAAAAAAATAAGGCAGCCTGATGAAAAGATTGCACCTTGAACGTTTGCCAGGGCAACCAGTCCGCTTGAACCGCCCTTCATGGCAGGTTCACAGACAGCCTTAATGCTGGTGTATCCGCAGGTCTAGGCAGAGTTATGGGTGGATGTTTCCTTTTACCCTCTTGGCTAAACTAAATAGAGAGTAAGCCCCTCATCCCCCAAACAGGTTGGCAGTCTTCAGCTACCAGGGTTTCAGGAGCCTCGGTCAGTATCTCCGGCCACTGACATTCAAGATGCTGGTTCACAAGGTGATAGGAGAATAGGTCGCCTCTTTTTTCTAAAGGGGCACAAGCTAAAAAAGGTTGGGACCACTGGTTTAACAATGCATTGTTTTTATAACCTCGTTGTCTGTTTTTTTAATAGAAAATCTCAATCTGACAAGTAACTGTAGCAGTAAAATAAACAAAAAGTACTTGTTTTATAGTAGTGTGGTTGAGTAAACATACTTATTTTACTTTCTACCACTCTGAGCCTGCAAGGTCAAACACCAAAACCTTTATAAAATAATTTTGTGGTGTATTCAATGGAAGCCCAAACCACTGGCTTTATTGTGAAATGGTACATTTGCTCTTTGCATGTAAGGTCTGTAAATGGCTCAGCGGTCATGAAATCACCATTGCAGGTCCAGACAAAATTGAATCTACTGTTTTTTCAGAGAATGTAGAAGAACAGTGTCTCTGCAAATATCATGTGTCATGAGTTGTTGCCTAGGCAGCCCAATAACACGGCAACAAAACAGGTTTTCAAGATTTAAGACTTCATTGTCCCTGAGCGAAAAACTGACCTGCAGCAAGAAATGCAACATACAATACAGGGCAATAATAAAATTGATAAATATAAGACATAAAACACGTGATACAGTAAAAGCAGTGGACTGGATTACCAGGATATACTCCATGGAATATTATACATGTGCTTTATAGGCAGATCTAGGTTATACATTTGAATAAGTTAAATATCCCTTTAGCAAAACCCTTAGGTTGAAAGGAATATTTGCTTTGGCATGGTTGTTCATAATCAAAGTTGGCCTCCAGTATATCATAACAACTCATTTGACAGTTGGTGCAGATCCCAAACCTGCAGAATCCACTCTGGAAATTGATGTCACTGTACTGTAAGCTCTCCAAATAGTGGAGGGGGGAAAAGAAACCTCTTGAAATCTCCTCTGGCAGAAGATGCTCGGATGTGTCCTTCACAGACATATTTATAGTTTTGGTAGAGTTTGCTTGCAGTGGCCGCGGCCAGAGTATGACATCATCATCAAAACTCAAGCAAACAGCAGTCAGGTTATATCTTTACTTCAGGTGTAATGAAGTTATGAGTTAGAGGATGAGCCTGCTTTATCTTTAGACCCTTATGACAACAGTCTGTGTGGAGAAAGAAAAAGAGTGCCATTTAACCATTGCAGGACAAGAGTACACAACAAAAATACGTATATACCTCCAAGGAGGTTATGTTTGAATCATGGTTTGTTAGTTAACACAATTTCTCAACAGATTGCATTGATTTTTTGGTAGAGAGGTGGCTCTTGGAATGGAGAAGAGGTAGTTAGATCATGAGGATCCAGATGAAGGTGTGGATCCAGGGAGACTTTTAACAAAAGAAAAAAGATTCAACTGTTATTTTATTCTAACCTAATCTAACCTAACTCTGTTCAGCATACAAACACTACTTGGATCAGCAAGACAGAGGTTCACTTAACATATTTTCCATCAGTCACACTTTAATGCTCGCGTTTTGGTTTGGGGAAGGTGAAAAACTCCCAACTCTTGGAGGTTGCTGTATTGCTGTAACAGTTCAATGTGCAATGCTTCAACATTAACAAATCTTAATGGTTACCTTTGCAGCAGTAAAACAATGTTTTTGGAAGGTTGTGATAACATATTAAATAATTGACATAAGAGAAAATCAAAAAAAATTATCTAGTTCAAATTTAAGAACCAGGATCAAATATTTTGTAATTGAAACATGGCTTCCATATATTTCCAGCATTTGTAAGCATTTTCAATAACAACATGTTGTTTTACCAATATTGATTCTTCTTATGAAAAAGCGCTGAAACACCCATTTCGTATTTTAAGCAACTACTTAAGGGATAAAAAGCAGCTTCTTAACAGTAAAAGTGAGCAGTGATGGTATGTAACAATAGGAAAACAGTGTTTTTCATGTTATTATGCTCTCACAGATCTTAAAAAAGTTCAATACAAATATTAACACAGTATTTTTGTAATATATTTCTGTATCCTATGTGGTTAAAATCCATCTATTCCAGAAATGCCTAAAAATAAAAACCTGCCATGGATCGTATGCAGTCGGTCAGTCCCTGAGGCATTCGTGATATTATTATTTCATCCATGGAAAATACAGACTGAAGACAAACTACTTCTGAGCCCAGGGAAAGGTGTTGATTTGTGGAGACCGTGCTGGGGTGAAAAACAGAAATGTCAACTGTATTCCGCCACACAAGTTCTGGTTGTAATTTGGTCTATAGATCTAGGATCTAGGCTTAAATTTTTTTTCTTTCTGAAAGATACAAAATACCAAAAAAATAAATACATTTGTTTACCTTATCATAGCCATACTCCAAGTCAGTTGCAGTTTGTAGCATTAAAACCTTGTGGTGAAGGAAAATGGATCTAATGATTGGGGTTTTTTTTTAAACTACATTTTAATCTTGTCTTTTTGTCAATAATATTGCATGTGGATTTTGTCACAGTTAGTGTTTAATGATGTCAGTGTTGTCTCGTTCAAATTGAAATCTAATCAAATTGCAGGCTATCACTATCCATCGCGAACCCCAAGCAAACTATAAGCAATATTTAATTGTCTTCACCCTGGCCCCACTCTCATTTATGAGTCACTATGACCTTCATGCTTACCTGCCTCTATTAGACATGTTCTGCCACACTTATGCCCCAAACATTAACCCCCCAAAAACCTAAATATTAATATCCTAAAGGTTTATGTGTCAGGGGAGAAATTGGAACAACTTAAATTCAGCAGTGCAACAGCCAGACATACATAATTTAGCTGTTAATGAATGGCAAGCGAGAAAGCACAAAAGACCTTCGGAGGTATCAAAAGTCAATGTATTAACATCCTAATTTGGGTTTTATGCTAAATATTGAAATAAGTTATTGGACGTAATGCCACAACATGGCAACCAGATGTCTAAAGGGGAATCCAAACAATGCATTCAGGGTGCCGGCCTGTTGGTCCACCACTTTGCCCGGCAGCAATATCTCAACAACTACTTGTTTGATTGCCATGAAATGTGGAACAAATATTCATAGTTCCCAGAGGATAAATCTACGGACTCTGGTGATCCCCTGACTTTTCATCTAGTGCCATAGGAGGTCAAAGTTTTCACACAAACATTTAAATATCTCAATATCTACCAGGTGAATTGACACCAAATTGTGTACAGAAACTCATGTTTCCCCGTAGATATAACCCAATGACTTTAGTGACCCTATCTTTTTCTGCAGCACCACCTTGTCATGTATCTGATCCTAGTTTTTGGTTCCTCTTATTTTGTATGGTTCATTTCATGATTTAGTTCATCTGTTTCCTGTTTTATTTTGTAGCTTTATTCCTTGCCTTGTGTTTTGCTTTACACTTCCTGTTGTCTTCTCTTATGATCTGTTTTACACCTTTGGTTCCTGTCTGTGTTCTAGTCTTCTGTGTTTAGTTCCAGTTTGATCCCTTTCCCTTTACTCATGTATTCTGTCTATTAGTTTATTGCTGCATCCTCCTTGTTTCTTCCCCTTTAATATATTTTCCCTCCAGTGTGTGATTGTCTGATCGTCTCCACCTGTTGTTGATTGTCTCCTCCTCCCTGTGTCACCTGTGTATCATTCCCTCATTACCCCAGTGTATTTAGTCTGTGTGATTCCCTCTGTGAGTTTTCAGTTCGTTGTTAATGCCACGTCTACGTTTTCATCTATGATCTCATGCTTCCCTAGTGTTCCCAGTGTTCTTGGTTTGTTTTTGGACTTTTGCCTTTTGTTGGATTTTGCTTCTGCCTTTTGTGTTTTTTGTGATTGTGGACTGCTGTTTTATTTGGACTTGGAAATCAGCCCTTTAATTAAATCATTGAACTGCACTCTGCCCCGTGTTGTCTGCATTTGAGGCCTGCTATTGCTGAACCCTGACACACATGCAAAACTAATCTCATTGAGCCATGAGCATATCTGCAGCCTCAATGAGCCTCCCAAGGTTGCAGACTTTTAACGTACGTTTAGACAAAACATGAGGTGAATTTCAGAGGTGGTACAAGAAAGACACAAGTGAGTGCAAATTCAGCCGAGGTGATGCAAAGCAAGATTGTGACGTGTCTGTTGATTGAAAAATCACAAGGCTTTATAAACCTGTCTAGCTTCCGTACATCAGCTAATATGGTAACCTAGTTCAAGATGATGAAATGATGAAAAATCCATCCATCCACTTATCCAGAGTCAGGTCACAATAGCAGCAGGCTCAGTGTGGTATTCAAGACGTCCCTCTCCCTGCACCACTTTCCAGCTCCTCCTAGGGGATCCCAAGGTGTTCCCAAGCTAGAGGAGCTTTGTACAGTAATCCCTCCAGCGAGGATCAGAGTCTAACAGAATATTGAGCAACTGTGTCGAACAATGCAAACAACAAAATTCACTCCATACACCGTCCGCCACATAAGGAGGGAAAGTCAGCTGATCCATGAAATATGTTTCTGACATCAGTAGCTTCATATCACATATCTGTTATCCACATGTATTCCACTTTTATTATTACACTGTATGTGAATGTTGGAATGCAGGAGTTATATAATATGACATAAACTATCTTAAAGCAAACTTTATATTTGAATTTTAAAGAGAGAAAGACAGCAGTGACAATGTGTGAATGGAAGAGAATGAAAATGAATGAGGACCCTCTGGCCACTCTGGCATTTCTCTGACACATATTGATTGTGGAGCTGAACAGCTGCCTTGAAAGAGAGCTGCAGACCTGCCATGATGTGTGTGTGTGTGTGTGTCTGTGTGTGTGGAAAGAGAGAGATTGAGAGAGAGAGATTTTGCATATGCTTCAGCTATTATCCTAACAAAGACCAAACAACCTCCAAAGATAAGAAGACAGGGAGAACCTGAAAGCTTCCCATGTCTTCAGTTCAGGCGGTAAAATTTAACTTTTGGAAAGGGTTCAGGTTAGCCGTATAATGATGGAGGCTCATTCAAAATTTCAACTCTGGACCAATAACCACACTGACCCCTTAACAACAGTTCAATGCCAACCTTCGCAGAGTGAAGACATTATCACAAGTGCCAACAGTTCTTGGCACACAGGTGTGTCTATAGAAGCTGCCAGCTACAACTAAAGCATTGCATTAAATGTAATTAAAGTCACCCTTAATGACCATTTACCATAGACAAAAACAAAAATAATAATAAAAGGATCACGATAATTTTAATCACAAAAGAAACGTGAATGAAGTGAAAAATGGTGGTGGTGGCTGATGAATCTTTGTGAACCAACATTTTGAGTGTGGTATTATGGTCATCGCCATATTGTATTACTGCAGCCAGAAGGGACCATATTTGGATGAGAGGATGGAGCTGGGGAGGACACTTATTGCTCCATCTATATCCTGATTAGATCACATCTTGGCTTGCCAATCAAAAGGTAGCCACGCCCTAAAACATAACTTGCTTTACCATCTATTTTAGTCTAAATGGGACCATTATTTACAAAATGAGCATCATATTGTATTGAAGACTTCAACGACAGGCTGAGAACACAAACTCATTAGGAGACAGTTTACTGAAGCGATAAATCAAGTGAGACCTTTGCTCATTTTCCCTGAGCTTACATACAATCTGACTTCTCTTTGCAACCAGTGGGTTGTGTCAAAAGGACTATGTTATAGCGCCTGTGTTGTCATGGTTACAAGAAAAAGAACACAGTTGTGGGTGGGAATGGCTAAGGTCATGGTTAATGAATGAAACCAATGTGACTGTCAGCAGCAAAAATAAATAAACAGTTGTTTTCAGTATTAAAGACCAGTGATTTGTTTGCTATCTTTGAGAACTTCCCCACATCTCACATCGTTAATAGCAAATGTTACCAAGGTTTTACCGACTCCCACTCCCTGTGGCTCTTTATATTTCTCTTAGCCAGTCTAGATTTTATTGTTTACCAACCCAGTCTGTGCTTCCTGACGAGAGCTTCTCCAAACTATAGATAAAAGAAATATGTTTTGTCACAGGTGGTGATGCAAGTCAAACTTATTTAAAACATGACAACATCCGGATTTGTTACCATCTTAGTTAAAACATACATAGTATTTACTCTTAGCTGATTCCACAAGTTTAGACGAGTCATGAAAAGTTCCTTACTGCTGCAATAATGGCATTGACAGTTATTTCACTTTGTGCTGCATATCCTGTGTGCTTTCTGGGCAAACAATGGTGTGCATTTACCACCTTCACTTAAATATGTGGCATTGCTGCTGGTAGAAGAATCAGATGTTTAGTCTGCAGGGAAACTAAAGAAACCTGCCCGTGTTTACAGTTTGTCAGCTTATATAGCAGGTTCATTAGAATCACTAAGCGTTCTCACCTGTTAATGATGCTCAACACCACAGCCATCATTAGCATGAAGTTGAAGGTTGCTGGCCTAACTGAACATGTTTCAATGTTTGATAAATAATTAGAGGGAGGTTGTCAATTAGGAAAATATGTGCTCAGTGAAAAACTCCTCACAAATATGGTAATTGGAATATGTGTTAATTAGCATTACTAAGGTGTGGGAGGTGATTCACTGCTTGTGATTCCTGCAAAAAAATGTGTATAAAGTTACATAACCACACCCTTGTGTTGTGTTTAATCTGAGTACCATTTTCCATTAGACTTGATTGAAAGTGTTGATTGATTACGTACACATGTTGTCAGATCAGTTCAGGCAACGCAACCACTCTACTTTATTGACGCACAGTGGCAGAGTGAGGGTTTAAAAGAGCTGAGTCAGCACATTACAGAGTGAAACAGAATATACAGAAGTTGAAGACTTTATTGCAGACTCTCAAACCTTTGATTCTCCTCTATCCTCACAATAAACTTTGTCACACACTGTACTCAAAAGGACATATTGACATGTCACAATAAAAAAAAGAAGCACAGGTATAGATAACAAAATGAAAAATGGATGATTTCAACTTATTGCTTACTGGGATACTTGATTTCAGCAGAGCCATTGTCAATGTTATTAGCAACAACTATGCTTTTGCTATTTCCAAGTGTCTGCTTTCAAACAGAAGTATTTGATTTACTTGTGTTTTCGTACATGCTGTATAATATAAAGTGTTGCCCCCTGTTAAAACTACTTTTATGACTATCAATCTGACATTATGGTCAATTTGTTTGAGAGTAGGTCAGACAGGTGTTTTATTCTACCAGGGAACAAGAGGCATAAACACTTTATCCATCTCATCCATTATCTATAACAACTTATCCTTGCAGGGTTGCTGGGGGTGGAGCCTATTTTTTTATTTTTCTATCTGTCTGCACGTATACTTATGGTTTGCGCCAAGATTTGGTACAAACCATTTCTTTAAAATACATGCAGTTTGATCATGCAGCAGATAATTTGTATTTCTGTGCTTGTGAGTGTGTATGTGACCTACACCAGCCTTCTTTGAAAGACTAGCCTATTACATTTTATTTGGAACTAATACCTATTACTCATCAAAGAGGGCGTGGTCTACCATGGGTGAAACAGAAAGACAAAACAAGACAAACAGGGACGAAAGGACAGGCAGTAACACCAATGAGCTGTGTCATGGTTTGTGTTCCATAGATGATCATTTTAATAAACTGTCGTCGCTCAAACTTTATGAAAATACAACCTTAAATCACTTCAGGTCCCATTAAAAGGTTCAGAAGAGAGATTTTGACTCAAGCTCTTTTTTTCTCAGTGGATCTCTGTTTTGTTTACATCGTGCATGCGTACACAAGTGGATGATGGGATGCACTTTCTCGCCCTTGTTTTTCACTATTCCATTTATCTAGAGGTGGAGGAAACATGCCGATAAATGCAAGAGTTTGCCAGCAAACACAGTGATGAAGAGGTCCGAAAGCAAACAAACACGACTGTAAACTATCCTAGATTCAAAACACTTAACACATCATGTTTACTTTTCTTTTACAATGAAGGAAATGCTTTCAATATATTTGTTAGAACTCAAGGATGAGAAGCACTGAGCGTAAGCAGGAAATGTTTACAGAGATTGCTTTTGCCACAGGGCTGTTGGATACCATTAAGTTGGACAAGTCTTCATGTCTGCCGTGTTGTGTTTGTCTGCCCACGTCATCCCGTATCTGTGTATTCCTTGTCCTGAATGTCAAACTGACAAACTGAATAAGAGTTACTGCAGAGCAATAAAGATCAAATGAGAATGACTGAGCTGCAGTCTTGTCATTCTTTCCTCATCCCCTTTCCTTTAAGACAGCATGTTTTTCATATCACTTGGGCTGATAGGACTGATGATCAATATAAATGCCTCACTGATTACTTGTCCACAGGCTGACATTTCTGGCTTATAGACTTCCTTTGCCCTTATATTTTTGGAACTGAAACCACACAGTGAAGTCTCACAACAGAAACACTGTTTAGTGATGGAGGGCAGTGCTTTGGGCAACTCACCCAACATTTCATCTACTGAGGCTACAAAAAGCATCGTTGTTGAGGCAGATGAGAATTGTCCTGGAATTTAGTGTGGTGATGTGTTTCCTTAATCATGAAACCATCTCAGTTAGGTATGGGGAATGGGAATGAAAAGGATGAAGCAAAAGTATTTACTGCTGATGTATTTCTTGGTTGTTTTTTTTTTGCTACAAAACTATTTTAGGACTGACAATGTTATTATAACTAGAAAGTACCACATGTGTCAGATCATCAGACTGATCCGTGAAGTCATTCGATCAAAGGGCTTTTGCCATCCCCTAAAAACATTCTGCGAAGGATGCACCTGTTGTTTTTTTTATCACTTTAAGCTCCTCTCTCCTCACTCCTCTTCTCCTTAAGGTGCATTTAAGGGATTGGAAGATCCTCCACGATGACGACAGAGAGGGGGACGATTTCCGTGTCGAGGGAGTAGAGACGATGCTAGGAAACACAAGTTAGCGTCATGAAAAGCAATCCATGTTTCGATTTGTTTTTGCTGTTGTTGGCTTTTTACCTTCCTCTCCGTACTTACTCAAAAATAGCATTGTATCTCAATAATAACCTGATTCTAGAGCAGTAATCATCATTTCCACCCACCAATCTAACCTCTGTAATTACAAAGAAGGTGATTAATTGTGCACTGATGCATCCAATGCAAGACACTGTAGACCACTGACAACAAGATAGGAAATAATACCACGCAAATATGTGAAAACAAATTAAAAAACGTTTTAATTAATATTCCCCTGAGTGCACAAAAGCATGATTTAGGAAAGTAAATAAAAATAAAGATCTATTTGTGCAAGTGAACGCTGTTTCTTCTGTCTCATCCCTGTCACCTTCACCAACACCGCTTCTTTCACATCAGTCTCGTTGGTTTCTCTTTTTCCCTCTGCTATGACGAGGAGTGAGGTAAATCTAATTTGACTGGCGACACAGGGCTACAACTAAATGCCATAACTTTCTGGAAATGTTTTATGCTCATTCCATCTGCCCTCATGATGTAATCCCTCCTTGGGCCTATCGGTGCAAATATGTGGCTATATAACCTGTAATTTCCTTCCCTCATTTAAACAAGTCAGTCTAATTTGACATATCTCAAAAAGCCATATGTGACATATTCCCACAGGTTTGATCAAAATCTGACCAGCAAAGTAAGAGAATGAACACAATGAGGACTGGTGACTGAGTGTGATAGAGCAAGTGAAAAAGAACCATACATAAAAAGCACTAAGTATCTGTGTGTCTGTAATGATTTGTGGATTGGACCTGCAAATGTGGTCAAATTATGCAAACACCAAGAGAAGAACAAAGGAAACATCCTGCTGTTTACCACCAAAACACGCAAATGTGGGGAGTGTTGGAAGAATCAACCATTCATTTTGTTGTTTGCGATGCAGAAATAAATTCAAACTAGAGTACAAGTGAAAATAAAAATTCAAAGCCCCACCAAAGTGTAGGTGTACCTGTAAGAACTTTCATATTTTATTTTACCAGAAGTAAACATGCTCAGATTTTCATATAAAAATACAAAAAAATGGACTTTTTAATATATTCAATATATTGTTAATACATTGTTCATTTCAGCTCAACTTTAAGGACAATTCTTGAGAAAATAAACTAAAAATATTTTTTTTCTACTTCACTACACATAGGAGGGATATATTGTTCTTTTTACTGCACTGCATTTCCTACCGCAGCTGTTTTTAGGTCTTTTGAACCAAGTCTCAAGAGGGGACTTGCAAACTTTTAATTTTAAATGTAAGCAGGTATAAAGGTAAGGGTAGCAAACTTATAAAAGAATAGGTAAGCAGCTGAATATAATCAACAACTGGATATAGCCTGATCATGTAGGATACATGATGAGGTCATATCTTATATGATTTGCATTATAAATGTATATGAATTCAAGATGAGAATTTACGGAGAGAAATTCCAAATTTAGCACTCCCCCATGCTTGGTCTTTTTTTATTGTTTACAGTCCTGGTTTGAGATTATTAATGATAATTGAAAGCTAAACAATACCAATAAATATCATTAATCTGTGCTGCGCGTGTTAGAGAGGGCAGTGTGGTGATTGTGTGTTGTGTTGTGTGAGGCTTTTGCATGTAAGTCCACCTGGCTGCATTTGGAAGGCCCTAACTTTAATTTGGAACCTATTTCTAGTCCATTATGCTGGGCCACTGGGGAGGCCGCAGCAAATTAGAACTATCTCTACTCCACTGACTTCATCATTAAAATTAAAATGGCACTCGCTGCACCCCACCTGTCATACACACACTCGCACATACTGACCAGAGTCACACACCACCACCGACTCATGAACCTGTGAAGATGAGCATACCACACTGCACTAAAATACACAAACCCTGGCATGTCACACATACAGTTCCACAAATTGACAACACATCAAAAGATACACACGTCCATCAGGAAATGCACACACAAAGATGCACACACACACATTGGCCGGGTGGCCGTGTGAGGCAGTTAATACTCCATCACAGTGGGCGAGTGGCTCTGGAATTGAAGGGTCAAGCAGGGCATACACCATTCTCTCAAGACCTGTGTGTGTGTGTGTCTGCACCAATTACACAGCAAGGGTTGCCATTGATACTATATGGCAAACATAAGAAGTAAGAATGGCTGGTCATTGAGTTGATGTAGCTCCACAGCCAGCCTCGGACGTCACTGTAGTCCAATCAAGATTGATGGAGGAGAATAGAGGAGGCTTGCAGAGAGAGAAAAGAGGAGAGGAAGGGGATAGATGCAGTAATGCAGCTTTAAGGTCTTATAATTACACCATTTTCTCTGTAAACAGGACTGACTGAGAATACTCCTGCTGAAAATACAGTCCTGCTGATGGTGAGTGTGTGATGTCTGGCTGGGGTAGGTGCACACATGTTTTGGTATACATTTCATTTGCTTTCTCTCCTCTCAATATGAAAGCAAATTCATTTAAAAGACCACATTGTGCACTTATTCAAATGAGATGGATTTCAATTCAAATGAGTTTGAATAAGTGCAGTGAACCACATCCATGTGGATGAATATTTGTATACGCTCACGTCGTTGTGCCTGTGTGTGTAAATCTACAGTATATGCACAAGCCTGTGTCACAGTGTGTAACACGTGGCGGCCAGTGAAAAGAGGGGGTCCGTGCCGGAGCTCCAGAATAGCGGCGAGGCTTGTGGAAGCAGCAGCCGCAGCAGCGTGTAACGAGGATGTGAGTGTTTTGCCCACGGTTCAGAGAGGAGTCAAAAAGAGAGAGGGAGGCGTGGAAATGAGATGAATTGGAGCAGAAGGGAAGAGAAAGTGAAAAAGGCACAAGGAGCGTTCCGCTGCTGGAGTGGGAATCGACTCGATGCCTGCTGGCCATGAAGTTTGAGGAGTCATTGTGCTCCCGTATAGCCTACACACAAAGACAATGGGAGGATGCATGCATGACTGCAAACATATTAAACTGAGAGAAAGAGAGAGAGACTGAATAGTAATAATAACAGTATTATAAAGACCTACAAGAGGCAATATCAAGGGAATTAATCAGTAATTCAATCAAATCAGTTTCAAAGTGGGCAAGTGGGAGTGAATATGAACTGAGAATAAGAAACACACTCTCCTATTTACATTGTAGATGGGGAAAACACCCTAAATGTACTGTACACTATGAAACAGCAGTGTGACTGTCCCTCACCTGTACACAGGGCAAGCACCTTCAGACCTGTGCTCAGCGACTCTGAAGAAAACACACACACACACACACACACACAAGGCTTTAAACTATAGACGTACATGTACTGTATGCAGATGTCAGAACGCCAGTCTTTACATCTGTGGGAATAAATAATAGAGGAAGACAGGAAGGGTGATTCTTAAAGAAAGGGAGTAAAAGAAGTGAAACAAAAGCTACCTTGACAACTAACTTGACAGTGGATGTGCATCGTTGTTATTGCTATCCAACGACCTCATTCATTCAAATATTTAAAAAAAAACAACAGACCTAACAATATGATAAGGAACGTTAACACCTGACATGATTTTCATTAGGACTCACAAAGCTGGCATGTTGGTGCTCGGAAATTCTGGCTACGCTTTCTCTGCAATTCTTGTTCAGCTAGGTGACTAATAGCCTGAGCGATATTTCCACGTAGCCTGGAGGAGTCCGCATTGAGGGCACAGACAGACTGCAGGCATGTACAAAGGTAGAGGGGCAGGTAAGGCCAAATACAAGGTTTGAATGGACTTATTACAGTGATGTAGAGAGGGGTTTTTTTGTCTCAGGGAATTTGATTCATTTATTGTTGTTGCTTTCTGTAAATATTAGAAAAATGGTTAAAAAAAAATTACCAGCTTTAAATCACACTTCTTCTCCAGTCTTCTCTTCCCACTAAGACTTGTTAGGAATAATTCCCTTCCTCCATGTTGATAAACCTCATACCTCTCCTCTCCTTTTCCACTCTCTCCTTCTACATCAGTCACCTCTCCATCCGACCACTAATTCACTCGTCACCTGATATCTCCTCTTTCCTGTTCATTCACTTAGTCACTGTCTCTTTTCTGCATCTGTGCTTTCATTTTCCCTCCTTTTGTTTTTCTCATTTTCTTCTCTGGCTTTTACATCGTCTCTCTTTCCAGCCGAGTGGCAGTGGTACATTGAACAGAAGACAAAAACGTGGACAAGTCTCTCTTCCTACGCCCGTCTCCACTTCTCATCCTCAACCCCCCCGCTGTCGTCTGCGCTTCCACCTCCCCGTATCTGTCTTTCTCGATGAATCCCCCATTTGTTTATCTCCTCACCTCTATTCATCTGTTCTATCTCTGTTTCCCTCCTCACGCCGCCTCTCTCTCCCGCTGTCCAGCGCTTTTATTGCACTCTACAGCTCATAAAGTACAAAGGGAGAGAGGGAAAACTAAATAAGTAGACAGAAATGTAAAAGAGGATAACTTAATAAACCAAGGTTGTCTGGTGACGGTTAATAATGTTGCTCTGCTGGTCAGCCAATGTCCCAGGTCTGATTGTGCAAAGTGCCAGTGGATGAGAAAACAGTAGGCACACAATTTCCTGTTTGTTTCCCCATCCTTTTTTCCAGGAATCAAATATTTCACCAGTTTTTCCTAGAATTACATAGACTGGGGCTTAATGAGAGGTAGATGGATAAATATTTATCAGATGGCATTATTACTTACTTTTTCCTCAAACATATTATTTGATAAGTCATCACAAAGATTAGGACTAGGAGGTAAGTGTGAATATTTCAACATAATGGGCACATTTACTTTGACATCTTTCTGCCAAAATAGGACAAGAACTTGTTGTTTCTCTGTACCTGACCCTCTGGGGGGAAAAAATGAGAAAAGATTTCATCTCATACTCATGGCTGGCAGTGAGGTTTGGGCCAGTATTTAGGGCTGATGTTCAAAAAGTCCAAAAATTAGCATCTCCCCAAACAAGAAACACAGCGAAGTATAGCTCAGTTGTAACAGAACATGCATACACACGGACACACACACACACACACACACACACACACACACCAGTAGAGTGTTTAAGGGGGCTGGGCTCAGCTGGATTGGCCCCTCTTCACCCACAGGCAGAGGACTGAGGTGGAGTAAAGCTGGCACACCAGCAGGGTTAGGTGGAGTGGCTCTAATCTGTTCTCCTGACATGGGGTTGCATAGGGCCAGCCTGCAGTGCCACAAGTTATGCTGGCAAAAGGTGAAGTTGGTATCCTGCTGTGTCCGGATCAGTGCATCAGCACCTTTGGGGCAATGGAAAGGTGGGAAATGGAGTCAGTGGGAGGCCAAGTAAGGGGAGGCAGGAAGCCACGGAGAGGCAAACAGGAATTTGTTGAGAGAGAAGTGTACTGTAAAATATATTTTTCTTTAAATATCCTCAATACATATGAGGATATTATACTGAATATGACAACTGACAAGATATCATTGCCAAGGAGGCTATACCTGTAGCTATGTCAATGACTTTGTTGTTTTTGAGCAGAATTATTCAAAAAATTCAGGATGGATTTCCACAAAACTTGGAGGAAGGATGGTGCATGGGCCGGAAAAGATAAAGGGACAGATTCAGGATTTTTTTTTCCATCTTTGTTTTTTTTTTTTTTTACATTTTCCCTAATTATGCAAAAACTACAGAACCGATTTCCACGATACTTTGTGCAGGAGTGAGGCATGGTTAAGGTGAGATAAACCGACATCTAGGATTATTCAGGTGATAGTATACACTCTACAGAGTGCCATTCTAGTTTGTCTATGTGATGAATCACTAGACTGTGGTTCCAGATAACTTTCTACTCTATGGAAACGGAGACTAAGTGAAGAAGGAGATTGACAGAAAGAAGAAAAGGGGCTCAGCTCATTGGTGGTACAAGAAATAACTCTGTGTGCAACATGTAACAGATCACTGCACTAATATAGTCTACTGTGTAACTGACAGCTTGGCATTACATCCGCAACTTAAGTCAGTCTCATAGGAAAGGTCACATTATAATTTCAACAGCCTATGATAAAGTATATGTATATTGTTACCTCATAGTGTCAGAGAGATTCACTCATGTTAATATACTGGTAGTGTGGGCCACAGAGGACCTGAGAAAACACGAGAGAAGACTGGTTGAGGTGATGTCACTTCTTCCATTGACCAGATATGCACAAAGACAGTCTTGACAGTGATACCGGGCAAACCTTGTGGCAGAATGCTGCATAAAAGCAACAATGCTTCTGGCTTTCTTACCAGGAAAAGGGTTTCATTTGCATCTTGTCCATTTCGGGTCCTTAATGACAAAATTCGAAAAATAAAAACATTTCCTGAAATGAAATTCGGTCCAGGCAGATGGCTGCCCACCTAGGGCTGTTTTTCCTTGCTACCGTTGCCAAGTGCTTGTTCATGGGGGAATGTTGCATCTCTGTAGACTTCTCTATTTCGAACGTGTCTTTAGATAGTTGTGGCCCTATGTAAGTAAAATTGATTTGACTGTATAACAGTTTGATAAATTACCACCAAAAATAGCAGTCGATACACCTCTTGCCCATAAAGGTGCACAGTTAGCATGGACTTTGAACACAGGAGTAAATATCCAGCAGAGCAAAAAGCCTTTCTTGTCCCAGAATTCCTTCTGACCTAAATCGGCCCTTATGGATACTCACTCCATTTTTCTCAATCGAACTCCCCTCTGCCATGGTCTGTCACACACAGTTAGCCCTCGATTGACTCAAGGCTGGATCCTGCTGGATGGAGCTAGGCAGGAGCTAACTACTATTTCCTTTCCACAATTTAGAGTCCACTGATGCAAGAGATACCATTCGACTGGTGCCACCAAGGCTGATCTAAAGGCGGAGATACGGAGAAATTCTTGGTGCAATCCGTACAACTAACATAGCTACATATACACAAATACACACACAGACTTACAAAGTGGATGATACACCAGGAGATGAAAATATTACAATTGAATTTGTACCTCTGACTGACTGTACAACCAGCAGTGTATTTATTTTTTGCTTTTTTTAACATTCCCTCAAGTCTTTTTCACAAACGCATGAGGTTGAAAAAACCTGTGTTTTCCATCTGACCTGGCTCTGTGACCCTGCTCTCCCCTGTGTTTTACACAGCTCTTACACTGTAAGAAAGAACAGCCTGTATGAGAGTTTTAGCCATTCTCAGCCAAAAATCTTATTCTTCACCTCATATTCCTAAAGGTTTTAGACCATTTTAATTTGGTCACCAAAAGACTGGATTGCCTGACCAAACATCAGATCATCTGCAGTGTCTGGGATGCAAAAATATTATTCTTTTTGCAGTGATATACAGCATAATCCTGTTTAACAGTGATGTGCATGAAACCATAGCTGCAGACCTGTGTCTCATCTCAAGCTGAACCATGAACTATATCATTTTAGAAATGTTAAATTCCAACTCCTACTGTATGAGTTAATCGTCTCGATGAGAAGCCAAAGTGCATGAACACTATGGTCATCAAACCATGACCTGACTGCTCACACTGTACAGGTAAATACATCTTTCAGCCCCTGTGCACCGGTCTGGCTACAACTGACAAAAAAAATTAGTTTGAAAGCTCTTCTGGGGCAGTTAGAAATGCTGCTACTGAAGTAGACGTACAAGTTTGTTTACCACAGAAGAAGAAGTATGTTTGGTCACGTAGGCAAAAATGTGCTGCACTGATCATTCTTTGTCATCCTGTTTCCCGAAAAATACACAATTTCATGTATGGGCTCACAGGTGGCTAGGAAAATATAGGTTGTATGTTTTTTTGATTTTGCAGAGAGAATTGGATGCGATCTACATTTTGATGAATTGATTGTATATTGTTGTCATGGCACTTTTCAGGCACTTTGCCACTGTGCGCAATGGGAATATCTTGATTATATTTAAAAAGAAAACATGACAATTACCTTTCACTGTTTCAGATATATTGTGTCCTGAGATGTCAACTAATCATGAACATTTTGAATTGATGTATCCTGGTTTGAAATTTGTCTCTATTATTTGTGAGTCAGACCCCCAATGGACCTAGTCCTCATGAACAAAATGCAGAAAATAACTCAAATTGGACGAGAAAAATGCAACAGGGAAAGTGTGAGGGGAAACAAATGAAAGAAGTAAAAAGGATGATAGAGTGAATCCTCCCTCCCTCCTTTCAGTGTGTGGCTGGGTAAGAGGTGCTTGGAAGCATAAATGGTTTATACCTGCATGCAGCCTACAGTAAGTGACTCGGAAGAGCACACGAGCTTCGGCCTCAAAATCTCATTTGGCTCTGGGACCCGAGGCCTGACTTGCTGATAGGGAAAAAAAGTGAATAACGGCAACGGTGTGGGGTAGGGGGTGGGATGGTGGTGGAAGAGACGTTAAAAAAAAACCAGGGTGAAGAAGTATCAGGGATATGGTGGAGCCCAATGGGCCGAGGAGAGACTGAACGAATTGGAGGAAATGGCAGGAAATTGTAGAGAAAATCATAGGGGGAGGAGGAAGGGGGGGGGGGGGGGTATAAAGGTAGAAGAGACAGACTGAGGCGACGAGGATGTGATAACAAGAGAGGGATCGCTGGGGATGTATCTTCAGGCTAGGATGGATTGAAAGAGTAAATAGAGGTTAAGGAGGGATAAACTGAGAGATAGCAGCTTGTTCTGAGGACAGACAGAGAGATTTGGAACGTTGTAAGGTAAATGAAATAGTGGCATGTCACAGAGAAGAGGAGGGGAGAAGAATAATGTGGAAAAGATCGGAGAGAATGCGGTGTGAAGAAAGAGATGGGAGCTGGAGAATGGGAGAGAAGAAAATGTTTGAGGAAAGGAAGAGACTGAGGAGAATCACTGGGTGTGTGAGAGAGGGAGAGAAAAGCAGAGAACCAGGGAAGCAAGTGTGACTGATTCGGCCGAGGCAGCAGTAAAAGATTCCTCACAGGGTGGTGAGGAGATCGGAGGGAGGAAGCCTGAAGGATACACTCTGTTAAAAGAGAGGGAGGGGGGTGAGAGGAAGGAAGGAGGGCAACAGAGATCCAAAGTTGAAAAAGTGATGGAGGGAAGGGGGGGGGGAGATTTACTCGGGTTCGTCTTTGCATGTCCTCCCTCCTCCTCCTCTGGTTTGAAACATGCTAAATCTTTCCTTTTCCATTCCTCTTCTCTATTGTGTTTCCCTTTGTCCATTTTCCCCTTCATGGCCTTAAATTCCCTTCATCTTACCTCTCTCTTTAATTTTGTCATCTTGCCATTTCTGCTACAGTCTGCAAACTCATTGAGATGGGAAAAGACACCTTGAAAGAGGAACGTCTTTTCAATAAAACAGGATGATCAAAGAGAGGAGAAAGAGGGACTCTGCTCCAGACATTTTAACTGTAAAGCGTGTTGCATCAATTCATAACCTCAAGGGACTGCTTGCCAGTAGAGCACTTAAGGAACCTCCACTCCCCCTCCCACCACTTATCTAATCACGCCACCCTCACCTTTTCACCAACAGTGACTCCAACAAACATTAACAAAGAGGAGGTAGCTATATGTGCTACCTGTTGCAACACAAAGATCAGATTCAACATTTAGGGTGGTGACAGTTTGCACTCCCTTTACCTCCTCCCTAGCCCCCTTTTTCCTCCATCCTCCCTCTTCTTCCTGTCCAGACTGGCCTTGGCCCAATGCCCAGGAACGAGTGCTGTCTGGCCAGTTGGAAGACAAACTACCCAATCCTGGCTGGACGCAGATAGAGAGTGAGGAAACTATGCATTTCAGGAGGGGAAGGGGGCAAAAATGGAGGGGAGATTGTGCTTCTGAGATGCAGGAGTGCTTCCAAAAGTGAGATGAGGCAAAGCATGTTGGGGCATTGATTTGCAATTCCAATGAAGCATGCTTATGGTGAATTACGCACTGACTCACTCTGACTTAAGTGTGCATAAATAATCACACCCAGCTATGTCCCATAATGGCTGGTCCGACCCTAACAAAGTTAGTGAGGCTGTCTGCTATTGAACAACATAAACATTAAAACCATTATGAGAATTTCCAGGATGGATTAAGATTGCATGAGAGGGCTCCTGACGTGTCTTAGCTGTAGAACCATGGCTATGACCCATGGGAGCCCATGGAATGAAAACGTTCAGTCGCTATTTGCCCTTCAATAATCTTTTCGCAAGATCATCATTTCATGAATTCCTTGCATATGACCTCATCAAAACAACAAGTCGAGTACCACATATGAAAGTGACTCAAATCTTATCTGAAAAATTGTATTTTTGCATTCATACAGCCATGAAAAAAATCTGATTTTAGTCCCTTCAGCATGGTAATTTGAATGTAGTCTTTTGCCTGCAGTGTGAACATCGCCCTTCTTGACAGAGGTAATGATCTATCTTCTTTACTCCATTCGGCTGAACATATTTGTTGAGGAAAACAAATAAAACCTCATTCAACACCAACAAGTGTTGTGTGCTGGCTAAGCACTGAGAGCCAGCCAGCCAGTGTCTTAGCTCGCAGTGTTAATGTGAGTGTAATCTCCTCTATTCACAGTGGTGTTGCATGCAAGCAGGCATGTGTTGTTAACAGGCCCCTATGGAGAACGAGCCAAAGATTAACGTGGTGAAGGCTTGTTGTACACAAAGACAGCAGTGCAGCCACACAACAGACAGGCTTTCCACACGTTTACGTGATGCCTGGCCAACAGGGGAGAATGAGAAGGGATGATCTCTGGTGGAAGCGGAGGAGGATTAAGTATGAGGATGGTAGTGGCAGGGTGACTAGAGGAGATTTGGGATGGGAGGTGAGAGAAATATTGGTGGCACTGCCTGATCATTTCCATATAGAAAGACAGAGAACATAGGGGCGAAAGGAAGGATGAAGGGAGTGTAAGAACAGATGGAGGGAGCAGTGATGGATGGACTGCACAAAGCGACACCATCGGTCAACAAATTAACAGCCCGTGATGAGCCAGCGCACAAGCCACTGTGTTAACACAAGACTCTGTTTGCAGCTGCTGCCAACAATCAAGTCAGCCATGTTTGTTTTTGTCAGGGCGTGGACGCTGATGAGAGGACAGACAGAGAGAAGAGAGACTAAAGCAACAGCATAATGAGATAAACAGTGGGAAGGTCAACATGACTTGAGGATCTAAAAGTGTTAAAGACTACAGTTTGACTGAAGGCATCCATTTTTGTTCCTTTAGGTCTGATTCTGGTATTCTGTTGACTTCCCAACACCAAAGGTAAGAAAAGGTTGTGGGATCATCACATTTAAGACAGCATTAATCAATTAACTCATTCATTCATTCAATTATTTGTTCGTTCGTTGAAATGCCATATATTTCCTTTCATCATTTAGTAATAGTAGGAAACTTTCATATTTCTTTGTCCATGGGTTTGTTGGTTGGTTGGTTGGTTGGTTATCATCAGGAGTTAGTAAAACACAGACTAAATGGAGAATAAATGTTTGTCATATCGCCAAAAATATGTTTTCAAATAAATGCTTAAATCTTGCTCAGTGTCTGTTGGATATTGGACTCCCGAATGTTTAAAAACTAAGATTTCTAAATAAGAGTGATCACCGGGATCAAAATATTGATCACATAATACTGTATAATGTTAGTTATCCAGTTTTGGTGTTACCTGGCCCAGCTTTGTTGGTTTAATCCTCAGCTTCTTTGCAGGTTTTAAAGTGTCCTGTGGCAAGACGCACAATAGTACTGCAACAAAGGTCCATGACGTCTTGGTTTATGTACACTGGAAAAACCAAGAGCAGCACAATGTTGCCCGAGTGTGTAATTTTAGACATCAAGTCAATGTTATGCTAGTAACATGATGGGTAGTGTGATGGTTTACATATGCGGCGACCAGCTTATTAGATTTTAACTAATTCAAACATGGCAAAAACAAGTCATTTACATTCTCTGTTACATAGCCGATGTTCTCCTCCTCCACTGTCTCCCTTATTTGTAAACATTTTTGGTTGATTCTCTTCTTATTTGACTTTCTTCAGCTCACTCCTGTTAAAGAGACATTGATTATGCAGTGTTACTACTAACAATAACCCACCATTATGCTACTTTTACACAGAATGGTGAGGCGCAATAAAGGCACAACAGTCCCCACTTGAACAGGCTGTGTAAAAGGGGCTGATGAATCCTAAATTGGTAATGACAATGACAGCTTACATCAGTGGATATATTTAAGGGTAAATGGGAGGCCATTTGTACTGTAAGTGCTTTATCTGCTAATGTGAAAAGCTTCAGTTTGCAGGCAATTTACCATTTAGGCCTATCACATAAGTAGATCCAAGGTTTGTGGATAAGATGGGTCTTTTCATAAAAACACCAAAAGAGAAAGTCCATTTAACTCTGCTGTAATCGGGTGCAGAAAAATGTTTTAAAAAAAAATATATATATATATATATGAAAATATATATATGTCACAAAGCACGTAGGAAAATGCATTATCTGTGGATGACCTCACTCCTTTAATGAATATTTATACCAGCACCTGTACAATAACAGATAGACTGTAAAGGACTGATGCCCCCACTGATCACACTCACACTGCATATATCATAACACTAAAAAAACACAATCATGTGCAGAGATAACCGTTTATCTACTTTACAAACTTAAAAAAGGAAGAAGAGTAAGTTCCCTGCTGTCTCTGAGTCCCACTTCAGTTTGCAGCTAAAGAGAATCCTGAGGTAGATCTATACGATCTGCACAGGCAGCAGGTAACTTAAAGATAGTATTTTTCCACCATGACCATCTATAAGTCGTTCTGACTCTTTCTCTCCTTCCTTCCACCTCTGATTGAACCATTAAACCATCCAAGCCAGCTGATTAATATAGTGAGTGTACCAGGCTAAATTGATTCATTGCAGTAAATGAGTTGATGAGGGGTCAGTCCACAAATCACCTAGGACTAATAGGAAGCTAATGTCATATGACAACAGGATCCGGCTAAACACTAAGACAGGCTGCATCTTTAAGGTCAGAAGAGTGAGTCAGGGCAAAGTTTTAGGGGAAGTTGGGGATCGCATACAGGTGAGTTCTAGAGTGGGGGAAGTGGTTCTTTTTTCTTGAAAACTGACTTAACTATTATTTAATCTACTACTAAATTGATAACAATGAAATTTATGTCTTACTATATAGATGTTTAACATCAATGCCAGTGTAGTCCATTATTTTTTCTATAAGTTGTTAAATAAGTCTCTATATATATAACATGAAATGTAAAACAATGTATAGAGCAAGACAGCAATTTACTTTTGAAATAACCAACAATGTGTCAGTGTCATTGATTCCTGCTTAAAGGTGTAAATTTCAAAAACATCTCATTGATACACACTTTCAATTAAAATGTAAAAAAAAATAATCCTAAAACAGCTGGAAAATGTAGTTTTTGACAAAAGTTACTGAAACAGGTGGGTATTGTTGGTATTTGTACAGATCTGTTTTAAGCTGTGGATTAATAAACATATGGTCCTCTTATGAGAATTTACAGGATGGTGTATTCAAAAATCAACTTCGTATGGAACGATGTGACTCACTGATGACATTAAGAGAAGATGAGGACTATCAAGAGACATCTTTAACATTTCCCACTCTCAGCATACAAATAATTATATAGATGTAAAGGAAAACAAAAGTATAATGTTTAAGTTATTTTCTGGGAAATTATAGCTCTTTTAATGTTAAAGCTGTTGAGGTAGGACTAGAGAGCTTTTAGTTGGTGTATTCTGAGCGAAGTGATATTTGCAGTTTTTTTTTCACGCCTGCTGGTTTTCTGGTCACACGAAAGCAATCGATGAGCAAGAAAGTGGGAGGCAAAAATGAAAATTGCACGAAGAAGAGAAAATGTGATAACCTTTAAATTGGAGCGATTTAGGGATGAGTTTATAAAGACACAACTAATCATACTAACACCTTCCGTCTCCACTCTGCAGCCCCATGCCGTTCTCTCGCTCTCCAACAGAGCTGTAACTTTCATCCTTTCAAGTGCTACTCTTCTTGGGAGGTATGAGTGTACGGCCTGAATCATCACAGAGGGAAATAACATCAACCAAATGACTGAATAATTGAATGACCAAATGAAAAAGCCTGCGCTGCCGAGTGGATCAATAGTCTCCACCTCCCACCATTAGGTATTCTCTACTAGCCCTCTCTCCCTTTGCCTCTCCCTTTCTCTCAACTTTCTTTCCTCTCCCACCCTTATCTTATGCTCTTGCTATATGTCATTTTGTCTATTTCCTTTTATCTCTCTTCCTTCCCCTGTTCTGCTGTCTCACTCTTTATCCCTCTTTCTCATTGCCTCCATGTCCTTTTATTCTTCGCCCTTCCACTTCTCTCCATTCATGTCTGTTTTCTTTCTCTCTTTCTCAATAAAACCCTTGATACCCTCCTCTCTTCATATGCCACTGCAGTCCCCCTCTCCTTCCTTCTCTTTCTCTCTTTTCATCTGACATTGCAAACATGGAGAGGCAGCAATCTGTTGTCTTCAGTATTTATTCTGCTTCCAGTGAGGGTACAACAACCAACAACAAACCGATACGTCATGTCAATATTAGACTTTTATTTTAAAAATGACTTTGCCAAGTCAGTGTGGTCACCCTCATGATGGATATGATGTGGTTTGATTGATGATTCATTCATTTTGGAGCAAAAAAAAAAGAGCCTTAATACAATTTACTCTGTTGTGACAGCAACTACTGATCAGAAACTGACAAGAATAAAGCTTTGGGGAAACAACAGCACACTGCTATGATGCTGATGAAAAGCTAAAGAAAATAGCTGCAGAATAAAAAGCACATTATGCCTAAATTCTAAGCCTTAAGAGCCTTATGGTACAATAGTAGTTTCAATATTTATTCACTTTTCCACTGTAAAAGCTGCAGTCTTCTGCCCTCATCTTGCTTCATTCCTTCATTCCTGTCACAATCCAGCCTTGTAAATATGAGCCAGGCCTGCATCAGAGATCCCATCTCAGGAGGCGGTGGCGTAGTCAGCGAGGCAGAAAGACACTGTTGGATTTCACAAAAGAGGTTAACAGGTGAACGCAGAGGAGGGAAGAGAGATGGGAAATTGATGAGCAGTGGTGTTTTTCTGCGCTGCCACTCTGAGTGTGTGACCTCAGTCAAGCCTCGTGAGCATCTTCATGTATCTACCTGATCAGATGAATGGTGGCCACTGAGGCAGAGTATCCCACCAGCTTTATAGGTACAGTATATAAGTGTGTGTGTGTGTGTGTGTGGTCTTGTGCTCGGATTAAAATTTTTTTCCAAGAGCAGACACAATTTAAAAGTGTGGACAGTTTGTTGATCCTTGCCTGTGCATTTGGAAAGTAAAGGCTTGTGTTCCGGTTCAAGCTATGGATCATACATGGTTACGTCTTATGTTTTGGATGAAGGCCTATACCGCAGTGTTTTAGTGGTAGTGATGTTTAGTGGCATCATCTAGACCAGACAAAAAAGATTTGGTAGCTTATCAACATGCAAATGCAGCAACCAGGTCTGGTTAAAAAAACATCTGCTCTCTCTAAAATATAGATCTATCGCTGTCATAACTTAGAAACAGTCTAAGTTACTTTCCAGACCCTCATATTGATTTTATTACCTGAGACATTCCAGTCTCATATCCACGCAAACTTTCCAGCTTGCAACACAGATACGCCGTCTCACAGTCTCCAGTCTTGCACCGGCATCCCCATCCAGGTTCAGCACGCTGCAATATGAGGGAGAGAGAGCAATCAGTTCAACACAAAACACCTGGGATGATGAACTCTCTCTCCCTGGCCCCACTCCCTGAACCACCCATATCCATCCTCTCTCTCCCTGGCCCCACTCCCTGAACCACCCATATCCATCCTCTCTCTCCTGACCGGAGCTCTAACCAAAACCTCACTGCCACAAGGACCTTTTCAATAATAGGCCAATGAAGATTTAAAAAAATACCTAAGTAAGGACAGCTCGTTATGTTCCACTACTATCTGCATAATAATATGGATCTGGGTAATTACAATTTACTGTATATTTTAAGGGCGACAATATGCATTGGGTTGCATCATGGTAACATAGAGGGGTAGAGACATGACACTGCCACCAATATGTTGGTGAGATGATACATGATGCATTCAAATGGATTTCATTTATCTGTGAAAGATAAGAAGTTATATCTAGACAACAACAAAAAATATAGATCCAGATCTGCCATTATGCCCATTTTTTTCTTTCACAGACCTGAATTCTGATAAAAATGCCAATACACAAACAATTGTTTGAGGATTTTGATTTTTTTTCAGGTTTGTTTTATGAGTTCTTTCTAGTGTCTAAAAAGCAATTAGCAACAAACGTAGCCACTTCTTCAGACCAGCAAGGAAAAAGTGAGAAATATATTCATATGTATTAACATTATGAATCATTCTGCATGCTTCTAAGTGGAACCCAGAGTGGGAGTTTACTTGTAGAGGGTTTCTATGGTTACGCAGAAGCCCTGAAGCTATCTCTTTATTGGAGCTTGTAAATATCTTAGTAGATCGTTTGACCTTCTCCTTCACTCTTTCACTCTGGATCTCTTGGTTAGGGTTCGAGAGCTATAAAAATTTAAATAGTTCATTTGATCTTTTAAATATATAATATGTTGTTTGATCTTCTACCACATAGATTGTTTTTTACTTCCTGAATGAAGTCCCCGTAGTGAGTTTATGATGAGTTTATTTGACTAAAGATTTCTCTGTCTGTCTTTTGCATGGCTTACAGTGATATCTCCCTCACTGGAACTGACACAACCTATAAGCTTTGTGCAAATGAATGTTTAATGACATCATCAATGTGCAGAGGTATGACACGGAAAAGAATTAGCAAGACTGTTTAGTGCAAAGACCAATGTGAAGCAGAAGACCCTTATTATTCCCACTCCCATGCTGTAATAGCTCTACCTTGAGCTAAATGCTAACACGACCACAATGAAATGGCAAATGCATTTTTATGCATTTTGCTTTTTATGTACCTATGTCCAAAGTCCACTGTTACTCTAGGTGTGAATGTAAAGGAAACTAGGGAGAGTGCATACCTTCGCCAAGACCAATAGCCCACTCTTCTATGAATTAGTGATGCGATGTCATCCAAATCTGCATACATGCATAATCATCTATACATGCCACCCACGCAAATGGATTATTTAGTATTCATTATTTATATTTATCCATTTACAGACCCACAGCAGCATGGACATTTCACTCCATCTCTACCAACCCATGCACGCTGCATAGAGGCTGCCTTTCGAAATATGAGGAGCAGCAGAAGCTTTTCAGGTGATTTCTTCATCGTGTGTTCTATTGATTTATAGTTTTTTATCAGTGAGGTGTATGAACTACCCAGCAAGCTGGAGCCCCCGACAATCTAAGTCACAGTTGTCTTGAATGTGCATCAATAAAATCATGCCTGCATTCATCTCCTGTATGAAATGGCTGTATTCTGTCCTGCATTATTATACACTATGATAACCTGATTATGGGTACATAATGTACATTACCTTACTCCCCTCTCTTTTCTCATGCATTACTGTTCTTGACGGGGTAAATGCTGTGGTGGTTGTGTAAAATGTTGTGAAATTAGTGTCAAATTTTAATATTAATTTAATAGAAATGATCTTGGCCGTTCAAATTAATGCAAAAACAATGACTGATATATGTCCTTATATAGACGGACATAACCCTGACTTACAGAATTTAAAAACTATGTTTTCATGTTTTATTCTCGCAAATTCAAGACTCTAATCTCATTGATATTTTTTGAGGTTTTATTCTCCTAATGTTTTTCTTCTAAATTTTCAGATAATTTCAGAGAATATTTCAGTTTTTCGTATTAGATTGACAACTTTAATTTCTGAAGATTTTTTTGCTCATAATTTTACTCCTGCTCCCTTCTCACTTATCAACCCAATGATTTAACGCTGTCATATAGGCTCTATGTCTACATTGGCTGATGGATTTTCCTTCATGGATGTGTGACAAGGTTTCATATACGTGGCAGTCTCATTCGTCATTTATTTGGAGAGTGATTGGCATGTGATTAGAGAATGTCTGTGGTCAGGGGCAAAGTGAAAGTGACAGTATATGACACAAGGGTTTTTTTGTTCATAGGGTTTTATTTAGAAGGTTTTCTCCACTGCACTAGACCTCAGGTGGCTCCTCTGCTGCCACACAATTTTTATCCACACATGTATGGATAATAAAAATGAACTAGACAGCAAACCAACCCAAGGCAGCTGAGTTTCCCCATTATGTCTTTGCACTTAAAAGCAACAGTCCCATGATAGTTTGTCCCTCATAATATGACTCATTGAGCATGAAGACCTAACCCTACAATTTGAAATCAATACCAATGATTCAATTAATTGTTCAATTAATCTATTCATAATATCAACAAGGTCAGTTCTTGTTGGCCTCATGACCCACCTAAATTTCAAATGTTTGAGATATCCCACTAAACAAAAAACAGAGGAGTCTTTTCAAAGTCTTCTAGTGTAAGGTACGCATAACATAAGGTTAAAACTATGCAGCTGGGAGTGGATTAAAGTTTTGTTTAACTGTTTTACCTGCAGAGTTAACATACTTCTTGTTTTTCTGAGTAAATCCATCAAGTCATCATCTCACCAAAAGGATCAAACCAGATGACACAATAAATAATGCAGTGTCCCAGCTGCCAATCTTCTCAGTGGCTGTTTTGTTTGTTGATGGTAATTATACCCTTGTTTCCAAACTAATGTGGTAATGGCTTATTACCTCCGCCAGCTGACGTGGGATGGGGTTTATGATTTTATGCTTTCATTCCTCTGTTTGTTTGATGAGTCAGATATCTCAAACACTTTTAAATGGATTTGCATTAAAATTTGGTTTATTGGTAGGTCACGGGGCAAGAATGAAACTGTTTGATAAAAAGTTTTGCTGTATGTATTGTACAGTACTTTCAAAGAAAGATGCAGATCTGAATGGATTCATTTAACAGCTTTACACCTTTAATGCCAATCAACAGACATAATCACCAGAAGAGAGTCAAAATCAGCTTATCGTGGTCTGTGGTTTTTCATTGTCAGTTTTCCATAATTAATATAAAAATACTGACAAGTGTGGTTTTAATGTTCCATCTTATGTAATGAAATTCTATTAATTTTAGAAGCTAAATTTAGGAACTTTTTAAAATTTCCTGCCCAAAGCAGTTAGTTAGCCATGGCAATAATCCATATAACAAAGTTGGGTTGAAGGATGGTACATTTGTCTTGTCATTCAGCAGCAGCCAAAGCTTGAATAAAATATGGCAGAGCATGTTTTCAGCTTGCAGCACACTGGTGTCGGCCACTTGTATTTTTTAACCTCCGTCTTAAAACAACTGATGGCTCCAGCTGCTGGTCGTTGCATCCAAGAAACACTTTGCATACTGCCTACACAAGCTTTCCTGTGACTGCGCTGTGGTGCACCCTCCAGCTCACTCCCGCCTCCTCCTCTTCTGATCACCTGCAGTCAATCATTTCATCAGCTCCACCTGCTCTTCACAGTAATTAAGCCCTGGTCCTCCACTCAGTATTCTTCGAATCGTCCATTATACTCAAGTTTCCATTACACTCAAGTTTGACTCCTGAACATGATCTTTTTGTACTTATGGATTCGTCTGTTGCACATTCTTCAAATTAAACTTTGTTTAAACTTTTGCTGTGTTTCTGAATTCTGCATTTTGGGTCCTACTATTGTGATAGAACACATGCAGAGAACTACAGAGGATCAGCAGTAAATGCATACTTGCTCAACACTTGAAGCCCCAACCTGTGCTCTTCAAAGCTATCTCAACAGTAGTAGATTTCACTGCATTTGAAATAACTACATTTAAATAAAACTAATTTAAATAAAAAGCAACTGGACTTCTCTTTTTATCCATCCACCCATTCATCTGTTCTAATTGACCTTAGGGGAATTCCAGTTATATAAAATTCCTTTGAGGTGACACCTTGAAAGTTGTTAGGTCACATGTTTACCCAGCACTATCGTTGGTCATTAGGTTCACTGAAGTCATAAGTGGTTCATTTACCAACCTGACCATCATGTGAGTCATTGGGGTCACATGATTCAATGTGGAAATGATGGTGAAACTGCCTGAGGACTGATGTCAAGACTGCATTGTATGTAGCTGATAGGTGGTGGCATAGACCACCGCCCCTGTTTAGAGATGGTCGTTCCAATTTGATATAAATGGCTTCCTTTACTCTCAAAGCATCTGTCCTCTCTGTCAATAATGTGACCTTAAACAGGGGATCTTCAGAACCTCACAGGGCTGAGAATGTCACTACATGGCAGAGGGAAAAGAAAAGCAGACCACACATATTACGAGGCCACAGCTGAGTAAACTGCGGCTACCACAGCTGGGCCTTCAAGTCAGCGAAGAAATTGTGAAAAATCCAGAACCACATCCAACACAGAGGAAAAGAAGGACAGGTGCAACAATATCGTCATCCCATATGTGTCCGGATTATCTGAGAAGCTAAGAAGGATTTGCTCCAAGCACAACATCCCGGTCCACTTCAAACACCCTTACACAAAAATTGGTTCACCCTAAGGATAAAAACCCAAACACAAGCTCAGAAATGTTATATATGCAGTTGAATGCAGTGAGGAATGCTTTTTATTCAATCCGTCCTCTGTAGTTAGACTGTACAGTATACTACTTAGCGAAGGCTTAGAAGTTCTGCTGTCAGCTGACAACTGGCTCTACAGCCTGCAGTCACCTGGATCTTGTGAGGTGATCATTGCTTACATACTGTACAGTATGTGTGGTGCTAGAGCAAGTCCAACACACTCTCATCCAAACTCATCAGATACTGGCGCTCTGTCACGCAACTTTATCTGAGATGCACAAAGTTCCCTTTGGCCGATGTACAAAGCCTTCCTGCCACAAAGCCTTTCTAACATGTACTTAACTTAAAAAAAACAAACACTTTTGTTAAGTAAACTATGTGGTTAAGTTTAAGAAAAATTTGGATGCAAACATCTGGATGAAAGTCTTGAGTGTGACCCACAACTCAACCTCAACCTCCACCATTTTTGGGACTTGTCTCATTTTGTAAAATACGTTGTTTTGTGCGGTTGCTCTGATCGTGGTGGTCGTTAACATGGTTGTGTCTCTATTGGAGGTACATGAAAGCCCAGTGTGTCTCATCCAGATGCCGTTTGGCAGATCCCCTCTGAGGCATCTGCCAAAACGGCAATATTTGATGGCTCAGGAATGAGACCGGCCTGCGACTCAGGATGAAGTTGGAGGATTTCCTTGTGTTTTGTCTCTTTGCATGTGTTTTCTTAAGTTACAGCGGGTTTGTACATCAACACTGTAAACACAAGTAAAATTAATCATAAGCATTTTAATTGACAGTAGGCATAATGGTAAGAAAAAGCAGTTCGGGGCACCACAGGAGTTTACAGGGTAGAGCCTGTCCCGGGGTATCAGAGCTGAGTCCTTGTGGCAGCGGCCCAGGTTTGATTCCAGCCTGAGAACCTTTTTTCTGCACGACATTCATCCTCTCTCTCCCATGCCTTTCCTGTCACTCCAGATGCATAAACTGTAAATTAAGAACTCACTTTCTCCTGCCAGGATGCTGTCACTGTTGATCCTCCTAATAGGAGAGGTGGTTGCCACCTCTACTCAGCATCTTGTTGAAGGAAATCATTGTGAGTCCCTCTGTCTACATAACAACAAAGCTTGGTGTCTCAGTCACCTGGACAAGGCTAAAATACTCGTTCTTACCACCTTACCACGAGTGTCTGTCTGTCACAACTTTCTTAACACCTGGAATGCTCAACAGCGCGTCTTCTCATGTCAAATACTGATTTTCAGCAGCTTGCCTCACATGAATGATGTCATTGAGTGTGTCGCGAAGGAAACTGCAGGTGTGTTTTTCTTCTTAAAGTAAACAGAGTTTTAGAGATGTTGAGAAAGGATCCTGAAATCTAATCAGGACAGGATGCAGCTCAGTATGCAGCTGTCATTCAGGATGAATTAGAACAATGTGTTTCTATCCATTTGATGTACCGTCTAGACACACACACACTTACTAAGCACGTTTTGCACCCACAGCTGCTCTACTACAACGTTTTCCCTCAGTCTCCTGCCTGGCATGTCAGGTATGCAGCATTACTATAATAACACAATAATAAATACCATAAAAGCACAATCTATATTTGCAGTCGAGTCTGTACTATCTCAGGTAAACAACATTAAATGCACTATGTAAAGAAACAGGAGAGCATGATGCATGCAAGAACAGTTCAACACAATGGATAACAGTATTGTTTTTCCACACTTGTAGAGTCTGTGAAAGAATTTATTTTACTAACAAGCTCAACATGGGAAAAAAAGAAAGAAATCCACCTCTCCTCACAAAGCCTGTCAACATGAGTGACGTGTTCTGAGGTACTGCAGGTACTATCGGGGCCTTGATCGATTCTCATCTCTGAGATTTCCATCCTTCACTCCAGTCCGATGGAGACGTGCGTTAGTGTTCCTCAAAGCACTGGAAAAAAATTATTTTAGCTTCAAACATTTCCAGGAGGAAGACGAAGAAGGAGGAAGAAGAAGAAGCTGATGATGAATAATGGAAGGAGAGGAAGGCGAATACAGGAGGGTCCGATGGCAGAACGGTTCGGACCAATGTTATCATTAAACCTTTAACTCATAACTCTAATTCACACAGAGTACTTAGAAGATGTCCAAGGCACACCTGGTTATGACAGGTGAGCAGAAAAGCCAGGAGCATAATTTAAAACATATTAAATTCAAAAATGTATTTGAATCCATGCATCTCTAATCCATTTTAGACCCTCAGATAGAGGGTCACATCACTGTGAGAGATCTGACAGGGGGGGCTTCCTGGTGGCCACAGGGGCCCTAAGCAGCTGATTGGTTATTAGTTGCTAATGCGTCGGAGCCTTTTTATAGACTGGAAACAATTCTTTGTGAGATTGTTTTGTCAAGTAAAATGATTTTGCTGCATGAAAATATTTTGCATCACTCTGCAAACCCCTGCTCGTCTCTTTACCTGCAAAGTGCCGCGTGAGATTTCGAAGTTGTCGACTGACATATCTGTATTCAACCTCTGGCTCCTGTCTTCCCATGTCCAGGCCTCTGATAGCCGAGTCCTAATTGCAGCTCAGGCTGAGCGAGAAGCAGGCAGCCAGGCAATCATCCAGCCAGCCAGCCAGGCAGCAGGGGGAGCACTGCTTCTCGGAGACACTGATTTATTGGACAATTTCACAGCAGTGTCCGCCGTAATGGGACAGGATAAATGGCTGACCCCTCAGCGACGGAGCTGACTCCTGGGGAAGAGCCGAAGTGTTTCGTGCTGTACGTATGTGTGTGTGTGTGTGTTTATCCATCACGTGGGTGCAGTAGTGTCAATGTTCCATCACTGACATCATCTGTGCTTTATTTCTCCTTATTCCTTTTCAGTGTGTGTGTAGTTTCATCTCTTTGACTGTTGTTATTATTTTCTATATCTCCTTCTGCACCACCTCATCTAAGTCCACTTGTGAACACACACACACACACACTCACACACACACATCTCTTCTCTTCCTCTACCCTCCACTATCCTGTTATGACTAATTCACTCTTAGCCTGTGTCATCCTTTAGCCCTCTCTGTCCTCTTGCCCTCTAAGTTTCTACTGTGTGTGTGTTGTATCATTACTTTTTCTTCTTCTCTGTCTCTTATCTTTTTTTAAAATCTTTCCTCTCTGCATGTTGTTTTTGCCCTCAGTCCCGCCTAAAGGATATCATCACTATACAGTGTATTTGTGTTTGTTTCAGTTTTAAATACCTCTGCCAGAGAGGTGTTGTTTTTACCAATGCCTGTTGGCTCGGTTAATTTTTTTGTTTGTTTTTGTTTATTTGTTTGTTTCTCAGAAGGATTATGCAAAAACTGCTGGACGGATTTCCACAGAACTTATTGATAGGACGGGGCATGGGTCATTAAATTAAAACGTGGATCTGGAATTAAGGGGCTGACCCAGGAATTTATATCCACATTATTTCACATTGTACTTTATTTGACACCTTATTATGTGTGTGTTCCACAACCAGAAGACTTTATATCAGTTAGCAGCTTACTCAAAGAAGGAAAAAATCAACCGAAAATGTCTTCTTATGGAGGCGATAGCATGAGGTCCAGGAGCTCCTTCCAGCAGAGGTGGAGGTCAGCTGCCATGTAACAGGTAAATGATTGTTTTTTGCCCTGTTAATCCATTTTTTTACAAAGCGCTGATCAACCCACGAGTACAGTAAGATGTCACAGGAGATGCTGACATGTTATTATTATTATTCCTCTTTTGCTTTTGGAACACCAGCTCGCTATTTAAAATTACACAGGATTGAGGAATAGAGACACAGTCGTACAGTGGTGACAGAAAGATGAGCAGTATCTATAACAACTGCTAAAATAACTAAAGCAACAAGAAATATGCTGTCAGTGTTAGAATGAACAGGCAGCTGAGGTACATTATGCAGCAGCTGCTGGAATGTTGGTGTGGCTAGTTATAATTGTGTAAACAATCAATATTAGCTGATTAGTAAAACATTTAAAGTCTGCAGCTCTGGTCTCTTCTGCATAATATTCAATAATCATAAACAAGACTTTTGCAGACTATCATTCTTTATTTTTCTAACAGAAAAAAAGAGACAATGAATCAGCCCTTAAATCTTTAAATAAACAAAACCAAAATATGGAGGTGAACTTTGCTAGTCTGTGTCACAGTGAAATTAAATCCTCGTGACTCAGAAGAAGACTGACTCAAATCATTAAGTTATCTATGATGTGTTGGTGTAAAGTTAGCAGGATTTGAAAAAATTTTGTTTTTGCATACACAGGACAAGTTTTTGTTTATTCGCAGTATATTGCACTATAACACAATATAAGCTCAGAGTTTATATATAACCCTCCACTTTGTTGAGCCCAGCAAGGTCAGCCAATGACATCCTCACCTTCATAAAAATCAGGAAGCAATGGTCCTGCATGGTGGATCTAAAGATATGAACAAACACCGGATAGTATGAACAAAGAAACAAACAATTAACAATATTCAAACCTTCAACATGATGAAGGTAACTGAAACTAACTCATGAGTGTTTGCTTAAACTTACTCGTGTGCTTTGATGTGAACTATAATGCTAACACCAACAAACCCAGGACAGTGAATTAATTTGACTCTAGTCATGATGAAGAAGAGATCTCACCCACTTCAGCACAGACCTATTGAGCAGTTCCGGGTTTTAAGTGCTCCGCTCAAATAAATCCTGAGTAATGTCAATGGCCCCAAGATGTTCCTCATATATCTCACAAATGGAATTAGGAAGAAAAAATGTAGGGACACAAACACTTAAGATCATTTACTCTCCATTGAACTTTAAGAACTCCTTACATAAATACTCTGATACGATTGTTCAGGAATGTTGTGACTGAAAATTCCAGTAAGTCTTCCTTTTCTGAATTCCTGATGCTAATGACAGCAGTTCATATTCAAGTTAGCATTTCTACAACTGGGTGGCAAGTTCCCATTGATTTCATTTGATGATTTATGGGGTCTGACATCAGCAAAGGACATACAATAACAGAGTCATGACCAACCACATCGGCACAAAATGTTCTATTTTCTTTTTCACTCGTTTTTCTCTGGTGCTGTCTGACCCACAGTAAGAATTAAGATTATGATCTGTTTTATGTTTCTACGGTTCTACAAATACAAGTTATTAACAATAGAATTTGTGTTCTTGGTTAAAACAAACCTGTACAGGCGTAACTCAATATTACCAAAGAATGTTTGCTCTAACTCTAAATTTTGGGTGTTGTGCTCTAAATCTGTTTTCTACTCTAAATCTGTCTTACACTCTGCATGTCCTCTAACTTGTGTTTGTCCTTTATTCTACCTTTGTCCTTTTTTCTCCCACTATCTCTGTTGAACTGGACCACCTCTTCTATCCTGAGGAGATAATGGACCAAACCACTTTTCAAAACCACGCTATGGCACAAGCACATAAACAAACACATATCAACTCCCTCCATCTTTTGTCCTAGCTAATAGTTATGAAAGACCATTCCCCATGGCTATGGTGCTGTACACAGTGTGTGTTTGTGTGTATATGAGGATGTGTCCACCTGAATCTCTTACAAATTGTCATTAATCAAACTTTTTTTTCTCCAGTTTTTAAGCCACATTTTACAGCATGTTGCATTTTTCAATTCTGATTATTCTACTCAGGTATTTATTTTTTGTTTAGGAGGCAGCTGTGACCTCGGAGGTAGAGTGGTCATCCACTTATCGGAGGGTGCAGTAGATATAGGGTAGGTGGTTCGATACCCAGCCCCTGCAGTCTACACATATAGAAGTGTCCTTGGGCAAGACACTTAACCCTAAATGGTTTCCAATGGCTGCTCCATTGGTGTGTGAGCGATGTGTCCATTTATAGTTGACACACTTTAAAATACTAAAAGCAGAAGCAGACTAAAGCAGATAGATTTGTGGATCTATAGCACAGCATACCTAATCGCACTGTGTTATAGATTTCTTGCATATCTGGAGTAATTAATTTGGGTCAAATCTTCTTTTGTTGACAGAACATTTTGATGATTTATTGCTGTGGGAATGTCAAGACATTTTCTACAAATATATAACAAACAATACTTGCAAAATTAATTACTTTAAAGTTGGTTCCAAACTCCAAGTAGACAAAAGTGTGTATTTCACAAGAGCACAAATCTTTGATGTTCAAACTCTTAATCTATGCTCCAACAGAAACGCGATCTTAACAAAACATCCATCCATTTTCTGTAACTGCTTATCCTGGGCAGGTTCCCAGTTGACATTGGGTGAGTTGCGGGGTTCACCCTGGACAAGTCGCCAGTTCATCACAGGACCACATAGAAAGACAAACAACTATTCACTGTACTCTGAAGTGTATTGCTGTGATGTGTTGTTGTTGTTTTTAACTTTCGAATGCTGAATCTCTTGTCTGCACAGCAAATTGATTATTGGTGTGCTACACACACACACACACACACACACACACACACACACACACACACACACACACACACACACACACACACTTCCCTCTATCTATCACATAACCACACACATTCTGTTGCTCTAACAAATGCCCTCCCTTCGTGTACAGTAGATTTCTCTACCTTTAACCCCATTTATTCCAGTCATCTATCTCCATTCTCATCCCATAACTCCTCTTACTCCCACACACACCTCTCCCTCGCTCTCCCCTTCCGTCCTCCTTTCCTCTACCGTCTCCCACTGCCTTCCCCCTTTTCCTCTTCCCTAATCTCACTCCTTAGCTACCTACACTCTGCTTCCTTGCCTATCTATCCCTCCCTCCCTTCATTCATCCCATCCATCATCTACATTCTTTTTCTCTCTCCTTAATGCCTCCCGTCTTTCATCAAATTCTCAGAGACCCTCGGGCACAGTCCAGGTCTTACTTCCTCTGTTACTTTGGGTATATTCACAGGTGGCTTAAAGCAGTTACAGACCTGGAGCAGCGTCAACATCAGTTTCGTTTGAGAAGCAAAGTTATACCTCTCAGTGCTAAAGTTGTCAGTTTTCATTTTTTTTAAATCCAGCATTTGCTCCCAGTAGGAAATTTAAGGAATGCAAAGCACAATACCGCTAGATAGTTTTAGTGCTCATTGGCTTCAGGTTTGGGTTTGAGGAAATCCTGTCTCCAGGTTTGGGTTTGAGGAAATCCTGTCTTCAAGATTGGGTTTGAGGAAATCCTGTCTCCAGGTTTGAGTATGAGGAAATCCTGTCTCCAGGTTTGGGTTTGAGGAAATCCTGTCTCCAGGTTTGGGTTTGAGGAAATCCTGTCTTCAAGATTGGGTTTGAGGAAATCCTGTCTTCAGGTTTGGGTTTGAGGAAATCCTGTCTTCAAGATTGGGTTTGAGGAAATCCTGTCTTCAGGTTTGGGTTTGAGGAAATCCTGTCTCCAGGTTTGGGTATTAGGAAATGCTGTACTGTCTGCGGTTTCATCAGTCATCACTATGGCCATGAAAAACACACATCAGTGGAAGCCTAACAGGGACTACAGTTGCATGGAAACCATAACAGCTGGACTGAAAACCTTGTTGAAAAGGGCTGTTTGGTATATTTCCAGACTGACCAGAGGCATTGTAAAAAGTGAAAACCTGATCCAACTGTGTTCCAAACCAATGAGACCAAGTCCTGTGTATTAGCATAGGTATTAGCACATCCATTGTGCTGTGGATGTTCCTAAGTGTTTATATTCCTGTTGCTTGGAACAAGAACATAAACTGATCCACATTATTCTTCTCATATACTCTGTGGGCTATACACTATAAATATTATACATTATACCTGTATATATATGTATGAAACAAACCTGCACATGTTTTAGGTTTTTTTTTGTCACAGGTGTTGATTGAACTTTGCCATTTGTCATTTTAGAGCCCAGTGTTTCTGTGTTTGGCTTGCTTTATCACCAAGCGGCAACCTCGAGGGCTGAAAAATGAAGCCGATGTAGAGCTGCCAAATCTGCAGTCGCTCAAATGGCCGTTTAAGGCTGGCCCCAGAAGTGAGTCGATCCCTATAGAAGCTCTTTATTAAAATGCCCACAGCGAAAATAAACATGTTTGCAGCTTGGTAAAAAAAGAAAAATATTGTTTAGCGCTCTATTTTGCTGTTTATAACAAGTATATGGAGGTGAAGTTTTAAACAACTAATTTAAATTATATTAAGGCTTAAAATGATGCATAATTAAGGGAATGGCCCCTTTGTGTGACTGGTAGCCACAAGTTGTCTACAAGGCATCACCTCAGCTTTCGAGTCATTGAACTCAAATTGGAGGTGTTGGGGCCTGTTTTTGAACATTTCATGCAAATATTAGACAATTCATATTGCTTCCTGTGTTGTGTTAACAGACTTTCCAAGAGGTTCACTTCTTTACCCATTTTAACATTAGTTGTAAGTTAAGCAGAGTCACCCACTGCGACCGGAACCACACTGATGGGGCAGTTTACATGACGACCATTTTGGCCTTCTGTGTAAACGGGCAAAACTCAACTCTACCCTACCCTCTAACCCTACCAGCCTCATTCATGTACACAGACAGCAAACAGCCTACTATGGCCAGAACAACAACAAACATACAACATCAGACTGTCCGGTTTTGTTTGTTCTGCAGACTCTATTGAGTTTATTAACGCTCCTCCGGTGTAGATTTGCTGAACCACCACTGTGATCTTATTCTGTAATGTTGATTTTGAAAAGTTACGCCACCAAAAATCCGGATCCGTTTGTACGGGGGATAGATGTGTGTTTTGTCTGATTCAAATTAAACTGACTGGAGATTTAGAAACATTCTGAAAATACTCTGACCTGCTCTGTCTCCAACATCCTCTAGCCTCTCTGGCCCAGACACACCGGCACATTACCCCCCTATAAGACCTCAGCATTAATTCGCTGTGACTATGGCCAGTGCTGCTACCCCTCACATGAATGAGGCCTACACACCGATATGAATGCACTCACAAACACAGCCTTTATGAAACTGCTTTGAATGAAAATGAATAAAGACACCCTCAGGTCTTTATGGATTTTACATATGGACTATACCCCATGGTCTGGGACGTGTAGACTGTGTGTGTGTATGTGTGTGTGTGTGTGTGTGTGTGTGTGTCTGATGATTTTTCCAGATGTTGTGTGGTTTCCTCCAAAATGGGTTTTAATAAGAATCAGCGGTGCAGGAGAGCTGCAGCGGGGCACAAAGTTAACATTATGCACTCACGCTCTCTTCTTTTTTCTGACATTCGCATTACACCGGTCACATATTCACGCCCACACTTGATTGGAATAACACATGTCAGTTATTTCACATTCGACACACACACACCTATACGCATGCACACAGGGCCCAGACTGCATCCCATAGGAGCAGAGGAGAGTCTGACTGATGGACTAACTTTCACAGATACTTATATGCTGATCTGCTTTTCCTCACACACACATATACATACACAGAAACCAGCGCAGTGGCCGTGGTCTTTCACAGAAGACATATCTCTTTCTTGGCTTTCTGTTTGATCTCTGGACTGCTGATGGGACTGGAGAAGCAGGTCTAGACCATAACACTCACCATATGTCTCCCGGAAACCACCAAGAACAAAACAAAGTCATCAACAGTCTGTCAGACTGAACTCTTTTACTCCCAGATGACCTCAGATTCATTCTAGCTGAGACTATATTGACACAAAGATTCTTAAACCTTTTCGACTGCAGGACTCAAATGAGAAATTTATTCGTGCAATGAAGTCCAGACTCATAGATACACATTACTGAGACCTTTGAAAAGTATGACTGCTATTACTTATTTATCATGCTCCACTGTCAAAACGTCAGTCTGGTCACAGCTCTGATGAATATGATGGACTTTTTTGGAACGCATATTCATAGTGGACTCAATCAGCACTTGTATGCATGAGTCCCTGATGAATTGATTAAAACCACATCAGTATTCTCATTGTGCATATCAATCACGCTCAGATCAAGTGATCCTATAGTGTGCTCGGCCCACACACACACACACACAGTATTAATACAACTGTGTAATCAAAGAGTTACTCTGGGAATCACAGTAATAAAGTTACCATTATATAAAATCATCGTAACAAATTATGCACTGCACGAAATGACAATAACCAACAATATAGTGTAGAAAATCAGAGTTAGAATTATATAACGTTGGTTAATGTTTACCTGATGACCATGTATGAGTGAGAAAGAGGCTTAAACTAATGTCCCTTTTCCCTCACTGGTACAAAAATAGATTTGCCAGTTCAGTTCATTTTTACTCCAGTGATTAAATAAATCCAGTCCGTAACTATTTAAAGTCAAGGACTAAAGTAATACTTGTTGGTTTTTAAGAAAAGATGATTGTTCTATTTATCACGTAATAAAAAGAATCTATTGAAAATAAGTTCTTTTTTTACGTGGGAGTAACATTTGTGATTAAATCTTGCACTCAAATGGAGCAGAACAAGTGGCCTTATGGGTCAATTTGATTCATTTGGTAATTAAATTAATGAACGTGAAACTGCAGGTGCAGGTGGCAGCTATCAAGTTAAAATGAGCAATTTATGACAGATTTGTGCAGTTGACAGAGCTCTGACTCTGGAAACTAGGACGAGGACATCTGTCTGGAAAGAGAATAAGAACAATGATATGAAAAGGTTCTTGCATGAAGCTCATTGTTGATGCAAACAACTAAAACGTCACATTAAAGATTCCTCAAGACTCCAGGTGATTGAACTGTGTTTGTTTCTTTTATCAGACCCCTCAACTGCTACAACAGCAAATGTGTCAACTGCACGAAATAGAGATAAATCAAATGGTCCTTGAGTATTCAAAATGTACTCAACTACTCTTTGTGCTTGATCTGCCAAGCCATTAAATCCTAGCTGAGTCATTCTGCTGTGTCATAATTAAGGGGGCCACTTAGGAGATTTATTCTTGAGACCAATAATGGCATTTGTGACTCTATGGCAAAATCAATCAGTGCTACTAATATGACATCATAAGTGACTAAGCAACTCCCCTGAATGGCATTATGGCATCAATGAGAAGAAATGGCTTTGGAGGCCAGAAAGATGATGGGATAGAGTCATTTCTCAATACTAATGTTATTAAATTTGTCAGATTCTATTGAAACATAGTTTAAATTGAGTGAAAAATGCACTAAAACCTAATTTAATAATAAAATATAATGAATGTTAACATATAAAAGTGTTATTTGAGTAAGTACGAAACCATTTTTTAAGTCACAATTGTCAGCTAATGTAAAACATTGTCATGCAGAGTTTATTTTATTACAGTATATTTACTATGTTATAAGTCACTAGAGGTTTTTTATTAAAAACCGCTGTCACTTTCATCTCTCTATCAAGATAAAACAAAAAGATTAGGAGAGATCTATGATGTACTGTTATAAAAAAAAATATATATATATATATATATGTCATATAACATGACATTTGTGCAGTTTTCACACTTACAGCAGTGTGCTATGTCCCCTCAGAAGAGAAGACATACAGTAGCAAACTAGAATGCTACTCAGTAGAGCACATACCTCCATGCATACAATCCTATACATGTCTGTTGCTTGCCAAACCCATACTCAAACCTTTCATACGTTTTGTGGAAATCGGTCCAGTATTTTTTATTTATTTATTTTTTTAAATTAGGGTAAGTACTGAAAAATACCTCACAATATTAAAGACAGATCCACACCAAAATTTCATGGTTTCTTTCCAGGCAAACGCAACATCCTTCCACCAAGTTCTGTGGAAATCTGACCTGTAGTCTTTGTATAATCTTGGTGACAAACAAACAAAAACAATGTAGACAGGTCAATACATAATCTCCATGGTGGAGGTAGAAAAGGATGCAGTAGAAAGCATATTTCTAGCTATACTAGCAATGTGGTTCTAGGGATCCAACATAAATACCTCATCAAGTACTGGATGAATTTACATTAAATTTGATAGAGGCTTTTATTGAACCCAAAGGATGAATTCTATTGACTTAGGTGATTATTCCTGTGTCATGCAGTTTTGCTTTAACTTAATTATCTAACTAACTCCATAATTTTGCATGGAGAAGATGCACATGCTCCACACTGCCTCCTATTTAATAAAATTCATCCTGTTGAGTCTAGCTTCCATCAGTCTGCTCGCATCAAATTAACATAAAATCTTTAGGATGGACCTTCATCCAAAATGGCTTTGAAATGCAACAAAAATCTAAGAAAGTGTAACCATAAAAAAGACGGACTTGCTATAGTGATGACATGGAAGTCAGACAGGACACATTACACAAGAAATGCACGAGCTTCCATCATCCAGGTCTTTACCATGACACCCAGAACGGAGAATATGAACTTTTCAACCCTGATCACACCCCAGTAGTTCGGGTATTGTGGTGTCATCTTAAACTGGGGCTGTTTACAAGAAACTGTGTCATGAATTCCTGGAATAACCATCCAATTTTCTACTTCATTATGTTATCAGTGTTTACCAAAATGTTCTATAGAGTTCATCAAAACACAATTACAATGTTGGTAATGCTTTTCGGATTTGAAGAGACTGATGTGATTATTAGTTTTAGTATTATCATTATTATTTTTCTTATCACTTGTTTAAGTTTTGTTGTGTATTTCAGTTTAGTTTTCTTATTAGTCAGGTAGTTCAGTTCCAAAGTGTGGTGAAGGTCGCATTTAGAAGTTCAGAAATGTCAACGTTAATCCCTGCTTCATTCAATGTTTATTAGTTCCTGTTGTTGCTGGGCATTTGCAATTCTGTGGGATGTGATTGCAAGAATTTCAGGCTCAAGGGATGTAAATGGCATCAGGTACTATGATTGGATTACTCTCCCAGCTGGGTGGGATGGGGAGGGGGTTTAGTTTATGGTTTTCATATTCCTTTTTTTTCTCTTTTGCCCTAGCTTCTATATGTGCAATGCACTTTTTTATCTGTTGACACCGAGCATTTATTCTGTATAACATGGATGGGTGAAAACACATAATGCAGCTGTAACTGTGCATGAGAGAGGGTATAACACCTTGAGCTGGAACATGAGAGGATTAAGTCATGTTGTGAAGAAAGTGTTTGCACATCTGTTAATCTTATTGGTGGATTTGGATAAATCTGTAAGAGACACTTATTAAGCGTACTGCTAAGGAGGTGCAGACTGGACATGCCATAATACCATCAAACATCTCTCCGCCAAATTGAAATGGAAATAAAGTGTTGGCAAACAGTTTGTACAAATGCACAGCTAATAGAATACATACCAATAGGTACAGGTGTTTTACGCATGTACCTCAAGTTATAGCATCTATTCAATTATTATGCTGCTTCAACTTTGTACTATTTGTTGCTACTGTTATCTCCCCTGTCCTTAGTGTAAAATGTGGCCGATTTGTGGCCCCTGAGTTAGAAAAATCCTAGATTTTTTCCTATTGTTTGAGTCAGAATTTTTAAATGTTAGGTTTTTCATTAATATCATCACCAGGCTCCATCAGTAGCCAAACAGAGGTCATTTCCTTCCTAGATTTCCTTTGAGATCAATAAAGTATTTATCTATCTCATTCTAACGAATGGTGATGTATTGATCTGATTGCCCAAAAGGTCAGAAAAATGCAAAAACATTTTGAGTCAAAACTCCAGCCTCTCTGTTTGTATCAGATCTCATTTCTTCAGCCACTTCTCTGCATACACATATCCACACTACTCTAAAACTTGAATACCACTCGGTTAATGAGTTCATTCAGAGTGAGCTGATATCAATCCACAAGTCAAGTGTGGATGCAATTTAGAAGTACATGTTTACGTCTTGCACTTGAAATGTGGCTAAATGAAACTAGGCTAACTCTGTGGAAGAGAGATTAGCATATGACCTGCTGTGAATTATGAGGAAGTCTTGGAATGATGACTTTTCTGACAGTCCTCCAGGCCATGTGACTAAACAGAGATGATTTTAAGCATTTTAGTGGGCTGCATGCAAGAAATAAATAAAAATAAATGAACGGAATTAGATTTTACTAAAGCAAATAAATCTTAGTTGACTGTGGCACCATTTAATTCCAAATCATTCCCATAATGTGACTGAACTAAAAGCCAAATTGATGGATTACACTTCAATGCAAACCTCCCATTTACAATATGTCACTTGCTGTATTTACAGTTAGAATAACAAACTTTGATGACTCTGCATTTTTCACTGGGCTTTGGAACATGACAATAACTACACACATATATGTTGCTTTTATACTGTATTTACAGTATATGTGGACCAGTCTTTGATTCTTCACTTCCATTTTTGCAAGTGACTTTGTGTACATGTATGTTGGAGCATATGCATATATTTGTCCACCTATTGCTGTGCCTATAAATGTATATGTAATATCTAATTATTATACTAACATATGCATAAATGGTTATATAATGGTGTTCAGTAGTGGCCCCGCTGTTAAGGACACTCCCAACCTGAAATGAACTCGTCAAAGATTCAGCAGCAAGAACTTCTCTCTCTGCTGTATTCAGGCTAAAACAATCAATGAGATATGGAGATGCGGATTTTGATAATCTAATAATAATTTTAGTTTTCTATCAAGGAAATATATGCCTGTTCCATGTGAGGGTTTGCAGTTTTTCTATTTTATCATTGTGAGTTGAGTTTTGTTTTTTCTGTTTGTTTTTTGCCTCTTTAGGCATAATACACACACACAGACACACACATTCAGGATGCTTTATGAACCTTTATGGCAAAATCTAAAATGTCTCTGGAAGGCTGTCAAAATGCTTAAATTCTATTACTTTAACCTCACTTAGGATTAACTGGTTCAGTCATGCCAAGGGTGTTTAAAAAGTTCCTGTTAGAAAAACAAAATAATAATTGAAATGTTGTACATATACAGAGGGTAATAATGTGTGATAAGTGATTTATTTTTACTACTAGTGTAAGATGCATCAAATGTAAAAACAAATATGCTATTTGTAATTTTTTTTAAAATTGTTTTTAATTTCCTTAGAATGTCTAATAAACTAAACGTTTTGGCTATTATTTCATGTGTCAGGCTTTAAAGTGCATTTATGTCTAAATAAATGTGTGGTCAAACAGGGACCTGCATGAAGTCCAGGCGTGTCTGTGATTTGGCCAATAGCAGAGCAGCAGAGGAACATGGAGGTCCTTTCAACTCCTTGACACAAAAAGTCTCCGTTCCATTTTTTTTCCATTCACATTTTCAAATTTAGCTGCAAGGTGTCAGATTTACAGATGACAGTATCATTAGTGGATACTGCTGGAGGTGTGCCTGATGAAGGAGCTAACAGAACAGGAGTCAGGGCTGTAGCTCAAGGCAGGTAGAAGCAGGAGGGCTGAACTGACAAATGGATGCCGCTGTTAACAGTGCTGAACGTGATTGGTGTTTGTTTGGGTGAACCGACTGAACTGATCAGTCAATGTGGCGCACGTAACTTATGTATCCTGCCTGGAGCACCATAAAGAGTCACTTCTGTACATATTTGACTGCAGTGACTTTATAGCTGGGACATTATAATGCAGGAGCTGTGATTAAGGGCCATTTCAGCCTGTGGCATCATGTCAGCGAGTGTGGGAGATGATTGGATGCACTTGTGCATGCTTACCCATAAAGCACGCTGCATTGTGATTGGCTGAACAAATAACCATTGGAGAATGAATCAAAGTGTAGCCATACTCCCGTTGCTTTGCAAGACAAACAAAACCATTCCCAACAGTGTTTTTCTCTTCTCCCTCTGCAGCCGTTCTTCTCATCTTTTATTCCCTCTTCTCCTTCTTCCTGCCTCTAAAAACACTGGCACAGATCTCAGCCAAAACTAATCGTTTTTTATTCATGCTTTTAGCAGGCCTGCACAAAGTATTGGATTCTTTTAAGATGGAGCAGAAGGCACAGTTTAAAAACAGCATTATCCTTCCAACAACCTTCAATCAATTAAATTCACTATTAAGCAAATAAAAAAAGGGAAAAAAACACTACTAATGGGGCCTAAAGAGATCTGGCACACACACACACACACACACACATAAATTCTGTAGGTCCTCCAAAGTTCTTAGTGACGGCCCAACCAACATCTTAATGCTAGGAAACACGCACACATTTGCTCGTTAGAGAGGGCCGATGTTGACATTTGAAGGGTGGTCTGAGATGACGTTAACACATTTGGAACCAGCTTATCTGATGCCCTAGATGTGTGCCCAGTCCGACACAGACACACACACTCTGTCTCTCTCACACACGCACACCCATTGGCTGAAAAACCAAAGCAAACTCCCTGTTAGGACAGATCGTTTGAGGCGATGCAGAATAAACAGCTGCTACTGTTTTGGACACTCAGCTGAATGGAACTAGCTGAGCGCTATCAGCCAACAGAGAGGCTCGCACCAGTCTCAGTGAACTGGGACACTTTGAGAAGCGTGAACAAAGAATTTGCCGCCAGCAACATGGCCAGAAAAATCTAATCTCTCTCAGGAAAACGCTCCCTTTCTTCGATTCAAACGGGAATCAAACAGGCTTTCCTACCTGTGTTTTGTACTAAATGTGATCAGGGTTTTGTGCTGACAGGTGACTGAATGTCTTGACTCACATCATTAAATCACATCCAGCTCTCCAGAGAGACTCCTCACTTCTTCTTCTTCTTCTTCTTCTTTCTTTCTTTCTTCTCACACACTCCCTCACTATGTTTCCCTTGCAAATTAGATCTATTTTCTCTTTCATAGTTTAGATGGATTACGTCTCCTGAGCTGTAAATCTATTAATATTCACTTTGGGGACCAAAGGCTATAAAATATAAAAGCTCCACACAGGGGGACGAAGCACTGACTCACACCAACACACACACACAGACACAAAATTTCTGCAGATCATGTAATGACTAAAGAAAGATGGCGAGGTGTCCCAAGTTCCCAGAGTTTTGGGTTATGGCTGAACGGCACAAAGAAGCAATTCCTTAACTGGATTTGTGCTACTGTAGTGACCATGGAAGCAGAGTGTGAATACAAGACAAGAAGCACCATTCTGACTTACTTTAGTTCAATACTAACGTTTTGCAGAGTCCTTTGGCTTCTCATCCAGATGCAGCAGATGCCCTTTATCCCATCTGCATCATGCGATGAACCATGAGCCATGTAACAAAGTTTCAGCTCTTGTTAAACCAAACGTCACCGGTCTTTTCCTCAACCTAACCACTTAATTTTTGTGCCTAACCTCAACAAAAATGAAGGGCTTTATGGAAGGAAAGCTTTGTGGCACAAATGCCAAGGCGCCGGTTGTAGCTTCACTTCCCTGTTGTCTCCCCTTTGTGGATTTTGACATTTAGGGGTGGCTGAGTAATGGCAAAATATACAGACACCAAAAGGCAAAGGTATGTTCAAATTAGTAACATTGACATTCATGCTTCAATTACTTTATGACCTCATCTCTCTGTCTTTCTCTGTTGTCTTTCAAGACAGATTCAAAACGCGTCCAAAATAGGAAAATGAGTGATCCATGACTAACTTCAAATAAAAAAACATGACAGAATGGAAAATATAAATATATTATGCAAAATTCAACTGAAGAATTTGATAGTAACAGATAAATTAAGCCCTGATAAAGGTTGCATTACATTGCAACTTTGCAAGGCCTTTTTTGGGGGTAGTTGGTTAGAATAAGTTGACCCACCACAGCATGAACATTTACCACAACAAGAAAACAAATACAAATACTATATACAAATACGGTTTCATCAAAAGCTCAAACCACCTGGCTGATCTGTCAGCTACCCTGTGTGTGTGTGCGTGTGTGTGTGTGCGTGTGTGTGTGCGTGCGTGTGCGTGTGCGTGTGTGTGTGTGATTGAAAGATGTTGTGTTCCTGAGAGAGGAACTTTGTGCTTATCTGAAACGGCACATTGCCTTTACCTCCCCCTCACTCACTGTCAGTGGATCAAGAAAGAGAAGAAAGAATGTTGGCGAGTCATCATGATGATTCTGTTCTTTTTTTTTGCTTTCATTTCAATTGTAATTTTAAGCCCATTGATATACAAAAATACACATCTTTATATGTGCTTCCATTTACATTTGTCCATCTATAAATGACAACATCATGTCAGGACATGCTGGATATCCATTTTTTTGTCACCATTTTTGTCTTTTTGATTGTTTTAAGTTTAATCCAGTTGTCTTACAAAAAAAGATACCTTTACATACAGTAAGTAGTGGGACATAGGACCAGAAGCAGCTTGTGGTTATGGATCTGTCTCCCCTTGGGATGAGCCATTATTCTCTTACAAGCAGACCTGTATGGGATTAGAAACTGCCCTATAGTGGAGCCAAATGGGGCATGGCCTTAAAACCTGCGGTGGTTCACCAAAACAGCTCAGTGGATTGTTGCCTCCCCAGTCCCAAACCTGAGCAACATACACTCATGAATCATGAAAGACCTCACACAAGCTGGACACCCCTGTTCACCACCATCCTCCCCTCAGGCAGGCTCAGAACCATCCCCACCATCAGCCTGAGAGACAGCACTTTTCTCAGGCACGGGGAGTAGCTGCTGAACCCCATGACACTCCCTCACCTCACTAATTCAATAACTGTCATTGTTTTCATTACATTATCAATGAAGTTTTAAAGTATAGATGTGCTACAGCCTCCTGGATCAATGAAGAGAGCTGTTTGAATCCAGTCTCCATGGGTTTTTGACCATGTCCAACCTTAACCATAATCAAGCAGTTTTAGTTGCCTAAATTCATCTTAATCTGTGCCAGTTAATTAATTCATTAGTTAAACCTTTCAGTCATTTCTAAGTCATTTTTGGAAATTAACGATAATTAAGTTTGTGTTGTTTTTTCCAATAAGGGCATCTTAAAACATTCATATTTTGCATGTACTGTCAAATTCTAAGTATATTTCTATAGCATACATATAATTACAGGAATAAAGTTTACATTCGATTCCTAAGTTCAAAATATTGAAGGATCCCTTCCTTATAGACACAGTTGCAGTTGAGTGAATTTAACGTTGTCTGAGGGTTTAAGAAATTTGTCTTGCTCCTGGCAGCCTGTGTTGTCATGGTAATGTATCAGCTTAACTTCAGGCAAAGCTAAAGATGAAACAGAGAACATGAGACAAAAGAAAAATGAAAGTGTTGAATGAAAGAAAACATCAGTAAAGGAGAAGAAAGCTATTCAGCAGGTATAAACTAAAAAGGTTTGTCAGCACAAATAAAGCAAAAAGTGGCAAAAACACAGCCAATCACATGCGCAGAGAGAAATGAAAAGGTCAGAAGTAAGAAAAGCAATAGAATTCAGGGGGAAAAAGGTCAAAATTATATAGACAGCAAAGAAAAGGCAATGGGCAACCAATGAAGTCACACAGTATGAAGTGATGATGTGTATCTGTGAGTGTGTCAGCATGTTTCCTGCCTTAATGAGACTGTGGCTCAGCGGAGTGAGGAGGGCGTAGAGGCTGACTCTTCCACCAATTCCTCCTTATTTAACAGTCAGCGAGTGGAAGGATGAGTGAGAGGGAAGACAGAAAAATATGAAGAGAGTATAGAGAGGAAAAGAAGACAAAGAAAAAAGAAAATTGAAAAATGGTAAAATGTGAGGAACCGAGAAAAAGAGTAGAGGACATGTGACATTATGTCTGTTCAGTTCTGACATGGAGCAGTGATTGTCACTATGATTTGATGCAGGCTGGTCATTGGCGAATGGCTAATGTAATGTATTCTGTTGATCAAACCCATGGGAATAATGTGAGATGTGAGACATTTGCGACATTTTCTGAGCTTACTAGCCATATTTTATAGCCCGATTCTATTTGGCTCACATTAACTCCATCCATACTCCATTTCTTTGGCCACTTTTGAATTAGATGATAATGGCTGGAGCCACCCACATTAAGCTTCACATACTGCTCTTCAGAAACCTATTTGTGATGTCACTTTGTCTGTCTCCACTAATAATTACACAGTCTTTGGGTGCAATCAGGGAATACTCTGAGTATCAAGTATCATCCAAGTAAAATCTCTCCCTATCACTAGTCATGGTGAAGGAAAATCCTCCCATGTAGATGACTCAATTGTATTCCTTCTAGTTAATAAAATAGTTGGTGGTAATAGTTTTTCTTCTGGAATTCCCTTTCACCATAGTGTTGGCTTCAGACCATAAATTGCTCAATAAGCTCAACTAATAAGTGAATTTTCAATTCAGTGATGTCGAGGAGTGAATACCTTCAAAGTAACCACCACTGTCCCATTAATATTGAGGGGAGAGCGTTAAAGTTGCCTTCAAGAAATGAAAAGTAAAAAAAAAAGAAGAAATGTCTCAGAGACAAACTGGAAAATGTTTGTTTTTCCCAATAATTCATGAAAAACAAGCTAAAATAAACTAAATAAATATTGACAATGTGAGGAAAAACATCTTCTGGAGGTGCTTTAATGTATAACTTTACAGAAGAAGACAGTAAGAGGGGAGAGTCGACTGAGGGGTGGGTAAGCTATAAACTAAAAACCACTCTCATCAAGAAAAACAGACTTACAACCTCATAAAGACGAGCCACATTAAATCATGCTCATACAGACCCCTCCACCCCCACCCCCTCTATTTCATTTCCAAATTTTTCACATCCCATCCAAAGTTTACTGATGTATTTTTATACATCCTCTCCCGAAGGCCAAAAATTCCACCATGAAAAGTAACTCCTTTTTATCAACTGTCCAGCTCGTTTCTATTATGTTTCAACCCTCCATCTCTCTTTCTCTCTCTTTCTTTCTCTCATCATTCAGCTCAGTTTCTGTCATATTCATCCATCCGTTCCCCCACCCACTATGCCTTTCTTCTCTCTCTGGTGTTTTTCATTAGAGCAGTAGACATGAGTGGGGGTGATTGCTCCAGCATATGTGAGGGGCCTATGAATCTATCATCACATGTCGCGCACACGCACACACACACACACACACACACACACACACACACACACACACACACACACACACACACACACACAGTAGAATGTATCCTCAGAGGACCACACATACCCACAGGGGAGAAAGAATGAGATGACGATAAGCATAGGAAAAGAAAAGGATCGTTGTTTAATGCTCCACACGCTTCCCTGGTCCCACTAGACCACAGTGGTGGTGGGCTTTGGAAAGACGATTGATTTTCACAATAAAATTTAGGATGGCACACCTGTCAATCAAGATGGGATCCCTGTGGGGGGTCACAGGTGACATGAGAGGTACAAACTGTAGCTTATGAGACACCTCAGTCTCCCACACACAGGAAAGAGACATTTGGAAGCTGATAATTTGAACAAGGAGATGAGTTTTTTATACCCGAATGCCTTTCTGGTGATTTATCTGTTAGTGAGACATTCTGCGAGACACACGGCTGTTCTCCGGGAAAATAAACTTGTTGTAAGATGACAACCCAACCCCATTACTGCACAGCATTTTTATGAAGGTGCAAATCCGTAAATCCGTTTGAAATGCTCAAATATATCCCCTAACTGTTTTGCAGTGAATTATGCTTCCTTCATATCCTCCAGCATAGAATGAAAACATGTATAATTTAGAAAATCCTAGTTTGTATAAAAATTGTGCTAAACAATTTGGGGAATTTGTTTGGGGTTTTTTTCACTAAGAGATTTGAGCATTCAGTTTTTCAGGGTTACTCTGTTCCTTTTGATTTCTCATTCCTTATGTTGGAGTATTTCTATGAGTCTGGAGAGACTCTGCAACAGACTGCAAATTGTCCTGCTAGAACCTGTAACACATGGCAGGTGCAGCTCTATCAGTAGGATACCATTGTTTGTCAGAGCAATCCAAAAACCGCTCTGATATGAGGAAAAAGAAACTAATTAAAAAGTCATGTGGTCAAGTTTTGAGTTCTTTCAACTTTTACTCTGTATTTTTTAGGCTAAAGCCAATTTTATCATTGTGGTATTTTTTTTTCCAACAAAACCCCAAACATTGGGCAGATATATTCCATAAATGTTATAAAATATTCACCAATGTAGTTTTGTAAAAATGATTATAGTAATGACAGTAAGAAAGTGAGAAATTCCAACACCTCCCATCCTCCATTCCCCTTGATAGCCTAGAATAGGTGTAAGCTACAGTGTCTCTAAATAAGGAAATACTACCATAGAGGTAACTATTTCCATGAGGCCATGTGTTAAGATCTGTGACAAAGGCAGAGTTACAAAATAAAATTATCTATTATCTATCTATATCTATACAATAGATTGGATGTCATGTTTTGTCCTTTGGGTGTTGTCAAAAAAAGTCGCAGATCTCATGCAATTTCTCCTTTACGTCTCTCTTTTATAACTGCAGTCTTTTTTTGTTAGCAACAAAAACATAAAACTTATTGTGTTACAAAAATACACAGTACAATATAAGCAGTGTGCGTGTGTGTGTAGTTCAGGGAGACCTGGCGGTTGGGAGCATTGAAAACAAAAACAGGGCCGGGACAACTCTGCCTAATTAGAAAGCTTGAAAGAGAGTGACTGACATTGATCAAAAGAACCTCTGAGCTGCCCTTCAAAGCATCCAGCAATATGTTAATCACCTGAAAAGTGAGCAGCCAGTCTCAGAGAGGCACATGCACCTCCTCGTGATCATGCTGTGTGCAGAGTACCAGTTGTTCTTTTTACTGCATGGTATGATTTTCAGAATGTCAACCTTTAGCTGCATAGGATTGGACACGATCAAACATTCCAGGTTTTTGTCGGTAACTGTGTAAAGTGTCAATAGCATATGACTGACTGCAACTTTGAGCCTCAAAATCTGTCAATTAAACACAACTTTCTGAAGCCACAACCACCCCAGATTCACTACGAAGAGAAAATGTAATACATTTAAATGTATTGTGGGAGTTCAGAGCCAACTTAAACAGAGACCTGTGATCTAGATCTATGATCTATCTATATCTATAACGTCTTTTCAAATCAATCAGAGATCACAAGTTCCCATTGGTCTTTTTGATCTTGTGCGTCTGTACATATTTAAACTTGTGCAACTTTCGCGCACAGAGTGGCCACAAACACTTTTTGCTTAGAGGTTACAGGGAATACTCTTAGTGACTGTATGGAGCCATTTTATGTTTGTATTTGTGTTCTTTTTTTAAACATTTTTAAACAAGTCCCCATCTTCTTTAGTTGTTTAAAAGAATGGCGCTTTGCTGTGGAGCTCCAGATATGCTTTGTGAAATAAGAAACTTTCCATCGGCAAAAAGTTGATCAAATAATGACTTAATTTTTATTTTTGGGTGAACTGTTCCTTTAAGGTGCTTCTTCAGTTGTCACAGCGAGTGAGCTTCTTTGGGAGATGAGTGTCTCATCAGTAATCAATAAGTTTATGAATGTGACAAACTCCTTTAGAGCAGATATTTAATGGTGCAGCACTCTGATGTGCTTCTCTATACCTATGTGTGCTGCTGCTGTGATTGCAGGGTCCAGGATGCAGTGTAGCGTAAAGCCACCGCTTCATACCGCACTTAATCACACACTGCAGCACAGAGTAAATATCTAATCACACACACTAGGCTGCATGAATGCCGATGAACACAGTAATGTGTTTATCATGCTGCAAATAGATGAACGAATAAGAGCATAAAAATATTGACACATGTCTTTCAGAAATGGGTGAGAAATTCCATCTTTTTCCACTTTAAGTTACATCAGATCGGACAAACACACACACACACACACACACAAACACACACATCACAGTTTGTGATCTATCTCAATGCCACGCCTCAACAGATTCAATCAGAGGGGAGACTTTGTTTTTTTTTTCCTATCTGTGGTTTTAGTTTTCTATACTCTCTCTCTCTCTCAAACTCTCACCCACCCACCCACACACACACACACACACACACACATATACACACACACATAAACGCACGTAATCTCTCTTTCATTTCTCGGTTGGAGCCAAATAACTTCAGTCTGAATGCTTCCACAGTCCCCACTATAAAACTAAATTCAGATTTACAACAGAACCACGCACACACACACACAGAGAGAGAGAGAGAGAGAGAGAGAGAGAGAGAGAGAGAGAGAGAGAGAGAGAGAGAGAGAGAGAGAGAGAGAGAGAGAGAAGCACAGTTACAGATGCTGATGTGTGTGATATGTAATATCATGCATGTATGTACGTAATATAGTGAAGGTGTAGCTGTTGATAGTGGGAGTGAATTAAAACGATGTGCTCACTCTCTGTTTGACCCTGAGGATTTTATTACACACACACTTTAGGTGTTACACATCTACACAGTTTATGCATTTACACAAACACACACAGGATTTATATCACTGCCTTTGTGTAAACCTTTAACTGTACTTGAGCCACAGAATAAAAAAACAAAACAACCTTTATTCCTGCGAATAATTGAGAATTTTTCATAACTAGCACAGAAGTATAAACTACTAGAATACATTTTAAAAACTAGAGACATTTATCTAGATCTCTTCAAGAGCCCTTGAGTATAATAAATAAAGTGTACATATAAACGGCTGTATGGGTACATCTGTGATTTAATTATTAATAGATCATTGATTAAGTAAAATTTGGAGCAATTTTCTAGAGCCAGACTAGACACATGGAATTAAATGATACTGCCTATACCCAAAATCAATGACTAGAAGGCAACAAAAACACCCTACAGGCTACTTCTATAAAAACTGTGTTTGAAAATGTATAATCAATCATTTCTATCTGCACCAGAAATATAGGTAAAATGATCAATATGCAAACCAATACACAAAATCTAAAGTGTGTGGCTTGAAACACTTTTTTTGTTTACTGGGGAAAAACTCCCAGTACTCCTGATGGCCAGTCCACCCATGGGCCCCAGGAATGACCCGTTAGTGGTGGTGATTCGGATCATTAAATGCACAGTTCATGATTTACTGTCTGCTCAAGATCTTCATCAGGGAGATGAGTGAAGACAAGCAGCACCTGCAGTTCTCCTACCAGCAGAGGGCACCGGGCTCCTGTGGAGGTGAGCTCCATTACAGATTTGTTTAGAAAAGGAAGGTGTGGCCCAGGGAGGTTGAAGTGTGGTCAGTAATTGCGTTAAGAAGTGAGCTTCACAGGAGAAACTTATGGGGAAAACTGCCATGAGGTTTGTGCTCTCTGTGATTTCATTTGATGCTATGGGTAGATAGTGGACAGTGTTTTGTTTTTTTTCTAACTTTTTAAAAATCTTTCTTTTTTACTGGACACAGTTGGAAACAAGGTTTAGAGGAGCTCCAAGAAAGAATCAAAAAGTGGGTCAAAGTCCCCCCCTCAAAAATGAACCAAAAGACTCTAAAGTGCTCCATAAAACCAGGAGAACCTGAGGATTGTAGTGCGAGCCCAATATTAGATTCAGCCATTTAAACTCACTACTGAAAATATGATCAATACGTGCTCCACGACACACAGAGCGGGTAAAAGTTTTTGCCGCAGTTATCCATTGCAGCCCAACGCGACAGGTTCAGCTGCTGTCATTAAGTTAAAGTCGGCTCTCCCTTTGCCATTTTGCCTCTTTTCATGACAGAGAATTGAGAAATATACACAATTCATAGGCTGGAGGTGTAAACCATACAGGTGGGGCCCTGAAATATGGCAGCTGATTGACTAATTAAAAAAGGAAATCTCATTTACGCGTCAACTTTTCATATCCCGAGACTGATTTGATACGCTTGATTCAATACCAAATTCCCAAATCTCACCTGAGGCAACGGATATTGCCAAGAGTCTGAGTCTAAATCCATCTGTTAGTGTGAGAAACTGAGCCTGCTGCTGTCTGCCTGAACAGAGCAGGTTGCACTTCAGACTTAGGCGGATGTTAAAAACTAAATTAAGATGTCTTATCTTATTTCTGCTTGCTCCTCAACTCCTGTGCCCTGATCACTGTATCCCACTCCCTTTATGTCCAATTCTCCTCTTCCCAGTATAAACGCTGCCATGCAATGCACAGTTGACTTTTATATGGCAGTAGCATTTCCCACAGAGGCTAAGGAGTATTTAAAGTGTCAGAGGAAATCAATCTACCTCAACAAACAAACACACACTGCTGATCTATTGTCAGACATCACATTTTTTCAAAAAGTGACCCCTTGTTCTATTTCTACGTTTCACATTCAGTTGATCAGTAATTTCTTTTACTTTATATTTTTTAAGACGAGGAAGTAATTATGTGTCTGAATGAGTCCTGAAGAGGGCCGGGTCGATGGATGATGCCATCATCAGGACCACTTCTTGTGCTCGGCTTCTTTATATTGTATTTTAGGATTCATTCAGCATTGTTCATAAGGTTTTTTACCGACAAACTATCCACAGAAGTTTCCTCCTCTTAATTAAAACGTTACATCACAGTAAAAATCTGTGTCTCTCCAGCACTCTTCGACAGACCAAGGTCATCTCCGGGACAACGAGCCAAGCTCACTTTGTTTCTCTGAAAACATAAGATCCAGACATCCGACGAATATAATCCTTCATTCAGTCAAAAGATATAGCATTTGTTAAAACAACCAAGATCTAAAAAGTGACAGTGAGGTGAGGGGTAACAGAAAGTATTCGGCTGGAAATGTTGGGCCAACAGCTGGTGCATATAGGAAACTCTGAGCTAACAGGCTAACTTGCAATGACTATCAAGCTTCAGGGGCTAAAACTAAGTTAGAGATGTGTAATGGAGATAAAGACACTTTTAAGTCCGACATGGATGTATGTCAGACACCCCAGGGATGTGAGAGCTGATCTGCCTGCTCCCTTCGCTGGCGATGGGAGTTTTTTTCAGCTGGGTGAGACAGTTGGAGGTTGGAGGTTGGCATCAGAGCGACAGTGGGAGGCAGCGGTGACTACAGGGGTGAGCTGGTGAGGATTCTCCCTTTTTGTTTGAGGAAGTCAGCCTTTCTGCCCTGAGACAGCCTTCAAGATAAAAAAAGGAAATTCACCTACAACTCCTTTCTCTGAGCTCAATATCATCGCTTATCGTGATGTTTCACTGCTGACATCATCATCATCATACAAATTCAGTGGACATCACAAAACCCTGGTCCTGAATAAAAGTGAATAAATTAAAAAAAATAAAAGTTTGCAGTGAAAGAGAACCCATTTAAGCCCATTAACACAAATTACAAGGGATTTACATTTTGCCTTACAACAACCTCTATCCTTAGACTCTGGTGGTAACACACTCATTGAGCATCTTTAAACTACCACAAAGTCTACATGAGTCAAATCCCAGCACAAAGCCTTCTGACAGGAACTCACTGGCTGCTCCAGGGTCTAGATTAAAAACAATATTTATTTTTTTTGGCTCCTACAAGAAAATTAAAGTTTTTAGTGGCTGTCTAGATGAGAACAGCCAGTCTAAGTGAAATAATAGGAGCTAGATCAAATCTAGATTAAAAAAAAACAATCAGTCCACATTTTCTTTACAATCAGGAGTTTGGCTGTTTAGACTTGTCTGAAAACTGTGTCTATCACTATCCCGGTCATCATTAGTTCACATTATGTCCATAAATCAGTCACATAAATAAGGATTAGTGTGTTTAGGACTGCTAAGGATATATATGTGTGTATATATATATATACTGAGTGTGATTATGGTTAGATATGTATTTGAATGATATTTTATCATAGAATTTGACAGTAGTTGCTTCATAATGGGAAGTAGAGGTTATTGATTGGTATCATTGTTGTTATCCAGACACCTTAAAGAGCCCTTAATACATCTATTTGTGGCTGGCAGGGCCTCAACCACTTCCGTCTAGGACCACCTACACTAATTTCCATGACTTTAAGTTGCCTTTCAACTTCTTAAATCTGATCAATCACACAGACCAATGATCATTTAAGTAAAAGCACTTGCAATTAACTCCTATGACATTTTGTTTAATGTTTAGTGGATGCATCCACCTTCATACGTGTGTGTGTGTGTGTGTGTGTGCATTTGTGTGTGCTAAATGGACCCCGTGGGTGTGCTTTGCGGTAACACTCCATTACTTGTCCATTTTCTCTGCACGACTGGCCTGAGCATTTTTCCCACATCATAATGCACTAATTACTGCCGTAGACACACACAAAGACAAACACTGCTAACCATTTAGCGTGCTAATATCACTGAGCCACAGCCCTCGTCCTGCTCCCTCTGCTCTCTGTCTCATTCTATTCGAGTGATTGCTCTCGACTGTGTAAGGAGACATTGTTTGTTCCCGAACAACAAAAGGATGACCAGATCCAACCACGCTCAAACGGGAGTATAGGTGGAGGAAGAGGTGGATGGAGGGGGCAATCTCATCTTCATCACTGAATAGATGTGGCTACATCTGCGGTTTGAGTGGCGGGCTGAAGGAGGCGAGAAGGCAGGAGGTGACAGTGGGTGAAGAAAGAGGAGGAGGACAGATAATGACAAGCACTGAGACTGAAGTAGAGCAGAGCAGATGAGGTCTGTCCCCTCTTTTTTATTCATCCTTTGGGTCACTGCTCTGATTACTGAGAAATGAGTGTAGCATGCTTTCTCTTAATATTGTTTAAGCAGACTGAACATTAGACACAATGGCACAACTGTTCAGTCAGTTCTTTTTGAGCTCAAAAGATAGAGCACTTAAAGTATTACTGTGGCAAGCTACTGGAAAAGTTCAGATTGTACAGTTCTATGGATTATGAAAGTGTACCGATGGTGTGAAAGATGTTTCTGAGGGAAATGATGGCTTTTATCTCACAATTATAGCCTGCGCTGTTCTGCACCGGCATTTCAGTGAGGGTAATGTTTATTCTGAACAAACAACATCCACATTTAAGCTGTTAAGATGTCTGCATAAAAGTCAACAAAGAGATTATATATTGAAGAATATTTTGTTCCTAATATTGCATAGTTACCAAAAAAGAGGTGGAGGAGGTTATGTGTTCGGTGCCATTTGTTTGTCTGTGTGTGTTTGTTGTAGAAGGAGTAGAGCTCAAAAAGTTTTGAACCGATAGACTTTGAGGTTTATCCTGAGATGCGACAAATTTCAATCTTTCAATCTTCACATTTGTTGCTGTTGTTCTCCGCCGTAAACGTCGCTTCCTCAGCTGTAATTTTCACGACTGACAAATCTCGTAGGCCCCTCCTCTTCTTGCTACATAGCCAAGATGGCGATCACTGGCGTTCCACTGTCAACCTTTGGGCTGTTTTGAGTATCAATATCATAGTATACTGCATTTTGGCATACTTAGTAGTGTGAACGCACACACTCAAACTGACCAGGTTGAGTATGGAAGTATGCGATTTGGGACACAACACTGGCCTAAAGACAGGTGAAAATTTAGCTATAGTTACAGTGCCACCTAGTGCCAACAGGAAATGTCTTCTTTTTTTAAAATTTGACATTCTCCTGCTAGCCTGTTCACCAGATTGACCTCAAATTGAGTCAGAAAAGCTAAAATGACTCAATGAAGCTTTAATGTGACCAGTTTTTGTCCAAAGGTGAAGCCGTAGCAGTGTGATATCGATGTATCGCAATGAAACAATTTCAAATGTTGGATAAGCTTATTATTGTTTAATTTATTTTTTTTTCCCAAAATATATGACTTTTTTGTAGTGTATATAGAAAATGCTCTCAGACCTCCACCAAGGAGTCAGCCTGTGCTCAATAGAAAAAACATAGTACAACTTATGAATGACTTTTTATGTCAACGGAAAAACTCCACGCCAGGAAGCAAGCAATAATTCTAGTTTCTAAAGTTGGAGGATCCTTAGAGACGTTAGGCTTCTTCATCTATGAAACATGAATGTCTGTACAAACTTCTATGGCAATCCATCCAATAGTTGTTGAGACATTTCCATCCACATCCATCCACAGCTCTAGCATGGCTAATTAATGGAGTGTAGAGGACTGGAAAAGGCTGCTAAGTCTTCTAAATAATGCTCTCTGTTTAGTTATTTACCTCATGCCCCAAAATCACTGCTGCACTGATTTATTGATGTCACAACGCTACACTGGCACTGACACTTTTAGAAAAGGCAACTGCAAAAAGGAAGTGTTGGAGAACAAAAGGTGGGGAAAAAATAAGAGGAAGAGAAATAATGTGGGGATTATTTGAGAACCAAGACATATAGTAAAGGAGGGAAAAGGGAAAAGGAGTGTACAGCTTGATGGATGAATGGAGAGTGGATGAGAGGAAAACACTGAAAACAGATGTTAAAATGAGTGATGGAGAGGAAAACACACACACACACACACAAACACACACACACACACACACAGAGTATGTTTACTTAACCTGTTTCAATGGCATGGAATTAATACACTGTTGAATCTGCCATGGCAACAGCAACAATTCATTCCCAGTTCTCAGGGACATGGAAGGCTCACACAATGGTCCTGAATACAACAAACAGGAACGCACACATTTAAAATTCCACCAACACGCCTTGGGAGCTTTAGCTGCTCGACCTCAGAGGGCAGCCTTACTGTAACTGCAAGACTGAGGATAGAAAGAAGGATGAAGGCCAAGGATAAACAGGAAGGCATGTTGTTACATCAGGAATAGTGAAGATGCACACACTGTCTTTCTGCTCTCACACACACACACATACGCTGAAGCGGACTTATAATAACGTTCATCCAGTAGGTTGCCGTCTTTATGCACCTTCACCTGTCCAACCCATGTGTGAAATGAATGAATATCGCAGTGGAGCGTTGGTCAAACATAAAACAGAATCAGCAATGAGGAGTGCTCCTCCACCTGTGGCTCTGAAAGCACATTCTCCATACATATTCAAGAGCACACTGGGAAAACTCAACACGGAGCACAGTGAGACTCACCACACACACTGCACACAGTGTAAAAGTATGCTCGTGTGTGTGTGTGTGTGTGTACCTGCTTGCTTTATACAGGATTTTCTTGTGTTTCAGATATACAGGCCAGACGTTTCTTTCACGGAGTTTTAAGAAACTATTATTCATTCTTTTTTTTGCTATGGAATGGTCTCATGAGAACCTTTAAATGGTTCCACTGTGAGTAAGAAATCATCCTCTGCTGCCTGGTCCACATCGCAACGAACCCCCATGGTTCCTCCTGTGGGTGGTGGGCCCACTGGAGGACGGACACATGTGGCTCTTTCGGGCTGTGTCCGGCCGGGCCTCATGGGTGAAGGCCCGACCGCCAGGCGGCTGCCAACGAACAAATAAGCAGAAGAAAATGGATGGAAGGATTCTTTTCATAATGTATACTAGAGCAAGTTGGTGAATTGTCCACTAGCTGAGCAACACACACACACACACACACACACACCCACACACACCCACAATGAGCTTATACTTAAAGAAAATAGAAGCTGCAATTTGACATGATCAGCTCTGTCACTTTACACTACAGTTACACAAGAACACTTGGAACACTTTCTTCCTGGGTTGCTGCCAGCAATGGACACAAAATTCATTCCCACACCGAGTTCAGAGCATGTGCTGATTGTGAAGTGCAATCTTAATGGCATGCTGCTAAAAACATACAGCAGAAGGGCAATTGCAGTGGAGAAGTGTTTTGGAAGCATTAGCAATCAGACTGACTGCTGTATTACTCTTTAAATGGCCTTGTTCTGTAGTCTGGATGAACACACACACACACACACACACACTATCTGCATACCGGAATGCAAACATGATTCGTAGGAAAAGCCAGGGGTCTGTTTGGCCTCTGAAAACCTTAACTAGTAGATGAATCTGAGCGTCAGTGGGACTAAATTCTGCTCCCCACCCTCTGATCCATCTCACGACTGGAAATGTGTGTCATGTAAAATTAAGTGGCTCTGAAGATGCAGAGAGGGAGATGAAATGGAAAGTGTGGTTGAAATTATGATGAAGTGTGTATCCCGGTGGCGTGCCTGGTGGTTAGAGCAGTGACACCCGCTGAAAGTGACAAGGTGGTGATAAGTTTCCTCTGATCAGGGCTGAACATGACAGAGCAGACTTGGAGGCAAACACACACTCAGAGCTGATGGTTTCCATTTTTGATTTTGTCTCACACACACACACAAACACACACATTTGGGATGCGAGCGGTTCCTCTGCTCTGCCGCTGCCACCCTCCTCTGTCATGATCCCTGAAGCCTCAAAGCACACGCTAAGCATTTAATAGTGTAGCAACATGTAGTGCATGCATTTTTTTATGCATTTATTTTTATGCATTTTGATCTAACAAAAAAGTTTTACAAATTTAATACAACCCAACTTGAATAATTGTCAGTATTCTCCATGAATTGCATATTCAGACTTATGACCTCACATACCCAACATTTGCTTTTTGTCTGAAAAAATGATCTGCATTTAATCCGAGAATTATTAATTTTGTGTGGATGGGTGTCCTTGATTCAATGACTGTGCTGTTTTACCACATGAAGCATTTAGAGGCTTCAACCGTTTTCCGACCACTATACTGCCCCACAAAGGCAAAGTGCTGTCTATGCAACTGCTGCAAAATTCACTTTTTTTTTTTACTGCAATTAAAGGGGCCATATCTTCTCTTCAATCTGTTAGAGTGTCATTGTTCTATTGCCACATTTTCCAGATATATGGGTGCTTTTTAATTTAGATTTTGATGCTTAAACTAATCAAAAGAAAAACACAAAGATGCTTTTTTTGCAGATACTGCACTTTGGCTTTGTAGGGCAGTACAGACATGCGACAATTTACTAATCAATATTATATGTCTTATAACAATGTGTTGTAGCTGATTAGTCCTGCACAGGGTGCCATTCTACAAACATGGCTTAGCTAATAAATAACCATTAATTTAAGATGGGTTGCATTTATTTGTAAGAAGGTTTTACATTTGTTTTAACTGGTTGGTCTATGTTTGTGTATTGAATGTAAATCTGTCACCAGTATTGAGACTGATTTCTTGTCACAGAAGTACTTATCAAAAAAAGTACACAAACATATAGAGAAAAGCTAGTCCTGAATTCATTGTGCCCACACACACACACACACACACACACACACACACATACACACACACACACACACCAAATCCTCTCAGAGCCAGGTCCTTTCCCTCAGTGATAAATGTCGGCCTTCCTCCTCCTGAGCAGATATCGATGGTTATTCGGGCTTATTTTTCCAATCTGTTGTTCACCTCAGAGCGGAGATGGAATCCATTTCTGCCTGGTTGGTGACGAGGGTGACTGTAGGACAAGGTAATTTTGCCGGCCGGCACCCTCTAGTATCTATCTGTCGTGACTGCTGAGCTATCTCAGCCTTTATTTCCAAAGTTTACCTCAAACAAACAAGTGCAGCAGATACAAAAAACCTCTGAGCTCTAAGACGCACAAACTGGTTTTCAGCTCAAATGAAACAAAGTCCAGACGCTCTGAGTGGTTGTTAAGTTTGAGCGGGCTTTCACAAACAATTTTCTGAGTAAGTTAGAAAAAGGACACATAACAGAAACTTTTTTAAATGTAATTTCACTTTGCATTTTGTCAAGTATATATATATATATTTATTTATTATCAGATTTCAACAGGAAATCAAACTCAACATTTAATCTCTTTCATAAACAAGTTCGTCCTGCAGGATTGTTTTGCACACCCATGAGAGCGACTCCAAGACAAAGAAGAAATGTAGTGCCAATAGTTTGTTAAGAGTCCAAACAAGAAGCCATCCATGGGGATAGAAGAGGATCCAATTGGTCCACAAGTAAACATAGGTCATCTCAATGCAAACACAGGGAGATCAAGACAAGTCCAGACCAGGATCTGAAGCCCACAGATGTGTCAGTCAGCCAGATGAAGATTACAGTGACATTGTCTTCCTCTTACAAATGACAAGCTGAAAACATAAGCAACAAAACATACCTTTCCTCGAGTCACTACACTTTTGTTGTTACAGCCTTACAGTATACAATATTCTCTCCAATGATGGGGAAGAAATGTCATAAATAGATCATCCAATCATAGCGAACAAATATTCTTGACATCAAAAACTGTATTGACCTTGTTTGTGTATATCACCCATGATTAACTCTCATGAATCCTTTATCATTTAAAAAAAAAAAAAATTCAAAACATCTTTGTTTTTCAGTTATGCTTTGAGGATTTTATCACAATGACACAAAAAGGTAAATCAACATTCTAGTATGAAATCAGAAATAATTAATTTATGTGAGGAGTAAGTGTGATGTCTAGAAGACCTTAGCTGCTGTACTGTCAGGGGAGGCACTTGAAAGCCCTTTCAGAAAGCCTCTCTAACACATGGTTAACATTGTGAGAGGGTCTATTTTAAACCACTCCATGATCTTTTCCTAAACCTAGAACCAGGTGGCTTTGTTGCTTAAATCTAACCAAACCTTGATAGAAATCTAAAAATAAAATAATAAAAGCCTTAAAAATAATAAGTCTTAAAATAATACATCAACAATATTAAGTTCATTCAAGACCTGAACATACATCTCCTGGATGAAAGTCCTTTATATAAGCCATTCACCCATCACAACCTTCTTATCTGGACATTGTTGCTCTTTGTGCTGCTTCTACCTGATGTATGAGAGCCTTTTCTGTGCTTTTCTGACTGAAAACATTCAATAACAAGACTCATGTGAAGAGGACATATCTCCAACCCCCTGCACAAATGCACTACAACAAATCAGTACATGACCTATCCTCCATTCCTATACACAGTGTATATTGTTTTGGATATATCCTATGTTGTTTTCCATATATGACCAACTTTCACCTTGAAATCATCTGGAAAACTCAAAATATAAGATTTGTAGAAAAATCTAAATATCAAAAAGCACAAAAACTTATCATGGTTAATACATGTCAGAAAATGATAATGGAAGGACGTGCATACCGATGACTTTAACCCACCGCCAATTAATGGTCGGGGGGGGAATAATAAAAACCACATTCTGGTGTCTCAGAGTGACATGACTTTATGTATAAGATGCTGCTGTACTGTCAGATTACCTTCCTTGAATTAAAAGGGTTTGACTTTGAGAATGTATGTTATATGCTCAATAAATACACAGGACTTTGTCTTCACCATCCCAGAAAATATATTGCTAAAATATATTGCTAACAGCGCTTGGTCTAATATGACAGCTTACTGAGACTAATATAAGCTTTCCTGGATGTGGCATTTGTGGCCACTGTTTAAAAAAAATTACATTGCCTCACTTCAAACGTTTGAGTAAAGGCTGACGCTGTAGAATTGATCAAATATTACAATCCATGTAGGCACTTCAGTATTGAGATTGGTCAAATAATGAGTACTAGCGAGTAAAAACAATTATTATGAGTTACAGAGTACCTAAAATACATAAAAACAATCATTAAAATGTTGTGGATAATCACAGTTATTGGCGCTGTAAACATGTTTAAGAACTTTAAGAGCACTGCACAATGTACACCTGGGCAGAGGAAGAACAAAAGTGCATTTGGAAAAAGAGGAATGTCTTCCTGAGGTCCTATGAAAAGTGATTTTTGGAATAAAACTTCAAAGACCTGCATAGCAGCACCATAAATATTATTGTTCAACTGGTTCCGTCTTTTCAAGCTGCTGAAATGGAAAAGCAGATTTCCTGCAAATGATGACTACAAGGTGTAACACAGTCCAACTTTCTGTGTGAGATGGAATGAGTTCAAACTTCAGCTCCTTAACTAACAAGGCCCCTTTTGATTTGGAGCCATATGGAATGATCATTTTTGAGGAATTTGAGCTGCAGGAAAAAAACGATTCCAGTAAAAGAACAAGGGGGGCACTCTAAAATGCAACCATTAGGGCCACATAATACCTAATATCAGTGTCAGCATCGCAACATGCATATGCATAATCGTCGCATCGCAAGACACAATATCATGTAAGCCTAATGCAAACCAATTCAAACATATCATGTTCAGCTTTTTTTGCTACTTGATACAAAGAAAAGTTCCTCTGGTTCTCATTCTCTATGACTAATCTACAAGAGAAGTTTGTCTGATGTAACATAATTCACTACAATTAGAATAATTTCTGTTTTCTAATTTTGGCTTTTTTTTTTTATTCATTAGACGTGACTCTGACTTGCAGCACTCTTCATTTAAAAGTTAAACTTGCTACAAAAAACTTCTAACAATATTTATGCTCTCCAAATAGAGCTTTTCAAGTCATCTGGGGAAAATTCCTAGATTTTGTCCTATCGCAAAATATATCACAAAAAAGATAAAATATTGCAATGTCAGCTTTTTCCAATATTGTGCAGTACTATCAGGAATTAGACCGCTCTCTTCATTGTAGATTCTGTTAAGAAAAAGTAGATAATGGACTAACAGAGGCGAACCCAGAATCTAAATGATCCCCTGAGGTCTGTCAACTCGTAGATCATTGGTGAGAATGTTAAGATGGGAAGTAATGGATTAAAAACAACATTATATTCAATTTTGTACTACTTTTGATTGGTCTGCTTGGCAGGTCATCCATTTGCCTGAAAAGCGGTGTAGTTTATTTTGGTAAACTGAACCGCACGAGGTTGAGCTAAAAGTTTTACATCATGGTTCCTTCAGACACATGATGGGAATACCAGAACTACAGGATGGAAACATAGGAAAAACATGTGACCACGTATTATATCTGTTCAGTTTAGATTTTCTAAAAACAGGCTGTTACTCTGGACTTTGTTCTTCATCGTACCTTCAAAATGTGCAAGACAGGGCAGATGGTATTCATGATTCGGCAGTGATGTCAAATTTCAGGGCTGTTTTCTTGTCTTCAGACTGTTGTTGAGTGGAAAGGTCAGTACCACTGGGGTCTACAGTGATGTGTACACACCATCTTCAGACTGAACCTGGTGATGACACTGATTAACTCAACAGTCTTTAGCAACAAGGGGAAGGGGATTGATCAGATGTCAGTGGTGATCACAGGTGTGACCCCGTGGATGAGAAGTGTGGGACCCAGGTCCTGAGTCAGCAACTCTAGTTGGCTTAAGTAGGTGGTGTAACGGCGGATGTCAGCTGGGGGGCGGGGCAAGTACAGGAAACGCACAGCAGGAGCGGGCTGTGCTGAGTCCAGGATCAGCTTATTGACAGCTGACAGGTAGTCATTTGAAAGGCGTGTAGTGTTGCTCGGAAAGCTATTAACGTAATCGTCGTCATCTTCTTCCATATCTGCTCTCGGCTTCTTCTCTTCTGTTGTGGTATCAGGAGATTGTGACGACTGCTTCTTGCCCCACTCGCCTTGTCGCTGCCAGTGAAGTGCAACCTGCTGGTCCCAGGGCACGGGGTAGACCTGAGCTTTAATTCTCAACTCTTTCAACAGCTGACCCAGCTTCTCTTCCGAGCCTCTCACGCTTCGTCCTTCCTCTACGCACAGGAAGAGACGGAGCCTAGCTTTGCGCCAGGCTCTCACCATGTTGAGGATACATGCTAGTTGTAGCAGGAACAGAGAACAGGTATCGACGTAGCTACTGCTGTCTGGACGCAGGAGGTTAACCGGCCAAACGTCAACATACACAGCTCCTTTCCCTGGAGAGGAGGAGGGCGGCGAGAGGACCTGTGCTCGGTCAAAGTTGTTGAAGTAACGGGTAAGCACCACATTCTTAAGCATCTTCATGGCATCAGCAATGATCGCTACATATTCCTGGGGTCCAAGAACCTTCCCGTCTCCAACTTGACCGTAATCCTTTGCGTCATTGGACCCCCGCAGGGGGGCAAAGTGGAAGAGAGGGGGTTGTCGTTCAAAGTCCTGAAAGGGGCCTGAGGGATATGTGGACTGAACAGTAGTCAGAGATGGATCAATCAGCTTGTCCTCTGGGAGACAGTCATCATAAAAACCAAGGACAAGGGTGTTCGGACGCATCCCACCTGCAAAAGAAAGATGAGGGAAAGAATGAGACTCCCCCATTTGTTAAAACTAATTTATCATTATCATAGCTTTTTTTTTGAGTTTTTAAGTGACGGGTAGAGCTAGAGAATTGGTTATTTTATCAATTCGAAAATAAGAGACAAATGTGAAGAAGACAAATACTGGAGTGAGAGCTGGAAGGAAGCCAAAGAGAGATAAGAGAAAGAGCCGACGAAAAACAAGAAGAGACTTGACTGACAGCAGGAAGACAGCAAATAAAAAGGAAAGAACTCAGGAATCACTCAAACTTCAGTTTCTGTAAAGTTTGGAGTTTGGTTTTACTGCAGAGGAGAGTATGCCCAAACATCAGGATAGTATAGAACCACGATGACCATCCTGGATTGTAACTGACCAATTACAACTGTAAAGCTGATATGCAAACAAACACTTGAGCTAACACCATTTGAACAATGCTGCAATCACATAAAATACTTCACTTCTTTATGTTATGTAAGTAGTTAAGCTTTAACCACTTCTAAAAGACAAAATCTCAAATCACAGCATCAGCAGCTGTGATCCCAGAAACTACTGTAGGCACATTTTGTGGTGGTGACACTGACCTAGTCCTGAGATGAAGAGGAGATGTTGGATCCCATGACGCACAGAATCAGCCAATGTCAAGTTGACAAAAGCTTTGATGTTTAAATGGTCCACCAGAGACAACCAGGAATCATACTGGGACTGCAGAGGGTCAGATGGTAACGTATCTGGGAGGATGGCAGACAGCAAAATGGTATGACATGAGAAACATAGCTGACAGTCCAATGGAAGAATATCAGGATTCAGACAGGGTAAAGGAAAGAGAAGGCCAGAAACAATTGATATAGAGGTCAAAGGATAGAGTAGTCAATATGACTGACACAGATGTGTGTGGGGCGGGGGAGGAGCTGCGTCAAACCCCTTCAGACTCCTTGCATTCAGCTTTAACTCACACAGATGCGAGTTAAGTGAGGACGGAAGTCCTCAACAACAAACTCCTCTTGAATGTAATTATGTGAATGAATGACTCCTTCATATTTCTCAAGACCAAATGCCCCATCAGTACTCAAAATGAGAGAGGGGCTCTGCAGTGGTTACTGAGGATGTTCTTTTTTCACTGTGAAGCACTTTGGATTTGGATTCTAAAGATTCCATTCAGGGCCAGTCTCAGTCTCCCATCAACACATAAAAACCTCGACAAAATCCTCAAACGACAAAGAAAACAATCAATGACCCTACTCCTTTAGACTTTGTAAGCGTGTGCCTCAGTAGAGAAGAATGGCTCTGGAGCACTGTGTGTGCAATTATTTCACTCGAAATAAAACACGAGCAGAAGTCAGGTATAAAGGTCTAGTATGCACTCTGTGAAATAAGGAGGCATTTTGCCAAATCCCATACTTAGACAATTTGAAAAAGCCTCAGTTATTTTTGAGCTGGTCTCAAATAATAACTAGAGAAAAGCAACAATATTTCTCTATATTTTACATTATTTATTGCAATTTTCCTGCTTAAGAGCAGTGCAATAAATGACTATTATTATTTGTGCTTTTATTCTATTATCACCAAAAGAAAATGAGCTTACTAAGAATGTTCAGAATGTTATATTCTGGTATTTGATGTTTCATTGATTTAGCCTTTATCGTTAGCAGCCCAGCATTCATGTTGGAGCGTTTTTGAATATTTTTAAGTTCTTGTGTGCAGAGAAACAAGGAGGGGGTAAATATGTGCAAAACATAAAAATATTCACATACAAAATGATACCAGTGGGTCAGTTTCTAGAGGCAGATCTGAATTCTATTGTCCTTACTGAGATCTCCTAGCTGGACATGCCCCAGCACGTAGAGGCCGCTCTTCTTGATGTCATTGATGAAGGTGATGAGGCCCACACTGCTGCGAGGGTTGGAAACCATCAGCAGGACCTGAGGCCTCCAAAATTTGACGTGGTCCTTTCTCACATCCAGCATCAGGAGGTACTTACGCACCTATATGAGATGAGAGAATTGGGGTGAGGGCTGTTATTTGTTTATTCATTCGTGCATTAAGCCTGGAGTCTATCCCAGTGGACTCAACTGACATTCAGACAGCCATGTGTATGAAAAGGGCTTTTCCTATGACAGAGATGTCTCTGCAGTCATCTGAGACTGAGGCTTCCACTTCAAGTCCACTTTAATCACATAAAACCTGCTCCCTGAAATTAATTTCTGCAGGCGATATAACTGTCACGAAACTGATTGCAAAACTTTCAGGAAATATTTTATTCTAATATATATATAAATTTTTGTTTTAATTAGTGCCCTTTCCAGCCTACAGATGTGATATGTGACATTCTAAATGCTACAGCATTTTAATACGGCAAGTAGAAATTGGCTATATATACACTTGAACATGCTCACTCATGTATTTAATGTCTGTTTATTCATTTATTTTTTGCTTGTCCTCCATGATTGAGGATGTGTGCAGAAAGGGGAAGTAACTTTTATGGATCATCAGTATTTTATGATTTCGCATGAGAGTTTATGCAACCTCATGTAATAGAGCAAATAATTTCATTGCACGTTATTTCTTATGCACAGGGAAAATAAATCAGTTAAATAAACCACTTTAGAAACAGTTAATGAACTAATCTGATGTAAAGAGAGAGATGCAGGTAGTCTATACTGCTATGTGCTGTAAAGATTTGTATTTTCTTCCTCGTCACAAATTAGCCGTTGTTTTCACTCTTTGTCACCCCTCATTTATCTGATTAAGTTCACCTGTACTCCCTCTCATTACCCTTTTCACCTTTGCATGGGGTGGCAGGTCTGTTAAGAGGAGTTTATCTTACTCTTGAGGTTTTGTGTTTAATTATTTATTAGTTTAATTATTGAATTCATTAATTAACTTATGTTTCCCTTATTTCTTAAAGGTAGGCTTGATCAATTAGATTGAATTAGATTGAATTAAATTCTAATCTCATTTTTGTGTTCTTTCAGATTCAATAACCTACGTCTATGTGCTCTTTTAGGTTTGGAAATGTAATTCCTTAATGAGTTTTTGAATTAAAAAAAAACTTTGCTCAGAGAATTAGTGTTGAATATTTCTGGAATTGAATATTTATAAGTCCAGTCTTGTGCACATTATGAAATAATGAACTCCTGAACAAAGACAACATTTTATAGCCATTGCTGTTTAACTGATATTACTTCATCAGTTCATTGACTTTATGACTCTTCTGTATCTATGCTGGTGTTACATTGAGTTTCTTGCAAGTGACAGATGAACATTCCAGGTGTTCTATCACAAAAAGAATACCCTGTCTGTGTGCCTCCATCTTATATGTATGCCTGTGTTAGAAACACATCACATCTCAATCAATAACCCATGAGGATATGAGACTGTGGCAGGGACCAAAGTCTTGTATGTGTATACATCTGAGCTTGTGTATATGTATGCATATTTAAGTGTCAATCAAACGGTTGTTGGTAAATGCGCAGCCATCTGCGATTGCTAATGGGCGTAAACTTTACTGCTAGCGTAGATCAGTAATATAATGCATACTATAACACAACCATCATTAGGATTCTGAATGCGTGTTAATGAGGTCGCATCAAGGTACCATTATGGAAAGGTAACCAAGGGGAACCAACCATTAGAGCTAAAACTACAGTCTACGAGCAATGATTAACACTCAGTCTATAACTTCATTGGAATTAATGACCATCATGCTAGTGGCGACATGTCCACCATGTTAAAGCTGCTGCTTACACTCTCTCTTTGAGTAAAGAAGGGCAACTTTAAAGGATCATTCTGTGTTTTTCATGGCTTTTGCGCTCTTGTGTGATCATTATCAAAATTGGAGCGAGTAACACTGTCAAGAAAATTGGGGACAATGTCATATCTGACACAAGCACTTGAAGTAATCACCTTCCATTTAGACAGAGGAGAGTGGAGCATTAGCCATTTAAGGAGTAGCCCTTTTTTGGTTAAGACGCCACTTTAACGGAAAACGCCACTTGGGAATGATGATAAATACTGAATGACTTTCACTTAAAACACTTGTTGGAGGCGTTTGATAAACCTGAGGTAATGATCTTAAGTTTTAAGAAAAATTAAAGATGACACTCTCTGTGTTGCAGCTCCTTTTGGGGATTTAGCGTGATAAGAAGTGAAGAAACGGTACCACTAATGACTGTCTCACCGCTACAACTTCAGCTCAAGGTCCTGAAGCTACTGACCATACAGCCATCAATCAAATATGAAGATGCAACAGTTTCCAACATTATTATCATCATAATCATCATAACCAATGTCATTCTCCCATCCGCCAATTGCCGTAAAAAAGAAAAAAAACAAGGTCTCAGAGGCACAGTCCAAGATCCTCCACTCATCTAATCATCCGTCTCTCTTTATCTCTCCTTTTTTACGTCTTCTCATCCATCAGGCTATCATCACTTCTCTGTCGCTTCAGTCTCATCCATCACTTAGTTTCTCAATCAGTCATCCCCTATCCCTGCAAATATTCTGTCTCCATCTTTCCCTCTTGTGATACCATCAGTATTTCTAGTCTCCGTTTGTCAATTTCTTTGTTCTCTTTTTTCTACTAAACACTGTTGCCAGCTGCCTGTTATCTTCCACTCTGTTTTTTGCTGCAAGCTGCCGTGTCTCCCGTCTCTGCTTCAATGTCACCCAGTTGGCGCCCTGCCACGCTGGCTACTGTTAGAGGGTGCAGGAGCGGAAGATGAATGCATGGTACAGATATGTACATGCACACGCTTGGCCACTGTTAGGCCTATTAGTGTAATCACCAGAATGGGGCCCAGTTTTAGAGGCACATTTGTAGAATGAGTAAAAATGTCACAGTTAAAGCCTTGTTTCTTGGCAATGACAAACTGTACTTTATTAATAACTAGTCTTTCAATGTAATAAATAAATGCAAAATTAGAAACCTTTTCTCTAATACGCAATATATTATACCTATTTATAACTCCAGTCTTGTGCAGATTATGAAATAATATTGGTTGTATATCCGACACCCAGAATGAAAGAGACATTTTGCATCTTTGTGATCAATTTGTCTCTTTCTGATCGTTTTGAGTGTGTCTTGAGCTCCTGCTCAAAGCTGCTGTCTCAATTTGAGATAAATAGTACAGGAGGGAGGAGAAGGAGGAGGAGATGAAGAGAACAGAATGTAAGAAGGAGAAGGAGGACGAGGGAAAAAAGCTCAATAAGTTTAGTGGCTGTAATAATGTTCTTCCTCCTGACAAGCTGCTGGCAAACTCAGCCACCCTCATCCCCCCCTGACCAGAACCCCTTCCCACAGCCTTGGCAACATTTCTCCTCGGCAACGGGCCCTCCTGGCAGTGATGCCCCCTCTCCTTGAGAGCAACAGGCTTTTCTGATAGAGGACATGGAGAGCTGGAAGATGTAAAGCTGTGTGTGTGTGTGTGTGTGTGTGTGTGTGTGTGTGTGTGTGTGTGTGTGTGTGTGTGTGTGTGTGTGTGTGTGTGTGTGTGTGTGTGTGTTTGTGTAATAAACCTAGAGAGCTCTGCTAAGGGAAAATATGCAGGTGTGTATATGTGTGTCTGGTAAACCTGATATAAATGTGATGGATAGCTGCTGTTGGAATGGCAAGGAAGTGTTGTGTATACTTGTAAGAGAGCGAGGGACAATGTGTGTGTATATGTGTGTGTGTGTGTGCTTGTTTGCTAAATGCAGAGGGCTTGGCTAGGGGAGGGGCAGTAGAGATCAGTCTGTCTGTTTTTGTGTGTGTTTGTGTGTGTGTCTGCATGCCTCCATAAACCTGATAGAAGATTGCTTGGCAGGGGTAGAGGCTCTTGTAAAGCTGAGAGGATGAGATTTTAGTTGCTCTAGTAATGACAATGCAGTACTGAGAGTGTGTGTCTGAGTGTGTGTGTGTGTGTCAGACCTGGTGGAAAATAAGAGCCTGGCTGATGTAGCCCCAGCTGGAGGTGGGACTGAGATAGTGAATCAGCAGAAGCAGCAGCAGCATGAAGGCGATGCTGGCCGAGGCGTAGATGGCGTTGATTAGGAACATCATGACGGCACAACCCACGATGCCCAACACGCACGTGTGCCAGGTGAAGTAACGAAAGGTGGGCCTGAGGGGAGGACAGGGGAGGTGGAGAGAGGAAAGTTAGGATGGAAGCAATACAGATAATTGCATAATAATACATTATGTAGAATTTAGAAAAATAAAACACATTGCGATACGACAGTCCAGCTCATACTGGTCTGTTTCCGCTGAGACCGCCAAGATTGTCACCCCAACTCACTTTCATTTATCTCAGTGGTTATTTTAGAGGTAATTATAGCTGTGCTGTTAAACAAACATATTGTTCTTTCAGTCTGTATCGCCGAGGCTCTAGTTAGACTAATTGTTTGTTCTTTTGAACTTGTGATTTTTTAAAACTTCCCCTCTTGCCCCACAGTATATCGTTTTCTGTCACTTGTTAGTGATGCTTCAGCGGATCAGGCTGCTACTATGTGGGGTCGCTGTAGCACTCTACCATACAACAACTGTAAGTTGAATACTAATTAACAGTTAGTGGCAGCTTAAGTCATCCATGAAGACAGACTCTAGGGCTTGCAACACACTAACACAGTAGACGTACATACCCTCAACTATTATAACATGGTGTTACTTTAGTTGAACAATGAACAAACTTTTTAATCACTTTACACTTGAGTAATGCAACTTGACCCATGGCTATACTGAAATAAATGGACAAATTGTTAGAGAAGGTCAACAATAACTACAATGTCACTGTTTAATTAGTGCTGGGACAAGATAAATAATAACAAACACCACATTGCGATGATAAACTGCAGACTAAAGGAGACTTCTGAATGTCTCTGAGTTTGAATTCTAATATGAATGAGTGAATTTGTTGCACTCAGTGTACCTGTCGAAATATAAATTCATATGTGTGTGTGTGTGTGTGTGTGTGTGTGTGTGTACTATTTGAATTAAAGCAGTCGGGGAGTTGGGAGCCACGAAGTGGATGAAAGCACCCACATATTTGGAAGATCATGTAATTGACCCCAATTTCCCTGCAATATCTGCAGCAATGTGGATAAATAGTGATTAAAATAGTCCCAGCTGTAATCACACGATGGCCAACTGGCTTCCTGCACCGGTCAAATAACAGATTTAGACGATTAAAGTGGGGGGAAAGAAACTGCTGCTGAACATTATGGAAGTTAAATAAAAAGGGGAGGGAAACAGAGGGATGGACAGATGGACAGCTCTAAGACAGCCTTCCTCTTTGAAACTGGAACAGGATAAACTGCAATAACTTTGGTGAACCTCTGACACTTCATCAAGGAGCTTCATCAATTTTTTTCATTTGTCCAATACCTTCAAAACATATCACATTTCTGTCAATCTCAAGCTGTACTTTGTGTTTAGTTCTTAGATAGTGAACATGATAAACATTACAAGCTAACCATCAACCATCACCAAAGCTCCTCTGATTCTCTGGAGCTGCTAGCATGTCTGTAGATTTGCACATAAACAATCATTTTGATTAAGACCCCATCATTTAGTTTTTGTTAAAGAATTATGACCAAGATAAAAACTGAGATGGACAAAAATAACTTCATAGTGTTGCTTCTGTTTCTGCACCGTAATTTGTTGTTATTGGCTGAAAAATACCGTGATACTGATTTATATCTGCTGTAGATCACTTCCGACTATTTTCCACTGCTGGAAATTTTTCTTTTATTTATTATTTTTTACTTCTGACCAATACAGGGAGAGAGAGCAAAACTCATCATCATGCTGAAGCTGTCCTTTCTGAGCAAAATATAAAACTTTGTCCTGAGCGATACAACCTGTCTTGTCCCCCCCCCCTGGCATCCACTGGCATGTAACATAACACTGGCTGGGTTGCTTACTAGACAGAGGACTTCTGGCTCTTTCACAAGCAAACAGTTGACTCTTCCATCTGACTATTTTAGGTATTCACATTCCAGACAAATTACTCCTACTGTTGACAAGATGGAAGATCCACTGAAACAGCTATAAATATACACTGAACAAAAATATACATGCAACTTTTGTTTTTCCTCCCACTTTTCACAGGTTGAAGGAAAAAAATTAAGATGTTTTATACACACTAAGAAATTTCTCTCATGTGAAATTAAACATAAACATGTGAAATTATCAGGTATAAACATTAAACATGTGAAATTATCAGGTATAAACATAAAACATGTGAAATTATCAGGTATAAACATAAAACATGTGAAATTATCAGGTATCTGACTAGTATTAGTCTAAAATCCATATAATGTATGCCTAGAAAATGTATTTAAGACAACATGGGACACTTAAACTCACCACTGAATGTAACATCATTTACATTTGTTAGATGGTTAGCAGTTCTTTCAGCATCTGGCAGATTTCACTGTAAATTTTAAAGACAGACAATCCTCCTTTGGAACAGTGGGATGATTACTCTAGTGAGAGTTATGAAATGAAATAATAATAATACAACATATTGACTTGTTACGACTTGGTAAGAAGCTTAGCAAAGTGTACTGGTAATACTGGCATATGATCCTGACATACCAGTGCAAGCCCTATTGCAGTCTGTGCCCACTGTTGCACCGATAAACTTTGTTTTTTCTTCTTCTTGACTTCATCACTTAGCCCCGGCGATGCCCACAGTTCTCTCATCTTATTCCTCTCTCCATTCCATTGGAGAGAGGGTGTAATTACACTAAAAGCTTGCCCACCACACCCACCCTCCCCGACCCATCTCTTTTGTCTGTGCGGTCCCTCCATACAATCACCTCCCATTCACCCCTTCTGCTGTCCCTCCTCTTCTGCAGCGACTGATCTCATTTAGCTGACACAGCAAAACAGACCCTGATATAATCGCCACCAATCGAGTCCTTAGAGATATTAAGAAGAACGTGAGAGCAATGAAGATGGAAAGAGGAGACCCAACAGGACATGTCATAGCCGAGAAAAAAGTAAGTGGGGACAAGAATTTTATCCTTACACTCAGACACAGCGGGACAGCAAGGAGATGCCAAAAAAGAGAGGCCAGTGAGTGCATGAGACGTTACGTCAGGCAGTGTCCCAAAATGGCAGAACACCAATGGGGACTAGACTGACTGTAAGAAACCACTTAAGAAGTTAGGAAATCACTTGAAACTGGACCGGCCTGGAAGAACACGATAGTCACTTCACTTCAATGTGACTTATCCTCAAAGCTACCTCAACACAGCTGCATGAAAGGATCGATGTTGTTAGCTGATAAACCCCTATTATCAAAGGAATCTTGATCAATCATGATGATAAAAGCTATTAATGCAGTACTTTTTTTTTTAACGTGTCGTCTCGGTCATGGAGTGAATGGTATGCTTGAGTTTAGCTTCTTTAGAGTGGGTTGAGTGTGTCCTCTTCCAAGACCTCTGTGGTGTAGAAGAGGTTGGTGACTCAGGCCCTTTCCAGCACCTGAAAGTCACTGAATAACTTTTCTTCAGTGCAAACGCATTGACATTGTGCCTCTTAGTATGAGAGGTGTGCAAGCACACATACAAACAAATGCTTAATGGCAAAACGTCAAAATGATGAGTACACCGTATCACTGTTGTCACCATCAGTAGCTTTTTGCATTGACACACTCCTCACTGATGACTGGCTCGGCTCAGCTGTCAAACACAGGACAATATTTTCGAGTTAAACTGTGAAAGCCATGGACAGAATCTGATGCAAATAGGTGGTTTCTGCGATATCGGTCTTAAAAGCAGTACTTGCAGAAGCCTATTTTTTGTACTGAATTGGACATAACACTTTTAACATATGAGTGATTTAAAGAATCTGTATGAGCACGCCAAGTTGAATTAAACCAACAAATACCTAACAGGATCAGAATACAGATATGATAATATCACAGAGCGCTCTTAGAAAAGACCTGAACATAACCCAAAGTTCTGAATATCTTGTTTGACCTGAGGCTGAGGATAATTATGAAGTCATAGCCCTCCATTAACTGATAATGATTCTCTAACAACCTACCGTCTCTCATACATTCAGTCACAGCTGATGATCCATCTGGATTTTTTACACACCCCAATCTGTCAAATCACTCGGACTCATATTTGGATAAATGACGGGTCCTGCAGAGGACAAAGCTTTCGTTTTTGGAGCTAATGGTTCAACTGGCCAATTCACCGATTATTACAAAGACAATAAGGAAGCTGCGGAATGCTGCTGTAATCTGGACATCAAATGGCACCTAGCAGGTCAAAGTAAAAAGAGTCAATTATCAACTGATTTGTTTTTGCAGGACAGATACAGATACCAATTATCAGTAATGACATTGATGATATTTTGATGTAACTACATTTTGGTGGCAAATATATACTTTTTGCCCCACTACATTCATTTGACAACTTTAATTACAAATTATTTAGCAGATTCAGATTATTCAGTGTTAGTGGACAATGATTCCTGCTGTGTTGTGCATCATATTCTGTGAGATCACAGAGTAGCACTCAGTAGGTTACCAGTTTTCAGGCCCAGGTCCCTGTGTACGAGATTAAACCTGTTTAATGTCATGCAGACAGACTGGTTGACTGAACTTGTTAGGTGTAGGTGGAGAGCAGCATGCAGCAAGTTAGCAGGAGCCCATGGATAGCCAATTAGCTCAGCAGCACAGCATGATGCTTTCCTGTGTTTTGTTGCGATGTGTATAGAGTTGAAAGATGCACTACTCGTCAACAAGAAAGAATTCTCATCAGTAACCAGTTGGTGCAAATGATTCTGTCTAACATCATCATAGCCGCTACAACACTTTAGTAAAAATGAATAAGAACGGATCAAAACAAGTCTTTATACTGAAGTTAGTCTAATATGCTGCTAATACAAATCAACACTTCCTGTATCCATTTCAAATTAAAAGCCCTGCAGGGTTTCAGTGGACAGAAATTGCTTAACAACAATAATAATGTGAAACCGTAGCAGTTTTTCTTGTAGGAAAATTCATTGACTTGCAACGTCTAGAATGAAGTCTTATTTTATTTAGTATTTGGATATTAGAATTTAGAAGAAAAGTTAACATGAACGGTTGCTGTGAGAAATAAAAACATGATGAGTCACAGTAGTCCTGATGGACTGTGGCGCTGCTACAGTATTTGTATATACAGTATTTCATATCAGACTGGCTTGAAAAACTTTTACACCTGCTCAGCCATACTACAGAGTCATACAGACAGAGACAGGATGCTGCATTGGAGCCAGAGTAGCACATTTTTAATTCATATATTTTTTCAACAATCACAAAAAAACTCCTCAATACTGACAATTGAAAAAATATTGAATATCAGACCTGATAATTGGCCGATCCTGGATACATGTGTGCTTTTCTGTAGAGCTTTGAGTAGTTGCTGCTTTACAGTTTCCCTCTAGCGAAGGTCACTGAGTTCCACGCCATCCACAAACATCCTTTGGCATCAGTGCAGAGCATTTGGCTGTGTCCTGAACGCTGTGATACTGTGTATGTATATACTGTATGTGTTCATGTGAATGTGCGTTCATGCGTGTTTAAGCCACAAGTCCAAGTTCCCTTGCAGCATCAGCAGCAGAACATGGAGCACCCCCTGAGGAACACGACACACGGCTGCAGCCATCACTGATAAAGCTGCAGCCAATAGAAGCCCGCTCACAAAGAGAACACACACAGATTAAACTGTACACTCTCTCACACACACGTGAATAAAGAAAAATACTCAAAAGCAAGCAGACAAACAGAGAGAGATAGTCCTAGACAAAGATGGATTCAATGATCACAAATAAAAAAATCACACCTTACACTTCACTTTCCTGTTGTAGACCATTATGTGCAATCACGTACACAAGCACACACTAAACAAGCAGACACTTCATTCCGCTTCATCAGAATTTCAATCCCTCTCCTCCCCGACACAACGGCAAATTTAAGGGAAAGTAAAATATTTCTGCTAAATTAGTTATGCTAATTACAGAGCAGTTCTCAGTGGGAGAGACGGCGCTAAATGGCTTTTAATTCTTTTTGCCTGGAAAGAGAAGTGGGAGAGAGCCAGAGCGAAAGAACCAGAGCATGAGCAAAAAAAAAGTGAACCAATAAATACACAAACAAGTAGTGTTAAAATTCGCTCTGTAACACAGCAACAGTGAATTAAAGGAATTAACAACTCAGGGGAAGAGAAAGGAGGCCCAAAGCAGGCAGCAGGCCAGAGAACAAGCAGCCTTATCAGCTCCGGGGCTCCGGGTTCCCCCAGCTGGCAGGGAGAGGAGAGAGCAACAGTAGGAAAAAAAGTTTGTGGCTAACTTTGTGTCCTGTAGCCTTTGCCAGCAGTCACGCAGTGATAACAAGGCACACAGCAGCGTACATGGATGGAATAATTCTTCACTGCAGTAACACAATAGCCATATGACAATGTATGCTGCTGACAGTGTTCTCTTTGGTGAAAAATGATGCATCTTAACTTTAATTTGCTTGTAGTTTTAAGGTACATGACATACTCAAAAAACTGTTCTTATGTTAAAAGGGGGAAATCTTATTTTGAAATAACAGGTGCATTCATATCTGTTCATCATTCCCACCAGGTGATAAGAAACACTTGCACATGTCTAGTGGGTGCTATGTATGGCATCAGATGTACCTGTGTATGTGAAACAAGGCGGAATAACAATCAACCCAACACTAGAAAACATGAATTACATCCTTTCTTTGTGCACATTAACAGTGTAATTTGATTTTTTTTGGTGTCTGAATTGTGCATTTTCATATCATATTAGGTTGTTTTTTCCCCTCAAACACACAAATCTCATAAAAGAAATGCTTTTGCCATGCAGTGTTGTAGTTTTATAAGCACTAAAGAAGACCTGATATATGTTGTTGGAGAGCACATTAAAAGAGAGCCAACAGGAGTTTATCTCGGCTACCATCCTCCATGTGAATGCATTTAATCGAGGAATTTAATTCTGAAACTGCTGCTCCAGTAGAATATGAAAAGATCTACAGTTATATTTCATATGCAACTATTCATCTCTAATCCAATGACATCATACTGAAAACACTCAGAAGTAGGGAGAATCGAAATTACAGGACCAATTACATCTTAATCTCTTTGTGTACATGTTAAGTCTGTTCACACTGACAGTTGCTCTATCCTGATTTTTAACTAGATTTGCCAGATGTGAAGCGGAAAGCTGCAAATGTTCTTAAAATGTCTTATGGCTCATTTCTAACTATCACTGCAGAGCAATATACACTGGATGCACCGTTGGAGGCAACCTGTCATAACAATAAAATGGTGTTTAAATAGTTTCTCCCCTCTTAATCAAATAAAAACAGTAGCAGTTATTATGTTCAAATATATTTCACAACAAGTGGAGTTAATGTCTGCAGAAAAACAAAACAGTTTATTGAATGTAGAGGTGTAGTACATTAAATTAAATTAAAGATAGTGAAGATTTGGATGCCAGTGCATTTTAATTTTATGTGTGACACCATCATGATGTAATCATTGAGCTATCCATCACCATCGCCATCCCTGGGTTACGATGCTGTGGTTTAAAAATGTCCACAGGGAGCTTTTATAAATCAGGATCATTTTAAGTACCTTATGAATACAACTACAGACACACACAGATTTACATACACAAACATCATGAATTTAAACCTCTAAGCATCTCCTGTTACTCAAGCATCTAGTTCAAGCAGCAACCTCACAAAAACAACAACGCAAACTCACAGTTTTATTGTTGGTCACTCTCCAGTGGGGGGTTATAAGCTCTGGCCAGTTTTACGTCTTTTAATTAGTATACTGTCCACCAAAACGGCATCCAGCTGGCAAACAACAACTTCCTTACACACACATAAACAATGATAGAGGTATAAAATAAAGACCAGAAGAAGAGTGTTTAGTGAGGAAAATGCAACTGAGAGTCACATCTGGGGTGTCGACCTATAGACCTTCTTTGTGTCAGGTAAACTGTGTGTGTGTGTGCGTGTGTTAAGGAAGTGGCACATATACCTGAAATTAGGTGCAGATGCCCATTCCAGAGCCAGGCAGGCCACGTCCACAGCAGCATACACCAACAGAAAGATAATGGTCACGATGCTGGCGATGGTGTTGAGCTTCCCTGAAAACAACACCAGCTAGAAAGAAAGAGCGAAACATGCAAGAGGGGATTAACAGTCACTTTATTATGAAGACAGAATGCATTAGCATTTTTTTTAATCTCCAACCAAGCAGCACAGATGATGTACAGTTTAAAGATGGACATCCTAGGTTAGTGTCACCAATTCAGTATCTGACCAAATGTGAAATAATGTCACTATTATGGTATTGGATTACGGTGTCGAATAATAACCAAAAATAATCTTTCACAGAATATTATGATATCACAGTGAAGTTGACTTTTGATGTGTTGGATAGAAAATGTCATGACTACATCGTTTTATCCTGTTGGATATTTGTGTGACATTTTGTCATAATTTGTGTAAAAACTGTTCAGGTAATTAAAGTTCATCCTTGACTTCAAATAGACATTTGTGTGAAATCTAAAGGAATTTCCTCAAAGGTGATTTTGTGATATCAGCTTCACAAGAATGAGGCAGACAACCTGAAAACATAATGTCATCGAAAACGGCTTTCACTGGGAGGAGGACACGTGACGAAAATTCAGTTGAAAAATGTTATAATTAAAAAATTAAATTCTACGACTGGAGACTTTAAATAAAGTGTTATCAAGGGCAGAGGTTCCATGCATTATTTGAGTCAAGGATCCCCACATAATTGAACATTGGTCCCAGAGAAACCCTCTGAAGATTTTCTCCTCCTAGATATGATTATCTGTCTGCACTATAGTTGGAAGGTGACAGCAAGGACAGATTTGACCAACATCTAGGGAGCAAGACACTGATAAAATTAATTTGTTCTCCATTTTTCTGGGGACCAGTGAAGGACCTCAAGTGGTCCCTGGGCTAAATGATGGGGGTCAGTGATTAAGTGTAATCTTCACTTTGAATTAAGATGCTAACTTGGCTGCTGCTCAGCTCCACGCAGTCAACTCTGTTAGCTACAGCAGCGACGTGACACGTAACACAGCCATGTTGTAGAAATCCCAGAGCCTGGTTTGGAGGGAGAGTTGTGCAACTAGGAGGGAAATAATGACCCCATTAGAAAAAGTCCTCCCTGCCATGTGTGAATAAGGCTGTCTGTAACTTACTGCGAGTTAAATCCCAAAGATTTGTATCAACATATGTTTTTTTTAAAAATATTTCAAAGCTTTTTTCTTCAAGTGGGGGTAGCGCAACAACGTACACTAAAACACAGATCTACAGTATCGTCACATTATGAAGCTGCTCTGGTGATGTTGTTAGCTTGAAGCTGTCAGTTTATACATCAGGCAGATAGAGAGCAGCAGCTAAAATAAAAGTATTGGCTGGTGCAGCTTTCCAAATTTAAGGAGCTGTAGCAGTTTAAATGAAAATCACATATTAGTCATTCACATGCACAATTAATCTATAACCTTGATTAAATCTGATTTATTCTGCATACCCCAGAACACATTTATCATTTTCTCACCTGTACTTACTGTTCACGTCAACAAATAATTGCAATGTATTTGATTTGAAACTAAATGATATCAAATAATAGGAAAAGTAAACGAATAGGAATGTCTCTAATGAGATTAAATCCATTATACAAAATTTAAAAAATGCCTTAATTTAAAGCAGTATTGGTATATGTACACTATTTACATCCACTCATAGAAGAAAGAACAGCAAATAACTGTCATTTAGCTATTCATCCTTGCGTAAGTAACAATTGTGACCAACAATAATTGTGCAATGGTAGGCATAAAAACTTTGAATTTATAACAATGAAAATATTCCACGTGTACTAACACCTCCCTACTTTGGTTGACGAACACAAAGCATGCATACACATGAAATCTCTCAGGCAAAGGCCATCATTAGGTCTTCTGTACTGAATTTTAAAAAATCTGTGGGTGTTTTATCAACAAATGCACTTTTATCTCTATGCAAGCTGTTGAGTCTGATTGCGCAGAACAAGTACCTCAACTACTGGACTGCACCTAGGAACACACAGAGTATACCCTTGCTTCCCGATTATCATACATTTTATGATTGGCTGTTAAGAAACTCCACTGGAGTCGAAGTATATTATCTTGAGCTCAAGGGCATAACATTAGTATTAGTGGAGGAGGGACTGGAGCAACTCTGTGATCACTAAGTCTGTGACCATGAAGCAGAAGTAAACTGAAGAGGAGAGAGAGAGACGAGAGATGGTCATAACGGAGAATTTCGATTAATAATGTCACATTATTGACAAGCGGTCAGAAAGAGAACGATTAAGAGGAAAAGATGAGATGGAAAAAAGAGAGGGGGAAAAAGAAAGATGAGTGAAAGAGAGAAGGTGGATAAGAGAGCATTTCTGACCTCTGGTAGTCGCAGAGTCAGTGAGTATTTCTCCAGGGAGCTGGCTCTACCAGAGCATTAATTAGACATTAACTTGGATAAGCATGGACACCGATTGACAAAGAGCACAAAGTGTGTGTGTGTGTGTGTGTGTGTGTGTGTGTGTGTGTGTGTGTGTGTGTGTGTGTGTGTGTGTGTGTGCGTGTGTGTGTGTGTGTGTGTGTGTGTGTGTGTGTGTGTGTGTGCGTGCTCGCACATGCGTACATTAAATCTGTCCTGAGTGTGTTTTTGAGTGGTGATTTGAAAGACCTTTTTTTTTTATTGGAAAGCAGTGTGCATAAATTGCCAGAAATTTTACTGAAATTTTCACACAGACATTTTCATTAAAGAAGAAGAATTGAGAGGAAGCAGCTGAGTAATGCCACAATCATTTTCAGAAATAACTCCGGCTTAGAGGGAAGAATTGGACGGAGCTTGCATAGATGTCTGTTTAAGTTTGGATGCAGATAAAGCACGACAACTGAAGGGAGCTAATATTTAACAGTCTTTTTTGGGATAGATTACAGCACCTAAAATCTAAGTAAACTGTAAAAACTGAAAGTTTAAAAAGTACTATTCACCATGATGTGTACTAAGTTGAACATGCTTTGTTGAGATTTGTTTTCCCTGAATTAGATCTATTAAAATAACCCTATTTCTTCCCAACAAGCCATGCAATTGGCTACCTGTATTAAATTAGTAGTGCTTCACTTGTGGTGTCACTTTAAAAATTGGTAAATCGTGGTCCTAGCAATGCATAGCTTTGGGGCTGCAGCACAGGGGAAGGCATGTTTTCAGGTGTCCATTCCACCTGTGTTCCAGTGAGGGCTCGCTGAATGTTAACTAATTGTACATCATTGCCTTCACTGCTTCTTTTCACAAGTCAAAGCACACAAGTCAGCAAATAAAGCAAACAAGAGGCTTGTTCATCAACAAATACTGCGTGAAAAGTAACTAGAGATCAATGTTTGCGACACGGCAAATAAGTAATAATACAATAATGATCATATCAATGAACATTTTGTCACACTTCTGTCGGACAGAGTGGACTGATCCCTACATGATCAAAGTGAACCAATGGCTTAAGACAGAAGGACTTTAAGTGTGTTGGGGTTTGTTCAGCAATGAGGGTAATATAGAGGTAACTGGTGCTTTACTGTTGTGGTGAATTTGGAATTCAATCTATAATTAAACACTTACTTGAGAGCTTTGGGCAATGAGTGAAAACGATGTTTATAAATGGCTAAAATGGGTTTTTTTTCGGTGGGTGGTTCAGTTCAGCTCTGGAGGGTCAGGAGCTCAGAAACCAGGATGGCGGTGGAGTAGAATCACTGCTCCTTCATGTTGAAGAGGATCAATTGAGGTGGTCGACATAATTGGGATGTAGGAGATTACGAGGCTGATACTAAAATATTTGCAAATATGGCACACGTTTGACAGATTTGCAATTGCTGCAATCACAAGATTGTGAATTCTTGAAGGCATGGAGTCAATCTGACTGGCATATGTGCAATTTTAATGCCACCATGGGCAATGTTTTATTCTTTCCATCATATTAATTCATTCCAGGCTGCAGATTATCCTGGTAGAACATCTCTTAATTTTCTGTTTTTCTTTTACTCATGATCTTGCTGTCTGCTCATTTCCCCTTTACTTAAAAGTCCAATAAAAGAAAGCCTTTGAACGTGCCTACCTCTCCTCCTCTTCCTTTCGATTCAATCCTGTGCGAGTGTGTGAGGCGAGTTTACAATCAGACTTTTGTCAACAGTGAATCATTCAAATGGCGGAGGAAGAGGCAGAGAGAAAGAGGACGAGAGAGTCAATGATCTCTGATGGCAATGGTGGTGGAGCTAACGATTTCCATGTAGCTGCTCTTCCTCGACTTCTGAAGAGTGGCAAGAGATGAGGAGGAGAGGACGAGAGAGGTGCGAGAGAAGGGGAGAGTGAAAATAATGACAAGCCATTCAGCCTTTAACACTCACCTCTGATAATGATAAGACAGTCAGGCCTATTTACTCTTACGATTCCCCTCCTTCTCTTCGTGTTGCTCTCCTCACCCTCATTCCTTCTGCCAATATTTTCTCCTCAGTCTAAATTGACTGCTTTCTCATATTTCCAAAACACAATTGAGGAGAAAAACACTACAGGAAGATTTTTTGCTCTCTTGGTCAGGGGAAAAATAGTGACAATTTGTTCTATTTAGGTGTTTTAATACTACTATCTACTCCGTCGGATCAGTTTTTGTGCTGCTCCCACAGTTCCTCGAACACTGCTGGAACTTGAAAGGATGGATCTACAGCTCATGTTCCAACTTATTCTGACTGGTAACTATGGAGGATGAGTTCTAATCTTAGGAGTTTGGGACAATTTTGGTTCAAATTTGAAATCCGACAACCAATTACAAGGGGAAATAGAGTCTTGCTTTTATCAGTTGAGAAGTATCTCTATAATAAAACCACCTAGAGAACATTACTCATGCTTTGATTTCATCCTGTCTTGATTATTAGAACTGGATTACTAACTATATTCAGCAGCACCCAGTAGAAAAAAGCACTAAATCATCATCAGTTGGTCCCAAATGCAGCTGTTTGGCTTTCAAAAGAAGCCATTAGAAGAGAACACATTTCTCTAATTGTAACAACTCTTTACTGACTTCCCATTGCTTCCAGGGTTCAGTTGGAAATTGGATTAATTACTTATACAGCATTAAATGGATTGGCTCCAAGCCATTTTTCTAACGCATGAAGTGTACAAGGACACTTACTAGTTTTAAAACAAATTTGCAGCGGCACAAAATATACCACAGAGGTCCATGAGGATAAAATATCAGCCACTGCGTCAGCAAACATAAATAATCTACATCATTGGAATTATTTTCTTTTAAAAGTCATTCATTAAGACCAGAGAGGATGCAGTTTTAGATACAAAATAAACAGAAAATAGCACATTCCCTTGTGAAAACTCTGTCTGATGGCAAAAAACACAATTACTTTTCTGGGAAACTCATTGAAAACTATTAAACCCAAGAGACTTCAGTAGTCCTGGAGCACACAATAGTCAACAAAATGAATGACAACACTAAATTAGAGACATGTGCAACATGTTTGATGCAGACTGAGCATTCATAAAACACAAAGACATCAAATGTGTCAAACTGATGTAGTTTTCCTCTGAATGAATCACTTCTATTTGAAGGATGAATTCTCTTGAGGTAATCAGTAGGACTTTCTGATCTTCCTGCCTGAGGAAGGTTTCCATGATCAGATTTCACAATCCAAACAGCAGCTTGGGCTGATTTCATCTCACTACCTCCCCACTTTACAGAGGTTGCGATTCAATACAAAACAACAAATGAAGAAATGTAATTCAAGACTTTTTTGGCCTTTTAATTTAATAGAGGCGAGAGGAAATGAATGGAAAGGTTGTATCAGAGGTAGTTCCTACTCTGATGACACTTGGTGACATTTTTTTACATCATATCAGATAAAAGAAAAATCAGCACCTTTAAGATTTGATGTCTTAACCGGCAATTTGTCTGGGATTTCCCCTCTGATGACTACTGCCAGTAACATCCATCATGTATAAAATGTCTTCATTAACTACTCCATCGTTCTACATTTGTTTATCTCCACTAACCTGCACAAGGAACCAGGAGAGGATTACTGAGACCCAGGGGTTACCACTGTGGGATGTCCTCTTGGCTGGAGATAGCGCCTTTCCTACGGGGATGACAAGAGATCATGTTGAAAATTAGAAACCCTGTAGATTTTATAGATAATTAGAATGAATAGTGACTATTCTTCAGCAGCAGATTCCTTATAAAAAAATATCAGCATTGGCCTTCAAAAGCCTCATCAGCAAAACTCTGGATGCATACAGAAAAGTTCAACCATGACCATCTCCGGGTTTATTGTAGAATTTCATTGACAACATTCTCCATTGAAGGTCCAGCAGCATTTCTGCCAACAATGGAAAATGTTACACATTTTCAGACACAATGTGGGAGCTTTGTCGATCCAATGTCACTCAAATAGATGCCTGTTCACTTGTCAATCCCTGCACAAGATCACACTTCCTCTTCATTGCCTTTCCTGATCATTTCTGACACCATTTCCCACAAGTCTTCATGAAATATTATCACATTCACTTGGTATTCAACATTTGCTGTATTTTCATTGCATTTCTTTCAGTGATTCACACAAAACAGGATATGAAATAAGTTACAAAACTGAGAAAGACTACAGTGTCATAGAGGTCTGATTACCTCAATATCTAAAGTTTTACCCTATCATTGTAACTGATGTTTGTAAATATATGCTGGTTCTGAATTCCATGCCAGCAGCAGGTGTCACAAAAGGTTTGGACAGGGGCAACATAAGACTGGGAAAGTTGTGGAATGCTCAAAAACATCTGATTGGACCATTCCACAATTAAGAGTTTCACTGGTAACAGGTGATAGTATCACGACTGAGCATTGTGGACCTGGAGGTTTCTGCCAAACTAAACTAACACATTTAAGACTAACACAAGTCTGCAAAATAAAGTGAGGGTTTCTCTAAAGTCAAAACCTTTATTGTTATTTTTCTGACCTTGGGCTGTTTGCCCCTCAGCTCAGCCACTGAATGTTTTAAAGTTGTTTTTGGTCTCAGTTTGTTTTCTCTTAATAGTTTGCTTCTTGCTCAGGTGCACAGATTGGAGAGACATCTTCATTTGACAGTGTCTTGTACTGTATATTGTGTATTGTATTATGAATTGTATGATACTTCTTTCATTGCCTGATGGCATGCTGGACCGTCGTCATGTGGTTCAGAGATTGAAACAATGTTTGGTACATTTCCCTTCATATCTGCTTTGCTATAACTTGATCTTTTACTTTGTAAAGTTCTGATAATTATGACTGCGTCTTTGCCTCAGGTTTCATTCACTAAGTGAGGGTCCTCTCTAAAACAGGTGCGTTATACTAAAATCTGTGATTGTTCTCCCTGATGGATTATTATTATTATACACAACAATAGAACACCAAACTAATTACATTTCCTCTGGAAGTAACATTGTGCAGCTAACTGAACTGAAGTGAAAGAGGTTGAATACTTCTGCAAACAGCATGTTCCGTTTCTCTTAAATATTTTCTAGGGTAAAACTCATGTCACTTATGAGTAATTCATTAAATGTCGAGAAGTATTTACTTTTTACCATGACAGACACATGAAATCCATTTGAATGACTCTGGATCTGCATTATCTCAGCTACATATTGGTGGCAGTGCCATGTCTCTACCACTCCATGTTACCGCACTGTGAAACCAACACATATTCCTCAGGACCAAATATATATATATTTTAACTCTATTTCCCCTACTTTAATTATGATCCAGATCTCAGCTGACAAAAAACACTTAACCTTTAATAAAAACAGGTGCATATTTCTGGTCTGTTACTTTGTGATTTGAGGATATTTGTACTGTTTACATGACGACTGCTGTAACCAAAAATACCATAATTGTCACCGTGATAACTTGTTAAATCCCGTCTTACAGTGATATAAACTGCAGTGCAGCGTTTTGACATCTGACAAGCTGTCAAACTCATGGTTCCATCTCTTCAACTAGTCTCTCTGGATTATATTTCATTGTCATTTTCAAACCTGAAACAACACCTCCACCAATGTGTATTTGTAAAGTGTGAATCCTGCTAAACAGATATACTAAGTTATCAATATACCACTTAAACAACATGAACAACAGTAATGATATCAAATTAGTATAAGCCATGAAATTAAATTAAATGAACGGATGTTTGTAATGTTCCACAGAAAATTTGAATAGCTTTATCTTGAGGTCAGAGTAAATAAAAGCCTATTAAAAATCATTGTTTGTTTTTTTTCTTCTTATGATTCATGTTGTTTCCTACAAACCAGATACAAACCAGATTATGGAACAGAGTCGCAGTGATGATGTTACAACTAAAAGTTCAGATCAGCTTCGGACAAGAGACAGCAATGTCTAATGTTAGTGACGTTTGATTGAAATGCATGTAATTAACTATACAAAACGAGTCCAGAAAAGAAAGAGAGCAAGACAAGGCGGGTGAGACAGCGAGGGAGTCAAACTGACATGTTATTTAATACCTTAGATTGGTCATTTGGTTTCCTGAAAAACCTTTAATTTATGTACAGCTTCTGGTTTTTACGTGTGATGAGGAAATTCGTATTGAATAGCGTGGAAGCTCTGTCGTATTCAGAATGAAGACCCAACAGCAGAGACATAAGAAGATACGACAGTAAAGGAAGGGGGAGAATCTGGCTGTGGAGGGGAGAGGTGAGTGTTGGTGGAGTATAAGAATACATTTCACAGCTGATAAAGGACTAGAATCAAATCAGTGAGACTTTAAAGTCAAATGAATTCAGCTGAGGGGAGAAGGCTCAGTGGTGAGACGACGGAGGAAAAAAACAGGGCGGAGGTGAAGGAGTTGGAGATTAGCGAGTTAGAGGGAAGAAACAAATGGAAGATGTGTAGTGTGTGTGTGTGTGTGTGTGTGTGTGTGTGTGTGTGTGTGTGTGTGTGTGTGTGTGTCTGGAAATTGATGCATCCATCACTCAGTTTGCATAGGGCAGTGGCAAGGTTGAGCTGTGAGCTGCATGCATGAATAACAACAACAAAAACAATAAACAATACACGCACTCATGCAAATACAGTGTGGTCAGATGAACTATTCTGCTCCCCACTCCCCCACCCCACCCACAGTCAGTGACTCTTAATGAAACAAATTAATCTAAGTTAACCCTTTAGTTGTTGGTGAACCAGAGTCATCCGCCTCTGCCCTGTCTGATCACTGCACAGAGGAACTCACACTAATACCTCCCTTGACACACACAAAGCAGAAAGCCAAATTAATTTGCAATGGACCTGACAAAGAGGCAAAGGATGAGATAAGGAAGTTGCTCACAGTCATTGGGTTTTCCACAAGATGTCCCTGCAACTGTTTCACAATAAAAGCCTTGTTAAGAAATCTAACCATCGGAACACCAGAGGGCTTAGAAATGGAGGGAGGAACTCTTGAATTAACAGTATGTTCCAGTAAGTGGATCAAAACGCAGCATTGTATTAAATTACTGCAGCGTGTATCATAATATGAGAAGCATAGCCTGCACCAAGTCTTCACAGCAGAGACTTCTCTCTTGTGCCCAGCGGTCGGAGTAATAGTGCAGCACTATGTGCATGATTCTCAACTCTACCACATCACAACATCATCATCCAAAAAAACCCACAAGCAGGCACATCTTTATGGCAGTGAGCTTATCGGCTCTCCCAGAGCTCCTGCTAGCAGGATGCATGCTGCTAGCTTTCTCCTCATTCACACGTCGAATGCAGGTTCAGTCGGTTTACATGAAATTAAAGTGGTTTAAGCTCGCTGACCAGACCAGACAACACGTAAACCTAACCAAGCCTACTCAAGGTGTTTTTGTGTGATAACTTTAATAAGAGTATTAAACTTCAGTATTTTAGCTACCGAACCATTGGCTGAAAACATAATGATGAGGTATTTGGCCCAAACTCAGAAAAAAAAATGTATTACGTAGATGGGCTACACTTAACTCAAGACACACTTGACACACACTTTCAGAGGACATTCATCCCCAGCAGGTAATGGCTGTTCTACCTACCAAACAAGTCGTCCCTGGCCAGGGCGTAGAGGATACGCGAGGCTCCGATGAGGTTACTCATGGCAGCAGAGAGAGTGGAGGAATAAACCCCGATGGTGACAAGGGGGTGCCAGATGTTGATGTCTCTTAGGAAACTGTAATCCCTCTGAAGCAGGACACTGTAAATGTTTGGAGAATATAAGAGATTACTTTAACAAGCATGCAATGAAGTTTGGTTCTGGCCTTCATTAACAAGTACAAAGAAAACCACTCATGTTTACAGTTTATGTCATCTTTAGTTTAATTTGATAGTTTTAAGTTTGTGACAAATTCGTATTGTAGCATTATGTACGTTGTCAATTTTGTAAAAAGGAAGTAACCGTGATTAACTGTAGTAATATTTGAGTTTAATTCTTCAAGGTGAAGATGTCCTCTGGATGAATCAGATTAGCTGCTGAGCCACCATGTCAACAGATCCATCTCCATTACAGCTGACTCATTACCTTCTGCTGATAAAGATCATGTGATACAGATGAAAGCTGGGACTGTTCTGCCGAACGAAGTTCGGCATTGTTAGTCAAAATATAATACAGTATTTTAGTTTTGATAAAATATCTTAGTCTGACACATCTTATCATGAAATTGTCTTTTTAAACAAACAAGAATAAGGGTCAACAGCCACGTTAGGGTTTCTACAAGGCTGGGCTTAGACACTGTGGTATTTTGAGCTAAATGCTAACATCCAAATGAGAGTGCTCACACACTGATGTTTGTAACTTAAAATGTCCATTATAGTCACCATCTTAATTTAGTATGTCTGTATGCTAACATTAGCTAAAAGCACAGCTGAGTCTTATGTGATTACTTGGCCAGGACAAAAACTACTGAACTTTAGTGGAGGTCAAGAAAATGGAGCAGATACAGTACCTTTTTTCAGAGTGTGAAGTGCACTTTTTCAAGCATATAATATTAAAAAATAAATATGTTTTGATGTTTTCTCATAATTCTGCAAAGACTACTGAACCGGTTTCAACAAAACTTTGTTAAGGGCTGGATTTTGGTCAGAGACAAACTCATTAGCATTTAGTGTGGATCCAAATAGAGGGGATACCCAAGAATGTCCCCTTATTGCAAGAATATTTGTGTCATGGTTATGTATTTAGGTTGCCATTTCCTGTTTTATTTTGTAAGTTTAGTTCTCCATGTCGTGTCTTATGCTTCTCACTTCCTGTCTTATTGTCTTGTGATCTGTTTTACCCTTATGGTTTCTCTGTCTGTGTTTTTGGTTCCAGTTTGCTCCTTTTCCCTGTGTTTGTTTGCTCTTGTCTTGTTGGTTTCTTAGTTTATCCTCCTCATGTTTTCCCCTTTAAGAGTTTCCCTTCTCTGCATTTTCCCTCCTTTGTGATTGTCCGAGTGTTTCCACCTGTCTCTGATTCTCTCCTCCTCCCTGTTCCACCTGTGTGTCATTGTCTCGTTACTCTGTGTATTTAAGTCCCTGAACTGCTATGTGTCTCTGGCTCTTGTCTGCGCTTGGGTCCTATCTTTGAACTGCACACAACAATTTGGCCCAATTTTTCAGAAAATAATCTATAAACTTTATTGAAAAAAAACTATTTCTGGGTGTTTAATGACAGTTTCTACAAATACTCAAACATTACTCAAGCGATTTCCAAAAGACTTTGTGGAGGGATGGGGATTGGCCCAGGTAAGCTAAACATATACAGGTACACAGGTATGGTATATACAGGTATGCCAAGTTAAGATATCGGTGTCAGCCTCAACAATGCAGTGAAGCTCAAACCACAGGGCACAAGAGCACCTTCAAGTACAGTTTGACCTGAACAGTATAATTATAATATTGTTAAAGTGAATACAAAATGTTAGAGAAGGCCAAATTAAGGCAACATCCATTTTCCATATGCAACCGTGCCACACAGAAGAAATCAATCCTCTTCATAGCCATAAAAACAAAAAACTGCATCCATATCATGAGATCAAAATCAAGTGCTCCAAAAAGGCTGTGTCATGTCAAACTCATCCATTCTGTGGAGGCAAACGTGTCCAATGAAGAAGAACAAGACTGAAGGAGAAGTGGTGATCACTCTGCCAGGGTGCCTAATGATGAGGTCATGAAATAATCTGGTGTGTGTATATGTGTGTAGGGGATGCTGCACTAGACATAAAGAACGAGATCAGAGGACAGAAACCGCAGCAGGGTGTGCATGATTGCGCTCCCCCCCAATACAACACAGCCAGAGAGAGGGGAATTAGAGTGCAAAGTGTTTCTCTCTCTCCTGATCCATCTCAATCTCTCTTTGTGTTTCAATACACACACACACACAAACACACAAACACACAATCCCTCATCACCTCCATCTCCACCACCATGATGTTTTTAAGACCCCCTCAGTTCTTTCTAGTTTTCTGTCTCGCTTCTCCCCTTCTCATTTTATTTCTACTTACCGCTGCCCATTCTTGCTCTTTGCTTTTCTTTCTCTCGCCGTCTTTATTTCTCTCGTAATTAAAAGCATAGCCACGTTTTCTTTCAGCTTGAGTGATTTTAATACTCATTAGCATGGCTCTGTAAGTATTGTTCATTCCATCCAGAGATCTCAGCGCACTATTATTACACATGGAGACCGAGAGGCAGGCAGCATGCACACAAACACACAGGCATGCCTTTGCATTACCACAAATCAACTAAACCAAGGTTCTGAGAAGAAGTTACCATCACGCTCCAAATTAGGAAATGTCAGCTACTTTGTTTATTTGGTGTGTGTGTGTGTGTGTGTGTGTGTGTGTGTGTGTGTGTGTGTGTGTGTGTGTTGTCGGTATTGCAGAGAAAAGTTTTTGAACCATTGCTTATATCAGACTCTTGGACATATAACACTAGCTGGAAGGGAGTCTCCTTTTTTTTTGTAGCAAACACAACAAAAAAAAAGAGAACCAACAAAAAAAAAAGGTGCTGTGCATGACGAGGGAGAGAAGGAGGCAGAGGGAGAGAGAGAGAGGTGAGTAACGATGCGGGTCAAAACTTAAAGGCTGATTATTAATTTCTCTGACGTGCAGCAGGAGCAAAATAAATCTGGAAAAGCTTGACATTTCCAAACTGGCTCTCAAAAACAAAGCCGCCACAAACTGGGTGACAGCGATGACAAATGGTGTGAGTGCGTGTGTGAGTGAATATGAGAGAGAGAGAGAGAGAGAGAGAGAGAGAGAGAGAGAGAGAGAGGAACTGTTTATGTGTTGGGTCATAATCGAATGAACCAATGTATGTACTCTGTGTTTCATCATTTCTTCCAGTGCCGTGTATTCATTACCAAGGCAGCATTGCTTATGTGACTCTATCTGTGCAAGTGTGTGGCCTGTATAATAATTATTGATCAGATCATCAAGCTGAAATGAGTTCTGCCATCCAAATAAAGAGGAGAACAAAAGCGCGAGGGAGCGAGTGACAGATTAAAGGAGCTCGTTTAGAGATGAGGGGGGAAACAAAGCTAAAGGACTAAAAGGAGCCCGCAGAGATTGTTGGGCCGATTGTTCTTGGGCCAATTGTTCTCAGTCCTCCTTCAGCTCATTTGTTTACCACTTTTATTCATGCCCTCATTTGTGTATTCATGGATATTCATCTTTTAAGCCATCATTTCATGTGGTTGTGCTCCTGATAATTAGCAAGTGGCTTTGGTCGAATGTTATGGATTATTTAAATGGCACGCTAAAAAGAAGTCTGTGAGTTTAGGTTACAAGCAGTGAAACAATTCTCATCACAAACAGTAGTAATTCTGCTTGTGCGTCTCAGGTCTCAGATGGCGAGGTCACCCCTCATCAGGACTGGCATAACGATTCAGGATCACCTAGTTTAATGATCCTGAAGACATAAATGCTCAAGTGGGATCATAGCTGGTTACTGAGATGCTCCAGCTTATGGCAAACATCACTGTTATGCTCATTGCACAATTATGTGACCATTTGTGTCTCTGCAATATGGACCTGATGGTCCTGTAAGTCAATACTATGACTCTCTGTAGAACTCAATGGTTAGTCCTCTTATGAGTCTCTCCATTAACATTACGTGGACAGCATTTGTACTGCATCTTTTGTTTGTGATACTCTCCATGCAATCACGGATGGAAGAATGTAGTATGGATCATTTCAATTAAAGGCTGATGATATTATTGACATTATCTGTGCTTTAATATTAAAAACATGATTTGAACAATTTTTTCTGTGCCTTTTGCTGCATCACAATTTTAATTTCCTCCAGACCTGCAAAGTTTTCAGAGAACTCAATTATTATGTGTTATGTGAAAGGGGTTGCACATGATGATAACCTTGCAGAGAATAATCACCCAGTTCCTCACCTCTACAATGGTGTTTTTAAGTCTGTTTTCCTCGTTGTTCTCATTTTCAACCCACCACATTCTACTCTCAATCCTTTTTTCCAGCCGCCACAGGCAGATGTTTCCCACTGTAGCCTTCATGCTTTGCACTTAACAGCAGGCCAACAAAGTTAGCAACTAGCTGGTGCCATCAGCTAGCAGGAGATCAAAATATTGGATTTTCAGGTGGACAAAACACTAAAGTAATGTTATGCTGATGTTGCTTCCTGTGTGCTGGATGTCTTAATAGATGATCCTTTACTAACTAATTCATTAAAACATTAATAAAGATTATAATGTGACAGTTGGTGTTTGTGGCTGTTGAGTTCTTCTGCTCTCAAGTGGCCATAAAAATTAATGACATTAAAAAGCTCATGAAATGGTATTGTTACTTCCTTAATGTCATGTTGTTTCCTTCTTGAAACAGGATTTTTAGAGCGTAACATAAGTCGGGGATCTATTTTAAGTATACAGTAAAAGGCTATTAGTCATGGAGTGAGGCAGTTTGATTTGATTTGATTTGATAGGAGTGCGCGAATTGATGAAACATTTACTTTATCCGACTGTCTATCTGTTTTTAGTAACACCCACTACTGCAGACAGAAGTTCATGTGCCTATTTCACATTATTTTGCTTAACAAAATCCCCAAATGGTCCCCAAACCTTTTTAGAAGGTGTATTGTTTTACCTTTATATGTTATCCTTTCCATTGATAGGCAAGAAGACATTACTTGGTCTGCTCATACTTTTCCATTAGAGAGCTAAGTGTTACTGTTTGCAATAAGCACACATCTATAAGTGCTTGTTGCTCGTAAAATGGGAATTAGATGGATATAACCCGAAGAAAAACACTTTAAGATGGAGAAGCAGTTTTACTGGCACTATCTGGGATATTATACAGGCTACATCTTTCCAGAAATTTTACTTTTTTGTTTGTCAGATTACAGAAAATGAAATTAAGTCCCATTAGAGTGATTGCTCTAGTAGTTAACATCTGGATTCCCATCATTAAACCTTTTTAACTTGGCAGGAGTAACAAATATTCACATTAACCAATTATGGTGCAACAGTTTTAGCCAACTATTAAAACTGAGTCTGAGCCTTGATGCAGATGTTACTCCATTCATCCAATAAGATGACTTCCTGAATATATGCCTTCCAAAAGTTCAATTTATGATAGGAAGACTCAGTTGACCTCCTAGACATTAGCATTTTGCACTGTATGTAGTTGAGATACATTACCATTACAATTGGCAAAACTCATGTTTTCTAAAGCGGACTGAGTTGGTTCTGATAGGTGTTGGTTCTGGGCACCTTTGAGGAATTCCTTAGTTGTAGATATTTAAAGAAATGTTTACTAGGAATTTTATATTTCACTGTGAGATCTTCAAATGTCATAAAATGTCAAATGTCATCTTTGAATAAGTGTAGAACTTTCCTCAATCCCATAGCCTTACATTGGAAACCTTGATCTGCTCTCCCAGGGGTGAAGAGTTCTAGATGTTCTAGGTTAGAGTTTTAGAGTGTAGAGGGGAGCAGAACTGATCACCACCTGGTGGTTAGTTGGATCAGATGGTGGGAGAGGCTGCCAGACAGATCAGGTAAACCCAAATGAGTAGTGTCTACCCTTGTAGACTTGTTTTGGCAGGGGGATATAAAGGAGCCAGTTATGGTAGTTCAGACATCTAATTAGGATGCCTCCTGGGTGGTCCATCTGGTCTGGGAACGCCTTGGGATCGCCCAGGAGGAGCTGGGAATCATTGATGAGGACAGGACATCCGAAATACCCTGCTGCCACTGCAACCCAACACCGGATAAGCGGACGTATGGATGGACGGATGGATGGATGATTTAGTATGATAATCTAACCAAGACTTATTTCAGCCTTTCTAGTCTTAAATAAAAACAAACAAGTCTGCTTTCTGGAAGTGCACCTTAATTCAAAATTAAACTGACTGTATGACATAAAGTAAAAGCATAATGCCAAAATGCCTTTTAATTAGTTCAGGCCCCAAAGGACTTAGTCCTTTGACTTAAAGGACTAAGTCAACGTCATAGCAACAACTGCACCAGCACAGACTTACATCCTTTCCTGGTGGGATTTAATGCCAGTCTTTAGCCTCACTTGACCGAGGTACTCCTAGAGATACAGAAAAGACCCAATACAGACACACAAAGAAGCAGCCATGTGAGAGAAGGCAAAAAGAATACAAAAGGGAGAGGTGTTGTGAGAGCCTGAGAGGAAGCGGGAGAGTTAAGTGCTCTCATGGGAGCAGACTGTGGTTAGGGATTATTAAATGGGATCAATAACTAACAAGGCTTCTCTGCACACACACCACCTCCTTCTCTCTCCCTCCCGTCCTCAGTCTCCAGCCCTCCCTTCTCTCCCAATTCTTCACATATACTCTGCATGTCTCAGATTTTACAGGGCCTGTCTTGCCATTCACATTTAAAAATGTTTATCACATTTTTCCAGATGCTCTCATCTTGTTTTACAGCTGCTCAACATTCCACCATTTCCAATTTTCAGTCAGTCTCTTCAGTCACTCTTTGCACCAGCTTCCAATTTCCAGCCACTGCTTTGTATTACTCCACCATTTGCCAACATTGGTTTAAATAAGGGGTCAACTGACACAGAATAGCAATACAACCATTAAGCTGTGTTCCCATGTATTCTGGGTCTAACTAGGGACTGCATGTGTCCAAAGTCAAATTTTTTTTTTAAACCTCACCAAGGAGATAATCAGTGCTCAATGCAAAACCCACTGTTTTGAAAAAACCTCCACTTACGGATCTAAGAAAGCAAGCAAAAATGCTAGTTTAAACATATTTTAAAAATTATGCATGCCTTACAAATTATGCTTGTATTTCTTTTAATTATATAATATGATAAGATGATTAATTTATAATATTCTGCAGGCCAGATGGGAAGCTTTGGCAGGCCAGGTGTGGCGTTCCAGCTGCCAACTGATAATCACTGCTTTAGAATATGTATAGTAACATGTTTGATTTTTTTCAGAAAGACATATGAGAGAAACCCTCATTAACAGATAACAGAAAACAGTGGCCAACCCAGAAGTGACATCAGGACTTCTGCTCATCAATGTTTTGAAGAATCTGATGAAAATGCTGATTTAGTGTGTAATTTTAGTGCATCCCATATCTGATAGGTGAGGTATTCACCAATAATAAATGTTTGCATATTATTCATTGTTTACACTAAGTGCCTGCCAACCCATTCTAAATAACATAAAAACTCAATTTATAAACCACTGTCACCCAACACTTCCTCTCTGTCTGTTGCTCTTCATTCCCGTGTCACCTCCTCCAATCTTAGCAGCTTGGACATGTTGTTGAAGACTGGGCCTTTACTGCCACTGTTTTTTACACTCCTCCTCAAAAAAACGAGGACAGCAGTGAGGAAAAGAAGACGCGAAAGTGAGAGCAATCTCTGCGGTGGAGAGATAGGAGGTGAATAACAAAAGGAGGGAACACGACTGTGTGGATGGATGGATGAATGATAGACAAGGTGAGGAGGGAAAGGAGAAAGGGAAAGCAAGCATGCTGCTGTGGGGTGATAGTGCCAAGACAAAAATGAGGGAGTGGGGGGGAAAAGAGGGGGAACAGAGAAGAGGAGGGAGTGAGGATGAGAGAAGGGATGCTGTACCTTACAATACCTTGCCAACAGTTTGAACTAGGAGGGGAAGAAAGACTGAGGGAAAGTGATGACTGAGAGAGACAACAGACAGAGTTGCTGAATCCTTTCTGCCCCCCCCCCAAAAAAAGGAGAATGAGACGAGACCTCCATAATGAGGAAGTGAGAAGTGAAGTGTGACTGTGCAAGCCCCGGATTCTGTTTCTTTCAGCTCCTCCTATACATGATGGTGGCCATGCTGTTTCTACACGTTTCACACAGCTGCTGGCTGTACAATACCTTCATTCTCAGGCTACAGAAATGAGCATCACATACAAAAAGAGTAAAGATCAGATTTTCACACACTAAAGGTTTGAAGGTAATGGTGCATCGCACACTACATGACTTTAATAAGTTTAGTGTTTCAGAGGGAGCGATGCACCACCTCACATGTGATCTCCTGGAGGAGCAGATGTCGACGAAATGTGGTGCAACCACTTGCTTTACAGTGAGAAAAAAACAAAAGCAGAAGGAGAGGAGGTGAACATTATTCTTCGGCGCGAACAGGAGGTGAGATTGAGTTTCTGTCAACAGTAGCATTCTAGCTAACAATAACCTCAAGAGTTACAATGTTTACAGATGCTTGGCAGCACCGTCAGCTGCTGCAGAATGTCTTTCTCATTACCTACTGTGGTTGTGCCAGGAATGTACTGATGTAATCATCCAGATTTTAAATAGCAAATATTAAACATGTTTGATATTATCAGGGTGACCCCGATGAGTCTGAGATCAGGTCAGGAGGTTTAAGAATAGATCAGTATACGGTCTATTGACCAGATAATCTGGGCTGAACTTTGGTACCCAGACCAGATTTCTCCTCTGATTGTCAGAAGGGGTGAATTGAAATTAAATTGTTCAGAAATCTCTGAAGAATTCTTCCTCTAGCTGCTGTTTTTTTTTTTTTATTAGTTAGTTGACAATATTAAAAATGGTAACTGTGTGATTTACCACTACAAACTAGAAACTATAGCCAAAATCATTTAATCAATTGCCAGATTGGAAAGGAGCTTCTTTAGTTTTAATAAAGCTTTTGAGTTGTAGAGAAGATCCTGCAGACAGAGAGGAACAAAAGCAGGACAGAAAATGTTGAATGAGTAAAAAAGTGAACAAAAGTCTGATTAAAAGGTAACCAGAGTGAGAAGGGAGAAAAAAACGAAATATAGAACAGGGAAACAGAGGAATGGATAAAGAGTGTGGGTGACAAGACAAGAGACTCAACAGAAATACAGAATGTTATTGAGTGGATGAAGAGGAAAAAAAGAACAGTGGCGTGACAAAAGATTGAGCTTTTTTTTTTGGAAAAGTGAGAGGAATTAGACACATCATGCGTTTGTGTGCATGAGAGTGAGGGAGGAGAGTAGGAGTGAGGGACAGAGGCACTTCGGGGGGTGCAGATTGCATAAACATTGACAAGGCTGCATGTCAGAGATAGCACAACAAAAGGAGGCCCGGCAGATTTAAATTAATATAATTATCAAGTCAGTTATTAATACAATAGCTGCTATAATGCGCATTAGCCAACGGGTCACAGACGCAAAGTGATGTGAAAACACATGTGAATAGCATAAGCGCACAAAAAGAGCGCCCCATGAAACCAGCTCAAAAATCATATATATATATATATATATATATATATATATATATATATATATATATATATATATATATATATATTTTAAAAAATTGTGAGCCACAGAATGAGTCATCATCTTCACTGTGCTGCGTTACGTGAAGAAGTAAATTCCTAATCCACACACACACATACTAAAGAGGTTGATAAAGTAGCAACAGGGCAATCTGTCATGGTTGGCTAGCTGGTCACATGGGATTAATAGATTCCCTCTATCTCATCCCCACAGCCTTCATCGCCATGATCTTCGGCCCTCTTACCATACTGGCATATCATCAGCGATAATCTCAAAACAGACAGAATACGGAGGTCGCTCTATTAACAGTGACCTGGAAAACAGTTGTACAGCTTTTACATTCAAATGAGCTTCATCTTTTTTGCAGTGCTAATATCTCTGAAGCGGAAAAATGTGATCACAAGGCTGTAAAAAAAACACACACACACACATATACACACCCAGAACTGTGGGTGCATCTGCACGGTTGTTCTCACAGTCACAGGGATCCCACTGTGGAATCCAAAACGATCCATAACAAAGTTGCATTACATAGCTGGAATGCTTCTGGAAAACGTACTTAAATGTGTGATGGAAGGTTAAGTATGTCTGAAATGTCACAGTCTGTGACATGTTGGAAGAAATGAAACCATAAACAGAATCATTCCACGATTCTGCAGGAATTCCATGACTCCTTAGAACTCAGAACACAGGTATAATGAAGGAGTAACAACAGTTCAGCTCAGTGTCAAGGAGCTCATCTCTCATTATATTGAGCCCACACTGACATGGCCACACACACACACACACACACACACACACACACACACACACACACACACACACACACACACACACACACACACACACACACACACACACACACACACACACACACACACACCTACGGATACAGGTAAGCAGCAGTAGTCTTAGTACAATTATTTTCAATGGCCGCTCCTTCACCTCCCTGGCATTCACTTAAAAATAAAATCTGAACTGATTTTCCTTTTTAAGCACTGATGCAAAGCTACAATTTGAAGAGAGCTGCAATTTGAAAGAACTTAAGTAAAAGTTAGTCACTCTAAAACGCTCCATAAAGGGAGCATGGCTGGTTGGTGGGAGAGCGTGACTGCCACCCTCTGGACACGTCACGCAACAGCTGGATTTTCCTTTTGTTTTAATTTTATTACCATCAGTGGAAACTTGCTTTAAAATGTACATTTGCTTCAACACTGTAACCCTGACAGCATTAGCACCACATTAAAATCCTTTTGTCACAAGAGTGCAACCTTTAAATCTTTTAGTTGATTTTAACTTTTCCATTTATCAGTTACAATAAGTACATTCACCAATTCTTTTGAATAAGTTAATTAAAACACAACGATTCTATTGATACACAGATATCTCAGTGTAATTTTAACAAAAACCTTTCTTTGAGTAGCTATGACCACATTTAGCCTCATTTCATAAACAATTTGCACATGGTCAATGGATGTTTCTTTAATTCTTGTGGCATGACAAAAATGAGTCTTTAAAAGTATTTATAATGCACGTTAGGTATTGTTGACACTATTTTTCTAAATATAACAGAAATGTTGGTGAGTGAAAATGTTTTTTTCTGCAAGCAGAGGATGAAATTCATTGAAGCACACAGCGTACAAGCAGGTAATGCATAGAAGCACCTATATCCACCATTAGAAAAATGAGTCCTGGAAGTTGGAATAGATCGCTCCCCAGTGGGTCCTGTCACTGTCCCTATTGGCCCACTTATCTCCTGATAGTGGCTGCTGGCCAGCCAGTTGGTGGATTCTCGTGAGTTGCGTGTCAAATATCGTCTGGTGACTTTTATCAAACTGCATAATCAGAGCATTGTGTTAGTCTGGGGAAGTGAAGGGAAGTGAAGGCAGTAAATTCCACCTATTGAGATTTTATCACATCATAAGAACTATGTGTGCAGCCCAGAAAATTCTGAAAAACTTTGGAAAAAGAATTAAAAAGTGGTTCAAGAATGGCTACATTTTCTTCTTGTTTTCTTATATTGGCACTCACCCCAAAAAAAATAAGTCAGACATCTGTCCTACGTGATGAAGAAGAGAAACCAGAGCACAATAAGGAAATACTGCATCAGTGAGAATTTTCTTTGTGCTTACGAGAGCTTATAGTACATGTTTCCTGGAAGGATAATGCTCATATCATTCAGTTCTGGTCAGCGTCAATAAACCAGTTGGCTCCTTGCTAACAGAAGATAAGACAGGTAGAGATGACGCAGGCAAGAGACCAATAAAACAGGATTTTATAGCCCGTGAGCCTTAGAGTAGTGAGGAACTTGATGTTTCACTTTCTACACAACCTCTCTGTTCCTTTTTTTTTTACCATATTGTTCCTTAAGAGTATTTTACATTTCCTATCTAAGTAATAAAGTCATACAAGCAGGTTACTAAGAAGACCTATACTTAAAAGTATTAATTTTTAACTACTGCAGCTATTTAGTTAAACATTTCAACTGTTTATGCTATGTTACTGTAACCTTTTGCAATGTTACAGTTTATTTGGGATAACAGTCCATAATATGCACACGTTGCTAATGCTGTCACGAGCCCATAATCTGCTGATGTGCACAGCTTGTGTGATGACGTGATGAGGATTTGAATTTTGGTTAAGAAATTAGCTGTTTGTTTTGGTGATAGCTCTCACTATCATGCTGTTTGTTTCGGTGATAGCTCTCACTATCATGCTGTTTGTTTCGGTGATAGCTCTCACTATCATGCTGTTTGTTTCGGTGATAGCTCTCACTATCATGCTGTTTGTTTTCTTGTATTTACCCCACTAGCATTTTGCACAAATAAAAAAAAACATGGCTATTTATGGTGAAGCAAGGGTCATGCATTTTCCTTCAGTCACTCAGGGAGGGACAAGGGAAACTATTTGTTGTTCCAGGGAGGGTCATTATAAAAGAAAAATTGAATTCCCATTGCAGCCAACCCCACCTCTGATAAATAACGAGCAGTCCCTTACATTCAATATGTCGCAACTGCAGAATTTCCTTGTGTAGCTTTAGTGACCACAAACCACTGCTTCCAGAACTGTGATTAAGACACATTTTAATTGGCGCTTTGGACACTGCCTTCAGCCTTCATTGACGAACAAGCACATCAAACACTTTTTACAAGGTAAACTACCTTATATCTACAACAGCCGAAAACCATATGTAAGCATGCTCTAACATGAAGTACATGATAATATATATATCTAATCTAATGTGTGATTCTAGGGGAAGAGATAGAGATGCAGAAAGTATGTTGGGGCAGTTTATTAAGAAACAGTCTCTTATCAGTGAGCATGTGTGGTAGGTGGACGCAGAGAGGCCAGTGCAGCTGGGTGAATGATAGCAGTATTGATCTCCAATGCTCTTTAAGAGCCCTGTCGTGTCAGTTTAGCACCTTGGCAACACTCGCTTTAGAGCTACATCAATACTGAACTCTGGCACTCAGCAAAAGACGAAAAGAGACAGATGGAGAGATTGAGAGGGAGGGAAAATAAATAAATAACAAGAGCAATGTTATGCAAGGTTACGGCTTTTCTGCTTTAAACTTAAAAGATAAATGAGGACACAGACACCAAAATGATGTTGACACACTTCATTAAAGGAATATTTCACCATATGTTGAGTGACAAACAGGCTTGTGTATTACATTTTATTCTAAAGAGTTTCTAATAGGCCACTAGCACCCACTCAGGAAGTAACTGGTACTTTTACTGAAAGGCTGGCTACTTTGTTAGGTTTTTAATGTAGTTTGTTAAACTAATTCATTTTTGGCCTGCTGCAGAGATGCTAAAAAATTAACCTGACCTCACTCACTGTCGTGGACAACAGGTCAAGTTTCTTCATGTGGAACGTTTGTCACTACTACTCTTTTGACCAGCAGAGAGACTCGATGTTCAACTTAAAGAATATGGTATGCTGCAGAAGTAATATGGTCTCTCTCTACTCTGGAGTCTCCCACTTTCAGGCAGCTGGATAACAAGACACCTTGTCCCTTGTCTGAGCTGAATTAAGAAATTTCCATTTGTCCTATTACTGAGTTTTAATCTCTAGTTCCCCCCTCTCAACTTCTAAAGTTTGGTGGCTTTAACTTGATGATGTGTTATATAATTTGCCACAATCTCGCCCCGTAAATTGAGAACATTCTAATACACTGTTTTAACTTTAATCTAATATCCAGCACCAGTAAAGGTTAGCTGTATTAGCTGTATTATACAGTAATCTCTACTCATTTGAATAACACAGAACAGTGTGAACAAACCGAACAATGAATAAAAGATCTGAATCTAGAATTGTCAATGATCTGGTGTCCACAATGGGCTTGAATGGAATCCCACTGGTCATTCTTGCATAAACTATTACCTTTCCATTATTTTGTTCATTTCTTTAAGGCATGCTGCACTTGTTCGAATTGATCATCTGACACCTTGTGTTGGATAACATTCATTTTGAATAGATGGTTTTCAAATTGTTCACCTCCGATGCTCCATTTCTGTTTCCTGAAGCAGAAAATTAACTCGTTTGCATTATCTGATAGTCAGTGAGTATTGGATTTATTCTGCTATCTATTACTACAGCACAGCACAGCACTTACCAACCCAAAGGTTTAATTACCTTGTTTGGATCTGTGCGGATTCATGTTCGTTTCACTGCTTTTGGTTTGTTTGCAGATGTACAAGGTACAACTGAATGCCTTACAGTGAGTGGTACAAAGATAGATAATAAGGAGGATGCAACCTCAAATCGTCAAAAGTCGGGTGGGTCAATGGAGACTGTTAGTTAGAAGGATCCTTGGGATAGTCAATTAACTCAGAACCACAGGGTGGTGTTTAACGTTGTGCACACAGTGCTTGTATTATAGTCCCAACAACATCAAGAGAGTACTCTCAGCATTAACTAGTTGGTGGAGGTTATGCTATCCAGCGTTATGCTACAGCACTTCAGTGTAAAGCCTGTTTTGGATCGTTTGATTGTTAAAGTTACAGCAATATGTCGTCAATGAAAATTCCTCAGTGCATGGAAATCATTGATCTCATAACATGATTTTTACTGTGGCAGTTGCAGTTGTAGAAAACTCAATGACTCACAAGGTTCCCATACACACCTGACATGTAGCTACTGCCATTTTTTTCTCAAGTCGCACTAAGCCAAAGTCTTATTTTATTCATTATATTGATGTTTAAATTTTGAAGAAAGATTAACTTGAATGTTTGTTTTAAACAATAAAAATACAATGTGTTACAGGTGACCAGATGGACTGTAAAGGCCAGTACACACCCATTTATGGGCTCAATTGGAGCAGCTACTGAGATAAGTCTAACACCTGTGTTAAACTTGTGTTGACTAAATATCAAACCCTTTCAACCTTTTTTCTTTCCATGCAGGTGACATTGTTTGTGACTCCCTATGATTGTTTCTTCCTCTCAGCTGCCTGGTGAACTTGGTTGTTAAAATTGGGTATGAGCAGTTATATTATGAGAATAGTGGTTGATATTTGCACATGTGAAATAATAGAATGTACTTGTGATTTTGTTTTACTTACTCTTGTCACATTCGCAGCGTATTACATAGATCTGACACCATAAAGTAATTTCACAAATATGAAGTTAAAATCGTAATAGTTCGAAATGCAAATTCAAATTTACCTAAAGTTTCTTCCATTCTTTCTTCTTCCAGTGTTTTTAAATGACTGTTTTTTAAAACAAGCTTAATGTTCTTGAAGTTATAAGCATTTGATTGACTATACATCAAGTATGGAATTTTTCCAATCCAGAAGAAAATAATAAATGCACAGCATACAATAGGGCTCAATGCAGGCTGAATTTTAACAATCGTAGTACTTTTATGTATATTGATTGAGCTTGCAGATTTACGTATCAGAGGAGTGGACTATTGATAATGGAGGAGGTCTGTGCTCTTCGAGAACACTTCTAGTATGACAACAGGAAGAAGAAAAGTAACACGCATGATGTGATGCTTTTTAGATCTTTCCTGGAGAACCTTGTGTTTAGTGTTGAATGTGTGTGTAGATATGTGTTTTACTAACCGATCACAGGAGCAGGCCACCAGCACGCTGAGCAGATTATAGATGATGAAGGTGAAGATGACGGCTGTAATGGTGCCGCGGGGTATGGAGTAGCTCGGATTCTTCAGTTCACCTGATAGATAGGGAGGTTCACTTTGTGTTTATACACAGGTAATCTGGTCACACACACAGCCTGATCTCACCTACCTGACATGTTAGAACCAGCCATGATCCCAGTGCAACCATTGAACATAACAGCGAATACGGTGGCAAAGGTCATCATAGTTCCTGTTGTGTAGTCCACAGTGTAGTCAGCTGTGGGAGGAGATAACAGGTAAGTCACTGTCGTTGTGTACCATCAATCTTCTAACAGAGAGTTCAATTTGGTTTCCTGGCAGACATTCCTCTGACCTGCTCGTCACCAACCTCAATCATGTTTTACAGCATTTGGGGAAAATAATCACTACAAACTTTTCCTGTTCTTTACAGAGCAGCATTTTTCAATCACAGGGTGTTGGGTTGGATTCATTTAAACTACAAAGTTTGTGTCACCGATTTTTAATCACTATTCGCAAACCTTACCAACATGGATCAAGACTGACACTTTGAATTCAAATGACACTGTAACACTCCTCTTGTTTTTCTCCCCCAATCAATGAGGAGAAGAACTAAACCCCTAGAAATAAATGCTTCTTTGATTCATGAAGAAAGAAAACAACCCAACAGTTTTCTTCACAATACAGCAGTCTGATGCTGATGTATGGAAACAAACATCTTCAAATGTTATTATTAGACACATTCAGAAAACATCATTAGAGGTTCTACTTGTAAAGTCCAGAGAAATTCACAAATTTACAATATTTCACGTAAAATTACTATTTGTTTGTGCTCTATTCAGTCAGATATTGGGATTATTCAAAGCATGACAGTGTAATAGGTCTCACGTGTGCCTGACTGCATGCCAGACTAACAACCATTAGCTTAGTAATCATGTGCTTGGATACAGGACAAGGCTCCAGACTGTCTTTATACACTGGTGGCACTGTTGCACCTAACTTTTTCATTTAGGTGCACCAACACATAATTCAACTTCACCTAAAAAAGTTTTTGTCAGTTGCCATAAGCATTGTTTATTTCTTAACATATTAATTAAATGATTGTAAACAGGAATAAAGGGGCAGATATGTTCTGTCCACATTATGTCTCATGCATGAAAAAGCTCTATCTTCCCTACACTGCTTTTTATAAACTATGATAATCTGGTCATGGGTCGCCCTCCCACTCCTATCCAGGCACTGTCTCACTTCTTCTTGCTTTCTTCCCACAGTCTGGCTGGGGAAACACTGTGGGTTGACATTTTAGGACTAGGTGTGCATAAAACACCATCATACAATAATCTACTTAATACATTTTCGAAGGCAACCGTCTACACACTCAGTTGTTTGTTAAAAAATATTTGTATCCATTATTAAATAGTATTTCCCAAATTTCATCACATTACATTGTGATGGAATATCCACCACTTGTCATGTCTGAGTGTAGAATCACATTCCATAACTGGATTTGCCTCAAAACTCTTTATCAACTCTTCCTCGGCCCTAAATGCACCCCTGCACAAAATTTCATCAAAATCCATTAACAACTATCCAAGCTATCTTGCATCAAATAGTTGTCATGGGGTGTGTCTGGGGGGACTGTGGAGGGTTGTTCTCTCCCTGCCCTCCAGTGAGGTGAAAGGGGCTTTGGCGGGGACAGCTTAGGGTCGGGGTCAGGGTCGGTGAGCCTACCATCCTCCCTCTTCAAGAGAAGAAGAGGGAAGACAGAGAAAAAGAAGGGGAAAGAAGAAATGCCACTCCTCAGGGGACAGACCCCTGGTCTGGAGGTGGTCCAAGGTCCTGCAATGGGCCAGTGCCCTCTTCTGAGTCTGGGCATGGCTCAAAGCCAGATCCCCCCGACCCCAAACAAAAAAAAGGGGGGAGAAGGTTCTGTAATGTTAAACAAGGGTGTGTAACCAGTCCTACAACCAAACCACAGAAAAATTCCATGGCAGTTCAAACCATTCCCGCCTTGTTTTGTTGATTAATACAAGCAATTATCAGTCATCATTCACTTACATCCTCTTTGTGTTGTATAATTGTCAGATGGCTAAGGAACAAAAGAGGTTGACACACCACAGGTAACATAAATATCATCCACCTTACCCCACAGGTTCCCGAGCAGTGTGTCCAACTTGAAGCCAGTGAAGTTGGCTGTGGTAGGAAACACTGGGCCCGTCACATTGCTTATTGGGCTGGGAGAACTGGGCAGGATGATGGTGCGAGGGGACACGACAAAGAAGCTGATGAAGATGGTGCCCAGGACAAACATGACTACCAGGAAGATGAGGAAGGTGGCCTTAGCGTAGATGTGGGCTCCCACCAGGCAAACCAGCAGGCACAGCAGGGCGATGGCTGTGGCGTAAAGCAGAGACCACCAGTAGCCCGATGGCAGGACCTGGTAGGGAGAAGAGCCCAGAGTCCCGTCTAGAGATGATAAAGTTGTCAAGACAAGGGGTGAGGAGGGAAACAGGAAGGGGGAAGATTTGTCAATGCTTGTACATGATTGACAGAAAGAGTTCAGATCTATTAGGCGGTAGCACAAAATGTTAATTTGAATTGATGCATTCAAAAAGCTTTGAAAGACACAAACATTAAGATCGTACCCTCAGTCTAACTGTCTTACAACAGAGACCTGGCCATGTTTTAAGCTTTATGTTTTCAGAGAACGCTGTCTGAGCTTAAAACTCTTTTCTAGAAACTTCTTGTTTCATAATCACAAAGTTTTCTCATTATCTCTTCTCACCCCTGCTGTTCCTTTAAAAGAAGACCTGGGTATGTATAATGGATGGGTGGGAGGAACATGATGCTTTTTGAATAATGACGATGATGATGATTGGTGATGTTTGAAGTTGAACTCACCCTCAGGCACTCCAAAGGTGGCCACTATGGCTTCAACCAGACCCAGCACATAGAGAGCACTGCCACACACATTGGCCAAGAAGAACATGATGCCGATGCTGCCACCAAATTCCGGCCCCAGCGCTCGGCTTATCATGTCTGAGTGGAGGTTAAGGCAGAGTGCACTTATTTGATCGATACACTGAAAGTTGTGAGTGTTTCTTGATTTATATTCTTACAGAATCCATTTGAAGACCTTGACATCAGTGAGATATTACTAAGGACCTGCTTCTTGTAAAGGATAGACAGAAGATTCTGTGAAGAAAGGAGTCAAAGTGACAATCTGGAGGATTAACTTTGCTTTCCAGCTGAGAGTTATACAATATCACTGTCATGTCAGTGTTGAAAATATCTACATCTACAGCCAGGAGACACTGGAAATAAGGGCAAACAGCATATCTCTATCCAAAGGTACCTAACCATGACATATGCCAAACTTGTAGTTTTTAGGGCGTGCTTTCTGTGCGGATTAAATAAATGTGATGCAACATGTTAATTAGTGACCTTTAGAGGAGCTAGTGCATGGATTGTTTTATTTTTTTTAACCTTTGGCTAGATAGATTGAAGCTATCTCCTTATTCTGTTTCCATTCTTTGTGGTATGCTAACTGCCTCCAGGTGTTTAAACTTCAGAAAATGATCAAGATGTCATGTCCGGACTGATAAACAGCACCTCCCAGCAAAACATACTCACTTCTTGGTGACACTGAATGGGGTCTGATATGTTAACGTATCAGACCCCATGTGGTGTCACCAGCAATGATACATATACTTCACTAGTACAAATCAGAATGAAGATATCTTGAGCACTGACAATGTTGCTGATTCTGAAGGTCACATGTAAATTTCATGTGATTGTGGGCATGTGAAGAGGATACAGTACGCTCCCCCAGCATCCAGGGCTCCATTGGTAGAGATGGCACAGACTGACAAGACGGTCATGCAGATGATGAAGTAGGCCACCCCAAACATGGCAATAGCTTGGTAGAGTCCAGACTGTCCCACCACAAACCCTAGTAAGGCAAAATACAAATACAGTGAGGAAACACTGTGGTTGAAAGCAGAAACGTGAGTTTGGAAATGTCAGTGTGGTTGAATAGGGAAGAATTCTCAAATACAGAGAGGATTTGAGCACACAGTGTGGCATGAGAACCAAAGAAGAGGAAGACGTTTATGGTAATGAAAGTGAACACTGCATTGAAATGACTCCACAACATTCCATCCTCTCTGAACATTAAGCTAGAATCACTTGTCGTCTGCTAATTTACTGAAGAAGAAAAGAAATAGTTCTGGTTTAACAAAGAGAAAAGAGAAAAAAAATTGTATAAAGCAGTCTGGAGTAGGAATTTAATCTTAGTACTAAAGAAATTGTCATGCATATATGTTACAAGGTTTTCAGACTTTGTTTCAACTCCTAAATTCTCAAGAGGGCTCCTAAATGATATGGAGTGAGCATCAGATTTAAGAGATGTATGATGATAAGATGTCAGGCCCTTTCTCACACTACAACCTGTTCATAACATAATGGATTCAATGTTAATACAATCACAAGTTTGCAATTTAGAGTGTTTCCTCTGTAATATTCAAATTACCCAACAAACAGGGATGAAATTGTCGGGATCCCCCTAAACAAGTGCATTTCACTGAAGAGAGACCAGAACCCATTACTGGATTGATAGTGACTGAAGGGCACAAGCCGAATATCTTAGGTGTTTACTAGGGTTGTAATGCTATGAAATTTTCACGGTATGATAACTGTCTCAGAAAATACCACGGAATCATGGAACTTCAATGTTACTATTACATTTATTATCACTTATTCTTAGGGAAAAAAAGGGAATTTCTTTTCTTTTCTTGGTTGAACAGCTTTATTATTCTCTGAAGTTCCGGTTTCGGTAGAAAATTAACAGACCAATTTTGATCATTTAGTTCCTCCGATCATATGAATATTCTTTGTTGAACACGTTTCATGTGAACACATGCAAGCACCTAGTCACAATGGAAATATTTAGTGTGCTACCACACAGAGCTGTGACTTCTCTATCAGCAGCATCCAAACATATCGAATGGGGGAAAAAAATGAACTACCAGACTTCACGAGGATTCAATGTGATTGACCATGTAGTTTAGTCAATAACATCAGCCAAATGACAAATTCAGTTTCACTTAAAAAGTTATTACTTATAATATAATGTCTATAGACATTACTTAGCAAATAACTTTGGAGATTACTGACTGTCTCACTTTAAATTGCCGAGAGTCATATCAGACACACGTCAGTAGCAGACTGGTATCAGTACGGTCTCGGTTGTTTCATTATTATAGTCTTAGTCCATTAGAAGCAACTAGTCCTACTCTGTTTAGCTTGTGTAACCCATGCCCCACCACTCCACAAACTTTCATGAAAATTGGTGCAGCAGTTTCGGCAGTTAGGGAAAATGTCGAACACCCTAATTAGCAATGCTTTAGAAAGTGGAAAAACATTCCTGGATCTGACACTATGTACTGATCCACACCAAAACTTAATTGGCCCTTTCTTGGTCCATGCCCATCCTTCTACCACATTTCATTGAAATTCGTCAAGGTCTCCATAAAAGGAGCGAGTGGGAATGACAGCACAGGGGTATGATGTTGTTATGATGTATTATGTGTGCGACCAACAGCCTGGAAATTTAAAAAGGAGCTAGTAGCAGTTAGCAGCTAAGACAAAGAAAATCAAGTGAAAATGTCTTCAAATTGGCAAGAGAGCACAAGATTCGGGAACTCCCGAAATGATTGTTTTTGCAATCTTATTTTGTTGTTTAAGTGCTGCTCAACGCATATATAACATGTCACCTTAGACACCAATGCTGCTGTGTTATACGTCATGCTTCTTTTGCTTGCAGAGTGCCTGCAGATTATCTAAAATCCCACACTGGAATGGCATTATTCATCTGAAGGTTTGTTCCGTGTTAATATGCAAAAGCGGCGTCGAGAAGGGTCTTTGTTTTGGCACTATTGCGTGATCACTGTCTGCGATTTCAAACTCTTTGCTGACTGAATGATGTTGAAAGGATGCAAAAGTATTAATGCACCAACATCCAGAGCGTCGACATGTGCAATAGCATTGCAACAGAAAAGGGGAGTTGGAGCTGATAAATACCTTTGACTACTGTAGGCAAAGAGATGTAAGGGTGTTAGTGGGTCTTTGTTAAAATGTACTTTCAGTTTCTTTATAGAGAGCATCTAACGCCTATTTTTCACTAAGATTTTTACTATTCATGAGTCAAAGTGTAGGACTTTTTAAACACGTCAGTTCAAACTAAAAACTCCAGCTTGACAGGATTACAGCACTCATTCCTGCCAGTGCTCGAAAAAATTTGATCTTGATTTAATTTGCAAAATGTCTGGTAACATAACTAGATCAGATGCTAGCAATAGTTGATTAAAATAACTAAAGTCTCACATCTTCAAAAGTCATGTGTATCTAATCAAAGTGTGAGAGAGGATGTCAGTTCCATTTAACATCATGTTAGGCACATTTTCCACATAAGCAACACTTTTTACCACTGTGACCTCTGATTATATATATATATATATTTATTTATATACAATCAGTAACAGTCATTGTCTTTATGGTCTGCCTTAATCTACAGCACTGATGTGGGTGTGAAATGATCACAAAGTATTAGAACTAGAATCGCATTGAAATTTAAAGCAGGCGCCGCATTATTACAGGTTTTTATATATGCAGGATTTTTTTAGATACATCAATATTGTAAGCAGATTTTGACATGATGGTTGTTTTGACTTCAAACACCATAATAATATAATTTGACCTATGTTTAGGACATGTTTGGTTTTAAAAAATAAGGAAACCCCACAACACATAAGTGTCTTCATCCTCATCTATGTTGAGGCTTTCACAGTTCATAAGTCTACAATAGTTTCACATCCACAATGAGAACACTGTCTAAGACTGACATGTTAACATGTGAGAATAGTAATCTAAAGTCTTACACAGACTGTCACTATGTGTGCTCATGTGAGGTTGTGAATGTGCGTGTGCGTGTATGTGTATACTCCACAGCACAGCAGCTGACATCTCATGAGACTGAGGGAGCAGGGGTGGGGGTAAATGAGAGATAGAGTTAGAAAACAACTTGGAGGGAGGTACAACAGGGAGAAAAACACCCAAGCCCCATAACCAAATTAGAAGAGAAGTAAAAGAGTAGATTGCTTTTTTTTTATCTTTACAGCAGAAATGTGACACTGTGGTTTGCACGACATGATGGCCACTGTAGCTTCACACGTGCTTTTACCCTCTTGGCACGGATCAAGACTTCAGCTATTTTAGCCTTAATCTTATGACTGCATTGTGACGAAAAACAAATTCTCCCTTTAAATGAAATCGTAACAATAAGACTCTAAGGGATGTGAAGTGTTAACACTCCACTTCTCTACCCATAATAACACTCAAATATTAAAGAACTTAAATATTAGACGGCTGGGTTTCTGAAGCCCATCCATCCATCCATCGTGCTTGAGTGAAAACTATTTAAATGGTCAAATTATTTCCTAATCCTCAAGAAACTGGCTCAGAAATGTTCAACATCTTTATATTCACTCTGTAAACAAACCTTTGTCGAAATTTGAACAATTTTGCTTGTAATAACTTATTTTGCTCGTAATAACTAAGTTATGCATAATATTAAAAACTGAAGAAAACTCTTTCAAGCACATCCTATCCCAATAAATAAGAATGGTTTGAGAATTGATCCACGTTGCAGGCTAAATGCAAACTTTAATTACATAATATAAATCCATACACTAACTCTGCAGATAATTGCTCATTCAAAACAAATCTGGGTGATTCAAAATCAAATATCTCACAAAAAGTGACTAACTTATAGGCTACAATTCTATAGCCTTTAAGGTATAGGCTATATACTTTAAATGTATATAAAAAAGATTCCTATAAAGCCCAGAGTAATCTAATGTTATATGATCCTTACGTGATAAGCAAGGAAACATTCAAATCTGATCATTTTGACGAGGGTTTTGCGTATCTCTGGTGTTTAAACTTCAAAATACGGCGTGCAGTGATTAAAGTGGACTTCTGTTATTTGTGCACTCACCTATTCTGAGAAAGACTATCACACTGAACATTGACAGCAAGGTGGGAATGACCACACCGAAGAAGATGGAGAGTTTCTTCGGTTGCGGATGATGGGTAGACCTCTGCCTGGGGCTGCCCAGGTGCCGCTCCAGGGCCTGGCCGGCCGGAGTTGACCGCAGGTCGGATTCATTGACGCTGGTGGCGAGGCGGTAGTGGAGAAGAGGAGTCCGCTCCGTCATATTGAAACCTGCCTCTGTACGAGCTTCACAACTTCATTAAGTACTGAGAATAATAACAGAGCGAGCTGTCACTCCCTGAAATCTCTGTCTCAGCGACTAATGAGTTGATAACTCTGTTTTTCTCAGGAGGTTATTTATGCACGCGTCCCGTTTGCCGACTGTCTACGTCACGTTAGCTACATAGCTGAGTAGGAAATAAGTGCTTTTGTTATCAATAAAATTAGCTTAAAGCGGAATAGTAAACCTTTAGACCCACCACACAAAATGTAAAACAGTTGAAAAATTAAACCACGGGTTAGATAGTGCAGCTGTGGAGAATTTCTACTACTGAATAGGATGTCATGTGACGTACTAAAGTTAAGCTATCTCAACGATCTCAATCACAAGTACAGTTTCCGGTTATAACTTTCACTATAAAAGCAGAAATAATCCACGAATCAGAGATAGTCCACTCAGAACCCCCGGGGTGTGTAGAGGGCGCTCGCGAGGCAGTCCAAAACAAATGGGGTCTATGGGGCTGAAGCCCAAAAATATAAATGCATGGTGAAAAAAAAGTTTCTGCCAAATTTTATTATGTTCTCAATATAATGGGTAGAGTCAATACGTATAATTCCATTAGATATTTTTTGTGGCCTTAATTGTTGTGAAATACATTATGTAAAGAGCTGTGGCATCAAACACCACAAGACACTTTGCGGCACTTTATGGCGTTAATAGTTGGTGGAATGCCGCTGATATTACATTAGTCAGATCTATATTTGGCTGTCGGAGGTCCTCCTGATCCTCCTTTAGATATTCTTTTTATTATATATTGATGATATGAATGATATTCTGGGCTTTTTTGTCAAGAAATAGGTTCAAATACTTATTTTAGCCATTTAGCTCCATTCATTCCCATTCATTGAGGACCCCTTCCTGAGTTTAGGTGAACTGCTGCAGATTTTAATACAGTGGAATAAATATGAGTAAAAGTATGTAGAGAGGTTGTGATAAAAATTCATCTGATTACATTGACAATACTTACAGGCGGAGAGGAAATGAAAATGGTCTCCCAAAAGCAAACACAAGTTAAATAGTTCTTGCCCTAATACATGCATATCATGCTATAACATTACTAGGGGAGATAATCCATAAAAACATCTAGCAAACTATTCAGGCAGGATTCTGAGCCTGGTGTCAAGTCAATGAAAATAATTCACCAAGAAGAGAAATGTCAGCATCAAAGACTTCATACTAAAACAGGAAAGACATACTGTAAAACACATACTGTATATTTAAAACCTTGTTTTGAAAGTAATTCCTGTGATTTCCGGGTTTCTTCTGTCTGTAGCCTCTATATCCATCTTGACAAGACTGCGTTAATTCCAGCCTGTTGCTTTCGGTCATATGACCAGTCTGGCTGGGCCAATTAGAGCAGTCATTTCGTCCGGCCACCTGCTGATGAGAGAGAAAAATCCAGTCAAACTTTTTAAACGTGTGATTTCACCATATAAAAAGCAGAAGTGTGAAGGAAGTTATTTTTACTTCAAAACACAAAAAGAAGAAAATATACTAGACTGCTACATACTAGATGTTAAATGTAGATGAATTATTTTGAATAGATGCATTCGGCTGTGTTTCAGTCAAACACACACTGAAAGATGAATAGACAGGATCTGGCAACAATGCCATCTTGCATGGATCAATAGGGCAGTGAAAATACAGTGTACTGTGTGGAAAAATCCTAGACTAAACCAAACACACTCCTCTTCATTCGCCTCTGTATTCACAAACAATGATGCAACACTTGTTCACTATTGGGGATTTTATTTCAAACTTTTAGCTGGCTTAATACTAAACATAAAAGTGATTCACACAGAACAGTGAAACAGTGCAATGGTCCAGTCCCTTCCCAAACAGCCTTAAGTCCTCCCCAACAAATAAATAATACATTAACACACATAGCAGCATCTGACTGGCAGAGTCCGAATGTCTTTTTGAGACACTACAGTGAGTTAGAAAGAATTACACATTACTGAAAAAAATTGATTGCATTGATACATAAATATTCTACTATGTAGATACATTTTTTTAAGGTAAATGAACACATATCTACCATATCTATAAAAGTAATGCAGACCAATAAACTGTGTGCAAACACAACATACATACATACACATATTCACAAATCTTTGGAATTTGCACAGATAAACTGAAAACGTATTCACTGACTTTCTTGTGGCATACGCCATTTCCTTGCTATGAAAGTGAACTGAGTAAATGTTGGTATTTGGGACGCTGTTGATTGCTTTTTTGAAGATCTTATTTGTATTTATCTGTTTTTATTCTCTCTCTTCTTTCTCTGTTTCAGAAAGATGAGCTATTAAACTCATTATCAGTGTTTTCACACAGGTCAAGGATTAAAAATGCACAGGGTTTTAAGCCCATTTGCCAGCCTTCCACAGTCTGTGATGAAGAAGAAATTAAATGCCAATGTTCCCCGCTTCCATGCAGAACCTACCAGAGCACGTCTCATGCAGCACCGACAGAAAGAGCCAGAGTAACAGTGTTGATTACCCATTGCAAGAGAAAGGTGCACTGCCACACTTTGTTCATTCTAACACAAAGAATGTGATTAACAAAGTGATGGTCATAGCACAATCAGGTTTACTGACACGGAAACAAATGAATGCAGGGGGTCTGAAATAATACCAGATAAGATTAACATTCCAGGTAGTTAGTTCCACTTCAAAGACCTATTTTTATGATATTTTCCTTCACTTTAATAACTGTTCAATGTTTCTTTATAAAGACAATTGCTGACTTCAACCCTTTTTATACTGTGTACTCTGAATCTAAAACAGACACACATTACTATCAATACCAACCTTCACTTGAGTCCCAAACATCTTAAGCGGTTCAAGTTACCTGATGTAGCCTCTTATTTGAGCCATGTGGTCCGTCAGGCAAACAGACAGTAACAGTTCACCCTTTCAGTCCAGACATATGACAGACATGACTGGATGTATTCGGATGACCATGTTTTTGTAGCTTGACACATCATACATTATCATTATTATATCAAGTCTTTAAGTATTATTATTAAAATACAAGTTCAGACTCACAAAATGATTTGAACTCATAGCCTTCCCAACAGCCTCAGTTATATTTTTGTTTTTAGTCTAAATTAGCAGATGCTAACATGCTAATACATAAAGCAAAGCTGCTTAACGCGTATCATCATCACACCTGCTAAACATCAGCATGCTATCAGTGTCATTGTGATTATTAATACACTTGGAAAACCCCTGTCAGTGTAGACTTTCAGTTTCAAGTGGTCTATTTTACAAGCTTCTCCACAATGACTCCATGTGAGTGAGTTCTGTTTTTTTAAACTCAGACCTATTGCAACCAATTTTGGCCTCCAAAACTCACTGCTTGACTTAAATCCAATTCCACTCCTTTCTTCCTGGGTCTCTGTCAGCATGAAAGACCCTCTCAGTGCTGTTTCTCTCCTTGCATCCTGTTGCATCTTGGATCAGTTTGCAGGTGACACAACTCAGCAGCGCAGATAAACTGCTTTTCATTTGTTGACGTATCCACATGGTCCGTTACTGCGTAGTTGTCCCGTGTTCTACTCTGCAGATAGTATCTTGGAGATCAATAGCGAGGCGCTCCAGTTTTCCCTTGAGTAGCAATCTGAACTGCTCCAGCACTTTGTTCAGGCTAGTTTGGCTTGAACAGGACTGTACTGCAGAGTAAGACGGTATCACCGGGTCATCCTGTAACGGCCCAAAATTATAATCAGTTTAACAAACACTGGAGGGTTTGACAAATGTCTTTTCCTGAACAAATTCAGACTCTTCTAACTTAAGGTTGCTTATAGCATTTTTGTATTGTTATCTTAATGCTACAATACTTTATCATATTTGGTTCCAATATAAGGCACAAATTGCATTTGAGACTCAGGAGTTTGAGGAGTTGTACGCAAGTGACAAATATCTACATTTAACATTTCTACTAATAAGAAATGAATTGTATTTCTCTTTAGTGTTCAGTAAAAATGTTGCATAATTTATTAAAAAAAATGTCTCTTTCTATTCATTCTCTAGGTCTTTAATATTTTTTTTCTCTTTTTTACAATATCGATAGGGTTTTAATTGTACTCAATTTTCATTGGATCTTATTTGTATATTTATGTACAATAAGCTTACAATAATAAGCTTGCAATATACAACCACAGTGTATATTATGTTGCCTTATAGTGTTTTGAGGCATTCACAGTCATGTGTATCACCTGTATCTGAAGCCTGTTGACGATAGCCAGATAATTTGTGATGTGACGTCCCAGTTCCTTCAATAGTGGAGTCTGACATTGCAAACTGGTCTCATTCCACACTCTCTGCACTCCATCTCGAAACATCTGGAGGGTCCCAACTACCTCTGCATGCTTCAGCTGAAGCTGGACAAGCAGATACACAAACTGTCACAATCTGTGACATGAAAAGTATTTCTTAATCACTCACTGCATTATTAATATTTGATGTGAAGGTTTCAGTCTTGGGTTGTCTGTCACAGGTAAAACAAGAGCTCATTTTGGATTTGTGTGGGATTGTTGTAAGGCTCACTATTTGGCATTTATATAAAACCCATAATAACGCCAAATGCAATGTCATGGGTTTCAGTGATGCAATTTCTGTTCATTGGTTGTTTAATTTAAACATTCCCCCTTTTGGCAGAGTAAACACACAAGTAGTATTGGTGCACGTTTATGAAAGATATCTCCCCCACGCCCACTTCAACTGTCTTCCTCTGAACAGAGTTTCTTCTTTCACCAGAAACTTTTCTTGGATTTTCCTGCCAAAGGCTCTGTCATGCAAAACAAAATCATTTTAGCATTGACACAGTGAGCACATTACCATACCAACATTAGCATTTAGTTCAAAGAACTAGAACTAATGCATGACTGAGTTCTTTGCTTTTAGGTTAGCTGCTCTTTAAGAAATAATACTCCAAAAGAGGCTGACCAGAACGAGACCTGCAGTTTGAATAAGAAGCACATCAAATTTTTACACATCAAGTTGGTAAGAAAAGAAGGCCAATATCATGACTTCCCTGGAAGTATTTAGAGATTTTGAGCATTGTTCAGTTTTTAAAACTACCTGTTCTGAAGCCAACATAAATGCATGATCATCTGTTATCTTTACATTTGGATGCTGCACTCTTACAAGTCGGAAAATGTACTTCTGGAACAAATAGATTGTAAAACTTAAATTGCTTGCTTTCTATATAAAATGTCAGCCAAAGTAGGATATTGTTACACTGTAAAATGAGTTACTGAAAAAGCACAGCTGGTCATTGCACAGTTGCCTCTATACTCACTGGTAAGTAGTGAACTGTGAGAGAAGAGAAATGTAAAAAAAAATGTTTTACATGTTTTTGATTTTTGCAATCAGTTACCATATTGGAGGGTGTGTGTAGGTGTATCAGTCAGGTTTTACTCACAGTTTTATTTGCCCATTTTACTGCGTGTACCCAAACACATGGTAGCAGCACAGGAGAGGAGAGCATATCTGAGCCCACGCAGTCTGCCTGAGTACATGAACAAAGTTTTATTACGAACACGCATGCATAGAAAATCACCCATATACTCAAGCCCACTCCAGACTCAACTTTTGTGTCTTATATTTTTGCTTCTAATAAAAATATATTCGTTTTTTTAATACTGAACTATTTTAATGCATAATTCTTCACCATCTCTTTCTTCAGCCCCTCAATCTTGTTTCCCATATTTTTCCTGGCTTGAGAGTTGCACCAAAAGTCAGCGGGTCTGGCCTGGATTTCAGGTAGATGAGAGGAAATCACTCCTATCAGCAGTAGCACGAGTCCTAGAGGAGCACACAATGAAGATGACTGATGAGCTGCCATCGAGCTCCCCTTGTCTGCAGCAGTTGCGAAAATAATCTTATATCTCCCGCCACTGTTATTGTCAAATTCTGCTCAATGAGAATGAACCCTTATCTTTTCTAAATCTATCCCTGAGTTTCACCCTGGCAAATTTTGTAAAATGTATTATTATTAATTTACACAGAAAAAAATCACCTGCCTTCCCCTTTTTCTGAGTATTGTGAGGTCATATATGAGTCACTCTGTGCTCCAAATAAAGAGTTTGGAATCTACTAATGAACTGAGGCCCACAGCCATAACATTAACGTGATCAACATCATGTAACATCTTGTTTAATATCAGAGTAACATTTTTACACCACTGTTACGTATGTATAAACTACAGTGACACCAGATCCCCTTCTTTGTAAACGAGAGTCGCGATACGGGGCTTGAATCCAAGCAGTCAACTTACTGCTATAAGCCATAACCCATTCCTCGGTGCATGGTGTCGCTCAGCTGTGGTCCGTAAACCTGCATTCTTCTTCCATTCAGCTTCATAAAAACAACCTCAGGAGAAGAAGCTCAGAGGAAATCCCATTTTCCATTTTCAGACTCATGACTCACAGTTCCTTGGTTGGGGCACCATTCAGCTGCTTTCTCTGCAGTGTCAAGAGTGACTCACATCAAACCATGACCAAACCATGACTTTGGAGCACGTAGGCTTTATATTTGATTTAGCGCAAAGTTAATGTTTGACTCTGGACCCTCAAATGTAAACAACACAAGAGAGGCACCATGTAGAACCAGACAGTACTAACCCAGTTATAACATGATGACACAGACATGTCGGACTCACTGTCATACAACTACCGCTAGGAATAATAGGAATTAATATGGATGCAAACAGAAGTGTTCCTCTATATTCCAACACTGAGCGAGACAGAAGTGTAAAACAAAAGTAAAAAGTTCTCATCCCTCACCACAGGAAATGAGTCTGATTTGGTCATTTTGTACTTTGAGATAACCAACATGACCAGAATTCTTCCAGTACATTTCTCAGTTACCTGGTCTCAACTGATCAGGTTAGAAGTCAAGGCAATACCATTTGTACAGCCAAGTGGTCTTTACATTCTGAAGCCTGGAACAACAAAATCAATGATTTAGTCCAGAAGAACACCACAAAGAAAGACAGACAGTTCACTACAGGAGAACATTAGAGTTTGTTATATAGAAAAATAACATAATATTATTTAAATAGAAAAAAATTCACCTGAGTAACTTGAGAAAACTTTAATATCACTATTTAAAGCTACGTAAAAAAAAAAATTTTTAGCTATTGGAGGCATCCTAACAACATGAAAGTAAATTTACATATTAACATCTGAATCAATTAATCAACAACTGTGAAACTTTACACATACAGCTTACACGGAGCAACATTGGAATCCATTGGGAGTTGTATTTTAGCCCACTTGATAAATTTAAGTCCAATACTCACTCTTCTTTTAGCTCTGTTTTGGTCTCCGCCAGCTCTTGAGGGGAATAGCTGATTCTTTGGCTGCTCCATTATGTTCATCAGATTTGCCACCTTTTATTTGTTGCGTGGTACCAGAGAAGTAGTGCAAAGAGTTTTTTATCAAAACCTCTCAGCTGAGAAAAGCAGTGGGTGGAAACTAAACTAGAACGTTAACTCCATTGTCAGTAAAGCCTGATGAATCAGAAAATAGTTTGTTCATCTTTTGGCAATTTCCATCAACATTCAGGCCCCCCATGCTAGTAAGCACAATATGTGATTGTTGATGGGTAATTGTTGTATCATTCTACCCAGGGTATAGAACACATTATGGGGCTGTCACCATGATGGCAATGCTTTACTCCGCCTCATGCCAAAAATAAGTAATGTCACCTAATTCCTCGGAAAAAGGTTCATGCCAGACAGGATTCACTTATGCAAGAAGGAATCTGTGTGTCGTTTTCCAACAAACTGTCGGCTTTAAATTTCTACTTTTGTAATATTATACAAAATTAAGTCCTAAGTTTTTTTTTCCATTCATAGCATGTTAGCGCCCTCCCTATGCTGACCTCAGATGTGACCCCTTCATTGTAGTCGAGGTGAGGGGACAATGAGCTGCCTCCCTCTCACCAGCAGCGAATTACAAGGAGCTGTGACAAATATTACAAGATGTAATGCTGAAGCTGGACCACTTAATGAAAATCTCTATAAGAAGCTGTGTGTTTGTGTGTGTATGTGTGTGTGTGTGTGTGTGTCCAAGGTCCAAGTGCTGTGGATCCTGAGCGTTGCATTAATGAGCTCTTTGGACGTGCATGTGTGCATGCATCACATTATCTTGCAGTTGTGCGTCTCAACGGGAAGAGCCATTGCCATGGTAACACCAAGCCATGAGCACCTTTTAAAAGGCTCTCTCTCTCTCTCTTTCTCTCTTCCTCTCTCTACCACTCTCTCTCTTTCATCTGCTCTCTGGCCATTCTACCCATGAACCACAATAGCTAGCTGGGAGACAGAGAGGATGGCGCTACAGGAAGAGTTCTGGATGTCCAACGGTGTGCTTTAGATCCCGTAGGCTGCTTGTTTTTTTGGTTTGCTAAAGACGAGGGAGCTATGTCATTTTTGCCATAGTGGGACATCTCTTCCCAGTTGAACATCTTTTTAAATCAAAAGATCTCTCGGCTGTGACATGCCGCCTTTGTTTATCTTCCTCTGTAAGGAGGATTGCTGATGCCGCTTCTAATCTGACTGAGGCCTTGCTTCCTGAAGATGGTACCTGGATATGCTGTCAGGTATTATCTGTATATTGGAAATGAATGGAATGTGGATTTCCTTTTCATGCTATTGGGGTTTTATCTTAATTATGAAGCAAGAGACGTACAAACAAAGACATTTTCTTTGCTTGACTTTGTTGAGAAGACAGAAGATGAATAAGATGTAATGGTTTTTAAAGAACTGATTTGATTGTCAGTAATGACAATGAGGACTTTTTATCCTTCCTCTGACAGGGAGGAAGATGAGAAAGACAGGGATTGCTCGCAGCAGTTCTCCCGCTGTCCAGCTTGCAACCAGGAGCATGACATTGTCCTGATCCTGCCATGTTCTCACACTCTGTGTGTTCACTGTGTAGCAGCTGGAGAGATAAAAAATTCAGGGAAGCCGCATCACCATAGTGTCGGTCTACCTGTGTGCTCCGCACTGTGCCCAGCCTGTCGAGATCCTGTGGAGCTGCCATGCTGGGACTGGTCATCTGCCACTTCCTGTCTTCCAAAGCATCCCACCCTCAGTCCTGCATGTGTCAGCAGGGAGACAGCATCTGAGGATCACCTTCAACAGGTGAGTGATCCAAACTAGGGAGGCAGAAAGATTCAAGACTTACAGAGTTTGTTTGTCACTTACAATAAGTGCAGTGAAATGCAGAATGTGGTATTTTTAAAGCCTCACAAAAAGACTAAAGAACAATAATTACAATGAATCTTAGAAAATAAGAAGCAGAAAGATAAATTCGAAGATGAAAATTTAAAATTAAAATAAATATAAAAAATAAATATAAAAATATAAAAATAAATATTTTAAAAAGTAAGAAGTTATTCTGACCTGTGTGGCCTCGGTGCTTCACTATATGAAGGGGGGGGGGGGGGGGGGGAGTACATATCACAATTGTGAGACTGACTTTAAACATTCTTGAAGGCAAATATGTAAAAAATAATTGAAAATTAAACATAACACTTCTGCATTATCACTCAAAGTGTTGCATCTGCATCTGGATAACTCCTCACCATCTGCCTTAGGCCAAGACTTTTCAGTCACCCATTACATGTGAACTATGTTCCTGCTTTGGATTCACAATTTATTTCTTGTCCTTTAAATTTCCTGCCACCACTGTCAACTTATTGTATTTAGGAGGACACACACTGCTGGGATGCTGATGACGCAACAGCACAGAGCTGTTTACATGGTGAGTATAGTGATACATATCTAGGAATAAACCTATATATGATCTTCATAGTGAGCAGGGAAACCTACATAATTCTATATACTCTCTCTCTGATTCAGGTTCCAATGCTGCCAGTTCCTCAGCAGGACCAATGGATGGCGCTGTAGACCTGCGAGAGGAGGAGATGGAGCAGTCTGTCTTTGGTCAGGGATCATACTGAATGTTCTTAACGGCCAAACAAAATACACCACTATTCAAAATCGCCTTCACCAAAAGCTTGATTTATTACTGTCGGATGGCTGAGAGGACAACTCTGTCTGAACTCTTTCATGCTTTTAGGCTGCAGAAAGTTTTATTAAGGGTTTGTAAAGAAAGTAATATGTTGTACATTGTTTTGTATACTGCAGTGGTTCAAACAGATACACATTTAGAATTGAAACAGCAGAAAGAGACAAAGATAGCTCAAGAGCAACAGTTAAATATGAATATAAGAAATCACCAGTCATTGGTAAAAGAAATGGAAATGCTTAGCAACAAATTTGTGCAGACAGCGTCAAATGCAGCCTATAAAGCCTAATAAAGCCTAGTAAAGCCTATAAGAAGTTGGAATTAAACGTAGGGTTGTGTATTGGCAATGATGATATGCATCGCAATACAAGGGCAACGACTTGATATATCGCATAAAAGTAAGAAAGTTATACAGTAAGAAAGTTGATATATTGATTTATAGGCCAGTGTTCTTTGTGTTGACACTTGGGATATCTTTGGTAACGTTGTTACGCTGAAGTGGAAGAGTCATCTGGTTGACGACCGATTACAATACTGCTACCTAGCTGTTGGGGCTTTGAACATAACACAAAAAAGTCACAAATATTTGCATATAAGTCATCACTTTAAGTTCGATATATGTGTTTCTATCTTTAACACCTCAAAATAGAAGCTGAAGTTTTAGTTTACGGTTAGCACCATTGGAACCTCACAGATTATAAAATGAACATGATATGGTCTGACGAATCACAGCTTAAACATATTATACCTAGCCATTAAATATTATCCATTACAATAATATAATAATCCATTACATTTTATCCCATTACAATAATGTAATGGATTCCCAAAACGTTTACATTGCTGCAACATAGTTGTGGATCAATAATGATCAAGGGTGGTTTATCTAGACTGGAGTAAAAATGGTTCCACTGTAGGGACATGTTTCAAGTGTAAATAAGGCTGAATTATGCTGTTATGATGTCAGATGTTTTTATTCTGACACGTTCTTATACCAGCTGACACTTGGGGCAGGATTAGGGTAATTGACACGGATGTGTTTCTGTTGGAGGAACATTAAAGCCTGGTGCGTATCATACAGATGCACCAGAGTACCTTCTGCATCTTGATGAGATGACAAAGCATCAGTATGTGACAAGATGGAAATGAGGCTGGTCTCTTTAATCAATGTTAAACAGCTTTGAAGGAAAGAACATCAGTCAATCAATGCAGTCAATCACCAATGTGATTTTATGTATAGATAAGATGATTCTTGTGTGTAAGAATCATCAGTATTAAATGTTCTCTTCTTTCATCCTCTGTTCCCTTCTGGTCTATTTTAGGGCTACGTTTTGCTCTGGACCCTTCAACCGTTCCTCCATCTCTTCACCTTTCCAAGTCCTCCCTCACCATCACCTACCAAGGAGAGGGCCCTCCTAGCCCACCTCCAGACAACAAGGTCAGGAGATCAATGACCTCTGACCCTGTGGTTACACTGGCTCTACCCCAGGTCCGCGCTGATGTTGTCATCGCTCGAGGACAGTATTACTGGGAGGTGGATGTCTGTAACAGCTCTGTCTACAGGATCGGTGAGAAGTCTCTTGAGTTGGTTGGTTCGACGCCAGTGTGCTTATTGTTTCCAGAAATCCAGAGCTGAGTCAGCAGACTGTGCTTGTTTAAGTCTACAATCACATGTAAACACACATGCTCATGTCATCAAGACAGACAGTACTGACAGTACTGCTCACAGTGCAACTAAGAGGTTGGTTAGACAATTGACAGACCATTGATGATTGGAAACGTGATTTCTTTTCTTCGCGTTTTATCAAATCACCAGGTATTCTAATACCTGTAACTTAAACTCAAAACTTAAATGTTATCCACTGAAAAGGCATTTTTGATTAATGCAGTTCAAAAACTCTGGTACTCATCTTTCACAGGAGTGGTTAAAAATGAATGTAATAACTTTACATTTGGAAATCTTGAGCCAAATCGTATTTGGAAATATTTTTTTTGGAATGACCAGATTGACATAAATAAATAGTTGAACTGTTTTTGTAGCTGAAGTACTGATGTCCACATTACCATTCTATTCATACTATTCCAATTCTGCTTCTGATTTATCTGAATTAGTCTATCTCAAGATATTTTAACCCACGTCATCAGCTGCTTCAGCTTGTCTTCATTACCTCCATTTTCGCTCGTGTCCATTTGCTTGTTTGTGGGTTCAGTTTGGTGTTTGTTGTTTGTTTGTTAGCATGATTATGCAAAAACTGTTTTCCACAAAACCTGGTGGAAGGATAGGGGCATGGGACAGATAAATGGTACAAATCCAGCTAAATGGGCAGATCCGGGAATTTTTAATATCTTGTCTTGACATTGCGAGATAGGGCATTTTTCAACATTTTCACTAATTACGCAAAAACTACTGAACTGATTTCCACAAAACCTATGGTGGAGTGGGACAAGCAAGCTAAACAGACATGTAAGATTGTTCAACCTTGGTGGATGTGTGCACACTACTGAGTGTCGTTGTAGTTTTCAGGTTAATGGCATCAAAACCCTCCAATATGAATGAAAAATGCAATGAACGTGAAGTGCTGGTGCTGCACCATCATGCTACTGCAACAGTACACTAACATAGAGAAAGTTCTTTTGAATGCATCAATTCAAGTAAACAAACAGGACACGATTTTAAATACCTCAGATTTATTGTTCTAGAGGAAGACTAAAATTATTAGTACACCAACAGGCTCACAGTAAGAATGTTAACATGATGTATTATGGTTGCAGACTTTTGAAAGAGTGGAGATTTAAAGGTTTAAAATCTTGTAAAGTTTTGTGAAAGTGTTTTCTGATCTGAAGACTTTTTGGGACTACTAACTGGGGAGCTCCCCCAAGAACTAAAAACCTGCAAGGATTTTATTTTTATTTTTGTGTTCACACTGTCAAAATTAAGAGTGAAGTAACAGAAGCTGGCCGGTGGTTGTTGCATTGGCTTATGTGCTCACCCGATCTTCACTTACACCACTCAAGGTTCCTCGTGTGCTTGGAGAGAACCTAGTCTGGAGCTGGAACTAAAAAGAGTTCCTCAAAACAGAGTTCTGAGAACTATGATTGTTCCTAATTCCTGTAGCGTGGATAAAAGGAGGTTCTTAGAAATATGAAGAGGTTCCTCTAGTCCAAAAACACCTCATTGTTCACAGTGAGTATTACATGTCACTTTTTTCTCTTTCAGGTGTGAGATCATTGGATGGTTCTGGCGGCTGGTGGCTCCAAAGGCAGGGTTTGTCATTTTGTACAGTTTATGATGGGAGCCAGGAGCCACTTTGCACTGTCCCACCTCAGATCAAAACCCTTGGGGTGTTCCTGAACATTGGTGGCGGTGTACTGAGTTTCTACAACCCTTTGACCCAGGAGCACCTAGCCACGCTGCCTACCCGCTTCAACCCTGCTGGAGTGCTACCGGCCTTTGGCTTGGGTCAGGGCAGATTGAGGTTGCGCTGCGGCCTTCCCCCTCCTCCCCATGTGTTCCTCAGTAAGGACTCGGCCTACAGGCGGCCTCGTTGGACTGGCGGAGGCCAGTGGCGCAGGCAGATTCGCTTCCAGTCAGTAAGGAAGGTGATACAGAAGTTTGAAGAACTGGCTGTGTCGGACTCAGACTCAGGCTTTGTGTCGAGTTTTGGATCATCATGCTCCACCTTGGCCTCTCTTCCAGATCTGGGAATTCCTGGGATGTTTCCCCTTGGTCAGGGAGAACAGGAAACTGGAGCTGAGTAAGAGCAGCGTATGAAACTCATCACTGGGCATTTCAGAAACACAACCGCTGCTTCTCTGAGTGGCTTGATCTCTGGTTGTCATTTGAAAGGCTAATTTTTCATCTTGAAGGACTTTTGGCTGCCTCTTGTCACTCTCTGTGTGACCCTAGACCTGCAATTGACTCTCTCCGCAGGACACAGCTCTTTCTCTCGAGCAAACAACCCCCACTGGTTTAGGATTGGGCCGACAAGAGTCCTCCGTATTGTGAAGTGTGAGGAAAGGGTTGGCTTTTAGCAGTGGGACACCATGATATGTGTGATGGTTGTCAGATGGTGGGGGTCCTACAGTAATAGTATTCTTATATGTGTGTATGTGGGCATAAGCACATGTGTTTGCTCTGCCACATTTCGCTTTGTGTGGGAGCAAGAGGGCACAATGTACCAGCAACATGGGGTGAGAAAACGAGGTGTGAGTACAGTGACACCAGTGGTGTCAGAGCAGTGAGGACAGGTGGTAACATTTGTTTATCCCGCGGCCTGCCTTCGATAGGACAGTAGGGCTGCCCTTTTCTGACCCTTTGAAAACCACAGGACTCCCAAACACTTCAAAAGGGGCGACAGAGAACGGGAGAACAGAGCGGGAGAAAGAGAAAACAGCATGCATGAATTAAAGACAGCAGGTGACCTGGTAAAAAAAAGAGAAATGAGCTTGAGAGAGGGATTCCCATCAGCTTTCATGCCAAGAAGCTTTGAAAAGTCAACAGGCCTCACCATCTGACGACTTCATTTAACATAGAATTGAGGTGCAGAGGCCACTACTTTAGATTCAAAGTTAAATACAAATCTATGTTTTTGAGGATTTTGAGCTTCTCTTGTATTTCTTCTTAACTTTCGCTCCACAGCCTTTGTTTGGCATGACAGACAGGCACAAAATTTCAACAATTTTCTCTTCCATCCCCATGTTCTTGAGCCCCATTTGAAGAACTACTGATGCCGAGGACTTGGCATGCAGGCTGATGCTATCTTCCTTGACCGCTTGACTTATGATGAAGTAATGCAGGCCACATTGAAGAATTCCTGCCCCACCTTCTCCTACGTGGCTTTTGTGCGGTGTAATTTTCAAATATTCAGTCAGACTGTAAATCTCATTGTAAGAATTTGAAAAATCCTTGTGATTAAAACAGTATAAATCAGTAATAGCACTAAGGGACAAGTAGGAGTGGATTTAGGCCAGTTATCCATTAAGCATCATTAATTTCATGCATGGGAGAAATCAGTTAAGTAGAACGTTGGGCTCAGTAATAACTGATGAGTCAGAGAGGCTTGTCAGACTGTCGCCTCTCAGACCACTCATAAGGCTGACTGACTGTGCTGTTGATGTTTAACGGTCGAGGTATTTACCACGCGACTTAAGCATGTGGGTGCCGTGACCACTTGCTCTGGCGCAGCTCCCTCTGCAGATCTATTACCAACAAAATGTGTGGAAGCAATTTGACTCTTGTAAAGAGAAATGAGAGAGAGATTACAAAGAGTTCGGAAGAGAGAGGGGGGAGTTTGCCAGGAAGGATGGATAAGACTTGAAACGTGTTGTGCCATGTGTTCATATTTGGCAGTGTCTGCTGTATGCAGTCTGGCTGTCTGCACATGAACTGTACAGCAAGGTGCAGTGGTGGAAGTGTATTTATAAGTACTGTACTGTGCTTAAGTGCAACTTTGAGAGCCTATTCTAGAATATTTCCATGTTTCTTCAAGATATTTATTCATGCTTTGTACCATATTTAAATTATCCTGTTTAGTGAGTTTTTTTCTCACTCTTATGAATCTGTATAGAGTCACTGCTTCCTTCATGTCATGTCTTAATGCTATGTCTTATGTCTTGTGATTACTAGTTACTTTGAAGACTCATATACACAAGTAGCCCTCTAAAAATTTTTACTTCACTGAGTATTTTCTTACTTTTCTTCATTACCTTGTTTTCCAATACAGGTCAAAGGAAAATTTTCTTTTCACACTACAAAATGATTTGTTGGATTCATTTAATTTTATTTTAAGTGGTTGCACAAAATAAATAGTAACTAGAGTTTATGTTTTTTAAGGTGAATGTGCTGATCATTTTTTTGGTCATATTAAACTATATTTATAATCTATACTAGCTAAATTTGGAGTCATCAGTTCACCTATATTGCATGTTTGTGGGCTGTGGAAGGAAGAACACATGCGGGGAGAACATGCAAACTCTTCACAGAAAGGCCCGAGGTCAGGATTCGAACCCAGAACCTTCTTGCTGTGAGGCGACAGTGCCGTGTTTGCATGTGTGTGCAAACGCAAACAGGACAGTCTGTGGACATTACATGGGCCAGTACATTTTCAAAATAAAGCAGGATTTAATATCACATTAAAACCTTTTAAAGTAAACCAAATTAAAATATGTAACATGTACTAAGCATCAGAATCTTTCTTTTTTTTCATGTACTCCTCTTCTAAATATGGATTACCAACAAAAAATTAGGACTTTATAAAGATATTGCTATACAAATACCCAACAAAATATAAAATAAAATTAGCCCCATCTTAGCAAACATCATCTGTAAACTGCTGCATATACTTTAATGCATCGCTAATAACACTCCAATAATATTATAAATACAGAAGGGTGTTGTTACTGATCAGCACACTGTCTGTTGAGGTTCATCAGCAAGGAGGACTGATATTTAACAATGATGAGGGCCATTGTGCTTAATAATGAGTACTAGTTCTTTTTTATATTTAAGTTTAGCACACAATAGTTCTATACTTTACCACAGTGTGGTTTTGTAATGGAGTATTTCTAAGAATTGTTACTTAAAGTTATCTGAAATGTTCTCCTACCATTGTCAATATAAAATGATGAATACAGACTGAACTATGCAGCATTATAGAGTTCAAATTACCCTCATCCTTACAAGTCAGTAATTATCATGATGATTAATTGGACCATATATTAAATAAATATTATGATGATTTGAGTTTTATTGTTATAACACTCCGAATTATTTTGAGAAATTAAGTACAATTTTTAAGGATTTTAAGTTATCACAGAGCATTTTTTTTTATTTTTCTCTTACTGATAGGTAAAAGATTTAAATACTTGCAATTGAACATCTTCAGTTCGCAGCTTGTTGCTCCACTTTTTCTCCATCTTTTCCATTTATTCATGACCAATGATGGAGACTTCAACAGCACATCTCCCTGAAGTGTCAAAATAAACCAAGCTCCCCCACAGAAGCCATACTCAGTAGCAACATTTGGAGTTGGCTTTTGCCCTCTAATTACCTCCAGTAATTATCGTCACACTCTCAATCATGGATGATGGTGAGAAGAGGAACTGGTTCGCTTTTCTCTGAAGTTTCGACTTTGTCTGCAAATGGATTCCGTTTGTATGAATAAACATCAACTCTGCAAGACTTCTCTGTTTGCATATTGAATGAGGAAAGACACATTCGCCCCTTTCCGACATAAAATTAGCTTTACAACTGAGACTTATTACCATCATTATCAGCATCAGCATAACAGTGGTTGTAAAAGCATCATGAGCCTCTTCTTGCTCTGTGGCACATCCTGCTTTTAAATGATATGTAGTGGCAGGCTACTTTTAGATGACGATTACAGGTCCTGCGGGAGGGCACTTTTCTGGATTTGATTATTTTGGCGTCAAAGATAATTTTCCATCATCCCTAACTGGGTTCCTTCAGATGTCTGCGCGTGATAGAATAACCTGAAATGTGCGCATGAGATAGGAATGCGGCGGGGAAAGCACTATTACACCCAAAGAGTGTATCATGGTTTATCCAAACATTAGTCAGAAATAATTGAGTCGTTAAGATGCATTTGCGGGAGATTATTACCGGTGTACTGCCAGGCCACATGCAGAATTTGTTCTCTGAGCCACATGGGAGCCTTTTTGCTGCCACAACTTCTCTAAAGCACTGGGGTTAATTTAACATGACTCCATAGGTGCATTATAATCATACTTAGGAAGAAGCTGTTTTTTATTCCCATTATCATGTCTGCTTGTGCGCCAAGCTTCCATGTGATGAGGAACAGGTGGTGTGTGAGTGAGAAAGAGACAGACAGAGAGATGCACATCTGCCAGGCTATCGCTGCTCTGAATATTCACACCTCCCAGTCCAACCAGCAAACAGGATGCGGTCCCTTCTGAATGTGTGCGCAGTGTCAGACAGAGAGATTAAGGGGTGGGGGGGGTGGGGGAGGAGACGGGAGGGGGGGTGGATACTGTTAAACAACCCGCGTTTATGACCTGCAAACCGAGTCGTCTGACAAACAAGAGCAAATACACAGCACGATAATGGATCCATCCAGCTGCACCATTACGCCATTATGGATGATTTACAGGCGATTCACCCCCCCTCCAATACACACAGGCGCGCGCACGCACTCCCTACATGAGATTTCGATAATGTCCTTTTAATGAAGTCACATTAGGGTCTGTAAAACTCTGTTGCTGTTTCTTCCATGCATGCCAGCGGTGTTTCACAAGAGGTTGGACTGTATTTGTAAAAAAAAAAAAAAGGAACATTGCGTCTGTTTCTAATTGAGTCCTGGTTGCAAACGTCACAAACCGCCGTCAATCGACTGTTTAGGTATCTGTAATGTTTCGTGGCATAACAGAGATGACTGCAGAGTTCATTCTCACTCTTCTTTTTCTCCAAACCTTCTCCTCGCCCCCCCCCCTTGTAACACAAACAGTGAGATGTGTAAATATCAACATAATGTTTTGTTTTTATTTTAACATAATCAATAAAATGTTAGTGTCGTGATGGGTAGATGGCCCTGGAATGGACGTCCACTGCTCAATGGAGACAAAATATCATCGGCTCATTCAATACTGCGCAAATATAAAGCATGTTTGAATATTTAAGTTTTTTTTTAATATATTCTGATTCATATGTGGCTTCATGACACGGCATTAAAAGTGTGCAACGTCAGAGCTTTGTTAGGAAATTTGCCAATTACATATTTCTGCGCATGACCAAAACTAAATTATTAAGACGTTTTCACTTTTTCCCAATTCCTTTAGGAACACAACCCTTAAAGAATCTGGTTTTCTTGTCTTAACAGTCAGATTTCACCAAAATAACAAAATGCATAAAAGCTGAGTGAAAACATTGTAGCCTAACTTAAAGTTAAGTGAGGGGTTAAATAATGGCCACGTCTGCAGAAAGGAGTGGGAATCACAATTTATTTTTCATGCACTGTCTTCAGAGTTTCTAAACATGCGCTAGACGCTTCCAATACACAAAACGCTGCCGTCATTGTCCCGGAGGAGCTGTATGTGTACTGGGTTTTGTTAGCTCCAATAGACATTTTACCATCCAGCCTGCTTAATGAATCACCGACTGCAGCAGAAGAAAAGTGTCGCTTATCACCCTATGATGAAGTGTAAACAGGCCATCATCGACTCCCATTGCTGCCGGGAGAGGAGAGGTGGGGGGGGGGCGCGCGTGAATCTCTACACCCGGGTGGAAGTGGCTCCCACAGGCCACATAATGCCACACATGCATACATTTATCTACGCTCGCACCTCGGCCTGGACTTTTGGCACAAAACCAATTAGATTTGGCTCTTTTTTTTTATGAAGACCTGGGGTCTGTTTGCTGTGACAATATAATAACCAACCTATATAGAAATAATGAAAGAAAATCAAGTGCGCGCATGTTGCTGTCCCCTGTTGGTTCTCAAGTGGAAACTGTTATGCGTATAAATGCGTATGCATTTGATTCTCACTGCAAAGGCACTATTTAGAACATATTCCCTAAAATAAAGCAATCAGAACAAAAACATTATCAAATATATTATCATTATTGACATTATATCAAAAACCCAGAATCAATCACATGTATTCCAAGTATTCCATCCATATAATAAGCCTGACCTTTGCTGGTCTCTTAAATAAATCATCCTAATGTAAACCTCAACCACAGAACATTTGTTCTGCATGGCTGCAAGGTATCACCATATAGCTGAACTGTTGCTCATCTGCTCTGCTTTTGCTTGATGGGACCCTTTCCCAAATCTAAATGGGCCCTTATAAATTTCACTTCTTGGTGTTTTGAAGATCCACATTGCCCACAGTGAGTTTTAAAAGATCTTAGGTTAAATAGCTTTTGGCACCTGTATCCATATCTGAGAGCAGGCATATAAAACGAAGCCATAATAAGCCATAAGGTACAGTTTGAGGTCTGAAAGAGGACAGAAGGTTGCAGAGGGCCAGGAGGTATTCAAACTATTTTCATTTGTTTCTGTTAAGTCACTTAGGTCTGAGCTCCAAGAACACTTGAAAAAATAGACGGTGCAGCCAGCCACAGCAGCAGACACTCACACATTCCTTACTGTACATGATCTGGAGATTCACACTTTGTGTCCACAGGAGCGCTGGTGTAGTTCTACCTCATCAGTGCTGAGATGCAGAGTGGAAGCCAAGATACAGCGAGGAGTCTTGTTAAAGTGTGGAAATCAGAGCAGAAACACCATATTTTAGGATGACAAACAATCAATGTACAGTAGGAAAAAATAAATAAGGGCACATTTGGTACTACCACTATAATAATAATAGTATTAATAATATAATATTTGTTTGCTTCTGTTTAACTTAACAAATAAACTCAATATAAGACAAGTGAACCAAAATATTAGCCGAAAAAAGGAAAGAAAGAGAAAAAGAAAAAGACATTTGAGAGTAATATCTGTAGGTCCAAGCCATCACTTAACAGCTTTCATGTTAAATGTATCACTCAGCCTTTAACCTGCTTTTTGATCAATGTGATAAAAGGGGAATTCAATGGGAAGTCATTTTCATGATGAAATTATAAGAGCAAAGCTAATGAGCCCACTAATCGTTCAGGGACGTTCAAACACAGCTTCACTTTGTCCTTAGATTTATTTATTTGTTGTAAAAAAAAACAGCGTTAATGAGGTTTCAGACGCACCTTTATTTCCCATATCTCGAGTAAGTAGTGAATTGATAGGGGCGTCAATTTCCCTTTCAATCACCCACCCCCACCCATCACCCTTCCACCCAGCATCTCTCCACCTCCTCCTCCCGGCCGGTGGCTGCTTGAAGCTGTCAGGGAAGCAGGCTATAAAGCAGAAAGGGACGGGGCTCTGAGGAGGCTGTTGGTCCTGGGGAAAAACAAACGGTGCGGCTGTGCACGAGCTCTCTCTCTCTGGGAAAACCTCGGATGATTTAAAATAGGAGACTTTCGAACTTACTGTCAGCGGACACTTGGACGCACGGAGGAAGGTTGCGGCTTTTATTGGGGTGTGTAAGTAGTCGCCGTACGTCGACAGAGGCCACATAAAGTGCACGTCATCGGGAGTTCGCAGGAAACATTTCGCGGAGTGACGAGAGTGAGGTTTGGGATGCTTGTCCCTCGCGCGCTCCGTTCCTTGCTGTGCGTTCTGAGCTGCGCGTGGCTGCACGCAGGAGCGGCCTCGCGGCTCAAGTCTCCCGCTCTGCCTATCCAGTCAGAGAGGGAGCTTCTGCCCTCCAAAGGCTTGTCAGGTAAGGAAACCAACGCACTGCTGCACAGGCTGCAACAACGATAAAACATTTTTTTTTTTATGCTAGTGCTATACATCCAATAGAATTAATGCTTGGGCCTGTTGATCGAACCAGCAAAGTAAAAGAGATAAACTCGGCCTGCGTGACATCAAAACAGTCTAAAAGTCCGTACTGTTATTTAATGAATGCTGTAACTCGATATGAAAATAACACCTATTTGCAGTCAGCGTACTTTAGCATTTATAGTGGTAGAATGACGTGAATATATTTTTGTAGAAAAAAAAACAATAAGGTTTGGGTTGTTGTGCTACATGCAGTGTCCCGGGTCCAGGTTATGACCTGGAGGATAGCCCTCTACACGGCAGCCTTATTGACACGATACAGATTTAGTTAATGAAATTAACCGGTTTTTACTACTATTTCAGGTCAAAATGGCTGCCGTGAAAAGGGGTATTTAAAAAAATATCAAGACATAAAAATTGAATGTTGAGTGAAAAGAACTGCCTTTACTTACCCGAGTGTGATGGTGTGTCATTTTCGTGAATTTCCATATTTCCTCTGAATTTTTTTTTTTCCCTTAAGCCTGGGTTACTTCAAGTGTAAACAAGCGGCAAACATCTGAGTCATAACCACAGTGACTGCCATGTGATTCATGTGTGAAAGCCCCCACGTTCAAAGCTCACTGCGGCTTTCATACGGTAACCACTCGGGAGTTCCAAACTGTGGGAACTCCACGTTAATCACCGCCTGAACGTCTAATTCTGCTGTGGAAACTGTAATCAATCGACTTTCCATTACAAGTATTGGCTCCTCTTAGATGATGTATTTGAGCAGAGACAGAAGTGGCAGGCTAAGCGAGCTGCCCCATTTAACTGGGCTGTTTAAAGTAGTCACTGTAATGAAAGAATAATGTGAACCATGTTTGTTGCATTGAACAGGACGGGGCATCAGCTCCAGAGAAGTCGGCCAGGGGTGACCTCACCTTTGGTTTGTGTATACAGTCAGACAGGGGGGACCTCACCACACACATAGTGGGCCTGTTGCTTAGAGGCAATTATCCTGATCATATATCACTGTAATATTCCTGTGGTAACACGGCGTGACTAACACTTAATTTGGATTTTACTATAGCAGTAAAACATTTTTTTTAAAACATTTTATCTTCTGTATAATCAATATACAGTGCAGTACACTGGGTTTCAAGTGAAACAATGATGATATTGTTCTATTTTTCAGCTTTGAGAGAGTCTGATGATGTTCTCCTGCACATTGGATAAGGATCTGTAGCCCTTCTCACCTTTGAGTGAAGGCCTTTGCTTTCTATATTCATCCGATGTGGATGTAAACACAACGTCAACTTCGTAGCACAGAGCTAAAACAAATCCACTGTAATAATCCTTAATACCTCTACAGTATATGCACAAGGGGAATTTATTGCAAACTTGGTGCACTTTATTTCTTACCTCTTGTTGCTTATTTCATATAGTATTTGCAGTATGTCTTTAAAATATATTGACCTCAGCAATGATCTCATAAAATCCTTTTAACAAACTTTCACCTACATTGTATATATTCCTGGGAAATTTGAATTTCTCTCATGACTACTGGTGGATCATTCAGATGAGGCTGTCAAGTCCTGAGTCCCAAAACTCACGAGGCACTCAGGGAGTTTCAGTTGCCTTCAACATGTCTGGGCAGTGTAAGATTTATTTGGTGAATCTGAAAATGGGTACATTAGCTCAGTCTGCATAATTTGTCATCCTGCATGTCTGACATCTTGCTCTCAAATATCAAGAAATGTATGTAAGTCACATTAAATCATAAAATACCACAGTTAAATTCTTATTGTGATCATAACTAGCTACTGTCTGACCATGAAAGGATACAGAATGTAATAGGCAGTGTTTGTTTTACAGGATGCTCATTCGGAGGCCGATTCTATTCTCTGGGGGATACATGGCACCCAGATCTGGGGGAGCCCTTTGGTGTTATGCACTGTGTCCAGTGCCGCTGTGAACCAGTAAGTTTTGTCAGTAGCAAGCTGAAGTAGCCCCTGAATGTCAGAATTCATCACTGTGTGTTTTCAGATGAGATGACTGACTGATGATGTCTGTTTCTCTGGTTTTTCATTGGCAGCAAAAGGGCCGTCGTGGCAAGGTGTTTGGGAAAGTAAACTGTAAGAATATCAAACAGGACTGTCCAGTCCTGGACTGTGACGATCCCATTCTGCTCCCAGGGCACTGCTGTAAATCATGCCCCAAAGGTAACCATCTGCTGCTCTGAGGTTTTCAGGTCTTTTTTCTTACTTGTGATCAAAACCCTGCTGTCCTGAATGCATGAAATAGTCAGCTGATAAAACAAGCAAGCACACCTTGATGTTGAATTGGTCTGACTTGTTCCCCATCAATGGCTTTTTTCCCCACAGTTATTGTTTATTCTTTGTTTGATTCATCTTTTCTTCCTCTCCTTCCTCCCTTTATGTCCCCATCTTTCCCTGTTGTACTCCCAGTTCTTTTGTTCCATCCCCCTCGTCAGCCGGTTAGCAGTTGTTTGATGCAATAATCAGGTCAATTGATTTTCCATTCAGCTGCATGAAATGGACATTTTCTCTAACTAGCCATACCTCAAAGTGCCACCCATCAATTTAACCTCATTCAGATGAAGCCACTTGTCTACACACTGCTGCGCAAATAGTTCCACCTTATTAGAGAATTAGAGCTCCCCTGCACGTGCTCTCACACACACACACACACACACACACACACACACACACACACACACGGTGTGTCTTCACGTTCCGCTGTTATTAAGCAAAGTGAGTGTTTTTCTATCCTGTTTGTCTGGTAATGGAATGGAAAGTAAAGGTAAAGCCTGTACGGACAACACTGTGCTGTGTGTATCTTTGTGTGTGTGTGCATTTGTATGTGTTTGTGTTGTGGTCAAGTTTTAAGGAAAGGGTTGAGTGTGTTTGTCTTAGTTTTGGCACTATAACAGCTCGTGTGTTTGTGTAAGTGATGGAAAATGGTGTGTTTACGTGTGCGCCCCTGTTTGTGTATACGTGTAATGTGGTGCACCTGAGGATACAGAATAAGTGGGGAGAAGTGAGAGTGACACTGCCCAGAAGCCCTAAAGCGTGTCCAGTGGAGCATAGCCATGAGGGACGGAGGGAGGAATGATGAGATTTGAAGATTTGTGTGTGTGTGTGTGTGTGTGTGTGTATGTGTGTGTGTGCGTGTGTGTGTGTGTGTGCGTGTGCCACTCAGACGCTAAGAAAGAAAACAGACAGTCCAGCCAATTTCCTCAGAAAACTGCTTAAGTTTTCATAAGCCAGTGTATGGTTTTATTTCTCAAGATGGTGTCAGTAGGACTTTATTTTCAACCTCTCTTGCCCAGTCTGTATTTGTTAAAGTTTGTATCCGGCTGCTGATCTCCACACGTTTCTCTCTTTCAATCCACACTCAAAAAATGTGATTTAGTAAACAAAGGTTGACAGCTGATGGTTTAGTCTCATCTGTGCAACATATAATATATACGGTATTATGTGTTATACATTGAGGACAATGTAGCAGAATGTCTTTTGAAATGTTTGGATTCATTTGATTTACCTTGCAAGATACTAAAAGGCAGACAGTGAAAATCTTTTTTAGCAACTTAAATACTGCTCATGTTCCTCCCATCAGGAAATATAAAGATAATGAAATATATTCTTGTTTGTACAAAATTTTATCACATTGAAATTTGGTTAGGCCAACATTCAAAAATCTATCAAATAGCCATATATACTGGCAAATTCTGTACGTATAACTGTAATTTAACTCTCGACAACTTAAAAAACTTTACTATTTAATGGTTGCTTTTTCCCTCTACAGGTGTGGATGACAGGAAACAGACAGACTCTGCGCCGGACAGCTTTGATTACTACCTCGAGAAGCGCAAAGAGAAGGAGGATGACCTCCACAAATCTTACAACGATCGATCGTATCTAACCTCTGAGGAGGTCGGCCCTGGGGAGAGCCGCACTGGTGAGTAGGAGTAGCCATAGACATGTGCTAGACCACCAACACATACAACAACAACAACAAAATGCCCCCCCCCCCAAAAAGAAATATTTTCCTGTTTTACATACAATTTTATTTAAATTAAATAACTTAGTCTGATTAGAATAAATAATGTAAACTTATACATAAACCATACATGTATATTCAAATATTATAAACATAATTATTCAAGTATTGAAAATACTGCATTTCTTATTACTTATTCTTTGTCCTGTAATAAATCACACTTGTAATTTAATTTATATAAATTGACTCAACGTGATAGAAAAACATTGCATTATTTATTACCCTTTATGATGTACCTGTGTGATCAAATTAAATGTAACATTAAAAAGTAATTGAAGTATTTAAATGTAGTGTTTCTGCACAATTATTTTATGGTGAAATGTTATTTTTTAGGCCCATAAAAGAGCTAAATTACTAATAAAACATTGAAATAAAGACTTCAGACAGGAATGCTTATCATGACATGCAGTGTGTGAGTAATTACCTAACACTCTCTCCCTCTGCAGACTTTGTGGCGGTGTTGACAGGAGTGACAGAGTCATGGCTGCCCAGCTCCAGTGGTGTTGCCAGAGCTCGTTTCTCTCTGACCAGATCTAGCCTGGCATTCTCCATCACATACCAGAGGTGAGACTCACAGTGTGTCATAATTAAAATGTCTTTTACTTCTTTGTCTCTGGATGTGGTTTTCTCTTTTTCTGATTGGCCCCAGAAGCATCACTGTTCATCATTTCCTCATTTCCAGCTGTTTTCCTGCATGCACCAAATAACCTTGAAATGTTTTGGATAGTGAATATAAAATACTTCACAGCCTGTTTGTTGTATAAACTATAACCGTGGTGCAACACTCAGCATGAAGAAGTAGCAAAATTGAGTTGCTGAAAAACTGACCGTGGATGTTTGTCCATTTTTACCGCATCTTCCGTCATTTTTCAGAATGGGCCGGCCCAGTGAAATAATCTTCCTGGGTTCAGATGGGACCACGGCTTTTGAGTACACAGTCCCCAAAGGACAGTCAGACATGGTAAGACATCACACAAATAAAAAATTGTTTCCTCTTGCTTGTTTTAGTCTTGTTATAATTACACGTATTTGTATGTTTCCTGAGTTAGATAGAAATTAGGTACTGGTATGAAGAATACTCTCACTCCATGACTCCATGCTTTTTCTCCCATTACTCATTCTGTTACAATAAACACACATATATACATGTGTATGATATACACATGTATATATATATATATACATGTGTATATCTGTATATATCATACAGATATACACAAATACAGTGACACTTTATTGGGTCCTTCTAAACATCACAACCTCAGACTCATTGCAGTACACATCGACACACAACCACTTAAAAACAGGGAGAAACCACCATCAGATCAGAGGTGTACAAGAGTTAAGTAAAAGGGCATTATTGTCCCGATGAATCTGTAAATTGATATGTTGGTGTGCGAGCAGCACTAGAGCATACATGTCCACCTACTCGCTAACGTCTGGCTCGATCACTGCACATCATTTCCAGCCAAGAAACACACATCTCCTTATTCTATTTCAGACCCAAACACTCTGTTCAGCGAGGCAGCAGCCCCCTCAATACAGGACGCAAGTTATTATTTTTAGATAAATGTCAGTGTCAAGCACCAGAGGACCTTAGAGAAAACACTCCAGCACAAAAAAGGAGGAAGGGGAGGGTGGTCGGGGAGTTTGCAGGACCAAAACATTTGGAAAAAGAATTTTTCACATGTTACATCACTGCTTAGCAGGGGGATAGAGACCATCATTTATTAAAATGGAGATTACTCCTGAACTGACAGTTATGAGGTGTCGGCACACTGCCACATTTCTTCCGTCTGCTCTCGGAGAGAAGTGAAGGTTTTTTTGTCGAAGGTTTGCGTTCTGGGGATGAGAGAAGTCACATAGTTTGATGTATTTAACAGATGTGCTATCTGTATACCTTTTATCAAAATGTTCGGAGATTGTAGACCAAGTATGATTTGACATCTCGGTCCATCCTCACTGCAACGCTATCGCAGCTTACCTGCCTGTATGTGTTTGTGTAGATCTGTGGAGTATGGAAGAACCTGCCTAAACCTCTAATGCGACAGCTGCAGTCTGAGCAGATGCGCATCAGCATGTCAACATGGACAAGCAGAAGAGAAGAAGTGGAGGGGAAGATCATCAAACACAGGGCACTGTTTGCTGGTATGTATGCATGTGGGATATTTTAGCATTCTGATGGTTCATTATTTATTTGCAATGTTACTTTAGACATGTGTATGCCTTTGTCTTTGCGTTTTCATTACAAAATAAACCCAATATTTACAAAGCGGTGAAATTGTATATGTTCTCATGTAAGCTTAAAAAGCCTTGCGTGGATTAACATGGCTACACAGAGTGGCCTTTGTTTACAGACGAGTATTTTAATAGATTAATCGAATGCAGATACTCGGTATGTTAATGCATGTCTTTTGTGCAGAGACGTTCAGTTCAACATTGACTTCGGAGGAGGTGAATTCAGGCATGGGAGGCATTGCCTTGTTGACGCTGAGTGACACAGAGAACAACCTCCACTTCATACTCATCCTTCAGGGCCTCATCAAACACAAAGACAAAGGTGAGAGTCAGCACTGAGGTGTAGAGAAAATGGAGGGTTGACATCAAGTTATGAAACTGAACCTGTAAAACCACTGCAGATGTAAAACTACTCAGGGTTCGTACGCGGTATGGAAAAGTATGGAATTTGATTTTGTTTGTTTTTCCCAGGTCTTGAAAAGTCTGGGGGGGAAAAGAAAGGGGGGTATGGAAAAATGTATGTGTTTCCAGACTATTATCCGTGTCTTCTAAAATGTAAAATTCTGAATTTTTAAAAATATATTGATCATACAAGCGGAGTGCTCAATATTTTACCACGAGGGCCAGGGCCACTAGTGAGAGTGAGTTTCATTGGATTGAGTTGAGCAAGTTTCAAGGTTAAGTAGGTCGCAGCGTCTACACTCTGTGTTAATCCGTTTTTTGGCTCAACCGAGACCAAAACCAACAACAATTGATGAACCTGCCACCGCGCCGAATGATGAATGGTAAGAATTTGAGCTAACGTGAACTAGCTTAGCTTTAAAATGGAAAAATCTACAGAAAAGTCTGGAAAGGTATGGAATTTTGAGATGGAAAAGGTATGGAATTTTGAAGTGGAAAATGTGTAACTACTGGGACAAGAATGCACTTTTAGGATCCGTTATCACTACGATCTATTTCATTTTAGTGCTTCAGTGCTTCACCTCAAATATGGGGGGGCCACTGTTTCAGGAGGGACATGCATCACAGACATTAATGAGAAAATGTCTCTCTCTTTTCTCAGAGCCCCTTGTGGTGCCCATCAGAGTCCAGCTTGTGTACCGCCAGCACATCCTGAGAGAGGTCCGAGCCAACATCACTTCTCATGTGAGTAATGACACACATTAACCATGGTCTATAGTTTCACACGGTATTTGGATGCAGATGCCACCAGTAAAAGCCAGTAAAATCTTTACCAAGATTTAGACAATTCTTTGTTTGTTTAATATTAGGTTTTTTTTCCCCCATAAATTATATGGAAAAACAATCAATTAACAAAACCAATACTCAGTGTGAAATAAGTGTGAGTTTTATGGAAAAGCGCCATAGTATCTGGGACAGATGGTGACTGAAGGGGTGACTGGAGTAGCAGCAATCACTTTGGTCGGGTGCATATAACACAGCAACACTCTCACACTTGAAGACGGATGTGGTTAGGTTGCCACATCCTAACACTGATGTTGCCACCGCTCTGATCAAAGCTGACTACCCTGAGAAGTGTCACGAGAAAAGGAAAGGTTAGGAGAAAAGAAAGTTTGTGAGAGGATCATAGCAGGAGACAGATGTTAGCAAGGGATGAGAGACAGAGGACAGAGGGGAGGTAGAGAGGATGGACTGCATACACACTTCTCACACATGTGAGTGGTTAGTGGTCTGTGGCCTGAGATGGGTGGATGGATGGAGGGAGGAAGAGGAGCGATGAAAAGCGGGTCTGTTTTGAATTCTGCCCAGAATTGTTTGACGAGCTGATGCGTCCCTTTCTAACTTGTGAGGGTGAGTGTGAGAGAGGCCATCCGTGAAAAATATATGAATCGTTTGAGTTCAGCAACTGTCACACAAGCCCTCGAAGTGTCCTCAGGCTAGATGCTGAAACTCGAACAACAGAGTGTGCATTTTAGTCAGTCGTACAGGATCCTTACATTTATTTATTCATAAATAATCACGGAGAAAGGCAAACATCTGATTTTACGCGTGTCAAGACATTTTTTATTTGACCAGTGATCCTGACACTGTTATTGCTCTTCCTGATTTACACATAAGACCCCGATATTTCCTGTTTCATCCCACTTCCCTCTCATTATTCTATCCTTTCAATTTCCACAACATAAGTCACCTTCCCTCTATCCAGTCCCTTCTGCATTCCCACTCCGTTTTGGCAGCTCGCTGCATGGATTTATGATACATGTATATTTATATTGAACTGAGGCCCCGAGGTCATAAAAGTAACATTTCTTCAACACGCTCATACATCTGTCCCTTTAATCTCACATTTCTCTACGTACTGGCTAACTCCCCCCTCTCTGCCTGCTTGAAATTATACTGCACTCAATATGAAACGTGTTGAGGCAATGCAAGCCATATTTTTGCAAAGGGTTTAAGTGTGCACGCCTGAGTGGGGTGATTTAAAGTCATGTGTTTATAATTCACAGCTTGTGTCCTTAATGGCTTCTGACTAGGATGCCTTTGTCATTGCTGGATTAAAAGAGATTTTGCTGTCATGGCATGTGTTTTGCTCTCTTTGCTGTAAACTGAAGGGATAACTTTATTTTATTTGGAAACATTTCACCAGTCTGTATTTCATCTGAAGATGTTTGGTCACTCTGGTAACCTGTACCAACATCATGTCAACAGGACCTTAATGCTTTAATATGACATTTTTATTTTTGGCACTGAAAAGGCATTTGTTTATACTGGAATATGGACATATTTATCCACTTGTTGACCTAACCGTTTCAATGTGTGCAGGATCCAGACTTTGCTGAGGTGCTGACAGACCTGAATAGTCGCGAGCTGTTCTGGTTATCTCGTGGTCAGCTGGAAATTGCTGTGGCAACTGAGGGTCAGGATCCCAGGAAAATCTCTGGCTTCATCACTGGCAGGAAATCTTGTGACAGTAAGTGTGACACCTTTCCACAGGTGAAACGAAAATGTCTGTGTCATGTCTGTCTTCTTGCCATTCCAGCAAAAATCAAACACTATAGTAGGGACAGCAAGCACGGGGTTGCAAAGAATGTGTTTTTTGTGCTTGTCCACATGTGGCTGTTTTTGTCATTCCCTTCTATAAATACATGTTCTCTATCTTTCGGTCTCCATCCTTTCAAGTCTTTTTCGCTGGGAGAAAACCATGTTTACAGCCCCTCTGTTGGACACAAAGAAAGAGAGACAGAGGTTTTAGGAATGTGGTGAATTGTCCAATCATCTGAAACCGTTAAAGCATGCACACATGTTCTTTTCATGGGACACATACTTGAACATGATCATTGAACATCAAGGTGTCGGGCACTTTGAAACTCTTGGAAAGACACTTTTGTTGCTGGTTATACACACATGCGTGCACACAAACAGACATAAATATGCACAAAAATGTTTTTTTAAGTCACAGTCTGCTGGACCTGACTCTCAATGCTGGTGTTCTAGTGCTGTGACTAACAGCTTGACGTTATGTGTGAAGAATTCAAACCAATTCGCTCCTCCCCCCCCCTGCTCTCCTTCTTTCATTCTTTTAATCTCATGCCTCAATCCCATCTTTGCCGTCATTCCTCCTCTCATTTCCAAAATGTTTCCCTGCACTTTTCTCATCCTTCTCTCTAACTCATTCCCCTCTGTCCTCTCTCTAAGCCTGCTGCTGCATTCAGCAAGAGTTACCTCATTCTAAGGCTTAACCCTGGGTGGGTTATGTGTGTGTGTGTGAGTGCACATGTACACACTTTAACATGTATGCTTATGGCCCATGGTCAATCACACAATTACACAAGCAGACACCTTCTGATTATTGGCTGAATTGAATCTGTCCTCTCAGTGACTCTTTCTGACATTATGGTTTTGTGTCTTCTATGTCTGTGTGGTTGTAGAGCATGGGGGAGTGTAATTTAGCCCCTTTCCTCTCTCTACTTTACCCAACCAGCAAATTTTAACAAGACAGAAATCATTGCCTCATCTCGCATGCTGTCAGGCTCTTTCATAGTTTAAGGGAGGGAAACTCCACGGGGAAAATTTGTGGTTTTAGACAAGACATTTGAGCAGGAATGTGCTCTGTGCTCCAAAGTGAATTTTTGATATTAATCTGTCTTTGTCTGGCACAGCTATTCAGAGTGTGATGTCCAGCGGTGATGCATTGACCCCGGGGAAGACAGGAGGCGTGGGATCTGCTATCTTCTTCCTCCATGATAACGGCACGCTGGACTACCAGGTATAGATTTGCCCACCGTGAGATGGATAGTTGTTTGACTTCTCTTTATACATAACTTAAAGCCAATGTGCTATATAGTACAATCACAGCATTGCACAGTTAAACAGAATTAATATTTTGTTCTTTCATCTTGTTGGTGGGGTTTATTATAGAGAAACACAGTAAGTTGCACTTTTGTAAAGCTTCAACTTAATATCCTGCTGTAACATACAGTCCAAGATGGCTAAGCCGAAAAGGGCTTGATGGTGTATACTGGACTAAAAAGGGGAAAAAAATGACACACTGCAAATTGAACGTTTTATGGTTTCTCTCCCACACAAAAAACAATTCAAATGATCCAAACAAAGATCAATCAGAACACATTAAAATCTTTATTAGTCACTTTTCCTTTTTCATTAGCATCCAACCAGCTGATCTCAAACCAAACCACAACACAGACATGTTATAAAGACTATAAAATAGATAATAATTTGTGTCTGATGTGATTTTGCAGCAGTAATGTTATATTTATAAGTAAGCCTGTTTTTGCGTTAAACGATGACGTGAAAAGCTACATTCTAGGCCATGATTTGTGCAAAAACTTCACCCCCCTCGTCGCCCTCCTTCAGGTTCAGGTGGCAGGACTCACCAGTGACTTACTTGGCCTCACTGTTGAGTTGAAGCCGCGGCGGCGAAACAAGCGCTCTGTGCTGTTTGACCTGACGCCAGAGTACAACACGGCCACAGGCCAAGCACACGGAAGCTGGACTCGTCTGGAGGCTCGACACATTCACATGCTGCTGCAGAACGAGCTGTTCATCAACGTGGCCACGGCACACAACCAGGAGGGGGAGCTGAGAGGGCAGGTTAGGACCCTGCCCTACAACGGCCTGGAGGCACCCAGACATGGTATGGATGGACGAAAGCAGTGATGGGCGGGAGGTCATAAAAATCTACATGGAGATAAAAGGAAATGCTTTCTAAATCTGCACAGCAGAAAAACTTGTCACTGTTTTCAGTCTTGGATGCACACTTCACCAAACCTTTTTTCTGTCTTTCTTTCAGAATTACCCACTGCTCTGGCCGGCCACTTTGTGTCTCCACCAGTAAGAACTGGAGTCTCTGGCCATGCCTGGGTGTTAGTAGACAAACAATGCCACCTGCATTATGAAATAATTGTCGCAGGCCTCAGTAAGGCCGACGACCTCACTGTGAACGCCCACCTGCACGGACTGGCTGAGATCGGAGAAATAGACGACAGCAGCACAACTCACAAGAGGCTGCTGACTGGTTTCTACGGATCACAGGTACATCGGTGGACACACACAGACACTGACATACACACTCACACTCAAACACACTCACACACACACTCTCCTGTTCTCTCCTCTAGGCTCAGGGAGTGTTAAAGGACATCAGTGTTGAATTACTGCAACACCTTGACCAAGGAACAGCATTCATCCAGGTCAGCACCAAGATGAACCCCCGAGGAGAAATACGAGGAAGGGTACGTAAAAACTACAACTTGACATTAACTTGTGATTCAGATTTCTTAAAGCTCATTATTCAATTTGCAGCACTTAAAGCCATTTTTCTCAGAGTCAGAGTTTTATTAATCTGTTTCATTTAAGGAGTTTAGTGTCACATAATGCTCCAAACACTCTAGAGGTAATCATCCTGATAAGAACAAATTCTGAGGAAACAATGTTGATGTTGAATTTAATTCAAACTCAGAAAATTGGGACTGGAATATAAAACTCTTATCTACCTCCAAGGGACCAACAAGACAACCATAACACAATGAAATGCAAAGCCCAGTGTGGAGAGATTAGATCAGTTTGTGCTCAAACTCTGGCGTCTGAGAATTCATTCATTATATACAGAAACAGTTTAGAATGCTGTATTCCACTTTTACTGACTTGAATCGAATGTTTGACTACACACATTTCAAAATTATTGTGCTTTATTTTGCTAAAATGTTGGCTCCAGTCAGAAAGTACAGCTAAGAAATAAGAACCGTGTCCAAAATGAATCAATTGAATATTTTTATTTATATTAGAAGAAACAATAATCTAGCATTTAGCGCAGTCTCATGCCCTATTAGCAATATCGGTGTTGCAAAATAAACTTGTAGCATTGAAAAAACACACGAGACAAAGTAGTACAAGTGATTAGATAATAAAAAGAAGAGCCTAGCAGTCTCTGAACCTTCCGAGGAGTTGTGTGTCTGAGTGATTACACGCTTAGCGTTCACTAGGCCACACAAACACACGCTTTCACTGGCAGGTGCTGTCTGCCTGGAGAGACTTTGTTGAAAAATAAAAGTTTTACTGCAGTTCAGAATCGCACACAGAGAGAGACTACGGTTGCTCCACAAATGTATTTGCAGCTTTGCAGGTGTAGTGGTTGATGAGTGCTTTCAGACTGCAAGGTACCTAAGTGATGACACACACACACACACACACACACACACACACACACACACACACACACACACACACACACACACACACACACACACACACACACCACACATGAAGGGGGTCCAGCTGTTTTTATAGCTCACAGGACCAGCACATAAACAGCCATCTGCTTAGGAGCACAGAAACGCTTCAGTTTGGAACAATTAACAAGTCAGCTTGACATGAGTCGTGGGTCAGGTGTGGCCATCAATTCTCTGATGTCATAGCCACCTTTTCTCTTTTTTCTTGTCCCTATCTTTCATTTTCCTCTGTTTTGTCCCGACATTCCATTTCCTCACCCCCAGGTCCATGTGCCAAACAACTGTGAGTTTGGAACCAGGGTTGAGGCGGAGGAGCTTGATGACCTCTTCGTGAAGAACCCAGAGGAGCTGAAGAAAGACCCCCTCACCTGCTTCTTCGAGAACCAACACCACGCTCATGGCTCCCGCTGGACTCCCAACTACGACAAGTGTTTCTCCTGCAGCTGCCAGGTAAAGACAACAAACACGAATGTGTTAAATGTGTTTAATAGGATAACGAAGAAGAATTTTTGGGCACTGAAAAGTTAAAGTAAAGTGTAGGATGAGAAACCAGGGAATGAATTTGCAGTCTTTGAGAAGTGGATGTTAGGGTTGAATCCTGTATGTCACAAATAAAACCTGCTCCTTGTCATTTTTCTTGCTCTGTAGAAGCGAACTGTGATTTGTGACCCAGTCATCTGTCCTGTGTTGACCTGTTCCCGAACCATTCAGCCTGAGGACAAGTGCTGTCCCATCTGTGATGGTGAGATACATTTTGTTACATGAGGTATTCTATAAATGTTGGTGACATCATGTTTTACACAGCCTATGCTCCATTGAGTCCTTGTTAATGTGCAGATTTTATTCATTTGGGTGAATTTCCAAAGCTCTTTTCACACCAACCATAAAAGATAATTATGTTTTCATGTCTCCATTTCCTTTTTCCTGCTCAGAGAGAAAGGAGCCCAAGGATATGAAAGCTCCAGAGATGGTGGATGAACATCTTGAGGGTAGGAATTACCACTGCTTTCCAAGCTTCCTCTTATTTTTTTGTTTTTTCTAAAAAGTTTTTTTCTCTTGTATTGCTTTTCTTTCGACACGTCCTGACACTGCATTTCTTTTATTGAATTTCCATCTGTCCCTCAGTTAAGGGTTTTCAGTCCCACTGACTGCCCTCAGTAACCTTGTCTGTCCTCTGTCCTTTCTCTCAGGTTGTTACTTTGAAGGAGACCAGAAGATGCATGCTCCAGGAACCACATGGCATCCCTTTGTACCTCCCTTTGGCTACATAAAATGTGCTGTCTGCACTTGCAAGGTAAATAGATATAAATAAACTCGCTCACATCTGGCAGGATTGACTTTCCAAAAAGCACTCAATGGATCATTTATCTCCAAAGAAACTGAGGCATAAATAGACTTTTCTTCAGTTCAACCTTGGAGAATGTGCAGATTTTTTAGCCATTTCTTTAAAAAAACAACAACCAATAAGTCAGCTACATATTGTACCAGAAAAAAATGGCTAAATGGTCACTAATTCTACATTATACCCACAGGGATCTTCAGGCGAGGTACACTGCGAGAAGGTGACGTGTCCAGTGTTGACCTGTAGTCATCCTGTAAGACGTAATCCGTCAGACTGCTGTAAGGTGTGTCCAGAGGAGGAGAGGACTCCTGAAGGCCCGGAGCACAGCGACATGATGCAGGCTGATGGCCCGAGGCACTGCAAATTTGGCAAGAACTATTACCAGAACAGTGACAACTGGCATCCCTGGGTACCACTGCTGGGGGAGATGAAATGCATCAACTGCTGGTGTGACGTAAGTACTGTGGACGCTAAGAAATACTTCCCTCAGCTGCAACCATAGCGAAACACAAGTCAAGTTGTTGATTATGGAAATTGCTTGAAGGGATAGCTCATAATGACATTTGTTGAAATATAATCTTTTTCCTTGCAGTACTAAATCATTATTTACAGTTTGAGAAGAGAACGCTTCTTTTGTGCATAGAAAGTGGTCTGATAATGACGATCCAAAGCTAGCCAAACTCTTCTTTAATCTACGATTTTTAACGAGAAACCCACAGAGAATTATCACCCTGCTCTGCTGTTGTTTTGGTGTCTTTCAGCCTGTTGTTTTGGTTTTACAGCCCACAACTTTACTGTTTGGGTTTACTCTCACCGCTCTCTTCAAAAACAGTTTCCAGATGCTGAGAGGAGATTTCCTCTCAAGGCTCTAGTAAAACGTACACAACTGTCCCAATGCTAAACCGCATAGCAACCTATTGGTGAACATAGTGGAACTGTTAGCAGCTAAAGACCCTTTGAGTTGGTGGAGACCAAAAACAGAGTTAAAACGAGTGTTTGATATTGAATAGTTTCTAGTTCAATATGCAGAGTCTGAACCTCGTCACATCCTCTGTATGATGCAACAGTATCACTCCCCATCTTACATTGTGTGGTGTACATACATGTCATACCTCCTTGTCTCATGCACCCATGCTTTAAATTTGACCTCTTTTCATCACCTTCCATCTCTTGTGCTCCACAGCATGGTGTGACCAAGTGTCAGAGAAAGCAATGTCCAGTACTGACCTGCACCAATATCAGCCGCAGAGAGGGAGCGTGCTGTCCCGATTGCCTCGGTGAGCTATGAGCACGCACACAAAACACCAGCAGGGGCTAGACTGATCTAGCTCAACATTTTACAAAGCTGCATACTTGATGGAGGTCGCTGCTTGGACAGTGATGTAATGTGCAAAACATCCAGTGAAATCGATCCATATAATCATTTAAAAATCCAACCTGGGTAAAAATGCATGTTATATGACAATTCAAAGGCTGCTTCAGACTTTTGAAAGTAGACACAGTGTTAGCATCTAGCCATATAAGTCAAATGTTGAACAAAGATCGACTGCTTAGATCTTTAATAGGCGTTTCTGTTGTCGGTAGATTTAACAGAGGAAGATGACCTGATGATGACGGCTCCAGATAAAAGGCGAACCTGGAGACACTGATCAGTAAGGAGCCACACAAACAACACCAGACCCTCCCTCGTGGACCAGAACCCAGAGCTGCACACTGGGTCTCCCCACCTACCCTCCCTCCTCTCCTCACACCCACCCTGTCATCAGCATCAGGATTGTAATGAACAGAGAAGAGCAGAGACGGAGGAATAATGAAACGAATATTTCCAAAGACTCATTGAATGAAGGGACGGTGCTATGAAGAGGACCAGATTTTACAAACCTGATGCCTTCCGCGTCTTGCCTTCCATTTTTGCTGGAATTTGTTTTTTGTTTTTTTCAAAAACAGAAGGTGTAGATGCAGACGCAGCCGTTCATTTGAAGTCATGTTGGGTCCAACCTTGTTTGGAATGTAAAGATTGTGCCAGTTGCATTTCACTGACAGGGCTTCTTTACGAAGTAAAGCCATAATGTAATTTTCACTGCTCTCACTGGATAGAGAGGAAAGTGTCCCTTAAAATGTGCGAGTGTGTGTGTCCTGGAATGTGTGTTTTATTTTTACCTGTAAAGAATGAGACTAATCAGCAATATTGAAACACAGTAAACTTCCTGGTGGGCAAGGCAGGGTTAAAAAAATAAAACTCAGTGAAAACCTGGAAAACGTTTTCTTCCCTGTCTCCTCAACCAGTCTGCTACTTTTACGAGTTGTGTGATTCTATTTTCACTCATTATCGGTCGTGTAGGCTTCAGGGACAGTGCTGCATCACCGGCAGAGAAGCTGGGAGTAGATGCTTTTTATTTCAGAGTAATAATTCCTTCCACCTCCTGTTGATCTCACTGCTTCTCTGCTCTGGTTGCTCCTACTTCTCTTTCAAAGTCATATTTTATGTTTTCATATTGTTGTTTATGAATATGAAGCAGGTTTTGTATTTATTGAATGGTGTGGCAACAAAATTAAAAACATGTTGGTAAAACGGAATGCCTGTGGTTTTTTGTTTTCGATGCTAGCTGGCTTCTCCTAGTGATACCTCCCCATTTCCCTCTTCATTGATATCTTCCTTTTTATCTACAGTGCCTCATATTTTATTTTTCCACATCTTTGTTTTCTTCCCCTGTCCCTTTGTGTTTCTCTTTCCTCACAAGGCTTAACATCTGGAGCTGCGATTACAGAAGGATGACCTTAATCCTTCGCTTTCTGTTTCCTTTTCTCCATTGTTCTCTGCCTCTTCAGCAATTCACTTCATTGCATCTGAGATTCACTCCTATTTCATGCATTCCTTATTCTACCCATTCTCTTCCAATCTACCTTTACTGTCGTCTTGTCCCCATTTCTCTGTCTTTGCACACCATATACCCTGTCTTGTGCTGTCCTTTCCTTTCCTTTCCTTTCCTCAGACCACATGTGCTCAGCAATGATTTGTCCCTGACATACCTCATCATTTACACACACATACCTGCGACTGCAGACAGACTGGAACATAAACACATATTCACAGATGTACACACGTACAAACTTCTGAATCGGGAACACACACATTGCCAAAAGGAAAGCAGAATTCTTTCCATTACACACATACACTGTCGCACACATCTGTGACTGCACTCTGTTGGCCAAAATACATTATTACACCAAAAGTTCCTAATAACCGCCTGCCTGACCGAGCTTCTGTCTGTACCTGCCGACCTTTGTGAGGCACACAGCCCTGCATGTGTAAGTGTGTGTGTGTGTGTGTGTGTGCACTGAAGGCATGATGGAAAGTCATCATCAGGGCAGCAGGAAGAATAGTATGGGGGGTGGTCAGAGCCGGATGGTGGAGGTCAAAGGTTAAGCATTCTAAGCTACGGATCGTAGCAGCCTGAGAACAAGCATGAGACGTAACAGCCTGCATCTATAAGTGTGTGTGTGTGTGTGTATTACTGATATTGTGGGTACATAATTTGTTTACACAGTCACATTTTGAGGGTTTACCTTCCTTATGGGGACAAAAGCAAGTCCCCATAGAGTAAATCATTAATTTTTAGGGTGAAGACATGGGGTTACATGGGGTTAGGGGTAGGTTAAGGTTAGGGTAAGTCTGGTAAGTCTCCAGGAAATTAATCAATGTGTGTGTAAATGACCCGCCTGTAACATACAGTCCGGTCATAAAGATATTTGGGACTATTTCTCCCCGACTAACCCTTCCTGACAACAGGAGGAGAAAACTGGTCCAGATGTTTGGCCCAGATTATCTAGTGGTGTGACACATTTACAGATCCAGTCTTACACCTCCCGATCGGCTGGTGGACATTCAGGGCCGCCCCAATAAATTTCGAATATATTAGATTTTTTGGAGTTAAAATCTGGATGATTACGTCAGTAAATTCTGAGAGAGACCACATTAGCCAACGAGAGAGACATCCTGGAGGGGCTGACATACTGCCAATCAACAGTAAACTTAAACCTTATGGTTGGCATACTAGTATTGACAGGAACTGAATCTCACCTCCAGTTCTAAGTGAAAAATAGACAACCCGTGCTGACCACGTCTTCCCAATTATTTTTCTTCTGTTTCTTCTGTTTTCTTGTTTTCCCACTGTAAAGAAGGCCGATCCCTATGGTGACTTCTTCAGTCATTTTGTTTATGTTACAAAGCGGAGTCTCAAAAGATCATGAGAGGTTCTTTAGTAAAAGCCTGAGGGAAGAAAGAGCCGGCTAACAACATGTAATCGTATAGTAATTATATTTCTATCTCATTATTAATTCAATGAAATTAGGTTAATATTCCTATTAAATGATTAGATTCAAAATGTTATTTTAAAACTGATTTAAAGATCTGGTCAGAATGAGCAGTAGTGCCAGTTTAGCCTGTCATTGCTATAATTGCATATCCAGCATGTTTGCTCGGCTGCTCTTTCCATATTTTCTTCTCTCACCATCACTGAAACTGACATGAAACATTTGACCAGCATTGTGATGAGTTATTCCATCTAATTTGTTATTATTATCACATTTAAATTAGAGTAACATGTAATGAACTGGAGATATTTTTATTATATTATAGTATGTTATATTATATTATAGTATATTATATTTTTATTATATTATATTATGTTACAGTATATTATATTATATTATAGTATATTATATTATATTTTCTATTATATTATATTTTTTATCATATTATATTATATGTTATATTATTATATTATATTATATTATTATATATCTGTAGTGTTGCGGGGGGGCTGGAGCCTGTGCCAGCAGACTTTGCGCGGGAGGAGGGGTACTGCATACCCTGGACGAGTCGCCTTTTCCTCACAGGGCCACATAGACAAACAACCATTCTCACTCATCTTCACATCTACGGACAGAGTCACCAATTCACCTATTTTGCATGTTTTTGGTGATGGAGGGAAGCCAGAGAACCTGGAAGGAATCCACACAGACACGGGGAGAACATGCAAACTCCACACAGAAAAGTCACAGGACTTATTTTATTTGTTGACGATCAGTATTAGAATATATATTAATAATCTGAATCTGTAAAGCAGATCTCTCTTTTTTTTAAATGGGACATTGTAAAACATAAATAAAACACATAGTATGTATACTGGTTTGTCCACACATTTACAATCCTCAATACACTTTCAAATATTGATAAGAAAAAGAATATTTGAAATCCCTTGACATCAAATTGTTAAATTATGTTATTCTACACAGTTTGACCATATGAAACTATTCAGGCTGTACCAGTCCATCATTTATGGTAAAATAAAGTCCTGTGGACTTGAACTATGATTGGCTAAAATGCAAGAGTTTGTAATAACTGAGCCATCAGCAGGACGCTGGGATTTAAGAGGTTGAAGTTTTTTACTTTTTAAATTGGAACTCAAACTAATTAAGAATCTTTAATCCAAAAGAATTTATATAACATTAAACAATGTTGGGATTTACTGATGAACGCAAGAGTGGGAGAGGCAAGTCTCATCAATATTTTATCACTGCTGCCCTCTGCTGTGAAGTAGAGGTTTAGCTGACATTATAAAGAGTCCTACACAGCATCATTAAATGGTTCTTTAGCTCCTACCATCTCTGCAGCAGCAGCATTTATGGTGCCATAAAGAACTTTTCCAGAACAGTTCTGAGATGACATTTTAGCCACTGAGGTTTCACACAGTTTTCATGCTCTACTGGTGCGCATAGAAAAAGCTGTGCTGATTGTTTCAGCCAGGACAGACATCTAACCTTCAGGCTCCTCAGGGTTACACAAACAGGTCCGACTGCATTTGGGAGGAGATCAGAAAAAGTTGCACAAAACCATTTTTTATCATATCAAAAGAGTTTTGACTGTAATTCTTTTTGAAATTCACCTTTTTGTAAGTCTGTGCCTGAAGCAACAAATCACCCTTCGGGGTTAAAGATGAAAGTAAAGCACTCCATGCTTTATATATGGCCAAGTAGTCGATAAAAACTTTGAAGCCCTTTGTGTTACAAAAGTTTGCTTTTAGACTTCCTACCTTTGTGAAACTTCTACTTGTGTACAAGTGCAAAGCTCGCCAAGAGGTCACTCAGACACTTCCATCACCATGTAAGGAGATCTCTGACATTTGAGATTTTACAAGGATATGTCTCTTTGCTACAGGAGTGTATTGCATTCACTTGAGAAAAAAAAAGTTCTGTTTTTCTGAATTAACGACACAATTATCTCATTAATTCAGAAAAACAGGACACTTTTTTTTTCTTAAATGAATGCAATACGCTTCCATACTTTGCTGTACAAATTCCATATTGATATGTTTGTTTTGGAATGACTTTGGAAACCCAGGCCAGGTTGTATTAAACCTTTCAACGATGAGGTTTCAAAGTATTTCAAATTCAAACAATTCAGACAAAACATGAATAAAACAATGCAGAAGATTGATATATAAACAGGATTTAAAAAGAGTAATATAAAATAAAAGATAAATAAAATCTAATTTAATGAAAGGCAGTGGTTAGTTTGGAATCTTAATGTAAAAGAACTGAGAGTTGGATCAGACCACATGTTTAGGAACACGTGTCCCAGATGATCTGACAGGTCAGAATGGTTCATAGCAGCAGATCAGAGATATTATGGTCCTAAACCATTCAGCGCTTTGCAATCAAATCATGGATCATAATCATGGATATTGATTAGTGTTTATAGCAGACAATGGCATTACCGCATTAGCCATCAGCATTGACGTTACCCACTGATGAACTGGAGGGGCACCATAGAGGACACTTTATTACGTTTTAATTATCTGGTCTTGTTATAATAAAAATAATAATAATAATAGTAATAATAATAATAATAATAATAATAATAATAGTAATAATAATGTCAGTGGGTGTTAACTAGCAGTATCCAATCACAGTCACTTGTGATGCAGTCTTGAATCCAAGAGCGAGGCTGAAGGTTCAGGATCTGACTTAAGGACACTTAAGCCAGGCAGCAGACAAATGGAGCGCAGGAGGACCTAAAGCTCAAACCTCAAGCTTTCCCCTCACAGGTCATTTGTTGCCACTCTGTGAAATTTATGCGCTACACGTCCTGCGATGTTTCTGTGGTTACATCAGCCACTTACTCAGACCCGTCCATGTTTTTCTTCATCTTGACCATCAAAGATGAAAGTACTTCAAATGATACAATTGATAGAAAAAGTTCTTTTTCTTTTGCCTTAGACATTTTTGACATTCAAGGAGATTTATTGTGGTTGCTGCCTTTTTATAAATGAGTTCAGAATCTCATTTGGATGCCACCAAAAACCTGCTTCAATTTAAACCTTCTTAATACATGTATTTATATTCAGGTGCATCTCGATGGTTTCACTTCAATGAATCCAATCCTCCTCTGCTTCCCTGCATCACGGCCCTCTTTCTGAGTCGACCTATTATCATTTAAAAACTCCGTTTTCAACAAAAACTTTGTCATGTCAATGGGGCCTAAATCTAACCAAGTAGTTTTGTTATCTACTGTAAATCTAATCGAGTACTTTTGGTGCCAAAACCAAACCAAACAAACAAACAACATTTTAGTGCCACCATTATTTTTTTCACAAGTTTTACACTGTAAAACTTGTGAAGATGAACATCTGGTAGAGCAAAGGTCCAGTATGCCTGTTGCTGCTTCTCTCCTTATACACAGTGTGTTGATGTCATTGACATGTAACTATGAAACATTTTTGTCGTTTCGTTATGAGGATGTGTTGATTCTGCTATATTTAGCCCTTAGCTATATTCATTCATGTATAGAGGGCTCTTCACCTGCAGAAATGACCTTCCCCAGACTCATATTCATTTCCACACAGTAATACCCTCCAGCCACTTACAATTCAAACTGTTCAATTCCAAAAGTCCAAAAGCATTGCACTCAATTGTTGTCAAGGGACTCTTGTCACTTCCAGTCTCCTTATCCAACTGAGCAGACAGCAGAATTATTTCATATCTCCCTCTAGCAGAGGAGAAAAGGAGGAAAAACCTCAAATATGATTCAACTTTCTATAAATATTATCAATGTAGGGCTGTATGGATACATTTAATGGTCAAAAAGTGGGAGGTGGCAAAGAAAAGGATTATTTTGGTGCCTGGAAGTAACTTTAAAGGAAGTTATAGAACCTGCATGGATGTAGATTGTTTTTTTCTTCAGTGTTAGAGCAAAGCCATCACCTCCAGTGCTATTATATATATTAATAATGCTCACCAAAGCTCTTAAATTCATGCAAATAAGCCTATAAAAAATGATGCACTCACATCTTGTAATTATGCTTATATGTTTTAATAATTAATGGATGGCAAAATTCGACATGCAGTATGTTCAACAGCTTAAAGAAGTGAAGGAGAGGCAGTGCAGCCTTCTGCTCTTTAGGTATTATGTCCTCTTCAGGCCACCGTCACATTCATCTTCTTCTTTATTTCAGCTCCAAACTCTTTGCTGAGGTGTTACTTCAGGCCAGACTGCCTATGGAGGAGTGTCACATTTAGAAATATAAAACCACTGTAGTGTGCCGATTTTAAACTAGGCTATAAGGCTTTAGGGATCACCATATACTGTAGATATGTCACATACCAGGGAGACATTGAATAAGGACTTAAGAGTAGAGAAGCAGATTTTATTACCTCCGCCAAGGGAGGAGGTTATGTTTTTACCAGCGTTGGTTGTTTTGTTGGTTTGTTGGTTTGTTTGTGAACATTTAATCTGGTTGATTTAAATAGATTTTAATGTGTTAATAATACTGCTTATCTTTTAAAGTTAATTAGAAAATATGCAATTTAATTGCTGCCACTTTATTCTGGAGGCTGAGATTTAGACACAATTATTTTGTGCAGCAACTTCACATAATTTAATTAAGTAAATTCAACAAACAATTTTTTTTTCAGTGTCTGCTTTCTTTTCAACTGTGTTTCAACATTAAGTGGTCTAACAGTCTGCAACAGCTGCCTGGGTTCTTCACCAGTCGCAGTTTTAAAGAGAAACAAAGCAAAAGACTCTGAAGTCAGCTGGAAGTGGGTATACACAGTGTAATGAGACCAAAACTGACTTTTTTTTTACCAGACTAAACACCATGTTGCACAGCAAATTATTATAACCACATACTCCCCATGAACCATGGTGTTGACAGCATCATGCTGCCATCACGCTTTTCTGCAGCAGGCTTGTGAGGCTGGGTAAATGAATGCAGGAAAAGAGGGAGAATTTCTGTGTGAAAACCTGATGCAATCAATCTGCAAGAAACCTGCCACTTGGAAGAAGATTTGTTTTGCAGGAAGATAATGAGTCAAAGCACAAAGCCAAAGCTTCGAAGATGTCGAACAAAGCTGATCACTTATGATCCCCAGGCAGCTTCAGAGAGCTATTTAGTAAAAGAATAGGAAAAACTTTAAGTGTCCTGATGTACAAAGCTGATACGGACCTATTTATAGACAGTGATGGGTGCAATTGTTTCTAAAAGTGAATCTGCTTAGTAGTACTTTGGAGGGGAACGTACCTGTGCAAACATCTATTCTGTATTCTACATATTACACTGAAATAAAATTATCATTGTGTAGAACTGACCGTGTTTGTTATGGATCAAACTGCTACAACTCTATCTTGATTGGATCTAACTGAGAACCTAAGGACATGCCATGGCAATGACTTGTCAATCAAAAGGTAGCCACACCCTGAAGCACATCCTGCTTTACCTTCTATTCAATTAAATAACTTGCAAAAATGAATATTTGGCTGCACTGAAGAAGATTTGAAAGACTTCAGACCATGAAACTGTTTAATTTTGAAATATACCTATTAATTCTGGGATTATATTATATTCTGATATACACAGTTCAGTTCTTTGTACGCGAAGAGACGAAGAAAATAAGATGCTTGAAATAAAATAATCTATAAGAAAGTTACTAAATTTATTTCAAACTAAAAATATTTCATTTTACTTAATATTTCACCTTTACCAATTCGTGTATTCATATTAATAAAGCTGATTTAAAGGGTCTCTTGTTCCATTGTTTCCCCTCTGCATAGCCTATTATATCAGGAATCAGTAATTCATGCACTATAAGTTCTGTTATTATTGGTGAAAAAGTGTTTAAAAAAAGTCTATGTTGTTCTTTTTATGTAGATAATTTTTTAGAATATTTGAAGATAAATAAGATGGACAATGAACAGACAGTCGTGAATTTTCCATGAGCCGTATAAATTCAAACATTCTGGATAACCAGATCCAGATTATTATGTGAATCCAGATCAGACTTCGATGTGTGGTTTATCTTATAGGGATGTCATTGTGTCATTTTTGTCAAAGTATTTGCATCATCCATGATGTAAGAAGCAAAATTGTAATAACCCCTATTCCACAATTGTAAAGAATCATTTAAAAAATTTATGTATCCAGATGATGATCATAAAAATACATCTTTATGAATAATCCTGCTAACAGACAGACAAACCGATAACCTCCTAATAATGATGTCAGCGTCGGGGGGGTCATTAGAGGCAGTGATGAGCATTTCGTGACACCTTCAGGTTGCTGTGAGGAGTATGGGTGATTTCTCGTTGAGAAACTGGAGCCACTTCCATCCCCTTGCCTCTATAGCGCAGCAGTCCTGAAGATGTAGTCTTTATCGGGATTAATCAAAGTGCAGAACTTCTTTCACTATTTAACAATTACTGAGAAGCAGGTCTGCCGCCTGTTCAACAGAGGGACAGCAGATTTGGATTGAAATAGCGCTGTTGCCTTGGATTCGCTCTTTATAGATTCATATAACCAGTGCGGCACCTGGATGCGACCGTGAGACAGAAATTCATCAGTTTTGTGAGTTTGTCGGATCATCTGAATTCACAAGTAGCTTCCTCTCTCATCCAGCTCCCTGCGTCGCCTTCCTTCCCCAAAAGTGCGCACTCCACTCCCTGCCCCATCGCATCCCAGTCTGTCCGGTTGGCTCCAAATCTGCATAAACTCGACACATCTGGATCAGCGAGTGGACGAGACCGGATCCAGCGCCCATTGTTGCTGCGGCGGCACCCGCAATGCAACACAGGAGTGATGGTGAGAGCAGGCTGTTTTATTTAACTCCAAGCAGCCCTGAAGAGACAGATAATACACTGGTCGTGCGCCATCAGTACATCAACTGGTGTTTTCTTTAACATTTCTCCTGGTGGGATTACGCAGGGTGTGTTTTCTGGATTTTAAACGCGCCTTGGAAGTTGGGCTGTTGCAGCCGCAGGATTTCTGTCCATCCTGACACCGGTGGAAGCCCGGAACCACAGAATCCGGACTGGGGTCTTGGCACTGACCTGAGATCTTTGCAGCAGCAGCAGCGGTCAAGTTCTAGTGGAGGATAAACTGTTGCAGGGATTCAAACTTTGTCTCTGAACTTGGTGCTTTTTAACCCGTGGACGCCCCCTCCCGACGCCCTCCCGACGCCCCCTCCTACACCCTCTGCGCTCTGAGGGTGAGACATGGAGAGCTGCAGGTGACTGACCGTCCACCGCCGCTTCAGGACGCATTCACTGGACATACTGGGAATACCCAGGGTGCTCCGGCCAGGATGGTGGGTAGGCTGCGCACTGCGTGTGTGTTGTCTAGTGTGCGTGTGTGTGTGTGTGTGTGTTTGCCCTTAAGGGCTTCACGTCACCTTTCAGGTAACTTCCTCACCTCATCCTCACCTCACCTCACCTCCATCCTCACCATCCTCACATGCTCCAGTTTTTATGCTGCGGTCACGGTTCTGCATGCCACATTTAGATTCGATATCTATGAGCAACCGCTGCGGGCTGTCAAATCACATGATTGGCTCTTTGAGTGGCTCCGTCTCACACATGATCCCGTCTGAGTGGGTGAATGATAATGTGTTTGAATCCTCAGGAAAAGCCAGATCTGGCAGAGGGTTTTGTGAGGCTCCTTTGGTCATGCCACACACACACACACACACACACACACACACACACACACACACACACACACACACACACACACACACACACACACACACACACACACACACACACACACACACACACCAATTGGCACAGAGGCAACCAGTGGCCTGCAGCAGTGACACAGTCCGCAGGTCCTGCTAAACACGTTGTATGTTCATTGTCTAGGGGACCATGTCTTGATTGTACCACTAGGGGCCTCCCCGTGTTGCAACAAGAGGAAAAATAAGTTTTATGTATAGCCTACATGTACACTGTAAAACTTTTCACTGTATAACTTACAGTTTAATCAGCTGGCAGTAGCTTCAAAATACCATATTTTACAGTTCCATACTGTATTTTAGAAATTAAGTTTAATTCTAGAAATAAATTTACTCTTCATTACTGTGTTCTTGTAAATGTACAGCACAATATTGGTCACAGCTCTGTCGGTAAATTACTGTATATTTATGCGATGTAAACTGTATTTGAATATAATAATAATAATATTAATAATAATAATAGCATGGATTTAATAATAGCATGGATTTATACAGCGTCTTTCACCAGACCCAAGGGTATCCCCTATCAAACCTGTTACGTATACAGATGGATGGATAGATGTAACCCTATGTACCCCCTTTTAAAAAAATAAATTTTAGCGGAATCTCGGGAGGTAGAAAGGTCATTTGCTTATTTGGAAGGTTGTTAGTTCAATTCCCGCCATGAGCAGCCAACATGTTCTATGAGCATGTGAGTGATTGTGTTAGGCTCTGTGTGTGAATGGGTGAATTCAAGTACTTTAATTCTAAAAATACAGCATGAAACTGTAAAAACAAATACAGCACATTGCAGGTGAAGCTGCCAGCAGTTAATTATTGTGAATTTACAGTGAAAATATTTTCAGTGTAGGGCATCTTAAAAGGAAATTCATCACTTAGTCTCCATGTTTTCCCATTTTGTCCACTAGTGTGAACTCTTTAGACACATGCTGTTAATTCTGTTGTTTACGTTGAGGTGTGAAAGGCAGCTACTGATAGTGGCACAGACCTGTAGGCCTACAGACTGCTTTTCAAGCATGAATCAGCCCAACATATCCACAAGACTAATAGAGGCGTCTCCCACCAAATAACCTCCACGCGTGTCAGCGGCCGTGCTGCCCAAGGCGTGTGATGGATTTTTCTTTTGAGTTCACCACTGGAGGGACAGTATCAGACGTTAGGACAGGAAGAGAGGAAGGTGTGAGGTTGGCGTGGAGACAGGTGGATGCGCTCCCAGTATTGATCTTTGAATCTTGCTTCCAGTGAGAGAGCGATCCAGATTCTGTTGCTTGACGACGGGTTGATGGAAGACGTGAAGCGAGGGGCAGAGCAGATACTCTCCTTTTAATTCTTGCTCAAATAAAACGACTTTAAAGGAAAGCAATTTAAATGTATTATTAAACTGAATGAGGTTAAAGCGTTTCAGTCTGTGGGTGGAGCTTTAGGAATTAGGCCTTAATTAAGATTGCCTTTATTTTATGTTGTGTTACAGAGCTCAGTCAACCAAGTTCATGCCTTTGTGTGTGTTCACCCATGTGTCTGTGTATTTGTGTTTGAGTGTGTGTGTTTTTTGTGTGTGTTGTGTAATGCTATGAACAATACTGTTGGTGCTGGATAATCACTTCCCTTGATTGTACAGCCACTGGGGCACAGCTCACATGGGTTGCAATGTTGAGCAAATAATAGTTTTTATGTTGATGGCAAAGTAATGACAAGCTGCAGAGAGACACCATGAGAACTTTTACATGTAGCATGTGGTGAGGTTCAACTTTGACCAAACCAGGTGTGGAGGAACTTCATTTAAAATGGTTTTGAGTTGACCCAGAAGATATTTGTCAAGCTTGTTTTATTCATAGAGCACCAAATTGCAATAAAATCTATCTCATGACATTCGTAAAAGAGCAGCTCTAGACCTTACTCCTTATTTTACGACCTGTTGTCCAAAGGGAGTCCCCGCCTCCTGGTGGGGGGTGTCATCTGCCTTGACTGGCTGGTTTAAATGAGAGAGAGAGAGAGAGAGAGAGAGAGAGAGAGATGTACAGCATTTACAATAAGAAACAACTACAATAATAGAAATGTTTCCACTACAACCATGTCTAATCACTAATTTATTATAATGTGATTATAATAATAGAAGCAGTGGGAATTAGCAGGAGCAGCAGTAGGTCCCAACACGATCCACAGAAGCCTGTGAGACGAGAAAGCACAAAGACTCCGGGGGAGAAGTCAAGTTAGTAACATCCATTAATGCGTTGTTAGGATCCTGTGCCCTAAAGCAAAGCTGGTCTTCCTGGGGTCCATAATTGAAAACATGCATATAGATACATTTAAATTATACATCTAAAAACACATTAAACCTTACAGTCCAGACAAATCATCTCAGCTGTAAAATATAAGACTTTTATTAAAGAATAACATCATTTTTTTATGAGCGAAAACTTACACTGATAATTCTCTCAGATTTTCTGATATTAAAACTCCCATATGCATGATATCATGCTGGCTATGTCCAACTTGCTTCATAGAATACCCCTCGGGCCTTTATAGGGAAAGGTACCAGGAGAGGGGGGGGCTGTTAGCATCATCTCCTGTGTAGTTCAGATGAGAGAGAGGATAGAAAACATGGCCGACCTTGTCCAGCCGCATGTGGCCATGGCCTAACAGTACCAGATAGCTTGGTATGAAACGTCAAAAGGGCAGAGGACCTTCAAAACAATTTTTTCGACATAGGTAGGATTCATCAACCCATTAAAATCTATTAAAAATAAACCAGATTGAATTATGTAGCATTTACAAGGGGTCAGAATCAGTGAAGGTAACAATAATAAAACAACAATTTGTGCAAACACAGAAGGAGGTGGCTGCACAAAATGTGAATATACATCTAAAGTTAATGAAGTGGGTGAAATGGGTGGAAAAAAAACCCTGAACCTGCTCAGAGTGATTGGTTAGGTCTGTCGTGAGTGAGGTATGGTGAACAGTATTTACAGCAGGTTGTTGTTTGTGTGACCCTTTGCTTTTATGTAAGGATGCACTTTACATTGGTTTAGATCCCCACCCCACTTTTACCATTTCTATCCATTTGGTGCTCTTTTCGTGTGTCAGTGCTTCATTATCAAGTCCATTTCGCTTGCATTTGAGAAAATGCTATGAAATTCAATGCCTAAAAAGGTATGTCTATGAAAGCTGGCTAACAAAAATCTCTATTCAACAACAACCTAGTTTGAGATAGAGGCATGTTGTTTCTCATGCTGGCATCAGATAAATGTATGAAACCATCAGTTTAAATGAACCAAAATAAAAACATTTCAGGGAAGGGACCCCTAGACCTCTCTTAGAATGGCCCACCCACATCAGTCAATGCTTCCTATACGCCTATGGGTTCCTCAGGTGCAGCAGTCATTACTCAGATGGGGTTTAGAGGGTAAGTGCAAGAATTTATGGTAAAAATAAAGACGTCACCTCGGAATGTGTGAATGACTCTCTTGTAAAGACTTCAGGTGTTGCAGAGAATTTGAGCTTTTTTTTTCTAGAGGAAAGCCTTTTCGTAGGCAGACGTGACTCAAGACACTCACAGGCTTAATTCTTGCATGCACACACCTAGACACACATACACACACTTTCTGATGGATCAGAGAATCATCATTTCTTTATAACTGGATCATGTCAAGAAAGTTAATCCCAGTAGAAACTAGTCAGCACGTACACCCAAGGTCACCATCACATGCACACACACTATTCTTTGCACCAAGTATCAGCAAGTCAAAGCAGATGGAATTCTTTGATTCAGTCTTTGTCTTTGCAAATGACTTAGACCTAGATTTTGCTGACGCACTCTTTTCAGCTGTTTAACTGATTAAAAGGCTTAAGGAGATTCAGTCCAAAAATAAACAGGAATACTTTGGAAAGATGACATCTGACTGCATACAGTCAAATCACATGGTTTGCATCCCCTTATTGGGTGACAGTTATATCAGAGAGAGGAGAAATTGCAGTCTGTCCTCCATCACTTCCACAATTCTACAAATGCTTTGTTCATTTGTTTACACAAAAACTATTGGATTAATTTCCATGAAACTTGGTGCAAGGATGGGTCATGTGGCAGACAAGAACCCATTGAATTTATCTTGTGGATATGGATGGTGGGGTTGTGGCAGGAATTTTTACGAGACAGAGAATTTTTCAGGCCATGAGTCAGGCAAGAATCCAACAAATTTAAGTGAAGATCCGGATAGGGGGGCAGTGCATCAGTAAGCCTCCTTACACCGTCCGGGTTCTGGCATAGACATCGAAAGATGTGGTATATAAAGAAAAAAAGACATGCAATGTATAGAATTATAGATTAACATACGTAAATGGAAGTAGGAGATCCAGTCTTCCATGAGGAATAGAGGGAGTCTGTTGCAATAACTTAAGGTTACTGGTTGTTTTTTAATAAATAGGATTTCCAGCAGTCCTTATCCGAGTCTAAAGCTGCCCCAAAGGGGTGGTCACGTCGTCCTTGTGGCCTTTTAGCTTGTTAGGCATGGATTCATATGATGCAGCCTCAACCACTGCATTTACGCAGATTTAGCTATTTTAGATAGATCTCTAGATAATTCTGGAAGCTGTGACCAGACCAACAACATTAACAAAAAATTCACTTTTTGATCATCTGTTCCCTAATAAACCTAATGCAGGAGATTTGGTTTGATGAGCCAAGCCAGCTACTCAGGTCCTCCACAACGTTGACCCAGTTTTGTTTAACTATATCATCCTACCTTTTGAAGGTAGGAGGTGGTATTGTGATTACCAACATCATTACTATATAATTAAGTTGAGGGGCTATTATCATTTTTATAATGCTAACTTTTCCCCACAGTGTTTAATCTTCTCCAATTTTTCTAAAGTTGTTTTAATTTTCTGTAATACTGGGTTAAAATCTACTAAAGGCATTTCACTCAGATCTTGACAAAGATACTTCATGCCTTTAGGAACCCACTTAAATTGAATATTTTCCACTATATAAGGGTAGCATGAAACAGACAGTGGCATAGCCTCAGACTTATTCCAATTAATTGTGTAGCCTGAAAATTTAGAGTATGTCTGAATAATATCCATCCAGCGTGGTACGGAGGTCAGCGGGTCAGTCACCACAGCTAATATGTCATCTGCATAAAGCAGTAATTTATGTTCCTGGCCACCTCCCTCCACCCCTCTGATGCCTCCATCCATCCTAATACTGGTGGCCAATGTTTCTAGGAAAATTATAAATAAGAAGGTCCTCTAAGGACAGCCTTGGCGAGTCCTTAGACAGACCAAATAAGGGTGATATGATCCCGTTACTTATCACAGCAGCCTGTGGTTCTTCATACAACATTTTAACCCAATGAGAAGAACAGGGACCAAACTCAAAATGTGAAAGCCCCATTCCACCTTATCAAAGGCCCTTTCAGCATCCAAGGAAATTGCAGCTATTTGGCACATTGTTGGATCGATTCAGCCACATTAGGTGTAAGAATTTTCTCATGTTATCAGAAGAGAACATATTCTTCATAAAACCCACTTGGTTGGAATGTATGATGTCAGGCAGGACGTCTTGTATACATAAGGTAAGTATTTTAAAGTCCAGATTTAACAGGCTGATGGGTCTGTTATATCTCTATCCTTCTTGGGGATTAAAGATAAGGTATCATAAACAACCCTTCTCAAAAGCCTCCCTGTAGACCCTCTGTAGAACTGGAGCAAGAATGTCTATATACTCTTTATAATATTCCACAGGATATCTATTCTAACCTGGTGATTTCCCATGTTTCATTAGTGAGACAGCTCACCTCATTTCACCTTCCGTTACAGGTGAATCCAGCCTCTCTGTCTGATCAGGATGTAGCTTGGGCATATCACTATTAGAGAAGAACAGTTATGTTATAAATATGTTAGCAGCTCATCTTCATGTAGACTTAGGGTATGAAGAAAATGAATTTACAGGCATGATATTTTTATGCGGTGTGAAGTGGTTCACCATCATTTATGACAAAAAAAGACAAAGGTCCTCTGATAGACACACCTTATGTGGCACAAGAACAAAGTCTAAAACAATTGTTGCCAGAAGGAAGTATGTTTACAGTCAACATCCAGTTGACATCCAGTCGACTGGGAGATCCACTCCCTTAATCTGTGTCCACTGGCATTGTGTTGTTACAATGCCATTCATAATATCATCATTAACTGTTTAGAGAGAGAGATAAGAGTTCATAACTAGACAAAACACAGAGCGCAGCCCTCGGCCAAGGAAGCTCAGTTTCCCCATTATGTCACCTAAAAACAATAGTCCCATGATAGTTTGGCCCTCCTGATGTGACTCATTGACCATTAAAACCTACCCCTGGAATTTAGAATCATATTGCATTATTAATCTGAATCAGCAGTTTCAGCTACCATTTGATCTTAATTCTGTATCAATGTTGCTGTTTTTTTTATCTCACAGTAGTTAATTTTCCGTGAGCCCTAAAAATTTAAACATTCTGGATCACCAGATCTGGAATATTACTTGGATCCAGATTAGACTTTGAGGAGTGGTAGATTTTATTGAGATCTCATTCCGTAATTTTTATGTTTATTTATTTTTGTATTTAGTATTGCAGGCATTGTCCTTGAAGTTAGTCTTAAGAATCATTAAGAACAATTCTGGGTCCAGATGATGATCCAGACGACCATCATAACAATAGTCTAGCAAAATTTATATCCTCAAAAACACTCAATTATGGGTAAAAAAAAAAATCTTCATCCTCTAAACCATGTCCTTGTATGACACGTTTAGGGGCTGTTCTGTGAGAGCACATGGTAGCACAGCCGCATGGACCTTTGCTTATAATCTAAAGCAGTGTTACAGATGATACAGTCTATTTGAATTAGGCTTCCTCTCCTCTGTGCATTTCCTGCAAAGCCAGTGACAAGAGGGTAGAGAACCACTCACTGAACCTCGACAATGCAACAGTCTGGCCCAGGGGGATTTGCAGGATGATTTATTCAGTACAGACTTGCAGATAGAAACTCAGCTCATTTACATTTGGTTTAAAAAGTTGGCTTAACAACTGCATGCAGAAATAGGGAATAATGCACCATTATGAGAATAGAATAGCTGAACACGGAGAAGCAGCACATGTGCCGCTCTCTCTGTGTGCATGCGTGTGTGTGTGTGTGTGTGTGTGTGTGTGTGTGTGTGTGTGTGTGTGTACTCAGGTTGTCATCAATGACTGTCAGAATAAGACTCAGATCAATTGGTAATGTATTTCATATATTACTGCAGACACAGCGCTGCTAATAACGTTGTTGGCCCAGAGTTACAATAACACTTGACCAATCAGGAGCAGTGATGGTCCCCGTCAGGTAAACCATTCAGTTTTAGGGTTCTTCAGCCCCAGACACACCAAATCGACATGAAAGAAGTAACAGCAGGAAAGACCAACTGTTGTGTCACATCAAATTACCTGTGTCTGAGCCAGAAAGCACTTAAACGCACCACAAACACTACAGCTGACAGCCAGCCAGCTCCTACTTTTTGGACACGCGTGAGAGGAAGGAAATGACTCTCCTCACCAGCAGGTGGCGACAGTGATGGCTTGGCTCTAGTGATTTTCTGCTTTCCTTCTCTTACTGTTCTCGCTGATTCACTTGTAATCGAACAACAAATCAGAGCGATTTCTCTCACCGTTTGGCTCCGACCTGCTCAAATGGTCAAAAGGCAGTCGAGAAGGGCTGACTAGTCCCAGTGCTGTGAGACACAATGCAAACATTAGGACCACAGATGCTGACAGCTGGTCTGACATTGGCCGACAGCCGACTATCTGATGTGTCAGGGTTTAGGGTTCTCAGATGTTCAAAACTTGAATCTGAAACTTTAAGTGTATTCATTGTCGGACAGTTTGCTGTCCCTTACGCCCATGTTGGACAAATCCACACCCCAGTCCATCTCAATCCTTTTTAACACAGCCTTAACATGAGGTTGCTCATCGTCGCCATAGCTAAACAATATCCACTACTCTAGGCTCACCAAAGTCACACTATGTGTGCAATGCTCAGACTAGAGAGATACAGGTCTTCAGTGATGGATTGTCAGTGCAAGTGTGACAGAGAAACAGATGTGGCATCAGGCAGCATCGTAAAACAAGGAAGATAAGGAAGGAGACAGCATTTTCATTCTTTCTTCTGAAAACAGCCTGCAATTGATTTTCAAGGATGTTAGAAAGACAGTAGCTCATTGATCGAATTATCAGATTCTGCTCGTTAAACTACCAAGCTCCAAATTTATCAGTTTTGTCTCTGTTGATGCCACAAACAGATCTGATTCTGATCATTTCAAGAAAAGAGTGTTCGGAAAGTCATAGATTAATCCAGCATGTTTGGCGACAGTATTTAAGGCCATATTTATACATGTGTGCATGTATCTTACTTTGTTGTGACTCACATAATTGGTGTTACTCATATGTGAGCTGCTAAAGCGCTGTTGCCTCGGATTTAATTAATCTAATTCGGCAACATGTTAGGATTAGGCCTAAAGTACCGTAGGCTCTTTTTTTTTTTAACAATGCCTTGATGAATAAGGACCAGTGTCTGCAGATGAGTACCATGTTTTGTGGGGCTTCACTTCAATCTTAATGGATTATTTGGGCAATAATCATTTAAAGTGTTTCATTGTGATTTGACCTCATTCGACTCGATTGTAAAGAACCGACTGAGCACTCGTGCTCAACCATCTCCTGTGGTTATATGACATCAAGGCTAAGGTTTCCCAAAAAGCCTGACATTTCTTTGTGGCTACATCGTTTATGTAAGGACAACAAGTGACGTCTCAAACGTGAAGAAAGGTGATCTGATTATGTCATTTAGAAACACTTTCCTGAAGACACGTTATTATAACTACAGTAAAAAGAAAATACAGAAACAGAAGCTATATTTGGATTGGGACATGATTTTTTAGACATCTCTGGATACTTTGAGAGCTGACTCAGACCCTCGTTCATGAATCATAGCGCAGCAGTATAGCAGTATTTTAGCAGCATTCTGCACGACTCACCCCTCAAAAAATAAATTAAACGTAATGTTTGATCCAATAGCTGTGCTTCAACGGCGCTGCCTCTGATGTGTGTGAAACAACTTCTGGGAGGCAGTTAAACACTGAGGTATGCAGAGATTGCAGAGATATTGGTTGTTTTGGATATTCTTGCAACTTTGAAACTCCATAAAATGTTTTGTGGACTCAAAAACCTGACTTTGTATTTCCATGAAAGGGAATAAAAGGTCCATTCATGATGCACTTTAAATGTCATTGATGATGGACCAAATCTGCAGTACTCATTCCATTTTTAAAGGTATTTAAAAGTTTATCTGGAACTAATATGAGGCTCCATAAGTGCATATGTTCCAAAATTAAAGGTTTTAGCTCCCTTTTTGATTCACTGTTAAGTTGAAGCGTAGTTTAAAAAAGTGGACAGCCATGTAAGCAGTTCTGTGAGACTTAATTATTATTTTATCTGTTCAATCAATTATATGATCTGTATCTGTAGCTGGATTGAATGGGGCTTACACTAGAACAGGGCTAGACTAACTGGAAGTTGTGAACTTAGCCATGAAAAGTTGCTCAACTTTGATTATTTCTTTAGAAAACTATTAACAGAACATCCTCATAAATGAGCATCACATGAATATTTTTTTTTTTACGACAAGAAAATAACTTTTTACAGAACAAGGTAAGTTTTTTTAAAAAAGTTTTTATAAACTTGAATAAACTTCATAACTTTAATCAGTCAACATGAATTTTGACTATTTGACCATTATTTTGAGACACATTTGAACATTTTTTAAATCTATCGTTTAAGACTGATCGTATTTTTCTTTCACCTTCAGTTACATAAACTCTCCTTCACTTTCACAGCAAGCCTTATAACAGTGTATATCATCAGATTTTACATGCATGACAGGCCTTTAAAAGCAGTGCATGACACTCTTGTCCAGTTGCTGAGCTGTTGTTTTAAGTTTAAAAAATATAAACTTTTACCAAAATAGCACTGATTCTGTTTTTCTTTATAACTTACAACGTTTATTGTTGTTGTGGTGGTTGTTGGTTCTCTAGAGTGCCCAGATGGTGGGTCTGCTGCTGCTTCTCCTGCCTCATCACAGTCTGAATTATTAATTTTGTCCTGTATGGAGGGAGTGCTGTCATTCCCATGGGTCCTGTTACACAAAAAGTCTTTTAAAAAAAAAACTTGAGGAAAAGTCTCTTAAACTGTGATATAAAATGCATCATTCACCTCATCTTTTGTACACAAATCAGAAAACCAAAAATAAAATAGTTACACCTGTTGAACATTTTGATTTCATTTTACCGAAGGGAAGATTTTTGAGTGATACTAGTGAACTAAATGTATAAAGAATCAAACAAGTTTTTTTTAGTTCAGGTTTGTAGCTTCTTTTTTTTAATTTAGTTTTTTTGGTACTATCTTGTTTTATTTATTTCTGAAACTAAACAACCATCTGTAATATTGGCATCATATGGATCAAACAAATTGTGGTTTTAAACAATGTGTAGTTTGGCAAATATGTGATGATTCAAGACGCTGCGTGTTAAGGTGATTTAAATTTATGTAGCTTTTTCAGACAAATAATCACATAATTATTTTTTATAGAGCAACTTTTAGCTGTCTCCAATTTCCTACCACTGTCACCTCCACTGGAAATAGGAAAATTGCTGTAGTCGCTGCAATGGAACGATAAAGTTTGTATTTAATGTAAAGGATCAGAATTAACCACTTCAGTATCTTGACCAACGAGAGTTGAAGGAGGTGTTGTGATCACCCATGTTTGGTCTCAAGTTCAAGTTGTCATTCACTCGATCTTTTGAAGTATTCTATATCATTACCTTACCTGTTGGTTAGATAGTTGTCAGAATATCTCAGTTTGTTTCTAAATGGATTTGAATTAATCTTTTTTAGAGAGGTAGCCATTGGAATGGGGAAGAGGTGATTACATTTTGAGATGGATAAGATCATGGTGCAGAACCCGAACATTTTTTCCAGCCGTGTTGGTGTTATGCGGCCTCAGAGGGCTCCTCTCGTCTGATTGTTATGCTCATTAGCAGGATTACACAAAAGCCAAGGGCAGGAGGCCAGGAAAGAACTCATTAAACTTATCTTGTGGGCATGGATAGAAGGCTGGATCCAGGACTTTTTCTTATTTCTTATTTTCACTGATTTCTCAATTCTAATTCAGATCAATCAATCCTAATAAATACATCTATGGTGTTGATATCTATGAGTTTTTATGGTGTGGTGTAGATTCAGATAATAATCCAGATCTGCTGCAGGATAAAAAATACGTACTTTAGGGGGTGATCTTTATTTAGCTGCTGCACGATAAGAGCTAAACAGACATGTGTGGGATTGTTTGGCTTTAATGGTACTTAGTACAACTCTAGTGTCTCGTCTAGTGTTGTGTTAAAGTGTTATAAGGTACCGGAGCCAAAAATGACACTTGAATGTTTTTAATGTCTATTATCACCTCCCAAGAGGACACAACCTATATCATCATCACTTTAAACCATGTCAGGAAGTTATTAATAACACATTTTCAGTCCTCACAACAACAGCAGTTTACTGCTGTAAAAAAAAGCTAACAATGACGTCCTGTTGTGTTTGTGTATTCCTCGTTCCACTCGTTAGTTTGGCCGAATGAAAAGCCACAGCCTGGCGTCTGCTGGGTTTCACCAATCAGATCCTCAAGCCCCTGAGAAAACCAGTTCAGCTTCCATCACTGTCTGGATAGACATCCACACACACACACACACACACACACAAAATTACTAAATTTATGCCAATATACAGACAGAAACAAGACACACACATGTATAGTAAACCTACACATACAAAATACATGTCAGTAAATACACACAGACATATTTCTATGAACAGATCTATATACTGTAGGAGCAGACATATGCACTCCCAGGCAGCTCAGGGGATAGACGTGTGAGCTTTGGTATGGTTCAATCCATAATTGATGATAAGTCTGTTAATGTATAATGTCCTCAGTGTATAAGAACATACCGACACTGCCTGAACTCACACTATTCTTTATCCAATGTTTACAACAGGGACTAAGTCTACGATATACATTCCTCATCCAGACATTCGTCCCACTGTTGATCCTCTCCATTCGCTTTACTTCCATCCACAAATCTACAGTTATACGATTTTTTCTGTGGATACAGAATCTTCAAAATTATTCTGATAGCATCTTCTTCTTTTTTTTTATGTAGAAAGATGAGACAATGCAGATGAAAAACTGCTCTCGGTGTCTTTTTTTTTTTTACACTACACCTCGGGGGGCTGCTCAGTCAGATATACTCAATATTGTATTCTCTAGCTGTAGTAGACAAACAAGCAGTACAACACAATAGAGGCAGCCAGTATGAGTCAGGTCAATAATATTAATACATAGAATATCTCTCTCCAGAGTTCTTTTTCTGACACGTCACATAGAAACATGCAGGTTTAAATTAGAAAAAAAAATTGGCTGAATTCCATTTATGTGCTTCATTTTCAGGGTACTGAGTTTGTTCACTGTCACACTGTCATGACTAACTGTGACACTGGAACAATAAGAACATAGCCACTGCTAATGATATTAATAACACCTGCACTTTTCCTATTATGGCATCAAAATGTATGCTGGGTTAAAAGGTTGAGGCCACACCCCAGATGAAGTAGGTCATTCACGATATAATAGATACCCAGCCGCTAACTCCATGGTCAGCAATATTTTTAGACATTTACGAAATATGTGTTATCACTGAAAGGTGACATTGATAGACAATGTTTGCATCTATAAAATGCAAAATATTGCATTGTGGGGTTGTCAGCAGAAAGAAGTGTATCTGCTATGGACAATACAGTTGTATCCTTCAATAATGTCATTATCCCTGTCAAAATGACATCATTAAGCTCCGTCTTAATGCTGAGGAGGATGTAGCAGTCTGCCACCTCCTCCTGGACCTCCTTTGGTGATAAGAGGTGGCTGATGATGTCACGAAAGCCCAAGTCCATTTCTCACATAGTGCTGACTTGTAATCTTCTCTCACTTGTAATCACTCAAAGAGTCAAACTCCATATTAATTACTTCTACCACAGACTTATCAATCACCTCTAATAAATACGTGTCACGTTCAGCCAGAGTGTGAGGACCCAAGTGCAGACACGACAGAGATACAAGGGTGCAGTTCAGATATTAAATAATAATTAAAAAAAACAGTTATGTAGAGCAGTTCACAAAAGGCAACAGTATCCAAGAACAATGGACAGTGGCAAAATCCAGTAAAAGTCCAAAACCAGCAAAAATCACTAGAGAAAACTTACATGAAACACAAGGCGATGGCTGGAAAGTATAGAGACATCGACGAACTGGCAACTACAGAGGGGAAAACACACAGACTAAATACACAATAAACTACAGGTGGAGACAATCAGACAATCGCACACTGGAGGGACAAATGTGAAAGGGGAAGACACAAAGAGGGTACAATGATAACTGACATGAGACGGGGCCTAGAGAGGCATAGAGGGAACTTTTGCTGCAGATCTGGAAAAAGAAATGGATCTGGGAATTTTTTTCTTTAGCATTGCTAGATAGGGACCTTTTCAACAATTTCCCTAATCATACGAAAACTACTGACCTGAATTCCTCTAAACTTTGTGGAGGGTCGGGGCATGGATCAAGCCAACCAGACGTGTAGGATTGTACAGCCTTTGTGGAGGTAAACCCTCTGCAGTGTCATTCTGGGTCATTCTGCTTTGGGGCCTCAGAGAACTCGACAGATTATAACTGTACTGAGCAAACACTACTGGCATCTAATGAATTAATTGACCCATCATTAAGGTCTTCTTGGAGGAGAAATATGCAGCCATCAAAACTAGCCTAATATTTTATATAATGGAGTAAACAAACAATAAATAGTAATGATGCTTCAAACAATGAATATTTTAATCCAATTTTGGGTTTGAGAGCCTTTCTAAGCTCAGTCAGTGAGATCCAGAAATTAGAGAAAGGTTAAATAACGGCCACTCTTATGAAAATTTGGTCAGGGGCTTTTGAGGTACTCAAGTGGAAAGACTACTTTTTCTTAACATTTAGTTCAACTCCTAATTTCATTGTAGACAACATTAGAAGATCATAAACATGCTATTACGTCAATGGTGTGCAGGTGGACAGACTACTTTTGAAGACATCAGCTTTGTGAACTTTGATGGGCGTCAAAAACCCCACGGGATTCCAGGATTTTTGTGAGTTCTCTGTGTGGTTCAAGGAGGAGGAGGTGGAAGTTGGATTTTACTGCAGACACAAATATTAAACACAGGGACACACAGGGAAAGACGAAAATGCCGAAGTTGCAAAAAAAAAGAATTATGGATATACACAAATTTTATCAGAAATAAAAAGAAAAGATAAATTAAGTTGTGGAGGGGGGGGGGAGCAGTGATAAGGAATCATTACTTCAAGTGAAATACTAGGGATATCACATGAGCAGAACAAATATGAAAACAGATCTGGGCCTATTGTCTGCACAGAATGTAATTACTTGAATATAAAACAACTCAGCTGTGAAGCATGTGCTTAGAGTTAAAAGAAGGTCTTTTTAATTGATTAACCACACATGAGCCACTCATGAGTGAGCGTGAAGTGATAATAGCCAGCATTGTCAGAGGTCGATGAACTTATACTGTTGTATTAAAAAGGTTTTTCATGTACATGTGAATAAAAGATGAGTGATGTTCTCTTTATATTGGAAATACATTTTTTTTGTTGCACGCGGTCCACTTTTTTCTTCTCAGTTGTGTCTCAGTGAAGCATTCACAAAGGCTGTATTAGTTAGTGACAAAATACCCAATGGGTATTAGCAAACTCCTATCACAAAGAGAGATGTTAGGATACATCATTTAAACAGCAGGCAAGCGAATGGACTCAATGGTATTGATTTTTTTATAAACAGGTACAGCCTGTGATTGATGCTCTGCTGGTGTGTCAGTTGAAATATCTGAATGTGACCTGCAGTCTCCAGATATTCCCTATGCTTAAATGATCATACTAGTGATTAATCATGGCTATTGTGATTGTTTCTGACATTCAACCTCTGGTTCCCTGACAGGGTTAATGCTAATGAACCAGTATTCATGAGTTCTGTTGCCTCCCATACTGACATGATATATTTATTCCATATAGTTATTCTCTGTAAGTTTCCTATTCCTATGAAATGTACCATTCTACGGAAGCATGTTACATTCACTTGAGAAAAAGAAATTGCTCTGTTTTTCTGAATTAACGACATCATTTTCTCGTTAATTCAGAAAAACAGAGTGTTGTTTTTCTGATTTAACGACATAATTATCTGCAGCTTCCTTATAAGTTAACGATCCATGCAGAAGACATGGAAATGAGGAAACATCATTGTTTCTATATTGCCGTGTATTTGATGTTTATTATAATTGGCTTAGTTGCATCTTGGACAGGCTAACACACGGTGGGAAAATAGTCCACAGTGGATTTGCAAAAACCGCACTCATGAGGGAGAATCTCCGTTCTACCAGCACAAACAAAAGAAACCGCGAGCAGAAAAGCTACTCCATGAGCATGGGGCTGTGAGGAACTCCACCCTCCCTACTCGCTCATGATGACGTTGACCTCTCAGAATTTGGATGCAGGGATAAGCCGATGACTTTGATTGGTCACTTCGGTTTGATCGCTGATCCAGTCAAAGTCAGGCTGTTGCCTCAGAGGATGATCTGTGCTCTTGTAGGTGACTCTTGTCTAGTTGCACATTTGGCAGACATGATGAAGACTCTGTATTTACGTAAATATGAAGCATAGCTTGAGTCATACAGTGTGATTTTCCCCGGATGGAAAGCTAAATACACAAGCCTGCAGCTAATGTTATTATGCAGGGTCCATGCTTCATAAACACCGGGGACATGCACACTGTGAGTCAGGAAGAGTCGGTGCTCTGCATGTCTAAATGTTTCTGTGTAGTTGCTCCAGCAGCTTAGAGGTGTAGGATGTGACCTTGTATATCTGCTGTAGGGATGCTGGTGTTATCATCGTCCCCCTGGATGTGCTGCTACTGATCCACTCAACTCAGGTCATTCCTTCAGTACTGCTCTGCAATAATCAGCCTTTATAATGACCTGTATGAACATGTTTCAATGAAGTAATATATTGTAGTAACACATTGGTGCAAAGTTATCCTTTGTCCTTCATACTTATTTTAGAGGTGTTAGATACCTAAACTAGTTTAATCGTCTGTTCAGTTGTAGGTAAAAACTTGCTCTGGAAGGTGAAATGTGGCCTAAACGAAGGTGTCATTTCAAATATTTCATATAAAGTATCATAAATATGGAACTACACGCTTCCAGGATATATTAAAGGGAGCAGTTCTAGACGTTATTGTAAAATATTTGGCTTCATTTTGAGACAGAAGGAGGAAGTAGAGATGCGTCTCGAGAGTTTGAGGGTTGAATTTTAAAGCAGGCATTTTTAAGTTTTAAAGGTGTTTTAAATGGTCACTGGTTGAAGGTGTTCAAAAGGCTGTTGAGAAGACATTTAAAAACAGTTATGCTTAGTATACAACTAAAAATATGATTGTGGTTTCTTAGACTGGCTATGATTTTCACTTTTATTTAAAGTTTTCACTAATTCAAATCCCAGTAAAATATGGTCTTAATGTGAATTTGTGTCTTCAAATAGCCTGTGAGAAAAATGCTCATTTTTGTACCTAGTTTGAGTTTATTTCACCAATGATGATACTAGTTTTTTAAACGTCTTTTCATCAGAAAAAAGCTCAATGGTTTAATATTGCTTATCCATTTTTATTAGATTTATGGAAATATTCTTATTTTTCTGGTTTTATACTTTCCTTATTTCTGTGAAAACAAATGGATAGATACAAAAGCACACTTTTACTGTAGCCCAATTGGACATCTCAACCCTCATGATTTAAAAACCATCAAACTGTGTAATGTAATGTATCTATAATGTGCAGAATAGCCAATAACTAGCTTGAAAAAAATGAATCATACTTAATTATTTTCCACCCTGAGGGTCGGATGAAAAATCAAACGTGGTCACTGACTGCTGGAGGACACACAGACCTGCTGGTGGATGTGAGAAGGGTCTTCCGCAGAAATCAGAGGATTAAAACTAGTGAGGTGTGGAGGGCTTCTCATCCATCTCGACTGATCCGTCAACACAGACCATGTGAAAAGGAGTAACGTGGGCCAAGAACAGGACAGCCACAGCCGAGTGGTGCCTGTCAAAAAAGGAACTGGCCTACCGCTCCCTCACACACATATATATATAAACACAATAGATTTTAGCGGTGTCACTGATCCGGCCTCTCCCTCTCATTGACCTCTATTCTCTTATTACCTCTCCAGGAATGTGCCAATTCTGTGGTGCAACACGCTCCATGACTGAGTCAGTGTTTGACTTGGCTAATAGTTTATTGTCTCTGGAATGCTGAGTGTCTTCTATCATATATAATGGTATATTGTATGTTATTGTTACAAATGAGTAAGAATAAGAACTGTTTAACAAAACTTGTATTGGGGACATGACACATAAATACGCATAACACACATCGTATAAAAGAGAAATGGCCATCAATCCATCTCTCTGCTTTGTTGTCAGCTGTCTCATTAGCCTTTCTTTATTTGTGTTTTCTTTTGCATGGTGGCCCTGTTTGTCACACTTGGAGGCCTTCAGCAAACAAGCTGTCACACAGTCAAGCAAAAGCCATTAGCGTTGTGTTATGGCTGCTGATGGATTGCATCAACTTTAATAAGGATGTGACAAAGTTTTTATGCACTGAGAGAGTGGAGGCAGGTTTATATGAAGTTTATGTGTGTATGCCTCAGGGCTGTAACCCTTGAGTCTATTACTGACAACACGTCTGTAATACCAAGTACTTTTCCGTCTCCCATGTCTTGACTCCTCCTGATCTTAGTCACTGTTGGATGTTGACTCTTTCTTCTCTATATGAAAACAAAAATTTTTCTTCTCTCTATACACGACCACCTTAAACACATAGAGCCCTCAGCTCTAACAATGATAGCTACAGACTAAAGGTCAGAGATTCTGCAAACACACTCACATTTGGGTATAAATAGATAAATTAAATTGGTTTAACTTGTTCTAACCCCTCTTTTGCTCAGATGAGTCTGCATATAAAATCTTGCTAATGCAATAATATAGTTGAAATAGTTCATGTGTGCAGCTGGATGTTATTCTTTTAGTCAGAAAGGAATAGTTAATGTTTTGTTATTCAGATTTATTCAAGGCTGCCTTAACAATAGAAAGGCCCCCAAATTAAGATTGAAACCATTTTTGACTGAATTTCTCCTGTTTATTCTCGACTTCAAGATATCCCTCCTCTAATGGTCTTCTGTCCATGCCTTGTGCAAAAATACATTAAAAAAAGTTTATATGAAGTTAAGTTTCAGCAGTCTAGAAATGAAGTGGGCATCTCCCAAAGTTAGTAAAAACAAAACCCTCTTTGTAAATGAACAATGATATAAAGGGATTATTTCTAACAAGAATGTCATTTTGGCTATCTGAACACAAGGAATGAAAACCTCTTTCAAATGAGCACTTGACTGTTATTTTAACAATGTTAACCGGTAATACAACTCTGACATGTCACATGTACATTCCATACTATTCTTGGTATGGTGCCTGTCAATGTGAAAAAAAGAATTGAAAAAAAAAATGAAAACAAGTCCACATTCCACCTTCTGGCAAAAATACTGTCAGAAGCAATATGAGTTTGTTAAATTGAGTTGCTATCTTCATCAGGGCTGTCTTGCTTATGTTTTTTTCCTGGTATTTTATCCCAGTAAATACTTATCCCCCGTGGTTAAGCAAAAAAAACAAAAAAACAAAACCACTTCAGAAAGCTCTTTGGCACAAAAAGAAGCCTGTAAAATTTACTCTAATTTACTCCACCAAATGTTTCACTTCACGCCTTTGTGAAGAGGAGGAATGATTACAGTTACAAGTAAGTCCTCATGATACTGTTGGAGGGGGCGGCCATTACAGCCTGCAGAATCGGATAAGAGGGGTAGTGACCTGGCCACCGCTGCCAGCCTGCCAACCAGAGAGCATTGAGGATAAAGGCCGAAACACTCGGTAAAGGTTGGGCACCTCCTGAAGTCCTCAATGCATCCAGATGAAGTAACCCTCATCCATCGGCCGCCCTCCCCCTACACAACCGGCTCCACCGTCACCCACAAGTCTCCCACAAAGTCTCCCACAAGCTAAGATGCCATCAGGATAGTGTAACTACCAAGGGATTTAATAATCTAGTCCTAGGAATAACTATCAGCGTGTTTGTGAACAACCTATTAAGGGAGACTTGAAAAAGTCTGAATCTGTCCTTCAAAATCAACTCTTAGCCGACGATGCCGTTCTAGTTGTTTGTTTCTTTCCCCTACTAAATGCAGACATGTGGTCAGATTTGCCACTTAGATAAACTATGGGCATGAATTCTGGTCAGAATGTGATATAAGAGCATACATGCAAGGTAAATGGTGCAATGCTCATGAATTTATTATTATTTATTTATTATTATTTATGGTAGGCTACAGCATGAAATAGAAATGGTGTCCTTATGTGACACACATAAATGAACGCTATATATATGGATGAATAAATAACTCCTAAAAAGATTTTATTATAGTGCAGATGTTTTTTTTTTGAAGAGTCTCAGTCTGGAAAGAATAGCTGCTCTGTAGTCTGGTGGTGTAGCAGCATTTATTTGTAGTAGAGTGAAAATTTTTAATTACATATAGAAATGGTTAATTTTCTTTTGCGCAGTTTATTTATGTTATTCTGTAAACAACCGTATTGTATTGTTCAGCTGCATTAAAAGGAACCAATTGAGAAGGTCCGGGCATCAGAGAAGGATAGCTCCTGGTCATGGAAGTTTTTTGGACATGCTCACTAAGACAGATTCAGAACATGCTGGAGGCATTGTCTATCTCATCTGACCTGATAATGCCTTATCGCAGCCTCAAAGGAGCTGGAAGATTTGCCTGGGAAGAGACAATATTTGATTATTTTTTGGATGGATTCGGGTAAGTGTTGCAAAATAGTAGGATGTGTTGATCATTGATTTTTCTACTGGCTTTGTACTTCCAGCCATTTTCCATGGAGAGGAAGTAAAGCCATCATGAGCATCAAGAATGCAAGCCTTTGTTTAACCATCAAGAGAGCAAATCCACAAGACATGTGGTTTAACTACAAAAGCTGCAACTTTCAAACAAGATTCACACAAAGCAGGGTTATTCTAATGATTAACCTATTCTATATCCAACACACACATATTTTGATGAAGGGGAAAACATCTTTGTCTGCTCGAGTTTGTGTTTTTTTTCCATCTCAGGTTGAACTCTCTGCTCTCAGCTTTGTATAGGTTCTCTGGTTTGTTTCACATCACTTGAAAAGAACATCAAACACTTCAGTTTGTCAGTATCAAGTTTCAGAAGATGGATTAAATCGAGCATGTGTTTGTCCTCAGGATATCCTTTGCTTGGGACCAGCAATTCATATCTTGTAAACCATACAGACCAGAGCAGCAGCACTTTTCTGCCCACTGAACACGTGGTTTCATCTCAGGTCAATGTTGTCTGACTTTCATTTCAAGGAATAACCTCTCAGATGTGATTCTACTCTCATTTGATTGTATCACATTAATGATTCACATGTGCCTCATTGATCTGCTTTTCAGTCATTTTTAAATGAAGTATAATGTTTTACCTAATAAGGCCAACAGATGAGCTGGCAGCTCTGTGAGGCTAAATGCTAACATAAGCATGCTAAGATTTTTACAATATTAACCATCATGACTTAGCGTGTTAGCATGCTAAAATTGACAAGTAAGCAATATACATAAAGTACTGTACAGCTGAGGCTGATGGGAATGTTATTAAGAGGAAACACACAAAAGTATTGTGCAAAAAAAAGGTCTTCTTGTCCTGGACTGTACCAAATATGAAATGTTGACAATTTAAAATTTGACCTGATGATGGTGCTAAATGAAAAGTTAAGGGATCACCTATTTGTTTAAGATTCATCCTGACTACGTAGGACATGAACGTGTTTATAAGATTAAAGTATAAAATTCATCCAATAGTTGTTGAGACGTTTCACTGAAAACCATCGAGATAAAAAGTTGGTGAATCACAAAAGTCAATAGGACACATCATCTGGTTGCATGAATGTCAGTTTATTTTGTTCCATCCAGAAGGTATTATATTTCACTGGATACCAGTTCTGTGCAGCTGGGCACCTGCATGTAGAAAATTATGATGCATTTATGGTTTAACAGGTACAAACCCCGCTCAAGAGTAAAAGTGATTTATGTGACTCAGAAGTTATTACTAATTCACAATCTGTAATAAAAACTCACAGGGAATATTAAATATTAAATCATTGAAATCATTCATTCGCCATTTTTTCTTGCATGTATGCCAGTCTCTTTGGCAAAGAATGACATTTCACCTGGGAGGGCACTTGAGAGGAAATTTCTATAGCACCCATTAGTGCACTTTACCACAATCTATCTAATAGAAGGGCACCCCTGAGAGCACTTAACCATGTTTTCTCCAGTGGAAGTGCACCCTGGAGGGCACTTCATCATGTTATCTTGCAAATTAGGTTACCCTAGTGGGCACTTGATCATGTTTTATCTACCACAGATGCATCCAAGGGTGTTTTTTTGCTGCGTTTTTTTTCCCCCCAAATAGGCAACAAGGGGTGAAATTCACTGACTTTGGTGAAAAAGTTCACCAAAGTCAGTAGGCTTCATTCATTGGGCATCACGTGTATCTGTAGGTAATCACACTAATGTCTTTACATATTTTCATGGGAATCCATCCAATAGTTATTGAGTTTTTGTAAGAGTTCAGACTGGACTGATGCAGTGGACCGACTAACAGGCCGATGGAGATTTCCATTCAAAAAGCCATGCTGCTAGCATGACTAGAAATAGCCGTGAAAAAAGAATTGTAACTTCTTCAACTTTTCCCAAAGGTGGGTGTGGACAGCAACAGGACCCTTAAGAGGGTTAAAAGGCTCGAGCTCCAACCTGCAGCACAATAACAACTTTTACAGCATTAATATTTGTTGAGTCATTAAAGAGTACTCCACCGATTTAGCAATGCACACCTTAGCCTCCTCCTAACAATACAGTTATAACATTTATGTAAAAACACCATACAGATGTTGAATTTATCTCAACTACAATCTTTATAGATATGTATATATTTACTTTATTGTCAATAAAAGTGCTATTTGATTTCTGTGATAAAATGTGATTTATACAAACAAAAACAAATCAATGAAAAATCAATTTAATCAAGATGTGGGTGGAGTAAGTCATGTTGATCCTCAACAAATATAAATGAAATAGACCGAAATAGATTTTCATCAATATTGATGTTTATGCTTCAATAAAACAGATTGGAAAGAAAATATTTACATATAGTATTTTACAATATTTACCGACAATTGAATTGAATTTTATACTAATGTCTTTCTGTGATTTTGATGGAAACATGTTGTTTAAGAGTACAATGAATGGGGGTTAACTTGTCTGGAGCATAGCTGGCAAACTCCACATTCTAGCTTCACAAATGTTACACATGAACCATAATAAGTAGTTGTGCCTTTCAATTTTAATTTTTCTACAAGGTTACTCTGAAGGTTGGTCATCCAAAAATGAAATCCACTACTCTAGACTCACCAAAGAAATGGAGGCTGTGTCATATACAGATGCATTTGTTGTGCAATATTTTGTGGGATGTCAGGGAGGATATGTTAAATATTAACCCTATATCTATAGGGTTAATAATAAGCCTAATGTTGATTAACAACTGAAGAATAATGAAGGAATGTAATGTGGGGTGTCGTGAGGTTTGGTTCTTTGTTTTGATGTCTTTCTTTACATGTAATGAAGATGTTTTTGTTTAGACTTTTTCTATTGGTTGCATGTCCTGTTTTTCATATTTTGTTGTGTGTGGACCTAAGGAAGAATAGTTGCTACCTTGGTGGCAGCTAATGGGGATCCGAATGAATCAATAAATGAATAAATACGTGATCTCCAGATGACTCGTCTGTATTGCCCTCAGGTCCACTGGAAGCAAACACCACATATATAATATGAATGTATAGGGGTTGCACAGTGTGTGCTCAATAAAAACCTCTTTTACATGTTCTTCACAGGAAATGAGCTAATGCCAAAGCGGTTTGGTTTGAATTAATTCTTCATTACATCATTTGTTTTAAAAATGGTTTCCATTATTTTCACAATTAATAAGGAGTTTATGTTTTAGCTTGTGTCTGTTTGTTTGTTGGCTGGTTGGTTTGTCTGCAGGATTACACAAAAACTATTGGACAGATTTACATGAAAACTGATGGGAGGGTGGGTCATGGTCATTTTTTAAACTTTCTTTAACATTATGAGATTTTTCAAAATATTCTTTAATTTCTCAGGGAATAATTCATAGATCTTGGTGAAAATAAAACAAATGTTCACAATGTGGTTGAAAGTGACCCAATTCAGATTTTTTTCCGTCAAATCTGATCTTTTTTACTGCCTTTGACTTTGTCCACCATTGCTGATAAAACGATGTGAGCATGTTCAGTGGGAGAAAAGCCACATTAATTCTGATCAGACTGTTTTTTGGGACACTTTTTCCTGCAGTGTGCACATAGACTACAGGTGGGCCTTTCTTCAGATCACATCTGCTGCTCAACAACTTCCTTACAGTGATGTAACTGGGTCAGAAATTACTCCTTTTGCAATTATCCTTATGACTGTAGACTATTATTTTACCCGCTCTCTGTCCCTGATATTATAACCAATCCAGTCACACCAGTTTAAATATCTTTATACCTGACGGCAATACATTTCTGGCAGACAACAACAACAAGAAGTGCTAATAGCTGGGATCAGTATGTTCCTGTTTGTTTGGTTTCTATGGTAAGTCTCACAATCGCTCATTGTGATTATTAGGTTAGATAATGTACTCCTGATTACCAGCACATTAAATCTCCTCATGACTTTTTTCTGAACCCCAACCTTCAAGTCCAAACTGTATCTATGATCTGAAGTCTTCTGAAATAAGATGTTAGAATTTAAAATATGAGCTGAGGCAGTTTACCTGAAGCTGGGTGTTTTCCTCCTTGAGGCTTGGAGCTCCTCTTTCTTCTTCGTCTCTTTCTTCTTCCAGTCCACAAATTGTCAAATATGTTCTGTCAGGAGGAGAAGGCCCTCCAGATTTCTCTTTCCTCCTCCAGCTCTCACTCAATTTAGACAGATCCCTCCTGTCAGAGAGCTCCTTCTCCATTCCCTCACTTTCTTCTGTCTGAGAATTGAGGCTCTGCTGAATTGATCTGCTCATCTCTCTCTTTTATGTCCACCTTCATCCTGAAGCTCTTTACTGGTAAATATTACTGCTTCATATTTTTTCCCCACAGCAGAAAAAGAGAAATCATCACATTTTACCTCAATGCAAGCTCCTCATCTTGTCTTTTCTATAGTTTCCCTCACTGACAGACAGCTTCTTCTTGAGGTACTTGTTTTCCTCCAGCAGCTGCTGTCTCTCTTCTCAACAGCTCTACTATACTCTTTGGGGATCGTGATCTTTGCTGCAGTCCTTGAATTCTCTTCATTTTTACCTCTCACCTTTCACACTTTCTTTTTGCCTAGACTGTTCACATTCATCTTTATTCATCTGTGTATGTGATCCGTATCTGACATCATTTACAGATCTGTCCCATGATTCATTTCCTGTCATGATTGCTGTGGTGACAGAGGTATGGCCATCGTCCATCAGCTCTTTAGGTAAAAGAGGAAGAACAGGATTTGTGTGAAATATTTTCCCATTTATCAAATAAATATGCACCCTCATGTCTCCCAGTTGTCATTGCTGCAATCCTCCATGTTCGATTTAGTCCACCATGGCTGGCAAAAGATGGATGTGAGCATGCTCAGAGGGAAAAAGGCCACATGAATTCTGGTCTGACTGTGCACAATGGTTGTCACATCAGCAGGAATCAGATATGTATCTGATTTAGGACCACAGATGAAAGGCTGTACGTTCACATTACCAGGCTGATGTGACTCAGTTCCAATGTTTTGCCTCAGTGTGACACAAATCTTTTCTTTTTTTGTGCTGTGTGGACATAAAAATCTGATCTTTTCAAATCAGATTTAAGTCACTTTCATATGTGGTCCTAGACTGGATATAAATCAGATTCATGGCCATGTGACATGAATGCGAATGGTCAGATCGGACTTCATTTGGTTTTTTGCATATATGCATGTGCTCATCGCTGTCGTCATCAGCCAGGACCGACAGCGTGGTTCAACAAAACGAAAAGAGAGGAAAGATGACAACAACAATGCTGATCATCAGCTGTTCACCATCTGCTTATGAACAGCTGATCAAAAGTTTGCCATCTTCTAGAGCAAAATGTCATGCATACATCAACTACTAGTGTATCCATTTAGGTTTGAATACCATGCATTTTCTCACAAATACGAGGTTTTTTGTTGTTGGTGACGGATGACCCATGCACAAATGTATCAGTGTGTGCATGCCTGCCATACACATCACTTGTATGAATGTGAACCATCAACATAACCAAATCTGATCTGAGCAAAAAAATTAACAATGAAGCTTGTAATGTGAACATAGCCTATGGGAGTGTGGATCCAAATCCGAATCTGAATCCACCAGATTTGATTTGGCCAGAAAACACCTGGATCAGCTTGGAAGTGATTCATTTAAAAGTTATTAATAATCCGAATCAGAATCAGAAAAGTTTTATTGCCAAGTACATGTAAGGAATTTGACTGTCCTGGTGCTTATGGGCTACACTTACATAAGGTTGACATAAATCTAAGCTTTGATATATAAAATAGAAACTGAAGTAGAAACATCTGCAATGCATGAAACATTTTAGATTTACAGAACAATTGTGCAAACTGTTTGAAAAGAATGTGCAGTTGTGTAAGGATGTGCAAGAATCAATAATATTGTTTAGCTTCAGATCAACTCATTAATGTAATGGGAATGGTTCTCAAATTTAAAACACTATTTAAAAAAAAATCACACATTAACCATTGAAATATTAGCTATAATAAAAAGGCTATAAGTAGTATCCCGTGGAGGATCAATTTACCTGGACTCTGTAAACTCACCACTAATTTTCTAGTGATAGTTGATTTCGGCTTATTTTCACATTTTATCTACAGTATATGCCGAGCCAAATTGTAAGAAATGAGATGCTTTAAAGTAAAAAGCCAGAGAGCCTAAATCCATGTGGTTTGATTGACACTGGTTTTGGATGGGAGGGATTCCACTTCAGACCAGCTAAGTCCCGCCTCACAGTGTGACTCCGGCTGGTGACTTGAGACTATAAAATGAAGGAACTTACAGCCACCGGGAGACACTCTGCTTTTACAGTTCACGCTGTGAACTGTCATAAAGACACTGAAGTCAGTCCAATGCTTTAGTAGCTGCGCTCACAGAGAGACGTCGCTGTCAGTTTCCTCTCTCCTCGAAGTTGAAGAACACTTCAGCAAGTCGCCGGGTCGAGACACAGCAGAGCCATGGCAGGGGACGGGTCAGACCAGCGGGCGCTGCAGTATGAACAAACTCTGGTGAGTTTGCCCTGAACTTTGCTCACTGGTGTCACAGTACGCGCTGCCCTCATGCATGGACAGGGGCTCCTCAAGCAAGGCTTTCGACGTAACGCTGCATGGCTATGTGCACACATCTGGGACTAGCTTATTTACATGATAGCGAGCCGCGAGCGTGAATGGTGGTCAAAAGTTCTCATTTGGTTGGAATGAATAGATGTTGGTGTGATATATATGTGCCGAATCAACCAGCATGTCTCTCTGGTTCCGGAAGTTTATACAGGAATGTATATATTTGCCCACAACTGAGGTTGAACTTTAAAATGTCAGATTCTAAGTGAGGTTCTGGCTGCTGTACACTCACGTGAAAGTGGCCGCGGTTTGTGGCTTTGGAAGCGGCTATGTATCGGCGTGTGTCCTGCGTTAATTGCCTTTTCTTTTTTTTTTCCTGTTGCGACATAACAAAACTAAAGATATGTTTGTAAATTTCTAACACCACCACACACACAATCTCGTTCGAACCTAGCCTTAGAACCTCATAGTTATTAAAGGGGCTTACTATGGTAACATCTGGATCTGGCTAACAGGTACAGGTAGTGCTGCCTCCTGTAACATGGGATATTGGCCAAACTCCGTTGTCAAACTTCCATGCTCTTCATAAAAGTCGTGTATATCGTAGGAAACGCTTATTAGAAAATTACTTTGTACCCTGTTTGAATTTCAAAAGTGTGCTGATAAATTCGGCATATAAATGATTTAACTTAGCATTAAATTACCTAAACTTTTCCAGCTGCTTCAAGGTGGGGTGCAATATGAAGGTTTTTGAAGTTGACTTGAATTACTGCTTGGTGCTTATTGGATTAGCTGAATAGTCTTTCAATGATTCTTAAAGCCCGGAGTCATTTTTTGTAAGTGTGCATATTTCTCTAAAAGCAAATTAGCTCTCCCTTCACAGATTTTTTTAGTCTGATTTGGCTTGATATGTGCATTCAGAACCTATCTGCCCCGCTAAATGAAATCCCTACCACATGCAAAAGGATGATGTCATCTTCACACAAATAGAACACAAGTGACTGGAGTTACTGTATGCGTCAGGAGCTCACTGTGTGTAGGCTGCATTGTAATCAGCCAACCATCATACAACAATGCATCAATTCATTGTTGTTTTGCATCCTAGGTGCTGGGAAATGCTGCTGTGTACATGTACATACATAAAGTAATGTAAGATGAGATGCATCTAACAGTTGAGTGGTGGTGTCCACCGCTATGCCAGCGGACATTTATGATGGGCCCCCAGCTGTAAACAGTGGTTGAACTATATACTACTATATGCTTCACAACCATTATGTAAGGTGGTTTTCATTTTAGCTTACATAACAAGCAGGTAGTCATTGGGATTCATTGGTGGTCTGCACACAGTTTGGAAGATGAACCCATGGAGTAAAGGGTTTGATACTCAACCTGTTTTATGCAGCAGGGGGCTCTCAAACATTTGCATGTCACAGGCCCTGCAAGATCAGTACAGAGCCCCTAAAGTTCCATAAGGGAAATTTTTTTTAATCTTTTGCACATAAGTTATTATTTTATAATTATCTTGTGCTCACGAGTTATTGTCTTGTGGGAATAAGATAATGTTTTTGTGAGCACAAGATGAATTACTGATCATTCATCAGCATCTTTTCAGATGAATACAGCCATGATGAAATGGAAAGTACGGGGCTCCGTACATGATGGCTGTGTTCATCTGAAGAAAAACGCCGATGAATGATCAGTAATTGTGCTCACAAAAACATCTTATTCCCACAAGATAATTATAAGATAATAACTTGTGCTCACAAGAAAATTATAAGATAATAACTTGTGCGCACAAGATAATTATCTTGTTCCCACAAGGAAATATTTTGTGTGCACAAGATTTAAAAAAAATTTCCCTTATGGGACTTTAGGGGCTCCGTAGATCAGAGCCCATTGACACTCAGTGGGATCTGCACAAGGGATGTCTTAAATTGAGATTCAGCAATGAATTGTATAACACAGGATATAACAGTGAGGAAGAAATAATAGGTGTAGTGAATAAGACTTTAAAGAGATTACACTATTAATCATGTTGCTCCCCCTGAGGGACCCCTGAGGTTTATACTGTAGATACCTCTTTGAGGAGCATGGATTTGCAGTGTGTCCCTCAGGATGATTAAGGTTGGACTATGCATCCATTGACTCTGGCTGTTTCCAAGTGTGTAGTTAAACTTTTCCTGACAAACCTCTGTCAAGCCTAAAGAATCTTCTGTTTGAACGGACTAGTTTTATAGGCCAGCTGGACCCATTCAGTGGCAACGAGGCTTTAAAGTAAAAGGAGCGCAACTGTAACACTTCTCGGGGCCTCCGTTTCCTTTTCAAGAAAAAAGTTTCTTTGTAAAGACTCACCCCCACCCCGCCTCTCTGCGTGCTGTTAATCTGTGCGAGTGTTTGTGTGAGCGATTACACAACGTGCATCCTGCTGATTCAGCGCTGGACGCTCTGTCACCCTGTTGGGGTCTCGTGCTTGGCCCTCCGGCTCCGTAAGGAACGTGCAAGCAGCTCTTTCTGCAAAAGAACCCCACAACCACACAACCTTTTCTGTTCATTGCACCTCTTTCTTCTCTGCTTGGATGAGTGTTACTTGAACACAAATCTGAAAGCACATAAATACAATCAAATAAAAATAACCACAGTGTGAGAATAACCTCTGTTAACATAAATGGGATCTGTGTGCCCCCATCTCCTTACTGTGGGTTGTAGTAACATGGTGTCTTTGTGTGATATTGGCAGTCATCGTGGTTTGTGTGGGTTTGTTGTGGGCAGTGGATCCTCAAAGAGGCCAGTGTAGTTTGGCTGTGAGAGAAGCTGAGAGGCTGGCTAGAGAAATGTTGGCAGCATGGAGAGTAGGGGGCTCTTGTCACTAAAACAACCTCAACATATTATTATCCTGATGGCTTTAATGTCCCGTGATCATCTAAACAGTTTCAGAGACTTTTTCAAGATTAGAAGATAAAAGAATTTTGGAATCAGAATTCTTGGAATGAGCGACTTAAAGGGGTGCGATAATCAGCAGCTACAATGAAAACATAGGCTAATAAAGTCCTAAAAAAATTGAATATGAGGGCGCGGTGCAGAGCTTTTGAACATTTGAGGTCAAAGTGGAGCATTCTGAGGCTACCTGAGGGGATATTGTTGTTTCTTCTTTTATTCTTGCTCGATCGATCCTTCGATGATCCTGATCTCGCATTCAGTACCATCTTTATCAGCTTTGTGACTAAAGAAAAACGTAAACTTTTTCTGCCCTAGACAGCCGTCGGCTTTCTTTCGCTTTGTGCCGTGGATGAAACATCTCAAAAAAATGCGAGAATCTCGTTCTAAGTCAGCTGAAGTTTGATGGAATCTTACAAGAACATGTATGTAAACTAAGTTGGCACGGCGGACCGGTGAACAACATCAGGACATCGAAGCTACGTCAAATCAAAGCTGTCTTAGTCCAGCTGATGGTCTGTCTGCCACGATTTTGATATTTTTGGAGTAGCTATACCATTTTTAATTAAAAGTAACATTATTTACTGGCATAACTGTGGTATTTTTACAGACGAAAGACTGTTTTAAGGAAGACTACATGTTGTGTAACAGCATAACGAGTGGCATTTAAGGCTAAATTGGCATTTTAGTAAGAGGTCGCATGCTGAAAGTAAGATGGTACAGTGGCCCTGTTACCCAGTTTAGAACAACCCCTTATATGGTTGGTGTTGTGATACCGTATCTATTCTCAAAACCACTGTATTGATCTTAAATTAATAGTTTACATGTGGCTGTGTGTTTTGCGTTGTGCTCAATCCCTTGACGGCTAGCATAGTTGTGACAGATAACAGTGTTGTAAACTGTGTCCAGCCAGTTGACTCTTCCACTCCAAGGTCATCAACAGAGACAGGAAGAAGTAGAGTAAGCACAAAGACCACAGGCCTATGGAACAGCATGTTTGTTTGCTTACAGTGTTGCACTACATCACAATACATTGAATTATATACAATATGTAGACCTAATATCTAATAGCTTTACAGGTATCAGTTTTAGTGGTGATTTAACGTCACTTTTATGAGGACAGGCTTCCATGTTTTCGTAACTTGGTGTCCTTATGTCATTACCTAATAAACGAGCCTTCTGGTGATCAAAGGTAAAGTTTTATTAGGTGTTGTCCAATAGCCTCAGCTGTGAGCTGCTCACAGGTGAGGGTGACAGGCTAATATTTATTTACATTTTATTTAGAATGGCAGATATCCCACGCAGTGGAAAGCAATGCTGTATGCTAGTATTGCTCCGATTTCTTTACATAACTGTGTGCATGTGATGAAACTTTTTTTTAACACCATTTAGAGCACATATGATTGAGTCTTGTGTTTTCTGCAGCAATAAACTGTTTTATCTTACTTGTTGTCGCTTTGCCCCACTTTGAATCTCCAACAAGAAGTCGCTGAAAGGCTCAGGGAAGAACGATCCTATCTGTTTGGCCTGCATGGCTCATATCCCACACCTCCACAGAGTTTCATGGGAATCCGTTCAGTGGTTAATCATGTTTTTGACAAAGTGATGAACCTCTCCCCATCTTTACTTATGAATGACTGAGCCTTTCATACTCAATCATGACACTATCACCTGTTCCTAATCAACCTCTGCACCTGTGGAATGTTCCAACCAGGTGTTTTGGAGCGTTTCACAACTTCCCCAGTCTTTTGTTGCCCCTGTCCCAACTTGTTTGAGAAGTGCTGCTGGCATCTAATTCAGAATAAGCAATTATTTATGTTTCACGCTGCATCCCAACATTTTTGGAATCAGTTGTATTGCTTACCAAATTGTTGCTGATTAACTTTTCTGTTGATTAGGGATGGGGATTGAAGATTATATCACTACCAGTGCAATTATCACACCTGTTTCGGATTCTTAATCCATTGCCTTATTAATTCCTGTGTTTTGTTTCTGTGCGAAACAATCATGCAGTTTATTTCCACCTTAAGTTGTACATTAACTGTCATCTAACTAACCTTGAGGAAAGCAGGTAACCCACTGAAATTCTCTGAGTGTGCAAACCTTTCATAACAATTTGTGTGACTGTCTGTTGACTCTTGTTCCCTTTGGTCATTTTCCATCTCCGTGAGAACTGGCTCCAGTCTGTCAGCCATCATGCAATATGTATGAAGTGAGAGTATTTGTACAGCATTTGCTTTTTTATTTAAACTTGCTAAATCTGCCTGTGCATCGCTCATGTTATCCTCACATGATGTTTTTGGATGTTTTTTTGGTTGGGGAGCAGAGGCGCTTGAGCATAGAGTACAAAATAAATGGTATTACTGGAAGTTAATGTGGTCATGCTTAGAAAGATACTTCAGCACATCGCTAACGTCTCCACCCTTACTTGAAATGATAATTTTGCAGACTTCACAACTTGCACTCTTTCAGTAATTCTCCACCTTATTTTTGCTGCGTCCACAAACAGTTCTTGGAATGACTTGTCCAAAACTGATTGACTTGTAAGACAATTCAAATCTATCCACTGCCTTCTCTTCTACAGTTATTCTTCCCCAAGTCATACTTTATTTAATATTCAGATGTTGAACGTCAGAAGAGGATACGTTTCTGAAATGCTTGTTTTGAGATATCAAATAATGCGTCACATTTGTACTGATAGATTGAAGTGTCACTACAGTCCAATTTATGCGCTCAATGGTTGTGGCGGTTGAGTCAAGTGCGACACCTAGTGTACCAGTATAGTGTCGGGTCCAGTTTTTGACTTCATATCAAACCAGTTTGAATTTTTTTTTTTTTAACAAATTTTCTACAATTAAAGTTTTGAAACAAAGGCCCAACCCTAAAGCTGTCTCTCTCTCTCTGTGTGTGTGTTTCTCTGTAGAACACAAGTAGTTTTCAGTAGGAGGGAATGAGTGGAGATGGTCCACTAGATAAGCGAGCGTGCATGACATCCCAATTTAAAAAAAACAAAACATAAATAAATAAATACACTGCTATAATGGCCTAATAAATTTACTTTGATGGCCATTAATATACCTGGGCAGCCCATCCAACTAAAGTCCATGTTTGGGAAATGCATGGCATGTTTCTGTGAGAGAGAGAGCAACAGAGGGAAGCGCACAGCTCCAATTCATGGAAAACTGATATGTGGCAGGCAATGCTGATAATGTGGCCGACATCCACAAATGAATGAATGTATGGGAAACTGTGCAAATCATAACCACTTGTGTTTATAGTGGAAATGATGTGGTAAAAACATTTAATCCCATGTCTCAATTTCCTGCAGTATTCCTGATTACAGACAGAACTGCTCAGTTTTTTTTTCTAGCTGCAAGAGTGTGTTCGTATTTTAGAAATGACTCTAGACTTTTTGAACAAAGCAACAGTGAAGTGAAAGTTGTAGGTAGAGAAGCATAGGAACTTAATCATGTGTGAGTGCTTATTTTGCCCTGTGTTTGTGTGTTGCAGCCATCTGTCTTGCAGTGACACAGGGTAATTTGTAACCCCGTGTTGTTGGCTGTGCTGTGGTAATAAGGCTTTATGAAGGTCCGGCCGTGTCCGTTTGATCTCTCCTAGCTTGCAGCCGTAGTGGAAATTTCCCTTTACTTGCCCTGTCCACTCTATTATTTTACTATCACTCCATCATGCCTTTATAGTTGCAAGACAGGTCAACAACTCCTTGACACTTGCTTTTAGTGTGTTGAGAAAGGTCTGCTTGCATAACATTTGTTCAAAGCTAAGTTGAGAATGCCGGGCTGTAGATAAGCATCAAAAGCCTCTAACGGTTTTTCCCAGTCCGTTACAAAAGATCAACATTATTACTTCTATTTACCTTCTTGACCAATAGCCATGAAGGATGTTCTCAGTCAGGACTAGATGTGTGGAGTGGTCTTTTCACAAGAGCCAAAGAATGAAGCCTCTGAATGAGGAGATGATTATATAAATGTGAATTTGACAAACACTCCACAAGACAGAAGAAGTGTCTGTAGGTACGATCAAAGGAGCGCTTGTGAAACTGACTTTTTGTGTTAAAGATGCATCGATCATTCAGACTGTCGTCATGTTGATGATTAACACCAGAGATGGACAGAGGGACCAAGAGAATAAACTCCATGGGTCAATAGATGAACAGATGAGACAGTTTCAAGTGTTGAGGCGTGTCTCTTGGTTAGTGCCATACAATTACTTCTTCCCCCTCATGTGTTCTTAATATGGATTAGAGAACTAATGGAAAACAGGTATCTAAGACAAGTAGATGTTGGTTAGTGATTAATAGATCAGTACGCAGCAGTGCAAAGTCGATACAGGGCTTAAAGTATAGAGGACCGACTTTGATAAAACATGAAGAACATGAATTTCAGTAAGTCTGTAGGGTAATCTTAGTCCGTCAAGTCAAAATGTATTATTCTTATTTTTGAAATTCTTCCAATCGCTTGTGAAAACAAACCTTTACTCAAATTGTTTTGGTGCTTTAAATGAGTTTACTAAAGTCTGAGATTCACTAAAGACATGGATCATTAATGGATCATAAATAATGACTTCATGGTATACATTTGAGGGGCAGCTGTGGCTCAGTAGGTAGAGCGGTCAGTCAGCGGTGAGAGCGGTCGTCCACTTATCGGAAGATCTGCGGTTCGATCACCAGTCCCTGCAGGACTACACGGTGAAGTATCCTTGAGCCAAGATATTGAACCCCATTTGCTCCCAGGGTGCCTAAGGGCTGCCCACTGATCCTCAGGGATGGGTCAAAAGCACTCACTGTCAATGCTTGGACACCTTTTCTTTGCTTAGGACAGACAACAGCGAGCTTCTGGCAGGCTGTGCTGTCGCCAGCTTCAGCCGCTCTGCAAACATAAGCTTCTTGAATATGTCCCTCGAGGTGATTATTAGTTAAAGTGTCTGATTAAGTTTGTTATTCCAAATGTTTTCAGGGTTTTCTGTGGCTTATTTTGGCCTTGCAGGTTTTACAAATTGTGAGCTTTGTGTTTTCTTCATTCATGGTGAAAAGATTCCACACTAGTGCTAACATGTTTGAAGCTGCTTGTTGTGAGAGTGCTTGTGAGTGCTCCATATAAGATGTCAGAAAATATCTTACAACGTCCATCACATTCCCCCTAAGTCCTAGATGATGTCGTTAAATCTCTTATTTAGTCTGACCAGCAGTCCAAACCCCAGAGATAACCAGTTTACAGTGATTCAGAGCCTGACCCTGTGTTTGTTCTCAAGCTCTTGACTTATAAACATGGTGATGATGAATGATATGTCTAAAGTTTCACTAATATCATATAGTGCTATGAGAAATGGTCTTCTGTTAACTCTTTCTCTGTCTTTCCATTAAAGCAGACACAAAAGGACCTCAACGCTAATGAATTTTTTTCCCCTCTGTACACGTTATAGTGGAGTTGTCATATGAAGAAATCAACAGCATTTGAATGAGTTTATTCCCCTGCAGTAGCAGTAAATGTCAACTCTTGGGCTCGCTGATAAGTGTGCTGTACAGTGGTGAATGAGTTGTACAGTTAACAGTTATAAAAAGCAGGGCGACTGCTATATACTGACACAGGTCCGGATTCTTCTATTCATACTTGTAGGTAGATTTGTTTTTGCAGAGAAGAAGACGACAAAACATCCATCTTGACACATATTCCACAAATATGTTGGGCAATAAAGAGACGTGATTAAACATGATAAAAGCAGTCAAGGCTCCACAAATCAGTATTAAAGAGAGAAATACCAATAAAAAATTCACTAAAATAAACATGATAGTAAATAGGTTAAAACTCCTGTAAAAAAAAAAGAAAGATATTATTTCTCCAGCATTTGTCTAAATGTTGCAAATGTGGCTGCTGGAACAAAGCTACTCGCAGCTTTTACAACTTGGCCATTTAAATCTCCTTCAGACTGTTAAAGAGACATGAGAAATGTCTGTTTTTACCCTGATGTAAAAACATCAACAGACCAATTAGTTTCACAGCTTCAAACATTTTCCTGTTTTCCCTCTTTACTGGCTGTCTTTTCGAAAATGTGGACACACATTAGTGCAAGACTTTAAACTGTCCTTCGCAAACTACAGACTCCCACACAGCAGAATGTAAGAGCCAAACAGCATTTTCACTACTTGAACACTTTTGTATCAATCATGGCAACACCTGACATTTATTGCAGTTTTAAACAGGGGATAAATCATGCAGTGTGCTTTCTGTTGTCACCCACATCAACATTTCATTTTTGACTCTGATTTTCCAACCCTATTTTTCCTTCCAAAGCAATGCAACATTGCATATAATCCACGTGCCTGTGAGTTCCCTCAGTTTACTTCCTCCCACATTCCAAAGACATGCAATATAACCTCTATATAACTAATATAACTAATATAACTGCTGTGCCTTTATTCGGCCTCATCGTTGTGTATATAAACTAGGGATGGGCATTCATGTTCGAATATTCGAATTAATAAAAAATCGATTAGTATACACGATTGTCATTTCGTCGTAAAAAAATGTTTTCCTCTCGTTTTTCCCCTGCGTCTGATGGCAATTCGGTGCCACTGCCAGAAGGTGGAGGTAACACACCCACAGGCTGTTTGGAAGAACACACTATATGCACTATAACGATTCGAATAGAGCAATTTTCGAATGGTAATTTTTGCTTCAAATGCCCATCCCGAATATAAACTTCCGAATACCAGGCAAGGTAAATGATTGTTTTTGCCATGTTATTACAATATTTGTATGCATATCTAAAACGTCACACTAGATGCTGTTGCTGCTGTGTCATACGTCACGCTAGGGCTGGGCAATTAACCGAAAACCGACATTTAGAGCCTCTCACCTACTTCACACCCGCCATCAGTCATGTGCCTCCACCCTCTCCAAATAACATTAATCACTCAAAACAAAGGGTCATGTAAAGTTCTACGGATGACACAAATGCTAAAAAGGAGTCAACAATAAGATCAGAATGTTAATCAAAGGATAAGGGACACTCCTATTGGTGGGGTTTGTATGAGAAGGAAAGGACACTCGAAGTTATCATCAATGGGAGATAATGCAGGAGGGCCATGCTCAATGTTCATTGATGACAGTGGAAAACATAGCTTTGTTTTAGTAATATAAAATATCAAGTGTAAAGGAGTTGATAGTTATAAGGATTAATGTATTAATAAAGCTGCATTTATTTTGTGTACAACCGTTTTTTTATGAAAGGCAATATCCATTTGCTAAATTCTAAATAAAAGCATTAGCAAAAAAAATGACATTCATGCATACACATAAATGACTTTTCGTTTTTTCTGAATGACCTCAGCTGGTTCAAACAAGTGAACAGCCTGGACAAACGCGGCCAAATCACCCTGAGGTTCCACCACAAAGCTACAGTTGACACATCAGCGGCTCAGTTCATTATCAGTTGCTTGTGTTTGTCTGTGTGTGTGTGTCTGCTCTATGATTTCCAATGTTCATCTCTGCTTTTACCTAAAACATTCTTTAGACAAGGTACTCTTCATCTTGTTTATGCATCAACTCAATTTCCTGAAAAAGATCCAGACACATGAGTCACATTTACCTCTGCTGTTAAAAAGCTCCCACAGACAGCCTCTTCCTAAACGCCCTTCACCTTGTTTTAATGATGTGTCTGCACTATGCTGGTGACACATAGACAAGAGTGTCTCCGCTTAATTTTTCAGAGACAAAGACTGTGTGTGTCAGTAATAAGTAGAAAGGTCTGTAATCAATAATGATGATCTAAAGGGAAAAGGCCAGTGGCAGAGAAACTAAAGGCTCAACATACCATACTTTATTTTCTGTCCTATTCATTTTTAATTCATGTAATAATAATAATAATAATAACAAAATAATAATAAATTATATTATTGTCCAGTCCTTCATCATATTAATGTAAAATTCCAGATTGTTGTTTATTTGCAAAAGCTTTACTTAACATCCTGTACACGTTGCCTCCTTTAGTGTCTGTGGTGTGTGGCTTCAGGAATAAACTGTTGACTGAGTGTTGATCATGCAGATGTTTGTCACAACGAAAAGTGTCATTAGGAAGACTAATGTATCTGCAGGCATGGGTCTAATGAAACTATAATGTGCTTTTGATAGTCTTAAATCACAATAGACGTTAAAATAGGCTATTGTCAAGAATAGGTGACTGTTTAAATAGCTGTTCCATTATTAATATATGTAAATGGGCATCAAACATGGCATCCTCCACCCTTTGTTTTGAAATCACAGTACTGTACAAGATTCACCCTCAGCTTTGACCTCATGGCATCAACCAGAGTTAGAGCAGCTCTCTCCTTCATCTGCCTGCCTCCTATACTTCCCGTTGGTTGACTCTCCATGGAGTGTAATTAAACAGACGTTTGGCAGTGTTCAGCCCCTGATGGAGTTGATCCGCACTGATTTTGGCGCCTGAGGCTTTGCGGTCCCAGCGCTGACAGATCGGAAGGCGAGATGGAAGGTGCTCCGATGCACTGAACTCTGTTTATCAGGAGGCATTACAACACTCTGTCACTAGACAAACATCCTTCTGTACAGCACACACACTTTTCACCAATCGGCACTCGACCTTGAGTACACAAAGGTGAGAGGTACACTTACAACACATTTAACACGTCCACTCTCAGACACAGAGCAGGTGCCACCGGTTTCTTTCCAGCCTAACTGAGCTTTAGTGACTCCATCTCCTCATCAGAGCTGAGCAGGTGTTAATGGAGTCTTGTCTTGTGAAACCGGTCAAAGCATGGTGGATTCAATGGAAATATTCTCACCAAATCTCTCCTCTATTTCCGTCTCTGACCCCGTCTCCCCTTTTATTTACATGTCAGGTTAATTGGTGTTATGTGAACATCAGGTCAGTAGTTTGTCTCGTCTCTGAACTTCCCGCCTCCAGTGTTGGTCTCTCTATTCCCGTCCTCTGCGCACACACACACACACACACACACACACACACACACACACACACACACACACACACATGCTCACAGATTAAATAATCTACTACCAGGCTTTCCAATCTTTCCTCGTGCTACCCAGCACAGTCCAGACAAGTTTACCTTCACTATCTACTCCTGGATTATTTGGCACTAAGTGTGACTGGGCTCGACTCTCTGATAAGACGATGCTGATGTGGGGTTTCTCTCTCAAGGTCATTGTGTGCTTCTGGTTATGCCTCTGAGCTGAAAAATGGCAACCATTCGAATACTGTAAAATAAAGTTAGAAATGGCTATAATACAGATATAATCATCTTCAGTACATGTCTGAATTATACATAACTGATAAATTTCGCACATGTGGATCTCTTATTGTGCATTGCTGCAAAAAATTTTCCAAAGTTTGTAAGTTTAATATTTTCTTCTCTATTACATTGTGCTGAAGAAAAGGGAATATTAGTTGGATTATGTATATCATTAATTGTGACAAACGGAGAAATAAAAAAATTACCCCATTTTCTGTGCTTTGAACTGGACAGATTTACACAAAACCTGGTGGAACGACGGGGCAGGAAAGAACTCACTAAACTAGATATTTCTTTTATTATATGTCTATTATTTTATTAGAGTTACATTTTCCCTAATTACACAGCAACTACTTAACCAATGTCCATGTAACTTTGTGGAGGGGTGGGCCATGGGTCAGGCATGTGTAGGACTGTTCGGCTCCACTGACTCCCATCCTGGTTCCTTTTTACCATATATAGATAGTGAGATGCTATCATTTCATTTTAATAGTATTTAAATGTAAAATCATGACAGCCTTAGTTCACACTCTCCAGGCTCCGATCCGTCTGATTAACACAATGTGCAGCACCTTCTTTTAGTTTTAATTGGGGGCCAATGTCATGTGATTACCAAGCTTATATGTTAATGAGCATCAGTGGTATTGATCCTTGTGCTCAGTCCAAATGCCCTCTGAAGTCAAGCGGAGCGAGATCTCAGAATGGAAGAGATGTTTTGATAAGATAGATATGAAACTAGTCGGCACTCGATGACTGTAATCCACTCCACTGATTTAGATGCAGGACATGTGAGACATGTTGTGTCACAGTGTTGTACAATTCAGCACTGCTACTCACCTGTGTGTGTGTGTGTGTGTGTGTGTGCGTGTGTGTGCGTGTGCGTGTGTGTGCGCACGCTCTGATGAGGTACTGACCAATCTTGTAGCCGCTCTCTTCAATTTCCCTCCTCAACTCTTCCCAGGTTGAGTCGAACTATGAGCTTCGAGCCGAGCTGGAGTATTGGCAAGTGTGTGTGTGTGTGTGTGTGTGTGTGTGTGTGTGTGTGTAGGAGTATTGTATGTGTGTGTGTGTTGAATGGATTGATGGTGTAATGTGATGTGACAGCAGGGAGGAAAAAGAGAGATTAAGTTCAAGAGCTGAGCGGCTCACTTTAATGGCTCAGCTATTAAAAGTTCGTACACACATCAACGGGCGTTTTAAAAGACACACATGCTCTCTATCTCTTTATTTACTGAACAACCTCTGTCTTGTGTCCAAACTCACAGCGTTATCTCTGTTTATTTTATGGATTCATGCAAATTGATGGCGTTTGGTGCCAACACGTGTCTGTTGTGCATTTGAAACAAACAACTCCGTAGATATAGCTGCACTAATGCAACTTGTCAAATGCACTTTTCTGGCGTGTATATAAAGAGAAGCCCCCACTTTGATCCTCCCATTTAATTCAGCATCACATTAAAATGTGGTAGATCTCTGCCCTGGTCTTTAACTTGCGTCTTCTTTGCTTTGCGACTTGCTCCGGCACCACATACACGTTGCTTCTGGATGTGGGCGCGACTCCTTCACCCTATTTTTCTCTCTCGCCCCTCCGCTCCTATAGAGTTTGTGCATTTAGTTCCATGCTGCTGTTCTTTCCTGTTTCTGCAAACAGATTCCACAACATTCTTTCCCCCTTGAGAGAAAGACTGCATGCCTTTGAACGCCTCCCTGCGCTCTCACCACAACATGCGATTAGTCTTCCTACACACAAAATATGGGAGTCAATGCACCCAGAGGCATCCGGACACAGAGCGCAACATACACCATCAAAGATACACATTCAGTACACACACACTGTTGCAAGGTCTCTGCACATTGGGTCCCAGTTGCAGGGTTGGTGTGTGACTGGATTCTTAACTGGTTTGTTCTGGAGTTGAGCCACCTTTTACCTCCTCCTTCCTCACCCTCTTCTTCCTTCTCTGCTCTTTTCATTCAGAACTTTTCTTTCTGTATTTTTTTACCCGTCAGTCACCAAATACGTTTTTTAAATAATACCAGCCCTGAGGATATAAAGTTTTATATGGTGAGAAAGCAATAATCCGAGTGTGTCTGCAACTAATTTATTAACCTTCCCCCGCATATCATGTGTTTATCATCAGTAGTTTATGAGTTACCAGTGAAAATATGATTTTTAATTATAGCGGATCAGGATCTACGTTTTGTCAAGATATAACCTTTACCTTCCACAGATGCATGAATGACTCTGAATCTCATCTCAGCTACATATTGGTGGCAGTATCATGTCTCTACCCTTCTGTTACTGCACTGTGACCCCATATTGAGTAGTGGAATACCATCCATTGTACATGCCTGGGTTTCTTTTTTACTTTATTTTGATTGGTCTATGATTATTTTTTAATGAGACTGGCAAAATGTTAAAAAGTGAAAAAGTTATCAAATATCTGCATCAGTGCATGGATCAACTCTTCCTCAGCCTGAGATCCACCACGACACAAAATTGCATCAAAATCCATTAACTTTTCAATATATCCTGCAGACGATCAATAAAACAACAATGCAGTCGATCCCATAACCTTTAAGGCCTCTGATGCAGCTTTTTACAGTCTGCTTGCCTTTGTTAAAGAGGACTCTGATCAGCCAGCAGTAGCCTGAGTGATGAGATTTTATGGGGAGGAAATGTTTATTAAGCTGCTACTTGTAGGTAGCAAATGCGCTGGTGTGTATCTCACAACATCAAATCCTCTTTTTCTGTGGCTCAAATTATGCAGGCTACCTTTGTAGCATACAGTATCTTATGGTAATATGTTCATTCGGATCAGCCTTGTGTTTGTTATGTACAGAAATCCATTGATTTTCCTTATAGATCTTTTCTTGGCACTGGAAGGATTACATTTGCTGAGTCTCATCACCAAGCCGCATTAAATCCAGTCAGACCAGCATATTGACTGATGTGTTGAGGGAGAAATACTGGAGTTGGATGCTGCAGTCCTGATATCTAACTTGTGTTAAAAGTCTGGAATAGAAAGTCTCTATCAGGAGCAGTAGCAGGCACTCCACTGATGTAAATGTTACTACATGGTGTTATCATTTACCCATCTGTGACCTGTCCGCCTCGAGCACACAAAGAAGGAGGTGTGCTGTAATGTCAAGCCCCTTGGATGGATTTGGTTTCGTAGATCAGAACCACAGATTTCAGGAGGATGAGAACACATTTGGGTCTCAGATTTATCCTCGCAGGCCCACTTCGGCTCATGTCTGCCTTTCCCATTCACTTCCAAGCCTTTCTTATATCTCATATACGATACTATAGATTATTTAAATACTTACACCCAGATATCTCAAGCCTCCAACCTATTTATTTCATCCGATGTGGAGCACTTCTACGTTACTTCTGTTAACTTTGTCCAAGTTGGAGTTGTGACTCGAAACATCTGACAGCTGCTGGTTTGATTTCTTCTTTTCTGAGGTTAATTGGCAGATGGCAAAGGACTGTTTTTTGTTTTGGTTCGAACCATTTCTTCTTCTCGTGTTTATTACAGCCATGCAACATCCATCTTCTGATGAATTTACACTTAACACAACCAGTAGATGGAAACACCCATAATCCACATTTTCTTTGGAAACATAGCTAATGAGTACTGGATACAACAATTCTTCTAAATTACACATCAGAGGAAGTTTTAGGTTACTGCTCTAGAAGGTCACAGAGGTGTTTGGTGATCTGACACTGAAGGATGACATCATCTGTTTCCAAAACAGTAAAACATCACTGTTGGAAAAATAAATCTGTTGTATGATGCGACACAACTGCTGATGAGATGTCACATTGTTAATTAGACACATTTGATTTCACCATATTGTAACTATGAAAGAATATTTTACCATCTTTGTTTATATTCATATTTGTTAAAAGATGCAAATACAATTTTAATTCAAATTCTGGCGAATCTGCTGATTTCTGCTTTTTTTTTTTCTGAGGTAGGTACTGAGTTATAGAGATGAGAGCGTATGAGGCATCTGAAAACTGCCTTTTTTTGCTCTTCCCTTCTATCCCTGTTTGCTGCCTGTCCACATGAGACACACAGTCCAAAGAGATGATCCATTTAGCGTTTGCTGTGTGTGTGTGTGTGTGTGTGTGTGTGTGTATGAATGTCTTTTGTTATGCTTAAAGCTCAGCCTGTGTAAGCAGATCGAGTTTGTGCATAGCATCTGCAGCAGACTGTGACTCTGGTGTTATGCAGAGGCAATTAGCAGTGTTGTCTTGTATGTGTGTGTGTGTGTGTGTGTGTGTGTGTGTGTTTGCACCAGTGTGATAATTCTTCAGCGTACGTGGTGTGTGTGGTTTATTACTTGTTAAATGCCGACTGGGCCTTCGGGGTGCTTGATTTAGTTGAAGACGGCTGCTGAAGTTTTTTCTCCTTTGCTCCACTACACTCATGTAAAGCAGGATCAATAGCTGTTATTTTTAGCTTTACTCTCTACCATCCCTTCATCCCTCCCCTCATTCATCCCTCCATCCCTCCCATCCACGCTCAAAAGTGCTTGCACTGGCTTGTCCTCCCACGTCTCGTCGCACGCGTCAGCCTCTCTAATAAATTGGACCAAGTCTCAGCAATTCTGCACCCCCAACTCTCCCCTGAGAGAGCAGAGGGAGTAAAACCTGTTGGGGTTCAGCTCCCACAAAGTGCCACAGGGCAATGCTGTGGTCCAGTGCACTAGCATCAGGCATGTGGGATCTGCACACAAACACACACACACACAGTCACACACACACATACATGCATTTAAACATATTCCAGATGTAGCTACCGTTTGATACCCATCTTTGAGTTTTCTGTGCTGCAGCCCGAACTACACAATCCATGACATGAGACGTGATATCATACTCACACACAGACACACTGATATGAATGTGGACATTGGCCTCTGAATCACATTCTATCATTGACTGATAGGGATTAGGCAATGTTAATATCTCACAGTTTGTTCCCAAGCTGTTCAACACACAAACATAGAGGTTAACCACCCGGCTGGATGCACACACACAATGATACACACCGTCTAACCCCTAATACTGCTGTTTGATCTATACTATTTCCTTAGGTGCCCTTGAGCAAAGCCCTTAATCCCTGACTGCAACCGATCACACTGCAGGAGCAGCTTTTCGCTGCTTGATATGAAAAGAAAACTTGCAAAGCTCTCATTTTCGATGACTTCTCTACAAGAAAAGTCCTGTGAGATGTTTATCTTCCATATTTGGAAATGGTAGAGTACATGCAAATAACAGAACTGCAACCCGCAAGTCCATTTGTGAAGTTTATTAACAAAAGTGTTGTTTCTCCTAAATCTCTCTCTGTCTGTCCTCTATCCTCTTGTCCGTGCTGGTGTCAGAGTCACATGAAACAGAAAGTGGAGGGTGGCAGACGGCTGAAATACCTGTGGTAGAAGCAGGAGGCGGGATTTGTTTAGATCGATAGACTTCAAAGCACCCAAAGTCAATAATAAACTGTGTATTTGTACCAGAATACAGAATATAGAATTTTTTTTTACCAATTTTGTGCAGCCATTACTCCACTTTTAAGTTTTTGTGTATCTGACTCTGCCTCCAGGATGCACAAGTATGGAAACATGCATTTCTTAATAAAAAAAATGTAAAGGACTGTGTGTTGAAGTAATGTTATTTACATGCAATTTACAATTTGTAACAACGTCATAATGTATGCTTAATCGACCATAAAAGAAACTTTTCTTGCAGATCAGTCATGGGAAATGAGAACCTTGCAAGTTTTCCTTTTGTATCAAGCAGAAAGAAAGTTTTAGCGTGACATGTTTGAGGTAGGTCATTCTCACATCTACCTCACTGGTCCGGACTTTCAGACTTTGCAGTTTGATACGGACCAAAATTGCAGGTGTGAAACCTCCCCAAGACAAAGGTCTGGATCAAACAGTCGGACTTTGGCCCAATAGAAAGAGGTGGTCTAGTCTAGATTCGTTTAGTGTGAAAGCAGTTTGTTCGATGCTTTAAGCTTTTGGATCAATACAGCAAGTAGGCTACCATCATCAATAAGATGAAAAACAAACGGGGGAAGGATGAAATTAAAAAGGATCTGTGGGGAGAGGAAGAGACAAGGTATTGAATAGTGATGTGGCCTGACCAAGAAATGAAAAGTCAACAGGGAGAAACAAAAACTCTGAAACTTTTAATTTATGTTCTGTGAGGATGAGTGAGAGAGAGGATACCAGATAGATCTGCCAGAAGCAGGCCGCTCTACAAGCCCATCTATCACCAAGTTTAGATGTAGATGACAGGACGTGGGTATGTCATGAAAAGTTCTACCATCAAACAAATCTAACAAAAACCCAGTCCTTGATTTGAATGGATCTTTTGTCAAGTGATGCTTCAAATGTCAGTTTTTCAGGAACGTCTGGGTTTTTTTTTTGCTTGATAATCATGAATAGTTTATCCAATGGGAGCAAAGAGCAATGGGAACATAGATTGTAGGACTCCAATATTGCCATAATGCAGTTCTTTTGTACTTGTATCATTGTATTGTGTCCTGAAAGGCCTCATCCCCAGACAATGGGCTCATATGCACGGATGAGTTAAGTGTATGTTGGAATCTGCATCGAACTTGAAACAGTAAATTCATCAGGTAATCATTATCTTTTGACATGATAACAGCAGCATGTAAGGTTATCTCCCCACAGAATGCCCTCAGAGTTACCACAAAGACACGGCTCCTCAGAGCTGCCATCATGTGACATCTCACACACTGCTGTGTGTGTGTGTGTGTGTGTGTGTGTTTGTGTGTGTGTGTGTGTGTGTGTGTGGTGTGTGTGGTGTGTGTCGTAGTAGTAGCTTTCTTTTTTTTTTGGGACTTATCGTGCTTCCTCTATATTTCGGAGGCAAAATATTTGTACTCCACCAGAATTATTTGATAACTTGAGTTACTAGTGACTGCAGAGAGAGGCAGCTACATCACAGCCAAAAGTAGGGCATTCTTGAATGTATTTGATTTTATCAGCAATCAGAGGATTAAAAAAAACATAAAAGGATATAATCACAAAAATAATAAATATTTTAGCCGATAACTCGTCTGTCCCTGGAGTGTCTGTGTGTAGCTGTATGTGCGTATGTCTGCTGCAGTACATGTCTAGACTGACAAACGTGAATAGAATATATATTTTCTCTATTTTGTACTGCAGTTCTTTAAAAAAAAAAAAAGAATGCTCTTTACTGCCCAGTGTGTACAGACTAATATTTTATGTACTTATCTTACTTGACAGACATTGTTGAGATTCTTATTTGGTTCAATGGGGAGAAAGTAAATAAAATAAAAGTGTTACTAAAATGTCTGTTGATCCTGTATAGACTGAAAAATCAAATGAAACATATGTTGTGTGTTAAAACTGATCCAAGGCTATTTTTTTAACTGATCTTTATCATTGGTAAGCAGAGGCTGAACACGGTGGTTGTTTGCACCAACGACAGATCTGTTTCCTGTCACTCAACCAGGACCAGATTGTGATTCAAGTTCAATCATTCTAGTTCAACCAGGGCAGCAGCCATGTCATCTTAAAGTCACACAGCTTTCCGCTCAGAGACGTAGACGGAGTCAGATCTACGTCTCTGGAATACTTCGTTTTTCTGACATGTTTGATGCGGTGCAGTACTTCATTAGTCAGACATCTGTTAAAGATTGAACTTAACACATGTTAAGTTGTAACCCACTTCCCCTGCAGGTTATCTGCAGGTCATGTCAGTCATGCTGGGCAGCACAATAAGAAATGGAAGAACTCCGTTATATAAGTTTAGAAAAGATCAAAACATCTCATGACTGAATAAACTCGCAGGTGGATTATTGATGAATATGTGAGGGCATAGCAGAATTTTCATTTATACACACACACACACACGCGCACGCTGCTTTATGTAGCTTTGGAATAATAACCAAAATGTAGACTTGGAGGGGAAGAAAATGTGGTCCATGGTAATCATATTTGTCTGTGTTTGGAGCCGTTTTAAACTGTTCATATTTTTCCACACAAACTCTGTTAGAAGTCTTACCGCTCATTATGTCCTTTTAACACAAAACGAAAGTGCCAGGAATTCAAAGTACAAGAAAAATGACACACGAGTCTATAAAAAGAACAACAAGGCAATTTAATCAGAGAACACTTACTGGTTGTAAAAAAAAATTTTTGTTTCTGTTTATACTCACAAATACAGCAGAATTGTGTAAGCAATTAAATTATAGATGTAGGGTATGGGCAAGGAAGGAACTATCCGTTAGATTTTGGTGGTGATCCCAGAATTTCTTGAAATGATACTTTACCATCGTAGGATGAGAACAATTACAAGATTTTTTACTTCTAACTTCACGGATAATTCCTACGACGCTTGGAGTATAAACATACGATGAGATAGAAAGTGTGTAAAAAGTGCACAGAACTTGAGCAGAGGTGGAAAGAGATGTGGAGACAGAAGACCGATCAAATGTATGAGTTTGAAACAAAGTAAACAACGTAATGACTAACCTGTTGTTTCAGGCTGGTGCTACACACACACACACACACACACACACACACACACACACACATACACACATATACACACACACACACACACACACACACACACCCTTTGAACCCAATAAAATTAGACCTGTTCACTTTCTTTGCCAACGTTTTAAGTGTGTATGCATTTGCTTGTAGTCAATTTGACCCAACAAGTTTAAATATCACATCTCTAGTGCCTCCCTGCCTCTTACTGTGAGAGTCAGTATTAACCACAGCAGCATTATTATCCACACTGGGCAAAGGGTGCGTGTCAGGTTGTTAGTGGCAGTTGTTTGTGAGCATTGATCGCCTCTTATACCTGTTTAAGAAGACAACGCTACTATGTATACGTGGTCTCCACTGGCCACATCACTACCTACACACACACACACACACACACACACCTCTGAAGTATCAGAAACAATCAGCTGTGCAAGTGGCTGTGGCCTGTGAGAGCGGCTGGGTAAATCACAGGAGCTTGATTAAATCATTCAGAAAGTGTGTGTGTGTGTGTGTGTGTGTGTGTGTGCGCTTTACCAGTGACACCCACTTGCTTTAAGATAAATGGGCATCATTAACCTTAAATTGATTATTACACACGCCCTGCGTCGCCTCCCTCTCACTCCTGTCCCTTTTCTAGTTTAAATTTATTCCAAAGGAATCACACTCCCCGCATAAAGACAGCAGTGCAGCGACAGACAGGAGTGTAGCAGGTGGACATGTGTAATACAAGGAGAGCATAATGAGACTGGAGTACAGTGGGTTGGCAGGAAAGAGCAGGCTGAATAGCTAAGAGGGTAGAAAGATCCTTAGCTCCTTCCTGATGGAAGAGATAATTATTCGGGGTGTTGGATGAAAGAAAACTAGAGCTTCAACTACACTTGAAAATTAGTTAAAATGTATTGTGTTTGGCAAACATGAGAGTAAAATGCTTTTTACTTCCATGACCTTTCAGTTAGCAGCCAAGGATTGAACCATTTTTTTTTATTTTAACATAAAATATAATAACAATACACAATTAACACAATAATAATTAACACACAATAAAATAAGGGCTTTAAATATATATTTTTAACAGTCTTGAACCTCCTTTTATCCTCACACCTCAGCTAGGTGATTTGCAAACTAACCACTGACTCACTAGCCAGTCAAGCACACACTATAGCACTAGTCTGACACTATAGTCATTCTGAGCTTTTTTCAGTGTTCTCCGTACACGGCCATATACTCCCTGCAGGAACTTTGTTTTCAGGATTGTACCTCAACTAGCGAGCTTGCTAACAGCGGGCCTGTTAGGTCGGTTAATTACAGGACAGTAATAGTAAACAGTAAAATTATGAGATAGGTGTCATATGTTACAGACATCTTTTGATGACAAAGTTTGCCCCCCCTTGTGTGGATCAGTTTATAGACAGAAGCACTCGGAGAGCACATGCCTCCTATACCTATGCTGAAGCACTGACCTAGTGTGGGTCATTGTGTCAACATAGAAGGATTTATTTTTAAAAAGCTTCAAAATCTGATCACCAGGGTCATGCATTTCACAGATAGACTTCATGTCACTTAATTTCAGTGATTGGCTGTAGTTTCAGGACTTTGTTGAAGTATTCTCAAGTAGAAACAGTAAGGGTTGTACTTTTTCTTCCTTTGCTGTCCTGACTTTGGTGAATACATTTGTCTTAAGTTTAAGCACCAGGGAGAATAACAAAGCTATTAAAATGCTCTGCTCTCAGTTACCAGCATACATGTCAAGGACATACATTCTTCTGTACACATGTAGATATCATCTTTGTATGTTCACTAAATGCTTAATAGCTCAACTTCACAGGCTTTAAATACAGGCCGATACATTAAAGTCACTTCTCTCAAGATAAGTGAAGCTCACAGTGGATCCACTCATGAGAACGTTTCTATCTTAAGACTTTCATTAAGGACTGAGCTTCAGCATGCACAGTAGGGGGTAAGTGTGTGCGTGATGTACCTGGGTCAAGTATTATTCATTTGGATCAGTGAACAGGCTTTAGGGAATCTGATGGGGAACTCGGTGTGTTTGTCTGCAAATTTGTGTGAATGTGTTTCAGTAGAAGCAGCAGGAGGCGGTGCACCTGGGGTCTCACGGGACACAGCCTATAACAACAGTTATCTCACCGTGGCCCCCAAAAATAAAAAAGTTTTAAAATGGATGAGATTCTTCATCCTGTGCCCAGAATGGAATCCACTCTGTGCATGTGAATCGGGTAGGTTGCTGTTATTTTCCCATCTGGCGTTGAAGCTTAAACCTGTTTATTTGAATGCAATCGAGCAAAGAGCTTTAC